>CM019824.1:147142179-148610304 GCA_009763385.1 Coix lacryma-jobi var. lacryma-jobi
AGCTGCGTCCTCGGATCCCGTTGATTGCTCCCGTGGTCGAGCCTCAAGAGGAGAGACGAAGTTAGTTTGGGCCACCGAGCCCTTGTGTTGTGTCCTCCGTGGGAGGATATTTTTGTAAGAAAGAACATTCTTGCGGCCTTCGAGGCTTAATGAAAAAATGTTTTCGCCTCTCGTTCCTTGTTGCCAGCTTTTTGCCTTTTTTGCGTGTGGATGGATCTTGGTGGAAATCCGTAGGGTACTTAGGCTACCCTTCAAGGTGAGATAACGGCAAGGGAGTCTTCCTGCCCGGAGGCGAAGGTATCCTCTCATGACTTGGTTATTCAGCTCTCAAGGTGCCTTTCATGACCCTTTAGGTTTTGCACGCTCGTTCCTTCCGATGCAAAAAAAAGAAGGGGCAAGACTGGCCCCGAGGCTTCAGAGGAGTGGGGAAAACTCCTTCGAGGGCTTTGTTGTGAGTGCCCGAAATGATATTGAAATGTCTTTGTGCTCGAGTTTTCTTATTTTTCTTTGCCCGAGTTTTGCTTTTTTGACTAAGTTTTTCGACATAGGCTCGAGATCTTCGGGGGAGGGAGTGAGTGAAAGTACTGCGACCCAGAGGTGTAGGAGAACTCCCGTCTCGCTGCTCCTCGACTCTTAGGAAGTTTGAGTTGTTTCTTACTTAGTCGTGAAGCGCTTTCGAGGCATAAATAAATAACGTCGAGTTTGGTAAAGACCATGAAAGTTTTTAGGAACTTAGGGGGTTACCCCATGGTCAGCCCCTGAGGGAGCTTTGACTCTGATTTGGCAGAGTCGAGGCTACCTCTGTTTTGAACGAAATAAAGTACTTGGAATCGGGAACTTTTATTTATTACTGATGCGATGTTTGTACATAATGCGAGAAATGTACAAGGCCTCGAGGGTCTAGGGATAGAAACGACGTAGTTGTTCGATGTTCCAAGCGTTGGTGAAGATTTTGCCTTTGTTGTTCGAAAGTTTATATGTTCCGGGCTTTAGCACTTCAGCTACGGTGTACGGTCCCTCCCATGGTGGAGTCAGCTTGTGCCGTCCCATGCTGCTCTGCCGCCGACAGAGGACGAGATCACCAACTTGGAGGTCTCTCTTGCGCATGTGCTTGTCGTGGTAGCGTCAGAGCGTTTGCTAGTATCTTGCAGAGTGAAGGAGGTCCATGTCCCGTGCTTCTTCGAGCTGGTCGGCGGCGTTTGCAAGGGCCCCTTCGTTTGTTTTTTCGTTGTAAGCCTTCAGTCGAGGGGATCCATATTCGAGGTCAGTGGGGAGGACGACCTCGGATCCATAAACTAAGAAGAACAGAGTGAATCTAGTGGCTCGACTAGGTGTTGTTCTTAGGCTCCAAAGGACCGAGGGTAGCTCTGCGGCCCACTTCTTCCCGAATTTCTTCAGTCGGTTGAAGATTCTCGGCTTGAGACCTTGGAGGATCATACCATTGGCGCGTTCGACTTGACCGTTGGTTCTGGGATGGGCAACTGCAAACCAATTCACACAGATGCGATGATGGTCACAGAAGTCTAGGAACTTCTTGCCAGTGAACTGCGTGCCGTTGTCGGTGATGATGACGTTCGGGATTCCAAAGCGGTGGATGATGTTGGTGAAAAACTCGACCACTCGCTCGGAGCGGATGTTGCTGATGGGCCATACCTCGATCCACTTAGTGAACTTGTCAATAGCTACGAGCAGGTGCGTGTAGCCTTTGGTCGTCCTTTGGAGGGGTCCCACGAGGTCGAGCCCCCAGACAACGAATGTCCATGAGACGGGGATCATCTGGAGGGCGTGCGCTGGAAGGTGTGTTTGTTTAGCGTAAAACTGGCACCCTTCACAGTAACGCACGATGTTGGTGGCGTCGAAGACAGCGGTTGGCCAGTAGAATCCTTGTCGGAATGCGTTGTCGACAAGGGTCTTTGGCGCTGCGTGGTGGCCGCAAGCCCCCGAGTGAATATCTTGGAGGAGGCTCTTGTCTTCTTCGATGGAGATGCAGCGTTGGAGAATCCCCGACGCGCTTCTTCGGTACAGCTCCTTGCTGTTGCCGTAAATGACGTAGGTCTTGGCTCGCCGAGCAATTCGGCGGGCCTCGGTTCGGTCTTCTGGTAGCTCTCCTCGAGTCAGCCAGTTGAGGTAGGGAGTTCGCCAGTCTTGTTGGTGGCTCGAGGAATGAGAGGGCGGCTCGATTTCCATGACCTCGACGTCGATCGAGGGTACCTTGGTTGGGGGGTTGGGATCGAGCGATGGTATTGTAGCGTCAGCCCCCGAGCCCAGGTCGACGGAGGGCTCGAGGAGGTCCTTTGAGAAGGCGTCGGGTGGAACGGTCTCCCGAGAAGATGCGATCCTGGCCAGCTCATCCGCAGCTTCGTTGTAGCATCGGGCGACGTGATTGAGCTCGAGGCCGAGGAATTTGTCTTCTAACTTACGCACCTCATTGTAGTAGGCTTCCATTTTGGGGTTATGACAGCTTGAAGCCTTCATAACTTGGTCGACGACAAGCTGCGAATCGCCTAGAGCGTCGAGGCGTCAAACTCTGAGCTCGAGGGCGATGCGTAGGCCGTTGACAAGAGCTTCGTATTTCGTGACATTGTTGGAGGCGGTGAAGTGGATGCGGATGACGTAGCGCATGTGTACTCCGAGGGGTCAAATGAAAAGCAAGCCTGCGCCTGCTCCTATTTTCATGAGCGACCCATCGAAATACATCGTCCAAAGCTCAGCTTGGACTTGTACCGGAGGTAGCTGGGTGTCGGTCCATTCTGCAATGAAGTCCGCAAGTATTTGAGATTTGATTGCCTTCCTTGGTGCGTAGGTGATTGTTTCGCCCAGGAGCTCAGCTGACCACTTGGCGATTCTTCCTGCAGCTTCCTGGTTTTGGATGATCTCTCCTAGCGGGAAAGATGATACCACGGTGACCGGGTGGCTGAGGAAGTAATGCTGGAGCTTGCGACGAGTTAAGACAATCGCGTAGAGCAGCTTTTGGACGTGCGGGTAGCGAACTTTGGCTTCTGATAGTACCTCGCTGACGAAGTACACCGGCCGCTGGACCAGTAGTGCGCGTCCCTCTTCTTGCCTTTCGACCACTATGACCGTGCTGACCACCTAGGTGGTTGCGGCGATGTAGAGGAAAAGTGGTTCGGGTGGCTCGGTTGCCGTAGCTGGTCGCGGTGGAACAAGGATCAGAGCCGAGGTCAGTACGTCCTTAAGTTTGCTGAGGGCTTCTTCGGCCTCTTTGGTCCATGCGAAGTGTTCGGATTTTTTTAAGAGGCGGTACAGGGGGAGGGCTTTTTCCCCTAGCCACGAGATGAATCGGCTGAGGGCAGCGAGGCAGCCCGTGACCCTTTGTACGCCTTTTAAGTCTCGGATTGGCCCCATTTTTTGTAATGGCTGCGACCTTCTCGAGGTTAGCCTCGATACCGCGTTGGGAGACAATGTATCCCAGGAGCATGCCGCGCGGTACGCCAAAGGTACATTTCTCGGGGTTGAGCTTGATGTTTTTGGCTCGAAGGCATCTGAACACGATTTCCAGATCCCCAATGAGGTCATTGCCTTTTCTGGTTTTGACTACAATGTCATCGACGTAGGCCTCGATGGTTTTACCTAAATGATCTTCAAAGACATGGAGCATGCATCGTTGGTACGTTGCTCCGGCGTTTCGAAGGCCGAAGGGCATGGTGATGTAGCAGAACATGCCGAAAGGGGTAATGAAGGAAGTCGTGAGCTGATCGGACTCCTTCATTTTAATTTGATGGTAACCGGAGTAAGCATCAAGAAACGAAAGGATTTCACATCCCACAGTAGAGTCTACGATTTTATCAATGCGTGGTAGCGGAAAAGGAACCTTGGGGCATGATTTGTTTAAACTGGTGTAATCTACGCACATCCTCATTTTTCCATTTTTCTTTTTGACTAGTACAGGATTTGCTAACCACTCGGGATGATGTACTTCCTTGATGAACCCGGCCGCCAAAAGCTTGTGTACTTCTTCCCTGATGATCCCGTGCTTCTCCTCGTCGAAGCGGCGCAGGCGTTGTTTCACTGGTTTGGATCCGGCCCGGATTTCCAAGGCGTGGTCGGCGACATCCCTCGGTATGCCTGGCATGTCCGAGGGACTCCACGCAAACATGTCAATGTTTGCGCAAAGAAAGTCGACGAGCGCGACTTCCTATTTGGGGTCGAGGGACGAGCTAATTTTCAGCGCCTTGTCTTCCGACAAGCTTGGGTCGAGGCGGATTTTCTTGGTGTGTTTTGCTGCCTCGAAGTTGCCGACGCGGCGCTTGGACTCGAGGGCTTCGGCGGCGAGGCCGTCGAGCGTTGAAGCTAGCTTGGCCATTTGTACATCAGCTTCTCCTTTTTCGACGCACTCGACGTCGCAGGTGTAGGCATGCTCGTAGGAGGAGCCGACGGTGATGACACCTTTAGGCCCCGACATCTTCATCTTCAGGTAAGTATAGTTGGGGACTGCCATGAATCGGGCGTAGCCGGGTCTGCCAATGATGGCGTGATACGTCCCCGGAAATCCAACCACCTCGAAGGTGAGGGTTTCTCACCTAAAGTTCGAAGGGGAGCCAAAGCAGACCGGGAGATTGACACGCCCGATGGGTAGCGCCTTTTTCCCTGGTACGACTCCGTGAAAACCTCCGGCGCTTGGCTGGAGTCATGACTCCTCGACGCCAAGGAGCTCGAGGGTATCGGCGCAGAGAATGTTGAGGCTGCTACCCCCATCCATGAGTACTTTCGTAAGACGGGTGTTGAGAATTATGGGGTCGACGACAAGCGGATAGGCCCCAAGGTTGGTGACGCGATCCGGATGGTCATCTCGGTTGAACATGATGGGCTCATCAGACCAGTGGAGGTACCGGGGGGCTGTGGTCTGGGCGGGGAGGATCTCCCGTCGTTCTTTCTTGCGTTGCCTAGGACTGAGCTTGGTCGAGGGGCCTCCATAGATCATGTAGCAATTGTGGACCTCTAGGAAACCCTCGGCCTCTTCTTATGCGTTCTTGTCGCCCTCTTTGCCTTTCTTCCCGTCGTCCTTCTTGGCGCCGGTGCTGTTGTAATGCCTTTTGAGCATGCGGCAGTCCTCGAGAGTATGGTTTACCGCTCCTTGGTGAAAGGGGCAGGGTTCTTTCAGCATCTTATCGAAGGCGCCTCCACCAGGGGGCCCTCGAGGCTTCTTTCATTTGGCTGTGGCGACGAGATCATCCTCCTCGACCTCACGCCTGGCACGCTGGCCTTTCTTCTTCTTTTTGTTGTTATCGTTGATGCTCTTTTTTGGGTCCTTGCTCGAGCCCTTGCCGTCTAGGGCTCGAGCTTTGCCCTTCTCACATGCTTCGTCGAAGAAAGCTCCGACTGCTTCGTCACCGGCTGCGTAGTTTGCGACTACGTCCATTAACTCGTTGACCGTTGCGGGTCGGTTACGTCCTAGTTCGCGGACCAAGTCCTTGCATGTGGTGTCGGAGACGAATGCCATGATCACGTCGTGGTCGGTGATGTGGGGGAGCTCCGTGCGCTCTTTGGAGAAGCGTCGTGCATAGTCGCAGAGAGACTCGTTAGCCTGCTGCTTGCATCGGCTTAAGTCCCATGAGTTGCCTGGGCGGATGTAAGTTCCCTTGAAATTTCCTTCGAAGACCCGTACTAGGTCGGCCCAGTTTTGGATCTGGCCGGGAGGGAGTGCCTCGAGCCATCTTCGGGCGGAGTCAGAGAGGAAAAGCGGCAATTGACGGATGATGGCTCGGTCGTCGCCCCGAGCCCCACCTAGCCGACAAGCCAGGCGGAAATTGGCTAACCAGAGCTCGGGCTCGGTTTCGCCGTTGTATTTGACGAGGCTCGTGGGGGGGGGGGAACGGTTTTGGTAGCGGCGTGCTATGGATGGCCCTACTGAAGACTCGAGGGCCAGGCGGCTCGGGTGCGATGCGGTCTTCGTCGCTATCGTAACATCCTCCTCGATGGGCGGTGTGGTGGAACCGTCCAAATTATAAGAGCTCAAGTACCTTCTTAGCCAAATTCGACTGACATTGACTCATACTTGAACCTATATAACTCCGGTAGTCCGGAAATCTCGAAGGATTTCAAACATCGTACAACATACAAGATCGCATTGTTCAAGTACCACATTCGCAAGGATACACCGTTGATAATCGAAACTGAAATTAACATCAGAGTGCGAAATCTTAAAAGAGTTATTACAACACTGAGTTTGAAAGTGCGGAAGCTTTAAATAAGTTTAAAACACGACCACCACATATGTGGTCCAAATAAACCATTATCTTTGATAACTCACTCCTCCTTTTTCAAATAGTGTGCCACCGGTAGTCTAAGTCCAGCAAAAGAAAAGGAGAAGCTTCTGGATGACCCTGCCCTGGGCCTACTCCTCATCACCCTCCACGGGGTAGAGGCAGTGCTTACAATAGCCGAAGTAGACCTGGCCATCTGCAACAAACGAGATAAACCCTGAGTACGGGAATGTACTCAGCTAGACTTACCCGTCCAACTGAAAATAAAAGACACCAAGGGTATGCAAGGCCTTTTCGGTGGAGCTGGGAATTTAGTTGCGAAAAGCTCAAGTTATGGAGAGTTGTATAGATGAGCAGTCCAAATTTTAAGCCTATCTCTTAATCTAGGTTTGCACCTGATCTACATCATCCACTTGAATCTAGCAATCAATAGTATAAACTATATCCAGTTGACTTATCCATATTTTAGTTGAACCTTAACCATCACATGGAGTTGTATTGTGGTGAAGCTCGACATAGTTTCCCACTAACCGGGGGAGACGGCGACTCAAATCGAATTACAAACCAGCTGGCGAGAAACCTTTAATATAAACCCACACTTTCCTCGTCGGGTCAATGCATTGGGTCACCGCTCGATACTGTATGTGGTGGTAATCGTTGCGGCTCACAGCACGGACCACCCAATCGGAACTATACGATGGCCATTCCGAGGTAGATCGTGTTTCCATACTAGAGGGTGCGACACGGGTTGAGACCGGCCCGAACAGCATCTAACCGGCTTCGGGGTCGGGAATACATCACCGGCACCCTAAGTAAAAGGGCGCTTTCAAAAATGAACGAGGGCCAACATCGATACAAACCTACACGATCCAACGGACGAGCTGCCCCAAGTTTCCAAACTTGTGCTTTGCCTTCCAGTTGACCGTATTTCATTACTACTCAGGTTCTTTTCCACGATAGCAAATATAGCCAACCGTGATCCGGTAAATACCCACCAGGGGTATTCCGGGAACATCCTTAGATTACTACTTTTATTAAGCAGATTAAGCAATTCTACATTTGATTAATTAACATGATAACAAGGCAGATATACAATAATCAAGGAATGGATAATGCATCAAATAGGATTCAATCAACTCCTATACCTAATGCATCACAATATAAAATACTTAATTGAATTAATTGTAAAACTAGGAGACTTAAGATGCTCCGGGGCTTGCCTTGGGAGAAGACCGATGCCTCGTGGGAAGGGCACTTGGACAGGTTAGTTTCTGAAGCAGGGTCGGCCTCCTCGCTCTGCGACACATCCTGGATCTCCGGCTCGGCGTTTACTTCTGGTTCTTGCTCGGGCTCCGGGGCTGTCGATCCTATTGCAATGCGGCGGATAAATAAATAATGCGTGGTGCAGATATGATGGTATGTAAAGTAAACTTTTCTTGCAAACCAACAAAACCAACTTGTTGAACAACTTTTGACATTGAGAAAGACACTTAATGACTGCACTAAAGAAACCATTAACTCAACTAATTTCTATTGATTATTTCAAAGAAACCTAGATTTGAAAAGCAAGTACATTTTTCTAAATTCAGAAAAATCCACAAAAATTACAGTAGGTAACCTACACCAACTGGACTCTACTGTACAAATTTCACCAAGAGATAAATTACTGAACAACAGATACAAAAAGATGAAATAAACTGCCCAAAAGGTGCTTTGAACTAACTTTTCTTATCAAAAGTGTCAAACAACAGATTTCATATTTTTCCTAGCTTCACCTACTTATTACAACCTTACTAAAGAAAAATTACTGCTTAAGCATGAACACATAATTCTAAACAAAATAAACAAGTTATCTCAAAATAAACCCTTTGAACTGCAGCCCTACTAGAAAAGGGTGAAATCCTCATTTTTATATTTTTCCCAGATTCTACTCTATATTTCATATTTATCAAGAAAGTTCCATGAACATAAACATTATATTCTTTTCTGCATGAATTTCCGAAGAAAAACACAGAAAAACACCTTTGTACTTCAACTCCTTATTTTTCCATATAACAACCTATATTTAACATTTTTCTCAGCTTAAACAGAACACATAGAGACTGTATAAATTTTTCCATATTTTATTTTCACATATATTTCTCCTAACAAATATTTTAAGAAAACAGCCTAAAAGAAATTTGAACTTAAACAGATTTTTTTTCTATAGAAACAGGTCCTCATAAATTTTTCTCAGATACATAACCTGATAAGAAACCTATACAATTTTTTCAATGAATTAATTCAACTAGAAAACATATAAACCAATTTATTTGGCATAGAGCACATAAACTGAAATAAATAAGAACAGTACAATAAATTTTCACCAAAAATACTTTTACATTTTTCCCTGCTAGAGCACATAAACTGAAATAAATAAGAACAGTACAATAATTTTTCACCAAAAATACTTTTACATTTTTCCCTGCTAGATCTACTCATGAACAAGTTTCCAAAACTGAAAGCACCTCATTTGGATTATTAAAACGTGCTACACAAATTAAAAAAATCTTTTCTAGAAATAAAAGGAAAAAGAAAAACATTTGAATACTCCCGGCCCAACTTGCGTAGACTCGGCCCATGGACCAAGAGTGGCTGACGTGCGGGGTCGGCCGGGTCAACGGGCCCACCTGTCGGTGAAAGCCGAGCAGGGGAAAAGTTTGACTGGCGATTACTCGCCGTCGGCGAGGTCGCCGGCAGTGGGGTTGGGCTTGGTGAGTTCGCCTCGACGAGGCGGATCGAGTGGTGGTGTTGGTTTGGCCAGCGCACGACCGTAGCTCACCGGCGACGAGCAATGGCGGACGGTGGCGGAGGTGGTGTTTGGCTACGCCATCTCCGGCGGTCGCCGGCTAAATTGGTGCGTGTTATAGCTTGTGCGAACCCTAGGGTGGCTACTAGGAGGCTCGGTTTGGCTAGCGAAGCTCCAGGGGAGCTTGGTCACGTGCGAGGGCCATGGCGGCGCCCATGGCGCTCGGCCGGGAAGAAGAGGGAGCTAGGGAGCGGTAGAGACCAGGTAGGAGCGTGTTCTCACCTTGCCTTGGTGCGGTGAAGAGCTCCGGGGAGGATTGGGGCTCGGCGGAGGCTCGGTGGTTGTGGAACAGCGACGCGGGCACTTTGGCGGCGAACGGTGGCCGAAGGGGGCGCGGCGTGTTCCGGCGCCGGTGGAGCTCGACCGGCAGAGTGGTCGCGTGCACCGTGTGTGCGGGGACGAGGCGGAACGGCGGGCGCGAGGGATTGAGCCGAAGGGCTCTGGCAAGGCCTGAACGGTGAAGGGGAGGCTTGCAGTGGTGGTCGCGGCGAGGGTGGCGCTCGAGCTCGCGTTCGCGCGCAGAGAAAGGGGTGAGAGCGAATGGGAGCAGGCAAGTGTGTGCGGGGTGAGTGAGGGAGTGAAGTGCGGGGGCTTGGCTTTGGTCGGCCGGTCGACGGACGACCGGTGGTAGTGGCGGGGCCCGGCGCGGCGTGCGATGACTGGTGGCACGGCGAGCGAGGGCAGCGCGACAGGCGAGGCGGTGCGAGAGTGGGCGAGCGGGATCGCTTGCGTGATCGGGTGGAGAAGGATCGGCTGGGGAGTGGCTGGCGCAGATTCGGGGCAGAGGACGGCGGCCACGTGGCGCGAACGCCGGCGTACGGCGCGGCGCGTCGCACGCGGGAGCAGGCGGGGCGCGAGCGAGTGGGATGGCGCGGCGCGAGGCGGGCCGAAAGGCCGGATGGTCCGAAAGCTTTGCGCCGGAAGAAAAGAAAACCCTTTTTCTTTTTCCAAACTTCTTCCAAACTTTGACCATTTCAAAACAGTTTCAAAAACTCAAAATTAGATTTTGACCCAAAAATAAAAGTTGCTCAAAATAATTTTCTCTACAACTTTCATATACGACATATTTTCTGAAAATCATTTCCCTAGCCTACCCATGACTAAAGTCAATTTTTATGCCATAAATCATTTTTGTTCCCACATTTTTAATTATTAAAATATACTGAACTAGGTCAAGGTGTCAACATAGAAAGTGTTTTACTCAATATTATCTATTTTATAAAATTATTTTCCAAGACAGAAGTTTATTTAAACAACCAAGTCCTATTGAAACCAAAATTCAAATAAACAAACAAAAGCCAGAAACACTTCTATGCACATGAATGATGCAATGCATTGCTTATGGAAATTTAGTAGCTAATGTGGTTCCTAATGCAGTGCTTGACACTAGGGTGTCACAACCCTTCCCCACTTAAAGAAATCTTGTCCCGAGATTTTGTTTTACTTACTGCTTATTGTAAAAACAAGGATCGTTCACGCGTAGGTATTCCTCGGTCTCCCAGGTTGCATCATTGGGTCCATGATTACTCCAGAGAATCTTGTAAGTCTTTACTTCATGGTTACGAGTTACTCTGGTCTTGGTATCTAGTATCTCTTGAGGTTGTTCGTAGTATTCCAGATTTGACCGGATAGCAACATCTGGAAGTTGAACCTCTTCTCGTTCGGGTACTCGAAGACATTTCTTTAACTGTGATACATGGAACACCGAAAAGATCGCACTCATCCCCGGGGGTAACTGCACTTCGTAGGCTACTCCTCCCTTTCTGGCTATGATCTGATACGGTCCCACATATCGGGGTGCTAGCTTTTTCTTAATTCCAAAACGTTGGACGTTTCTCATGGGAGAGACCTTAAGATAAACGTAATCGCCTACTTGGAATTCCAAAGGTCTTCTTCGCGTATCCGCATAACTTTTCTGTCGAGACTGTGCTGCCTTGATATGTTGCTGCATAGTTTGCACAATCTCTTCAGCTTCCTTTACATAATCTGACCCATAAAATCCTCGATCTCCTGATTCGACCCAATTTACCGGGGTTCTGCATCTTTGTCCGTATAAAACTTTAAACGGTGCCATCTTTATACTTTCTTGATAGCTATTGTTATACGAAAACTCGGTAAGAGGTAACCATTTCTCCCATGATTCTCCTGAGGAAAGCACACATGCTCTGAGGATATCTTCCAAGATTTGATTCACTCGTTCAGTTTGTCCAGCGGTTTGAGGGTGGTAAGTGGAACTCCGTACCAACTTGGTTCGTAGCTCCTTGTGCAACTGTTCCCAAAAACGTGCTATGAACTAGGGTCCTCTGTCAGAGACAATCCTTTTGGGAATCCCGTGTAATCTTAGAATGTTCTGAATGTACAAATCTGCATATTGGTGAGGTCGATAGGTAGTCTTGACTGGTATGAAGTGAGCCACTTTGGATAACCGATCCACGATAACCCAGATAGAATCGTGCCCTTTTTGGGTGGTGGGAAGACCTGTGATGAAATCCATACTAATCTCTTCCCATTTCCATTCTGGGATTGATAGCGGTTGTAACAGTCCGGCGGGTTTCAAGTGTATAGCCTTAATCCTGCAATAAGTGTCACAGTTCGCGACATAAGCTGCAACCTCCTTCTTCATCTTTGACCACCAATACCTCGTTCTCAAATCTTGGTACATCTTACTACTTCCCGGATGGATAGACAACTTGGAATCGTGAGCTTCTTTCAAGATTCTTTCTTTCAGCTTCGTGCCCTTGGGAACAACAAACCTTTGATTATACCACAAAATCCCTTGCTCATCTACTCGGAAGTTCAACGAACTACTGGTTTCCAGTCTCTTCTTGATCTGACGGATCTCTTCATCGATCTTTTGTCCTTCAATGATATCACTTTCCAGGTTACACTGTATGGTGATATTATTCAACATAACGGGGTGCATTAGGTTGAATCCATCTTCCAACAAAGGTTGAAGGGAATTGCAATGAGTTTTGTGACTCAAGGCATCTGCTACAACATTCGCTTTTCCGGGGTGGTAATGCACTTCTAGGTTATAATCCTTGATCAACTCTAACCATCTTCTCTACCTCATATTCAGCTCTGGCTGAGTGAAGATATATTTCAAACTTTTGTGATCTGTATACACGTGGCAAAGGTTGTCCATAAGATAATGCCTTCAAATCTTGAGTGCATGAACTACTGCTGCCAATTCCAAATCATGAGTCCGGTAATTCTCTTCATGTGGTCGTAACTGGCGTGAAGCATAGGCTATAACTCTTCCATTCTGCATGAGCACACATCCAAGTCCAATCTTGGACGCGTCACAAAACACATCAAAAGGTTCCTCCAGATTTGGTTGGGCCAAAACTGGTGCAGAAGTCAACAAAGTTCGCAGAGTGCGAAATGCTGCTTCACACTCTGGAGTCCATTCAAACTTCTTGTTTTTCTGAGTTAAACGGGTCATAGGCTTTGCTATCCTTGAAAAGTTCGGAATGAACCGGCGGTAATATCCGGCCAATCCCAAAAAACTATGGACTTCATGTACACTAGTGGGTGCTTGCCATTCCATAACTTCCTGGACTTTTGTGGGATCCACAGAGATTCCTTCTTCCGAAAGGACATGTCCGAGAAAAGGCACCTTCTTTAACCAAAATTCACACTTACTAAACTTGGCATATTACTTGTGCTCTCGAAGTCGAGTTAGGACAACTCGTAAGTGCTCAGCATGGTCTTGCTCATTCTCAGAGTATACCAAGATGTCATCAATAAACACCACAACAAACTTGTCCAATTCAGGCATAAAGACAGAATTCATCAGGTACATGAAATGTGCCGGTGCATTTGTCAGTCCAAAAGACATAACTAGATACTCATAGAGTCCATATCTGGTGGAGAAAGCTGTCTTCGGTATATCCTCTCTTCTGATTTTGATCTGATGGTAACCTGACCTTAAGTCAATCTTGGAGAACACCTTAGCCTTTGATAGCTGATCAAACAAAACATCGATTCGGGGTAAGGGATATTTGTTCTTTATAGTTACTGCATTCAGAGGTCTGTAATCCACACACATTCTCAGAGTTTTGTCTTTCTTTTTCACAAAGATGGCAGGACATCCCCAAGGTGACGAACTAGGACGTATTAAACCTTTATCCAAAAGTTCTTGCAACTGAGTTTTGAGTTCTGCTAATTCGTTAGTTGGCATTCTATATGGTCTACGAGAAATAGGTGCCGTTCCAGGTACTAACTCTATAGCAAACTCCACATCCCTATCTGGCGGTAGTCCTGGCAACTCATCGGGAAAGACATCTGGGAACTCGCACACTACTGGGATCTCGGCTATCTGCTTTGCAGTGATATTGAACAACACTCCTATCTCATGGGGGTTTCGGGGTAACTTGAACCGGAAAGAAGATCCACTCCGGGGACTAACCATGGAAACTACTCGCTCTGCGATGTCAAGATTGACCTTCCAGGGTTTCATCCAACCCATACCCAAAATCACATCCAAACCTAGACCAAGGATTACTATGGGATCCACTATGGCCTTTTTATCCCCAAAAGTCATCTCCACTCCTTTAGCCATTTTATGGGTGGAGAGAAGAGCTCCTGCTGAACTTATGTGATAACCCCGATCCAACTCTACTAACTCAAGATTACTCCTTAAAACAAAATTCTCACTTATGAAAGAATGCGATGCTCCAGAATCAAACAACACGACTGCGGGGTATTGGTTAACAAGAAACGTACCAGCGGTGACAGGCTCTCCTTCTGGCACTTCCTCAACGGTGGTGTAATGCACATTGCCTGTGCGAGGTCGAGGCTGGGTGTACTGCTTCTTTGGCTGGGGGCACTGACGTGACAGGTGTCCGGTCTGACCACAGTTGTAGCATGGCCCGATTACATAAGGGGTCTTGGGACCTCCTGAACCTCCTGCCTTTGCCTTGTTCTGCATCAGGGGAGCAGTGTAGGGCTTCTGGAAGCTTGGGCGAGAGCGGTTGGTAGTTATCTTCCTCTGCGGGGGACAGAACCTTGCTCCTGCAACTGGCGGGCGATACGGGGTGCGTGCTCCGAAAGGGGTCCTCTGCTGAGCTGAACCTCCTTCGTTCGCACGACAACGGGTCTCTATCGCCAGCCTGCTGTCGTTGGCCTCTTGGTTCAGGCAGTCGCTCACAAAGTCACTGAAGGTGGTGCGGTGACTGTTTCCCATCTTAGAGAGTGTAGTGGCACTCATGCCACGTTTGAAGCTAGCAATCTTCTTGGCCCCGGTGTTCACGAAATCCGGGGCATAACGAGACATGTTGTTGAAACTATGCAGATATTCTAACATGGACCCGATTCCCTAGGACAACCTCATGAACTCTGTGACCTTCATTTCCATCAGACCACTAGGAATGTAGTGGTTACGCATAGCTGTGGAGAACTGTCCCCACGTGACAGGCGCATTGGCTGGCAGAGATGCACGATACTGGGACCACCATAAGCCTGCGGGTCCCTCGAACATGTGGGCGGCATACTCCGCCTTGAGCTCTTCAGTTAAGCGAAGCAAGCAAAACTTCTGAGTGATGGAGTTGAGCCATTCGTCTGCCTCGAGCGGTTCAGTAACTTCCTTGAACACTGGGGGACGAGTGTCCAAGAAGTCACGGTAGGAGCTGAATTGATTGGGCTCAGGCCCCTGGCGCTATTGATGTTGCTGCGCAGTGTTGTTGGCAATATTACGGAGGGTGGCCTCCATATGGCTCTGCATCTCCTCCATGTTCCTTTGGCTGCCCAAAAACTGCCCGAAGAACGCTTCCAGCGTCATCGACGGCGGTGGGGGTGGCGGCAGATTCTCCTCCTGCCCTGACCCCTGTCCACGCTGGCTGCGAGTGTGTGCCAGCATCTGCATGTCCCATTAATAAGCAATCATTAGGTGGTGTCATAATGATCATGAATAAATACTGTGCCGCACATAATTCGAAAATTTAGCACACAACCAAGTATAATTACTCATTTCCATACAACATCACAAAATAATCGCTTGAAAAATAGGAATGCAAACAACGGATTTCCATAAAAGGTGCCAGATCAAAGTCTGGACTTTGTCCAAAAGCCGTACATGCCATCATACAACTTAAACATAAAACCAACACATGTCTGGGTTACATCAAAAGCGAGCGTGCTCAAGCTATACAAAAGAAAGAGACTCCTAGTAAAACTAGCGCTCAAACGTCTCCGGCGGTGGATGCGGCATCCTCCACGTCAGCGTCGATCATCTGCTCGTCAGCATGAGCCTCCTCCTCCGGGGGAACGTCGGGACCAAGGACTACTCTGTCTTGGGGCTCCTGGGCCTCATCTGCATGGGCCTCGTCTGCTGCTGGGGCGGCGGCCTCCTGTGCCTGATGGTGCATCTGGTGGATCGCCTCGTGGAGCTGGTCGATGTAAGCCTGCTGGTCGTGCACCTGTTGTATCAGGTGATGGGCACCCTCTCTGAGCTGGTCGAGCGCGGTCCGGGCTTCATCCCGCTGAAAAGCCGTGGTCAGGTACATCTGCTTGGTGACAGTCCTAGCGGTGGTCTCTGCTCCTGCTGTGGCACGCGCATCGTCACGCTCCACAGTGACCTGATGTATCTTCTCCTGCAGTCGGGCTACCTCAGCGTCGAACTCCTCTTGCAGCTTCCTCTTGCTCTGGTAGGTGGCGGTGAGGGTAAAGGACACGCTCTCCAGGCTACGCTCCAAACTCTCACATACACCCACCAAGGCTCCGGTGGCGCTCATCGCAGACGTCTCACAGTAGAACCTTTCCTCTGCACCTCCTGTCAGAATCGACTCTAAAGTCTGCTTCCAGCGCAATGGAAAAGGTGATCCACGAGGGAACACTCCTGCCATAGCACTAGCAAGGTCGGCGGGGAAGCGGGCGATGATGTCCTTCAGCACCAAATACGCTGCCCTGTTGGCTCCATCCTTGGCACAACTGCCTCTGGTGATCTCTGTCCATCCTGACCAGTGGGGCTTGCTAGCCAAGGCTTTGACCTTGACCTGCACCATGACCAACGAGTCCTGCCCGTAGATATCCTTCTGCCAAGAATACCGAGGCTCCTGTCCTTCCTCATATCTCACTGCCTGCAGAATCCTCCAAAGGATCGTTGGCAACCCAAAGTAGGACAAGAACGTGTTCTTGGTCAACTTTGTGGCCAAGCAGTGACGCGGAACTCCTCTGCCTCCGGTGGCGAGCAGTCAACTTAGTCTGGGCCATCTGTAGAAACAAAAGGGTTTCGAACTCTCGTGAGACGTTTATTTAAGTTGGCAAATTTTATAAGGAAAAGGAACAACTTTTAATTAAGGGGAGGTAATGCTAGTGCAAGAATATAAACATGATGCATGGTCATACATACGTTCTCACTCACTAATATTGACTCGTAAGTCCTAACATTCTATTCGGTGGCAAGAACGATCTCTCATGCGTTATCTACTCGTTCTACTCGATCACGTAGTTAGTGTACCTGCAGAAAATTCATTTCAGCCCAAGCAAAATCCCAATGATAAAATAATGGAGTATTGGCCCATACATACGAAATACATAGAAGCCAATACTAAGCACCATGCACCAATCCAGAAATCATCCTCAACATTTGATATCCTCGTATATGCTTGCGTGGAGCTCGCACATACTTGATACAACTCTCACCCTAGACCGACGGTTGGACGGTCATGCTCTCATGTCTCACCAAATCATTTTATGCATGTTTTCGCGATCGACGCATTCTCTTTTCCCTCGAGAATGGACCAGCAAATAAAGATCCAGCATGAAGCAAAATCCCTGAACCCTATTAGCAGTTAAGCCACCTGAATCCTAGTATAGGGCTTAAGGACAAGACTGGGCACACTTAGAATTTCAAAATAGTTTTGAAAATAGTTTTTAAAATACCCATTTTAGTTTGAAAATAGCTCCTCACGGATGCAATAACTTGAACCATGCTCTGATACCAGTTGTGGCGTCACCGTCCAAATTATAAGAGCTCAAGTACCTTCTTAGCCAAATTCGACTGACGTCGACTCATACTTGAACCCATATAACTCCGGTAGTCAGGAAATCTCGAAGGATTTCAAACATCGTACAACATACCGGATCACATTGTTCATGTACCACATTCGCAAGGATACACCGTTGATAATCGAAACCGAAATTAACATCAGAGTGCGAAATCTTAAAAGAGTTATTACAACACTGAGTTTGAAAGTGCGGAAGCTTTAAATAAGTTTAAAACACGACCACCACATATGTGGTCCAAATAAAACGTTGTCTTTGATAACTCACTCCTCCTTTTTCAAATAGTGTGCCACTAGTAGTCTAAGTCCAGCAAAAGAAAAGGAGAAGCTTCTGGATGACCCTGCCCTGGGCCTACTCCTCATCACCCTCCACGGGGTAGAGGCAGTGCTTACAATAGCCGAAGTAGACCTGGCCATCTGCAACAAACGGGATAAACCCTGAGTACGGGAATGTACTCAGCTAGACTTACCCGTCCAACTGAAAATAAAAGACACCAAGGGTATGCAAGGCCTTTTCGGTGGAGCTGGGAATTTACTTGCGAAAAGCTCAAGTTAAGGAGAGTATTATTTAGTTGTATAGATGAGCAGTCCAAATTTTAAGCCTATCTCTTAATCTAGGTTTGCACCTGATCTACATCATCCACTTGAATCTAGCAATCAATAGTATAAACTATATCCAGTTGACTTATCCACATTTTAGTTGAACTTTAACCATCACATGGAGTTGTATCGTGGTGAAGCTCGACATAGTTTCCCACTAACCGGGGGAGACAAAGACTCGAATCGAATTACAAACCAGCTGGCGAGAAACCTTTAATACAAACCCACACTTTCCCCGTCGGGTCCATGCATTGGGTCACCGCTCGATACTGTCAGTGGTGGTAATCGTCGCGGCTCACAGTACGGACCACCCAATTGGAACTATACGTCGGCCATTCCGAGGCAGATCATGTTTCCATACTAGAGGGTGCGACACGGGTTGAGACCGTCCCGAACAACGTCTAACCGGCTTCGGGGTCGGGAATACATCACCGGCACCCTAAGTAAAAGGGCGCTTTCAAAAATGAACGAGGGCCAACATCGATACAAACCTACACGATCCAACGGACGAGCTGCCCCAAGTTTCCAAACTTGTGCTTTGCCTTCCAGTTGACCGTATTTCATTACTACTCAGGTTCTTTTCCACGATAGCAAATATAGCCAACCGTGATCCGGTAAATACCCACCAGGGGTATTCCGGGAACATCCTTAGATTACTACTTTTATTAAGCAGATTAAGCAATTCTACATTTGATTAACTAACAGGATAACAAGGCAGATATACAATAATCAAGGAATGGATAATGCATCAAATAGGATTCAATCAACTCCTATACCTAATGCATCACAATATAAAATACTCAATTGAATTAATTGTAAAACTGGGAGACTTAAGATGCTCCGGGGCTTGCCTTGGGAGAAGACCGATGCCTCGTGGGAAGGGCACTCGGGCAGGTTAGTTTTTGAAGCAGGGCCGGCCTCCTCGCTCTGCGGCACCTCCTGGATCTCCGGCTCGGCGTTTACTTCTGGTTCGTGGTCGGGTCCGGGGCTGTTGGTCCTATTGCAATGCGGCGGATAAATAAATAATGTGTGATGCATATATGATGGTATGTAAAGTAAACTTTTCTTGCAAACCAACAAAACCAACTTGTTGAACAACTTTTGACATTGAGAAAGGCACTTAATGACTGCATTAAATAAAACCATGAACTCAACTAATTTCTATTGATTATTTCAAAGAAACCTAGATTTGAACAGCAAGTACATTTTCTGAATTCAAAAAAATTCACAAAAATTACAGTAGGTAACCTACACCCACTGGACTTGTTGACACAAAATCTCGGTCGGGGTGCGCCAACACACTCGGGCGTACGGTCCTCAGAGGGGTACGGAGCGAGTCCTGACCTCTTGGACCTTCAACAGACGATGGTGCCGATTCTCAGCAGAATCGACTTCGGGCGTGCGAGTCAATTTGACCTGTAATTGACAAGGAGAAGAAAAAGATCATCAAATCGTGGAACCTGCCGGTTTGGTGCCAGACAGTTCCAAATTATGCGGCTCTAATATAGCCATTTGTCTTAAGGATATTGACTACAAAATCAACTCCCATGAGATTGTATGTAAAATGATGAAAAAGATATGAAGCATGACGGCTATAACATTTATGAGATGAATATTTATAATAAACAGACAGCCGATAAGCTTAAGAGACATTGATAGATAAAGATCTATATGTACATTCAAACGACATAAAACCAACGTATCGACTAAATGCACGAGCAGTTCTATTTGTTAACAGTGGGGTATCTCTATACAACCGTAATAACAAATAGATCGATAAAATAACTTAAACATCAACAGTGGGGTGTCTCCATGCAGCCTTGATGATGGTCAAGCTAGATCACGTCTCGTACATAAAATAGATCCATCGATTTTAAACCACTTAAAAGAACATATTATGAAGGGAGCGTAACTGAATCGATTATTTTAACCGATATAGGGTCCATGAAGCACGAACAAGATCTATCTGATAAAAACATAATTTAATCTGAGACAAACAGACTCAATCTATCACATATATCAGTGGAGTTCGGAAATACAGCCATAATAGACATGCTAGATTGAAATCTATCTATTCTTACAAAAACAAATCACGGTTTTATCGAATATCTCGAACGCACAGCATGTAACAACCAAGATTGACGAAAATAGTCGATGAGAAGCTTATATCGGCTATTCCCTCTGTTATGAGTGTATAAATCTCATAATAGCCGATACAAAGCATCCTTTTAGGCGCAGGCTATTTTATCAATCTTGATTGGGCAAGATGTTGTTTAGAACATAAATAAACAAATTAAAGCATGAAATAACATCGATAACTTAATGAATCTATTAGCTTGCCAAACCAATAGAGTCGATAACTAGTCAAGATCGACTAAAGTAAGAGATTGATCAGAGTCAAGACAGTCTTACAAAAGACGAGCTTAGGCCGATAACTAACCATGTCACAACTTAACAAGAGTTTGGTCGATGCCAATGCAGCCTTATTACACGATGACACAAGCCATTGGTGAAACTTACAAGCAAACCGGAGGTCGGTCGATGCCGATGCAGCCCTGCCTGGTCGAAGGTCTCGCCGAAATCTACTTTACTCCTACTCCTAGGGTTTTGGCTGAGGGCCGGTTGTATTTGATTGATTGGGGATCCTTACAAAATCCGGGTTCTTAGCTATTTATAACCCGGTCGACTCCTGCCTTAATATGACTAAGTTACATAATAGGTAAAAATAAAAGACGACTCGGACTTGAACTCCTTGGTTGAGCCCGACACGTCTTCGAAGCCCATCGTGCTGGTCCACCTGAATTTTCCCATTTACACTTGACCCACACAAGCTTCTTTATTTTTAGGCCGATCTTTTTCCATAATAAATCAGCTGTTTATGTTTACAAAAATAACAATCCTCTCGGTCCAAAATCTGGTGTAAACACATGCCCCCCAATTTTGGGATGAAATTTATTTTATTCCAAAAAAGTCGTTTTCCTCCCTTCAGGGTTCAATCGACTAACCTTATTTGTTAGCCGATGAGCATAGTCTTCTTCTTTCTCTTTCTTGATACCGCAAACAATTTGAATGGTATCTTAACGATCAATGCGAGATGGCTGAACTTCCCTTGAAAACCGTGTTATGATTTAACATCCCACTCGAGTACTCTGCACACATTGTACAAAGCGGTATCTTTTCCCCTTCTGAGATGCAATCTTTTAATATAAATCCCTCTTCGTCTCTATCTCCCATCACACTAAAAGCACACCTCCTGCTTGCCTTCGCCTTCCGTCCAAAAACCCTCTTTCTCGCCAAAACTTTGCCTTTCTAAAAGCCAATCTCCTCCTCTTCCAATGGCAGACAACAACCGTGGGAAGCGCCCCGCGGAGGAGGAAGTGAATTCTCGCCACCGCCCTCAGCGCCGCATTAGGTATGTTTCTTCTTTATGCCTAATCGACTCCAGTTCTCATCATTTTCAAGATCTGATTTGATCTCCTCCTTCTGCTTTCAACTAGGATCGATGAGGGTCCTTCCAACGCTGCGGCTACCGTGGCACCTCCCCTCGGCATGGAGTCGATCTCCGAGAACCCCTCCTCCAGTAGCTCCGAGCCGATGGCCAGCTGTGACACCCTAAAAAATCGTTTTTCGGAAATAAGAAGTTAATATGATTTTGCTTATTTATTTTTCATGAAACATATAGGCCAAATAATAATTTTTGGTGAAGTAATAAAATATCTCGTGGCGTAGAAACTTTTTTGTTGCATTCATGCTGGAGCATAATATTTTGCTTGAGTGTAGGAATAGTGTTGAGTGGTTCAAATTCAAATTTGATTTGAATTTGAGCAAGTTTTTCAAAAGGAAATAAAAGAAAAAGGCTTTTCTTTTTCACCCTCTCCCTTTCCACTCTTTTGGCCCAGCCAGGCAAGGCGGCCCAGCCCGCCACGCCTTTCTCCCTCCCTCTCCCCACCTCTCCCCGCTCGGGCCTTGGCCTGCTCCGGCCCAGCGCCCCGGCCCGCTCCCTGTCTCTCTCTCGCGCGCGCCCGCAGCGCCGCGGCCCAGTCGCCTTCGCAGCCCAGCTCGCTCGCGTCGCGGCCCGCTCGCCCGCGCAGCGCGCAAGCGCCCGCCGCGTCCCCGCCTTCGCCCGCTGCCACCCCGGCCCCTCCTGTCAGCGTCAGACCCTTCCCCTACCGCGCGACGGCTCGCGCCCGCGCCGCCGCCACCTGCTCCTCTCCTGCAACGGCCGCGCGAGTGGCATTCAAGGCCACTCAGGCTTCCATCAAGCCCCGGTGGAGGTCCCCGACTGTTCACCACCTCCCCCGAAGCCTATAAAGGCCAGGGTGAAGCCCTCGCCCTCTCCCTCATGCCATTCGCCCACGCTCTCTCCCTGCCGCCGAGCCGAGGCTCCGCCGGCCGCCCTAGCGCCTCCCCGAGCCGCCGAAGGTGCTGCCGCATCCGCCATCAAGACCCCAGAGCCCTCTCTCTTTTGTTTCGCGTGTACCCGAGCCTCACCGGAGTTTCTCCCCTTTCGCAGATCCCGCAGCCGCCTCGTCGTCGCTGTGGTTAGTACCCGCCGGAGCCAAGGCCACCGACGAGCTCGCCTTCGCCCCCGCTTCGCTGCGGTGCTATCCGCGTGGCCAACCAAGGCCAGGAACGCCGGAACGGCGAGCTCCCGAGCCCCTCGCATGGCGCCGCCGCTCGCCGGCGTTTGCGCCGCCGCTCCCGCCGCCGCGCTCTCTCGCCGAGCCACCCTGCGCCGTCCGATCGGTGCGGACGACCAGGATTAGAGCATAACCCCGAAGGGGTATGCGCCGGGTTCACCGGCCCGTGCACCCGCGCCCCGCTCGCGGTCCACCGTCCGCGTGGTGGGCCCACCCAGCCGCGTTGCGCCGCGTGGCGCCGTGTCGGCGCCAGCGCGGCAGCCTCCGCGCGTTTTGCAGAAGAGCCCCTGCCTTTTCGAGAAATCAACCCGCGATCCACCGTAGTTCAAAAGAGTTACTTTTAAGTCCTGTTTTCTTTCGGTTTAGCCCCTGGGGTTCTCAGTTTTAGTACCCGCCGTCCAGAGAACGCGTTTTCACGTGTTAGCCACCACCGGCTATGTTTAATAGCATTTAGGCCCTCGGTTTTCGCAGGCTAGCCCCTAGGCAAATGTTTTTATTTACAAAATAGCCCCTGAAACTTGTTTTCTTTATAACTTTCTCGTTTTAGATCCGATTAGAGTGATCTTTACGTTCATTTGATCGTATCGATGAGTAGAATAGTTTTATATATGTTTCTCTAACTGTTTTTGATGCTTGGTGTACTGTTCTAATAAAAGTATATTTTATTTGCAAGTAATGACTGTTTGGATGCTATGATTGGTGATTATATACCGAGTCCAGACGGTGACGTGTTTGAGGAGCAAGTTTCGCCGGAGCAGTACCAGGACCAAGCGTGTGACCAAGGCAAGTACAACCCACGGTTTCCTTGTTACCTACTTAATGCAAGATCCAGTAATCATTATGCATGTGTCTAATATGATGAACCATAGGTCCATACTAGTTTCCTTGAACTATATACCTTGTACCTATGGGAGGGTTTTGCATAATATGACTAGAAATGTTATGCGCTATATATTGCTAATTGATTAATACTGATTAATGACTATGGAACAATGTTAAAAGAGGCTTTTTAAACACATTTAGGGCACTGGAGCCTGGTGTTGCTCAGTGACCCACCCCAGGGACTATCTTTTAAAGCGGCCACCCGGGAGATCCCGTGCAACCTTATGAATTATATGGCTCTGATCTTAGTTGTGTAACTAGACTTTCTCTAGCTTGTAGTAGTTACCGAAAGACGCTAGAGGGGGGAACTGGGTTAAAGAATGGCTTCCTTGCCTATCAAGATGTGTACTGGTCGGCTGTCAGGTGTGCCATCTTGAAGGGGGCCTCCATTCGCTTGGAAGCCGAAACCTTGCGGCTACTACTTGTTAGAGTAGCTAGTGAAAGACTACGTAGTGAAACCCTGCCGTACTTCCATAGAGGAGGTAATGTGGGATTGGCTCTCCCTGGCATATGGGAATCACGGCCTAAGGTGAAAGTGTACAACCTCTGCAGAGTGTAAACCTGATATATCAGCCGTGCTCATGGATACGAGCGGCTCGGATCCTTTATAAGTGGTTCATGGTGGGGTATGTTGGTGGTTTGTGGCTTACCTCTGGTTAACATGATAATGATCATACTTTGTGGGACAACAGGGATCATATACTTAGTAATGAAAGGATAATATTAAAATATGACCAAGATAAAATGCTAACCGCAGTCAACCAGGTCAACCTTTTGAGCCTTGCATTCCCCGTAGTTGTACTTGCTGAGCATGGTGAGCTGACGCTTGTCGTTGGTTCACATAAAAATCCCGGATGAGTACCAGATGAAGGAGAGTACGAGGAGTATCCAGAAGATGTGCCAGATTTCTGAGGATGGCGTACCCCCAGTCGGTGTCCCTATGGAGTGATGTCTACGTCTACGCTACCGTTGTAATAATGGGCCGTTGGCCGATGTGATGAACAATCTCGTGTGATGTAATAAGTTATTATACGTTGTTCGTGCTGTAATGATATACATTTTGTGGTATATGTGGATTTGGGACCCCCTGGGCCCACATATGCTTTACCTCGGTTTTATTCGTAAATCCGGGTGTTACAAATTGGTATCAGAGCCGAACTGACTGTAGGACGCTACCCTAGATAGACTGGACACCCCTTTTTCTTAGGAGTAATTCCAAAATTTTATTGCTTTTTGTAATTTATAAAATTCCTAGTACTCCTCTGTCTTTCATAAAACTTTTTACCGTATCTGACTCATATTTAAAATTTGTAGATGGCACAGACCAAGCAGACCGCTCGCAAGAGCACTGGAGGACGTGCACCCAGCAGCGCCGAGTACCGCCGCCTGTTCCGTCAGTAGAGGCGGGAGGCCGAGGAGGAGCCTGAGCCGGAGCAGCAGGCTGCAGGTGGAGACCCCAGCGACGACTCCGGAGACTCTTCTGACGATCACTCCTCCGACCACTCCTCCGACCCCTTCGACGACCACTCCAGCTCCGACTCCAGCGACTCGCACGACGACAGCGACGACAGTGGTTCAAGGACTCCCGAGTACCACGTCCAGGACGAGGATCCCACCTGGATCCGGAAGACCCGCACCACCGAGGAGGGCGACGACTTCTACCACCCCAAGCTCCTGAAGCTCGTCGACCTGCACTACGGGCCTCGTCGTACCACGTGTAACACCTCTAGTGATTAATATGTAATTAACCTGACATGTCATCATCTTTAGTCATTAATCATCCTTGCCATGCATTATGTTTGTCTAATACTTGTTTTGCATTTACCTTTTTCTGTAGTGACTTGTGTAGTGATCTCTTTTTCAAAAAAAACCCTAAAGGCCCAAATCTTCCTATAAGGGCAAAATGGTAATTTCATCTCTGTGTCTAGCTTTGTGTGAATCTTGTTCAGTTGAGTGTCCTGATGTTTTGTTGTGTTGATCAAAGTTCAAAATCAGAAATAGAATTTAAATTCCTTTTGAAAAACCCTAAATTTCCAAACCCTAGTTTTACCCCTCTTTTTCTAATTCAAAAACTATTCAAGATTTGAAGTTGGCCCTTTAAGAAAAGTTGTAGATCTTGCTTTAAGGAACAACTTTGGTGTTTGCAGATTTTCAAGTTTCAATACAAAATCAGAAGTAATTTCAAATTCTTTCAAACTTCAATTTTGTCCCCTTTTCAGTTTTCAAAATTATCTCAAAAACTATTGAGTTTTAGAAAAAGTTTATATTGGCAAAGTTGTAGATCTCAAAATTTTAAGCAACTTTGGTATTTTGAGTTTTCTTTGTGTAGTTCAAATTTTGGGAGTATTTTCGAAAATACAGAAATAGGTTTGGGTGATGTCACTGCGCACGAACTTTAAAGCAGGGGGGCCCGGCCGCCGGCGGCGGAGCGCCGGCCACGCCGACCGGCTGACCCGCGCCCGTGCCGCGCGCGGTCAGCGCAAGGCGCTCGACCTCCCCGGTCCCCTACCACCGCCTCGCCAACCCCTACCCTCCTCCTTTTCCCCTACGGCCGCGGACAGCGGGCGGATGCCGGCCGCCGGCAAGCCGCCGCGCCGCGCGCGAGCTCCCTGCCCACGTCGCGCCGCCCTACCCTGCCCCCTACCTCCGTTAGTGCCGCGCGAACGCTACTCACCCCTCGCCCGGACCCCCCAGCGCCGCCCCGCGGCTATAAAAGCCGCCGAGCTCCCGCCGTTGCCGCCACCGGCGCAACCCCGTCAACCCGAGCCACCGGACCGCCCCGGAGCCCGCTGAGCACACCATCGCCTTCGCCTTGAGCTTCTCCACCTTCCCGAGCAACCAATTTCACCCCTCCGCCCCTCCTTTCGCCGGCGCAAGCAATCCGTCCCCAACTCCGGCGAACAGCCCCGCCGCGGTGAAGGACGAAATTCGTCACCGTGAGTGTTTCTCCCGTCCCTCCGACCCCCGTCCTCTTTTCCTCACCTCGGTGCGCTCCTAACCGCACACCGGCGATCCCTTGTGATGAACAGAGTCGCCGGAACGCCTTGCTCGCCGCCGAAGAGCTCCGCCGAGGTGCCGCCGCCGTCGAACTCCCTCCTCCGACCCTTGCATCGCCTCGCCGTTCCTCGTTTCCGACTCCCGGCGAGCCCACGAAGCTCCCCCTGCCCTCTGTTTTCCCAGCGCGTGGCCCGAGCGGCCGGTCCGCCGCGCGCTCTCGCCGGCGTGCGCGCTGAGCCCGCGGGGAAGAAGCACAGTGCTCTTTTCTTTTTTTTGAAAAATGTGAATAGTGTTCTGTTTTCTTTTTTTGTGAGAATTAATCTGTTGTTCCATAAATCCTGAGAAAAATGTGGTATGCTCCTTGCACTGTGTAGTATTTTAGAAAAATAAGAAACCCTACCTTTCTGCAAAACTTTGAAAATGAAAAATCCTTCTTTTAATTAAGAAATGGATGGTTTTAGATTTTTAGGAAATCATGTGTAGCTCCAAAAATCATGAGATAAATTTTTATGTGCTAGTTATGTCATGTTTAGTCTCTGGTAAAATTTTGAGGCCTTTTGGAACAAGTTGATTTCTGGTCATTTATTTTAATTGTCAAATAGTGCCTTTTGTTAATTAAATGTTTGATTTTTGTTAAGCACCTTAATGATCTCCAAAAATTATGAAATTTGTTTTGTCATCTATTTACACCATAATGAACTTATGAGATTAATTGGGTAAATTTTGGAGCAACTGCATAAAATGACCTTTTTAAATAATTAGGGAAAAATAGAAAAGCATTTAGGGTTCATTTTGTATGCCCTGTGATGTGACCTTTTGGGATTGTTTGATGTTCATAGACCCCCACCCAGCTGGTCTATGATGTTTGTGATGTGATGCATGACTTATGCTTAGGTTTACTAGATGATGCTTAATAGGTTTGATTAATCTTGCTTAGGGAAAGAGTTAAGTAACCTTATGTCCACACTAGGAGTTACTTTCACGATGGAAAGTTGTATTCTAGAATCAGTGAAATTGTCCTGCGCCTTAGCAAGTCTCTTGTTCCTGTTAGCACCCTCATAAGCATACATCATTGCATACGTGTAGTGTCTGAAGGAGAAGGCATCAAAGTCGAGGCAGCCGCTCACGAACCTACCTCTGAGGCGACCCCGAGCTCCGACACCTGCACTGCCGACCCCGAGCCTGTCCTTTTTGCTCTTCAAGGCAAGCCCCAGTGCATTTTAACCTTTCCTTGTTTTATAAAAGTTTACTTAAAATACCTTTGAGTTAAACTACTGCATTAGGTTATAGGAGTTGTGTGATGACCTATTGCCTGCACTATTTACCTCCACCGACAAATACCCCGCCCTGTTTAAAAATTATTTGCAAAATGCTTAGTGATGTTATACAATAGATTTGCAATAACAATGCCAATTTCAAAAGTGTGATCACTTAAAGAATTTTTATGGGAATTTGGCTTTACTCCCCGACTGTTGGCTAAGTATCTGATCCGTAGCTAGTCAACAGCGAGGAGAGGTTGTCCGAGCGTACGGTGCCGTCATGTTGTAGTCCGGGACTCAATAGTTGACACCGACCGGGACAGGGTTGAAAAACTGACAGGACTATTACGCTTGGGTGAGATATAACCGAGGTATAGTCCTGGCAGAAAAATTAGGGACCATCCGTATGGGGGCCTGCTGGTCAAGACTTGTAACTATTCACATACTTCGGAAAGCTCTGGCTCCGAGGACTCCTTGATTGGGACCGACAACCGCGCACTGGGAGTGGCGAGATGGCGGAAGTAGCTTGTACCCACGTGGTCGTCGTGCCTGGACATGAGTGGTGTACTGTACTTCCGGGTGGAGTAGGACCGGTCCAATCTTGGAGGAATCGTGGTAGACGAGTTGGCATATGCAAGCTTGGGTGCTACATATGCAGTGTGGATAGGGATCCTCAGCTGAGTATTATTTATTCGGATTAACGTTGCTCTTCGGTTATGGAGACTTGGTCACTGACTGTCAACGGAGAGTGGTTCTCAACTAGGAATGTTTTTGAAAGGTAAAATGAATCATGAACAATGAAGAATTGAGAAATACTTGAATCTTTCCAAAAATAACACGAGGTTTACAAAATGCTTTTCTGCAAAATACTTGGTCTTGCTTAAGCCTTACCTTGACTACCCTAAGCCTCTCATCCCTGAGTCTTCTTCCTTTTCTGTAGTCGGGTAAGTCTTGTTGAGTACCCCAGTACTCAGGGTTTGTTACCCATGCTGCAGGTATGGTCGAGTCCCCGATGTGTCTTGCGCTCTGCTGCATGACCATCGTCCAGGAAGAGACCGATGAATAATTGTGCACCCTCGGGTTGGGTGATTGCAAGTATCTTTATTTTGTTGTACTCCGCTACGTTGCCTATTTCTATTATCCGAACTTGGTTTGTAATAACTGCACCTTTAATCTTATTTGGAACCTCGGTTTGTAAAACTAATGTTATTTAAGTCTTCCGCTCTGTATTCCGATGTTATTTGTAAAAGTGTCCAGTGTTGTAACCGAATAGTGAGATGATCCTGCGGATGATGGGCGCTGATGTAGCCCGGTGATGAACTGTCTTGGTCACGTGGAACATAGGTTCGGCTGTCAGAGGTTGACAGGGACCTGTGGGCCATGGGATTAGGACCGTTCCGCCACACCACGGTGGAGTACCGCAGCCGGTCGTACACCCACCCAGAGCACACCGGCTACTGGGTCACGAAGGCGTTCGTGAAGACTTGGGACGAGGAGGACAAGACTTGGGTTGTTCGTGACGTCATCTGCGCTCTGAGCCCGACCCTCGCCTGTGAGTTTGGCGTGGAGGATGCAGCTAGGTAGGCTTGCCTTGTCTTCCGCGACAGGTTGTTTCCGACCATCCAGCAGGACGACGACCGCTACTTCCCTCGACGCCGTACCATGAACGACGGCTGTGATGTTGCAAGGGTGCAGCAGCACGAGAGTGCTAGGTTGATTGCGACAGTACCCTTGGTGGTCGCTCTCAACACAACCCTGGATCGTGCTATGATGGATCAGAGGACTCTATGGTTTGAGACGGAGAGGTTGCAGCGTCGGATCGACTCCCTCGAGCGCCAGGTGCGACGTGGAGTCCAGCCGTAGGACACCCTGCCAGCCACCACAGCGAGGGACCCTGCTATCGTCGTTCAACGCAAGAGGCACCATCCGAGTTGCACCTGCACCCGCACGAGCTACGACCCATAGGCGCCCCATCCTAGATTAGACCAGATCGACAGTTACGCAAGTTTGAGTCAGTGTTGAGTCAGTGTCATGTTGTCGAGTCTTGGATGAACTTTGAGTTTAATAATGTGTTTTAATGCTTGTGATGTTGATCATGTAATGATTTGGATCTTTGCATGATTGAAGATGAGTGTGGGGCATGTCCACACCATCTTAGTACTCTTAATGTGGTTATAATAATAATAATAACGTTGGGTTCTATATCATCTTTTCTCGGAACAGTTTTCTCGAGGAGTTTTCTTTTGTTATCTCTATCTCTGTCAGTGCTTTATCATACAATACAAAAGAACTTATGAGACCTATACATATGTTACAGATGGTTGACACCAGGAGAACCCCTAGGGCAGGAAACCCACCACCACCACCTCGCAATGTGTCAATAGAACAACTCTTGGCTATGCAGACACAACTCATGCAACAGATGACCAATGCTATCCAGAACAACCAGAATCATCCACCCCCACCACCGCCTCAAGTTAGAGATAAGCGAGGCGAGTTCATGAAGGGACATCCGCCTACCTTCGATCACTCCCCTGATCCACTTCAGGCCGATGACTGGCTCCAGGCAGTTGGACGCCAGTTGGAGATCGCGCAATGCAACGACCACGAGAAGGTCTTGTATGCGTCTGGGCAACTCCAAGGAGCAGCTCTTGATTGGTGGGAGACTTACCAACAAGCACACCCCAACCCCAACCAGATCACGTGGCAAGAGTTCCGCGACAGTTTCCGCACGCATCATGTGCCGGCGGGAACAGTACGATTGAAGAGAAAGAAGTTCTTAGCTCTAAAGCAAGGAAGCATGTCTGTTAGTGAGTATAAGGACAAGTTTACACAGCTCTCCCGCTATGCACCACGAGACATTGAAGAAGACCTTGATAAGCAGGAGCTTTTCATGGAAGGCTTGAATGATGGAATCCAGTATCAGCTACTCTCTCACACCTTCACCCACTTTCAGCAGATGGTTGATAAGGCGTTGGTAATTGAAGGAAAGAGGCGTGATATGGACGCCAAGAAGAGAAAGTTCCAGAACGAGCAGTCCGGAAGCAGCAGCCATCCGCGCTTTTCTACGGGGTACGGCAACCAGCAAAGGCAATATGGGCAATCAGGCAATGACCAGCGCAACCAGAACCAGCAAAGGACCCCTCAGCAGTCACACCAAAACCAGAATCGTGCACAGACCCCTCGCCATGGACAGACTGGTGGAACACCAGTGAAGAACTCTCCCAACACACCGACCACTCCAACAAACAACAAGTGCTTCGTCTGTGGAGACGTTGGGCATCTCTCTTACCATTGTCCCAAGAAGACGGGACAAGGATCCCAAAGCAACCAGAAACTCAACACCCACGCACCAAGCCGTCAAGGTCAGCAGACCTATGCTCGTGGCAGAGTGAACCATGTGACAACAGAATCTGCTCAGGGTGCCCCAGATGTGGTGATCAGTACGTTCCCAGTTAACTCCCACTCTGCTTTAGTTTTGTTCGATTCCGGAGCATCGCATTCTTTTATATCTGCACACTTTGTGAAGAGGCATACTCTACTCATGCATACCATGGACAAGGCCATGCTTGTTAGTTCACCAGGTGGTGAAATGAGAGCAAGCTTGCATTGCCCGAAAGTTAAGGTTAATATAAGGGGGGTAGACTTCTTATCTGATCTGATGGTACTAAATACATTTGGGATCGATGTCATTCTGGGTATGGACTGGTTGACAAGGCATGACGCAGTCATTCATTGTGCAACAAGAACCGTACAGCTGAAAACTTCAGAAGGAGAAGTAATAGAGTGCAAGGCAGTGTCACCAACTCTTGAAGTATGCCAAGTGAATCAGATTAAGGGATCAACGACAGATGATATTCCAATAGTCAGAGAATTCCCAGATGTTTTTCCCGACGATCTGCCAGGTATGCCACCTGAACGTGAAATTGAATTTATAATAGATCTTTTACCTGGCACTGCACCAATAGCAAAAAGACCTTATAGAATGGGTGTTAATGAGTTAGAAGAGCTAAAGAAACAAATAAGAGAGTTACAGGATAAGGGTTATGTTCGACCTAGTTCCTCACCTTGGGGAGCACCTGTGTTGTTCGTAGAGAAGAAAGATGGGACTCAAAGGATGTGCATAGATTACAGATCCTTGAATGAAGTGACCATAAAGAATAAGTATCCTTTGCCTCGGATTGATGACTTGTTTGATCAGTTGAGAGGAGCATGTGTGTTCTCTAAGATAGATCTCCGATCGGGATATCACCAGCTGAGAATACTGAGCGGCAGATATACCAAAGACTGCTTTCACCACTCGTTATGGTTTGTACGAGTTCACAGTGATGTCTTTTGGTTTGACCAATGCACCTGGCTTACTTCATGTACTTAATGAACAATGTATTCATGGAATATTTGGACAAGTTCGTTGTGGTCTTTATAGATGACATTTTGGGCTATTCCAAGAACGAAGAAGAGCACGAGGAACATCTGAGGCTAGTGTTGCAAAAGCTCAGGGAGAATGAATTATATGCTAAGTTGAGCAAGTGTGAGTTTTGGTTAAAGGAAGTATCCTTTCTTGGACATGTTATCTCTAATGGTGGAGTAGCAGTAGTAGACCCAAAGAAAGTTCAAGATGTGTTGAGTTGGAATCCACCCAAGGATGTCAGTGAGATACATAGTTTTCTGGGTATGGCCGGATACTACCGAAGGTTCATAGAAGGGTTTTCCAAGCTTGCCAAGCCAATGACCGCTTTGCTAGAGAAAAATGCTAAGTTTGTCTGGTTAGAAAAATGTCAAGAAAATTTCGAAGAGTTAAAGAAGAGGTTGACAACCGCACCAGTGTTAGTTTTGCCAGATCTCACCAGAAGTTTCTCGATATATTGTGATGCATCCAGGCAAGGTTTGGGATGTGTTCTTATGCAAGATGGCAAGGTAGTGGCATATGCGTCACGACAGTTAAGAAAGCATGAACTCAACTATCCGACTCATGATCTGGAGCTGGCAGCAGTTGTGCATGCTTTGAAAATATGGAGACACTATCTGATAGGTCACAAGTGTGAGATTTACACTGATCATAAGAGTTTAAAGTATATCTTTACTCAGTCAGATCTGAATTTAAGGCAAAGAAGATGGTTGGAATTGATCAAGGATTATGATCTCGAAGTACACTATCATCCAGGAAAGCAAATGTTGTGGCAGACGCTCTTAGTCGAAGAAGCTATGCGAATATGGTTAACGCATCTCAGTTCCGGCAGAGTTAGCAGAGGAATTTGGGAAGTTGAACCTAGCAATTGTTGCACACACCGTGGAGTAGAAGTGGAACCTGTTCTTGAACAAGAAATCCGTAAGGGTCAGTTGAAAGATGAAGATACCATAGCTATTGCAGAACGCATAGTGGTTGGCAAAGCACCTGGTTTCAGAATGGATGAACAAGGGACTGTATGGCATGGTAAAAGAATCTGTGTGCCAGATATCAAACAATCAAGGACATGATTTTTAATGAAGCTCATAATTCAGCATATTCAATTCACCCAGGCAGTACAAAGATGTACCTGGATCTGAAGGAAAAGTATTGGTGGTGTGGTATGAAAAGGGAAATAGCTGAATATGTTGCAATATGTGATACGTGTCAAAGAGTTAAAGCAGAACATCAAAGACCCACAGGACTGCTTCAACCCATGAAAATTCTAGAATGGAAGTGGGAAGAAGTGGGAATGGACTTCATAGTGGGTTTACCCCGTACTCAGAAAGGTTATGATTCAATATGGGTTATAGTGGATCGGTTGACTAAAGTGGCACATTTCCTTCCTGTCAAAACCACTTACACAGGAGCTAAGCTAGCTGAGCTATATATGGAAAGAATAGTATGTTTACATGGGGTTCCTAAAAGATTGTGTCAGATAGAGGGACTCAGTTCACCTCTCAGTTTTGGCAGAAGTTACATGAATCACTGGGAACCAAGCTCAACTTCAGCTCAGCATATCATCCGCAGACTGATGGGCAGACAGAAAGAACGAATCAGATTCTCGAGGATATGTTACGGGCATGTGCACTTCAGTATGGAATTAGCTGGGAGAGGAGTTTGGCTTATGCAGAATTTTCGTATAATAACAGCTACCAGAAGAGTTTAAAGATGTCACCTTTTGAGGCATTATACGGAAGGCAGTGTCGAACTCCTTTGTTCTGGAACCAAACGGGTGAAAGTCAAGTTTTCGGACCGGAAGTCTTGAAAGAGGCAGAAAATCAAGTTCATATAATCAGGCAGAATCTGAAAATAGCTCAGTCAAGGCAGAAAAGATATGCAGATAACAGAAGACGAAATCTGGAGTTTGAAATCGGGAATTATGTTTATCTAAAGGTTTCGCCTATGAGAGGAACCAAGAGGTTCCATGCCAAAGGCAAGTTAGCACCCAGATATGTGGGACCGTTCAAAATCTCAGACAGAAGAGGTGAAGTGGCTTATCAACTTGAGTTGCCGGAAAGTCTCTCAGGGGTACATAATGTGTTTCATGTATCGCAGTTAAAGAAATGTTTGCGAGTACCTGAAGAACAGTTACCTTTGGAAGAGTTGGACATTAAAGGAGATCTCACCTATGCAGAATATCCTATCAAAATCTTGGATACCGCAGAGAGAATTACTCGGAGCAACATAATCAGGATGTAAAGTTCAGTGGAATCGGCACTCTGAGGATGAGGCCACTTCGGAAAGAGAAGAGGATCTAAGATCAGAGTATCCCAATCTTTTTCAATCTTCCGAATCTTGAGGACGAGATTCATCCTAAGGGGGTAGGTTTGTGACACCCTAAAAAAATCGTTTTTCGGAAATAAGGAGTTAATATGATTTTGCTTATTATTTTTCATGAAACATATAGGCCAAATAATAATTTTTGGTGAAGTAATAAAATATCTCGTGGCATAGAAAAACTTTTTTGTTGCATTCATGCTGGAGCATAATATTTTGCTTGAGTGTAGGAATAGCGTTGAGTGGTTCAAATTCAAATTTGATTTGAATTTGAGCAAGTTTTTCAAAAGGAAATAAAAGAAAAAGGCTTTTCTTTTTCACCCTCTCCCTTTCCACTCTTTTGGCCCAGCCAGGCAAGGCGGCCTAGCCCGCCACGCCTTTCTCCCTCCCTCTCCCCACATCTCCCCGCTCGGGCCTTGGCCTGCTCCGGCCCAGCGCCCCGGCCCGCTCCCTCTCTCTCTCTCTCACGCCGCCCACAACGCCGCGGCCCGGTCGCCTTCGCGGCCCAGCTCGCTCGCGTTGCGGCCCGCTCGCCGCGCAGCGCGCAAGCGCCCGCCGCGTCCCCGCCTCGCCCGCTGCCACCTCGGCCCCACCTGTCAGCGTCAGACCCTTCCCCTACCTCGCGACGGCTCGCACCGCGCCGCCGCCGCCTGCTCCTCTCCTGCAACGGCCGCGCGAGTGGCATTCAAGGCCACTCAAGCTTCCATCAAGCCCCGGTGGAGCTCCCCGACCATTCGCCACCTCCCCGAAGCCTATAAAGGCCAGGGCGAAGCCCTCGCCCTCTCCCTCATGCCACTCGCCCACGCTCTCTCCCTGCCGCCGAGCCGAGGCTCCACCGACCGCCCTAGCGCCTCCCCGAGCCGCCGAAGGTGCTGCTGCATCCGCCATCAAGACCCCAGAGCCCTCTCTCTTTTGTTTCGCGTGTACCTGAGCCTCACCAGAGTTTCTCTCCTTTCGTAGATCCCGCCGCCGCCTCGTCGTCGCTATGGTGAGTCCCCGCCGAAGCCAAGGCCACCGACGAGCTCGCCTTCGCCCCCGCTTCGCTCCGGTGCTATCCGCGTGGCCAACCAAGGCCGGGAACGCCGGAACGGCGAGTTCCCGAGCCCCTCGCATGGCGCCGCCGCTCGCCGGCGTTTGCGCCGCCGCTCCCGCCGCCGCGCTCTCATCTCCGAGCCGCCCTGCGCCGTCCGATCGTGTCGGACGGCCAGGATTAGAGCATAACCCCGAAGGGTATGCGCCGGGTTCACCGCCCGTGCAACCCCGCCCCCTCGCGGTCCACCGTCCGTGTGGTGGGCCCGCCCAGCCGCGGTGCGCCGCATGGCGCCGTGTCGGCGCCAGCGCGGCAGCCTCCGCGCGTTTTGCAGAAGAGCCCCTTCCTTTTCGAGAAATCAACCCGCGATCCACCGTAGTTCAAAAGAGTTACTTTTAAGTCCTGTTTTCTTTCGGTATAGCCCCTGGAGTTCTCAGTTTTTGTACCCGCCGTCCAGAGAACGCGTTTTCGCGTGTTAGCACCCGCTGACTATGTTTAATAGCATTTAGGCCCTCAGTTTTTGCAGGCTAGCCCCTAGGCAAATGTTTTTATTTACAAAATAGCCCCTGAAACTTGTTTTCTTTATAACTTTCTCGTTTTAGATCCGATTAGAGTGATCTTTATGTTCATTTGATCGTATCGACGAGTAGAATAGTTTTATGTATGTTTCTCTAACTGTTTTTGATGCTTGGTGTACTGTTCTAATAAAAGTATATTTTATTTGCATGTAATGACTGTTTGGATGCTATGATTGGTGATTATATACACGAGTCCAGACGGTGACGTGTTTGAGGAGCAAGTTTCGCCGGAGCAGTACCAGGACCAAGCGTGTGACCAAGGCAAGTACAACACACGGTTTCCTTGTTACCTACTTAATGCAAGATCCAGTAATCATTATGCATGTGTCTAATATGATGAACCATAGGTCCATACTAGTTTCCTTGAACTATATACCTTGTACCTATGGGAGGGTTTTGCATAATATGACTAAAATGCTATGCGCTATATATTGCTAATTGATTAATACTGATTAATGACTATGGAACAATGTTAAAAAGAGGCTTTTTTAACCACATTTAGGGCACTGGAGCCTGGTGGTTGCTCAGTGACCCACCCCAGGGACTATCTTTTAAAGCGGCCACCCGGAGATCCCGTGCAACCTTGGGAATTATATGGCTCTGATCTTAGTTGTGTAACTAGACTTTCTCTAGCTTGTAGTAGTTACCGAAAGGCGCTAGAGGGGGGAACTGGGTTAAAGAATGGCTTCCTTGCCTGTCAAGATGTGTACTGGTCGGCTGTCAGGTGTGCCATCTTGAAGGGGGCCTCCATTCGCCTGGAAGCCGAACCTTGCGGCTACTACTTGTTAGAGTAGCTAGTGAAAGACTACGTAGTGAAACCCTGCCGTACTTCCATAGAGGAGGTAATGTGGGATTGGCTCTCCCCGGCATATGGGAATCACGTCCTAAGGTGAAAGTGTACACCTCTGCAGAGTGTAAACCTGATATATCAGCCGTGCTCACGGATACGAGCAGCTCAGATCCTTTATAAGTGGTTCATGGTGGGGTATGTTGGTGGTTTGTGGCTTACCTCTGGTTAACATGATAATGATCATACTTTGTGGGACAACAGGGATCATATACTTAGTAATGAAAGGATAATATTAAAATATGACCAAGATAAAATGCTAACCGCAGTCAACCAGGTCAACCTTTTGAGCCTTGCATTCCCCGTAGTTGTACTTGCTGAGCATGGTGAGCTGACACTTGTCATTGGTTCACATAAAAATCCTGGATGGGTACCAGATGAAGGAGAGTACGAGGAGTATCCAGAAGATGTGCCAGATTTCTGAGGATGGCGTACCCCCAGTCGGTGTCCCTGTGGAGTGATGTCTACGTCTACGCTACCGTTGTAATATGGGCCGTTGGCCGATGTGATGAACATCTCGTGTGATGTAATAAGTTATTATACGTTGTTCGTGCTGTAATGATATACATTTTGTGGTATATGTGGATTTGGGACCCCCTGGGCCCACATATGCTTTACCTCAGTTTTATTCGTAAATCCGGGTGTTACACCAGCTGTCATTACCGTCAGATGACGGAAATGCGGAACCTTCACTCGGAGGCCACCATCAGGAACTGCCTCCTCGAGGATCACATCGCCCAGCTCCAGAAGGCTTTAGAGGAGGTAGAGGCGAGAGCTTCTCAGGCGATCCAACAGTGCGCAGAATTCGATGTGCGTGTCGCCGGTATTCCTCTTTTTCTTGAAGAAATTTCATTCGATCGGTTCTCCTTTGCTCAATCCCGCTTTATTTCGTTTTGCTCTGCAGACCTGACCGTTCGCCTGGAAGCCCTTCAAGAGGCGGGGAACGAGGCGGCCGACTCCGTGAATGCTGCCGATGACAGCGTCGCGGAGAGGATGACCAATATCCCCGCGAGGGTGCATGAGGTTGCCCTCCACAGCGTTCATCATGGCGCCGCCATGGCCCTCGGGGCTGCCGAAGCCTACACCGGCCAAGACCTGGGTGGCCTTGAGGTCACTCCAGAAATAAGTCACACCATGGAAATACATTTTGATGGTGTTGACGGTGCAGCTGGGGAAATAGCAGAGTCCACCCCCTCTGTAATCATAGTAGACAAGGTCTTCGAGTAGTTCATCAGGGTCGAGTTTCTGCAAATAAAATTTCCCCTGAATATAATGAAGTTTATGCTCCTGTATGATCTCCTTGTGATAAGACCCATCGAGGCCTCTTAACTTCAATGATCTTTGATCCTGTATTTTTGAACTAAAGGCGATGCTTCAATTGCATCGGATATTTTTATTCTGAAGGCGATACATCTGTAGCGGCTATCTATTGGATACCAATGTTAACACATTAGTTATAGCTGATCCACCCAGATACTAGGGTAATACTTCTTAAAATACTTCCCGTTAACTGCCCTGAAGTACTCGACACCCTCTAGAGTCTCATAGAAATAAGCATTGCCAGGGGCACATTTAGTAATCCGATAGGGCCCTTCCCAATTTGGTGACCATTTACCATATTTGCTATCCTTAGTTCCAACACGCAAAATGACTTTCCAAACCAAATCCCCTTCATTAAACTTCTTTTCTCTAACTTTTTGATCATAGTACTTAGCCACTCTTAGCTTCTGAGCACTAATGTTTTCTAAAGCTTTTAGCCGATGAAAGTTCAAATCATCAAGATTGTCCATCATGAGATGCTTATATTCATCGCCTTTAAATTATTCTGCTGCGAAACCCTTCTGGATCCTATATTGATTTCCCAAGGTAATACCGCTTCATGACCATAAACCAATTCGTACGGTGAACACTTAGTTGCACCATGACACGCCACCCTATAGGACCACAAGGTCTCACTGAGTATTGAATGCCACTTCTTTGGATGATTTTTAACTTTCTTCTTAATGATCTTTGATCAAAATCTGATTAGAAGCTTCGGCTTGCCCATTAGCTTGAGCATAATATGGAGACGAGTTAATCAACTTAAAGCCCGTGCTGGCAGCAAAATCCTCAAACTCTTTTGATACAACATTTTTCCCTGATCCATAGTAATAGTCTGAGGAACACTGAATCGATAAATGATATGCTCTTTGATGAACTCTCGATTACGATAGCCGATGATGCTTCCTTCAAAGGAACAACTTCAACCCACTTAGTAAAATAGTCAGTTGCTACCAACACAAACTTGTGTCCCTTGCTGGATGCCGGAATATTTGTCCAATCAAGTCTATTCCCTCCTCTAAATGGCCACGGCTTTGTGATTGGATTCATAGCTGATGCCGGAGATTTCTGAATATTACCAAATCTTTGGCACTCCTGACATCCTTTATAATATTTAAAACAGTCTTCCAAAATGGTCGACCAAAATATCCTGCTCTTCTAATCATCCATTTCATTTTATGAGCAGACTGATGCGCACCACAACATTCCCTCGTGGATCTCTCCCATCAGAACTTTGGCCTCTTCTTGATTGACACATTTAAGAAGTACACCATCGATTGTCTTATGATATAATTGATCATCTAGAAGGACAAACTTTGTAGCTTTGTATCTCAATTTTCTGGATACCTGTCGTGATGGGTTTTTCAAATATTCAATAATCTCAACCCTCCAATCATCACTATCGACAACCTCATTAGTTAGTATTTCGACAATTTGCCGATATCCACATGCACCTTGAGCCAAACGATTAGCTTCTTGATTCTAACATCTCGGAATATGTTTTATAACAACGAAAGAGAAAGAATCAAGTAATTCAAGTCACTTTTCGTAATGCTTTCTCAAAATATCATCTTTGCATTTATATAGGCCGAGTAATTGATTAATCACCAATTGAGAATCTCCAAAACTTCAACAGTCTCGGCCCCTACTTCACACAAAAGCTGAAGTCCCTTGATAAGTGCTTCATACTCAGCTTGATTGTTAGTGGAGGTTGGATCAATCGGGAAAGCAAATTCAAAACTCCCTCCCTGAGGAGAAACGAGAACGATACCAATGCCTCCACCTTGTTTGCAATTGGAACCATCAAAGAACAAAGCCCACGGGGTGAAGTCCAAAGTTTCAATTTCTTGCTTATGATGATGAGTAATAAAATCGGCTATTACCTGACCTTTAACCGCTTTAGCCGATTCATACTTCAAGTCAAACTCTGATAATGCAAGAATCCATTTTCCAATTCTCCCATTTAGTATAGGCATGGATAACATATGCTTGATCACATCAAACTTAGATATCACCGTGCACTTAGAAGACAGCAGGTAATGTCGAAGCTTGGTGCATGAGAAGTACAAACATAGGCATAACTTTTCAATAGGAGAATACCTTGTCTCTGGGTCAAGCAATCTTCTACTGAGATAGAAAACCACTCTTTCTTTTCCTTCGAACTCTTGCATTAGGGCCGATCCAATCGTATGATCGTCGGCCGATACGTATAACTTGAAAGGTTTGCTTTTCTGTGGAGGAATCAAAACTGGTGGAGACTTCATATACTCTTTGATCTCATCAAATGCCTTCTGTTCTCGTCTCGTCTCCCCATTTAAACTCTTGATCATCCCTTAATTTTAACAAAACTGAGAACGACAAAATTCTGGTTGACAAATTTGAAATAAATCTCCTAATGAAATTGATTTTGCCGATCAAAGATTGTAATTGAGTTTTTGTGGTTGGTGGTACTGCTTTGTCAATCGCATCATAGCTCTTTTGACCAACTTCAATCCCTTTTTCATGTACCATAAATCCCAAGAACTGACCAGCTGATACCCCAAATGCACATTTGTGGGGATTCATCCTTAAGCCATGCTTTCTTGCGCATTCAAGAGTATCTCTGAGATCCCTAGAATGCTTTTGATAATCATTGGACTTTACAACCACATCATCAATGTAAATTTCAACAATCCTGCCGATCAACTCATGAAAGATATAATTCATAGCCCTCTGATAAGTTGCACCGACATTTTTAAGTCCAAAAGTCATGACCACCCACTCATATAAGCCTATGGCACCTGCACATCTGAATGCAGTTTTATGTATATCCTCTTCTGCCATAAAGATTTGATTATAACCAGCATTGCCATCCATAAAACTGATAACTTTATGCCCTGTTGCTGCATCGACTAACATATCTGCTACTGGTATTGGGTAGCCATCCATTGGAGTAGCTTTATTCAAATCCCTGAAGTCGATACGAACCCTCATTTTTCCGTTCTTCTTATATACAGGGACTACGCTAGAAATCCATTCAACATATCTACATTGCTGAATGAAATTAGCTTCGTAAAGCCGAGTGATTTCCGTTTTCACGTCAGCCATAACTTCTGCTCTGATCCTTCTTGGAGCTTGTTTTATAGGTCGACTCCCATGCTTAATAGGTAGTCGATGCTCAACTAATGATCGATCAAGACCAGGCATCTCAGAGTAATCCCAAGCAAAGCATTCTTTATATTCCTTTAACAATGTAATAAGTTCTTGTCTAAACTTGGGATCCAACTTAGCAATAATGTACGTCAACCTCGGCTTATTACCGTTTCCAATATCAACTGCCTCTAACTCGTCAGCCGATGTGAAACCCTTACCCATCTTACTCTCATCCTCATTAACTGTATAATCCATTAAATATATTTTGTAAAGCCGACTGCTTGGATCGGCTGTTGACTTTCATCAACCTTATCAATTGTTTGCTTCGGCTGCCAGACCTTGGATTTCTTCTTCTGGGCTTCATCGTTCCTCAATCTTTGAACCCGTCGCTTTTGGCTTTTAGTTAAACCACCAGGACACCATTGTCCCTCTTGCCATGAATGATCATGATCGGCTAATCTTGCTCCAAGCCGATTATGAACATTTTCATTTTTTGCGCGCCGATCTGTATTTCCAAACCTCAATCTTTCATGTACAGATCGGCGGTTGTCCCTTGACTACCTATACTCTCGGTACTGATCACTGCACTCTGGGCAATTACGAAGAGTAGGAAGTTTTAAACCTTCATTCCAACAGTGTCTGAAGAAGGGACAATCCCAATGATTCTTCTCTTCTCTATCTCTGATGCGTCTTCCTTCTTCTCGGGACCTCCTATACTCTTCTTCTTCAAGCCATTCTTGATATTCTTGTTCATCTCTTTCCTCTTTTCTTGAATTTGGTTCCTTTCCTTCTGACGTTGCCATTTGTTTAGTAAGATCCTGACAGTTGGACGCCTTCTTGCTTCTCCAGCCTTTGAAGTCTCAGGTTGATCACTGCTTTTCTTCCCTTTCATCTCCTAATATTCTTTGGCTGTTAATTGCTTCCTTGGATCAACCATCCCATCTGCCCTGGCTCTATCAGAGGTCAACACCCTGATTTCACTCCGAGGTGCTGGAGCCACCATGTTTTGTGGGAAAGGATGGCCATTGATGCCCATGCCTTTAGCCTTTTCTAAGCCAATCCTCCCTTTAACGATTGCCCTCTGTATCATATCTCTGAAAACTCGGCAATCATTAGTAGTATGGGTACCAGTATTATGAAATTTGCAGTACCTTTTGTTTTTAAGCTCCTCGGTCGATGGGATGATATGGTTCCCAGTCAACTTGATTTGACCCTTATCTAGCAAGTAATCAAATATCTTGTCGGCCTTGGTGATGTCGAAGCGATTTTTACATCTCTTTCGGTACTTTTAACTTTTGCCCAAGGCATGAATTCTTATTTTTCCAAACCCAGTCTACAGCAGCCACTTCTTCATCGCTTTCATCTTCGGAATTATTGTTTTCATCTCTCCAGGAAGAAATGGCCTTCTGCATTATAAGCTTTCTTGGGCTTAAAGACTTGATTGTACCGATTTTGGGCATCGATATTTGCCACCTTTTTAGCTAAATCGGCCATATTGTTGCAACGAAAGTCGATTCTCTCTCTGATTGCAGGTATCAATCCTCGAATTGCAATGCTGACCACCTCTGAATCTGGCAATGTCAAGGAATAGCATTGATTCTTCATCTCTCTAAACCTTTGAAGATACTAGCATCTAGACTCATTATTCGTTTGCCTTGTATCAATTAAATGCACTAAGCCTTTTTCCAATACCCCGAAGCCGAAATATTTGTGGAACTTATCTTCCAAGTCATCCCAGCTCTGAATAGAATTGGGTGGCAGAGATGAAAACCATGAGAAAGCCGAGCCTGATAAAGAGAGAGGGAACATTCTGACTTTGAGTGCCTATTCATCACCGATCTCTCCAATCTGAACTAAGAACTGGGTTATATGCTCCATGGTTGACACTGAACCTGTTCCTGTGAACTTGGAAAAATCAGGAATTCTATATCTTGGAGGAAGAACAACCTGATCAAACCATTCTGGATACGGCTTTTTATAACCAGTTACTGTAGACTTTGGCGTCAAACCGAATTGCTTCTGGACCAGGTCAGTTACCCGATTCATTAACTGGTCCATCTGATTCATTAGCTTCTGATAGTCGATGTTCTGCCCCCGAAGGTGTTGCTATTATACCCCGGTTTTTCTTGAGCATCCAAAGTATAGAAGTCAGATACATAATGATACCCCTGAGGGATATCACTAGATGCTACGTTTCCTTGATATGGCGGTGTATTAAAATATCTTGTGATGCGCCTCGCTTGAGGAGCTATTTTTGTAGCCGATGAGTATATGTTATTACTCATAATCGGCTGTTGCACTGGCTGCGGCATCATGCCCCCAGGGCTAATCATCATCAGATTCCCATTGCTATTTGGACCATTGATCTGAGGTCCATTAGAAGTTCTAGCTCCTTGATTGTTTCCAATATTATATGCTGGACCTCTTCTATTGCCACTTATGTTGAAAACCTCCTTCATGGCATTTGTGAGGCTGTTGAGAAAAGCCTCATTGTGGTTCATCAAAGTGGATGCCATTGCCTTGCTAATCACTTCTTGCATAGCATTATGTTGGACTTGGATCATTGGATCAGCATGACCATCAAAGACTACTCTCGGAAGATGGGTTTTCTAAACGACCTTATTATCCCTAGTCTTGCCGAAACTCAGTAAACATAAGTGACGGTATTGATCAATAGCTTCTCCTATTAAGCACTGAGTTTCCTCTGGCAGGTCCTCCATCTTCACGTGCACCACTTCATCATTGTCAAAAGTCATGATTTCAGACGACTGTGTCCCACCGGGCGTGCCAAAAGAATGTGTTGACACAAAATCTCGGTCGGGGTGCGCCAACACACTCGGGCGTACGGTCCTCAGAGGGGTACGGAGCGAGTCCTGACCTCCTGGACCTTCAGCAGACGATGGTGCCGATTCTCAGCAGAATCGACTTTGGGCGTGCCAGTCAATTTGACATGTAATTGACAAGGAGAAGAAAAAGATCATCAAATCGTGGAACCTGCCGGTTTGGTGCCAGACGGTTCCAAATTATGCGGCTCTAATATAGCCATTTGTCTTTAGGATATTGACTACAAAATCAACTCCCATGGGATTATATGTAAAATGATGAAAAAGTTATGAAGCATAACGGCTATAACATTTATGAGATGAATATTTATAATAAACAAACAACCGATAAGCTTAAGAGGTATTGATAGATAAAGATCTATATGTACATTCAAACGGCATAAAACCAACGTATCGACTAAATGCACGAGCATTCTATTTGTTAACAGTGGGGTATCTCCATGCAGCCGTAATAACAATAGATCGATAAAATAACTTAAACATCAACAGTGGGGTGTCTCCATGCAGCCTTGATGATGGTCAAGCTAGATCACGTCTCGTACATAAAATAGATCCATCAATTTTAAACCACTTAAAAGAACATATTATGAAGGGAGCATAACTGAATCGATTATTTTTAACCGATACAGGGTCCATGAAGCACGAACAAGATCTATCCGACAAAAACATAATTTAATCTAAGACAAACAGACTCAATCTATCACATATATCAGTGGAGTTCGGAAATACAGCCATAATAGACACGCTAGATTGAAATCTATCTATTCTTACAAAAACAAATCATGATTTTATCAAATATCTCGAACGCACAGCATGTAACAACCAAGATTGACGGAAAATAGTCGATGAGAAGCTTGTATCGGCTATTCCCTCTGTTATGAGTGTATAAATCTCATAACAGCCGATACAAAAGCATCCTTTTAGGCGCAGGCTATTTTGTCAATCTTGATTGGGCAAGATGTTGTTTGGAACATAAATAAATAAATTAAAGCATGAAATAACATCGATAACTTTATGAATCTATTAGCTTGACAAACCAATAGAGCCGATAACTAGTCAAGATTGACTAAAGTAAGAGATTGATAAGAGTCAAGACAGTCTTACAAAAGACGAGCTTAGACCGATAACTAGCCATGTCACATCTTAACAAGAGTTTTGTCGATGCCAATGTAGCCTTATTACACGATGACACAAGCCATTGGTGAAACTTACAAGCAAACCGGAGGTCGGTCGATGCCGATGCAGCCCTGCCTGGTTGAAGGTCTCGCCGAAATCTACTTTACTCCTACTCCTAGGGTTTTGGCCGAGGGCCGGTTGTATTTGATTGATTGAGGATCCTTACAAAATCCGGGTTCTTAGCTATTTATAACCCGGTCGACTCCTACCTTAATACGACTAAGTTACATAATAGGTAAAAATAAAAGACGACTTGGGCTTGAACTCCTTGGTTGAGCCCGACACGTCTTCGAATCCCGTCGTGCTGGTCCACCCGAATTTTCCCGTTTACACTTGTCCCACACAAGCTTCTTTTTTTTAGGCCGATCTTTTTCCATAATAAATCAGCCGTTTATGTTTTAAAAAATAACAATCCTCTCTGTCCAAAATCTTGCGCGGGAGCAGGCGGGCGCGAGCGAGCGGGGCCGGCGTGGCGCGAGGCGGGCCAAAGGCCGGATGGGCCGAAAGCTTTGCGCCGGAAGAAAAGAAAACCCTTTTTCTTTTTCCAAACTTCTTCCAAACTTTGACCATTTCAAAACAGTTTCAAAAACTCAAAACTAGATTTTGACCCAAAAATAAAAGTTGCTCAAATAATTTTCTCTACAACTTTCATATAAGACATATTTTCTGAAAATTATTTCCCTAGCCTACCCATGACTAAAGTCAATTTTTTGCCATAAATCATTTTTGTTCCCATATTTTTAATTATTAACTATACTGAACTAGGTCAAGGTGTCAACATAGAAAGTGTTTTACTCAATATTATCTATTTTATAAAATTATTTGCCAAGACAGAAGTTTATTAAACAACCAAGTCCTATTGAACCAAAATTCAAATAAACAAAAGCCCAAAACACTTCCATGCACATGAATGATACAATGCATTGCTTATAGAAATTTAGTAGCTAATGTGGTTCCTAATGCAGTGCTTGACAGGAGGGTGTCACAGGCGGTAATGCCTCATTCCTCAGCTCCCTTGTCCTTGCGTCGCCGCCCCCTGATGATGTCGTGGCGGGCGTCGTTCAGATCGCGCGGTTCACATGGATCGATGATGCGGTCTCGCATGTTCTTAGCTCGATGGGTGATGGGCTGGTGAACCGAGGCCTCCCTTTCGTTGCAGGGGGGGCTCGATTGGTCATTCCGAGGCTGCCCCTCGACGTTTCGAGGCCGAACTCTCAGCTTGTTGCACGGCTGCGGCTTGGAGAAGGTCTTTCATCTCGTCCCGAATGCGTCGACCTTCGGGGGTCGATGGCTCGGGCATGTTTCGCAGCAGCATGGTCACAGCTATAACATTTTGCCCTGCTCGAGGGAAGCAGTTGTCAGGAAGCTCGGGCATCTCATCTTTGATGATCCATCGTTGGACATCTCGAGCCCTACTTCGAGCGCCTTCGCCACGTGGCGGGGCGCGGCTTTGCTCAAGGGCTTGCTCGAACTGGTCCAATCGCTGGCGGTCCTCGTCGAGCTTGGCCTTCATTTCCTAGATTTGCGTGATCTGCGTGACCTGCTCATCTTGCAGGCCGGATGGATCGATGAGATCTTGTGGTCCGTTTCCTTGCGCTGGAGGTGTTCCTCCTGGTACCGCCGCGGCTGCCACGGCGGTTGAGTCGAGGTCATGCGTCCCACCGTCTGAGGTGGTGACCTCGTCAAGCTCAATGTGGAAGCATACCCTCCCAGGGTCATAGTCATCATCGTTGTCGTCGTCGAGGAGGTCGTCCTCGTCAGCGTCAAAGTCGTCGAAGCAGTAGTCGCTGATTGCTATGAAGCGGCGTTGTTGACACTAATTAACTCTTATTATTTAAGGTCAATTAAGCATGAAAATGGATGGATATGTAAACTCCACCTTAGTATAGGGATTAAGACTAATGAATTCCACGAGCGCGCTTTGGTGAATTGTGAATCTGCAGGGACCCAATCAGGAAACAGCCCTCAATTCCTTCCCCTAGAAGGAAACCGACGAGAGATAACGCATTCGCCAAGTCAGGAACCTTCGAGAAGACTCCAGAGATCACGTAGAGACACCATGCGAAAGGGCACCACAGGAGGCTTACCTATGGGACCGACCGGTCCCACAGGGCCCACCGGTAGGTCGGCCACGGAGGCCCCGTGCTTCCGTCTTCTGCAAGCTACTTCCATCGCCTTTGAGGATCAATCTCAGCCCTACGTGAAGTCGGTTTGATCTAACGGTCACGGTTGATCCCTCAGGGCTATATAAACAGACCCCCAGGCCCCAGGTCAGGGAGAAGGTCCCTCTTTAGAAGACTACGCTTCAACTAGAAACCCTAGAAGAGACTTCAGGAGTTAGCTTTCAAGTAGAAGACTAGATACCCCTCTAGTAGGATTAGAACCTAGCCTTATTTAGAACTAGAAGAGAGAGAGAGAGAGGAAGAGATCAAGAGGAAGCTCTGGCCTGTTGGATCAACTTCTTCATCTTGTACCTGTGGATTCAAGTTCTTCATTGACTTGCTTCAACGATTGTTTCGGTAATCAACATTCATATTTAAGTTTGAGCTATTGTTCTTATTATTCTTAAGGTTTATGACTCTCTTTTGAGTACTTTAATTCTAGTCGCTCTAGAGTTAGAGTAGTTGGATAGTATATAAGCGTGGTGCTTAGTCTAGATAACTCATATTTACCTCCTATAACGCCGGTAGTAGTGGTAGTTCGCAAGGGTGACTCTTATAGCCTTGTTGATTCTTCTATAGTCCACTTACCCGTGTGTAGGATCGGTAGGATTATACTTTTGCATAAAAGAATCATACTCTGTTGTGACCTTTTAGGCAACTTCCCCATTAAGAATAATAAACATATCACTCTTAGTTGGGTTTAGACAACCTTAGTGATCCCCTCTATACTTTTAGCTTCTCCATCCTTGTTAGTTACTCAGGGGTTATACACTTGAGACTCATCGCTATCCGTTCCTTTGGGTTCGATATTAAAATTGGGTTACTCCGGTGAAGTGCTACATCGGTAGATTTTATCTGTGCGCTTGCGGATAAAGTAGAGTTTGCATTAATTTATACCAACAAGCATTTCTAGCGCCGTTGCCGGGGAACGGTAGATCTTTTTACGTCTTAAGTATAACCTTGTATTATATTTTATCTTTTACTATACTCTATACTTTATCTTTGCTCTTTTCACAATGGATTTCTCAGAGCCAACCACTAGCTCTACGAATTCCATTCCACTAAACCAGTATACCTATCACACTGTCGTAGACTTAGAGTTGCCCAAATCTGCTAAGCCTATCCTTTCAGACAACTACGAGCTACACCCATGTTTGATAGAGATGGTTAAGAATCAAATTTTTTCAGGCTCAGAAGACGAAAACCCACATATTCATTTAAATGAGTTTGAACAAACCTGTGCGTGCCTACATATCGCGGGCATGTCCGATGAAACCCTTAGATGGAAACTTTTTCCATTCTCCTTAGAGGGAAGAGCAAAACATGGTACCTTCAAACAACACCAAGTAAAAATGGGGATTGGAAATAACTCTGCTCTAGCTTTTGCTTAGAATACTTCCCTGTCTCCAAAATTATTTGTCTTCGCTTAGAGATTTTGTCCTTCATCCAAGAGGATAATGAGTCTCTAATTTCAGCCTGGGAAGATTCGATAATCTTGTCCGCTCTGGTCCAGCCTTATCTATTCCAGACCCTGTCTTGCTTCAACACTTTTATAATGGTCTGAATAGAAAAACTTCTAATTACCTTAACTTAGCTTCAAATGGATCATTCCTACATACCCCAGCCTCTAAGGCAAGGGAAATGTTGCAAAACTTATCTCAAATCACTCCTACTCCTGAAGCTAAACCACAAGAACCACTAGAAGTAATTTCAGAGCTGATCCTATATCTATTCTTAATCATACACAAACCTCAGCTTTAATTCCTAGTGAGAGGGAAACCTCAATCTTAGGAGACACCTATGATTTCGAGGATGAGTACTTTACCGAATTGGTAATACCTCGAAATATCACACAATTAGGAAACCACAAAATCAAAGATTGTCTTTAGAAGAACCTACTGATAAGGTTTTCCTAAAAGAGACTGCGAAGAAACTAATCTCTATAATAAGTCATGAATGGTTAGAAGAATCAGAGCTTTCTACTGATACAATTCGCTTAAATTCACCTTCTACACACATTCAATGTCAAATCCATCAACAACCTTCGAAGCTCTCTATAATCTTGTTGTGGAATCAACATTATGTCTGAAACTTTTGCTTGAGATTTATAAAACAAATGCCACTTGCCCCAACAGCTAAATTATTGAAAACCCCTTTAGGACATGTTATTCCTAGCTCAGGAATCATGTATGTCCTGCCTGTCACAGTAGATAACACTCCACTTCACTTAAGCTTTTATATTTTGATATTAAAGAGTTTAATCTGCCGATAGGCCAACCACTTAAGCAACTCATTCATGAAGGACAATTAGGGATCTTAAACTTCCATCTTGGGAAAAATCTTAAAGGAACCATACCTATTACTCACTCCCTAAATGCTGAGAATGAATCATGTCCCGAGCCAGATCCTATGGAAGAAATTAAAGAAGCATCGTTTGAAATAATAAATGAACCCGAATATGAAGAAGATGCTTAGTTCTTCACTGAGGAAGAAGATAACACACCTGATCCAGATCCTTTAGATTCCTTAGAAGAACCTCCTAAACCTCCCATAGAGTTAAAACCCTTACCTTCTGGGCTTCGATATGCTTTCTTGAATAATGATCCCGAATCTCCAGTCATCATAAATAATAATCTCACTTAGGAACAAACTTCTAGGTTGATCACTGTCTTAGAAAAGCATAAATCAGCTTTTGACTATTCACTCCATGACTTAAAGGGAATCAACCCTGCTTTCTGCACCCATCGCATTCCTACTGATCCTAACATATCACCATCCAGAGAGCCACAACGCAGGCTTAACAATGCGATGAGAGAAGTAGTAAAGAAAGAAGTTTTGAAACTCTTGCACGCCGGGATCATTTATCCTGTGCCACACAGTGAGTGGGTAAGCCCTGTCCAAGTTGTGCCTAAAAAGGGAGGCATGACTGTGGTAAAGAATGAGAAGAATGAATTAATTCCACAAAGAACTATTACTGGTTGGAGAATGTGTATTGATTACAGAAAATTAAACAAGGCAACTAGAAAGATCACTTTCCGCTACCTTTCATAGATGAAATGTTAGAACGGTTAGCCAATCACTCTTTCTTTTGTTTTCTTGATGGATATTCTGGATATCACCAAATCCCAATCCATCCAGATGATCAAAGCAAAACCACTTTTACATGTCCATACGGAACTTATGCATATCGCCGAATGTCTTTTGGATTATGTAATGCACCTGCTTCTTTTCAAAGATGTATGATGTCTATATTTTCTGATATGATTGAAGAAATCATGGAAGTTTTCATGGATGACTTTTCTGTTTATGGAAAAACTTTCGATGATTGTCTTGAAAATTTAAACAAGGTTTTGCAAAGATGTGAAGAAAAGCACTTAGTCCTTTGCAGATACGTGGGTGTATGCCGAGTCTCTGAGTGATGAGTGATTGTCAATGGGTTTGATCGCAGGGTCTTTGGCTTGTGTTGTGCAGGTGCCGAGCACGGAGACAGTGATCGAGGGCAAGGTGAAGGTCAAGTTGAGACGAGTCGTGCCGACGGACCGGGTGCGGTGAAGGATGGGTGTGCCGTGCGGCGGACGTGCCATGCCGATGAACCAGCGGTGAAGGCGGACGTGAGGCTTGGACTGAGAGACCAGAGTGCCTGAGGATCAGCTGTGGTGGCTGGCAGCCTGGGACAGCGACAAGTGAAGACTTGCGGGGCACGGTGTTGCTCGGGTCGAGGACCTGGGGACACGTGTCGGTGGACGGGGTGCACGGGCGGTGCATCCCCTCTACAGCTTCGGTTTGGTGGTAGAGCCAGGGAAAAACCATCAGATGGACGGTTTCCAGGTTTGGGCCTCAAAACCTGGGCGTGGACGGTTTCCGAGTTTGGCCACAAAACTCGGGCTGAGGGTTTCCGAGTTTGGCCACAAAACTCGGGCTGAGGGTTTCCGAGTTTGGCCACAAAACTCGGGCTGAGGACGGTTTCCAGGTTTGGGCATCAAAACATGGGCGCTGCGGGTTTCTGAGTTTGGGCCACAAAACTCAGACGTTGGACTTGGAGGCTGGTTTCCCGGTTTGGGCCTCAAAACTGGGGGATAGCTGGAAAAGGCTGGTTTCCCGGTTTGGGCCACAAAATCGAGGGTGCAGAGCGAGGGCGGCACGTGGCGGTGATCCGAAGGTTGCGTCGAGGCAACGCTTCGAATTGTGCGGGCGTGGCCGTCGGATACACCTACCACCGAGTTGGTCCAGAATAACCCTAGGGTTTAGCTGGTTCGCTCTGTAATTAGAATAGAGAGGGGTAGAGTAGGAAATAGACTTAGGCTAGTAGTAGGATAAGTAGTGTCGGGAGACACCCTCTTCCCATCTATCTCAGTCATTTGCTCTTTCCCACTTAGGGTTTCCTGCTCTCCCAATCCCCTGCTGTAGCTAGCTGAGATCCGCAGAGAGACTTGCCTCTGTGTACTGTTGATTTAAGGAAGTGAGGCCGTAACCTCACTGTTGCAGTTCAGATCGATGACTTGATTCGCGTTTTGATTCGTGCTCTTCGCGTTCTTCGTTTCCTCGCGATTTTCCCGTCACTCGATCTCCCTCTCTAGTGCGTCTTTGCGAAATTCGTTTGAATCATTTTGTTCGTATCATTGAGGAGGTCATTTCGACCAAAGGAATTCATCTAACTCCTCCTGATCGATAGATCGGGACGATTTCGTTTTCGTGGCGCTTTTTTCGGTTCATCCACCTTCCCTTTTGATTTCCCGGTGATTTGGTTGTTTTGGGCGGATGATTTCTTGGGGATAGTCTCCTAACTACCCCGTGATCATCTTCTCCAAGTTTGGGAACTTGGGATTGTGATTTGATTTGGTTTTGGGAAGAGTTTTGAGAAGGGCGATTGAAATCGCCCTCACTGGGCATTGGCGGACAGTCCGCCGTCCCAGGCGCGGACAGTCCGCGCGTCGGGGCTGGTTCAGACCAGCCGCGGCCAGTCCCTGCTGTTCTTGGCTCGGGTCACCGGCGGACAGTCCGCCGTGCTAAAGCGCGACAGTCCGGGACCGAGCAGGGGGACTTCAGCAACTGTGTGGTTTTGCACTTTGACCGGCGGACAGTCCGCCACCAGAGCGCGGACAGTCCGGCCTTGGGCGGACAGTCCGGGACTCCAGGTCCGGACAGTCCGGGATCCTGCTGATTGCTCCGGTTTAGTGCGTTTGCTCTCCCGGCTTGTTCGCTTGGTTTCCGAACTTCTCGTTTGGCCCTGTAGTTGACCAAGGAACCTCTCTAGGTATCTTTGCTACTTGTTAGCATAGGTATTTAGGAGTTTATCGACGTAGCCGTCTATCTACGTCCGGGACTTGGTCTTTGGGGTTGTGTTCGAGCCGGAACTTTTGGAGTTTGGTTTGCTTCTTCTTGGTGGTGCTCCGCTGTGATCCTAGGGATCATCCACCCTCTTCCAAGGGTCTTGAGCATCACGGTTTCGGTCGCCGTTTCTCGGGGTTGATTTTGAGACATTTGGCCAAAGTTTCTGAGAAGAATTTTTGAGCTCCCATTCACCCCCCCTCTGGTCGCCTTGCTAGTGCTTTCTCGGTCCTTCAATTGGCATCGGAGCAGGTTAAGGATCTTCCACCTTAGCCGGTTCCAGATCCATAGAAGGCGACATAGATCGCGGCGTGGGCAAACCGCCGTTCTTTGATGGGACGAACTATGCGTATTGGAAGATACGCATGTCGGCCTATCTTCAGAGCATGGGCTCTTCTGTTTGGGAGATTTGCAACAGGGACGATTTCGTTGTCTTGGCTGCTCATGTCACTCAGCTCCAGATCGATGAGCACGAGGCCAATAGCCGGGCACGTAACGCCTTGTTCTCCTGTTTGAGCATGGGTGAGTTTGATCGCGTTTCTCACCTCTCTACGGCTCAGGAGATTTGGGCCACCTTCATGCGTTTTCATGAGGGCACCTCTCAAGTCAAAACCTGACTCTACGAGTTGTTCAAGAGAGAGTATGAGAACTTTCGACATCAGCCTGGCGAGAGCATAGAAAGTTTATTCGCTCGCTTTCAGGTGATTGTCAACAGATGATGGCTAACAAGGAGCAGTTGCCTTTCGACGACCATGAGAGAGCTTTGAAGCTTTTGCATACTCTTGATCGGTCGGTGTGGATTCCAAGGTTCAGGCGATCATCGAATCGCCTAACTATGAGACCCTCACGTGCGATGAGCTCTTCAGTAAGCTCAAGTCCAGTGAGATTGATGCCATGGCGAGGGCTTCTTATGAGAATCCTTCCGGCCCGACTATGGCTTTGGTTTCTGTTCTTCCGCTACCCCTCTGCTGGCTTTGCGCTTTCATCTCTCTTTTCTGTCATAGAGGATCAGCTGGAGTCTTTGGGAGACGAGGAGTTGGCTTTGCTCGCCAACCGGTTCACGCGGTTCCACAACAACCGCATGAACCGTCGCCGCGGAGGAGGACGCTCAGGATGCTATGAGTGCGGCGATCCCGACCACTTCATCGCCAACTGCCCCAAGAAGAGCAAGCATTCGGGGAAGGGCAATCATGGGCACAAGTACGACTCCAAGCGCAAGGAGAAGCACGTCCCCCCAAGGCGCAAGAAGAGGGGCGGCTTCGACAAAGAGTACATCAAGAAAGTACTTGGAGAAGGCCCAGGCTGAGCAGCGTGCGTTCTTCGCCACGCTCAGCGACGTCGACGGCTCGGATGACGACTCCGCTTGCTCAAGCGATGACGAGTCCGAGAAGAAGAAGAGGATCGAGGACAAGTTGAACGGTCTCTGCTTCTTCGCCGACGACGACGGCTTCTGCACCATGGCGCTTGGTGATAAGGTCGGAGGCGAGCTGGAGCACACCCCTCGGAATGACGACGACGACGACGACACCTCCCAGGTATCTCTCACCTACGACGACCTTTCCGCGAGTTGAGAAACTTACTTCTGCCCTCCTTAGCCAAGATAAACTGCTTAGGCGTGCTGCTAGAGAGCGCAAGGAGTTTAGGCAGAAGTGGGAGGACACGGTGAAGGAGCTTGAGTTCGCTCGGTCCACCGTGGTTGTGTCGGAGGAGAGTGAGTGTGAGTCGTGCACCAAGCACATGACTGATCTTCTCTCTTTGAGGAGCAAGTATGCTGCTTTGGTTGGAGAGGTGGATGAGCTCCGTGCTAGGCCGCAGCTGTTGGGTGCATGCAAGACTTGTCCTGTCTTGCAATCCGAGTTGGCAGAGAAGAATGCCAAGATTGAGTCTTTAAAGAAGGCCAACTCGGGTAGCACTTGTGTCACGAGGTGTGCTTTGTGTGAGGGCTTGGAGAAGGAGATTGCGAATGTCAAGCATGGCAAGATGCAAACCGAGGAGGAAAACACATACCTTCGGACCATCTTGTCATGGGTCTCTTGTAGTGAGCCGCAGCTCGGGATGATGATCTCCCAATTTAAGCGAGCTGCTGGAAGTTCTGGTGTAGGTCTTGCTCTGGGTGTTGATCTTTCTGCTTTTGGGAAGATTGGAGAGTCGAGTGGTCTGAATCCTAGTGAGAAGCCCAACTCCACCACTACTCCCAAACTGACCAAGCTTCCACCCAAAGAGCCCGTCAAGCCTACCACCAAGGATGGGGTATTTGAGGAACCCCCGAGAGCTCTGCCCAAGAACCAAGTGTGGGCACCCAAGCCAAACCACCTCAAGAACAAGCTTGACACAATGCCATCCATTCAGGAGGAGTGCTTGCCACAGAAGGGCAAAGTGAACCATACCCACAGCCTAGCGTACCAACAACCCCCTTTGCGTGCGGTGAGGTACCAGTGTGACTTCTGTGGGAGGGATGGTCACTTGAGCGAGTTCTGCTTTCGGCGCAAGAGAGAGGCGCACCGTGCTCGGGAGATGGACAACCCGGACATGTACCACCCTTTCCATGGTGTGCATGTGCCGAACGTCCAGAGGAGAGCTGCTAGGCCCAAAGGTCCAGAACCTCAAGTTCCCAGGCCTAGGGAGAGAAGAGCTCCGAGGAGAGATGCTAGGCCTAGAGGCGCAGTGCCTCAAGTTGCTAGGCCTAGGCCTCGTAGAGAGAGTGCCCGACGGGGTCCTGCTCTTGCAGGCTACGGACCCCGTGGCGGAGGCTTTGTTGAGCACTTTCCCCACCGCGTTTTGAGTATTGCGATGGACGCTCCTCCCTTAGCGGACCACGTTTTCCTCTACGTGGTGATCGCTCCTCTCATAGACGTGCTAGGAATGGTTTTTCTGCTAACCGTTCTTTTGAGCAGCCGGCCCAACACTGGTATTCTTCCTACTTCACTAACCCCAGTGTTGGACCGTATGCTCACCCTATGTCTTTTTATTGATGTAGGTAAAACGGTTGGAGGACATTTGGTTGGTGGATTCTGGTTGCTCGAGGCACATGACCGGAAACGCCAAGTGGTTCTCCAGCCTTAGCCCTGTTGCCGGAAAGGAGTACATAACCTTCGGCGACAATAGCAAAGGTAAGGTATTGTCTCGCGGGTCCGTGCGAGTTAATGAGCACTTTGTGTTGCGCGATGTTGCTCTTGTTTCTAACTTGCATTTTAACCTTCTTTCTGTTTCGCAACTCTTTGACGACGACTATGAGATTCGTTTTAAACCGAATCTCAGTCGTATTTTGGATCCTCAGGGCAATCTTGTGTGTTTGATTTCGCCCTTTGGAAAAGTCTTTCGTGCGAATTTCTCAGAGTCTTTTGGCACTTCTCGTTGTCTTGTGGCTGGACCTTCCTCCTCTGATCTTTGGAAGTGGCATAGGAGACTTGGACATTTGAGCTTCGACTTGCTTGCAAGGCTTAGTTCACTTGGCCTAATCCGAGGATTGCCCAAGTTGCATATGGAGAAGGATCTTGTTTGCCACTCTTGTAGACACGGGAAGATGGTTGCCGCTCCCCACCATCCAGTGACTCAGGTCATGACTAAGCACCCTGGAGAGCTTTTGCACATGGACCTTGTTGGTCCGGCTCGGGTGAGCTCGGTTGGGGGGAAGTGGTATGTGCTTGTTGTTGTTGATGACTTTTCGAGATATTCGTGGGTCTTCTTTTTAACTGAGAAGACTGAGACTTTCTCCTTTGCTCGCAATCTGATTTTGCGTCTTCAGAACGAGTTCCCTTTGAACTCGATGCGAGCAATTTGGAGTGATAATGGTTCCGAATTCAAAAATTCAGATTTTGAGAAGTTTTGTAACTCTTTGGGTTTAGAGCATCAGTTTTCTTCCCCCTACACACCGCCACAAAATGGTGTTGTAGAGAGGAAGAATCGGACCCTTGTAGAGATGGCCAGGACGATGCTCGATGAGCATAGGACTCCTAGGCGATATTGGGCCGAAGCTATGAGCACTGCATGCTCCATTTCCAATCGCATTTTTCTCCGAGCTTTCTTGAAAAAGACTTCTTATGAGTTGCGTTTTGGAAAACTGCCCAAGGTGAGTTATTTTCGAGTTTTTGGTTGCCATTGTTTTATACTCAAAAAGGGCAACTTGGACAAGTTTGAGTCTCGTTCTTCTAACGGTGTGTTTTTGGGTTATGGCACTCACACTCGAGCTTATCGTGTACTTAACCTTGACACTAACCGAGTCATGGAGACATCCGATGTCACCTTCGACGAGACCATGGTTTGTCCTTCTTCTCGCTTTGAGCGTGCAGGTGACCATGAGGTTGGCGAGCCTCTTTTTGATGATGATGAAGAAGGTGCTGAAGGGATAGATGACCCAACACCTCCTCCACCTGCAGTGCCGCAAAGAGCGGCTTCTACGACGACTCACGGCCCCGACACCTCCTCTTCCTGGGGGCCATGGGATCCGCCACCCCGAGCGGTACCTTTTGTACCCGGGGAGGCACCAGCTGCTGTTGAGGGGGAGGCTACTTCAGCTCGGGAGGCGCCACGACACATCCAGCGCCAGCACCCGCCTCAGTAGATGATCGGCAACATCGACGAACGGGTTACTCGGTCCAGGTCATAGCACATCTCTCACTTCGCTCACTCTGCTTTTGTTGCTAATTTTGAGCCACGAGATGTTGGACACGCTTTGACGGATCCGGACTGGGTCAATGCCATGCATGAGGAGTTAGAAAATTTTGAGCGAAATCGGGTTTGGGTTCTATTTCCACCTCCTCCTGAGTATAAGCCTATTGGGACAAAATGGGTTTTCAAAAACAAGCAAGGAGAGGATGGCCACGTTGTTAGAAACAAGGCCAGGCTTGTAGCCAAGGGTTATAGTCAGAAGGAGGGGATAGACTATGAGGAGACTTTTGCTCCTATAGCTCATTTGGAGGCTATTAGGATACTCTTGGCTTTTGCTGCATCCAAAGGTTTTAAACTCTTTCAAATGGATGTCAAGAGTGCCTTCTTAAACGACTACATAGAAGAGGAAGTGTATGTTGAGCAACCCCCCGGTTTTGAAAATCCCAAGTTTCCAAACCATGTTTTTAAACTCTACAAAGCTTTATATGGTTTGAAACAAGCCCCTAGAGCCTGGTATGATAGGTTGAAAACCTTTTTGCTTGCTAAGGGTTTTAAAATGGGATGTGTAGATAAAACACTCTTTCTCCTCAAGCAAGGCAAAGACACTCTCTTGGTCCAGATTTACGTGGATGATATCATTTTCGGTGGTTCTTCTCACGCTTTGGTTGCCAAGTTTGCAGATACTATGAGCAGGGAGTTCGAGATGAGCATGATGGGCGAGCTGACATTTTTCTCGGGCTGCATATTAAGCAATCCCGAGAGGGGACGTTTGTGCACCAGGGCAAGTTCACCAAGCCTTTAGACGAATCAACCTTTAATCGGTTGAGGGGTGAGCTTGGTGTGTGTTTCCCCTTTTAGATGGGGGAAACATTTTGGATCTTGTATATTTGACTGACTCTTTTGTCTTTCTTTTCTTTTGCATTTCAGCATACGCATTTACATTCTGAGCTTCATGTCTATAATCACTAGAATGTAACTATGCTCTATGTAGTATGCTCCGATGCTTATGTTGATGCTTGTAGCTTATGCTCTTTCTGATCACTAGTACATGTTGTGAGCTGAGCTATTTTTGAAATGGTGAATTTGCTTAATAACTTAAAATCTGAAAATGTTCACCATTGAGATATGCAACTAGCATGTGTAGGATGTGTTGAGTCCATTCATGCTTTTCATATATGCTAGGTTGCTATGTCTCGAGTTATGAGTCATTCACTTGCTTGGTCTGCTCATATCATGTTTAAAATTTAAACCAAGTTTTAGTGAATTGAAAAGATCGAGATGGGATTGCTTGTCAACACCTCACGGTATCGAGACTGTTTCTCATTGCACCTTTAGTTAAACTTGAGCCGTGTAGTGTATGACCGAAACTGTTGCTTTAAGCTTCTGATTGCATATGCATAGGCTTCGCACGGTTGAAAAGTTAGGCAAAGACAAGCTTTCAACCTCTCGCAATCACATGCTAAAATTAAACTTGTGTAATTTCACCGCTGCAACTCCGATATATAAATGAAATCACAAGTATATGCTTCATTCCTATGCATGATGATTGAACTTTGCTAGGGGTAGTTCACCTTGTATACATGTTTAGCACTCGTTTGGATTCCTGTCTATACATGTGTAGTGCTATTTTGATGGTGACTCTCTTTTTGGCTAAAAAACTGCTCATATGCTCATATGTTCATATCTCGTATGTGTGATCAGTTTGAGCCTTTGCTATTTGAGTGCCTAGTTGAGTCATTGGAGTTCTACTGTTTAGAGAATCTTTGCACTCTTGTGAATATATGCCTGAAGCTACTAACATGCATTTCTGACTTCATATGCATGTTGGAAGGGGGAGTTTCTTGCCTTGATGCCTTTCTTGATAAATGCATTTTCAACTAAGGGGGAGAGTTTTTGCAAATCATATACTCCAGGGAGTTTTCCTAGTTGCTTGCACTTGTCGAGGGGGAGTTTGTTAGTTGTGTTGAGCCTTTGCCTCTATCTTGAGGGACTAGCAAACATTTTCAGGGTTTTTCGATCGATTGGTTCTCTTTTGGTTTGGAGTCATTCCAATTGGTTCAGAGCATGTTTGGCCGAAAGGCATTGGTTTTGAGCTTTCTGTGCTAGTTGTGTTGAGCCTCTGTGCCTCTATCTTGAGAGACTAGCATTTTTGCTTCGATTTTCATTCGGCTTCAATTGGTTTTGAGCTCTTTTCTCTGGAGTTTCCAATTGGTATCTACTAGCGGTGTTGAGCCTGTTCTACCTCTTCTTGAGGGCTAGCTTTGCTTTGCTTGGTTGCGTCGAGCCGTTGCCCATGTCTTTGGGGACCAAGTTTTTTTTTGCTCTTTCCACTTGACCTTCTTCGGCTTTGCTAGGCTTTTGGGTCATTTGGTCGAGTTCTCTCTTCTTCTTTCTTCCTTCTTCTTCTTTTCATTATGATTTGTGTGAGTAGTTGACAATGCACTCATCAAGGGGGAGATTGCGGATACGTGGGTGTATGCCGAGTCTCTGAGTGATGAGTGATTGTCAACGGGTTTGATCGCAGGGTCTTTGGCTTGTGTTGTGCAGGTGCCGAGCACGGAGACAGTGATCGAGGGCAAGGTGAAGGTCAAGTTGAGACGAGTCGTGCCGACGGACCGGGTGCGGTGAAGGATGGGCGTGCCGTGCGGCGGACGTGCCATGCCGATGAACCGAGCGGTGAAGGGCGGACATGAGGCTTGGACTGAGGGACCAGAGTGCCTGAGGATCAGCTGTGGTGGCTGGCAGCCTGGGACAGCGACAAGTGAAGACTTGCGGGGCACGGTGTTGCTCGGGTCGAGGACCTGGGGACACGTGTCGGTGGACGGGGTGCACGGGCGGTGCATCCCCTCTACAGCTTCGGTTTGGTGGTAGAGCCAGGGAAAAACCATCAGATGGACGGTTTCCAGGTTTGGGCCTCAAAACCTGGGCGTGGACGGTTTCCGAGTTTGGCCACAAAACTCGGGCTGACGGTTTCCGAGTTTGGCCACAAAACTCGGGCTGAGGGTTTCCGAGTTTGGCCACAAAACTCGGGCTGAGGACGGTTTCCAGGTTTGGGCCTCAAAACCTGGGCGCTGCGGGTTTCTGAGTTTGGGCCACAAAACTCAGGCGTTGGACTTGGAGGCTGGTTTCCCGGTTTGGGCCTCAAAACCGGGGGATAGCTGGAAAAGGCTGGTTTCCCGGTTTGGGCCACAAAACCGGGGGTGCAGAGCGAGGGCGACACGTGGCGGCGATCCGGAGGTTGCGTCGAGGCAACGCTTCGAATTGTGCGGGCGTGGCCGTCGGATACACCTACCACCGAGTTGGTCCAGAATAACCCTAGGGTTTAGCTAGTTCGCTCTGTAATTAGAATAGAGAGGGGTAGAGTAGGAAATAGACTTAGGCTAGTAGTGGGATAAGTAGTCGGGAGACACCCTCTTCCCATCTATCTCAGTCATTTGCTCTTTCCCACTTAGGGTTTCCTGCTCTCCCAATCCCCTGCTGTAGCTAGCTGAGATCCGCAGAGAGACTTGCCTCTGTGTACTGTTGATTTAAGGAAGTGAGGCCGTAACCTCACTGTTGCAGTTCAGATCGATGACTTGATTCGCGTTTTGATTCGTGCTCTTCGCGTTCTTCGTTTCCTCGCGATTTTCCCGTCACTCGATCTCCCTCTCTAGTGCGTCTTTGCGAAATTCGTTTGAATCATTTTGTTCGTATCATTGAGGAGGTCATTTCGACCAAAGGAATTCATCTAACTCCTCATGATCGAATAGATCGGGACGATTTCGTTTTCGTGGCCCTTTTTCGGTTCATCGACCTTCCCTTTTGATTTCCCGGTGATTTGGTTGTTTTGGGCGGATGATTTCTTGGGGATAGTCTCCTAACTACCCCGTGATCATCTTCTCCAAGTTTGGGAACTTGGGATTATGATTTGATTCAGTTTTGGGAAGAGTTTTGAGAAGGGCGATTGAAATCACCCTCACTGGGCATTGGCGGACAGTCCGCCGTCCCAGGCGCGGACAGTCCGCGCGTCGGGGCTGGTTCAGACCAGCCGCGGCCAGTCCCTGCTGTTCTTGGCTCGGGTCACCGGCGGACAGTCCGCCGTGCTAAAGCGCGGACAGTCCGGGACCGAGCAGGGGGACTTCAGCAACTGTGTGGTTTTGCACTTTTGACCGGCGGATAGTCCACCACCAGAGCGCGGACAGTCCGGCCTTGGGCGGACAGTCCGGGACTCCAGGTCCGGACAGTCCGGGATCCTGCTGATTGCTCCGGTTTAGTGCGTTTGCTCTCCCGGCTTGTTCGCTTGGTTTCCGAACTTCTCGTTTGGCCCTGTAGTTGACCAAGGAACCTCTCTAGGTATCTTTGCTACTTGTTAGCATAGGTATTTAGGAGTTTATCGACGTAGTCGTCTATCTACGTCCGGGACTTGGTCTTTGGAGTTGTGTTCGAGCCGGAACTTTTGGAGTTTAGTTTGCTTCTTCTTGGTGGTGCTCCGCTGTGATCCTAGGGATCATCCACCCTCTTCCAAGGGTCGTGAGCATCACGGTTTCGGTCGCCGTTTCTCGGGGTTGATTTTGGGACATTTGGCCAAAGTTTCTGAGACGAATTTTTGAGCTCCCATTCACCCCCCCTCTGGTCGCCTTGCTAGTGCTTTCTCGGTCCTTCATCCTTAATTGGGAAAAATGTCACTTCATGGTTAAAGAAGGCATAGTGCTAGGTCATTTAATATCAGAACGTGGTATTGAGGTAGACAAAGCTAAAATTGAAGTAATTGAACGTTTGCCTCCACCAATTAATGTCAAAGGAATCCGAAGTTTTCTTGGCCATGCTGGTTTTTACCGTCGATTTATAAAAGATTTTTCATATATTGCAAGACCACTTACAAATCTTTTGGCCAAAGATTTTCCTTTTGAATTTGATGATGCATGTTTAGAATCTTTTAACACTCTTAAGAAAGCACTCACTTCTGCACCTATCATTCAACCTCCTGATTGGTCTCTACCGTTTGAGATCATGTGTGATGCAAGTGATTTTGCTGTAGGAGCTGTGCTAGGACAATATAAGGATAAAAAGCATCATGCAATCGCTTATGCCAGCAAAACTTTAATAGGACCTCAACTTAATTATGCTACTACTGAAAAAGAACTTCTGGCTGTTGTTTTTGCTATAGACAAGTTTAGATCTTATTTAGTTGGATCAAAGGTGATTGTTTTTACTGATCTTGCTGCACTTAAATACCTGCTCACTAAGAAAGATGCTAAGCCACGCTTGATAAGATGGGTTTTGTTACTGCAAGAGTTTGACTTAGAAATAAAAGATAAGAAAGGAGTAGAAAACTCTGTAGCTGATCACTTGTCTAGAATGTATTTTGAAAATCCGCAGGAGTTGCCTATAAATGACTCACTCAGGGATGACATGCTTTTTCAAATCTCTAGATCTGACCCCTGGTATGCAGATATTGTCAATTTTATAGTTGCAGGGTATGTACCGCCAGGAGCAAATAAGAAGAAGCTAATCTATGAGAGCAGAATCCACCTGTGGGATGATCCATATCTATTCAGAGTTTGCTCTGATGGATTACTCAGAAGATGTGTGCCAGCTGAAGAAGGAATCAAGATCATTGAACGCTATCACTCTTCACCATATGGAGGACTTTATGGGGCATTCCAAACACATGCGAAGATCTGGCAAAGTGGATTTTTCTGGCCAACTATGTACCAAGACACAAAAGATTTCATCCGGAGATGTGGGTCATGTCAAAGGCACGACAGCATCAACACCAGAGATGCCATGCCACTCACTAACAACCTTCAGATTGAGCTCTTCGACGTCTGGGGAATCGATTACATGGGACCATTCCCTAAATCAAGGAATCATGAGTATATCCTAGTTGTTGTCGACTACGTCTCAAAATGGGTCGAAGCAGTACCATGCAAGTCTGCTAATGCAAGAAACTCTCAGAGGATGTTCAAGGAGATAATATTTCCACGATTTGGAGTGGCAAGGATGGTAATTAGTGACGGAGGAACCCACTTCATTGACAAAGGCTTTCATAAATATCTAACAAATCATGGGATCCGTCACAATGTTGCCACTCCCTATCATCCTCAGACAAGTGGCCAAGCAGAAACATCAAATAAGCAAATCAAGAATATTCTACAGAAAACAGTTGACGAGATGGGAACACAATGGAAAGATAGACTACCTGAAGCACTGTGGGCTTACCGTACTGCCTACAAAACACCATTGGGAATGTCTCCATATCAACTCGTCTACGGAAAGACTTGTCACTTACCAGTGGAGTTAGAATTCAAAGCTCACTGGGCAATCAAAAGATGGAACATGGACTTAGAAGCTGCCGGAGTAAAGAGGAGAAGGCAACTCTCTGAACTAGATGAATGGCGCGAAAAAGCATATCATAACGCAAAGATCTACAAAGAGAGAACAAAGAGGTGGCATGACAAGAGAATCAAGAAGAAGAACTTTACGCCGGGAGACAAGGTATTACTTTTTAATTCCAGGGTAAAATTATTCGGGCATGGAAAACTACGAAGCAAATGGGAAGGACCTTTCACGGTGGTAGCCACTTCATCACATGGAGCCATTACACTTCAAAATGACGAAGGTACGTTATTCAAGGTAAACGGACAACGTCTTAAGATTTTTCTAGAACGTGAAAAGAGTCCTGAAGAGTTGGATGTCATCCAATTCTTCATTATCCCATAGACTTACACCATCGTCATTCTTCTGATAAATTCGCGCATCGGGGATATATTTTCTAGGCTTAGGATCAAGTTTGAAGACACCACGAGCGACGGACCCGCGAGATCCCACAGGGAGGGACCGATCGGTCTCCTAGGGAGACCGACCGGTCTGCCCTGGAGGCCTCTCGCCCTCTTCCCTCTTTCGTTACGTGTCCCGACTCTTTCTCGTACCCATTCTGGTGACCTGGTCCGTAGAAGCGATAATTCCCGTAACGAACCTATCATGCCTATCATTCAACCTTCCTTAGCTATAAAACCAGCCCCAGGCCTGCCTCTAGATTCATTACAACCTCTCCCAGAAAACCAGCAGCAACAGAGCTCTCCTCCCACCAGCACTAATGGCCTCCTATCCTAGGATCGACCTCAACGAACCCGCTGATGACTCGATGGCTCTTGTTGTCACCGCATCCAAGGACCTCGCCGTAACATCATCCAAGGAGATCGCTCTTGCTGACTCGCCTACACCCATTGATACGATTCCACCAGAAGAAACCTCGTCGCATCGTCAGCAAACTTTCTACACCCAAGCAGTGCCGGCGAGAAGACTTCCGACTTTCTCCGTCACCAAAGAGATCCCGCTCCTTCCTCCTAGACCCAACGAGACACTCGTCGGGCTAAAGATGAATAGGCTTGGAGAACCCACTGTCGTAAGATACACATCTGAAAATCTGCGCCCGCGCTTTGAGGGAGTTCGTGGTCACCCTGAACAGATCAAGGTCACTCCACCAGTAACCAGGGCACCCACCACTCCTAATATCGCGGCTAAACGCAAGAGGACTACCCAGTTAGATCGTCTCGGGGACAGAATTGAAGAGCTTGAGAGAGATAATTTAGAACTCAAGCAGAGATATGCTTCTCTAGCCAAGACTACGAAAAAGATGGCTGTTACGATGCATGAATATGTAACTAAACACATTAGCTTAAAGGACAAGGTCGTCAGTGTAGCCTCTACAATAACAAATTTGCTCGAGGGAGAGAAGTGAGAGATAGTTTATCAGTAGTTTAATAAGGCACATGTGTTTGTAGAGTCTTGTGTTTAAGTCTAGTTTTGTTAAGAGTTTTTGTTTAGTTAAATTCAGTGTGTAATGAAAGTGCCTTAATTATCAATAAAGTTTTAGTTACCTTTTATTTTGTTATTTTGGATATATGTCTTGTCTCCACTTGTTGTGATTAGCAGAAAACAAAAAATAAGTGTGGGGGAGAAGACGACGACAGAATTACCGAAAAATGAACGTCAAAGCTGCACAGAACAGAAGATAACATTACCAAGATCACGCACCACGAAGCATGCCGTGGTTGGGCCCTAAGCCCAACCGACTGGTTGGTGGACCCCAGCGGTCGGTCAGGGGTTGACCCCCCTTGCCTCCTCCTTCGTCCACATATCGGTATGTAATTACTACATTCTATTTTTCAATGTTTAAACTTCTGTTCAAATTAAAATCATATTCTAGCAATTCATGAACTTTAAAGAAAGATGAATTTGACATGTTCATAGTATAAAATCCCATAAACATCCTTTCTGAAAAGACCTGTTCTGATATTTAAAGAAACCCATACTATCTAGAGTTGTTGTGGAATATGATAGAAGAATAATGAGAGCTCAATTCTTAAAGTATGAGCATTGAAGAATTTTACTTGCAAGGTTAAAAAGAGATTAGCAACACTTCTCCTTTGTAGTAAATAAGTTACCTACCAAAGACATCAATCAATTATTGATTACTTTTAATACTAAGTTCTTTGTTGAGAAATTTATTATGCTCTGAAGATCGAGATCCTTACAAATAAAAGAAAGATTCACTCTTCCGAAGTAGTATTGTATTAGAGGCATGGGCTATGCAAAAGTATGAAATATGAGGAAAGAAAAATGGACAAGTGTCCGATATACCTCAAAAGAAAAAGAGAGAAAGAAAAGTATTATGATAAAAATATGATAAAGAGAAAAAGAAGATAGCCCATGGTCCCTCTAATTACAATATGCCAGCAAGAGTGACAAAGTTTAAAAAGATTAATGTCTTGATCTAAGAGTATAGTATTTTTCTCCTTTGACTTAGTAACATAAAACTGCTTCACATAAATAAAATGCTTTGGTAAGGAATTGAAGTGCTACCAAAGGAGAAGGAAAGCTATGACATGTTTCAAAATTCCAAAAACTCCAATGTCTTATGCTGAAAAGAAAAGGGTGATCTGTTTCAACTGTTCTATTTCCCAACTTCTCAAGGTTTTATGGTAAAACACAGAAAAGCTTAATGTTTGATATCTTATGATCCAACCTTTTATCGAGGACGAGTAAAAGTCTAAGTGTGGGGGAGCTTGTTGACACTAATTAACTCTTATTATTTAAGGTCAATTAAGCATGAAAATGGATGGATATGTAAACTCCACCTTAGTACAGGGATTAAGACTAATGAATTCCACGAGCTTTGGTGAATTGTGAATCTACAGGGACCCAATCAGGAAACAGCCCTCAATTCCTTCCCCTAGAAGGAAACCGACGGGAGATAACGCATTCGCCAAGTCAGGAACCTTTGAGAAGACTCCATAGATCACGTAGAGACACCATGCGAAAGGGCACCACAGGAGGCTTACCTGTGGGACCAACCGGTCCCATAGGGCCCACCGGTCGGTCGGCCACGGAGGCCCCGCGCTTCCGTCTTCTGCAAGCTACTTTCACCGCCTTTGAGGATCAATCTCAGCCCTACGTGAAGTCGGTTTGATCTAACGGTCGCGGTTGATCCCTCAGGGCTATATAAACAGACCCCCAGGCCCCAGGTCAGGGAGAAGGTCCCTCTTCAGAAGACTACGCTTCAACTAGAAACCCTAGAAGAGACTTCATGAGTTAGCTTTCAAGTAGAAGACTAGATACCCCTCTAGTAGGATTAGAACCTAGGCTTATTTAGAACTAGAAGAGAGAGAGAGCGGAAGAGATCAAGAGGAAGCTCCGGCCTGTCGGATCAACTTCTTCATCTTGTACCTATGGATTCAAGTTCTTCATCGACTTGCTTCAATGATTGTTTCGGTAATCAACATTCATATTTAAGTTTGAGCTATTGTTCTTATTATTCTTAAGGTTTATGACTCTCTTTTGAGTACTTTAATTCTAGTCGCTCTAGAGTTAGAGTAGTTGGATAGTATAAGCGTGGTGCTTAGTCTGGATAACTCATATTTACCTCCTATAACGCCGGTAGTAGTGGTAGTTCGCAAGGGTGACTCTTATAGCCTTGTTGATTCTTCTATAGTCCACTTACCCGTGTGTAGGATCGGTAGGATTATACTTTTGCATAAAAGAATCATACTCGGTTGTGACCTTTTATGGCAACTTCCCCATTAAGAATAATAAACATATCACTCTTAAGTTGGGTTTAGACAACCTTAGTGATCCCCTCTATACTTTTAGCTTCTCCGTCCTTGTTAGTTACTCAGGGGTTATACACTTGAGACTCATCGCTATCCATTCCTTTGGGTTCGATATTAAAACTGGGTTACTCCGGTGAAGTGCTACATCGGTAGATTTTATCTATGCGCTTGCGGATAAAGTAGAGTGTGCATTAATTTATACCAACAGGCGTAACGCCTCGGCGTCATGGAGCCCGAGAGAATCTGCGTTTGCCCATGTGCCGTCGTTGTCGGCGATCTCGGCGCTCGCGGGTGTCGTAGGCGTTTTCTCGGGGCTGATGATCAGCCCCAGGTGATTCCGTGGGAGATTCGGGGCGTCGTCGAAGCGAGTGCTTACCATGGTGGTGCAGGCTTGAGCGGCCTTATTGAGACCGTAGAGGTATGAAGATGGCACCGCCCTGGCCGTACGTGCTGGTAGGTCCGGTGCTTCCACCGGTGGTGGTTTCGCAGAGCTTGCCATCAGGGTTTGCGAAAGATCTGTCGGCGTCCGTCGATCGGCCTGACCCGTCCCAGCCAAACCCCTTACAAAGGGTTTCATTGGATCGGCTGGATGGGAAGCTCCAGTGGAATGCGGTGGGGCGACCTTGGTCCACGCGGAGGGACTAGGTGCGGTCGGCACCCAACGCCTCGGCGGGGTGCGACGGGAGCGACATTCCGGGCGTCTAATACGCTCGGGCAGGTGCCGAGGAGTCTCGGCAGCGAGGGGCAGTGCAGGCGGGAGAAGGGCCATGTCGTAGCCGCTGCCTAGAGCGATGAACTCTAGGCTCCCGAAGCGCATCACCGTGCCGCGACGGAGTGATAGAGAGGGATCTGCCATCCAGAACAAACTGTGGGGAATCGTTGAGACATGCGCGACCCCTACCTGGCGCGCCAACTGTCGGTGTTTCGGACCCGGGGGTCTACACCAACGAGTGAATTTGTGTGCGCGTGTTCCCTGATCCGGATGGTGATGCAAGAAGAATACAGGCGGTTTATCCTGGTTCAGGCAAGAGAAGGCCCTACGTCCAGCGGGGGGGAGAGATTATATTATCTTGCACTGAAGTGCTTGTACAGGGGCGAATACAAGCGTGAACGAGAGAGGATAGGGTGTGTGAAGGAAGGAACTAGGACCCGGGAGCTAACCCTAGAATCCTAGACTATGGTGGAGAGCTTGAGGACTTGAGTGCTTGAGTCCCGCCTGCCCTAACCTAAGCCTCGGCGTCCCCTTTTATAGACGAAGAGGAGGCACGGGGTTACATAGTTCTAGGGCTGTCGTAGGCGATGATGTCTCCGATGACGTCGGAGATGACGAAGCCGGTCATGTCGGTGCCGCTGTAGCGACGCACTTCGTCCTGTGGCGACGTGCCGGTGATGGCGGTGAAGTATGATGCCCATGCACCGGTGTGCACAGAGACGTCATATCGGGAGTTGTTGGAGAGCAGACCAGTTTCGGTAGAACCGTGCTCGAGGGTGTGGTCAAGACCTTCACGGTTGGACCCGAGGCTAAGCGGAGGGGGTCGAGCTCCGGACCATACTCGGGACGTGGTGTTGTATGTACCCCGAGGGGTGTCCTCGAGAGGTACAGTGCATGGCATGGGGCGATAGCTCTGCACGACGTGCTTGTTTCCCGGGGATAGCGATTAAAGTCCGATTTTACTGGGGTACGGTCAACTGTGTATTCGTTGTAGCCATGCGGGCCTTGACCGGAGTGGACAAGATGCAATTAATGCTTCTGGGGTCGTACAAGTGGTAGGTACGGGGTAATCATGGCTTGTTTCCTTTGCTAGGAAGTCTTCGAGGTTTGGGTTTGACCCCTTCGTGTGGAGGGTCGAGGATGTATGGCGAGGCTTTCATCCGAGACTCGACGCGGAGGGCTCAGTCGAGACGGAGAATGGGCATTAGCCCGAGGCCTGGCTCGGATGGCTCGGGCGAGGCGGAAAATAAGTGCTAGCCCGAGGCCTAGCTCGGGAGGCTCGGGCGAGGCGGAGAGTGATCGCTAACCCGAGGTCTAGCTTGGATCGTGGGCCGCCGCGGCCCACTTCCTCTTGATGGGCTTTCGGCCTGGTGGCCCACGTAACGTCGGTTACCTTCTTGGCCCTGGCTGTGTTTTTCTTGATCGAGGTTTTGGGGCACCCTTTTTCCATACCATCGACAATACAGCTCTGATATAGACATTTGTTTATAGGACATTGACTACAAAGTCAACTCCCAAAAGATTGCATGAAAGTACTGATAAAGATATGAAGCAAAACGACCATATAACGTATGTAGAGAGAAACATTTAGAACAGATAAAAAGCTGATACACTTAAACACGTTAAGAGAATAAAGATTTATGTGTACGTTTAAATGACATGAAATTAACGTATCGACTAATTGCACAAGAAGTTCTATCTGTTAACAGTGGAGTGTTTCCGTGCAGCCATAATAACAAGTAGATCGATAAAATAGCTTAAACATCAACAGTGGGGTGTCTCCATACAGCCATAATGGTGACCAAGCTAGATCACGTCCGATGCAATGAGTCGATCCATAAATTCCAAGCCATTCAAAAGTACACATTATGAAGAAAGTATAACTAGATCGGCTATTTTAGCCGATGCAGGGTCCATGAAGCACGAATAAGATCTACCCGCTAAAACCACGATTCGACTTAAGATCAAACAGATCTAGTCTATCATATGTATCAGTGGGGTTCAGAAATACAGCCATAATAAATATGCTAGATGAAATCTATCTGTTCTTAGATTAAATCATGGTTTTATCGGATATCTCGAACGCACAACATGTAACAATCAAGATTGACAATTTAGTCGATGAAAGGCTTGAATCGGCTATTTCCCTTAGTATAAGCGTGCAAAACCTTTGTATAGCCGAAAACAAACATCTTTTAAGCTTAAGCTATTTTGTCAATCTTGATTGGGCAAGATATTGTTTAAAAAACTAAAGAAATAAATTTAAGCTTAAACAACATCGATAACTTAATGAATCTATTAGCTTGCCAAAATCAATAGAGCCGATAACTAGTCAAGATCGACTAAAGAAAGAGGTTAATCAGAGTCAAGACAGTCTTACAAAAGACGAACTTAGACCGATAACTAGCCATGTCATAGCTTAACAAGAGTTTGGTCGATGCCAAATACAGCCTTATTGTACAATGACACGAGCCATTGGTGAAACTTACAAGCAAACCAGAGGTCGATCGAAGCCGATGCAGCCCTGCCTGGTTGAAGGTTCCGCCGGGTTCTATTTTACTCCTACTCCTAGGGTTTTGGCCGGTGGCCGATGTGTTGATTGATTAGATGATCTTTACAAAATCGGGCTCTTAGCTATTTATAACCCGTTCGACTCCTACCCTAATATGACTAGGTTACATAAAACAAAAGATGACCCAGACTCAAACTCCTCGGCCGAACCCAACACTTCTCCAAAACTTGTCACACCCGGTCCTCAAGGGTCTTGGTCGTGTCCAGGTCTTAACACTTCTTTTATTTTTTCTGGTCGATCTTTTTACCAATAAACCAGTCGTTTGTGCCTACGAAATAATAATCTTCTCAGTCCAAAATCTGGTGTAAACAAATGCCCCCCAATTTTGGGATGAAATTTAATTTATTCCAAAAATGCCATTTCTCTTCCCTGAGGCTCGATCAACTAATTTGTCTTTAATCGATCAGCCGAGCCTTCTTCCCAACCGTTATTCCTTCTCCCAGGGCCATTCTCAAACCCTAACTTTTGAAGAAGTCCGCCGCCACTCGATTCAAGCAGAAAAATTGCAAGAATCCAAATTTAGTGCTCCTGTAAGCAAAATGGCGACTCAAGATTCCATCCCTGAGGTAAAAATTTGGACTTCCATCATCTCTCCTTTCTAACGATCTTCTTCTTCCACATTTTCCTCATTTGAATTTCCAGGCGCTTTATGACCAACTCCTCATCCCAATCCATGGTAGCCCAAACAACTTCTTCCTCGGCCCAGTAGGCAATCTTGATCCTACTGAAGTCATCACGACCGAGACTCAAAGAATCCCGTTCAAGACCTCTAATTTTGCTTCAAAGCATTGGGGAAAAAACTCCTTTTAGGAATTGGCCATCAATTATCCCAGGCTAGAGGGACTGGTTGATTAAGGTGGAAAACAAGAAGAAATCAGATTGGATCTTTCGCAACTTGGACCAGTGTATCACTATGTCCTTAGATGATATGAAGAGGAATGAATCGATGCTGAAGGCTGCCTGTTACTTTTGGTCTGAGACCTTCAATGCTTTCATGTTCAAGCAAGGACCCATGACTCCAACTTTAGCCGATGTGCATATGTTAACCGGCTTAAACATCACTGGATCCATCAATCCTCACAGCCTTCAGGTCAAACCTTCCATCAAGCTCGGAAACCTCAAATCTGGTGGTTGGTCCAGCTACATTGCCTCCTTCAACACTCCCCAGTCCAGTGTTTCAGAACAAGAGCATATCATTTTTCTGAACATGTGGTTGGAAAAATATTTATTCTATGGGCAGAGCTGTGGTCCAACTTCAAACTTCCTGGCATTAGCAGAAAAGCTGCCTGTGAACTCAGACATACCCCCAGGAAAGTATCTCTTGGGTGCCTTATACAGTATGCTAAATAAAGTAGCTCAAAGTCTGATGGAGAACAAAGGTATCCCATCAATAACTGGTCCTTGGTGGTTGCTTCAGCTTTTGCTAAATCTTCATCTCCACAGACTGACAATCCCAGATTTGAGAACTGTCTTTCCCATCATTGTGGATACAAGGGTGTATGCCGAGTCTCGAGTGATGAGTGATTGTCAATTGGGATAATGCGCATGTTCTTTGGCTTGTGTTGTGCAGGTGTCGAGCACAGATACAGTGATCGAAGGCAAGGTGAAGGTCAAGTAGAGACGTGCCTTGCCGATGGACCAAGAGTGGCGAAGGACGGACGTGAGGCTTGGACTGAGGGACCGGTGGCCTGAGGATCAGCTGTGGTGGCTGACAGCCTGGGACAGCGACGAGCGAAGACTTGTGTGTGGACGGGGTGCACGGGCGATGCATCCCCTCAAAGAGAAGAACTTTTGTTGTGCACATGGTACTCTTGAAATGTGATCCATAGTAACAATACTGATCCACCGAGGCCAAGTTTGATCGTTTGCTCGGGACGAGCAAAGGTTAAGCTTGGGGGATCTTGTTGACGGAGTTTATAGCATGTTTTACCTTATCAAAATACCGTCAACAGGCCTCGGTTTCAAGGAAGAATAGCATATCATGAGCATATTTATCACTAATAAGTTCCACTTGTACTCTTAGCTAGTGAACTTGTAGGAGATGGCAAAATAAACAAAATGAGGCCAGGTGGGCCCACCAAGGGGGTCGGGCGACCCCACCTTTGGGCCACCTCGGCCATGGTGACATGGCACGATCCAAGAGAAGCATGTTCAAGCGTGGTGCTTTAGCTATTTGTGTGTGCGTCATCGTCCTATCTTAGGATAGGGGCTTTAGCTATTTTGATCGATAGCTAAAGGTGTAGATAAGTGTGAGCGTGGTGCTCATACTTCATCTTATCTTTGACTACCGCTGGCTTGCACGGACAGTAGGGGCGCTTGGGCAAAAGGTGACAGATTTTGCCTGGCTACCTAGATCCCCTCACGTGAACTCAGGCTAGTTTTTAAAAGGTAAGGCGTCCATAAGCCAAATATCCGCTTGAGTACTGGGTTAGGTGAACAACCTTCTATAGCTTTACTCTCTCGTTTATCCCTCTCACACAAGTTGCAAGGCGTCAATCTAGTTAAGTCATCTATTTAATTAGGATTAGTTCATAGGAGTAAAGGTAGAAACAAAGGAGTACTTTATACTCACTCGTTGTCCTCCCACCTAGCTAACTCTACTAAAGTTATCTTTCATATCATATACTCTTTGCTCAACTTATTTATCTTATCTATCTATCCTCCCTTATATCCACTTACCCCCTTTTGCTTCTCTAATTGATAATAGAGTATAGTAAGACTAAAGGATCTATCTTTCCTCTCTCTACATCTTTCCTAGCTTGCTTTCCTTTGGGATAAAATAAATAACGATACCTTGGAATACTCCCGGGTGAAGTGCTACATTGGTATATTCTGTGCGCTTGCGGAACTATCCAATAGTCAATAGTTTTACCACCAAGACACTTCTAGCGCCGTTGCTGGGGTTAGGCTCCATAGTCTAGTTCTAGTGGTTACGTTAAGAAGTGTTAACAAGCGTTTCTGGCGCCGTTGCCGGGGATAGATTAAAACTCTATTCTTAGTAGCGATGCTAAGAAATACCAACAAGCATTTCTGGCGCCGTTGCCGGGGATAGATTAAAACTCTATTCTTAGTAGCGACGCTAAGAAGTGTCAACATGCATTTCTGGCGCCATTGCCGGGGAAAGCAACAGCCTAGGAGTTTAGAGAGAGTGAATCCGGAGTCTGCTATTTATCAGTTATCAATTAGTATAGGGGCTAACCCCTCACCTGTCTAGTTTCTTTCTGTTATCGTGAAACTAGTAAGTGTATGAGCGGTTTCCAACTGCCGTCAAACTTCGTTGAAAATCCTGAGCAGTTGTTGAGGAGGACTAGACTTTGTCAAGTTCCACCTCAAAAGTTCATCTCGAACCAAAATCCGTTCGAGGAGGAAGTTTCTGCACCAGCTAGAAGAGAAGCCATGGCCCAAAAGACCATCTCCGAGTACTCTGCGCCGTCGGCGGACAATGTCGCCACGGGTCCGCAACTTAACTTGGGGGATGCAACTTTCGAGCTCAAGCCGGCTCTCATCAACATGGTGCAAGCCAATCCATTCTGTGGAAAGCCGCATGAGGATGCCAACGCCCATCTCCAACACTTCTTGGAGGTATGTGGTACCTTCACTATGAAGAATGTGTCTGCAGACGCCATCCGTCTTCGTCTTTTCCCGTTCTCGTTATTGGGAAAGGCGAAGCAATGGTTCTACGCCAACAAGAGTGAAGCCACCACTTGGGAGAAGTGTGCCAACACGTTTCTCAAGAAGTTCTTCCCGATGGGCAAGACCAGCGCCCTTCGTGGAAAGATTTCTAGCTTCTAGCAACAAGCTGATGAGACGATTCCCGAAGCATGGGAACGTCTACAAGAGTACATTCGTGCCTGTCCTCATCATGGGATAGAGGAGTGGCTCATTATCCAAGGTTTCTACCATGGCCTGACCGGTATGGCCCATAGTCACCTAGATGCAGCCGCTGGAGGGGCATTCTTACAACACAATGTGAGAGATGCCAAGGACCTCATAGACAAGATGGTTACCAACCAAGGTTGGAATGAGGAACGTCTTCAGCCCAAGAAGAGAGGCGTTCATGCTCTCAATGAGGTGGACATGCTCTGCGCGAAGAGGGACCTCCTGATGAAGAAAGTAGAAGAAAGTTCCAAGAGGGAACAAGAGGTCGTTCAACCTTATGCAACCGCACGAGCCGTCGAAGCCGACCAATGGTGCGAGGTATGCGGAGGCAATGACAATTTGGGAAATAATTGTCCCGAGACGAAGGAGGAAGTGAGCTTCATCAACAACGCCAACAACAACGGGTACCGGCCCCAACAACAACAACAAGGATGGAATTCGCGGCCCTTCTACCAAAATCAAGGTAACGGTTATAGCAATAATTTCAATAATTCTTATAATAACCAACCTTCTTTAAGAGATCTTGTCTTAGGCCAATCTAAAATAAATGATAGTATTAATAAAAAGATGATGGCTAATGATAAGATTCTTGAAAATATAAATGAGAAAATGGATAGCTTTAATTCTGCTATGAAAAATCAATTGAGCTTTAATAAAATGCTAGAAACACAATTAGCTCAACTAGCAGCAGCTGTCCCATCCTACGAGCAAGGTAAGATCCCGGGGAAACCCGAAGATCCAATAGAGGGTGTAAAATTGGTTACTACGAGGTACGGTAAGCCTCCGCTCCGGTCAAACTGGGGTTATCTACTTAATCCACCCTTCATCACCAAGAAGGAAGATCCAGGCTTGCCGACCATCACCTGCCAGATTGGACCACAAGTGTTCCACGACGCCTTCTGCGACCTTGGATCGAGTGTCAACATCATGTCCAAGGTAACATATGATAACTTACTAGGGGGACCTTTGCTCCCTACATTTGTTCGTTTGCAGCTGGCCGATCAGACGCTACGGTTCCCCGAGGGACTAGCAACGGACATTCTCATCAAAGTCCAAAACAGCTACATCCCCGTCGATTTCCTTATATTGGATATGGGATCCAATCTAGATGTCGCGATCATCCTGGGAAGGTCGTTCCTCAATACGGTTAACGCCGTCATCTACGTGGGATCCGGGCAACTTCACCTCCAATTCCCGGAGTATAAGGTAAAATGTCCATTCAACTGTTATAAAGCTAACATGCAGGTGAAGAACAAAGAACCTCGAGACAACAAACATCGTCATCGTCACCCACACCGTAGGAACAAGAAAAAGAGCGAGTCGGCCAACAAGGCCGAAGTAAAAGAAGAACTCGCCGACGAGGTGCAACCACGGTCTCCATCTCCGGGACCGACCGAAGCACCCAATGAATGACAAGACAGAGAGGTCCTGCTCTACGGACCTGAAACATGGAGCCCTCGCTGATAAGGTAAATCAGTAGTTATCTCATATTTAATTTTTTATTTCAATTTTCTTTTGCATTCAATTGCATACTTAGTTAATTCTGCATATTTCATTTCGACAAAATAAATTTCCATGCTAGTAACACCTTGACAATGACTTGCAATAAACTGAGCCGTGGGACCACCCCAAGGTGGGGTCGGCCGACCCCACCTATGGGCCCACTAGCACATGCTCTAGCTTGGCTTAGTACCCTGAGTATGACAAAACACTTTGGTGCTCAAGGAGCATCCAAGGTGGGATCGGCCGATCCCACCATGGTGCCCTCCTGCACCCTATTGCACTCTACTCAGCATGCTCATAAACATCATGCATATCAACAAAGCCAACATCTGAAAAGAAATGGTCCTTTGCTTTACTCTTTAAACATGAGATGTTCCTCTTTATATTGGATGCTCATGAGACCACAACAACCAGCCAAAGGCATGTCTTAGTGCTCTCATGGTCCATGGGAATCACTTTAGACATGTCTCCACTTTGGCCATTCATCTTTTCTCTTTCACCAAACACTAGGCAAGGGAATCTCTGAAATTTGTGTCAACTTTGGACCAAACATAGTTACATCTTTACTAGACACATGATGACACAAAGTTTAAAGTTTGAGGGGACATGTAGGGGGGTCGGCCGACCCATATGTTGGCCCATCCTGAAAATGTATTTACTCACTTTAGACATGTCCCCTGGCTAAAGCAAAAGCAAAGTTGAAAGTGTCAAGGAGGGGGGTCGGCCGACCCATGCTATGGGTGGTCACCACTTGCCCTTCTCCCCCTATATATACCCTTGCATTGTGAGCTCAACTCCACACCAAAACCACCAGAACCATCTCGAGCTCACAAGTTCTTCCTTTCCTTCCTTAGTTGCAAGTTCATTCTCAAGCTTAGCTTAGTAGTAGCCATCCAAAAACCAAAAACCCAAAAATAGTCCCTATTTCATAGTAGTGGTAGAAGCTTGGTAGCTTATCTTGTAGTAAGATGAAGAAGTTGCTTGCCTCCCATTTCAAAAAGTCCGACAAGGGTGAGAGTTCTTCCCAAGAACGTCACCATGCTAGTGCTCATGAGAGGAGAGAGGTGGAAAGAAGTGAGCTAGTACCCTTCATTCCCCCGGCTAGAGTAATGGAGACCGAGAGTGGCCTCAGGCTAAATGCCGAAGAGATGGGGAAATTCTTCACTCTTATTGAGTGTAGTTTCTCACACACAAGTGTCATTGATCCGGCCCTCTTGCAAGAAACAGGTATGGATTCAGAATTTTATGCTATTTTCAATACCATTGGTTGGGGAGGATTCTTTGAAATTCTTGAATTTGGCATAGAGAACCTAACCATCGAGTTTTTATGCACGCTAAAAGTGAATAACGATGGGGTAGCGTTTCGAATGTTTGGGGTGGAATATGACTTGACTTGGAGCACATTAAACACTGCTTTAGGATTTGATCACTATTGCCATCTTGATGTAGACCATGCTTTTCATTATGACAAGAATGCTTTCTGGTATGCCATTACTGGCTCTAGTGATTGTTCCAACCCCTCACCACACAAAATTCATAACCCAACCTTACGTTTCATTCATTACTGGCTGTTCACCACTCCTTTCCCTGGCATGAGAGGAGCTTTGGTAAGTGATGATGAGCTGAAACTACTTTATGCCATGGTTAGCAAGGTTAAAGTTTCACCTGTTAAAATGCTAGTGAACTATTGGCTTAGCTACATAAAGCCTAGGAAACCCATATACTTCACATCATTCATCACGCGCATAGCCGAAGCTTTGGGTGCACTAGAATCCCAAACTTTTGAGTACATTGAAACCGTGAGAGATGTTGTGGAAGAAAGTGTATTTATTGGTTGCAATGTACTCAAAAGGGGTCCCAAGGGTGAACTAATGATGATTTATCCAGGCCATACAGTCGAAATCACTCTCCCTTGTGAGGGACTTCGATTGTATGCGCTTCGTACGCTAACCTTTGATTTGGACCCCGAGGAAAGAACCCCAAAAGTTGCAGGTACTAGCAGGAGGACAAGGAGAGCGTCCCGTGCTACTCGAATGGAACAAGACGGACCTCCACATCAGGCTGAAGAAGTTGAAGAGGGAGATGAGGCAGCCTCCATGGACATTTCAGGGTCCTTGGGGAGGCCTCCTCGCTCTCAAGACACTCCTCACCCATGGGGTAGAGGAAGGCAACATCGAAGGACGCCGATGGACGAGCTCATCGACAACATGGGTGCGATGAACATCGAACAAGAGGCAACATTGCTTCTTGCACAACAAAACGCCCAACTCCTACGGGCCATTCAAGAAGAAGAAGCACGACGTTGGGTCGGGTGGTACCAGCATTATCCACCACCACAGTAGGCAAGAACCAAGCTTGGGGGAGATCCTCTCCCCCACCAAGGTAAGTCCTGTATCTTAAGTTATTTACGTTTTAATTAGTTTTCTCATTGCATTTAAAAAAAATATACCAAAAATATTTGCTTAGTATTCCCCTTAGCACATATGTCTCATATATGTCTATCTTCCCCATGGAAATGATGACTAGTTGCCTTGCTAATGTTTCTCTAGTGCCTAGTTTACAACTTAGTATTTCTCTAAGTATGGGTTACTTAGCTCATTTAAACCATCATGAACCTGAAAACTTTGTGGGTTGCAAGTGCTAGAACTAAGTCTAAGTTGTTGTGAGACATGATATAGTGAGAGAAGAGCTTCTATAATATTGTTCTACGCATGATAGATTACCGGAGAATTTATTCTTAAAATGATCAAAATCTTAATTGTTCCTCAATGGTGATAAATTCCTACCACAGCCATACATGCTTTACATGTTTACAAACCTTCTACATAGGCTATTTGCTTTATATTGAGTGTTGTCAAGTCTTGTTGACCCTTGTTAAGAGACTTTTCATGCTCCTAAGATCATGATCACGTACACACCTCATATACATGCTGCTTCTACACTGGAAGTACGCAAAAACATGCCTTTCATTTCCACCAAAAAGGTTGCTTCATACTCCAAGTGTTAGGAAATCTCTCTCAATTATTTAGTAGATAAGACTCAAAAGGCTAGGCAAAATAAAGATGAAAAAAAGGATGGACAAGTGAAAGTCCATGAAAAAAAATGCTAGCCATGTCTCATTAGAAAAGAGAGAAAAAGAAAAAAAATATAGAGAGATAGATCTTATCAAATAAAGAAGCAATCTAGTCCACCATACACCACACACTTGCACATCTTGATCTGGGAGTATGACACTTCTCTTCAAGGATCCGAGCTTTGACTTCGCAACAAAATGCAAGTAAGTATGCCATCTTCTTTCATCTCTACCTTGAGCTACACATAAGCCTGTTTAAAAGTAGGATGAAATAAAGAAGACAACACTTATCATATGCCTTGGTGAGGAATCATACACCATTTGAGCGACATGAGAGAACCATATGAGGAACATTAAGTCTTTCTTTTGAAAATATTGCAAAACCTCCGGTATGAAACTTGCTAAAAACGAGAAAGTTAGTGCTCAAGTTAAACTGTTCTATCTTTCAACCACCTAAGACAAAGGAAAAGCCATAAGCCCCATAGAGTACTAAGGTAATATGGGTGATTTACATAGCTAATTTTTCCATTCAAAGAGAAGAACTTTTGTTGTGCACATGGTACTCTTGAAATGTGATGCATAGTAACAATACTGATCCACCGAGGCCAAGTTTGATCGTTTGCTCGGGACGAGCAAAGGTTAAGCTTGGGGGATCTTGTTGACGGAGTTTATAGCATGTTTTACCTTATCAAAATACCGTCAACAGGCCTCGGTTTCAAGGAAGAATAGCATATCATGAGCATATTTATCACTAATAAGTTCCACTTGTACTCTTAGCTTGTGAACTTGTAGGAGATGGCAAAATAAACAAAATGAGGCCAGGTGGGCCCACCAAGGGGGTCGGGCGACCCCACCTTTGGGCCACCTCGGCCATGGTGACATGGCACGATCCAAGAGAAGCATGTTCAAGCCAATATCAACCATTGGATCAAGCATGTGCTTTTGCTCAATGGTGCAAGATGAGAAGCACATGGATTCATGGGTCCACACCAGAAACCAAATGCAACCAACTTCACAAGACTTGCTCCATGACATGTGGGGTCACCAAGGGAGAGAAGAAGGTGGGCCAGCCCTATCATAGGGGGGTCAGCCGATCCCCCCTTGGTGGGACCCAGCAGCACTATTCATCAGGGTGACATCAGCACCTTCTAGAAGATGTACCCTGGGCCCACATGTCAGAGACAGGGGTCTGCCGACCCCATGGTGAAACCCATCCAATGTCGGTTGCTTGCACATGTTTCACACGTGAAGAAATCAAGGTCATCCATCCATGGCGGTTACAATGACGGTGGATCCAAGGGTTGAGAGATGGGGAGCACGCGGATCGCTGACGTGGCGCCGGAGTAGCCCCTACTCCACCTCCACTATAAATAGAGGCCTTCACCCTCTCATTCAAAGCATCTCACACATCTCACAACTCACATCTCCACTCTCAAGTGAGATCAAGCAAGAGTAGTAGTAGTTAGTCTAGAGTGGGAGTTAGAGTTGAGTCGGGCGAAGCTCGGGTCTCCGGAGTCATCTTCTGGGAGTCTGGTATAGCCCTTGTATCTTTCTTCTTTTGTAAGACTTTATTTATTTAATATATTATTATTTCTTTACTTTACTTTGCATTTACTTAAGTATTTACTTTTCAAGTATTTATTTAAGTATTTACTTAGTGCAAGTCTATATTTATATAATCTTGTTGTGTGCTTATCTTAGTTCTATAGTTGTCTTAGTTAGATTGATTTCCCTTAAATAGCTTCTTGTGTGTGCGTCATCGTCCTATCTTAGGATAGGGGCTTTAGCTATTTTGATCGATAGCTAAAGGTGTAAATAAGTGTGAGCGTGGTGCTCATACTTCATCTTATCTTTGACTACCGCTGGCTTGCACGGACAGTAGGGGCGCATGGGCAAAAGGTGAAAGATTTTGCCTGGCTACCTAGATCCCCTCACGTGAACTCAGGCTAATTTTTAAAAGGTAAGGCGTCCATAAGCCAAATATCCGCTTGAGTACTGGGTTAGGTGAACAACCTTCTATCGCTTTACTCTCTCGTTTATCCCTCTCACACAAGTAGCAAGGCGTCAATCTAGTTAAGTCATCTATTTAATTAGGATTAGTTCATAGGAGTAAAGGTAGAAACATAGGAGTACTTTATACTCACTCGTTGTCCTCCCACCTAGCTAACTCTACTAAAGCTATCTTTCATATCATATACTCTTTGCTCAACTTATTTATCTTATCTATCTATCCTCCCTTATATCCACTTACCCCCTTTTGCTTCTCTAATTGATAATAGAGTATAGTAAGAATAAAGGATCTATCTTTCCTCTCTCTACATCTTTCCTAGCTTGCTTTCCTTTGGGATAAAATAAATAACGATACCTTGGAATACTCCCGGGTGAAGTGCTACATCGGTATATTATGTGCGCTTGCGGAACTATAAAATAGTCAATAGTTTTACCACCAAGACACTTCTAGCGCCGTTGCTGGGGTTAGGCTCCATAGACTAGTTCTAGTGGTTACGTTAAGAAGTGTTAACAAGCGTTTCTGGCGCCGTTGCCGGGGATAGATTAAAACTCTATTCTTAGTAGCGACGCTAAGAAATACCAACAAGCATTTCTGGCGCCGTTGCCGGGGATAGATTAAAACTCTATTCTTAGTAGCGACGCTAAGAAGTGTCAACAACGGTTTCCAGGTTTGGGCCTCAAAACCTGGGCGCTATGGGTTTCTGAGTTTGGGCCACAAAACTCAGGCAATGGACGGCTGGTTTCCCGGTTTGGGCCTCAAAACTGGGGATTGGTCGTGAAGGCTGGTTTCCCGGTTTGGGCCTCAAAACCGGGGGCGAAGTCTGAGAAAAGGACAAGCAGAGCGGTGGCGGCACGTGGCGGCAACCGGTGAGGTTGCATCGAGGCAATGCTACCAGTTGTGCAAGTGTGGCCGTCGGATCACCACCTACCTTGAGTTGGTCCAGAATAACCCTAGGGTTTAGCTGGATCGCTCTGTAATTAGTTAGGGGTACAATGGGAACTAGAATTAGGATAAGTAGAGGGAGACACCCACCTCCCATCCTATCTCAGTCATTTGCTCCTTGCCTTCTAGGTTTTCCTGCTCTCCCAATCCCCTGCTGTAGCAACTGAGATCCACAGAGAAGACAATCATACCTCTGTGTTCGTGAGATTTTGAGGAAGTGAGACCGTAATCTCACTGTTGTAGCGTGTGGTAGCCACACAGTTGCAATTCGTGGTGTGATTCGCGTTTTGGAGTTGTTCTTCGCGTTTTGCTTTCTCTCCACGATTTTCCCATCGTTTGATTTCTCTCCGCATTGCTCCATTTGCAAAACCATTTGAATCAACTTGTTCTTTACTGTGAGGGAATCATTTCCACCGAAGGAATTCAACTCAATCCTCACGAACAAGTAGATCGATCGGTTTTCGTTTTGGATCAACTTTTCTCATCTCTTTCCTGTTTTTCTTCGATTCATTGATTTGGAGATAGGTTCGAGCTATGATCTCCTAGGAGTAGCTCACTATCATCCTTGTGACTCCTCTCACCAAGTTTAATCCTTAGAGGATTCATTTTGGGTGAGATCGAGTCGAATCGGTGGACGAACAGGCAATTTCGGGGTGATCGGACGCTGTCCACGGATCGACCGGACGCTGACCCCGTGAGTCCGGTCGATGAATGAACAACAAGAGTTTTCTGTGCGTAAGTGACCAGACGCATTGAGTTCATACGTCCGGACGCGCTTGTGATACTGTTCATTGGGTTTCGGCTCTGTGTTGACCGGACGCTGTGTGTAGTGACCGGACGCTCAGACTCCGTGAGTCCGGTCCAATACAGAGAGGTCCAGAATCGGACTTTGCCTGACCGGACGCGTCCGGTGGCCTCTGATCGGACGCTGGCCAGAGTCTGGTAAAGAGCAGTTTTGCGCGTTCTCGTCAGTAGCTTGTCCGTCCGCTGTCGGTTTTGGTTTCCGGTTTTTGCGTTGGTTTTCTAGAGTTGTGTAGTGTCTCGTTGTGCTTCTTGGAAGCATCCACCCTACATCTAGGGTCGTGGACACTCGCAAGCTCTAGGTTTGCTCTTGGGGTTGATTCTATGGGACAGAGACAACAAGTTTCTGAAAAGAAATTTGAAGCTCCCATTCACCCCCCTCTGGTCGCTTTCTGGTAGCACTTCCGGTCCTTCAATTGGTATTGGAGCAGGTTAAGGATCTTCCACCTTAGTCGGTTCCAGATCCACAGAAGGCGACATGGATCACGACGTGGGCAAACCGCCGTTCTTTGATGGGACGAACTATGCGTATTGGAAGATACGCAGGTCGGCCTATCTTCAGAGTTTGGGTGCTTCCATTTGGGATATTTGCAACTCTATGGATTACGTGGTCTTGGCTGCTCGTGCTACTCAGCATCAGATCGATGAGCACGATGCCAATAGCCGAGCTCGTAATGCTCTTTTCTCATGCCTAAGCATGACTGAGTTTGATCGCGTTTCTCACCTCGCTACGGCTTGGGAGATTTGGGCTACCCTCATGCGTTTCCATGAGGGAACCACTCAAGTCAAAACCCGTCTCTACGAGTCGCACAAGCGAGAGTATGAGAACTTTTGACATATGCCTGGCGAGAGCATAGAGAGCTTATTCGCTCGCTTTCAGGTGATTGTCAACATGATGAGGGCTAACAAGGAGTTGTTGCCTTTCGACGATCATGAGAGGGCTTTGAAACTTTTGCATACTCACGATCGGTCGGTGTGGGATTCCAAGGTTCAGGCGATCATCGAATCACCTAACTATGAGACCCTCATGTGCGATGAGCTTTTCAGTAAGCTCAAGTCCAGTGAGATTGATGCCATGGCGAGGGCTTCTTATGAAAATCCTTCTGGCCCGTCGATGGCTTTGCTTTCCGGCTCTTCTGCTAACCCCTCTGGAGGCTTTGCACTTTCCTCTCTTCTTTCTGTCACAGAGGAGCAGCTGGAGTTCATGGGGGATGACGAGTTGGCTTTGCTCGCCAACCGGTTCTCGCGGTTTCACAACAATCGCATGAACCGTCGCCACGGAGGAGGACGCTCGGGTTGTTTTGAGTGCGGCGACCCCAACCACTTCATCGCCAATTGCCCGAAGAAGAAAAAGCAAGTCTTTGGCAAGGCGGATCACGGGCACAAGTACGACTCCGGCTAGTGCAAGGAGAAGTACGTCCCCGCGAAGCACAAGCAGAAGGGCGGCTTCAACAAGGAGTATATCAAGACGAAGTACTTGGAGAAGGCCCAGGCTGAGCAGCGTGCATTCTTCGCCATGCTCAGCGATGTCGACGACTCGGATGACGACTCCGCTTCCTCAAGCGACAACGAGTCCGAGAAGAAGAAGAGGATCGAGGACAAGCTGAATGGCCTCTGCTTCTTCGCTGACAACGAGGGCTTCTGCACCATGGCCCTCGGCAAGGAGGTCGACGGCGAACTGGAGGAGATCCCTCGGAATGACGACGACGACGACGACACCTCCCAGGTATCTCAGACCTCCGATGAGCTTTCTGCTGAGGTCGAGAAACTTACTGCCGCCCTTCTTAGTCAAGATAAGTTGCTTAGGCGTGCTGGTAGAGAGCGGAAGGAGTTTAGGCAGAAGTGGGAGGATACGGTGAACAAACTGGAATCTGTCAAGTCCACTGTTGTTGTCACCGAGGAGGAGGAGTGTGAGATGTGCTCCACACACATGACTGACCTTCTCACTTTGAGAAGTAAGCATGTTGTGTTGGTAGGAGAGGTGGATGAGCTTAAGGCTAGATCCTCGCTGTTGGGTGCGTGCAAGTCCTGTGCGGGCTTGCAATCTGAGTTGGCAGAGAAGAATGCCAAGATTGTGTTTCTTGAGAAGGCCAGCTCGGGTAGCACTTGTGTATCTAGATGCGTTCTATGTGAGGGTTTGGAGATGGAGATTGCGAATGTGAAGCATGATAAGATGCAAACTGAGGAGGAAAACACATACCTTCGGACCATCTTATCATGGGTGTCTAGTGGTGAGCCGCAGCTTGGGATGATGATCTCCCAGTTCAAGTGTGCTGCTGGAGGTCCAGGTGTAGGCTTTGCTCAGGGTGTTGAGTGTGCTTCATCTTTTGGCAAGGTTGGAGAGTTTAGTGGTCTTAACCCGAGTGAGAAGCCCAACTCCACCACTACTCCCAAGCTTACCAAGATTCCACCCAAAGAGCCTTCATAGCCTAACACCAAGGATGGGGTGTTTGTTGAACCTCCGAGAGCTCCACCCAAGAAACAATCATGGGCTCCAAAACCAAACCACCTCAAGAACAAGCTAGACACAATGCCACCTATCCAAGAGGAGCTTATGCCACAGAAGGGCAAAGTGATCCACACCCACTACCGTGAGTACCAACAACCGCCTATGAGAGTGGTGAGGTACCATTGTGAGCACTGTGGGAGAGATGGACACTTGAGTGAGTTTTGCTTTCGGCGCAAGAGAGAGGCGCGCCATGCAAAGGAGATGAACAACACAGACATGTACCATCCTTTCCATGATGTACATGTGCCGAATGTTCAGAGGCGTGCTGCTAGGCCTAGAGGCCCAAAGCCTCAAGTTCCTAGGCCTAGGCCGCGAAGAGATCGTGCCCGGCGGGAGCCTACAGTTGTGGGCTATGGACCCTATGGCGATGGCTTTGTAGTTGAGCGTTTTCCCCCATCGCGTTTTGAGTATCGCGATGGATGCTCCTCCCTTAGCGGACCACGTTTTCCTCTACGTGGTGATCGTTCTTCCCATAGGCGTGCTAGGAATGGTTTTTCAACTAACCGTTCTTTTGAGCAGCCGACCCAACACTGGTATTCTCCCTACTTCACTAACCCCAGTGTTGGACCGTATCCTCACCCTATGTCTTTTTATTGATGTAGGTAAAACGATTGGAGAACGTTTGGTTGGTGGATTCCGGTTGTTCGAGACACATGACCGGAAACGCCAAGTGGTTCTCCAGTCTTAGTCCGGTCGCCGGAAAGGAGTTTATCACCTTCGGCGACAATAGCAAAGGTAAAGTGTTGTCTCGTGGGTCGGTGCGAGTTAATGAGCACTTTGTGTTGCGTGATGTTGCTCTTGTTTCTAACTTGTATTTTAACCTTCTTTCTGTTTCACAACTTTTCGATGATGACTATGAGATTCATTTTAAGCCGAATCTCAGTCGTGTTTTGGATCCTCAGGGCAATCTTGTGTGTTTGATTTTGCCCTTTGGGAAAGTCTTTCGTGCGAATTTCTCGGAGTTGTTTGGAGTTTCTCGTTGTCTTTTGGCTGGACCTTCCTCTGATCTTTGGAAGTGGCATAGGAGACTAGGACATTTGAGCTTCGACTTGCTTGCAAGGCTTAGTTCATTTGGCCTAATCCGAGGATTGCCCAAGTTGTGCATGGAGAAGGATCTTGTTTGCCATTCTTGTAGACATGGGAAGATGGTTGCCGCTCCCCACCATCCAGTGACTCAGGTCATGACCAAGCGCCCGGGAGAACTTTTACACATGGACCTTGTTGGTCTGGCTCGGGTGAGCTCGGTTGGGGGGAAGTGGTACGTGTTTGTTGTTGTTGATGATTTTTTGAGATATTTGTGGGTCTTCTTTTTGACTGAGAAGACTGAGACTTTCTCTTTTACTTGCAATATGATTTTGCGTCTTCAGAATGAGTTCCCTTTGAACTTAATGCGAGCTATCTGTAGTGATAATGGTTCCGAGTTTAAGAACTCGGATTTTGAGAAGTTTTGTAACTCTTTGGGTTTAGAGCATCAGTTTTCTTCCCCCTACACACCGCCACAGAATGGTGTTGTAGAGAGAAAGAATCGGACCCTTGTTGAGATGGCCAGGACGATGCTCGATGAGCATAGGACTCCTAGGTGATATTGGGCCGAAGCTGTGAGCACTGCATGCTACATTTCCAATCGCATTTTTCTCTGAGCTTTCTTGAAAAAGACTTCTTACGAATTGCGTTTTGGAAAACAGCCCAAAGTAAGTTTAGAGTTTTCGGTTGCCACTGTTTTATACTCAAGAAAGGCAACCTGGACAAGTTTGAGTCTCATTCTTCTGACAGTGTATTTTTGGGTTATGGCACTCATACTCGTGCATATCGTGTACTTAACCTTGATACTAACCGAGTCATGGAGAATTTGATGTCACCTTCGACGAGACCATGGTTTGTCCTTCTTCTCGTTTTGAGCGTGCAGGTGATCATGAGGTTGGCGAGCCTCTTTTTGATGATGAGGACGATGGTGCTGAAGGGATGGATGACCCAACACCACCTCCACCTGTTGTGCCGCAAAGAGCGGCCTCTACTACCACTCAAGGCCCTGATCCCTCTTCTTCGACTACTTGGGGGCCGTGGGATCCGCCACCTCGAGCGGTACCTTTTGTACCCGAGGAGGCACCAGCTGCTGTTGAGGGGGAGGTCTCTTCAGCTCGGGAGGCGCCACGACACTTTCAGCGCCAACACCCGCCTCAATAGATGATCGGCAGCATCGGCGAATTTGTCACTCGGTCTAGGTCACAACAAATCTCTCACTTTGCTCATTCTGCATTTGTTGCTGATTTTGAACCCTGAGATGTTGGACACGCATTATCTGATCCAGATTGGGTCAATGCCATGCATGAGGATCTTGAAAACTTTGAGAGAAATCGGGTTTGGGTTCTTGTTCCTTTTCCTCCTGAGTGTCACCCTATTGGGACAAAATGGGTTTTCAAAAACAAACAAGGAGAAGATGGCCATGTTGTGAGAAACAATGCCAGACTTGTAGCCCAGGGGTATAGTCAGAAGGAGGCGATAGACTATGAGGAGACTTTTGCTCCTGTAGCTCGTTTGGAGGCGATTAGGATACTCTTGGCTTTTGCTGCATCCAAAGGGTTTAAACTTTTTCAAATGGATGTCAAGAGTGCCTTCTTAAACGGCTACATAGAAGAGCAGGTGTATGTGAAACAACCCCCCGGTTTCGAAAATCCCAAGTTTCCAAACCATGTTTTTAAACTTCACAAAGCTTTATATGGTTTGAAACAAGCCCCTAGAGCCTGGTACGATAGGTTGAAAACCTTTTTGCTTGCTAAGGGTTTTAAAATGGGATGTGTGGATAAAACGCTTTTTCTCCTCAAGCAAGGCAATGACACTCTGTTGGTCCAGATTTACGTGGATGATATCATTTTCGGTGGTTCTTCTCATGCTTTGGTTGCCAAGTTTGCAGACAATATGAGCAGGGAGTTTGAGATGAGCATGATGGGCGAGTTGACGTTTTTCCTCAGGTTGCAAATCAAGCAATCCCGAGAAGGGACGTTTGTGCACCAGGGCAAGTATACCAAGGACATCCTGAAGAAGTTCGATATGGGTGAGGCCAAGCCTCTTCCAACACCCATGTTGACCAGGACGGCCCTGGATGCGGATGTGGATGGAGAAGTTGTGGACCAGAAGGAGTACCGGAGTATGATCAGGTCGCTGCTGTACCTGACGGCGACACGCTCGGACATCCAGTTCGCGGTGTGACTTTGCGCGTGATTTCAGTCATCGCTGCGCACCTCGCACCATCAGGCAGTCAAGCGCATAATGAGGTACTTATGCTTCACTCCAGAGTTTGGGATTTGGTATTCTGCTTCCTCCACCCTCTCCCTTTGCGGTTATTCTGATGCCGATTTTGCTGGTTGCCGACTGGATCACAAGTCCACTTCTGGGACTTGTCAGTTTATTGGTTCTTCTCTTGTATCTTGGTCTTCTCGCAAGCAGTCTAGTGTCGCCCAGTCTACCACAGAGGCTGAGTATGTTGCTGCGGCTAGCTGTTGTTCCTAGTTGCTTTGGATGATGGCCACTTTGCATGATTTTGGTCTGAGTTTTTCTCGCGTTCCTTTGCTTTGTGACAGCACGAGTGCTATTAGCATTGCTAAGAACCCCGTGCTGCACTCTAAGACCAAACACATTGATGTGCGCTTTCATTTCTTGCGAGACCACTATGAGAAGGGTGATATCGACCTTCGCCATGTCGATACTCATTATCAGTTGGCTGATATTTTCACCAAGCCTTTAGACCAATCAACTTTTGCTAGGTTGAGAGGTGAGCTTGGTGTGCGTTTCCCCTTTTAGATGGGGGAAACATTTTGGTTCGTGTATTATAGACGGACTCTTTTTCCTTCAATTGGTATTGGTTTCATCATGCATCTTTGCATTTTATCTTGCATATTTACATTCAGAGCTTCATGTATATAATCTTTAGAATGTGACTATGCTCTGTATAGTGTATGCTCCGATGCTTTATGATGGTTCTTATAGCTTATGCTCTTTCTAATCACTGATACATGTTGTGAGCTGAGCTATTTTATGAATGGTGAATTTGCTTAATGAACATTGTTGGTAGTTCTTAGCTACACCTAGGATAGGGTAACTAAAGTAGCTGTCTACTAATGCCAAGCGGGGTTGTCAGTCCCGACACTAGTAGGAGCTAGCTAGCGAGAATGCAATCTACCAGGAGGAGATTCTGCAAGCGCACAGAACTATCGTAGTAGCACTTCGCCTGGGAGTACCAGGTGTCGATTTATTTGATCCCAAGGGAAGGCTAAGGTGGTGTATGAATTGAGTCAAGGAGGGGATGAGAGTCGAAGAAAAGAGAAAAGGGAAAAGGGGAGAAGAGAGGAGATGAAAGGCTAGAAAGAATATATGGGTGGATAGGTAAGGATGAAGTGGATGGCTAAGGTAGGGTAGATGGATAGGTAGATAAATGGAATAGAATAACTAAGGGTAACTAAGATAACTAACTACTAACTAATCCTAGATAACTACAACGCAAGATAACTACGAAGCAAGATAGTTACGAAGCAAGGCAGGCAAATGTCAATAAAGCAACTAAGTTAAGTATAGTTTTATTCCTATCTTGTCAAGTATCGAGGCGTACTAGCCTTTACCACTTACTTAGGTTGAACGCTAGCACAACGAGCCTTAATGTTAAACTGGGCCAACTACGTGGTGGAATTCAAGGCGCATGTTGGGTATTTTAAACGCACACAGAAGAATCCGCAAGCACACGGATACCGATGTAGCTTTCACCCGAGAGTATTCCAGGGTATCGATTTCCACGGGGAACGTGAAGTGTACTAATCAAGGGGCAAGCCGTCCAAGAAAAGAATGGTAAAATGGGTAGAGAGATTTAGGGTTTTCTAAGCAGGTCTATCTAATTAAAGGCTTACTAAACTTTACTTACTTCGGGACATCAGAACACTAGCCACAGAAAGGGATGAGAAAGGGGCTAGGAAGCTCCGACTACGGTCCTACAAACACCAACCCGAACGTGGTGGACTACGTCGGCCGTCAGGGCTGTCACCACCTGGGGCTACCACAACTATCCGTGGGGCTGGGTGCAAACTCAGGTAAACCCTAGTCTAGACACCACGTCTACACTAACGCTTACTACTCTAATTAACTAGGTTAATTAGAGCACTCGGTACGAGCGGAGATCCAGTAAATGAAATAAAGCAAGAACTGAAATTAAATATAATACTTGGAAATAGTAAATGAAGAACCTGGAGATTACTTGAAGATGAACTAGATGCTGCACCAATACAATGTCGAGGAAGATCCGACAGATCCGGCTCCTCCTCAGCTCTCTCCTTTCTCTCTCTCTAGATTACAACTAGATGATGAACTAGAACTAGATCTAGAACTAGAAGATGAACTAGAACTAGAACTAGACGATCAACTAGAGGGACCTCTACTTCTAATTGAAACCCTAGTTTCTGATGTGGAGATGAATAATGAAGATGGAGATGCCTGAATAGGGGGATCTGGGTATGGTTTTATAGCCCGGAGCGTGGAACGTGAGCCCTTGGATCAAACCGACTTCAGGGACGGTGGAGATGCATCCTAGGAGGCGGTGGAAGAAGGTTCTAGAAGGCGGAGGCAAAACGGCCTCTGTGGCCGACCGGTCGGTCCCGGGGTGGGACCGGTCGGTCTGGCCCAGTGGGCCCACGTGGTGGCCCGCCTCGTGGTGTCTTCTGGTGTCTTCTAGATCCTTCTTTTGCAGATTTTGCTTCAAAATTAATATCTTTTCATCCGGGACTCCGAATATAGCAAATGATATGTTCGTTTCGATCGTCTCGACGAGCTCTTCGCAATGGTGCACTCCAATTCATCACTTGAGATGCTTTTATATGGTAAAAACATGGATGTCCTACAAAATAAGTGAGAGCACCAAAACTCGTGGAACTCGTTAGTTTCAAACCCTACAACTATGCTTTGTGATTCATTTAGTGTCATTTCATGCAATAGTTGATGGTTAATTTTGAGCATTAGTGAGCGTCAACAAGTTCCCCCAAGCTTAACCTTTGATAGTCACGAGTAAAGGCAATCTCAACAATGGATCAGGAGTTGCTGCAATATCTTCACTTCCAACAAGTACACATGTATTCAAACAAAAGTTCTCATAAAGAAATCATATTATTTATCACGGGGCTTAGTACTTTACCTTGAATCTTGAGTAATTGAAAGATAGAACGATCAAATCAAGCACTATGTCTCTAGCTCTTTCACTTCACCATTATTCTGGAGTTTTTATGAATTTTCAAAAGTTTAAGAACATATGTTGCCAAAATATACAAAGGATCCAAAGAGAAAGTCAACCACACCATTGAGTCGAGAAGTGCATGTGTAGGGAAAATGGAGTCGGATGCTCTTTTAAATATATCACTCTCTTTTGTTTATCAGAGACACATGACTATGAGGCTAATTCTACTGGCGGGCACATGCCCATTTTTTTTATTGATATTCATTTTTTTCGAGGTTCCGGACACTTCTCCCTTTTTATTTCCTCGGGATCTTTCTTTTTGAGGTTTCGGACACTTGTCCCTTTTTATTTCCTCGGATTTTTTTCTCTTCTTTTTTTTCTTTTTTTTTCAATAGCCACATGCTTCCAACAAACTTTTGAGAGGATAACAATAGATAATCATGAGCATTTATGCGGAAGATGGATGAAATGTATAAGTGATCTCAATTCAATAGCATGATAACTTCTCATAGGGTCAACAAAGCTTAATTTAACTCAATGTCATTATTAGTCATATTTATATTGAGAAACTCTCCGGAACTCTAGTGTTGTTTAGAACAAGATAGTAGTAGCTCAGATCATCACATGTCATATCTATCAATTACCTAGACTCTAGGTCAAACATTTGCTACCCATGCATTTAATTTCATTTTTAAGCATCATTATTAATCAGGAAAACTCATGCTTTGAAGGCTAGGTACTTGAAAGAAATTAGATAGAGCAACTATTCATCATTTCCATGTAAAAGATTAGAGAGAGAGTTCTTCTTTTATTATTAACTTCTTAAAACAAACTAAGCAAACTTAACACACTATTTATTTAACCTACCACAATTTATTATAAATAACTAAGATAATAAATAAGACCTACCTGGATCTCGAAGATAACGGGGGTGCGTCTTCCCCAAGCTGGTTCCCTTGATAGCGTTGGGCCTTCATGTGCCCATATTTTTTTTTCTTTTTAATTAATGGTGAGCCTTCATGTGCCCATATTTTTTTGTTTCATTTTATTTTATTTATGTATAAAAAGAAAACTTAAGAGGATAAGGATAGTTACCTGGATACACGGGGGTGCTTTCCCCCAAGCTGAATGTTGACGTAGTCATTCAATCTTGTCATGTAGTGGACTGGCGGTGGAAATGTGTTTCCTCTGTCGGAGCTTTGATTGATGTTGATGGTTGTGGAAACAGTGCTCCAACAGTGGATAGAACATTCACTTGCTCGTCAGCTTTTCTTGGTCTTTCAGATCCTGTAAAACTCAAATAGACAACAGAACTTGTGGAACAGATTAAGCGTTAGTGGTTGGCCACTTAAGCCTTAGTTGCCCAGAGTTTCAGTAAGATCTCTTTCTCAATATTTTTGTATTTTAATATCTTTATGATGCAAGAGAAAAATGCAACAGGATGAATGCATGCATATTTATTTTTATTATTTTTATGCCACCACGATGAACATTCTCGTGGGTTTTTACACACCATAGAATTATTCACATGGGGCTTCATAGTTTATGATGTAGTGTAACAAATGCAATATTTTTATTTTCCTTTCTAATGCAATGCAGAAATTAAAATGTTTGTGAATTAAATATGATGATGCAATGATTAAATATGATGATGCAATAAATAACTAAGAATTAAATATGAGAAATATGCAGGAAAATAAATATGAGGATAACTATCAATTTTTACCTTTTGGAGAAGGTTCGGATTTTTAGGTCCGACGAACCGGACCTTCCCTTGGTTCAGACCTCCCAAGGTATGTCAGACGTTTGGAAAGTTGTTATTGATTGTACCTCTGAGGTGCAGACTTTTTCTTCCATACTTTCTTGGTCTGAGTCTTCACTTCCTATGGTTCACTGTCTTGAGGTTTTTCTTCTTTCTTTTCTGGGACAGTGTTGATAGCTTCTTCTTCGTGATTGGCCTCTCTATTGTTGATAGTTTGTCTTCTTTGGCATTGAGAGCGGCGTCTTTCACTTCTGTTCTTCTTAGGTGCTTCATTGGGCATGTAGCTGGTGAAGTTGCATCGTGTCTTTTCTCCAGGAAAGTGAAAAATGGATTTCCTCTTGTAGATGATTGCAGCGTAGAGGAATGGTCTTCCTAGGATGAGGTGAACATCATCGTCTTCTCTTATGTCAAAGATCAAGACGTCTGTGGGGACTTCATGACCTCTAATTCTGACTACGACGTCTTCCATCATTCCTTCTTGTTTATGCCTCTTGATATGGTGTCACTCATGTTCTTCGTTCGTCCAGCAGTTTGAAGTGAAGCGTTAATTATGGAAGCTGGCAGCATCTTGCTCAGTGTGCATGTTCTTGTAGATCTAGGACCTTCACTCTGTAGAATTAGGGAGTGACAAACTTTGCCATGTTTGCTTAAGAGTGTGTCCTGCTCATAAAGACAAGGTAGAGATCAAGTGCATGGGCCCTGTTGGTGGAAAAACACCAACAGAACCAAAAGTTTTGTTTATTCCCCTCTAACCTTAGGCACATTGCATAAGACAAACTTGTTGTTTATGTGTCCTATTCAATCTTAACATGAGTGATAGGATCAGAGGATGAGCATGAAAGTAGCATCTTAAAATATTTAACAGATCAAATTACTTAACCCAAGGAAGGATAATCTATGCATAAAGTGTCGATATTCTCATGATTGTGATATATCATCTCCCAAAGGTTAGATGCATAACATTTTTGCTCATTTAGATAACATAGTGAGATCAAGAGAGTAAAGCTAAGAACAAAGATTAAAGAACTGAACATGTTGAGTTGATTAGGTTGGATCAAATAAGGTGCAACTAAAACATGTTTGGTTCTTATTTATGCACATACTAGAATTAAGGAGAAACTTTTAAAGTGATGGTCACATACCTTGAGATGTTACCTTTATCATTGAAGAGTGATGTGTTGAACCACCTTGTGGAAGCTTCTCTTGTCTGGCTGGTTGTTCTTCATGAATAACTTGTCTTCTCTTGCTTATCTCATAGTGAACCTGAGTGATGGGAGCTTGAGAGGAGGAAGGCATAGTAGGATCATCTTTGGAGGGATCAACCTTCCTTCTCTATGTGTCAACCTATCAGTGAAGGTGTGTTGTTCCTCCCACGATGGTCTTTATCTTCTAGTGACCCAGCTCAAACTTGTTCACCTACTTCTATGGAGTGAGTGCTTTAATTGTAGGTATTGTTTTGTGGCACTCATCTTTTGTCTTATCCCATGGATCTCATTTCTTCATGATCAGTGAGTTGTGTATCCCTTGTGCAAGTTGTTGAAGTTCATGTGTCTCTTTATCTCCAGTGCGAGTTCATCTCAGGACTTTCCCAAATTGATATTGAATGTTTTCCTGCAGGGGTTAGTCCAACAAAATATCCAACATCCACTATAGTATACTATTGGCTCAAAAATCAACCTAGACACCACGTCTAATTTGATCTAGGAAGGCATTTCAACCTAAGCACCATACTTAATTTAAAAGTCTCTAGAGGTAAAATCAGGACACCTTTTAGCTCAAGAATCAAACCAGACACCATGTCTTACTTTAATTCATGAAAACAGTTTAAACTAAGCACCATGCCTCATTTTAAAAGGTGTATGAAAATACTTCAAACCTAAACATATACTATAGCAAATGAGGGTAGCATTAAAACATTAAAGAGATTTACTCCAATGGTGATGAGAGAGCATGACTAGTGTATAGCACATGAGCATGTCTTAAAGGTAGAGGCAACTAACATAGCAACATGGTAAGAGATGTTCTTACAAAGTCAATGTTGCATGATGATTAGTTGGACATACCTTGTGTTTGTCGTTCCTTCGAACATTTTTGCTCCAGAACTGCAAAGGTTAGTGACAAGAATACCCAAAGGAATATTTTAACAATTATATCCCTATGCTCATTACACAAGGGCAACAGAAAGGTGAACACAGATATGAAAAGAATGCTTGTCTTAGGACACTAAGCTTGTCTTTGGGAAACCTTCAAGATGTGGTTTGGTGAGTGGTTTCCCCTCCAACACCAACTTTAAGAGCACAATGAGATCTACAACATTTGTGATAAACATATGCATCTACAACCACCCTTTTGAAGTTTTTGTAAATAGAAAGTGTGACGGGGTTGAAAATCTCGAGTGTGGCAATGTTACACAGACCAACTGAATCAGGAGATGTCTCATATGAGCATGGATTTAAAGAGGTGTTTATGAAGCAGCTTCCATGCTCATTGATATCATCATCCTCGATTTCAGAGAAGAACACCGAAGGATGGGGTTCATCATTTTCTAAAGTGTGGGGTGTTTTCTCTACGGAAGGTTTTGTGACAACCAAATTATTAGAAGGATTTGAAGGAATTTCAAATTTGGTTGTGTGTTCCTCCTCGTGTTGGTCGGGGTTGGGCTCGACTTCATCTTCGGGGAATTCATCATAAATGCCAGTGTATGTGGTGTTTTCAAGTATTTTCTCAAGGATGGCTTTCCCTTCACTAACAGTTTTATGAGTGAATGATCCTCCCGAAGAGGTATCAAGAAAAAGGGCAGCTTCTTTGCTAAGACCATAATGAAAATGTTGTAAAATAACGTCCTCAGTCAAAGAAAGATCTAGGCCAGTGTTGACAATCAGGCTCATAAATCTAGCCCAGGCTACTCCTAGTGTCTCCTTCTCTTTTTGTTGAAAGGTAAGAATTTCTATTCGAAGGGCAGTGATTCGAGACAAAGGGAAGAAAGCAAGACAAAATTTGTCTTGAAGTTCATCCCAGTTTCCATCTACTCCTCTTACGTTATGAGCATACCACTGTTTCGCTCTTCCAAAAAGGGAGAACAGAAACAATTTCCATTTAATGGTCTCTTGTGTCATGCCCGCAATAGACAAGCAAGAACACAATTGCTCAAATTCACGAAGGTGGGTGTAAGGATTCTCGTCTTCTAGCCCAGAGAAGGGTTGCTCCCGAACCATGGCTATAAAGCCAGGATGAATTTGGTAGCCATTAGTAAGAATAGGATGTGATGATGGTGGTGGCTCCAACAATTCGCCCTTTGGAGCGGAGTATTTAAAGATAGGAGTTGAATTCATGTGGTAAGAAGTGTGGTGGTGAGGTAAAGGTGCTGGTAAGAGAAAAAGGTGGTAAAATAAAAGAAACACAAACGACTTGGTTCGAAACTAGCACAGCTACCATTCCCCGGCAACGGCGCCAGAAAGCTTGTTGGGTATTTTAAACGCACACAGAAGAATCCGCAAGTGCACGGATATCGATGTAGCTTTCACCCGAGAGTATTCCAGGGTATCGATTTCCACGGGGAACGTGATGTGTACTAATCAAGGGGCAAGTCGTCCAAGAAAAGAATGGTAAAATGGGTAGAGAGAGATTTAGGGTTTTCTAAGCAGGTCTATCTAATTAAAGGCTTACTAAACTTTACTTACATCGGGACATCAGAACACTAGCCACAGAAAGGGATGAGAAAGGGGCTAGAAAGCTCCGACTACGGTCCTACAAACACCAACCCAAACGTGGTGGACTACGTCGGCCGTCAGGGCTGTCACCACCTGGGGCTACCACAACTATCCGTGGGGCTAGGTGCAAACTCAGGTAAACCCTAGTCTAGACACCACGACTACACTAACGCTTACTACTCTAATTAACTAGTTTAATTAGAGCACTCGATACGAGCGGAGATCCAGTAAATGAAATAAAGCAAGAACTGAAATTAAATATAATACTTGGCAATAGTAAATGAAGAACCTGGAGAATACTTGAAGACGAACTAGATGCTGCACCAATACAATGTCGAGGAAGATCCGACAGATCTAGCTCCTCCTCAGCTCTCTCCTTTCTCTCTCTCTAGATTACAACTAGATGATGAACTAGAACTAGATCTAGAACTAGAAGATGAACTAGAACTAGAACTAGACAATCAACTAGAGGGACCTCTACTTCTAATTGAAACCCTAGTTTCTGATGTGGAGATGAATAATGAAGATGGAGATGCCTGAATAGGGGGGTCTGGGTCTGGTTTTATAGCCCGGAGCGTGGAACGTGAGCCCTTGGATCAAACCAACTTCAGGGACGGTGGAGATACATCCTAGGAGGCGGTGGAAGAAGGTTCCAGAAGGCGGAGGCGAAACGGCCTCTGTGGCCGACCGGTCGGTCCCGGGGTGGGACCGGTCAGTCTGGCCTAGTGGGCCCACATGGTGGCCCGCCTCGTGGTGTCTTCTGGTGTCTTCTAGATCCTTCTTTTGCAGATTTCGCTTCAAAATTAATATCTTTTCATCTGGGACTCCGAATATAGCAAATGATATGTTCGTTTCGATCGTCTCGGCGAGCTCTTCACAATGGTGCACTCCAATTCATCACTTGAGATGCTTTTATATGGTAAAAACATGGATGTCCTACAAAACAAGTGAGAGCACCAAAACTCGTGGAACTCGTTAGTTTCAAACCCTACAACTATGCTTTGTAATTCATTTAGTGACATTTCATGCAATAGTTGATGGTTAATTTTGAGCATTAGTGAGCGTCAACGGCGCACAGGGCTGTCACCACCTGCTTGCTACCACAGCTATCCGGGGGTCCAGCCGTATCTGAAGGTAAGTCTATAACTAAGCACCACTGTTGATACTCCTTAATGGATTCACTCTAAGAATGAGTCACATAAAATAATAAACTAGTGAAAGCATGAAAGAGTGTACGGGACACTACTAACTTCACTTAACGTCAAGTTGTCATCCCCAACATGAAGCTAGCAATGTAATTATATCAGGGCACTAGATTAAGAGATATATATTTACCCGCAAGCGCACAGATAAACATACCCGTTGTAGAGCATTTCACCCAAGCTAGTCTCAGGTATCGTTATTTATATTTTAGCCTAGAGACTAATCAATTCAAGGTATGATAGTGTTGAAAGAACTTAACAACATGTATCATGGCACACACTTATAATAAGACTGATAACACACTAACTACTATGAACAGGAACCAGGTACAGAGTAAATGATATAATAAATAATTGATAAAGGATAACAGAGATCAGATCAATCAAGGATAAACTTAGAACAATACTGCCTAGTAAGATGATGATTAGAACAGGTATTAAAAAGGAACATTCCTAAGTTATTCTAATTACAAGTCATAGCATACATTGATTAGTGCAATTATATTTGGCAATCATTGGCTAGGTCACATCATATTTATAATCAAGAGGCAACTCCATAGCTAAGGTGTTAAGCATAGTAACCCTTAAACCATGAGTTAACTGAGCCATACTGAACACTATATTCGGGAGGTGGAATACAGAGGACTCAACAGGTCTGTCACACCCGCGATCTACCACTCTATCCGGAACATAGGACGCATTCGCAGATAAATAATGTATAGACACCACGCCTACACAGCATTTATCACCCACCCGTTGTACTTTAAGAGGAGCGCTATACGAACATGAGTATAAACATAAAGATGAACTATCTATACCAAATATATAATCAAAGCAAACTATAAACATTATAACTAAGAATATAATCATTGATGTCTTAATCATATCAATTGTATTGCTATCTAGAACACAATAATGAACAATAAGGTGAATTAGATCATCGAGAAGAACTAAAGTACGAACTAGAACATGAACTAGAACAAGATTATGAACTAGACGATGAACATGAACTAGACGATGAACTAGAACATAAACAATGAAGAACAATGATGAACTAGAAGAGCAATTATGAAATAGATCCATAATGTTAATACAAGAGAGAAGATCTTGGGTTTACCGAGCCTTCTCGTGACTAGATTAGGAATCCAAGCGAAGCTTGCCTCCTCTAATCCTATTCTATCTACTAATCTAGGTGGATGAAGTCCTAAAGCCTCCGATTGATCTCCTTCTGGTTGGTCTAACCCTGATGAATGAATTGCCTGAAAAACTATTCTCTGTTCTCTCTGAGGGGGGGGGGCAGAGGTCTGTTTATATAGCCTTGGGCGATGAACCGCGGCCCTTGGATCAAACCGACTTGAGGTACGGTCGAGATGTATCCTGGAGGTCGGTGGAAGTAGCTTGCAGAGGACGGAGCCCAGTGGGCCCAGGGGCCGATCGGTCGGTCTGCTCCCACAGGTCGGCCTCCTGTGGTGTCCTTCGTTGTGGTGTCTTCTTACGTCCCCTGGAGTCTTCTAGAAGTATCCCGACGTGGCGGTTACGTTATCTCCCGTCGGTTTCCTTCTATGGGAAGCTATTGATGCCGATTTCCTGGTTTAGTCCCTGCAGAATCATAACTCACCAAAACTCATGGAATATTGTCAGTTGAGACCCTAAATCTTTGTTGGTGATTATATTCTTGCCCTTTTCATATTTATTTATCTCTTAATTATGATAGTTAACTAGTGTCAACAACTCCCCCAAGCTTACCTTTTGGTAGTCCCTTAGCAAACATTTATGATAAATCAGGAACTGTTACTATGCCTCCTCATATATAAATAAAAATCTTCCTTGGTTTAGAGTTAATTATTCTGACTCCCTCATATTACCTTTAACCATGGAGCTTTTGCCTTCACCTGGACCTTTAAACAATTGAAAGATAGAACAATCAAGTTAAGCACTGTATCTCTAACTCTTTGATCAACCTTCATTCTGGAGTTTTTATATATATTTTCAAAATAAAACTCAGAGATTCCTTTGTATGATACTCTCAAATCGCTCTTTTATATTTTATGATTCCTCACTGATACAATTTTCCTTCCTTCCATGGATATATATATATCTGGAGCTTTAAGAAGTGGAAAACATATCTTACTAAGTCAAAGTTCAAAGATTAGGAAGAAAGATGTCATACTCATGGATCAAGACTTTAGAACATTTGAAATTTGTCATCTCTTACTGGCATATTATAATTAGAGGAACCATGGGCTATCATTCTTTTTTTCTCATACTTTTATCACAACTTTTTTCTTCTTCTTTCTTTTTTTTTCTTTATCTTTGAGGTAGTCGGACACTTGTCCTTTTTTATTTGCTCCTTTTATACTTTTGCATAGCCCATGCCTCTAACACAATACTACTTCGGAAGAGTGAATCTTTTAATAAAACATTCTTGATCTCTAGAGCATGATAAATTTCTCAACCATAACTAAAAACTTAGAACAAAGCAAGTAGCCTTATCTTAAAATCATATTAATGGCTCTGGGTAGGAATTCATGTTATGTCATACAGGATCTCATCATGTGTTTTTAATCTTTTCAAAATGTAAATCTCTAGAACTCTAGTATCTCTAGGAATGAGATAAACAGCAGCTCAAACCATTTTATATCATATCTCACAATTATCTAGATTTTAGATCAAGCATTTGCCATCCACAGGTTTAGGTTCAGAGTTTATTCAGAACAACTTTGTCTAAAACTCAAGAAAAATTCAGGTTTTAAGTACTTAAAAAGAAAAGGCAGAGCAAATGTTCATCATTTAATATGAGCAAAATTAGGTTCTTATCCACCTAGACATTTATTTATTATATATATCTTTATTTAGTTTTATAATAGTTATTTATCTTTTTAGGAGTTTCTATATTTATTGACCTGATCTAACTAGATTAAACTAATAGTAATAGATAAAAAGTCGTGATACTTATCGTGATAACTGAGGGTGCTCTCCCCCAAGCTGGATCTTGATGAATTCTTTTTCTCCAGAAGCTGAGTAGACCGATAATGATTTCTTGAGTCCTTCTCCTCTTCTCTTCCTGCTGAATTCAAAGATAGACAACACAACTAGTGGAACTTGATTAAGCGTTAGTGATAAATATTCCTCCATATGTCCAGTTGTCTTAAAACTCTTAAGATTAATTATGTTATTTCTTTCCACTAGGCAGAGTTTCAGCAGTGTTTATAATATCTTTTTAGATTTAATGGTGAGCCTTCATGTGCCCACATATTTTTGTCTTTTTCTTTTTAGGGTGAGCCTTCATGTGCTCAAATATTTTTGGTGTTTTTAAATTTATTTATGAAAAACTTAAAAGGATTGAGATACTTATATGGGGGTGCCTTCCCCCAAGCTGAATGTTGACATAGTCACTTTGTAATGTAGTAAACTGGTAGTGGATATGTCCTTCCTCTATTAGAGCTTTGATTGATGTTTGAAGTTGTTGGGACAGTGCTCAAACAGTGGATGGAGCATTTACTTGTTCGTCAATTTTTCTTGATCTTTCAAATCCTGTGAAACTCAAATAGACAGCAAAACTTGTGGAACAGATGAAGTATTAGTGGTTGGCCTACTCAAGCCTTAGGTATCTAGAATTTCAGTAAGATCTTTTTCTCAATATTTTATTTTTTTAATTTTTATGATGCAACAGAAAAATGCAACAGGATGAAATGCAGAAGTAAATATGAAAATGAATATCTATTATTTTTATGCTTCCACGGAAAGTATATTGCTCTCATGGGGCATAGAATTTCCATATTTTTATTTTGTTTTCTGATGCAAAATGCTTAAGAAGTAAATATGATGCTAATAGTAAATGATCATGCTTTATCTAATTATGCAATGATTAATACTAATGATTTATGGATAACTACCGAATTACCTTCCGGTGAGGATTCGATATTTTATAGTCTATCGAGCAAGACTCTTTGTACGCTCTTTTATTCTTCCTTAGGTGCATCAGCAGATCCTGAGAAGGACCTCGATGATTGCACGTCAGTAGAACTCTCTTTCTTCCTCCACACTTGCTTGACTGGTGGACTTGTCTCTTTTACTTCTTCGTCCTTCGTTTCCTCCAATGGGATATCTTCACTTCTGGTGACTTCTCCTTCAAAGTCAGCCCATCCATCCTTGATTTGTCGTCTTTTGTTGTGTTGGGATGTGCGGCGTCTCCTCCTTGAGTGATTCTTCTTTGCCTGTACATTAGTGGCATAACTATTGAAGTAACAGCGTACCTTTTCTCTGAAGAACTGGAAGTGGATCTCTCCAGATCTCATGTAGATGATGGCGCCAGTGGTGTTGAGGAAGGGTCTTCCTAGGATGATGTGAACGTCATCTTCTTTTCCCATGTCTAGTACTAAGAAGTCAGTGGGAACATAGTGGTCTTTAATTTGGATCATTACGTCCTTCACTACTCCCTCCAGAAATCGATAAGTTTGGTCCGCTATCTGCAGCTGCACATATGTCGAATACATAGGTCTATTTTTATATAAATGCTCATACGTTACCTTAGACATTATATTGACACTTGAGCCGATGTCGCAGAACGTCTTGTGGAATGTACTTCCTTCGATCTTGCAATTGATGGTGGGTACACCTGGGTCATCTCTCTTAGCGAGGAATGGTGATGCGAGAAGGTGGTCGTATTCTGTTTGAACAGAATTGACCATCCACACTGTGTCTTGATGTGGTTGTGTAGTCTTCTTCTTCCTTCGTCTGTTTCTATTCTTCTTCCTTGATGATATGATGTTTGCATCCTCGTAGGGCATCTGAGGGTGGACTTTGGCAGTGAGTGTACGATTCTTGAAGCTGAATCTCTCTTTGTTGCCTGCGATTGTGAAACAGATCTTGGCGCTGTCCGTGTAGATGATAGCTTTGGTTGAGCTTAGGAATGGGCGTCCAAGAATGATGGGTGCTTTTTTGTCTCCACCTGTTTCAATAATCATAAAGTCTGCACATACGTACGAGTGTCCTACTCGTATACAGATGTCTTCTAGAATTCCTAATGGGTAGCACAGTGTCTGATCTGCAAGCTGCAAACACATGGTTGTATACAATAGAGGTGCTCCATGTATTTGTTCATATATTACCCTTGGCATAATGTTGACGCTTGCTCCAAGGTCACAGACTGCTTCTTCAAACTATGAGGTCCAATATGAATTGGAATCACAGGTCTTCCTAGATCTCCTTTCTTTGGGGCAATGGAGTCATCCATCCATTCCCTCGAAGGTCTAGGTATGAGGTGTCCTGCATCAAAGATGTCTACAAGGTTTGCAGTTTCTAGTTCTTTTGGACTTCCTGGAATCTTATCGTTTTCAGTCATAGGGACTGAAGCTGCTAACTGAGATAACTGAGATTCTATCATCTTATTAAAGCTATGCTGATTCTTTATGGCAGAAGTAAAACTATCCATTCTAGTATTAATATTTTCAAGTAGTTTATCATTGGACGCTATCTTCTTAGACATATTATCAATAATTTTATTTTGATTAGATATCATCTCTCTCAAAGGTGGTTGATTAAAAGTATTACCTTGGTAATTACCTGAGTAATTAGGCCTTGATTGCTGGTTCCATCCTTGAGCTTGTTGAGGACGATAGTTGGTGTTGTTGTTGATATACTTTGCATCCTCTTGAATCTCAGGGCAGTTGCTCCCTGAATGACCAGTGCCTCCACACTATTCACATGTCATGCAAGATTCGTAGATTTGCTTGACGTCTTCTCTCTTGGGAGTGTGTTCATCAAATTTTTTCATAAGTAGATCAAGTTTAGCAGACAACATGTCTACTTCCTTTAGTTGATGTATTCCTCCCCTCTTGCGTGGCTGAGAGCGTTCCTCATTCCATCCTTGGTTCAAGGCCATCTTCTCTATGAGTGTAGTTGCATTGTTGATTGTGAGTGATAAGAATGATCCTCCAGCAGCGGCATCTACATTCTCACGGGTACTCGAAGTGAGCCCGTGGTAGAAGGTCTGCATGAGTAGCCAATTCTCCATCCCATGGTGAGGGCATTCTGATATGTAATCTTGAAAGCGTTCCCAAGCTTCTGGAATTGATTCTTCATGTTGTTGTTGGAAAGTTGAAATCTTGGCACGGAGGGCATTCGTCTTGCCCACTGGAAAGAACTTTGCTAGGAAGGCGGTTGAACAGATCGCCCACGAGGTGTTTTTGTCTTTGTTGGCGTAGAACCATTGTTTTGCTTTTCCCAAGAGTGAGAATGGGAACAAGCGAAGTAGAATGGCATCCCTCTCGACTCCTCTAATGGTGAAAGTGCTGCAAATCTCCAGAAAGTGTTGGAGATGAGCGCTTGCGTCTTCATGTGCCTTTCCGCAAAACTGATTAGCTTGCACCATGTTGATCAAGGCTGGCTTGAGTTCAAATCCGTTGTCCCCTACATTGACTGTTGGTCCAGTTCTAATGTTGGCAGTGGTTGGTGCAGAGAACTCGCGGAGTGTCTTGTCGGCCATAGTGTCCAACACTGGTGTCAGGCTTCTTCTTATTTGGCTAACTTCTGGTAGTGGTGCTGAGGGCCTCTTGGGTTTGTGTCTAGTTTTCCTTAGTAAAGCTTCGGGATCCTCAGTGTAGTTGTTCGGAAGTTGGAAACTAGTCATACATCACCCTGCATAAAATAATAAAGATAAACAAAGCCAGGGTAAGTCTGTAAAAGTAAATAATTAGTGCATTATCACATGTGTGTAAATAAAATGATATGTTCTAGCTACCGTTTTAAATGCTGCTAATGCAATGTCCTTTCAGTGTTCATAAAGATTATAATGAAAAACCCTAGGTACTATCCCTAATTTAATTGATGTGTTCCCCGGCAACGGCGCCAGAAATGCTTGTTGACACTCCTTAATGGATTCACTCTAAGAATGAGTCACATAAAATAATAAACTAGTGAAAGCATGAAAGAGTGTACGGGACACTACTAACTTCACTTAACGTCAAGTTGTCATCCCCAACATGAAGCTAGCAATGTAATTATATCAGGGCACTAGATTAAGAGATATTTATTTACCCGCAAGCGCACATATAAACATACCCGTTGTAGAGCATTTCACCCAAGCTAGTCTCAGGTATCGTTATTTATATTTTAGCCTAGAGACTAATCAATTCAAGGTATGATAGTGTTGAAAGAACTTAACAGCATGTATCATGGCACACACTTATAATAAGACTGATAACACACTAACTACTATGAACAGGAACCAGGTACAGAGTAAATGATATAATAAATAATTGATAAAGGATAACAGAGATCAGATCAATCAAGGATAAACTTAGAACAGTACTGCCTAGCAAGATGATGATTAGAACAGGTATTAAAAAGGAACATTCCTAAGTTATTCTAATTACAAGTCATAGCATACATTGATTAGTGCAATTATATTTGGCAATCATTGGCTAGGTCACATCATATTTATAATCAAGAGGCAACTCCATAGCTAAGGTGTTAAGCATAGTAACCCTTAAACCATGAGTTAACTGAGCCATACTGAACACTATATTCGGGAGGTGGAATACAGAGGACTCAACAAGTCTGTCACACCCGCGATCTACCACTCTATCCGGAACATAGGACGCATTCGCAGATAAATAATGTATAGACACCACGCCTACACAGCATTTATCACCCACCCGTTGTACTTTAAGATGAGCGCTATACGAACATGAGTATAAACATAAAGATGAACTATCTATGCCAAATATATAATCAAAGCAAACTATAAACATTATAACTAAGAATATAATCATTGATGTCTTAATCATATCAATTGTATTGCTATCTAGAACACAATAATGAACAATAAGGTGAATTAGATCATTGAGAAGAACTAAAGTACGAACTAGAACATGAACTAGAACAAGATTATGAACTAGACGATGAACATGAACTAGACGATGAACTAGAACATAAACAATGAAGACCAATGATGAACTAGAAGAGCAATTATGAAATAGATCCATAATGTTAATACAAGAGAGAAGATCTTGGGTTTACCGAGCCTTCTCGTGACTAGATTAGGAATCCAAGCGAAGCTTGCCTCCTCTAATCCTATTCTATCTACTAATCTAGGTGGATGAAGTCCTAAAGCCTCCGATTGATCTCCTTCTGGTTGGTCTAACCCTGATGAATGAATTGCCTGAAAACCTATTCTCTGTTCTCTCTGAGGGGGGGCAGAGGTCTGTTTATATAGCCTTGGGCGATGAACCGCGACCCTTGGATCAAACCGACTTGAGGTACGATCGAGATGTATCCTGGAGGTCGGTGGAAGTAGCTTGCAGAGGACGGAGCCCAGTGGGCCCAGGGGCCGATCGGTCGGTCTGCTCCCACAGGTCGGCCTCCTGTGGTGTCCTTCGTTGTGGTGTCTTCTTACGTCCCCTGGAGTCTTCTAGAAGTATCCCGACATGGCGGTTACGTTATCTCCCGTCGGTTTCCTTCTATGGGAAGCTATTGATGCCAATTTCCTGGTTTAGTCCCTGCAGAATCATAACTCACCAAAACTCATGGAATATTGTCAGTTGAAACCCTAAATCTTTGTTGGTGATTATATTCTTGCCCTTTTCATATTTATTTATCTCTTAATTATGACAGTTAACTAGTGTCAACAACCACGCTTAAGTATATTCTAACTATCTCTACCCTAGCTTTGAATAGAGACACCCTTGCAGACGTCAGAGCAAACACTTGACTTAATAAGATAAACACTAAACTAACTAAGCAACCTATTGGCGAAGATCAATCACTAAGCTCACTAGAGATTAACTACTATGGCTAAGTGAATTGAACTGTAGGATAGCTAGGTCACACTCAAGGTACTTGATAAAGTAATACTGAAAGTAATGCTTAAAGTAATACTGAGATAAAGATAAATGTGCCTGAGATACAAGAGAGCAAACCAGACCAGAGACGCCGGGAAATCAACCGACCTCCGATGCCAGTCGCTCTCACCCGCTTCTCTCTTAGCAAGCTCTACGCTCCTTTTACCAAGAACTTAGGCTGAGTTGTGCTAAACTAAGAGCCGCGCTATAGCGAGGGCACTAGAGCTATACTCTCTCTACTAGCTAACCTACTTGCCTAAGCTCTCTGAGCTTCTAACCCAACTCTCTGCTTCTCTTGCTTGTGTGTTGCTTTCTCTGGGATGGTACTGGTGTTGGATGGTACAAATGAAGTAGTGTCACCAGGGGGTATTTATAGCCCAAATGAGTGAGGGGGGTACTTATAGGGGGCAGCCAACCGACCTAGGGTTAGGTCAGGTGGCGGGCGCCACACCCTACTGGCGGCCGCCAGTGTCCTGGCCGCTGGATGCACCGTCCTTGATCCTACGGCCTCCAGGTGGTTGTCCAAGGCGGTTTGGAGGTCGGTTGCATGTCCTAGCAACCGCCATTCAGCCTTGATCCACGCCTCTTCATCCTGAGCCGTCCGATGCCACTGACCTAGTGACCAAAGGCCAAGATTTGGCCTCGGGGAGGTCACACGGATCGGTGATGTGGCAGGGGGTGAAACTCGGGCCAACCCAAGTGGCGGGCGCCACTTAGAGGTGGCGGGCGCCACCTAGGGGTGGCGGGCGCCACCCCCCTTAGGCCCATTTGGGCCCTGCTGAGTGGGCTTGGCCTCTGGTGGGTCCATATGTCCAAATTTGGTTCAAATCCTGCATTCAAATAAAATTCTATGGACATGTGGAATTCGGTTAGTTTGAAACCTATTTGACAACATTTCATGCATTTTTGGTGGACTTTAGGGTCAAATGTTGATGGTAAAACAGGTGTTTAAGGACCATCAACAAACATAAAACTTGAAAATGTTCACCATTGAGATATGCAACTAGCATGTGCAAAATATGTTGAAATCACTTGTGCTTTTCATATATGCTAGGTTGCTATGTCTCTAGTTCTGAGTCATTCACTTGCTTGGTTTGTTCATATTATGTTTTAAATTTGAACCAAGTTAAGTGAATTGGAAAGATCGAGATGGGATTGTGTTTACACCAAAATTTGGTAAGTTTATCCTGAGAAAAGAAGAAATCAGCTGATGATGTCAAAACAAGAAAATCTCCTTATTGAGCGACATTTGCAAGCCAACCAGAAAATATTATATTCTAGGAGAAAACGTAATGTCCAGTTGGTTTGCACGTGCATGGGAAAAATAAAGGAAATCAGCCAGACTCCATGTGTGCTCGTTAATTGCCTTAGTTTTAATGGAATAAGTTGATAAGGCCAAGCCATGTGTATAGCCATGTTTCAGTCGGCTATGAAGCAAATAACAGCCGACTTCACCTCCGGCATGTGGATTTATCAGCTCTCCACAGATGCTTTACAATTGGAAATTGGAAGATGAAGCAAATTGTACGGTCGTCGATGCAATGCAGCAATGGACCACGAGATCATGCTACGGTGTAGAGGATGCTGCACTACATCAAACAGGCCATCGCTGCCTTTTACTCCATCAGTGACAACCAGAAATACCGCATGATGTTAAAGCTTGCCGAGAAGGTCGCGAAGAACAAACTCGGGGTTGAGAAATGTACATGCAGATATGAGGTAATGCTTGGCTCGCATATTATTTATTCCTTGATTTTCCTATCACTTGTGAATAATGTAAATCATGTCGTCTAAGTAGTTGATGAATGTGATATGGTACGATGAAAGGAACCTTACTTCTTTTTGCAAAGTACTTGGGAATTTTTCTTGTAAAAACTTAAAATTAATAGCTTGTTTCCTCAATGATGTTGATCTTCCTACCAAGGCCATATGTTAATCTCATTAGAAACCTTACATATATGCTACTTGCTTTTGCATTGAGTTTTGTCAAACTGTTGTTACCCTTGAGAGAGATTTATCATGCTCTCATGATCAAGACTCACGTACACCCACCTATAAAATGCTAATTCTTACACTAAGAGTTACGCAAGACATGTCCTTTCCATCCACTAAAAAAGCTCCAGTTTATATCTTGACTCTCTCTAGAAATATTCATATGCCAAAGAGAGTGTGGGCTATATTAAAAATGCCAAAGTGCTTAAAAAAGGGGGGCATGCCAAAGAGCATGATAAAAGAGAGAGAAAACAATGGGTACTCCGATACCCGCCAAAAATAGAGAGAACAATGGGTGCTTAGATACCCGCCAGTGAGAATAAAATAGCCTATACTCTCAGAAGCATTTTAAAAGAAAGAGAGGGTCATGATCAAGGAGGTAAATATATATATATATATATATATATATATATATATATATATATATGCACGTCTTGATCTAAAAGTATGACACTTCTCTTCATAGATCCGGGGTTTGACTTTACGATATATGCAAGGTAAGTATGCGACATATTTTATTCCTACCTGAACTCTACATAGGCTTTTAGAGGAAGGATAAAAGAAAAGATGAACAGTGTCTTGGTGAGAAACTATACACATTGAGTGATCTGAGAGAATCATTTGAGGAGCAAAGCTGTGTTTTCAATTTTAAAAAAAAACTTTCAAAATCCCAAGTTTTTGAAGCTGGAGAAATAAGGATGACTGGATTCTAATCCATTCTATTCTTCAACCACCCAAGATGGTGTGATAGACACTTTAAAGTTCACATGTGGAGGTAAGGCTGGGAATAAGGTAATATTGCTGCTAGTAAAGTTACTCGGTTTCTTGAAGAAGAGGATCGGCTCGAAATTATCATCAGCATTGAAAAGCCAATGCATCTCTTTAATATTTCAAGAGAAGCCGATGGAGCCTTCAAATATTGTGATCAAATATCATCAGGAAAAGGGGACCATCAGACTAAAGTAATTCGAAGCATGAAGAATTCATACTCCGAACTCGGGGGGCCTGTGTTTACACAAAAAATTGGTAAGTTTATCCTGAGAAAAGAAGAAATCAGCTGATGATGTCAAAACAAGAAAATCTCCTTATTGAGCGATATTTGCAAGCCAACCAGAAAATATTATATTCTAGGAGAAAATGTAATGTCCAGTTGGTTTGCACGTGCATGGGAAAAATAAAGGAAATCAGCCGGACTCCATGTGTGCTCGTTAATTGCCTTAGTTTTAATGGTATACGTGCATGAAGAAAAGATATAGAAATAAGGATACATGAAGATTGGAGTTCATGCATTTAAGGGAAAGAAAGGAGACTTGTTTGGTTGGGACACATCAACATTATCTACGAGTACGTGAAGGAGATGAGGCCAGCATGCATCAACCGTAATTAGAAAAGCAGAGTTATCGTATCCAAAGAGGAGGTCCAGGTTGATCACGTATTGGATTTTTCACGGACAAGTCGGAGGAAACTTCATTGACCAGGACTCTGCAGATGGAAAGTTAGAGTCCATGTATCTTAATGTTTCCTTTTATTTTAGATATATCTTGTTAGGCAAGAACCTTCAGGACTCTTATTAGCCCAGGGTATAAATATAAACCTTCGGCCATTGTAAAATTGTTCACAACCATATCAATACAAACCGGCCCCGTGCCACATTCGAGTCCTTAGTCGTGACGTCGAGTTCTTCGAGAGGAATCATCGATCCGTCGACCTCCGTAAGTACCGGCAACCTTGCTATCATGTATAGTATCATGCGGTGGATTTAGATATGATGCAAGTAGTCTCGTATGTTAAGCTTAGTATCGTGCGGCGGATTTAAGCTTATGACGGGAAGTTTTTGCTTATGCCTTGTATCGTGCGGCGGATTAAGTCATGAGTAAAAATAGTTATCGGCTCTATTAGATTTGGCAGATCCAATAGATTCATTAAGTTACCATGTGTTACATGTTTTATTTATTTAATTCTTGTAACACTCTTTTGCCCAATCTAGATTGATCTTTGTTCGGCCTTGTCGCACGAGTTTGCTTGGGCTCTCTTTTAATCATAAGGTCATGATGGCTGAATCAACTTTCAATCTAGATTGTCACATGTTGTGGGTTCATGCATGTCAATCATGGTTAGGCTTTGATGAAACTAGGTGTCGTGCGGCAAATACAGGTTTTAGATTAGTTTAATCGTGCTTGCTTGTTTGTTCCTTCTTCATGGACCCTAATTCGGCTGGTTTGCCGATTTTGGTTAAGCTTACACGAGTAATGAGCCTTTATAGATCTGTTCAAATATATGCATGCTTTTAGCTTGTTATAATTAGATTGTATCATGCGGTGGATTAATCTAATTATAAGAAGTGGTGTAGACTTATAGCAAGTGGTATCATGCGGTGGATTAGCTTTGCTTGAGTTTATACCTGACCGGTTTATGAAGACTAAACGTGCGGCAGATTAGTTGGATTAGCCTATGCATGTGTTATTTGAATAGATCTATATTTGCAAGTTACCTGTTTATAATATCTTTAATTTGCTCAAGCATGTCTTTCTTTACATATACATTCGGTAGTCAATATGCTTTATATACTCTGTTCTCATATTAGCCGAATGACTTTATAAACATGCTCTGACAGACAGCTTTTATAGCTGTGTGCCGTCGTGATTGGCTTTCAAAGCCGATGGAACTATCTGGTTTTATCCGGCATGTTCCAAAGGTATTCTCACAGTTTTTTCCCTTGTTGGTTTTCAGGTCAAACCAACTGGCACATCTCCGGATTCAGCACATTCAGGGCACCCGATTGAAGCTAGCTTTTTGGCTTGCTGTGTGCTTGGCGTGAGGTGTCATGTTTTGCGTCAACAGATTGCTTGTCAGCACATCACAGTATCGAGACTGTCTCTCATTGCACTTTGAGTTAAACTTGAGTTGTTGTCGGTGGTACGAAAAAGGGTACCCCCAATCAACGCAAACACCCAAACGCTCTATCTCCGTCTCGCCCGAGCCCTCCCAGCCAGGCCTCGGGCGAACGCTCTATCTCCGTCTCGCCCGAGCCCTCCCAGCCAGGCCTCGGGCGAACGCTCTATCTTCGTCTCGCCCGAGCCCTCCCAGCCAGGCCTCGGGCGAACGCTCTGTCTCCGCCTCGCCCGAGCCCTCCGAGCAAGGCCTCGGGCGAGCGCGATCGCTCTCCGTCTCGCCCGAGCCCTCCAGCCTCGGGCGAACGCGCCCCCACACCTCGAGCCTTAACGCACGGACCTCGAGCTGCACAGACAGCCGTACCAGCCCATACCACGCATTTAATGCCTTCACCTACTCCGGTCATGTCCACTAGTGCACAGCATGTACCACAGTAACTCGGTGTAAAGGTCAAGTCTCGTTTTCACCACAAGCATGGGCAAAAGGGCACCAGTACAGCACTTTTCGGCCACGCCAGGCACTGCAACCCCTCGAGCCGGCTACGCGCCCCTCGAGCCCTGCACTGTAACCCCTCGAGGCCGGCTACGCGCCCCTCGAGCCCTGCACTGTAACCCCTCGAGCCGGCTACGCGCCCTCGCCCTGCACTGTAACCCTCGAGGCCGGCTACGCGCCCCTCGAGCCCTGCACTGTAACACCTCGAGGCCGGCTCCGCGCCCCTCGAGCCCCCGTGGCACCACCTCGAAGCCGGCTCCGCGCCCTTCGAGCCCTAACTACTTTCATGCTATTGGAGGACAGGTACCCCAAGACCCGGAGGGACCCCGCCGCGTACTGTACATTCCGGATGGGTGCTGTACGGCTCCCGCCTTGTCGCGCCACCACGTCCGCGCCCAGGATGGAAGCCACGACCCAAGGACGCCTCAACAGCGACGATCACATCGGCTCCAGTGGCCCCGACAAGACAGGGTTCCTACCCTTCTCCGTATGGGGCACCATACGCCCCGACACCTGTAATACCTTTATGTAACCCTGGCCTCCCCTTGCTCTATAAAAGGGGACACTAGGGCCCTCATTCAGAGGAGGACACAACACACGAGTCCACACACAGGCACGAGTCCGGACTCCGGTCCACGCTCACTGAGCTTGTATTCTCCCCTGTACAAGCACTTAGGTGCAAGTAATACAAGAACATCCCCCCCGCTGGACGTAGGGCCTTCTTTGCCCGAACCAGGATAAATCCTTGTGTCCTCTTGCATCACCATCCAGGAAGAGAAGCACGCGATCATATCACTCGTTGGTGTGATACCCGGGTACGAAACACCGACAGTTGGCGCGCCAGGTAGGGGACTTCGCGTGTCCGAGCCGATTTCTCGTTGATTCCTGGATGGCTTCATCCCCTCTTCCGTTCTCGGCTGGTGCCGTCGTCTGGTTCGGGAGCCTCGAGTTCCTGGCCACAGGCAACGGCAACGAGCTGACTCTGCTCTCCACGAGGGCCTGAGCGGAGTGCGTGTCACGCCACCCCGCGCGGGGGGCGTGACGCGTCGCCCGCACCACCACACGTCGCCACATCGCGAGCGGCGCCGTCGTCACCGTCGTCGCCGGGCGCAGGCGGTGCCCGCGCAAACACCTACGCCCCCGTAGCCGGTGCAGGGTCCCCAAGGGGAAACCAGCCCGGCGCGCGGCCGGAGACCTCCAGGGCGCCCGCGCCCGCCTAGCGACTTCGCATTCATCATGCGTACGGACCAGGAACCAGGCCAGAGGCCTCCGAGCCGTGCGCCGTCGACGCCACTCAGCCTCCTCCCGCACGGGTCGCGCCGCGCTCGACGCCAGCGGTTCCCGGTCGGCCTCGACAACTCTGCGGCTGTATACGCCCACCGCCTCGACGAGCGCCATCAGGACCAGACGGTGGCGGACCGGGAGCAGCGTTCGGGCGCGCTGCTGCAGGCCATGGCCAGCCTGGAGATCGTCCACCCCGCGTGCGTCGACCGCGACTTCTTGCGACCCTTCGAGCCACCTCGGCGAGCCACCGTCGGAGAATGGTACCGCGAGCTGCGGTCCCAGCATCGGCCAAGGCGGCGTGCCGTCAACAGCTCCGACTCCGACGAATACGACTACCACGACCCCGACCTCTGGGATCCCACCAGGGAGTGCTTCCAACTCGAGGGAGTCGTATGCGATACCGAGGACGAAGGCGACGACGACAGGCCGGCGCTCGACCTAGAGGGACCTAGCGACGTGGCCGCGGCAGGCGGATCACGCGTTCAGGGAAGGGACGAACCTCCAGCACCGGCTGTACCGCCTAAGCACGACGATGGCCGGGCGGCGCAACTCGCACAAGTGCAAGAGGCAATCACCAAAGCCGAGGAAGAACGGCGACACCTGCTGCAGCTCCGGCAAACCCTGATGCAGGAACCACCCCAGCCCCGAGGAGCCGGAGCTCGAGGCCGGGCTCGAGAGGTCCACCGGCGGATCCTCGAGGACGGGGCACCAGCACGCCCCGAGGTATGTTTCCCGCGAGCTGGGCAGAACGTGGTGGCGGCGGCTATGATGCTCCGTGACCTGCCCGCCGTCTCCAACCCCGATGCCAGGCGCATGCTCGGAGAAATGAAAAACCTCCTCGAGACAGCCGCGGTACAGCAGGCCGAGAGCTCGGCGTCACGCCGACGCGGAGCAGCCTCGGGGAGACCGGCGGACACGCCCCACGACGCTCGCGAGGCATCCGTCCACCAGCCGGACGCCTCTCGAGCTAGGCCAGTCCGCGAACGGATCGTCGACAACCGGCCACCTCGAGACCCCAACGACGCCCGCAACGACATCAACCGACGGCGCAAGGACAAGGGGGCCCAAGAGCGTGGCTATAGCGCCCATCGAGGGGGGCGCTACGACAGCGACGAGGACCGGCAGGTCCTCGAGCCCCCGGGCCCCCGAGTCTTCAGCCGGGCCATCCGCAGCTCGACCCTCCCCGACCGCTTCCGACCGCCGACCAACATCGTGAAGTATGACGGGGAGGTCGAGCCCAAGCTCTGGCTCTCGGACTTCCGCCTTGGCTGCCAACTGGGCGGAGCGAAGAACGACGACCGCGTGATCATACGTCAACTCCCACTTTACCTCTCGGACACCGCCCGCCGGTGGCTCGAGGGGCTCCCGCCGGATCGGATCCATGACTGGGCCGACCTAGTCAGGGTCTTCGACGGGAATTTCAAGGGGACCTGCGTGCGTCCAGGCAACCCCTGGGACCTACGGCGTTGCAGGCAGGCGGCGGACGAGCCCCTCCGCGACTTTGCTCGACGGTTCTCGAAGCAGCGTCTCGAGCTCCCCCACGTGCCTGACGAGGACGTCATCTCAGCGTTCCTCGCGGGCACGACATGCCAAGAGCTTGTTCATGAGCTAGGACGCTACCGTCCCGGGACGGTCGAGGACCTGATGGATCGCGTCACCAGCTTTGCTTCGGGCGACGAAGCAGTGGGGGCCTTCTTTGGCCGTTCCACGGACAAAGGCAAGGCGGTGATCGCGCCGGAGGGCTCCAACAAGGGCAACGACGCCAAGAACGACAACAATGACGGCAACAAAAGGAAGAAAAACAAACGCAAGGGCCAGAAGGCGAAGCGTGGCGCCGATGACGACGACGACAAAGAGGTGCTCGCGGGCGCCCTCGAGCCTAAGAAGCCCCGAGGCCCCCCTGATGGGGCTGTTTTCGACCAGATGCTCGAGGATCCCTGTACCTACCACAGGGGCCCCGTAAACCACAAGTTGAAAGACTGCCGACTGTTGAAGGGCTACTACTCCAAGCTCGGCGATAAGAGGGAAGACGCGCCTAAGGGAAAGGATACCGATCGACGCGGCGGCAGGAACGCAGATGGCGACTTCCCCCCGGTGCGCGACTGCTACATGATCTACGGGGGCCGACCGTCGGGCTCTCAGCTCGAGAAAGAAAGAAGGAGCGCCGGGAAATCTTTTCGCTTGGCCACGACGCCCCCCGGTATCTTGACTGGTCCGATGCGCCAATCACGTTCGACCGTGACGACCATCCGGACCGTGTCATAAACCCGGGGGCTTACCCCCTCGTCGTCGACCCCATCATAATCGACGTTCGGTTCTCCAAGGTGTTGATGGATGGGGGCTCGAGCCTCAACATCATATACCTCGAGACCCTCGACCTCCTGGGGATTTCAGAGGGACAGCTCCGACCCAGCGTCGGGGGTTCCACGGAGTAGTACCAGGAAAGAAGGCCCACCCCCTCGGGCGCATCGACCTGCCGGTCTGCTTCGGCACGCCGGCAAACTTCCGTCAGGAACGCTCACCTTCGAGGTGGTCGGCTTCCAAGGGACCTACCACGCCATCATCGGCCGGCCAGGCTACGCCAAGTTCATGGCGATTCCTAACTACACGTACTTGAAGCTCAAGATGCCGGGGCCAAAAGGGGTCATCATCACCGTTGACACCTCCTACGAGACGCATACCACTGGACGTGAGTGCGTCGAGCGGGGGGGAGGCCAACGTCCACCTCGACTCGCTCGAGGCCTTGGCAGCTCTGGCCACCGAGGGGGCCCCAGAAGCAAAGGTCCGCCGGCACCTTCGAGCCGGCTGAGCACACCAGCAAATACCCGTCGACCCGACCTCGGCCAATGGCAACGCTGGCCATCAGTACCAGCCTCGAGCCCAAATAGGAAGCAGTGCTCGTCGACTTTCTCCGGCGAACATCGACATTGTTTGTGAACCCTCGGACATGCCGGGCATACCGAGGGAAGTCGCCGAGCACGCCTTGGAGATCCAGGCCGGGTCCAGACCGGTGAAGCAACGCCTGCGCGCTTCGACGAGGAAAACAGGATCATCGGCGAGGAGGTGCACAAGCTTTTTGGCGGCCGGATTCATCAAGGAGGTATTTACCCAGAGTGGCTAGCTAACCCTGTACTAGTTAGGAAAAAGAATGGAAAAATGCGGATGTGTGTAGATTACACTGGTTGAAATAAAGCCTGTCCAAAGTTCCATTTCCTTTACCTAGAATTGACCAGATCGTCGATTCCACTGCTGGTGCGAAGTGCTTTCGTTCCTTGATGCGTATTCCGGCTACCACCAAATTAGGATGAGAAAATCCGATGAACTCGCGACCTCTTTTTATCACGCCATTTGGTATGTATTGCTATGTTTACGATGCCTTCGGCCTTCGAAACGCCGGGGCAACGTACCAACGATGTATGCAGCACATCTTTGGCGAGCACATAGGCAAAGACGTCGAGGCCTACGTCGATGACATCGTGGTTAAAACTAAAAAAGTCGGGAACCTCATCAGCGACCTCGAGACCACGTTCGAGGCCTCCGGGCCAAGAATGTGAAGCTCAACCCCGAGAAGTGTGTCTTGGTGTGCCTCGAGGCATGCTACTTGGCTACATCGTCTCACAACGGGGGATCGAGGCAAACCCTGAAAAAATCTCAGCAGTCACGAGGATGGGGCCCGATCGTGACCTCAAGGGTGTGAGAAAGTGACAGGCTGCCTAGCCGCCCTCAGTAGATTCATCTCGAGGCTGGGGGAAAAGCACTACCCTCTCCGCCTGCTAAAAAAGACGGACACTTTGCGGGGACCGCGAAGCGAGGAGGCTTAACCCAAGTTGAAGGGGTGCTGACTTCTGCACCAATTCTCGTGCCCCGCCAGCCGAAGGTGACGATTCCCCCGAGCCCTCCTCCTCTATGTGGCCGCAACCACTCAGGTGGTTAGCGCGGCCATAGCCGTCGAGAGGCACGAGGAGGGTCATACATTGCCGGTCCAGCGACCGGTATACTTCACCAGTGAGGTACTCTCCGAGGCCAGGTCCGGTATCCGCACATCCAGAAGCTGCTCTACGGCATCATCGTCACAAGGCGCAAGCTCCAGCACTACTTCCTCGCTCATCCCGTGACGGTGGTGTCGTCCTTCCCCCTCGGAGAGATCGTCAACAATCGGGAGGCCACGGGCGCATCGCCAAGTGGTCCGCCGAACTAATGGGGGAGACCATCACCTATGCCCCGCGAAAGGCCATCAAGTCGCAAGCGTTGGCGGACTTCGTTGCTGAATGGAAGACACTCAGCTCCCGCCGGCACAGATTCAAGCCGAGCTCTTGGCCATGTACTTCGATGGATCCCTCACGAAGACGGGGGCAGGAGCAGCCTGCTCTTCATCTCACCCCTCGGAGTACACATGCGCTACCTGCTACGCTTGCACTTCCCCGCCTCCAACACGTCGCCGAGTACGAGGCCCTCGTCAATGGGCTGCGCATCGCCCTCGAGCTCGGGGTCCGACGCCTCGACGCCCGAGGAGACTCGCAGCTCGTCATCAACCAGGTTATGAAGGCTTCAAGCTGCATCGATCCCAGATGGAGGCAAATGCTGGGAGGTGCGCAAGCTGGAAGACAAGTTTTACGGCCTCGAGCTCAACCACATAGCTCGGAAGTACACGAGGCCGCAGACGAGCTGGCAAAGTTGGCGTCCAGCGCGGCACGGTACCGCCAGATGTCTTCTCGAGGACGTCTTCGAGCCATCCGTCGAAATCGACCCGGGGGCTGGCCCCTCGACGCCACCTCGAGCAAGACACGGGGGCTCGACTCTCAACGCCACCCCTCGAGAAAGGACACCTCGACGTCCGCGGAGGCGATGCAGGTCGACGCACACGCCCTTCTTCATCACGGCCCCTCGACTGGCGGACGCCCTACCTCGACTACCTGACGCAGGCGAGCTACCAGAAGACAAGACGGAGGCCCGACGCATCGCTCGGAGGGCCAAGACCTACGTCATCTACGGCGACGAACGGGAGCTATACCGACGAAGTCCGACTGGGATCCTTCAACGCTGCATCCCACTCGAGGAAGGGCGCAAGCTCCTCGACGATATGCACTCGGGGCTTGCGGCCACCACGCAGCGCCGAGGGCCCTGGTTGGGAACGCTTCCGTCAAGGCTTCTATTGGCCGACCGCCATTGGGGACGCCAAGCGTTTGGTCCAAGCGTGCCATGGGTGTCAATTCTACGCCAAGCAAACGCACCAGCCCGCACACGCCCTGCAGATGATCCAATCACTTGGCCATTTGCCGTTTGGGGGCTCGACCTTGTGGGTCCCCTCAAAAGGACAAGTGGAGGGTACACACACATGCTCGTGGCCGTCGACAAGTTCACCAAGTGGATCGAGGCTAAGCCGATAGGAGACCCCACCTCCGAGAGGGCTGTCGAGTTCATCGCCAACATCATGTACCGGTTCGGGGTGCCTAATGTCATCATCACCGACAATGGCACCCAATTCACGGGCAAAAAGTTCACCAACTTCTGCGATGACAACAACATTCGCGTAACCTGGGCCTCGGTCGCATACCCCCAATGCAACGGGCAGGTCGAGCGCGCCAACGGCATGATACTCCATGGGCTAAAGCCGAGGCTGTTCAAGACCCTCAAGAATTTCGGAAAGGGTGGGCTACAGAACTCCCCTCGGTGCTGTGGGGCCTCAGGACTACGCCGAGTCGAGCCACCGGGTTCACTCGTTTTTCCTAACCTACGGCGCCGAGGCCGTCTTACCTACGGACCTCGAGTACGGCTCACCTCGACTTCGAGCCTACAACGAGCAAACCAGCGACGAAAGGCTCGCCAACGCCAAGGACCAGCTCGAGGAGGCCCGAGACGTGGCGCTCATCAACTCTGCACGCTACCAGCAAACACTTCGATGCTACCACGACAAGCACGTGCGCAAAAGGGACCTGGCGGTGGGGGACCTCGTGCTTCGGCTGCAAGATAATCGAGGGCGCCATAAGCTCACCCCTCCGTGGGAAGGCCCATACACCGTGGCCGAAGTGCTCAAGCCAGGAACATACAAGCTCTACGACGACCAAGGCAGGATCCTGGCGAACGCGTGGAACATATCTCAGCTACGTCGCTTCTACCCTTAAAGGCCTCGAGGCCTTGTTCATTTTATCACTTTGTACAAACATGTCAAAATGAATGAACAAACTCGTGCATTGTCGTTCATGTTGCTTCGCATCTTAAGGTAGCCTCGACCCTGCTTTGCTCAGGGTCAAGCCTCCCTCGGGGGCTGACGGGGCCCCCCCAGACTCCGGAAAAAATACGCGTTTTCTTTTCAAAATTTTGACCCTCGTCTCGACTCGTGCCTCGAGTGAACTAGCGACGTCTAAATCTTAAAGTACCTCGAGCCTCCAAGGTCGGGGGGCGTCGACGTAGACGGCCACCTACGCCCCCGGGCTACGGTGCCCTACCTACGCCTCCCCTCGAGGGGCTCGCGACGTATCGAAGGAACACAGACTAAGTTAGCAGAAACTCGAGCTTGCGACAAAGAGAAGTGGTCAAACGCATTTGAAAGGAAAACAACCTCTTTTAAAAAACAAGTCATATAACATTCGGGTCTCGACGTACCCTCATTCACGTCATAAAATTCTTACAAGGGCCCGGTGCCCAAATTTGGCGCGCAGGCCCTAGTCTTCGTCGGTGCGGTACTCCTCCCCGAGGTCTTCCGCGGCGGGCTCAACCTCGACGCCCGAGCTCGAAGGAGGAGGGCTCCCGACACCGCTGCTGGCGTCAGGAGGCAGCACGTCCTCCTCGAAGATCTTCGCGAGCGACGTCCCGGCCTCTCCATCTTCTCCAAAATTTTGTCGACACGGCGGTTGTTCCACTCCTCATCCTTCCCTCGATCTCGATGAAGCCATTCGCGACAACGTGGACCGGGAAGCGGAAACCGGAGCGAACGACCGCGAGTGTCTGCTTGACGCCGTGATGGAGAGCTGCCGGACACGGTCCCGCGCGCTGCGTCGAAGAAGCACAAGGCGTCGACCAAGGCATCGCCCCGAGCCACTGCACCTTCTGCCGCGGTCACAGGAGGAGCACCCCACATGGGCCGAGCCGGTCGAGAGAAGAGCGAGCCCGCTCCGCCACCATCGTCTCGTCTTGGAGTTGGTCCAAGAGAGCCTGGTTCGTCCGCGGAGCTCCTCGACCGTCTTCTCGACCCCTGCGCAACAAACAAGGAAGAGTGAGACTGCGGCGTAACAAAAAACTTCGAGACCCAAACAAGAACAAGGTGTAAGCCTCACCGTCGCAGTGTTGCCCCAGTGCGGCGAGGTCGCTGGTCAGGCCCTCAGCACGCTGCTCCAGCCTGCGCTTCTCGGCCAGCGTGAGGAGCTTCTCGGACCTAAGGTCCTCGATCAGCCGGCCCGCCTCCACCAGTGCCAGATCCTTGCGGATCACCTCCTGCCGCGCCGCCCCCTCGGCAGCTCGGGCGGTGGCGGCACCACTCTCGGCGTCTTCGGCCTCTTTTCTCGCCGCCTCCGCTGCGGTTCGGGCAGCGGCGCGGCTCGCCACGGGTCGTGAGCAGCCTCCTGCTTCGCCGCCTCGGCTTCAGCCCGGGCAGAGGTGGCCTCGCTTCGGGCGTCCGCGGCCTCCTTCCTCGACGCTTCGAGATCGGCGGCGGCCTCCTCCTTGGATCGAGCGACCTCGCCTCGAGCCACCCGGACCTCCGCCTCCGCCTCGTTAAGCCGGCTCGCCATCTGGCGTTCCGGCTCAGCTCCGCGCGGAGATCTCGAAGCTCCGCCTCAGCCCGCGCGAGGGCGGCTGACACCTGTGCGGACCGGCCCGCCTCCTCGGAGCAGGACCGCTCCGCCTCCGCCATAAGCTCGGCACCTCCCGGAAGATGGACCGCACCTCGCGCGGGGCCCCCGCTGGGCGGCTGCTCGATGGGAACCACGGCGAGGGGCGGGCTCAGTGGGACGGGAAACGGCCATATCGGTCGGTCGAGCTCGATGTTGGGCAGATCCTCCTCCGCCTCGAGCTGCCCGACAGCGACCCGCCGCCCGACGGCACGGGCCCCGACTCCCTCCGTCCCTCCGCCGGCACTTCCTATTGCGGATCGATCGAGGGAAGGCTCGACCCCGGGCCCTCTTCCCTGGCCGGGCCCTCCGGTGCCTTGTCGGCGCTAGCCGGCACCTCGGGCGCCTCCACCGTCATCGAGCCCGCGGCGAGGAGCGGCCCTGCTCCAGCTCGTTCAGGAGGTCCTCCACCGTCGGCTCCTTCTCCGCCGACGCCTCTCCCCCCCTTTCCCTCCTCCGCAGCCCGGCCCGTGCTGGTCGGAGCCACAAGGGGCGCAGTCTCCTCAGCCCCAGACGCCGGCGGGGCCGTGCTCGCCCCAGGCGCTTCCCCGGAACAGCCGTCGTGGTGGGAAGGATGGCGCTCCCAGTTGGCACCATCGCGGGGAGGAGGAGGGGGGGGGAGGCAGCGCTTCGGCGGATATGGTGGTGGCAGGCTCGATGCCATGAGCTGAGGCCCCTGCAATACGAGATGACGGAGATCAGAACCAGGAAGAGTACCTCGACCCCTGTGGTCGATGGCGACGGCCTCACCAAAATTCGCGACGATCATCTGGCCCCCTCGAGCCATGGCAGCTCGGGCCTTCTCCAGCCAAGCGGCTTCTCTAGCGGAGGAAGGTGCCATACCTCGAGGTGCCTGTGCCTCGACGGGGCTCGAGGTCTTGGCCCGCTTGGACGAAGCGAGGTCCACCTCCTGGTAGGAGCGCTTCCCCCTGAGAAGACGGAGATGGCACGCGTCATCAAAAGCAAAGAGGTGAAGCCTCACTACCGACGAGACTCAAGGAAACTACTCACCCGAAGCGGCGGCTGGGCTTCTTCCCGGAATCGCCGGACCCACTCGGGGGCTTCGAGCCCACCCCACGGCTCGAGCCCTGTGCCTGGGCCGTCTCCACAGGGCTGGGATGGGGGGAGGGCTCCCGACGCCTCCCATGGCTCGACCTCGAGGGAGAGCCCTCCTTCCGCCCCACATCGCGGGAGGGCGACCGTACCACCCTGCGCTGACGTCGTGGCGCTCGCCCCGGCGCGGGCTCCGGGACCTGCTCCGGCGCCCGCGTGGTGGTCGCGCCCTCCCGCGTCCGCTTCCGTGTCCCGGCGGCGGTACGGCGATGGACTCCGGGGACGCTCGCGCCCCTGGTCACGAGACGCTCGGGGGCTCCCTCCCCGACGCTCGTGATGGCGCGGGCTCGACGCCTCTTCTGGCGCCCGCTCCTCCGCGGGCTCGACGGCGCCCTTGACGGCTCGCGGGGGTCGGGCCCGAAACCCTTCTCGACCTGTCGACCGCCTCTCGAGGCCCGACCCCTCTCGAGACCCCCCGTCTGGGCTGACGCGGGGCGGCCTCCGTTGGCGCTGTGGCGGAGGCGCTCCGGGTCCGGGGCTTCCTTACGACCAGGGGCACATCCGGCGCGGAGCTCGACGGACCTCGGGCCCCCGACGAGGCAGGGATCGGCGCCGCCTTCCGCGGCTGCGTCCCGCGCGACCCTTTTGTCGGTGGGACCTCCAGTGTACCCTCCTGCACAGAGGAGGTCAGCCCTGTCATCGACGAGCCCCGCGCGCATCAAGCGCACATCCATCCCTCGTCGTCGCCCTCCTCATCACCACTCTCCTCCTCCGAGCTCGAGGAGCTCAGCTCGGGGGACCCGTCCCCAGGCTGACGGTTACGACGAGCCTTCGCCAGTCTCTGCTCCCGAGCTAAGCGACGCAAGTTTTTATTTTCTCTTTCTTCTTTTTGGCATCCTTGCTCTCCTTGTCCTTCTGAGCAGAGAGGCGCCTCACCTGAGAACCCGCGGCGTCCTCCCTCACCGGGGGCCTCGACGCGCGACAAGTAAATGCCCCTGAAGAAAGAAGAAGCGTGATGAGACAAACCAAGACGGATGATGCAAACGGATCGAAGGAGGAAAAAGGGAGGAGGCTCGAGATAGCTCGACTCGAGGAGGCTTACCAGGTCGAGACACCCCTCGTCGGGTGCCATCGCAACCAGGTTGGAGTATTCAGGGACGAACGGCCCCTGGATCGTGATCGACACCCGGGAGACGCCCTCGTTCCGGGACAGCCTCTCTTCGGCCATCCTCGAGCGATTGAGCGCCTCGAGCTGAGCCTGCGGGCCCATCTCGTGCATAAGAAGGGGCGGTCCGCCAGCGGAGAACTCTTCGCTGGTGGAACGCCCAAATGACCGCTTGCACGGTCAGCTTCTTCTCATCCACCAGCGTCTTCATCATCTCCATCAGCGGGGCCAGGTGGCGTTGCCTGTCCGCCGCAACGCCCCAGGTCCACTTCTCCGGGCGTTGAGTGAGGACCTGCCGGTGTACTGCGGAAGGAGGCCACCTTCGTTCCGCAGATAGAACCAATGGTCGTCCCACCCGGCCTGGTTGGTGGAAAGCTTGTATCGCAGGTACTCGCGGGGGACATTGGCCGACGAGGTCCCCGCCCTCGCGGTAATGGCAAGGGAGCCCATGCGCACGGGCCGCCTCCCGCTGGGCTTCAGGGACTTGATGAAGAGCTCGCCCGGAAGAGATGGACGAACATCTCCCAGTGCGGCTCCATCTTCAGGTACCCCTCGCACACCGCGGCGAATATGGCGGCGTGCGAGATGGAGTTGGGGAGAAGTGTTGCAGCTCCACCTCGAAATGGTGGGCCAGCCCTCGCAAGAAGCGGCTCGGCGGGACGCCGAGCCCATACGGTGGTAGCGCGTGAAGCTCACCACGTACCCCTCCGGCGGGTGCGGCTCCCGGTGCTCCGCCCGACGGGATAACCCACCATGCGGGTCCCTCCTCCGGGTTGGGCGCAGAAGCCCCTGGGCCACCAGCGAGTCCATTTCGCTCTGCGTCACCTTCGACGGGCTCCAGTCCTCGGCCGACAGCATCTGTGTCTGGGCGGCATGACGGTGGCGCGGCGCGGATCCGAGCAGCGGACGGGCGGCCGAAATCCCCAATCGACTAGCTCGAAGGAGAGGGCGCGTAAAGGCTACGGCGGCGGCGAAGGCAAAGGCAAAGTAAAGGGTTCTTTTCCCCTCTTTCGATATTTATAGGGGGAAATCCAGACGGGCGGGATCTCCCACGGCGTAAAAAGGTACCGAATGCATTCACAATGCGCCCACCTAACCACATCTCGAGCGGATGCAGGGTACACGCGTTACCTCTCCATTCGCTCCACTACCCGGCCCCCACGACCGTCGCTCCGGCTTCGCGCCCGCCGCTCTCCCCGACGGTCCGCCTAAAAAGGCGTGCCCAACGGGCAGAAGGATTCCCAAACGACGGAGGCTTCTTCATAAAGGTAAAAACGGGCCCGGCCCTAGGTCTCGAAGCAGCGAAGGCTGGCCCTCGAAAAGGGTTCGACAGCCGGCTTCGAGCACCCGAGTCAGGGACACCAAGGGGCGCCACTCGCGGCATTACTCGAGGGCCGAGCCCTCGAGGCCCCTCACGTGTATCCAAGGCGGGGAGCTCGACGTGCAGTGAGATCCCCTCGGAGGGAGGCATCGAGCCACCGGGTCCTATCGAATGGACCCGGCACTCCTGCAGACTGAGCCCCCATGCTTTATGAGACCGCCTCCGGGCCACAGTCAACCCTAACGAACGGGGCACGAGCTCTCACTTGGATTCCCCGTTACCAGCTCACCGGGAACCTCGATACTCGCCCACTCGGGGTAGTACGAGGCATCCCCCCTCGCATCCGATCGAAAGGACTCGCGGGATGACAAGCCAGGGCAATCGGCATGCCGGACAGCTCGAGGAGCCGGCCAGTCGGTTCAGCCTGGCACCCCTCAACGAAAGAGGGTCTAAGAACTCGGACAGTTACGACTAATCTCTTTTCTTTGTGTAAACATGAGATTTTCAGGCCTCGGGCGAACGCTCGACCTCCATCTCGCCCGAGCCCTCAAGGCCAGGCCCGAACGATCTCGTTCTCCGTCTCTCCCGAGCCTCCAAGCCAAGCCTCGGACGGAGTCTCCCACGACAAGGAAAGGTAACCGCAAATATTTAATGAGACTACCGAACCACATTTCGAGCTGTTGACAGGTACACACGGCGCCGCGATTTCGCTCCCTGACGATTTCCGCCTAAAAAGGCGCGCCCACTGGGCAGAAGGTTCCCAAACGACGGAGGATTCTTCGGGAAGGCCACGAGGGAGCTCTAACCACTCCCCCATGGTCTCCGGGGGCTACACCCGTGGGTGTCGCTCGCACGACACCCACGGAATCAAATCGACAAAACCCTCGAGATCAGTTAGTTATCCATCGAGATCCCAATCTGGAGCCCCTGCTCGAATACAAGCACTCAAACAAGGGCTCGGGGGACTGTCGGTGGTACGAAAAAGGGTACCCCCAATCAACGCAAACACCCAACGCTCTATCTCCGTCTCGCCCGAGCCCTCCCAGCCAGGCCTCGGGCGAACGCTCTATCTCCGTCTCCCGAGCCCTCCCAGCCAGGCCTCGGGCGAACGCTCTATCTCCGTCTCGCCCGAGCCCTCCCGGCCAGGCCTCGGCGAACGCTCTATCTCCGTCGCCGAGCCCTCCCAGCCAGGCCTCGGGCGAACACTCTGTCTCCGCCTCGCCCGAGCCCTCCGAGCAAGCCTCGGGCGAGCGCGATCGCTCCCGTCTCGCCCGAGCCTCCAGGCCTCGGGCGAGCGCCGCCCCACACCTCGAGCTTAACGCACGGACCTCGAGCTGCACAGACAGCCGTACCAGCCCATACCACGCATTTAATGCCTTCACCTACTCCGGTCATGTCCACTAGTGCACAGCATGTACCACAGTAACTCGGTGTAAAGGTCAAGTCTCGTTTTCACCACAAGCATGGGCAAAAGGGCACCAGTACAGCACTGTTCGCCAAGCCGGCACTGCAACTCCTCGAGGCCGGCTACGCGCCCCTCGAGCCCTGCACTGTACCCTCGAGGCCGGCTACGCGCCCCTCGAGCCCTGCACTGTAACCCCTCGAGGCCGGCTACGCGCCCCTCGAGCCCTGCACTGTAACACCTCGAGGCCGGCTCCGCGCCCCTCGAGCCCCCGTGGCACCACCTCGAAGCCGGCTACGCGCCCTTCGAGCCCTAACTACTTTCATGCTATTAGAGGACAGGTACCCCAAGACCCGGAGGGACCCCGTCGCGTACTGTACATTCCGGGATGGGTGCTGTACGGCTCCCGCCTTGTCGCGCCACCACGTCCGCGCCCAGGATGGAAGCCACGCCAAGGACGCCTCAACAGCGACGATCACATCGGCTCCAGTGGCCCGACAAGACAGGGTTCCTACCCTTCTCCGTATGGGCACCATACGCCCCGACACCTGTAATACTTTATGTAACCCTGGCCTCCCTTGCTCTATAAAAGGGGACACTAGGGCCCTCATTCAAGAGACGGACACAACACACGAGTCCACACACAGGCACGAGTCCGGACTCCGGTCCACGCTCATTGAGCTTGTATTCTCCCCTGTACAAGCACTTAGGTGCAAGTAATACAAGAACATCCCCCCCCCCGCTGGACGTAGGGCCTTCTTTGCCCGAACCAGGATAAATCCTTGTGTCCTCTTGCATCACCATCCAGGAAGAGAAGCACGCGATCATATCACTCGTTGGTGTAATACCCCCGGGTACGAAACACCGACAGTTGTGTAGTGTATGACCGAAATTGTTGCTTTAAGCTTCTGCATAGGCTTCGCACAGTTGAAAAGTTAGGCAATGATAAGCTTTAAACTCTCGCATCACATGCTGAAATTTGAACTTGTATAATTTAACCCCTGCAACTCTGATAAATTTGAATGAAATACAAAGTCTATGTTTCATTCTATAGCATGATTATTGAACCTTGCTAGGGGTAGTTCAACTTGTATGTCATGTACAGCAGAACGTACGCAAGGCGCAGGCGCGCCCGCGACATACGCCGCGCGGCTGAGCGCGCAGAGGCAGGGAGCGCAGGCCACCAGCCCGAAGGGGGCCACTTCCAGTGGCTAGAATCAGGGATTGGATTAGAGGCTGTTTGGTTAGTCCTATAATTAGGGGATTGGATTAGAGGTGTTTTGGTTAGTCCATAATTCGGGAATTCCTTCCTTAGAGTTGTTGGCCATTGGCTATATAATCCTGTACGCAGGGAAGAATGGGATAAGCAAGTTCAATCATCAATCTCTCCTCCCTCCACTATTCTTAAGCCCAGGCGGCAGAGAGGGGAATAACCTCCGCCCTGGAAGACTCAGCCGGAGACTACGAGCTTCGTAGTCGAGGGCCAGCTACCCTAGATCATCGTGCCCTTGACAACCAGGTATCAAGGTCTCGTCGATCCTCTCCCACCCGCTCCTCCCAGTCATCTTCCGCAGCTGCCCAGCTCGATCAAGCCGCACCCCCATCTCCCACCTCAGCCGCGTCCGCCTCTGTCGCGCCGCTCATGGCCGAGCCCTCCTCCGCCGACCTCCTGGCGGCCATCAAGGCCCTCACCGACGACATGGCGACCATGAAGGCCGATCTGGCCTCACTAAAGAAGGAGAAGTCCGAGTCATCTGCCGGCGGCGGCGGCGACAACCAGCGCGCGGACGGTCAGCTCCCTGACCACCCGCCCAGGCACAAGAAGTGGGACTTCCCACGTTTCGATGGCACCACCGACCCCATGCTCTTCCTCAACAAGTGCGAGTCCTACTTCCGCCAACACCGTACCATGGCGGAGGAACGCGTGTGGATGGCTTCGTACCACCTCGACGATGTCGCGCAGCTGTGGTACCACCAGCTCGAGGAGGACTCCGGCACGCCCACCTGGGCGCGCTTCAAGGAGTTCCTGCACCTGCGCTTTGGGCCGCCTCTCCGATCGGCGCCGCTGTTCGAACTCGCCGAGTGCCGGTGCACTGGCACCGTCGAGGAGTACTCCAACTTTTTTCAGGCGCTCCTGCCTCGCGCGGGTCGTCTGGAAGAGGAGCAGCGCGTCTAGCTCTACACCGGCGGTCTGCTGGCGCCGCTCAGCCATGCCGTTCGCCTCCACAACCCCAACTCACTCGCGGCTGCCATGAGCCTCGCGCGTCAGATCGAGCTGATGGAGGCAGAGCGCCCGGCGCCGCCCCCGCCACGCGCGCCTGCGCGGGCCATCCTGCCAGCGCCTGCACCCCGGGCGGCCGCCACCACCACCGCAGCCGCTGGCACTACCTGCGCCCCCGGCGGCTGCGCAGCTGGGCGCGGGGGTGACGGTAATCGCCGCCTCTCGCCCGAGGAGATGGCGGAGCGCCGCCGACTCGGTCTCTGCTTCAACTGCAACGAGAAATACTCGCGCGGCCATAACCGTTTTTGCAGATGCATCTTCTTCCTGGAGGGTGCCGAGATTGACGACGCCACGGACGAGGCGGCGGCACCCGAGCCCGACGCCGAGGCCCCCCTCTTTCTCCCTGCAGGCCGGCTTGGGGTCCCTGTGGCGGGTACCATGCAGATCCGAGTGGCCCTCGGCGCCGCAGCCCTCGTCGCTCTCCTCGACTCCGGCAGCACGCACAACTTCATCTCGGAGGCAGCGGCCCGGCGTTCTGGTCTCTCACTGCCGCCAGCGCCCCCGCCTCACCGCCTTGGTCGCGAACGGCGAGCGGGTCACCTGCGACGGCGTCATCCGCGACGCACCCCTGCTCATCGACGGCATCGCGTTCCCGGTCGACCTCTTCGTCAAGCCACTGGCCGGGTACGACGTCGTCCTGGGAACAAGGTGGCTGGGCGCGCTTAGGCCCATCGTCTGGGACCTCGACAGCCGGCGCATGACGTTCCAGCACCAGGGGCGCCCCATCTCCTGGACAGGCGTCGCCTGCCCGTCGGCGCCGTCCCTGGGCGTCACCTCGGAGGCGGGCCCCTCCTCGACACACTGCTGCTGCGGGCTCTTCGGGGGGCTCTTCGCGGACCCGGTTTGGTCTGCCCCCAAACGCGAGCGCACGACCACCGCATCATCCTGAAGCCCGGCGCCCAGCCCGTCGCCGTACGCCCCTATCGGTACCCAGCGGCGCACAAGGACGAGTTGGAGCGGCAATGCGCCGCCATGATTGAGCAGGGGATCGTCCGCTGCAGCGACTTGCCCTTCCCGTCGCCGGTCCTTCTCGTCAAGAAGCCGGACGGCTCGTGGCGTTTCTGCGTCGACTACAGGGCGCTCAATGCGCTCACCGTCAAGGATGCCTTCCCGATCCCGGTGGTCAACGAGCTCCTTGACGAGCTCCACGGCGCCAAGTTCTTCACCAAGCTGGACCTCAGGTCCGGGTACCACCAGGTGCGGATGCCGGGCGAGGATGTGCACAAGACGGCGTTCCGCACCCACGACGGCCTCTACGAGTTCCTAGTGATGGCATTCAGACTATGCAACGCCCCGGCAACATTCCAGGCCCTGATGAATGACGTGCTCCGGCCGTTCCTCCATCGCTTCGTCCGAGTCTTCTTTGATGATATTCTCATCTACAGCAGGACATGGGCAGATCACCTCCGCCATCTTCGGGCCGTCCTCAACGAACTGCGACGCCACCAGCTCTTCGTCAAGCGCTCCAAGTGTTCCTTTGGAGCACCCTCCATCGCCTACCTCGGCCACATCATCTCCGGGGAGGGGGTGGCCATGGACCCGGCCAAGGTGCAGGCGATCCACGACTGGCCGGCTCCACGCTCGGCGCGGGCAATACGCGGTTTCCTCGGTCTTGCGGGCTACTACCGCAAGTTTGTCCATGGCTACGGGGCGATTGCTGCTCCACTGACGGCGCTCCTCAAGAAGGAGGGCTTCTCCTGGGATGACGCGGCAGCCGCGGCGTTTGCGGCCCTCAAAGCCACCATCACGGCCGCCCCCATCCTCGCCATGCCGGACTTCAGCAAGCTATTCACCGTCGAGTGCGACGCGTCGACCGTCGGCTTTGTGGCGGTCCTGACTCAGGAGACCCACCCGGTCGCCTTCTTCAGTCGCACAGTGGCGCCCCGCTACCGTGCACTGGCCGCCTACGAGCGCGAGCTCATCGGCCTCGTCGAGGCCATACGGCACAGGCGGCCGTATCTCTGGGGGCGGCGCTTCATCGTCAAGACGGACCACTACAGTCTGAAGTTTCTCCTCGACCAGCGCCTCGCCACGATCCCCCAGCACCGAACATCTTGGTGGAGTACCGCTCCGGCGCCACGAACATCGTCGCCGACGCTCTCTCCTGACGCGACACCGACGAAGGGGAGATCATGGCAATCTCAGTGCCCCGCTTCGACCTCGTCGACCGCCTGCGGCACGCCTAGGCCACCGACCCGGCCCTGGTCGCCATCTACGCCGAGGTTCGTGCGAGCGCCCGCGCTGCACCATGGGCGCTGGTGGATGGCTTAGTCACCTACGACGGCCGCCTGTACATCCCGCCCGCATCGCCGCTGCTCCAGGAGATCGTGGCAGCCGTCCACAACGATGGACACGAGGGCATCCACCACACTCTCCATCGACTCCGGCAGGATTTCCACTTCCCCAACATGCGCCGCCTCGTCCAGGAGTTCGTGACGGCCTGCCGTACCTGTCAGCAGTACAGGTCAGACCACCTCAGGCCGGCGGGACTACTACAGCCGCTGCCAGTGCCGTCCGCGATCGGGGCCGACATTGGCATCGACTTCATCGAGGCGCTGCCCAAGGTGCAGGGCAAGACGGTCATCCTCTCTGTGGTGGATCGCTTCAGCAAGTACTGCCACTTCATCCTGTTGGCACACCCCTACACCGCGGAGTCCGTCGCCCAGGCATTCTTCCCGACATCGTTCGCCTACATGGCGTTCCGCAGTCCATCGTCTCGGACCGCGATCCGGTGTTCACGTCGGCGTTCTGGCAAGAGCTTATGCGGTTCATCGGGACGAAGCTCTTTATGTCGTCCGCCTCCTTCCATCCTCAGACGGACGACAGACCGAGGCCGCCAAGCGTCATCGTCATGTACCGCGCTGCTTCTCGGCGACCGTCCTCGCTAGGGCTCCGGTGGCTGCCATGGGCGGAGTACATCTACACACCGCCTACCAGTCCTCCCTCCGTGACACGCCGTTCTGGGTGGTCTACGGCCGGGAGCCCCCGACCATCCGCTCGTATGGCCTGGCGAGACCCGGGTGGACGCGGTGGCTCAGGAGATGGAGGAGCGCGCTGCCTTCCTCGATGACGTCCGCTATCGCCTGGAGTAGGCTCAGGCGGCACAAAAGCGCATCTACGACAAGCACCATCGCCCGGTGTCTTTTCAGGTCGGAGACTGGGCTTGGCTGCGCCTTCGGCAGCGCGCTGCAGCGTCCCCCCCCAACTCGCCGAAGGGGAAGCTCAAGCCTCGCTATGTCGGGCCGTATTAGGTCCTGGAGTTGATCAACGAGGTGGCTGTCCGCCTCCAGCTGCCTCCCGGAGCTTGGCTGCACGACGTGTTCCACATCGGCGTCCTCAGGAAGTTCGTCGGCACCCCGCCGGCTGCTCCCCCTACACTGCCTCCACTTCTGCACGGGGCTGCTGTTCCCGCGCCAGCCAAGGTCGCCAAGGCCCGGCTCGCCAGGGGCGTGCGCCAGCTGCTCGTCAAATGGCAGGGCGAACCACCGACTGCTGTTACCTAGGAAGATCTGGATGACTTCCGCGCTCGGTTTCCGGCTTTTCAGCTCGAGGATGAGCTGGATTTCGAGGCAGGGAGAGATGTCATGTACAGCAGAACATACGCAAGGCGCAAGCACGCCCGCGACGTACGCCGCGCGGCTGAGCGCGCAGAGGCAGGGCGCGCGGGCCACCAGCCCGAAGGGGCAACTTCCAGTGGCTAGAAATCAGGGATTGGATTAGAGGCTGTTTTGGTTAGTCCTATAATTAGGGGATTGGATTAGAGGCTTTTGGTTTAGTCCTATAATTAGGGGAATTCCTTCCTTAGAGTTGTTGGGCCATTGGCTATATAATCCTGTACGCAGGGAAGAATGGGATAAGCAAGTTTAATCATCAATCTCTCCTCCCTCCACTGTTCTTAAGCCCAGGCGGCAGAAAGGGGAATAACCTCCGCCTTGGAAGACTCAGCCGGAGACTACGAGCTTCGTAGTCGAGGGCCAGCTACCCTTGATCACCGTGCCCTTGACATTGTATACATGTTTAGCACTTGTTTGAATTCCTGTCTATACATGTTTAGTGCTATTTTGATGGTGAACACCTTTTTGGCTGAAAATTGCTCATTCTGCTCTAATGTTCAGATTTCGTATTTGGTGATCAATTTGAGTTTTTGCTAGCATTCTGTGCATATGTTGAGTCATCGGATCAGCATTTTGTTGAGCATCTTCTCATTCTATCGACTATATTCCTGAAGCTGCTAACTTGCATTTTAACTCATATGCCTTTGGAGGGGAGATACTTGATAGTGCATTTTCAACTAAGGGGGAGAAATTTGCCAAATCATAGGGGGAGAAACCTTATCTTGGTTGTGTGCACTATTGGAGGGGAGTTTGAGCTGGCCCCGGATTTTGGATTTTCCAATTGATTCGGAGCTTTTCTGAAGTCTCTAATTGGTTCGGAGCATTTTGGTAGCTAGTTGTGTTGAGCCTTTGCCTCTTTCTTGAGGAACTAGCGCCTTTGCCTTTGTGCTCTTCAGTTGGTATCGAGCTTTCTCGCTAGCGTGTTGAGCCCGTTCTGCTTTTCTTGAGGGCTAGCTCTATTCTGCTGAATTTCAATTGGTATTTCAATTGGTGTCGAGCTTTCTCGCTAGTGGTGTTGAGCTGTTCTACCCCTTCTTGAGGACTAGCTTTGCTTTGCTTGGTGCGTCGAGCCGTTGCCCATGTCTTTGGGGACCAAGTTGACTTGCTCTTTCCACTTGACCTTCTTCGGCTTGATATGCTTTTGGGTCATTTGGTCGAGTTCCTTCTCCTTCTTCTTCTCTTCTATTTCCATTATGATTTGTGTTGGTAGTTGACAATGCACTCATCAAGGGGGAGATTGCAGATACATGGGTGTATGCCGAGTCTCGAGTGATGAGTGATTGTCAACTGGGATAATGCGCATGTTCTTTGGCTTGTGTTGTGCAGGTGTCGAGCACGGATACAGCGATCGAAGGCAAGGTGAAGGTCAAGTAGAGAAGTGCCGTGCCGATGGACCAATAGTGGCGAAGGGCGGACGTGAGGCTTGGACTGAGGGACCGGTGGCCTGAGGATCAGCTGTGGTGGCTGACAGCCTGGGACAGCGACGAGCGAAGACTTGTGTGTGGACGGGGTGCACGGGCGGTGCATCCCCTCTACAGCTCGGTTTGGTGGTTGAGCCACAGAAAAACCACCGAGTGGACGGTTCCAGGTTTGGGCCTCAAACCTGGGCGCTGAGTGTTCTGAGTTTGGGCCACAAACTCGGGCTGAGGACAGTTTCCAGGTTTGGGCCTCAAAACCTGGGCACTGATGGTTTTCGAGTTTGGGCCACAAAACTCGGGCTGAGGATGGTTTCCAGGTTTGGGCCTCAAAACCTGGGCGCTACGGGTTTCTGAGTTTGGGCCACAAAACTCAGGCAATGGACGGCTGGTTTCCCGATTTGGGCCTCAAAACCGGGGGTTGGTCGTGAAGGCTGGTTTCCCGGTTTGGGCCTCAAAACCGGGGGCGAAGTCCGGGAAAAGGACAAGTGGAGCTGTGGCGGCACGTGGCGGCAATCGGTGAGGTTGCGTCGAGGGAACGCTACCAGTTGTGCGGGCGTGGCCGTCGGATCACCACCTACCTTGAGTTGGTCCGGAATAACCCTAGGGTTTAGCTGGTTCGCTCTGTAATTAGTTAGGGGTAGACTGGAAACTAGAATTAGGATAAGTAGAGGGAGACACCCACCTCCCATCCTATCTCAGTCATTTGCTCTTTGCCTTCTAGGTTTTCCTACTCTCCCAATCCCCTGCTGTAAGAACTGAGATCCACAGAGAAGACAATCATACCTCTGTGTTTGTGAGATTTTGAGGAAGTGAGACTTAATCTCATCTGTTGTAGCGTGTGGTAGCCACACGTTGCAATTCGTGGTGTGATTCGCGTTTTGGAGTTGTTCTTCGCGTTTTGCTTTCTCTCCACAATTTTCCCATCGATTGATCTCTCTCCACGTTGCTCCGTTTGCAAAACCATTTGAATCAACTTGTTCTTTACTGTGAGGGAATCATTTCCACCAAAGGAATTCAACTCAAACCTCACGACAAGTAGATCGAATCGGTTTTCGTTTTGGATCAACTTTTCTCATCTCTTTCCCGGTTTTCTTCGATTCATCGATTTGGAGATAGGTTCGAGCCATGATCTCCTAGGAGTAGCTCACTATCATCCTTGTGACTCCTCTCACCCAGGTTTATCCTTAGAGGATTCGTTTTGGGTGAGATCGAGTCGAATCGGTGGACGAACATGCAATTTCGGGGTGATCGGACGTTGTCCACGGATCGACCGGACGCTGACCCCGTGAGTCCGGTCGATGAATGAATAGTGAGAGTTTTCTCCACGTAAGTGACCAGACGCACTGAGTTCATACGACCGGACGCGCTTGTGATACTGTTCATTGGGTTTCGGCTGTGTTGACCGGACGCTGTGTGTAGTGACCGGACGCTCAAACTCCGTGAGTCCGGTCCAATACAGAGAGGTCTAGAATTGGACTTTGCCTGACCGGACGCGTCCGGTGGCCTCTGATCGGACGCTGGCCAGAGTCCGATCAAGAGGAGTTTTGCGCGTTCTCATCAGTAGCTTGTCCGTCCTTTATCGGTTTTGGTTTCCTGTTTTTGCGTTGGTTTTCTAGAGTTGTGTAGTGTCTCGCTGTGCTTCTTGGAAGCATCCACCCTACATCTAGGGTCGTGGACACTCGCAAGCTCTAGGTTTGCTCTTGGGGTTGATTCTTTGGGACAGAGACAACAAGTTTCTGAAAAGAAATTTGAAGCTATCATTCACCCCCCCCCCTCTGGTCGCTTTCTGGTAGCACTTCCGGTCCTTCAATTATTGTATTCAGACGGCCAAGAAAAGATACTAGCTAATAATGCCAAGGTGAGAAGATGCACTTCATTTGGAGAAGCTGCTGCTATGATATTTATTGATGAACCAGCCAGCTTCTTCTTCAAGATCTTCTACAGAGGATTCCCTGATCTACCTTCAGCTGGTTTCAATACCCAGACATTGTAGAACTTGAGAATCCATATACCTTCAGATTTCATAGAGAATGTGATGATGAGGTTGAAAATCTTATGTCAATTGATGAAGCCATGTCTTCTGCCTACTGAAATTAGGCATGGTAGGGAAAAACCTCCCATGTCCTACGAATTTTATCATCCTGTTATGGCAGCCAGGCAAATAGGCTTTGGCCAAGTGCCCCAGCTCTTTATTTGCCGATAAGCTTAGGCCAACGGAAGCAGTAGACTCTTCTTTAGAGTAAGACAGAATTCTTCAATTAGAGCAATCTGTTTCCTTGAAGATGGTCAAAGAATGGAACTGCCGACCCTTGTCCTCATCATCCTTCCAAGAATGGTGCCAGCAATGGATCATTCACCTCTTCAACGAGGCTTGGGCCACTTACTGCCTCAAACTAAACTCAGATTTTCAAGCAACTGATGAGGTATGACTCTGCTCTCCTCAAGCTCTATATTCTTAATATGTTTTTTCTGAGATCATATGGCAAATACTTGCAGGGATTAGTCACTCTGGAACCCCCAAAAATAGATTACACAACGTGTGGTGTCCAAATCTAAGGATTGGCTGTGATGCCCCTACCATAAAAACTTTGATGAAAAGAAAGGTCTCTAATATCCCAGGTGACCAGACTCTCAACACCATGAGAGAAGGTGGGTTCTTTCTAGAAACAAAAAACTGACAAACACTTACCAAAGTTACATCCAAGAAGAAGAAGAAGGACACCCTGATGGCAGCCAATCCTTTACTGAAATGTCAATACAGAAGTAAGAAAAGATGTTTTCCTGCTCTCATTATTTAATCTGTAACTCCCTCTGCCTTTAATTTCCAAGAGCATACTGACACTCATAATATCGAGTTCCTTCAAGAGCAGGTTGATACTCAAAATGTTGAGTCTAAAATGCTTCCTTTCCCAGACATTGACCAAGAGCTTCCTCAAACAGGTACAACTTTTAGCCGATTGACATTATTTTTCAATATATGATCTTAAAAAATGATAAAAAAACCTTTCAGATGCTCTACTGAGTCTTCATCGGTGTTCCTACCTTCAAATCATCCCATCTGACCAGGTACTTTAAATAACACTACTTCTCCTTCAACAGCTCTTAATTATGATTACTTATACATTTATCTGTTCAGGAACAAGGACAATCTTCTTCTCCAATCATCCCTTTTGATTTGGAAAATTACATGGATGAAGAAGAAAGAACCTCTGTATCAGAGTCTCCCAAAGGCATTCTGAAGAAGTCAGGGCTCGGCTCCACTACTACTCCCTCTTTTAGAGGTAATATAGCCGACCTGGTACAGGATGCAAAAGGGATCAGAGATATATTTGACCTTATTAAGAATGATATACCAGATATCCTCAATAAAGCTCTGGTTCCCGTTGCCCATATAGAATTTCTCTAGTCAGAATTTTCGCGAAGCTCAAGCTGTTCTTCTAAGCAAGAAGCAACAATGCATCTCTGGCATGATGTCCACAAAGGATACAATAGATCAATTGAACAATGACTCTACTGTTCTTATTGGTGGTTTGTCCTCTCTGGAATCTGAGAGGGATCAACTGATGGAGAGGCTTCGAGTTGTTGATGAACAGATTGCACCGAAGAAGGAAAATCAGGCTGTGATCCCATCCATGCTTCGGGACCAAAAGAAAAAGATGACTTCTCTTCGCACTGAGCTTCACCAGATCAAGAACAAGAAGAAACCAATTCCAGGATCAAGCGAAGAGGATCAAAAAAGGATAGCCGATATAGATATCATCCGTCTGAATGCCTTGAATGTATTGAAATCTGTTCTGAACATATAACTTTGCCTGTCTGCAATCTTCAGTCTCCGGTTTGTCTGCGTAAACATTACACCTTTTGCTATTTTATTTGTTAACATTTGATGCTCTATCAGCTATTCTCAGTCGACGTCATCCGGGTATTCTTCATTCGCCGTTTAGCCGATCGTTATCAAAAACGGCTCTTGCGTCTATTAGTCGATTCGCCTTAGGATCTAGATCTGAGAGCTCTCAAACTCGATGCCTCTTTGCTTCCTTCCTTTTACTTATAAATACAAAACGCCGGCTTCTCGAACACACCACACATCCATCGCCTTACTCTTCGGCTTTCGCTCCTCTCAACCGCCGACTGTTCTTCTTCCCAAAACAGCAACCAGACCAATGGCGGACAACCACGGTAAGCGTCCCGCCGAGGAATCGGAGTCCTTTGATGGCCCTCCGGTGACTCGTCGTCGTGTGCTCGGGTAATAATCTCTCCCTCGACGATCCTTTCTATGCTCCAAAACTTCTTATTTATCCGAGGAAAGCCCTAATCTCTTTGTAGTCCCTTTCCTCCGGCGGATGGCCAAGGTCCTAGCCAACCCCCGTCGGGTCATGGGTTGGCACTAGATGATGACGCCTGGGCTTTCATCCGGGGCTACTCCGACACCCGACGCCTCCTAGAGGAAGAGCGCCGCTGAACCGCCCGTGCCGTGGAGGAGCGAGAAACCCTCCATGCTCACCTTGATAGCGCTCTGGAGCACTTAGAGGCTTCCGACGCCAGGGTTGTTGGTACCACATTTTAGCCCCTTTTGATTCATTATCTCCAATTACCTTCTTGTATTACTGTTCTAGTTGATCTTTGGTAACCGCTCCTTCAAATATTTAGCTGATTCGTTCTCGCATTTGACTAAATCGGCCGTCCTTTTAACTTCAATCTCTTCTGTTCGAATGTAGAACTTCAACACCAGCTCGACTGGCTCCCAGGGCTGGCTACGGCAATCGCTGACTTCGTGAACGCCGGAGGAGCGACACTGAAGGCGCGCCTTGAGGACGTCGGGACGCGCATCAGGGAGCTGGCCCTCCACGCCATCTGTCATGGCGCCACCTTCGCCCTGGCCGGAGCAGAGCTCAGTGGTGCTGAAATCTCCGAGGAAGTTTCTCCCTCCTTTGTTGGTGCTAGGACGAGGGAAGACTTCAGGGAGCTGGTGGAGGAGTTCCAACCCCTGGGGCTCGCCGTGACGAAGGTTAGCGCACCTGGAGGACCTCCTCGATAAGCTCCATTTAGATTAGTCTTGTTTTAATGTTTCTTTTGTAAATCCGGCTTCTTGGCCGAACAAACCAAACAACTACAAGACTATCCCTGCATTGTCAGGCTTGAATAATTTTGTTAAAAATTTCTGTCTGACACTTGCCATGTTGTTACCGAGTCCTCAAAAACTTTTCCTTTGATTTGTTTTTCCATTGAATGTTCTAAAGGCGATACTTCCTTAATATCGGCTATTAATTAGTCATTCAAAGACGATACATACATATCGGCTATTTTGTTCTGAAGGCGATACATCAGTATCGGCTATAAAGTCAAAACAAAGCTAATCTTTGTTTAAACTTTAAAAGAAACAACCTTGACTGCTTAAAAATACATCGGCTTTAACTTGTTACAATCACTCAGCCGATGAAAACCCTTTACTGTTTGGACAATCCATCAGATACATTTTTTAAAAGCCAAATGCTTGGATCGGCTGTTGACTATCACCAGACATTTTGAGAAAGTCTTCTTCATGAATCTTCCCAGAGAAGCACTCCACATTGTCAAAATTCCAAACATCAGGGTCAGAGTAAGCAATACTAACAGTTGAATCAGCAGGTATCACTTCTACAGTGTCGCTGATCCATTGAATCACATTCTGATGCATGGTTGATGGAACACAACAGTTGACATGGATCCAATCTCTTCCAAGAAGCACACTATATGATCCTTTTGCATCGACTACGAAGAAAGTAGTCGGCATACTCTTGCTACCAACCGTCAATTCGACACACACAACACCTTTAGTAGCCGACACGTTGCCAGCAAAGTCGGTCAACCTCATATCAGTCTGAGTCAAGTCTTATGCAAACTTACCAAGCTTCCTGAAGGTGGCATATGGCATCAAATTAACAGCTGCACCTCCATCAACTAACATCCTGTTCAGAGGCCTTCCATCGACAAACCCCTTTAAATATAAAGCTTTCAGATGAGAATGCTTCTCGGTTTTTGAAATGTGTCCTCTTCTGCTTGATAGATCCACTGAGCAATTGCTTCTTCATCATCAGATTCTTCTTCATGGTCAGAAGAACTAAACTCAGCAGACAGCATGACTAAAGCTGATATATTAGCCGATGACTCTCCCTTATCGGCTACTTGCTTTACCTGCCAGACTTTGGGTTTCTTTTTCTGAATTTCATCATTCCTTAGTCTCTGAACCCGCCGTTTCTGGCTTTTAGTTAAACCACCAAGACACCATTGTCCATCTTGCCAAGGATGATCCTGATTGGCTAATCTTGCTCCAAGTCGATTATGAACACTTTCATTTTTTATGCGCTGATCTGTCCTTTCAAATCTTAACCTCTCATGTACAGATTGGCGGTTGTCTCTTGACTGTCTATACTCCCAATACTGCTCACTGCATTCTAGGCAATTACGAAGAGTAGGAAGCTTTAAGCCTTCATTCCAACAATGTTTGAAGAAAGGACAACCCCAATGATTCTTCTCTTCATCTCTGATATGCCTTTCCTCTTCACGAGACCTCCTGTATTCCTCCTCTTCGAGCCACTCTTGATACTCTTGCTCATCTCTTTCTCTTTGTATTTGATTTCTTTATTTCTGACATTGCCATTTATTCAACAAGATTCTGACAGTTGGACGTCTTCTTGCCTCACCAGCCCTTGAAGTCTCAGGTTGATCATGTTGATCAATATTCTTCTTTCCTTTCATCACCTGATACTCCTTGGCAGTTAGCTGCCTCTTTGGATCGACTGTACCAACTACTTTGGCTTTGTCAGAAGTCAATACCTTAATCTCACTCCGAGGTGTAGGAGCCACCATGTTTTGTGGAAAAGGATGGCCATTGATGCTCATACCCTTGGCCTTTTCTAAGCCAATCCTTCCTTTAATAATAACCCTCTGGATCATATCTCTGAAAACTCGACAATCATTAGTAGTATGAGTACTAGAGTTATGAAATTTGCAGTACCTTTTATTTTTAAGTTCTTCAGCCGATGGGATATTGTGATTCCCAGTTAACTTGATTTGACCCTTTTCCAACAAGTAGTCAAATATCTTATCGGCCTTAGTGATGTCAAAGCTGTATTTTACATCTTTCTCGGTACTCTTAGCCTTTGCCCAAGGCATGTACTCATTGTTTCTCTAGGCCCAATCAACAGCAGCTACCTCATATTTATTTTCATCGCTTGAATTATCTTCTTCTTCTTGCAAGAAGAAGTGACTCTCTGCATTGTAGGCTTTTTGGGGCTTAAAGACTTGATTGTACCGGTTCTGAGCACCAATATTTGCCACCTTCTTAGCCAAATCAGCCATATTATTACAACTAAAACTAATTTTTTCTCTTATGGCTGGTATTAGCCCTCGAATTGCAATGCTAACTATCTCTGAATCTGGTAATGACAAGGTATAGCATTGGTTTTTCATCTCTCTGAACCTCTGAAGAAATTGGCATCCAGTCTCATTATTTCCTTGCCTCGTATCGACTAAGTCCACGAGTCCTTTTTCCAATACTCCAGAGTCAAAGTATTTATGGAACTTATCTTCCAAATCTTCCCAGCTCTGAATGGAATTGGGTGGCAGAGATGAAAACCACAAGAAAGCCGAACCAGATAGAGATAAAGGAAACATTTTGACTTTAAGTGCTGGTTCGTCACCAACTTCCCCGAGTTGGACCAAAAACTGAGTTATATGTTCCATGGTCGTCACTGAGCCGGTTCTTGTGAATTTGGTAAAATCAGGGATTCTATATCTTGGCGGAAAGACAACCTGATCATACCACTCTGGATACGGCTTCTTGTAGCCAGTCAAGGTAGCCTTTGGTGTCAAACCAAATTGTTTTTGAACCATGTCGGTGACCCGACTCATCAACTGGTCTACTTGATTCACCGGCCCTTGATAGCCGATGTTTTGCCCCCGAGTGTATTGCCGTGATACCCCGAATTATCTTGAGCATCCAAAGTATAAAAATCTGAAACATAATGATATCCAGGAGGAATATCTCCAGGCATTATACTTCCTTGATAAGGTGGTGCATTGAAATCTCTGGTGATACGTCTTGCATGGGGAGCTATTTTTGTAGCCGATGAGTATATGTTATTACTCATATTCGACTGTTGCATTGGCTGCGGTGTCATGCCCCCAGGGCTGACAATCATCTGGTTTCCATTGCCATTAGGACCATTGATCTGTGGTCCACCAGAAATTCCAACTCCTTGATTGCCTCTAACTGTATATGCTGGACCTCTTCTATCATCACCCAAGTTGAAAGCTTCCTTAATGGCATTCGTGAGACTGTTGAGGAACACTTCATTGTGATTCATCAGGGTGGTAGACATTGCTTTGTTGATCACTTCTTGCAAGACATTATGTTGGATCTGGATCATCGGATCCACATGTCCTTCTAGAACAACTCTTGGAAGATTAGTCTTCTGGATAATCTTCTTGTCCCTATTTCTGCTGAAGCTCAACAAACACATGTAACGATATTGCTCAACAGTTTCTTGTACCATGCGTCAAAGTTCATCTGGAAGTTCTTCCATCGTCACGTTCAATACATCTTCATTATTGATTGTCATGATCAGACGATTGAGTCCCAACGGGCGTGCCAAAAGAATGTGTTGACACGAAAATCTGGTTGAAAGCGCCAACACACTCGAACACAGTCCTCAGAGGGTGTACGGAGCAGAGTCCTGACCTCCTGAACCTTCAAAAGGTGGTGGTGCCGAATCTCGGTGAGATCGACCTTAGACGTGCCAGTCAATTTGACCTGTAATTGACAAGGAGAAGAAAAAGTTGTTAAATTGTGGAACCTGCCGGTTTGGTGTCAGACAGTTCCAAATTATACGGCTCTGATATAGCCATTTGTTTATAGGACATTGACTACAAAGTCAACTCCCAAAAGATTGCATGAAAGTACTGATAAAGATATGAAGCAAAACAGCTATATAACGTATGTAGAGAGAAACGTTTAGAACAAATAAAAAGCCGATACACTTAAACACGTTAAGAGAATCAAGATTTATGTGTACGTTTAAACGGCATGAAATTAACGTATCGACTAATTGCACAAGCAGTTCTATCTGTTAATAGTGGAGTGTTTCCATGCAGCCATAATAACAAGTAGATCGATAAAATAGCTTAAACATCAACAGTGGGGTGTCTCCATACAGCCATAATGATGACCAAGCTAGATCACGTCCGATGCAACGAGTCGATCCATAAATTCCAAGCCATTCAAAAGTACACATTATGAAGAATGTATAACTAGATCGGCTAGTTTAGCCGATGCAGGGTCCATGAAGCACGAACAAGATCTACCTGCTAAAACCACGATTCGACTTAAGATCAAACAGATCTAGTCTATCTTATATATCAGTGGGGTTCGGAAATACAACCATAATAAATATGCTAGATTAAATCTATCTGTTCTTAGATTAAATCATGGTTTTATTAGATATCTCGAACGCACAACATGTAATAATCAAGATTGACAAATTAGTCGATGAAAGGCTTGAATCGGCTATTTCCCTTAGTATAAGCGTGAAAAACCTTTGGATAGCCGAAAACAAACATCTTTTAAGCTTAACCTATTTTGTCAATCTTGATTGGACAAGATATTGTTTAAAAAAAACTAAAGAAATAAATTTAAGCTTAAACAACATCGATAACTTAATGAATCTATTAGCTTGCCAAAACCAATAGAGCCGATAACTAGTCAAGATCGACTAAAGTAAGAGATTGATCAGAGTCAAGACAGTCTTACAAAAGATGAACTTAGACCGATAACTAGCTATGTCATAGCTTAACAAGAGTTTGGTTGATGCCAAATACAAGCTTATTGTACAATGACACGAGCCATTGGTGAAACTTACAAGCAAACCGGAGGTCGGTCGAAGCCAATGCAGCCCTGCCTGGTTGAAGATTCCACCGGGTTCTACGTTACTCCTACTCCTAGGGTTTTGGCCGGTGGCCGATGTGTTGATTGATTGGATGATCTTTACAAAATCGGGCTTTTAGCTATTTATAACCCGTTCGACTCCTACCCTAATACAACTAGGTTACATAAAACAAAAGACGACTCGGACTCAAACTCCTCGGCCGAACCCAATACGTCTCCAAAACTTGTCACACCCGGTCCTCAAGAGTCTTGGTCATGTTCGGGTCTTAACACTACTTTTATTTTTTCTAGCCGATCTTTTTACCAATAAACCAGCTGTTTGTGCCTACGAAATAATAATCTTCTCAGTCCAAAATCTGGTGTAAACAGTAACTAATGCTCATGCAAGATTAAGCCAGCTTGAATCGGGTGGTGGTACTTACTTGTGATGGCCTTTGGGCCGTCGAGCCCCCAGGTGAGTTTGGCCTCCTTTTGTCGATGGTTGTTGGGCGTAATCGAGCCTTTGAGTGGATTCAACCCTCTTTCGTCGAGGGTTGTCGGGCGTAGTCGAGCCCCTGAGCCTCGGGCAGCTTTGGGCATTGCTAGCTCTGGCGTCCTTCCCGCGAGCCCTTTCGATCGGGTGCAAGGTGAGAAGCGTCGTAGTACCCTCGATAGGGCGGAGTCTCGACGTCCTCGGTGAGCTGGTGATGGGAGAATCCAAGTGAGAGCTCGTGTTGCTGACGAAAATCGACCGGGAGCCGACTCTTCAGCTTTCCAGCATTGATGGTCGGCTCACTGGAAATCATGGCCATCCGGTGGCACATTTTCCAACGGTCCTACCCATCATGCGTGCGCGTGCGCAGTAATCGGAGAGTTGCATGGCGTTTCGACTTTCGCTTGGGGAATCACAAGAGCTGCGCGACTAGCGGGCGACGGTAGCCAGTCCTTCCTGCTATAAATTTGGGGCAAAGATTTTCCTTCGTCCAACTCGCTTCGTCGCCCTTATTGCCGTCTTGCACCAACCCCTCGCTTCTCGTCATGGACCACGGGAAGCGTCTTGCTGATGAGCAGACAAGCTCGGGAGGTCCGGGGCAGCATCACCGTATCCCGGTGGTTTGTTGCTTTTTTCTCGTCGCGGCTTTGCAACAGTACTCTGATCATGCCCTTTATGCTCTTCTTACGGTCATCTCGACGTCGAGGTTGTTCCCCTTCTGTCACCCGGCCTCTCCCCTAGCTCCTCCTTCGATCCGTGATTTGGAAGACACAGTTACGGCGGTGTCGGCGGCATTGGAGGCTGCCGAGGGGGAGGCCGCGGAGCTTTGTCGTCAACTGGCTATAGCGGACGGTCATGTCGCTAAGCTGGAGGACGTACTCCATGTTCTCGGGCCTGCGGCCGAGGCGGTCATGGAGTTCGTGCGCGCCCGAGGTTATAACCTTGTGGAGTGCCTTCAGGACGTGCCCGAGCGTGTCCGGGCCTCGGTGGAGCGTGCTGTTCATCGGGGCGCGGCGGTGGCTCTTGCGGGGGTCCAGGTACGCTCCGGGCGCGACCTGCGCCCGCTTGTGGGATTTCCGGAGGGGTCTGGGGCGGCAGACATTGAGGAGGTCATCGAGCAATTCGACGATGCCGCTAAGGCCGTTGTTGCCAAGGTCCCCGCGGAACAAGTTATCCGGGAATCCCGGTAGGGGGTGTTGGTGTCGAGGTCCCGGCGGATGTCCTGGAGCTGCTCGGGTCGAGCGCGTTGGAGTACCCACCAAGTAGCATTATCGAGGCACCTCTGGAACCTTTGCTCTGTACAATTCTATAAATATTTGTGCACTCATTCTTCGGCCGTCGGACCTTCTCGTATTCCTTCGATTTATGAAGATGGAAGGTAGGCTCGAGTGAGGTCGATCACGTCTTTAGAACTCGTGTATCTTGTTTTTAGTGTCCCTTGGGCCTGCTCGTTGAGGTCCGAGGGTCGAGCCTTTTCTTGCGTTTGTTCGCAAGAAAGCTTCTGGGTTAAAAGGGCTTTTGTCTCTTTGGTCATACGGTTGTTGCCGCTCAGGCGCCCTTTTGCGTTAGAAACTTTCGCAAGCAGAGCGTTTTCCCGGCTCACGGGGATTCTCGACAACCATTGCCTTGGCGTGCGTCGCTCTATTCCGTTACGTGGGGGTCTGAGGTCTCGATCTGTCATGACATGGTGCTTTGAGAGATGCGTTCCCGTGAAAATGGGCACATTAGTGTGCTTATAAGGTGGCTTGCTTTGGTAGAGTTGCTTGCACCCTTTTTATTTTTAACCAAAGAAAAAGTTATCATGCGGGTACTTTCTTCCCATGTCCTGGTCTCAAGGTTTTGCGCGACCGTCTGCTACCTCGAGGGTCGATGAAAGGGAAGAGGCCCACATATTCCTATTATTCCGCTCATGTTCGCTTAGCCGTTTGTTCGAACGTTCTGGGAATTTAGCCCGCTACTTGTGTTCTAGTTCAGCCGGGGGTGCCGTTAGCCCCTGGAGGCAATGGCGGCCGAACCTCGGTCGGTTTCCCTTAGAAGGCACAGTTAATACTGCTCCCGTGGTTAACGAACGTAGGCGGGTCGATAGGATTATGTTTAATTTTCACAAAACGTTATTGTCTTCCTATTTACCTAAAAGGAAAAGATAGTTTTAGTAAGAAGGAAACGTAGCTTTGCGAGTCGAACCGCTGACGCCGTACTCCTTTAATGGTCGAGGGTTGTCTGGTGAGGTCGAGCGGCCCATGAGGCCCCTGAGCTTCGAGCGGCCCGTGAGGCCCCAACTGTCGTCGTAGCGCCTTTTGCAGGCGCCACACTGTTATGGGATTCTCGCTAGAAACGAATCACCGTCGAGCCCTTCTTTTGAGGGGTCTGTGCCTAGGCGGTCAGTGAGGCATGGTGATATCTCGTCTGCCATGTCAGCAACCTGATGGGACTTCTCAGCGGGTAGCCGTATCGGACCTCTGGTTTTCTTGGTGAGGCGCTCTGGATTACCCGATCCACTCCGGGTTCTTGTGGATTCAGGAGGGGGCTTGGCGTGTACTTCGGCTTCACTGTGGTGTCAGTGACTCGTCTGGCCGTGGTACCTTCTTGGTGTCAGTGACTCGTCTGGCCGTGGTACCTTCTTCTTCCGACTCGATCCCCTCCCAAGCTTGTGTTGGAGATTGAGATGTTTTGGCATTTTTTCTATAAAGAAAATGCATTAGTATTTTGGTGCGTAGTCCTTTTTAGGATCCTTTCATCCTTTTGTGCTTTAGTTGGAAAAATGTCATCGCACAGATATTTCCTTTCCCTGTTATCATTTCGGGGCTGTGTTCTGTTTCTCGCACTACTTCCCGCTGCCTCGAGGGATGATGATGAGGGAGAAGAGACATGCGCGATCCTATCGTCTCGCTCGTGTTTTCCTTGTCCCTTATTTGAACTCCGAGCAACTTAGTCCGATAGCCGTGTTCCGGTTTAACTGGGGGACTGGTGTTGTTAGCCCCTGGGGCCGATTTAGCGGCCGGGCCCCGACCAGGTTCCCTTGGAAGGCTCGGTCGATGTTGTCCCTTGGGTTCAAAACAAAGGACACACCACATACGGATGAGACAACAGGGTTTTTCATTTTTTAGTTTTCACAAAATGTTGTCTTCCCTATTATTGAAAACGAGCGAGTGATTACAGGAGGAAAGAAACATAGCTTTGTGAGGCGGGTTGTTGTCGCTGTATGTTTTGCTTCGGGTGGCGGTTCCCACGACGTGTGTGTTCTTCTCACGCCGGCTTACTGGAAGCTTGAGGCGTCTTGGTGGAGAAGTTTTTTGGGGGAGTTTATGCTTTCAGCTTTTGACGCGAGGTCAGGGCGAGAGCCGCGTCCGCCCATGAGTTTGGTTTAGCGGGTTAAAGTAATTTTTCCGGAACTTATTTGAACAATGCCCCTTTTGGAAAGAAGGGAGCTCCTTTACTTCCTTTCTGGGATTACAGAGGTACAGAGCTTATCGTTCTCACGGCGGTCGCTAGAAGTACATAAAGGAGAGAAAGAGAAGGATTTGGGCGGACTCTAGGGTTGAATCCATGAGATCCTATCTCTTGGGAAAAATGATGAAGGGCCATCAAGGTTGATGCCTGCTTCGTCCTTGGGCTCAGCCCCTTCTCTTCCCTTCTCCGATTTGTTCAGCACGCCCTCTCCAGGACGGTGTGCTGAACGTGTCGGAGAGTAATAGGCAGCGCACGCGTCGTCGTGGTGAGTGAAGACGACGGGTATGTGTACGAGCCCAGCGACGGTGACGTGCTGCGGGGGCTTGGGTACTGCCGCGAATGATTTCCTCACTGTCTGAGGAAGGGAGAGACGGGACTGTCGGGTTCACCTTGCCCTGCTACGTACCACCTTTCCGCCGATCCCAACGAGGACGGTCGATCCTGCGAACTGGAGTTGTAGCACCAGCTCGCCGATGGTGATGCAGGTCAGGCGAAGACCCTGTCGGTAGCAGCAAGTTCTTCGGCTCGCCCAGTTGAACCGCGGAGGGCGTGGGAGGCGTTTTCGGATCATTGATCCTTCGAAAAGCCTCTTCCGCCTTCCGTGGTAGCCCGTGAGGGGAAGGCAGCTGGTTCCATTCCACTCAACACCCTCTTTTCGCTGCGCTGGTTCCTGGCCGACGAGCATTTCGTCGGCAGGCTCAGTGAACTCAGCAGCGAGTCTCAGTGAGAATGGCGCCAGCCTTCCCCCGTGCCCCCATTTCTTCCCCTAGCCCTGGCTCCTCCTCTCCGCTTGATGTAACATCAGCGAACGGAGAGGATGTCCAGCGCGTGGAGGCGAAACGGGGCATGACGTAACATCAGCGAACGAAGGCGTTCGCTAATGGTGACTCATCTTGGTCCTTTCGCAGGACCCAAGAGGAGTCAAGACCAGTGTTAGGGACATGCGGAGCCCCTGAGTGCTTCTCTAGGCATGGCGAGCAGCCCCTGGGCGCATCAGGGACACGCTGTGCCTTCGGGGCTACGAAGAGGTGTAGCCGTCAGGCAGGAGGTTGAAGCCCCTACCTGGCGCGCCAACTGTCGGTGTTCGGAACCCAGGGGTCTACACCAATGAGTGAATTTGTATGTGCGTGCTCCCTAATCCAGATGGTGATGCAAGAAGAACACAACGATTTATCCTGGTTCGGGCAAAAGAAGGCCCTACGCCCAGCGGGGGGAGAGGGTTTGTATTATCTTGCACCGAAGTGCTTGTACAGGGGCGATTACAAGCGTGAAGGAAACAGGGGGTGTTAAGGTGGAAGCTAGAACTAGAGAACTGAGCTCCAGAGTCCTAGACTATGGTGGGAAGCAGATATGTTTTTGTGCCTCCCCTCTGCTTAGCCCTAGCGTCCCCTTTTATAGACGAAGGGGAGGCACAGGATTACATGGGTTTAGGGCTATCGTAGGCGATGACGTTGGCGATGATGCAGGCGATGATGACGCTGGTCATGTCGGCGCCGCTGTAGAGGCGTGTCCGGCCCTGTGGCGATGTGCCTGATGAAGCCGATGAAGGACGACGCCCATGCGCGAGCGTGCGTGGAGACTTCACGTCGGGAGTTGTTGGAGTGTTGACCGGTCTTGGCGGAGCCGTGCTCAAGGGAAAGGTCGAGGCCAGTGTGGACATGACCAAGGCTGGCGTGGAGGGGGTCGAGGCCTAAGAGGATAGGGTCGAGCTCCGGGCCATGCGGGGGACGTGCTGGCGAACGTGCCTCGAGGGGTGGCCTGGAGAGGTACAGTGCGCGGTATGGAGTAACGGCGTCGTACGAGCCACCCCCATTCCCGAGGATGGGCGGTAAAAGATGATTTGACTGGGGTACGAACCGCTGCGGTGTCGTACCGCGCCCATGTGACTTGGACGGGGGTAGGTGGACGCATAAAATGCTCTTGGAGTCGGTCGGGAGGTATCCGAAGAGTAGTCGAGGGGTGCTCGAGGGGGCATGGGCGGTCGAGGCTTATAGGGTCGAGACCCAGATATTGCGGGGAAGGCGTTGACGAACGGACCTCGAGGGGGTGTCTGACGTTGTACAGTATGTGGCATGGAGCGACTGCTCTGTAAGACGCGCTTGTTTCCCAGGTATAGACGGTTAAAGATCGATTTAACCGTGGTACTGTTGATGCTCACTAAGTGTCATATTCTTAGCATCAACAAGGTCATATAACACAACACAAGGGCCTAAAATCAACCAAAAACCTTTTATAAACTAACGATTTCCACTTGTCCTTGACTTTTATGTGAATGTAGGAAATTGCAGGGTTTTTGAGCAAAATGACCAAGAGGACCCACCAGAAGGCGAGCACACTCACCTGGGCTCACTTTGGGCCAAGTTGGGGTGGCGCCCGCCACCCCTCACTGGCGGCCAGTAGGGGAGTGAGGCCCAAACTCCTCGCCTGCCACGTCACTGATCCAGGGGAGGCGTGCCACACTCATTTGCAGCCATTGATCACTTAGGTCATTGCATCCAAGGGCTAAGAAGGGATGTCACATGGATCATGACCCAATTGCCCATGTGACGGTTATTTGGACATGCAACCGACCTTGGAACCGCCTCCCTGGAGCTCCTGGATGCCGTTGAAGCAAGGTCGGTGGATCCAACGGCCAGGGGGGTGGCGGCCGCCACCTAGGGCTGGCGCCCGCCACCACACTCACCCCCCTGACCTAACCCTAGGTCCATAAGTACCCCCTAGGTCCCTTAGGCTATAAATAGGACCCCCGAGCTCATTTGTACTCAGACCTCACCTCATTAGTCCCACTCTCTTGTAAGCGAAGCTCTGGTGAAGTAACACTCTAGTTGAGAGACTTAGAGTGAGAGCGAGAGTGAAGAAGAGAAGAGCTAGAGTTGTAATAGAGGATCTTCCAAGTCGCTGGTATAATTCCAAGTCTTTCTTCATTTATCTTAGTGTTCTTCTACTTTCAGCATTTACTTTAAGTTATTTACTTATTGTTCTTGTTGAGTGCTTTCGATCATAGATAACTTAGTATTTAGTTTGTATCTAGTTTGGGTTCTTCACTGAGTAATCAGTGCTCTAGTTTTGGACGCAAGATTAGAGTAGTATATATTAGTGTCAGCGCGGTGCTTAGACTAGTTATACCTTAGTTTGTGGCTAGCCCCCCGGATAGCTGTGGTAGCAAACAGGTGGTGACAGCCCTGGGAGCCTTGAATTCCACCACGTAGTTGGGTTAGTTCTTAAATCATAAACCTCGTTGTGCACGTCAGAGGTAAATAGTCCAGAGGGTGTGTACGGTTCGAAGAACTAGATAAACCTTTGTTGCTAAGTTAGTTGTGATCATAAGTGTGTAGGAAAACATTAATCTGTTCATCGGCCAGACCCCGCTGATTTAGTTTAGTAGCAGTTAGTCTTTCTTTCTTTCTTTTTAGTAGTAGTAGAAATCAAACCCCCATTCATACTTTTCGATCAACCTTGCTAGAATCACTAGTTATTCATAGTGGTCCTAGTGTTAGTTCTGCCATAGTAGCTTCCCTGTGGAAATAAATACGATACTCGGTTACTCCCAGGTGAAGTGCTACAATTGACTTATTCTGTGCGCTTGCGGAATTTACCAATAGTCATAAGAATAGTTAGTTATACTTCTTACATTAAGAAGTACCAACAAGCCTTTCTGGTGCCGTTGCCGGGGATAGATTTCATAGTCTACTCCTAGTGACGACGTTAGCAAGTGTCAACAAGCATTTCTGGCGCCGTTGCTGGGGATAGATTTCATAGTCTACTCCTAGTGACGACGTTAGCAAGTGTCAACAGGTACGATCCACTGTGGTACTTGCTGTAGCCACACGACTCAGACGGGAGTAGGTGGAGAGCATTAAATGCTTCTTGGGCCATACCGGAAGTAGGTATGGGGCGGTCGAGGCTTGCTTCCTTCACTGGGAAGGTTTGGCGGTCGAGGCCTTTCCTGGGGAATTTGAGGAGAGGCGGGGGTATTTGGTGAGGCGTCGAGGCTTGCTCCGCTCGGGATTTTTCCGTCACCGTGCCTCGAGGGTGCGCCGGTATAGCCTTGAAGGGGAGTCTTCCGTGGGTTTGATGGGTTGTTGAGTTTTGCTCGTGGGCCAGCCCATCTCGGATTGGGACTTGGGCCGATTTTGGCATTGTGGTTGAAGGCTAGTCGTGGGCCTTGCCATGGATTAGTTTTTTGAAGCGGAGGTTTTGGGGTACCCCTTCCCATGTAATCGACAATTATGACCAAGCCTTTGATGGAGCTAGCTAGATGGCAACCATGATGGATGGTGATGGGCACAAGTTCTCAAGTGATCATATGCTCTATCTTTGGTGAAATGGAGAAGGAAAAGATGTCAGTGCTCAAGTTGAGATCTTAGTTTTATCTTTTTTTCTTGAGTGATAGGCAAGCCAGACTATCAACAGGGATACATTTGAGGCTAGCTAAATGTGGAGAAAAGTGCTCATGATGTCTAACTTCTAGCGGTTGAGAGACACCACGCACTCACGAACACATAGAGGTTTTCTGGTTGTGGTCGGTAGTACCGACCAAGGGGGTCGGTAGTACCGCCCAAGGGTGCTGTGTGCAATGCTCTCTGGATTGGGTCTCAGTTGACCTAGCGGTGGTACCACTATAGAGTCGGTACTACCGGGCTCGGTAGTACTAACCCTAAGGTTGGTAGTACCGAGGATCCAGGTCGTTTTACACCCTCTCTGTGTGTGGTCTGAGTTGGCCTAGCGGTTGTACCGCTATAGGGTCGGTAGTACCGACCCTCGGTAGTACCGTGGTCAGAAGGTGTATCGAGATGCTCTCTGTGTAGGTTTGAAATTGGCCTGTCGGTAGTACCAATAGTCATAAGAATAGTTAGTTATACTTCTTACATTAAGAAGTACCAACGAGCCTTTCTGGCGCCGTTGCCGGGGATAGATTTCATAGTCTACTCCTAGTGACGACGTTAGCAAGTGTCAACAAGCATTTCTGGCATCGTTGCCGGGGATAGATTTCATAGTCTACTCCTAGTGACGACGTTAGCAAGTGTCAACAAGCATTTCTGGCGCCGTTGCCGCGGAAGCAATTGGCTAGAATTAATTCTTTGTGACTTCTATTGAATTAACCCCCGTAGTTCTAGCGGGTATATATATTATTCTTTGTTTGTGATCGTTCAAGTAGTCATGGCCGGATTCAATCTTCCGAGCGACTATCAAGAAGATCCTGAGGCCATTCTTAGGAGAGAAAGAGCTAATCTCACTCCTCTGAGGAAGAACCTGGAGTTTCGCGAGAGGAGTTCATCAAGACAAGAATCCCAGTCAAAAGCGACTGACGAACCAAGCTGCTCCAACGATCAATCAACATCGACGTCCACCAAAATACTATGTGAGTATTCTATGCCTACCCTTGCTCACATTCCAGTGTTACCTTCTACTAGTAATGTAGATTTTGAGCTTAAACCTCATCTAATACGAATGGCTCAAGCTATTGCATTTAATGTCAAACCTTCCGAGGATGCCAATGCTCACCTCCGGAATTTTCTGGAGATATGTAGTACAATTTCTGTGCAGGGAGTTTCACAGGATGCCATTAGACTTCGTCTCTTCCCATTTTCATTAGTGGAAAAAGCGAAGCAGTGGTTCCTCTTCAACTCTGGACACCTGCTGACATGGGTGAGATGCGCGGATCAATTCCTCAACAAGTTCTACCCGATAAGTCAAACTATTCTTTTTTGTAGCAAGATTTCCAACTTTGGACAGGGAGACGAAGAAACAATCACTGAAGCTTGGGAGAGACTACAAGAGTATGTTGAATACTGTCCTCACCATGGTATGCAAGACTGGTACTTGATCCAGAGCTTCTACCATGGACTCCAGCAAGAATCTTGACAACACATTGATGCTGCCGCCGGAGGTGCATACCTCTCTCTCACTGTAGAGAAGGCAACCAAACTGATCGAGACAATGGTGGCGAATCAAGGATGGACATAAAAACAATGGTGGCGAATCAACCAAACCTCCGTATTTAATTCTCCTATTGGAAAATTAGTTTCTAATCAAGGTAGAATTAATGATAGCATAAATAATAAATTAATTGAACATGATAAAATGTTAGAAGGAATTTATGCTAAACTGAAAGATTTTTCTGAAGCATTTAAGGAACAAATTAATTTTAATAAAAGATTAGAGCAAACAGTAGATAACATTAAATCTCAAATTAAATACTATGAGGAGGTAAAAGCTGTAACCACGAGAGGTGGTAAATCTACTCGTGATCCACCTCATCCTAATTTGGTTCCTAGTAGTAATTCTGTTGCATACAAAAATATTGTTAATGTTGAAGAAGACGAAGAAGAGGAGACCCCAGCTGAACCTTCATCCAAGGTACGAACTGCTCCTCATGAATTTTATGATACACATGTATTACCTTTTTCAGATTGAAACAGAAATCCGACGGAAGACGACCAATTCAAGAAATTTGTCGAGGTAATTCAAAAATTATATATACATGTGCCATTTATTGACGCTATGCAGGTTCCAACTTATGCAAAATATTTGAGAGACATGCTCAATAAGAAGAAACCAATTCCAAGTAGGGATGTGGTTAAATTGACCGAAGATTGCAGTGCGGTCATTTTAAACCAACTCCCAGAAAAGAAGAAGGACCCAGGAAACCCAACGATCGCATGTTCAATTGGAGAGCAGCACTTCGAGCATGCACTCTGTGATCTGGGAGCAAGCGTCAGCGTCATGCCCAAGGTAATATATGATAAATTAAATCATCATACCTTGTCCCCTACTTCTATGTGTTTGCAGCTAGCCGATCAATCGCTCTGATATCCCGTGGGAATAGCAGAGAATATTCCGGTGAAAATCTAGAATCTCTTTGTCCCGGTGGATTTTGTGGTTTTGGATATTAATCCCAACCACCAGACGCCATTGATCTTGGGACGGCCATTTCTGAACACTGCAAAAGCCACCATTGATGCAGGAGCTGGAGAAATTCAGCTCCACATTAGTGGAAAGGAGGAGAAATTCCAGTTCACACAACGACCGGAAAAACACCCGTCATCAAGGTTCGTCGGTGCCTACATTCATCCACAACCACCGTGAAGGCGACACTAATCGGGAATCCAAAGCGGCTAACCAAGGTAAGTTAGGCTAAGGTAAGTCTTTATCCCCCATTTAAATTTTTGTTTCTACTTAAGCAAGTTAATTTTTTGCAAAATAGATGCTTAGTAGGGAGATTAGGTGAAGCCTAGGGGGCTTAGGGCAGCCTTAGGGGTGGCGCCTGCCACCCCATGCTGGCGCCCGCCACCCTTTTGGCCCTTTTCCACTTAGCCAATCAACTAGACCATTATCCCTAACTCATAGACTCAAATAACACCAGGAGAGACCCATGCCTTTGCTCTTTTCAATGCACTCATTCACTCCCATGTCTCCTCCTCTCTCTTCAACTTTACTCCAACTTTTGGACACTTCTCCACTCAAAAAATTCTGGTGAGGAGTGATGAGGAGAGCACAAGTGAAAGAAGGAGTGTCTTTGAGTGGGAATTTCCCACAAAGGGGTGGCGCTCGCCACTTTTTCCTGGCGCCCGCCACCTCAATTTTCACATTTCTGCACGAAACTGCTCTCGAGTAAGTTTCCCATCATCCTTGGTATAAAGTATGACCAGGATGAAGAAGTGGTCTTTGAAATTTTCAGCCCACTTGCCCCATTTAGGAGGTTACACTCTTTGCACTTTGCACCGACACTACCACTTTATTCCCCACTTGGAATTTCAGTGGACTTTACAAGGAAAACCTCATGTGTCGGTTGCAGACAAAATCAGGCAAGGTGGGGTGGCGCCTGCCACTTATTCTTGGCACTCGCCAGATGGGAAGGGCTCTCAGCCTTCCCCCTTCCATCCTCAGCCTATAAATACTACCCACACCCCATGCAAGTTCCTACACCTCACTCAAAACACAGAAACACTAGCCACCTTGAGCACTAGCAAGGAAGTCATGGGCCCTCTCAAGAACTTCTTCACTGGCAAGAAGAAGAAGAGCAAGGGTGAGGGAAGTTCGTCGAGGGCAAACACTCACATTCGCTTTGCTAGGAGTGATGAGGAGAGCGCCGGGTGGGATACTCCATCCACCAACGAAATGTCGGTGGATCGGGACTCTCCACCCACACACCAGGCCGGACCAACCATCCGCGTCCTGAACTCCGTCAATGATATCATCTGGCACAGTGATCGGGAACGGCAGGCCCGGAACATCTTCTGTGAGAGAGAGTTCATTCACACCCGCCACATCGACGACGACTTGCTAAGTCGCACTGGTATGGACAATGAGTTTCTCTATATTTTTCGAACCTTGGGATGGGAAGATGCATGGAAGATTAATGAGGAGGGAATCATGCCCCTCACAATGGAATTTCTGGCCACAATGCAAATATCTGCTAATCACATAAAATTTTGGCTTTTTAATGAAGAACATGCTTTAACATGGAAGCAGTTCAGCAAGAATTTAAACTTTGATGATTCATGCTTGCTGAGCTTGGAATCTTCCTGTACGGGATTTAATGAAAATGAATTTTGGAAAAGTATTGCTGGGAACAGAAACCCAGCCTTGCCCCGTACAAGCAATATCCACAACCCCACGCTCAGGTTCTTTCACAAATATATTAGTATCACACACTTTCCAAGGTCTGACTTAAGACCAATTAAAAAGCCCGAAATGTTGTTGCTTTATGCTCTAGTAAACCACATAAAAGTATCACCCGCCAAGACCATGGCGGACTACTGGTCAAAATTTAATCAACGCAATGGAAATATTGAAATGACATCATGGATAACTAGACTGGCTTTAAACATGGGTCTGCTAAACACCGCTATATACTCTTACATTCCTAGTGACCGAGACCTTTTGACCATGGAACACTTCTCGCAAGGACACCTCTTGCATGAGAACCAGGAGACCGGTGAGATTCACATGATCTACTAAGACTATGTGAATAAAATCGCTCTTCCTGACATGTCACTTTGGTTGGTGAATGCACCAACATTACTTTTGGCCCTGGAAACCGAGGCAGAACAAAACCGCAGGTTGGCTCGAGAGAACACCATGCAGGTTCCCAGGAGGAGGACGCGAGCGCAGACCCGTGCAGCAGAAGAGGCTGCAAGAGCCGCAGCGGCGGCACAGGAGTTTGACCCTTTTCATGCAGGGCAGTATGGAGAAGCAGCACACTATGGTCATTTGACACCCCCTGGCTCGCACCAAGCAGGGGCTCGACCTGGCATGTGACACCCTAAAAATCATTTTTCGGAAATAAGGAGTTAATATGATTTTACTTATTTATTTTTTCATGAAACATATAGGCCAAATAATAATTTTTGGTGAAGTAATAAAATATCTCATGGCGTAGAAACATTTTTGTTGCATTCATGCTGGAGCATAATATTTTGCTTGAGTGTAGGAATAGTGTTGAGTGGTTCAAATTCAAATTTGATTTGAATTTGAGCAAGTTTTTCAAAAGGAAATAAAAGAAAAAAGCTTTTCTTTTTCACCCTCTCCCTTTCCACTCTTTTGGCCCAGCCACGCAAGGCGGCCCAGCCCGCCACGCCTTTCTCCCTCCCTCTCCCCACCTCTCCCCGCTCGGGCCTCGGCCTGTTCCGGCCCAGCGCCCCGGCCTGCTCCCTCTTCCCGCTTCCCCCCCGCGCGCGCTCGCCCAGCGGCCCAGCGCCCCGGCCCACTCTCTCTCCCTCTCCCTTCGCGCGCGCATCGCAGCCGGCCCGCTCGCCCCCGCGCACGCCCGCAGCCGCTCGCTGACACCCCGGGCCCGCACGTCAGCCGCGTGCGCTCCGCCTGTCACCTTGGCCCCACCCGTCAGTGACGGGGCCTTTCCCCTACCTCGCGTCGGCCCGCATCCGCACCGCCACGCCCCCTCCTCTCCCGTAACCGGCCACTGAGTGGCCATAATGGGCACTCAGGCTTCCATCAAGCCCCGGTGGAGCTCCCCGACCCTTCGCCGCCTCCTCCGAACCCTATAAAGTCGTGGCCGAAGCCCTGACTCCCTCCCCTCGCCACTTCCCGCACCCACCCTCTCTGCTGCCGCCTGCGAGGCCCCGCCGGCCGTCCTAGCTCTCCATCGAGCACCCGCAGGTGACACCGCGACCGTCCGAACCAACCCCGAGCTCTCCCCTTTCTGTTTCGCGCAAACCCGAGCTCACCGAGTCCTTTCCCTTTCTTGCATAGCGCCGCCGCCGTCGATCTCGCCGTGGTAAGCTCCTCCGCCGCAGCCAAGGTCGCCAGCAAGCTCGTCTTCGCCCCCGTTTCGCTCCGGTGTAACTCGCGTAGCCAAGCGAGGCCGGGAGCGCCGGGACGGCGAGCTCCCGAGCCGCTTCCATGGCGCGCCGCCGTTCTCCGGCGTCCGCACCACCGCTCACGCCGCCGCATCCACCCTGCGCCGTCCGATCTGAGCCGTGTGGCTCAGATTAGAGTGTAACCCCGAAGGGGTATGCACCAGGTCTACGGGCCGTAGACCGCTACCCCGCGCGCGGTCCACCGGCCGCATGGTGGACCGGGCCAACCCGCGTGCGACGCGTGGCGCCGTGTCGGCGCCAGCGCGGCAGCCGCTGCCGCTTTTGCAGATAGGCCCCCGAGCTTTTCGAAAATCAACCCGCAGTCCGATGCAGTTCAAAATATTTAGTTTTAAGTCCTGTTTTCTTTCGGTTTAGCCCCTGGAGTTCCCGGTTATAGTGCCCGCCGTCCAGAGGACGCGTTTTCGCGTGTTAGCCCCCGCCGGCTGTGTTCAATAGCGTATAGGTCCTCGGTTTTCGCGAGTTAACCCTCAGAAAATGATTTTTATTTATAAAATGCCCCTGAAACTTGTTTTCTTTATAACTTTCTCGTTTTAGGTCCGATTAGAGTGATCTTTATGTTCATTTGATCATATCGACGAGTAGAATAGTTTTATATATGTTTCTCTAACTGTTTTTGATGCTTGATGTACTGTTCTAATAAAAGTATATTTTATTTGCAAGTAATGACTGTTTGGATGCTATGATTGGTGATTATATACCGAGTCCAGACGGTGACGTGTTTGAGGAGCAAGTTTCGCCGGAGCAGTACCAGGACCAAGCGTGTGACCAAGGCAAGTACAACCCACGGTTTCCTTGTTACCTACTTAATGCAAGATCCAGTAATCATTATGCATGTGTCTAATATGATGAACCATTGGTCCATACTAGTTTCCTTGAACTATATACCTTGTACCTATGGGAGGGTTTTGCATAATATGACTAGAAATGCTACGCGCTATATATTGCTAATTGATTAATACTGATTAATGACTATGGAACAATGTTAAAAGAGGCTTTTTAACCACATTTAGGGCACTGGAGCCTGGTGTTGCTCAGTGACCCACCCCAGGGACTATCTTTTAAAGCGGCCACCCGGGAGATCCCGTGCAACCTTGGGAATTATATGGCTCTGATCTTAGTTGTGTAACTAGACTTTCTCTAGCTTGTAGTAGTTACCGAAAGGCGCTAGAGGGGGGAACTGGGTTAAAGAATGGCTTCCTTGCCTGTCAAGATGTGTGCTGGTTGGCTGTCAGGTGTGCCATCTTGAAGGGGGCCTCCATTCGCCTGGAAGCCGAAACCTTGCGGCTACTACTTGTTAGAGTAGCTAGTGAAAGACTATGTAGTGAAACCCTGCCGTACTTCCATAGAGGAGGTAATGTGGGATTGGCTCTCCCCGGCATATGGGAATCACGGCCTAAGGTGAAAGTGTACAACCTCTGCAGAGTGCAAACCTGATATATCAGCCGTGCTCACGGATATGAGCGGCTCGGATCCTTTATAAGTGGTTCATGGTGGGGTATGTTGGTGGTTTGTGGCTTACCTCTGGTTAACATGATAATGATCATACTTTGTGGGACAACAGGGATCATATACTTAGTAATGAAAGGATAATATTAATATATGACCAAGATAAAATGCTAACCGCAGTCAACCAGGTCAACCTTTTGAGCCTTGCATTCCCCGTAGTTGTACTTGCTGAGCATGGTGAGCTGACGCTTGTCGTTGGTTCACATAAAAAACCCGGATGGGTACCAGATGAAGGAGAGTACGAGGAGTATCCAGAAGATGTGCCAGACTTCTGAGGATGGCGTACCACCAGTCGGTGTCCCTGTGGAGTGAAGTCTACGTCTACGCTACCGTTGTAATAATGGGTCGTTGGCCGATGTGATGAACAATCTCGTGTGATGTAATAAGTTATTAAACGTTGTTCGTGCTGTAATGATATACATTTTGTGGTATATGTGGATTTGGGGCCCTCTGGGCCCACATATGCTTTACCTCGGTTTTATTCGTAAATCCGGGTGTTACATGGCAGTAACCGCAACATCCGCAGTGGGGATACGGCCATGAGGCGTCCCTTCACCCATCCCAGTTGGGGAGTTCATCCCACTCTTTGGGAGGATCCACCCGGTACACTGGTCGTGGTGATGAGTTCTTCCATACGGGAATCTCGCCACAGGCCGCTCGCCATTCGTCCTTTCATCAGGACGAGTGGATGCGTGATATGGGATATCTTCAGCACCAAATGAATGGACTCACCATGGATACTGCCGAAATCCGTCAGGACTTGAGCGAACTGAACCAAAATTTCCAGGAATTCCGCCAGGAAACTGGTGGAGAACTGGGTAATATTTCTTCTCTCCTACAGCAGAACCAGCAAAACTGGGATGACATGTACCATCGTCAGAGATGGATGTAACTGTTGACGCAAAAAGTGACACCTTGCGCCAAGACACACAGCAAGCCGAACGAGGCTAGCTTCAATCGGGTGCCCGAAGTGTGCTGAATCCGGAGACGTGCCAGTCGGTTTGACCTAAAAACAAACAAGGGATAAAACGTGAGAATACCTCTGGAACGTGCTGGGTAAAACCAGACAGTTCCATATGTACGGCTTCGAAAGCCAATCGTGACGGCACACAGCTACAGAAGCTGTCTGTCAGAGCATGTTTAAGCTATTCGACAAGTATGAGAACAGAGTGTGTGAAGCATATTAGCTGTCGAATGCAAAAGAAAGACATGCTTGAACGAATCAAAGATATTATAAACAGGCAACTTGCAAGAATAGATCTATCCAAATAATACATGCATAGGCCAATCCAACTAATCTGCCGCACGTTTAGTCTTCAAAAACTCGTCAAGCATAAACTTAAGCAAAGCTAATCCACCGCATGATACCACTTGCTATAAGTCTATACCACTTCTTATAATTAGATCAATCCACCACACGATACAATCTAATTATAACAAGCTCAAAGCATGCATATATCTGTACATATCTATAAGAGCTCATTACTCGTGTAAGCTTGACTCAAATCGGCAAACTAGCCGAGTTGGGGTCCATGAGGAAGGAAACATACAAGCAAACATGATCAAACTAATCTAAAACCTGTATCTGCCGCACGACACCCAGTTATATCAAAGCATAAACATGATCGACATGTATGAACCCACAACATGTAACAACCTAGATTGAAAACTGATCCGACCATCATGATCTTATGATTAGCAAAGCACAAGTAAACTTGTGAAACAAGGCCGAATAGAAATCAATCTAGATTGGGCAAAAGAGTGTTACAGGAATTAAATAAATAAAACACATAACACATGATAACTTAATGAATCTACTAGATTTGCCAAATCTAATAGAGTCGATAACTATTTTTACTCATGTCTTAATCCGTCGCACGATACAAGGCACAAGCAAAAACTTCCCGTCATAAGCTTAAATCTGCCGCACGATACTAAGCTTAACATACGAGACTACTTGCATCATATCGAAATCCACCGCATGATACTAGACATGATAACAAGGTTGCCGGTACTTACGGAGGTCGACGGATCGATGTTTCCTCTCGAAGAACTCGACGACACGACTTAGGGACTCGAAGATGGCACGGGGCCAGTTTGTATTGATGTGGTTGTGAACCCTTTTTACAATGGTCGAGGGCTTATATTTATACCCTGGACGAAACGCGAGTCCCAAACGATCATGACTTATACAATGAATTTTGGAAAGATACAAATACTATTCCTATTCTTCTCAGCATCCTCCATCATCATGTATTTTCTCGTGCAAGCCATCTTTACTTCTCGAATGGAGTCACTATTTTTCGCAAAACAACGATTTGCACAGGCATTTGCCGAAAACTCGAAGATTAGCCGACCGCTCGATCGTTTATCGAATGCTCCTCTTACTGCTGGTTGGGCCCTCTTGACATTCTCTCGTGCGTGCGAAAATCTGGTGTCAACACATGCCCCCTCAATTTCGGGATAAAAGTCGATTTTTATTCCGAAATTGTCTGCAAGCTTCTTCCTTCTCCTAGGTTTTCGCTTCTCAGCACTGTAGCCGTCGCTCGAGAAATTCAAACCTTTGCGCAACCGATTTCACTTCGAACCCTTGATGGCGACCCAAGACAAGATCCCAGAGGTAAATTTCACATATTCAGTAATCTCTTGCTAGCTCGTTCTTTCAGTTTATTTTCTTCCTCCATCTGCTATTTCAATTCTTGAAGGAATATAAGGACCAAATCCTGATTCCTTATGCTGCCAATCCTGACTCCTATCTCCTTGGTCCAATGGGAAATCCTGATCCAACGGAGATTATCGAGAAGGAAACACAAAGAATTCCCTTCAAATCTGGAATTACTTCACCAAGTCTCTGGTCGAACACCTTCAAGAACTGGCCTTTTCCCCCAATTGTTGGATGGCGAAATTGGTACCGGAGGATGTTTGAAAAAAGCAGCATTCACTGGGAAAATCAAGACATTGGCCACTGTCTAGAATTATCTTTATCAGAAACACCCAGAAACGATCCTCTTCTGGTAGCAGCTTCCCATTTCTGGTCCAATGCTATCAATGCTTTCATCTCTGGCCACGGTATGATGACTATTACTTTGGCTGACGTCTTCATGATGACCGGTCTGAATGTAACACTACCAGTATATCCTCACAAATACAAGAACAAAAGCAATCAGAGAGTCGTTAGTTCTGGATGAGGATGGGCTAAATGTATTCAGTCTTATATGGAGTCGTCCAATATTGTCTCTGACAAAGAACTGAATGCCTTCATGAATATGTGGTTATGTAGATTCATCTTCTGTGGCAGATCCAATGAACCCACCCTGAACCATATGGTGATGGCTGAAGATTTATCTGCAGGTGCTCAAATTCCACTAGGCAAATACCTCTTGGGTTCTGTCTATCACATGATGCATCAGATCACTCTCCAGATGCACACGGGCAGAGAAATTTCTTGTGTGAATGGTCCCTGGTGGTTGATTCAGATGTGGCTTCAACTATATATGCATCAGATAGTGTCTGTGAGCCTTCTCAACTTGAGTTTCCCTTCAGTTAATTATGCTGAAGGTAAAACAGCAAGAGTCAAAGCCTGCCAAACTTATGGAGAAGCGGCATCATCTATCATCATTGACATGGACATTGGTCATCTCTTCAAGCTATTCTTCAAAGACTTTGGCAATGTACTCTGGCTTCCTTACAGAGAGAACGAAGACCTGACTTTTCCTTGCAAGTTTAACTATGAATTCAGCTGTGCAGACAAAACGTCTACTGACATCTTCAATTCTTTCATCAAACCCTGCGTTCTGCCAGCCAAATTTCACCATGGAATATTAGTGCAGTCCACCTATGAATTCTATTATCCAAACATGGTGGCCAGACAATTAGGATGCGGTCAATTGCCCCCAGGCTCTTCTTCTCAACAATAATAAGACCCAGAGAAGTAATTACAGAGGGAATAGTGGCCCAAAAAGTCTTTGAATTGGGATGGGAGCTGCCAACATATGAACCATCTCCATTTGGGATAGTAGAGATTACCCATCCTTTCTTCAATTCCTGGTGGGAAGAATGGTGTACTCATCTCTTCAACGTGCCAGTTCACCCTTTGTGTCAAAACTTGCAACCCGACTTTGCTTCTGATAGTGAGGTCATCTCATTACTCCTGTCATTTTCCATTCTTAAATTCAATCACTGTCTAACACTCGGCCATACACAGGATCCTGAGCCTACACCTCCAGCCAGAGTAATCCAATATTACCAGGCTGGACCCAATCCTGCTCTTGGTTTCAATGCCCCAAGCTTGAACAATTTCATGAAGACCCCTGCAACTTCAACCATCATGTCTTCAAAAGGAGAGAATAAGAGAAAGGCACCTGAGAATGTCTCCTCGTCTAAGAAAACAAGGACCAAAAGGGCTAAACCATCTCCCAAGGTATGAATTTCCCGTTTAATGCCAAGCAACTCTATTCGACAATAAATCTGACCAAATCTACATTTCGTCACTTGCTGCAGTCACAGGTCAAGGTCCTGAAATCAAGCAGTTCTTCAGCAACTGCCGAACTATTTCCTGAAGCTTCCACAAAAAATATCCAAAATGAGACTGAAGACCCCAAAACTCCCGAAGGTTTAAGGAATGAAGAAACCGATGGGACTATAGGTAATACATTCGGTCATCCTCCTTTCTGTCGTCATACGCTCATGCCATTACTTGAAACAGATGAAATTCTAAAAGAACTGGAAGCAGAGCCATCTCCCGATCATACTCCAAGCCCGCCTCCTCTGAATATTCAACAAAGTCCTCGAGCAAGCCAAGGCGCCGTGTCTTCTGATGATCAATCAGCCCAGCAGGCAAAGCTTTGTCTTTGAATTACATTGCTTTCACCAAACATACTTAGTCGGTTAACTCCTTTCTCTTCCTTCAGAAAAATACTAAAGAGCCTACCACGAGTTACTCTTTCCCTGCCGAAGATTATATCATCGAAAAAGGTGAAGAAAATAATTCCTAACATACTTTATCAACAGAAAACCAGGCTCGGCTGAGGGAAATAATTACTCTGCTAAACAAGGACGTTGTCAATCTGGTTCAAGACGCAGATCAGATAAGAGATATTCTCGAGCTTATTGACGAAGATATTCCTTCCACTCTTCTGACCCACTTGGAATCTGCAACTTGTCTCGACAACTTTGTTGGAATGGTAAGGAGAGCAACTAAAAACACATCATCCATGGTTGCCCTGCAGAATGACAGGTCTTCAAAGAAGCTGAAGCTTAAAGATTTGCATTCCAATGTTCAAATCGCAAAAAATTCCCTGGCAACTTTGGAGTCTGAACTAAAAGTCATGGAGGAAGACAAGAGTAGGTTAGAAGCCCAGTTGGCCACCCTGAATAATAAAATCCAATCTCACAGGGCTCATATGGCTGATCTGCCGAGGGACATAGAAGCAGGCTCGTTGAAGATAACTTCGGTTCTCAAAGAAGATCAACAAATCAAGGCTAAATTATCCAGAATACAAAAATCCGAAGATGAAGATAAAAAAGCACTTGATATTGTCAGCCTAATTAGAACCGAGACCATAAAGACAATCAATCAGTTTTTGCATGAGTAAACATTAATCCTGCAACAAACCAAGTGTAATGTACTTCGCCTTTTGTAAAACTTCCTTCATGTTCCCACACCTTTACTTATCTGAGAACGCAGTCAGCTTTCCTTCTTCAGTTTTCCTGTGATGAGATATAGCCGATTGTCCTCGTTTTTCCGACAGCCGAAACGAACTCCAATTTAAAGAACTAAGAAGATAACCGAGTAGTATTTGGCTTAATCGAGTGTTGACGGAAGTTATAGCATGTTTTACCTTATCAAAATACCGTCAACAAGCCTCGGTTTCAAGGAAGTATAGCATATCATGAGCATAGTTATCACTAATAAGTTCCACTTGTAGTCTTAGCTTGTGAACTTGTAGGAGATGCCAAAATGAACAAAAGGAGGCCAAGTGGGCCCACCAAGGGGGTCGGCCGACCCCACCTTGGTGGCCACCTTGACCAGGGTGACATGGCACGATCCAAGAGAAGCATGCTCAGGCCAATATCAACCCTTGGATCAAACATGTGCTCTTACTCAATGGTGCAAGATGAGAAGCACATGGATTCATGGGTCCACACCGAAACCAAATACAACCATCATCACAAGACTTGCTCCATGACATGTGGGGTCATCAAGGGAGAGAAGAAGGTGGGCTAGCCCTGTCATAGGGGGGTCGGCCGACCCCCCCTTGGTGGGGCCCATCTGCACTGTTCATCATGATGACATCACCACCTTCTAGAAGATGTACCCCGGGCCCACATGTCATAGAGTGGGGTCGGCCGACCCCATGGTGAGCTTCATCCAAGTCGGTGGCAAAGCACATGTTTCACACGTGAACAATATCCTGGCCATCCATCCATGACGGTTACTATGGCGGTTTGATCCAATGGCCAAGGAAGGAGAGCACGCGGATCGCTGACGTGGCACCAGAGTAGCCGCTACTCCACCTCCAAGCTATAAATACCCCCTAGAGCTCTTCATTGATATGCATCCAAGGAGAGAAAGCCTACTTAGTAGCTTTAGTGTTAGAAGAGAGGGACGGGAGTGAGGAGTTCCACGGAGGAGTCCCGGCCTGTCGGGAATCTTCTCCAAGGTGCGCCTCAGCGGATGCGATTCTTCTTATAAGTGTTACATCTGAGTCCTTCTAGTATTTAATATTCTGGTCTGGTAATTTAAGTTTACAGTTCTTTTACTTGGCACATTGGTTTACTTTGTTGAAGTGCTCTAGGCCTAATAAGCTTAGCTTTAGAGTAGTAAGATTAGTGTAGACGTGGTGTCTAGGCTATATCTTGCCAGTGTGGACTTCTTGTCGCACTTGTGTAGACGCCTGGTGGTAGAGTGACAGACACAGCCAGTGCTTGGAGTTCCTCTCAAGTGTTGTAGGCAAGTTGAAAATAATAGTTGGGTAGCAGCATTGCCGCCTCAGTAGTTGTTAGGTGGAAAACCTTTTAATCAACTACTGTTTTGTCCTTCGCCCCCAGTAAGGAATGAGGTGGTAAACCTCAGTACTCTTAGAAAACCAGAACCAGATATTGATATTAGGAAGACCTCTCGATCCCAGTTATCATATACCCTTTGATCATCCTTTGACGACCCTACTTCTAGTTAATCCACTTCACGTTCCCTGTGGAAATACGATACCTAGAATACTCCCGGTGAAAAGCTACAATTGACTACCGTGCGCTTGCGGTATATCCGTTTGCCACTTCTAGTGTCAACAAGCATCTCTGGTGCCGCTGCCGGGGATTAGGCTCCATAGTCTAATTCTAGTGGTTGCATTAATAAGTGTCAACACCGAGCCTGGCCCAACTCAGAACACGGCCCATCCAAATGAAAACCCTACTCTGTCATTTGGCATCCTTATCCCACTACTCCGTAGACTCCGCCACGGCTCCTTTTCCGGCTTATATGCGGATACATGGGTGTATGCCGAGTCTCTAAGTGATGAGTGATTGTCAACTGGGATAATGCGCATGTTCTTTGGCTTGTGTTGTGCAGGTGTCAAGCACGGAGACAGTGATCAGAGGCAAGGTGAAGGTCAAGTAGAGACGTGCCGTGCTAATGGACCGGGAGTGGCGAAGGGTGGACGTGAGGCTTGGACTGAGGGACCGGTGGCCCGAGGATCAGCTATGGTGGCTGGCAGCCTGGGACAGCGATGAGCGGAGACTTGTGGGCACGGTGTTGCTCGGGTCGAGGACCTAGGGACACGTGTTGGTAGACGGGGTGCACGGGCGGTGCATCCCCTCTACAGCTTCGGTTTGGTGGTAGAGCCAGAGAAAAACCATCGGGTGCACGGTTTCCAGGTTTGGACTTCAAAACCTAGGTGTTGATGGTTTCCAAGTTTGGGCACAAAACTCGAGCTGAGGACAGTTTCCAGGTTTGGGCCTCAAAACCTGGGTGCTGCGGGTTTGCTGAGTTTGGGCCACAAAACTCAGGCGCTGGTGGGTTGGTTTCCCGGTTTGGGCCTCAAAACCGGGGGTTGGCTATGAAGGCTGGTTTCCCAGTTTGGGCCACAAAACCAGGGGTGCGACGTCCGGAAAAAGGACGGCAGAGCGGTGGCGGCACGTGGCGGCAATCGGGAGGTTGCGTCAAAGCAACGCTACGAGTTGTGCGGGCGTGGCCGTCGGATCCACCTACCATCGAGTTGGTCCAGAATAACCTTAGGGTTTAGCTGGTTCACTCTGTAAGTAGTTAGGAGTAGAGTGGGAATTAGGAATAGTTAGAATTAGGATAAGTAGGGGGAGACACCCACCTCCCCGTCATCTCAGTCATTTGCTCTTTGCACTTAGGGTTTCCTGCTCTCCCAATCCCCTGCTGTAGCTAGCTGAGATCCGCGGAGAACCATACCTCTGTGTACTTGAGATTTTGAGGAAGTGAGGCCGTAACCTCACTGTTGTAGCGTGTGGTAGCCACACGGTTGCAGATCGATGTGTTGATTCGTGTTTTGGTTCGTGTTCTTCGCGTTTTTCGTTTCTCCGCGATTTTCCCGTCACTCGATCTCCTTCTCTACTATGTCTTTGCGAAATCCATTTGAATCAACTTGTTCATTTTTGAAAGGAGATCATTTCCACCAAAGGAATTCATCTAACTCCTCACGAACAAGTAGATCGGGTTGATTTCATTTTCATGGCGCTTTTTCGGTTCATACTCCTCCCCTTTCAATTTCCTGGTGTTTGAGTTGATTTGAGCGGATGATTTCTTGGGGATAGTCTTCTAACTACTCCGTGATCATCCTCTCTAAGTTTGGGAACGTGGGATTTTGGTTTGACTCGATTTGGAGAAGATTTGGGTGAAGGGCGACCAAAATCGCCCTCACTGGGAGTTGGCGGACAGTCCGCCATCCCAGCCGCGGACAGTCCGCGCGTCGGGATCGAGCCAGGTCAGTGGCTGCGGGTCTCGGTCATGTTACTGTTCCTTGACCGGCGGACAGTCCGCCGAAGGAACTCGCGGACAGTCCGGGAGTCGTCCAGGGACTGTTTAGCAGCTTCGCTGTTTTGGTATTTGACCGGCGGACAGTCCGCCATTGGTTTTCGCGGACAGTCCGGGAACTGTCCAGGGAACTTCAGCAGCACTGCAGTTTTGCTCGTTTGGCCGGCGGACAGTCCGCGACCTGAGCCCAGACATTCCGCCACTGGACAGACATTCCGCGACCGTACTGCCGGACAGTCTGGGACTTGGCTGAAGGCACTGGTTTAGTGCGTTTGCTCTCCTGGCTTGTTCGCTTGGTTTTCGGATTTCTCGTTTGATCCTAGAGTTGACCAAGGAACCTCTTTAGATATCTTTGCTACTTGTTAGCATAGGTATTTGGGGACATCTCGACGTAGCCGTCTATCTACATTCGGGACTTGGTCTTTGAGGGACGAACTTGCTCCGGTGCTTTTGCCATTTGGTTTGCTATCGCTTTGTGGTGCCTCGCTGTGATCCTAGGGATCATCCACCCTCTTCCAAGGGTCGTGGGCATCACGGTTTCAGTCGAAGCTTCTTGGGGTTGATTTTGGGACAATTGGCCAAAGTTTTGAGAGAAATTTTTGAGCTCCCATTCACCCCCCCCCCCCTCTGGTCGCCTTGCTAGTGCTTTCTCGGTCCTTCAATTGGTATCAGAGCCGGTTAAGGATCTTCCACCTTAGCCGGTTCCAGATCCACAGAAGGCGACATGGATCGCGGCATGGGAAAACCACCGTTTTTCGATGGGACGAACTATGCGTATTGGAAGATACACATGTCGGCCTATCTGCAGAGTTTGGGTGCTTCCATTTGGGATATTTGCAACTCTGCCGATTACGTCGTCTTGGCTGCTCGTGTGACTCAGCATCAGATTGATGAGCACGATGTCAATAGCCAACCACGTAATGCTCTTTTCTCATGTTTGAGCATGAGTGAGTTTGATCGTGTTTCTCACCTCGCTACGGCTCAGGAGATTTGGGCTACCCTCATGCGCTTCCATGAGGGAACCTCTCAAGTCAAAACCCGACTCTACGAGTCATTCAAGCGAGAGTATGAGAACTTTCGACATATGCCTGGCGAGAGCATAGAGAGTTTATTCGCTCGCTTTCAGGTGATTGTCAACAGGATGAGGGCTAACAAGGAGCTGTTGCCTTTCGACGATCATGAGAGAGCTTTGAAGCTTTTGCATACTCTTGATCGATCGGTGTGGGATTCCAAGGTTTAGGCGATCATCGAATCGCCTAACTATGAGACCCTCACGTGTGATGAGCTCTTCAGTAAGCTCAAGTCCAGTGAGATCGATGCCATGGCGAGGGCTTCTTATGAAAATCCTTCTGGCCCGTCGATGGCTTTGCTTTCTGGCTCTTCTGCTAACCCCTCTGGAGGCTTTGCTTTGCATTCTCTTCTTTCTGTCATAGAGGAGCAGTTGGAGTCTTTGGGAGACGATGAGTTGGCTTTGCTTGCCAACCGGTTCTCGTGGTTTCACAACAAGTGCATGAACCGTCGCCGCGGAGGAGGACGCTCGGGCTGTTTCGAGTGCGGCGACCCCGACCACTTCATCGCCAACTGTCCCAAGAAGAACAAGCATTCTGGGAAGGGCAATCATGGGCACAAGTACGACTCCGGCAAGCGCAAGGAGAAGTACGTCCCCGCGAAGCACAAGCGGAAGGGCGGCTATAACAAGGAGTACATCAAGACCAAGTACTTGGAGAAGGCCCAGGCTGAGCAGCGTGCTTTCTTCGCCACGCTCAGCGACGTCAACGACTCGGACGATGACTCCGCTTCCTCGAGCGACGACGAGTCCGAGAAGAAGAAGAGGATCGAGGACAAGCTCAACGGCCGCTGCTTCTTCGCCGACGACGAGGGCTTCTGTACCATGGCCCTCGGCAAGGAGGTCGGCGGCGACACTCGAAACGACGACGACGACGACACCTCCCAGGTATCTCTGACCCTCGATGAGCTATCTGCTGAGGTCGAGAAGCTTACTGCCGCCTTGCTTAGTCAGGATAAGCTGCTTAGGCGTGCCGCTAGAGAGCGCAAGGAGTTTAGGCAGAAGTGGGAGGACACGATGAGGGAGCTTGAGTTTTCCAAGTCCACCGTGGTCGTATCTGAGGATGTCGAGTGCGAGATGTGCACCACGCACATGACTGACCTTCTCACCTTGAGAGGTAAGTATGCAGCGTTGGTTGGAGAGGTGGATGAGCTCCTGGCTAGACCCATGCTGTTGGGTGCGTGCAAGACTTGTCCTGTCTTGCAATCCGAGTTGGCAGAGAAGAATGCCAAGATTGTGTCTCTTGAGAAGGCCAGCTCGGGTAGCACTTGTGTGTCCAGGTGTGTTTTGTGTGAGGGCCTGGAGATGGAGATAGCCAATGTGAAGCATGACAAGATGCAAACCGAGGAAGAAAACACATACCTTCAGACCATCTTGTCATGGGTGTCTTGTGGTGAGCCGCAGCTCGGGATGATGATCTCCCAATTCAAGCGAGCTGCCGGAGGTCCTGGTGTAGGTTTTGCTCCGGGTGTTGATCTTTCTGCTTTTGGGAAGATTGGAGAGTCGAGTGGTCTGAACCCATGTGAGAAGCCCAACTCCACCACTACTCCCAAACTTACCAAGCTTCCACCCAAAGAGCATCTCAAGCCTAACACCAAGGATGGGGTGTTTGAAGAACCTCCACGAGCTCCACCCAAGAACCAAGTGTGGCATCCCAAGCCCAACCACCTGAAAAACAAGTTGGACACCATGCCACCCATCCAGGAGGAGCTTATGCCACAGAAGGGCAAAGTGATCCATACCCACAACCATGTGTACCAACAACCCCCTATGAGAGCGGTGAGGTACCATTGTGAGTACTGTGGGAGAGATGGACACTTGGGTGAGTTCTGTTTTCGGCGCAAGAGAGAGGAGCGCCGTGCCAGGGAGATGAACAATGCGGACATGTACCATCTTTTCCATGATGTACATGTGCCAAATGTTCAGAGGAGAGCTCCGAGGAGAGCTGCTAGGGCTAGAGGTGCAGTGCCTCAAGGTCCTAGGCGTCAGGGAGGTCGTGCCCGGCGGGAGCCTGCAGTTGTAGGCTATGGACCCCGTGGTGGTGGCTTTGTAGTTGAGCGTTTTCCCCCACCGCGTTTTCAGTATCGCGGTGAGCGCTCTTTCCCTAGCGGACCACGTTTTCCTCAGCGTGGTGATCGCTCCTCTCGTAGACGTGCTAGGAATGGTTTTTCTGCTAACCGTTCTTTTGAGCAGTCGGCCCAACACTGGTTTTCCCCTTACTTCACTAACCCCAGTGTTGGACCGTATGCTCACCCTATGTCTTTTTATTGATGTAGGTAAAACGATTGGAGAACGTTTGGTTGGTGGACTCCGGTTGCTCGAGGCACATGACCGGAAACGTCAAGTGGTTCTCCAGTCTTAGTCCAGTCGCCGGAAAGGAGTATATCACCTTCGGCGACAATAGCAAAGGTAAGGTCTTGTCTCGTGGGTCGGTGCGAGTTAATGAGCACTTTGTGTTGCGCGATGTTGCTCTTGTTTCTAACTTGCATTTTAACCTTCTTTCTGTTTTGCAACTTTTCGATGATGACTATGAGATTCGTTTTAAACCGAATCTCAGTCATATTTTGGATCCTCAGGGCAATCTTGTTTGTATGATTTCGCCCTTTGGAAAAGTCTTTCATGCGAATTTCTTGGAGTCTTTTGGCATTTCCCGTTGTCCTGTGGCTGGACCTTCCTCCTCTGATCTTTGGAAGTGACATAGGAGACTAGGACATTTGAGCTTTGACTTGCTTGCAGGGCTTAGTTCACTTGGCCTAATCCGAGGATTGCCCAAGTTGCATATGGAGAAGGATCTTGTTTGCCACTCATGTAGACATGGGAAGATGGTTGCCGCTCCCCACCATCCAGTGACTCAGGTCATGACCAAGCGCCCTGGAGAGCTTTTGCACATGGACCTTGTTGGTCCGGCTCGGGTGAGCTCGGTTGGGGGGAAGTGGTATGTGCTTGTTGTTGTTGATGACTTTTGAGATATTCGTGGGTCTTCTTTTTAGCTGAGAAGACCGAGACTTTCTCCTTTGCTCGCAATCTGATTTTGCGTCTTCAGAACGAGTTCCCTTTGAACTCGATGCGAGCTATTAGGAGTGATAATGGTTCCGAATTCAAGAATTCGGATTTTGAGAAGTTTTGTAACTCTTTGGGCTTAGAGCATCAGTTTTCTTCCCCCTACACACCGCCACAGAATGGTGTTGTAGAGAGGAAGAATCGGACCCTTGTAGAGATGGCCAGGACGATGCTCGATGAGCATAGGACTCCTAGGCGATATTGGGCCGAAGCTATGAGCACTGCATGTTACATTTCCAATCGCATTTTTCTCCGAGCCTTCTTGAAAAAGACCTCTTATGAGTTGCGTTTTGGAAAACTGCCCAAGGTGAGTTATTTTCGAGTTTTCGGTTGCCATTATTTTATACTCAAAAAGGGCAACTTGGACAAATTTGAGTCTCGTTCTTCTGATGGTGTGTTTTTGGGTTATGGCACTCATACTCGAGCTTATCGTGTACTTAACCTTGACACTAACCGAGTCATGGAGACATCAGATGTCACCTTCGACGAGACCATGGTTTGTCCTTCTTCTTGTTTTGAGCGTGCAGGTGATCATGAGGTTGGTGAGCCTCTTTTTGATGACGAGGATGAGGGTCCTGAAGGTATGGATGATCCAGCACCCCCTCCACCTGCTGTGTCGCCAAGAGCGGCTTCTATGACGACTCACGGCCCCGACACTTCTTCTTCCTAGGGGCCGTGGGATCCGCCACCCCGAGCGGTACCTTTTGTACCCGGGGAGGCACCAGCTGCTGTTGAGGGGGAGATCACCTCTACACGGGAGGCGCCACGACACATCCATCGCCAACACCCCCCTCAGCAGATGATCGGCAGCATCGACGAACGAGTCACTCGGTCCAGGTCACAAATCTCTCACTTTGCTCATTCTGCATTTGTTGCTGATTTTGAACCCCGAGATGTTGGACATGCTTTATCTGATCCGGATTGGGTCAATGCCATGCATGAGAAATTAGAGAACTTTGAGCGAAATCGGGTTTGGGTATTAGTTCCACCTCCTGCAGACTGTAAGCCTATTGGGACAAAATGGGTTTTCAAAAACAAGCAAGGAGAGGATGGCCACGTTGTTAGAAACAAGGCCAGGCTTGTAGCGAAAGGCTATAGTCAGAAGGAGGGGATAGACTATGAGGAGACTTTTGCTCCTATAGCTCGTTTGGAGGCTATTAGGATACTCTTGGCTTTTGCTGCATCCAAAGGTTTCAAACTTTTTCAAATGGATGTCAAGAGTGCCTTCTTAAACGGCTACATAGAGGAAGAGGTTTATGTTGAGCAACCCCACGGTTTTGAAAATCCCAAGTTTCCAAACCATGTTTTCAAACTCCACAAAGCTTTATATGGTTTGAAACAAGCCCCTAGAGCCTGGTATGATAGGTTAAAAACCTTTTTGCTTGCTAAGGGTTTTAAAATGGGATGTGTGGATAAAACGCTCTTTCTCCTCAAGCAAGGCAAAGACACTCTCTTGGTCCAGATTTACGTGGATGATATCATTTTCGGTGGTTCTTCTCACGCTTTGGTTGCCAAGTTTGCAGATACTATGAGCAGGGAGTTCGAGATGAGTATGATGGGCGAGCTGACTTTCTTTCTCGGATTGCAAATTAAGCAATCCCGAGAAGGGACGTTTGTGCAACAGGGCAAGTATACCAAGGACTTGCTGAAGAGGTTCGATATGGGTGAGGCCAAGCCTCTTCCAACGCCCATGTCGACCACGACGGCCCTGGATGCAGACAAGCATGGAGAAGCTGTGGACCAGAAGGAGTACCGAAGCATGATCGGGTCGCTGCTCTACCTGACGGCGACACGCCCGGACATCCAGTTCCCGGTGTGTATATGTGTGCGCTTTCAGGCGTCGCCGCGCACTTCTCACCGTCAGGCGGTCAAGCGCATTTTCAGGTATCTTCGTTTCACACCTGAGTTCGGGATTTGGTATTCAACTTCCTCCACCCTCTCCCTTTGCGGTTATTCCGATGTCGATTTTGCTGGTTGTCGCATTGAGCGCAAGTCCACTTCTGGGACTTGCTAGTTTATTGGTTCTTCTCTTGTATCATGGTCTTCTCGCAAGCAGTCTAGTGTCGCCCAGTCTACCACAGAGGCTGAGTATGTTGCTGCGGCTAGCTGCTGTTCCCAGTTGCTTTGGATGATGGCAACTTTGCGTGATTTTGGTCTGAGCTTTTCTCGTGTTCCTTTGCTTTGTGACAGCACGAGTGCGATTAGCGTTGCTAAGAACCCCGTGCTTCACTCGAAGACCAAACACATTGATGTGCGCTTTCATTTTTTGCGAGACCACCAGGAGAAGGGTGATATCGACCTTTGCCATGTCGATACTCATCATCAACTGGCTGATATTTTCACCAAGCCTTTGGACGAATCAACCTTTAATCGGTTCAGGGGTGAGCTTGGTGTGTGTTTCCCCTTTTAGATGGGGGAAACATTTTGGTTCTTGTATCATAGACTGACTGTTTTTGTTTGTCTTGTTTTCTTTTTGCATACGCTTTTACATTCTGAGCTTCATGGATATAATCGCTAGAATGAAATTATGCTCTGAGTAGTGTATGCTTCGATGTCTTATGATGCTTGTAGCTTATGCTCCTTCTGATCACTAATACATGTTATGAGCTGAGCTAATTTTGAATGGTGAACTTGCTTAACAAACATAAAAATTGAAAATGTTCACCATTGAGATATGCAACTAGCATGTGTTGAATTCATTCGTGCTTTTCTTTTATGCTAGGTTGTTATGTCTCTAGTTCTGAGTCTGTCACTTGCTTGGTCTGTTCATATTCTGTCAATAAAATCTGAACCAAGTCCTTAAGTGAATTAAAAGATCGAGATGGGATTGCTTGTCAACACGTCACAGTTTCAAGACCGTTTCTCATTGCACTTTGAGTTAAACTTGAGCTATGTAGTGTATGACCGAAACTGTTGCCTTAAGCTTCTGATTGCTTCTGCATAGGCTTCGCACAGTTGAAAAGTTAGGCGATGACAAGTTTTCAACCTCTCGCAATCACATGCTAAGTTTTGAACTTGTGCAATTTCACCGCTGCAACTCCGATTTAAAAAAAACTGAAATCACAAGTGTATGCTTCATTCTATAGCATGATGGTTGAACTTTGCTAGGGGTAGTTCACCTGGTATACATGGTTAGCACTTGTCTGAATTCATGTCTTTACATGACTAGTGCTATTTTTTGTGGTGAACATCCTTTTCTGAATGGCTAAAACTGCTCACTTTGCTCATATGTTCACATTTCATAATTGGTGATCAGTTTGAGCCTTTGCTAGCTTGTATGCTTTCTAGTGCGTTGTTGGAGCTATACTATTTAGAGCATCTTTGCATTCTCTTGACTATATTCCTGAAGCTGCTAACTTGCATTCATATGCATTTTGGAAGGGGGAGAACTTCTCTAGTTTGCACTTTTGATGGTGCATCTTCTGAGGGGGAGAAAATTGCTTTCGGCTCCTTTTGCTTGATGGTGCATTTTCAACTAAGGGGGAGAATTTGCAAATCATATGCTTCCTTGAGTCCAATTTGCAAATCATATGCTTCCTTGAGTCCAACTAAGGGGGAGTGTTTTGGTTGTGTGCACCATGCAAGGGGGAGTTTGCTCGCGTGCTGATATTTTTGATATTTCCAATTGGTTCGGAGCGTTTTGCTAGTTGTGTTGAGCCTTTGCCTCTATCTTGAGGGACTAGCAGTCGCATCTTTGCTTTAGTTGGTATCGAGCTTTTCAGTCGATGTCGAGTTTTTTGCTAGTCGTGTTGAGCCTTTGTGCCTCTGTCTTGAGGGACTAGCATGTTGTCTTGATTTTTCAATTGGTATTTGCTAGCGGTGTTGAGCCTGTTCTACCTCTTCTTGAGGGCTAGCTTTGCTTTGCTTGGTTGCGTCAAGCCGTTGCCCATATCTTTGGGGACCAAGTTGTCTTGCTCTTTCCACTTGACCTTCTTCGGCTTTGCTATGCTTTTGGGTCATTTGGTCGAGTTCTCTTTTCTCCTTCTTCCTCTTCCTATTTCTATTATGATTTGTGTTGGTAGTTGATAATGCACTCATCAAGGGGGAGATTGCGGATACATGGGTGTATGCCGAGTCTCTGAGTGATGAGTGATTGTCAACTGGGATAATGCGCATGTTCTTTGGCTTGTGTTGTGCAGGTGTCGAGCACGGAGACAGTGATCAGAGGCAAGGTGAAGGTCAAGTAGAGACGTGCCGTGCCGAGGGACCGAGAGTGGCGAAGGGCGGACGTGAGGCTTGGACTGAGGGACCGGTGGCCCGAGGATCAGCTGTGGTGGCTGGCAGCCTGGGACAGCGACGAGCGGAGACTTGTGGGCACGGTGTTACTCGGGTCGAGTACCTGGGGACACGTGTCGGTGGACGGGGTGCACGGGTGGTGCATCCCCTCTACAGCTTCGGTTTGGTGGTAGAGCCAGAGAAAAACCATCGGGTGGACGGTTTTCAGGTTTGGGCCTCAAAACCTGGGCGCTGATGGTTTCCGAGTTTGGCCACAAAACTCGGGCTGAGGACGGTTTCCAGGTTTGGGCCTCAAAACCTGGGTGTTGCGGGTTTGCTGAGTTTGGGCCACAAAACTCAGGCGTTGGTGGACTGGTTTCCCGGTTTGGGCCTCAAAATCGGGGGTTGGCTGTGAAGGCTGGTTTCCCGGTTTGGGCCTCAAAACCGGGGGTGCGACGTCCAGGAAAAGGACACAGAGCGGTGGCGGCACGTGGCGGCAATCGGGAGGTTGCGTCGAGGCAACGCTACGAGTTGTGCGGGCGTGGCCGTCGGATCCACCTACCATCGAGTTGGTCCAGAATAACCTTAGGGTTTAGCTGGTTCGCTCTGTAAGTAGTTAGGGGTAGAGTGGGATTTAGGAATAGTTAGAATTAGGATAAGTAGGGGGAGACACCCACCTTCCCATCGATCTCAGTCATTTGCACTTTCATAGCTAGGGTTTCCTTCTCTCCCACATCCCTGCTGTAGCGATCCTGAGATCCACAGAGTTGAGAACAATACCTCTGTGCCCGTGAGATTTTGAGGAAGTGAGACCGTAATCTCACTATTGTAGCGTGTGGTAGCCACACGGTTGCAATTTTGTGGCTGTGATTCGTGTTTTGATTGTGTTCTTCGCGGATTACTTTTCTCCACGTTTTTTCCGTCGATCGATCTCTTTGCTCGGTTCATCTTTTGCGAATCCGTTTGAACTGAGTTGTTCTAGATCGTGAGGCACTTGTTTCAATCGAAGGAATTCACCTCTAACCTCACGAGCTAGCAGATCGAGCGATTTTCGTTTCGGGTTAAGTTTTTCTCCTTTCCCCCGAATTTCTTCGATTCATCGATTTGGAGATAGGTTCGAGCCATGATCTCTTAGAGATAGCTCACTATCCTCCTTGTGACTCCTCTCACCAAGGTTGAACCCTAGTGGTTTTGTTTTGGGTGAGATCGAGTTGATTCGGTGGTCGGACTGCTCAAAGTCGGGGTGACCGGACGCTCTCTGATCATCGACTGGACGCTCCTTGTGAGTCCGGTCGTTGAAGGCCAAGCAGAAACACTTTTCGCGTGATCGACCGGACTCTCTGTTTTCGCTAGAACCGGACGCACTGTGGTTACTGTTCACCTGCGTTTTGAGTTGACCGGACGCTAAGTGTTCCGACCGGACGCTCTGACTCCGTGAGTCCGGTCCAACACAGAGAGCTCCCAAAACGGTTTTCACACGACCGGACGCGTCCGGTGGTGCTTGACCGGACACAGGCAGAGTCCGGTCAGTGCTGGTTTTGCGCAGTCTCGTCCGCAGTTTGTCCGTTCGTTGACGGATTTTGTTTTCGTCTTTTGTGTTGAGTTTCTAGGGTTGTATAGTGTCCCGCTATGCTTCTCGGAGGCATCCACCCTACATCTAGGGTCGTGGACATTTGCAAGCTCTAGGTTTGCTCTTGGGGTTGATTCTCGGGACAATGGCAACAAGTTTCCGAAAGGAAAATTTGAAGCTCCCATTCACCCCCCCCCCCCCCTCTGGTCGCTTTCTGGTAGCATTCTCGGTCCTTCAGCTGTGGACCAGAAGGAGTACCGGAGTATGACCAGATCACTTCTCTACCTGACGGCGACACGCCCGGACATCCAGTTTGTGGTGTGTCTATGCGCGCGATTTTAGTCGTCGCCGCGCACTTCTCTCCGTCAGGTGGTCAAGCGCATAATGAGGTACTTATCCTTCACTCCAGAATTTGGGATTTGGTATTCTGCTTCCTCCACCCTCTCGCTTTGTGGTTATTCCGATGCCGATTTTGCTGGTTGCCGTATTGATCGCAAGTCCACTTCTGGGACTTGCCAGTTTATTGGTTCTTCTCTTGTATCGTGGTCTTCTCGCAAGCAGTCTAGTGTCGCCCAGTCTACCACGGAGGCTGAGTATGTTGCTGTGGCTAGCTACTGTTCCAAGTTACTCTGGATGATGGCCACTTTGCGTGATTTTGGTCTGAGCTTTTCTCGTGCTCCCTTGATTTGTGACAGCACGAGTGCCATTAGCGTTGCTAAGAACCCCGTGCTGCACTCGAAGACCAAACACATTGATGTGCGCTTTCATTTTCTGTGAGACCACTATGAGAAGGGTGATATCGACCTTCGTCATGTCGATATTCATCATCAGTTGGCTGATATTTTCACCAAGCCGTTAGACCAATCAACTTTTGCTAGGTTGAGAGGTGAGCTTGGTGTGTGTTTCCCGTTTTAGATGGGGGAAACATTTTGGATCTTGTATCATAAACTGACTTTTCGTTTCTCTTTGTTTCTTCTTTTGGTATCTTTTTGCATCTTTTCTGCATTTCATTTTGCATACGCTTTTACATTCTGAGCTTCATGGATATATTCGTTAGAATGTAATTATGCTCTGTGTAGTGTATGCTCCGATGCTTTATGTCAATATGTGTAGCTTATGCTCTTACTGATCACTAATACATGCTATGAGCTGAGCTATTTTAAATGGTGAACTTGTTTAATGAACTTAAAACCTGAAAATGTTCACCATCGAGATGTGCAACTTGTGTGTGTAGAATGTGTTGAAATCACTTGTGCTTCTCATATATGCTAGGTTGCTATGTCTCTAGTTCTGAGTCATTTACTTGCTTGGTCTGTTCATATACGGCTTTAATTTTGAACCAAGTCAAGTAATTTGGAAAGATCGAGATGGGATTGCTTGTCAACACATCACAGTTTCGAGACTGTTTCCCATTGCACTTTGAGTTAAACTTGAGCTGTGTAGTGTATGACCGAAACTGTTGCTTTAAGCTTCTGATTGCTTCTGCATAGGCTTCGCACAGTTGAAAAGTTAGGCAAGACAAGCTTTCAACCTCTCGCACTCACATGCTGAAATTTAAACTTGTGTAATTTAACCGCTGCAACTCCGATAAAATCTGGATACACAAGTCTATGTTTCATTCTATAGCATGATGATTGAACTTTGCTAGGGGTAGTTCACCTTGTATACATGTTTAGCACTTGTTTGACTTCCTGTCTATACTTGTCTAGTGCTATTTTGATGGTGACTCCTTTTTGGCTAAAATTGCTCACTTTGCTCATATGTTCATATTTCATAAGTGGTGATCAGTTTGAGCCTTTCCTAGCATGTGTGCTTCAGTTGCGTCATTGGACTTATACTGTGTAGAGCATCTTTGCATTCTCTTGACTATATTCCTGAAGCTGCTAACTTGCATTGTGACTCATATGCATTTTGGAAGGGGGAGAACCTCTCTTGTTGGCACTTTTGATGGTGCATTTTCTGAGGGGGAGAAAATTGCTTTCGGTTCCTTATGCTTGATGGTGCATTTTCAACTAAGGGGGAGAATTTGCAAATCATATGCTTCCTTGAGTCCAACTAAGGGGGAGTGTTTTAGTTGTGTGCACTATTCGAGGGGGAGTTTGACCGTAAGGTGTTGGTTTCGAGCCTTCTTGCTAGTTGTGTTGAGCCTCTGTGCCTCTATCTTGAGGGACTGGCATTTTGCTTCGATTTTTCAAATTGGCATTTGCTAGCGGTGTTGAGCCTGTTCTACCTCTTCTTGAGGGCTAGCTTTGTTTGGCTTGATGTTCAGTTGATTTTCCAATTGGTGTCGAGTTTTCCTGCTAGCGGTGTTGAGCCTGTTCTACCTCTTCTTGAGGGCTAGCTTTGCTTTGCTTGGTTGCGTCGAGCCGTTGCCCATGTCTTTGGGAACCAAGTTGTTCTGCTCTTTCCACTTGACCTTCTTCGGCTTTGCTATGTTTTTGGGTCATTTGGCCGAGTTTTCTCTCTTCCTTCCTTCTTCTTATTATGATTTGTGTTGGTAGTTGACAATGCACTCATCAAGGGGCAGATTGCGGATACAAGGGTGTATGTCGAGTCTCTGAGTGATGAGTGATTGTCAACTGGGATAATGCGCATGTTCTTTGGCTTGTGTTGTGCAGGTGTCGAGCACGGAGACAGTGATCAAAGGCAAGGTGAAGGTCAAGTAGAGACGTGTCGTGCCGATGGACCGGGAGTGGCGAAGGGCGGACGTGAGGCTTGGACTGAGGGACCGGTGGCCCAAGGATTAGCTGTGGTGGCTGGCAGCCTGGGACAGCGATGAGCGGAGACTTGCGGGCACGGTGTTGCTCGGGTCGAGGACCTGGGGACATGTGTCGGTGGACGGGGTGCACGAGCGGTGCATCCCCTCTACAGCTTCAGTTTGGTGGTAGAGCCAGAGAAAAACCATCGGGTGGACGGTTTCCAGGTTTGGACCTCAAAACCTGGGTGCTGATGGTTTCCGAGTTTGGCCACAAAACTCGGGCTGAGGACGGTTTCCAGGTTTGGGCCTCAAAACCTGGGTGCTGCGGGTTTGTAGAGTTTGGGCCACAAAACTCAGGCGCGGGTGGGCTGGTTTCCCAGTTTGGGACTCAAAACCGGGGGTTGGCTGTGAAGGCTGGTTTCCCGGTTTGGGCCACAAAACCGGGGGTGCGACGTCCGGGAAAAGGACGGCAGAGCGGTGGCGGCACGTGGCGGCAATCGGGAGGTTGCGTCAAAGCAACGCTACGAGTTGTGCGGGTGTGGCCGTCGGATCCACCTACCATCGAGTTGGTCCAGAATAACCTTAGGGTTTAGCTGGTTCGCTCTGTAAGTAGTTAGGGGTAGAGTGGGAATTAGGAATAGTTAGAATTAGGATAAGTAGGGGGAGACACCCACCTCCCCATCATCTCAGTCATTTGCTCTTTGCACTTAGGGTTTCCTGCTCTCCCAATCCCCTGTTGTAGCTAGCTGAGATCCGCAGAGAACCATACCTCTGTGTACTGGAGATTTTGAGGAAGTGAGGCTGTAACCTCACTGTTGTAGCGTGTGGTAGCCACACGGTTGCAGATCGATGTGTTGATTCGTGTTTTGGTTCGTGTTCTTCGCGTTCTTCGTTTCTCCGTGATTTTCCCGTCACTCGATCTCCTTCTCTACTGCGTCTTTGCGAAATCCGTTTGAATCAACTTGTTCGTTTTTGAAAGGAGATCATTTCCACTGAAGGAATTCATCTAACTCCTCACGAACAAGTAGATTGGGTTGATTTCGTTTTCGTGGCGCTTTTTCGGTTCATATTCCTCCCCTTTCGATTTCCCGGTGTTTGAGTTGATTTGAGTGGATGATTTCTTGGGGATAGTCTTCTAACTACTCCGTGATCATCCTCTCTAAGTTTGGGAACGTGGGATTTTGGTTTAATCGATTTGGAGAAGATTTGGGTGAAGGGCGACCAAAATCGCCCTCACAGGGAGTTGGCGGACAGCCAGGTCAGTGGCTGCGGGTCTCGGTCGTGTTACTGTTCCTTGACCGGCGGACAGTCCACCGAAGGAACTCGCGGACAGTCCGGGAGTCGTCCAGGGACTGTTCAGCAGCTTCGCTGTTTTGGTATTTGACCGGCGGACAGTCCGCCATTGTTTTTCGCGGACAGTCCGGGAACTGTCCAGGGAACTTCAGCAGCACTGCGGTTTTGCTCGTTTGGCCAGCGGACAGTCCGCAACCTGAGCCCGGACAGTCCGCCACTGGGCAGACAGTCCGCGACCGTACTGCCGGACAGTCCGGGACTTGGCTGAAGGCTCTGGTTTAGTGCGTTTGCTCTCCCGGCTTGTTCGCTTGGTTTCCGGATTTCTCGTTTGATCCTAGAGTTGACCAAGGAACCTCTTTAGATATCTTTGCTACTTGTTAGCATAGGTATTTGGGGACATCTCGACATAGCCATCTATCTACGTTCGGGACTTGGTCTTTGAGGGACGAACTTGCTCCGGTGCTTTTGCCATTTGGTTTGCTATTGCTTTATGGTGCCTCGTTGTGATCCTAGGGATCATCCACCCTCTTCCAAGGGTCATGGGCATCATGGTTTTGGTCAAAGCTTCTTGGGTTGATTTTGGGACAATTGGCCAAAGTTTCGAGAGAAATTTTTGAGCTCCCATTCACCCCCCCCCCCCTCTGGTCGCCTTGCTAGTCCTTTCTCGGTCCTTCATTATAAACGAATCGCCTTCTGCAACCTTGACTAGCACTTGCAGTTACTCATCTTCGCCTACGTCTCCTCGCTTCCCCTTGTTGGCTCAACTCGAAAGAAAAAACCCCAATCCTGTAGCAATGGCGAACGGCGATGACCGCGGCAAGCGACCTGCTGAAGGAGAAGCGGAGGGCAGCCAAGCACCGCAACGCCGGCGCCATGGGTAAGAATCGGCTATCCTGCCCCCTTGCAATCTCTATTCCCATGTTTGTCCATTGTTTCGATTTCGATTCTCCTCTTACTTTTAGGATAAGATTCATCTCCAGCAACCAAGGCCATCTCCTTCTCCAATCTGGAACTCCATCATCCGGGTCTTCCAAATCCTCTGACTCTTCAGATTCTTCTTCAGATTCCTATTACTCCGACCGGTGGAACCACCGTGACGCCTGCCACTTCAAGGAGGAACGGGACAAGGCCCGAGAGGAGTTAAGCGAGGTCTCCAAATAGTATGGCATCGACCAACTTGATTGGGAGGATCAGCGGAAACAATTCTGCGATGCAATCTCAGGTTAGAAAAAATCTCCACTTGATTCCTATTTTTCTCTAATCGGACTCGTTTGTCTGATGTATTCCCTTTTCGTTCAGCATTATCAGCAGAGGTTGAGCGCCTGAAGATTGCGGGAACCAGGGTGGCCGACAATGTGAACGCCCAGGGGGAAACCGTGGAGGCGCGCCTTGATGATGCGATCAGCCGTGTCGATCAAGTTGCCATTCATGGCGTACACCATGGCGTCACCTTGGGGCTGGCGGCGATGTCCACCCAGACGCACGAGGACTTCTCCGTCATGCCGACTGGCTTCCATGGCGGCGAGCTTCCAGAGGATATCGAAGATCTCCTGGAAAATTATGAAGATCATGCGACCGTGCTCGCCCAGGCTTCTGACGCTCAATCTGTCTTGAACAGGTTATTTGATTAGTAGTCTGTACTTAGGAGCCTTTTGTAAAACATCTGCATCCGTAAAATGCTTGTCTGTGACTCCCGTCTCCCGAATTACCGAAAGCAAAATCCTCGTATGATATCATCTTCATTAGGTTAAGCTGATATTTTTTGCTCTAAAGGCGACATATGTCATGTCGGCTGTTCACACATTTTTTCTGCTAAAGGCGATGTTCCTCATCGGCTATCTTACTGCATATGATTCTCATGTACCAATCTCCATGCGGGGGTGAAACTTCTTAAGAAATCTTCCATTAATCGCTCTAGAAAACTCTTCCCCCAGCAAAGTCTTCAAAATATATGCGTTGCCAGGCACATGCCTTATTACTCGAAAAGGACCTTCCCAATTTGGAGGCCATTTGCCGAATGCTTTGTCCTTCGCTCCGATAGGCAACACAACCTTCCAAACTAAATCTCCCTCTTCAAAGTGTTTTTCCTTGACCTTTTTGTTGTAATACCTGGCAACACGCAATTTATTCTTCTTTATACTTTCCAATGCCTTAAGACGAACCAGGTGCAGATCTTCTAGTTCGTTCATCACTAAACTCTCATAATCTTCCTTTCTTAACTCATTCTGAAACATAACTCACCTTGAACTCAATTGTAACTCCCAGGGTAACACAGCACAATGTCCATAAACCAACTCGTAGGGAGATACTTGAGTAGATCCATGACATGTCATTCGGTAAGCCCATAATGCTTCACTTAAAACCGAATGCCATTTTTCGGTTTCTCATCAATCTTCTTCTGGAAAATCTTAATCATAATCTTATTTGATGCTTCGGCTTGACCATTGGCTTGCGCGTAATAAGGAGAAGAATTACATAGCTTGATCCCCATTTCTTCAGCAAAATCACAAAATTTGGATGATGTAAACTGGGTCCCTTGATCCGTAGTCATAGTTTGAGGAATCCCGAACCTGTGAATTATATGCTCTTTGACAAAATTGATCATGTTCTCTGATGTAACCTTCTTCAAAGGCACAGCCTCAACCCATTTAGTAAAGTAGTCTGTAGCCAATAGTATGAATTTGTGTCCTTTACTGGAAGGAGGATGAATTTGACCAATCAAATCTATAGCCCATCCTCTAAATGGCCACGGCATGATAATTGGATTCATGGCCGATGCTAGAACTCTCTGAACATTCCCGAATCTTTGACAATCTTGACATCCCTTATAATATTCAAAACAATCCTCGAGCATAGTCGGCCAAAAATAACCGGTCCTTCTCATTATCCATTTCATTCGGTAGGCCGATTGATGTGCGCCACATAATCCTTCATGTACCTCATACATCAGCTTCTTGGCTTCTTCTTGGCTTAGACACTTCAGGAGCACCCCATCTATGGATCTATAGTACAACTGACTGTCAAGAAGTGCAAACTTGATAGCTTTATATCTGATCTTTCGAGAAACCTTCTGTGATGGATTTTTTAAGTATTCGGTAATTTCTTTCCTCCAATCATCAACCATATGACCTCCATCCAAAGCAAGAACTTCTTGATCCTCCCGATATCCTGAAGCAACTTGAGCCAATTTATTTGCTTCTTCATTACGCCCCCTAGGGATATGATGTAAAGTTGCTATCCGGAAACATTTCAAAAGCTCTTGACATTCTTCATAATATTCTCTCAATATGTCACTTTTACATTCATATTGACCAATCAACTGGTTGATGACTAACTCAGAATCCCCAAAGATTTCGACAGCAATAGCTTTTATTTCCACAAGAAGTCGAAGTCCTCTGAGCAAAGCTTCATATTCTGCTTGGTTGTTGGTAACATAAGACCCAATGGGGATAGCATACTTGAAAGTTAATCTTCGTGGAGAAATCAAGAAAATACCAACACCACCACCCTTGCTGCAAGATGAGCCATCAAAAAACAATGTCCAAGGTGCAATATTCACTATGTCAGCAGAAGGATCACGATGATGAGTAACAAAATCGGCAATAACTTGACCTTTCACTGCCTTTGCCGACTCGTATCTCAGATCAAATTCTGACAATGCTAAAATCCACTTGCCGATTCTACCGTTTAGAATAGGCATTGACAGCATATGTTTTATTACGTCAAATTCAGAAATTATTTTGCATTCGGCATCCAACAAGTAATGCCGAAACTTGGTGCATGAGTAATACACACATAAACAAAGCTTCTCCGTGGTTGAATATCTCGTTTCTGGATCTAACAGTGTTCGGCTAAGGTAGGCTATTACTCTTTCTTTCTCTTCAAATTCTTGCATAAGAGCCGATCCTATTGTCAGCCCATCAGCTGCCACATACAATTTGAAAGGCTTACCAAACTGAGGAGGTATTAATACTGGTGGTGCTTTCATATATTCTTTAATTTCATCAAAAGCTTTCTGTTGCACGTCACCCCATATGAACTTTTGATCTTTCTTAAGCTTCAGCAATGGAGAAAAAGGCAAAACTCTCTCGGACAAGCCAGATATGAATCTCCTTACAAAATTAATCTTGCCAAGCAACGACTGCAACTCTGTGAGGTTGGTTGGAGGGACAACTTGGTCTATTGCCTCCATGCTTTTCTTTCCTACTTCAATTCCTCCTTTATGGATCAGAAACCCTAAAAATTCTCCTGCCGAAACTCCAAAAGCACATTTGTTTGGATTCATTCTCAAACCATGCTTTCTTGTGCACTCCAAAGTTTTCCTTAAATCAGCCAAATGCCCTTCGTGATCTCTGGACTTCACAACCACATCATCAATATAAATTTCCACGATCTTGTCGATTAGTTCATGAAAAATGTAATTCATGGCTCGTTGATAAGTTGCACCGGCATTCTTCAACCCGAATGTCATAACAACCCATTCAAACAGGCTGATATGACCAGGGCATCTAAAAGCTGTTTTTGAAACGTCTTCTATTGCCATAAAGATCTGGTTGTATCCAGCGTTACTGTCCATAAAGCTGATGACTTCGTAACCAGCCGCTGCATCAATAAGCAATTCGGCAACCGGCATCGGGTAACTATCTATTGGAGTAGCTTTATTGAGATCCCTAAAATCAATGTAGACCCTCATCTTACCATTCTTCTTGTACACCGGAACTATGTTTGAGATCCAATCTGCATATCTACACTGCCGAATGAAATTTGCTTTCAATAATCTCTCGACCTCTTTCTTTACATCGGCTAGTACTTCTTCCTTGAAAATCTTTCGAGGAGGTTGTTTGTAAGGACGATACCCAGGTTTGATCGGTAGTCGATGCTCAACAATAGAGCGATCTAACCCAGGCATCTCTGTGTAATCCCAAGCAAAACAATCTTTGAACTCCTTTAAAAGATTTATCAATTCCAGTCTATATTCTAGATCCAAATTTGCACTGATATATATCGGCCTTGCTTCAATTCCATCACTAATATTTACTTCTTCTAATTTATCAGCCGACATGAAGCCTTGTCCCAATTTTCCTTTGTTTCTGTCAATTGGGTTGTTCTCAGTTTCAGGCATTCTTGAAACGAAGTGGTCCCACCGGACGTGCCAAAAAGTGTGTTGACGCAAAAAGTGACACCTTGCGCCAAGACACACAGCAAGCCGAACGAGGCTAGCTTCAATCAGGTGCCCGAAGTGTGCTGAATCCGGAGACGTGCCAGTCGGTTTGACCTGAAAACCAACAAGGGATAAAATGTGAGAATACCTCTGGAACGTGTTGGGTAAAACCAGACAGTTCCATATGTACGGCTTCGAAAGCCAATCGCGACCGCACACAGCTACAGAAGCTGTCTGTCAGAGCATGTTTACAAAGCTATTCGACAAGTATGAGAACAGAGTGTGTGAAGCATATTAACTGCCGAATGCAAAAGAAAGACATGCTTGAACGAATCAAAGATATTATAAACAGGCAACTTGCAAGAATAGATCTATCCAAATAATGCATGCATAGGCCAATCCAACTAATCTGCCGCACGTTTAGTCTTCAAAAACCCGTCAAGCATAAACTTAAGCAAAGCTAATCCACCGCATGATACCACTTGCTATAAGTCTATACCACTTCTTATAATTAGATCAATCTACCGCATGATACAATCTAATTATAACAAGCTAAAAGCATGCATATATCTGTACATATCTATAGGAGCTCATTACTCGTGTAAGCTTGACCAAAATCGGCAAACTAGCCGAGTTGGGGTCCATGAGGAAGGAAACATACAAGCAAACATGATCAAACTAATCTAAAACCTGTATCTGCCGCACGACACCCAGTTCTATCAAAGCATAAACATGATCGACATGTATGAACCCACAACATGTAACAACCTAGATTGAAAACTGATCTGGCCATCATGATCTTATGATTAGCAAAGCACAAGTAAACTTGTGAAACGAGGCCAAATAGAAATCAATCTAGATTGGGCAAAAGAGTGTTACAGGAATTAAATAAATAAAACACATAACACATGATAACTTAATGAATCTACTAGATTTGCCAAATCTAATAGAGCCGATAACTATTTTTACTCATGTCTTAATCCGCCGCCCGATACAAGGCACAAGCAAAAACTTCTCATCATAAGCTTAAATCCACCGCACGATACTAAGCTTAACATACGAGACTACTTGCATCATATCTAAATCCACCGCATGATACTAGACATGATAACAAGGTTGCCGGTACTTACGGAGGTCGACGGATCGATGTTTCCTCTCGAAGAACTCGACGACACGACTTAGGGACTCGAAGATGGCACGAGGCCGGTTTGTATTGATGTGGTTGTGAACCCTTTTTACAATGGTCGAGGGTTTATATTTATACCCTGGACGAAACGCGAGTCCCAAATGATCACGACATATACAATGAATTTTGGAAAGATACAAATACTATTCCTGTTCTTCTCAGCATCCTCCATCGTCACGTATTTTCTTGTGCAAGCCATCTTTACTTCTCGAATGGAGTCACTGTTTTTCGCAAAACAACCAATTGCACAGGCATTTGCCGAAAACTCGAAGATTAGCCGACCGCTCGATCGTTTACCGAATGCTCCTCTTACTGCTGGTTGGGCCCTCTTGACATTCTCTCATGCGTGCGAAAATCTGGTGTCAACAGTAACCCAACCACGCCAAAAGCCAGCTTGAGGGAGGACCCCGTCAAAGAGGTAAGTATCACTACCGTCTTTATTTCTGTCAGTTTTATTTTTATTTCAGTAATTCAAATTTGAGTTTTATCTTAGTTAATTTGCAGTTAAAAAATAATAAATAAATAAAATAAATGAAACGCTCTCATCGTAAGTCTTTTTTGATGAATAAAAATAATGTATGCCATGCATTAGAGTTATCATGGGAGAACGTATGCTAGAACTAAACTTGAGACATGATCATTAGACTAAGTAAAGGGGAAGTAAGCTTCTACTTTGACTTGAGCGAGTCAAGTTTGTGGAGTAGTTATTTTGAAAAAATTAAAAACTTGCTCTAAGTACTTCTGTAGCAAAGAAAGTCCTACCAAAGCCAAATAATTTGTACTCTTAGAGTAGGAGCTTCCACTTGTTGCATGTTAGTGTTGAGGTAGTTAGACTTTTGTTGATAGTCATGGTAGAGAAACTTGTCATATTTTTAGACCAAGGAATTCACTTGCACCCACCTATATAGTGCTATTCTTACACTGAGAATATGCACACAACATGCCTTTATTTCCATTCATTGTTAGGAATACTCCATGGCAGAATATCATGCTATATAATGAAATCTCAGGGACATGGCTATAGTAGTTAAAAAAGAGCAAGTGCTCTAGAAAGAAAAGAATATTCAAAAGAGCAAGTGCTCTAGAAAGAAAATTCAAAAGAGCAAGTGCTCTAGAAAGAAGAGAATATCCAAAAGAGCAAATGCTCTCATTCATAGCCATGATCCCACAAATGAGATAAAAATGAGAAGTGCCATGAAAGTATTAGCCACAATAAATACCACACACTTGCACATTCCTGGTCTGAACCTATGATTTGTTGCTCCTTTGCTCCATTTGTCTAACTCAGCAAAATTATGCTAGCATTGCATGCTCACTTTTATCCTACCCATTAAACCCCACATAAAGTCTTAGTGAGAGGATAATTCTTCCATTTCCACATACAAATATGGGTGATTGAGTGAGCCACATAAGTTACTAAGCATGCTTTCTTTTGAACAAAACTTGCAAAAACTCCACATATCTTGATTAGCAAAATAGGCAAGGGAAAGACAAACCTTCTTTCTTGCTAGTCTTTTGTTCTAATCTTGAGTGCAGGGAAGGCTACCAATTCCATGGTGATGAGAATAATATGGGCATACACAACAAAAACATAGAGTTTCCAAAATTTAAGTTCATGCTTGCTCGAGGACGAGCAAGAGGTAAGCTTGGGGGAGCTTGTTGATGCTCACTAAGTGTCATATTCTTAGCATCAACAAGGTCATATAACACAACACAAGGGCCTAAAATCAACCAAAAACCTTTTATAAATTAACGATTTCCACTTGTCCTTGAGTTTTATGTGAATGTAGGAAATTGTAGGGTTTTTGAGCAAAATGACCAAGAGGACCCACCAGGAGGCGAGCACACTCACCTGGGCTCACTTTGGGCCAAGGTGGGGTGGCGCCCACCACCCCTCACTGGCGGCCGGTAGGGGAGTGAGGCCCAAACTCCTCCCCTGCCACGTCACTGATCCAGGGGAGGCGTGCCACACTCATTTGCAGCCATTGATCACTTAGGTCATTGCATCCAAGGGCCAAGAAGGGATGTCACAAGGATCATGACCCAATTGCCCATGTGACGGTTATTTGGACATGCAACCGACCTTGGAACCGCCTCCCTGGAGCTCCTGGATGCCGTTGAAGCAAGGTCGCTGGATCCAACGGCCAGGGGGGTGGCGGCCACCACCTAGGCCTGGCGCCCGCCACCACACTCACCCCCCTGACCTAACCCTAGGTCCATAAGTACCCCCCTAGGTCCGTTAGGCTATAAATAGGACCCCCCGAGCTCATTTGTACTCAGACCTCACCTCATTAGTCCCACTCTCTTGTAAGCGAAGCTCTGGTGAAGTAACACTCTAGTTGAGAGACTTAGAGTGAGAGCGAGAGTGAAGAAGAGAAGAGCTAGAGTTGTAATAGAGGATCTTCCAAGTCTCTCGTATAATTCCAAGTTTTTCTTCATTTATCTTAGTGTTCTTCTACTTTCAGCATTTACTTTAAGTTATTTACTTATTGTTCTTGTTGAGTGCTTTCGATCATAGATAACTTAGTATTTAGCTTGTATCTAGTTTGGGTTCTTCGCTGAGTAATCAGTGCTCTAGTTTTGGATGCAAGATTAGACTAGTATATATTAGTGTAAGCACGGTGCTTAGACTAATACCTTAGTTTGTGGCTAGCCCCCGGATAGTTGTGGTAGCAAACAGGTGGTGACAGCCCTGGGAGCCTTGAATTCTACCACGTAGTTGGGTTAGTTCTTAAATCATAAACCTCGTTGTGCACGTCTGAGGTAAATAGTCCAGAGGGTGTGTACGGTTCAAAGAACTAGATAAACCTTTGTTGCTAAGTTAGTTGTGATCGTAAGTGTGTAGGAAAACATTAATCTGTTCATCGGCCAGACCCCGCCGATTTAGTTTAGTAGTAGTTAGTCTTTCTTTCTTTCTTTTTAGTAGTAGTAGAAATCAAACCCCCATTCATACTTTTCGATCAACCTTGCTAGAATCACTAGTTATTCATAATGGTCCTAGTGTTAGTTCTGCCATAGTAGCTTCCGTGTGGAAATAAATACGATACTCGGTTACTCCCGGGTGAAGTGCTACAATTGACTTATTCTGTGCGCTTGCGGAATTTACCAATAGTCATAAGAATAGTTAGTTATACTTCTTACATTAAGAAGTACCAACAAGCCTTTCTGGCGCCGTTGCCGGGGATAGATTTCATAGTCTACTCCTAGTGACGACGTTAGCAAGTGTCAACAAGCATTTCTGGCGCCGTTGCCGGGGATAGATTTCATAGTCTACTCCTAGTGACGACGTTAGCAAGTGTCAACAGGTACGATCCACTGTGGTACTTGCTGTAGCCACACGACTCAGACGGGAGTAGGTGGAGAGCATTAAATGCTTCTTGGGCCATACCGGAAGTAGGTATGGGGCGGTCGAGGCTTGCTTCCTTCACTGGGAAGGTTTGGCGGTCGAGGCCTTTCCTGGGGAATTTGAGGAGAGGCGGGGGTATTTGGTGAGGCGTCGAGGCTTGCTCCGCTCGGGATTTTTCCGTCACCGTGCCTCGAGGGTGCGTCGGTATAGCCTTGAAGGGGAGTCTTCCGTGGGTTTGATGGGTTGTTGAGTTTTGCTCGTGGGCCAGCCCATCTCGGATTGGGACTTGGGCCGATTTTGGCATTGTGGTTGAAGGCTAGTCGTGGGCCTTGCCATGGATTAGTTTTTTGAAGCGGAGGTTTTGGGGTACCCCTTCCCATGTAATCGACAATTATGACCAAGCCTTTGATGGAGCTAGCTAGATGGCAACCATGATGGATGGTGATGGCCACAAGTTCTCAAGTGATCATATGCTCTATCTTTGGTGAAATGGAGAAGGAAAAGATGTCAGTGCTCAAGTTGAGATCTTAGTTTTATCTTTTTTTCTTGAGTGATAGGCAAGCCAGACTATCAACAGGGATACATTTGAGGCTAGCTAAATGTGGAGAAAAGTGCTCATGATGTCTAACTTCTAGCGGTTGAGAGACACCACGCACTCACGAACACATAGAGGTTTTCTGGTTGTGGTCGGTAGTACCGACCAAGGGGGTCGGTAGTACCGCCCAAGGGTGCTGTGTGCAATGCTCTCTGGATTGGGTCTCAGTTGACCTAGCGGTGGTACCACTATAGAGTCGGTACTACCGGGCTCGGTAGTACTAACCCTAAGGTTGGTAGTACCGAGGATCCAGGTCGTTTTACACCCTCTCTGTGTGTGGTCTGAGTTGGCCTAGCGGTTGTACCGCTATAGGGTCGGTAGTACCGACACCCTGGTCGGTAGTACCGTGGTCAGAAGGTGTATCGAGATGCTCTCTGTGTAGGTTTGAAATTGGCCTGTCGATAGTACCGCCATAAGGTCGGTACTACCGACTACCGGTGGTACTGACCAGGGGTCGGTGGTTCCATCGGGTCAACGGTTGTTGTAACAGCTGTTTTAATGCAGTCGGTACTACCGACCCAGTGGGGTCGGTACTACCGACCGTGGCGAAGACATGACTGGTATATATAGCCGCTCGGCCAGCTTCTATTGGTTACCTCTTTGATTTCTCTGACCTAAGACAAGAAAGAGAGCTCGCAAGTGTTGACCAAACTCCTCTCTCTCCCCCTTTGATTCTAGAGTGAATCTCTTGCAAGCTTTGAGCTAGGGAAGTGAGATCAGAGAGTGAGAAGCATCGATCTACATCTTGAGCACTTGGATCTTACATCTCTCCGGCTTGATTTGTGTTCTTTACTCTTAGGTTCTTGGAACCCTAGCCGGTTAAGTGTTCTTCGGTTGTTGCCCGTGATTTACTCATTTGTGAGGGCACTTTGAAGTGTTTGTATTACCCTCGTGATTCTTAGTGAAGAAACTCGAGTAGCCTTTGTGGTTGCTTGAGTGAGGCAAGGAGGTTAAAGAGACTCCGACCTTAGTGGTCACCTCAACAACGAGGACGTAGACACTTCTTAGTGAAGAGGCCGAACCTCGGGATAAATCTTGTGTCCCGTGTGCTTGTTGGATTTGCCTTTTCGATTATTTCGTTTGCACTCGTGTTCTTCCTCCCTCTCTCTCATTCTTAGGTGTGTGAAGGCTCGATCTGCACTTTGGGGAGGAGCCACTACTTGAACAAGGATTCTAGATTTTTAAATAGGCTATTCAACCCCCCCCTCTAGCCATTCGGACCTTTCAGCAGGTTACAAAGTACACCGAATCTTCTCCATTCCTCAGGGGAGGGTAAGTATGTGTACTTTTGGTCGCCGGATTTTAACACCTCAAAAGCTATCCTAAAATTCTAGGTTGTTTGAAGCATCAAAAATGTCGAGTTCCAACGTGTGATCACATCAAGTGATGGCTTTTTCTTGCATGTAATGTCTTCTCGTACAACAATTTCTTTGAACATTTGTTTTTTAGATGTTCAACATATGGATTGGATATAATAATACAGTCTATATATAATGTGTTACTTTGGCTGCTATAATTTTTTATCAAAATGGTAATAAATAAATATTTGTGACTATTTTGTGAAAATATTGGAACAAAGTCAATCTGATTATCTATAACTCTTATAAAGCAAAACCCCACTAGCAGTTCTCTTATTATGCAAAGTGTTCACATCAGCATCTACTAGAACACTCCACTATTTAGCACATCTAACTATACCTCCATACAAAGTGTCCACATTAGCATCCACTAACATATTAGCAAACTACATCATTTACAAACATATATTTAGAATTTTATCCGTGATTTCTGCAGCAACGGGCAAGGTGTTCTCCTAATTCTAATTAATATCAATACCGTAAACCAGACTTGTTTTGCTAAACCAATAGCCAAGTTAATAATGTTTTCCCTATGTTTTTTAAAACAGGGTAGAGGTTGGGCTTTGTTACAGGACTCCAATTACTTTATAGAAGATTTATAAGAGCTCCAACAAATCTAAACCTTAACTTTAGAAAAGATACAACAGTCACCTAAATAATGGTTAAAAGGAAAATAATCAAGCCATATTAATATTAATATAATTTCATATATAGATGAAAAGTTATGTCCACATGAATGGCCAAATGCACCTAATTATTTGAACGTAACATGATTACCATGGAAAATGCACCTTTGATTGCACATGTTCGACATTTACATCGTCCCAAAATTATCAGCAAAAATATTTTAACCTATTTTTGTCGCTCGATGTCTTTTCTTGGAAATGTTTTTTTTATCATGGAAGAAAGCTCCATTACTCATGAAATGACGCCAAATCATTGGCAACCAAAACACGAATACAATTCGGAATGTTATATCAGCAGCCAAATTGCAAGAACGAGGGATATGCACAACATTATAAGAACTAAAGTTGTTTCTAAGTGAATCCTTGAGTTCCCAAAGTAGGCCACCTGCTGTGCAGCGATCAAATTCTGAAGAATTGATTGGCTGCCCTCGCCAGCATGACTGCATCTGTTTCAACAATAGCTCTCTGAATCCCCAAATCAGCCGCCCTTTGCAAAGCATGAAGACAAGCCACGATTTCTGCATGAAAGGCTTCACTTACATTTTGAATTCTGCCATATCCTGAGGAGATTACTCCCCCATCCCATTCACGGATTAAGAAGCCCCACCCTCCCGAACGTGAACTTGCAGAGAAAGCGCCATCACAATTTATCTTGACGACATTCTCTGGCGGAGGTGACCAGCACTTTCTGGGTTTCATTTCATCTTCCTCTTTCTTGGATTGCTTAAGGCTCGACCACTCCTCAGCATAAGAGCCAATCAGCAAAGCCAAACGACCAGGATCCCTCGGTTGCTCTCCTTCTCTCACTCCGCATCTTTCAGACCACCAGAGGTAAAGAAGGACAATTACTCTCTTTTGAATATTCGGCCTCATCTTTAAGATCCCCTCAATCAGTTCTCTTACTGACAGCAGCTTCGCTATAATTCCACTCGTGTTGCTTCCAACTACAGGTTCAACCAGATTTGCCACACCCCTTTACACTTGAAAAAGAAATGTGCTCCATCCTCGTCAAAGCGCCCACACGTGAGTACATGACACACCTGGTATCAATTTTCATCCCACGTCGTCGAAGATTAACCCGAAGTGCCAAAGAGTTATGACCCAGCCGCCATAAGAAATGAATCATTTTCCTTGGGCAGTTCAGATTCCACACTTTCTTCCAAAAAGGGTCATCGACTCGAACAGCAGTGCCTGATGTGGATCCTCCTCCTCTATGCTCAGTGCATCTCCTTTTATCTTCCATGAATACCTTATATGCTGATTTGACAGTGAATTGCCCATTAGTATTGAAATGTCATGCAAATAGGTCATCCATTCCTTCATGTATAGGTATGCATAAAATGCAGTCTGCGTCCTCCTCCCAGAAAACCTCTCGAACTAGTGCATCATCCCAAGATCCAGTAACCGGGTTTATGAGCTCATCAACATATGTCATCAGATTTTGGCCCCTTGGGGTGAAAGGCTTTCGAGACTGATCTCTCGGTAACCACTGATCATCCCAAATCCGAATGTTCTTGTAAAACGATAGGGTTAACGTGCTTAACCCCTAGGGTAGCACGGTTGCGTGTTATATATGGGTGGGAAAAGCCCCCACCGTGGCTTACAGTCATATATGGTTACATTGATCAAGATCCACTAATCTAGGAGTAATTATCTCTATCTTCTAACATCCTCCCTCAATCTCAGCCACTTCGGAGGTTGAGATTGTCTCTGAATTTTCTCAACTTATTTATTGGAAGAGCCTTGGTGATCCCATCAGCTACTTGATCACTAGTAGCAATGAATCTGACTTCCAATAATCCTTGAGCTACTCTTTCTCTTACAAAGTGAAAATCTATTTCTATGTGCTTTGTTCTGGCATGAAATACAGGATTTGCGGAGAGATAGGTTGCTCCAAGATTATCACACCATAGCCGTGCTCTAGGCGGATGACTGACACCAATTTCCGTTAGCAGCTTCTGAATCCATAACATTTCTGCAGTTGCATTTGCTAATGCCTTATATTCTGCTTCTGTGCTTGACCGAGAGACGGTCGGTTGCTTCCTAGCTGCCCACGAGATTAAGTTGCTGCCAAGGAATACTGCAAAGCCACCAGTAGACCTTCGATCATCAACACACCCAGCCCAATCTGCATCTGAAAATGCGCTGACAAGCACTGAATCTGACTTTCGAATCTGTAGTCCAAGTTTGATGGTGCCTTGTACATACCTCAGGATACGTTTCACGGCGCTCCAGTGAACTGTGGTTGGCGAGTGCAAGAATTGACATACTTTGTTCACCGAAAAGGAGATATCTGGTCTAGTCAATGTAAGATACTGCAATGCCCCAACCACACTTCTGTATTTTGTAGCATCTACGGGCCCAAGACAGTCACCATCCTTGACACTCAATTTTTCAGAACTCGACAGTGGAGTGTCAACCGATTTGCTCTTGTTCATACCAGACCTTGTCAGAATATCATTAGCATACTTTTCTTGGGTGAGAATCATACCATTTATTCCCCTCTTGACTTCGATGCCCAAGAAATAGTGTAGATCACCTAGATCTTTCAAGGCAAAATCCTTCTGTAAATCAGCAAGAAGTGCATTGGTAGCTTTAACAGAGGAGCTAGCCACAATTATGTCATCCACATAAACAAGAACAAATAGTGTGTCTCGTCCTTTGTTGTAGTAGAAGAAAGAAGCATCTGAATGTGAAGGAATAAAACCTAAGGCTTCAAGCTTACCACACAGCCTGGCATGCCATGCTCTTGGAGCCTGTTTTAGTCCATAGATGGCCTTATCAAGCTTGCATACATACTTTGGATATCGTGGATCAACATAGCCTGGAGGTTGATTCATATACACTTCTTCTTGAAGTATTCCATGAAGGAATGCATTTTTTACATCAAGTTGTCGAAGAGACCAATTCCGAGAGACTGCTATGGACAAAATTAAACGGACAGTAGCAGCTTTAACGACCGGACTGAAAGTATCCTTATAATCAATACCATACCGTTGTTTAAACCCCTTTGCAACCAGTCGAGCCTTGTACCGCTCAATTTCACCATTGGCTTTCCTTTTAATCTTGTAGACCCACTTGCAGTCAATTATATTTTTGCCTGGAGGAGGTGAAACTAGATGCCAAGTTCCATTTTCAATCAGAGCACGATGCTCCTCATCCATGGCCAATACCCAATTCTTGTTACGCAAGGCATCTCCAAGAGTGGTCGGTTCCTCGGACACGGTGGCACTGTTGCACCATCTCACTGTACCATCAGAATATGTTTTGGGTTTAACAATTCCACGCTGAGAACAAGTTGTGGGGCGAGACATACTTGGAACAAGGCTTGTTGATTCTGGCTGCAACATCGGAGCAGTATCGTTGGCCACAGAATTGGTGCCCCCAGCCGATCCGGAGGAAGCAGGTGGTCCGGCCGCTGGATCCGCGTGTGCAGCCGCACGGGACGGTGAAGCCACGGTTGACGCAGGCAACGGCGTAGAGAATCCGGACTCCGTGGTCGGGGGCGACGCGGTAGCAGGAGCGAGATTCGGTGGCAATCCCGAAGCTGGTCGGCTGCCATGTGGAGGCGGATCTATCCCGGATGTCGTGCCGCACTTGTCTCCATCTCCCCGACACATAAAATGACGGCCAGAAAAAATGGTTTGGCTGCCGTTTGTAGTAGAATTTCCGGCCAAATTTTCTCCCCCGTCAACACCATCCTGTAAAACATCATCAGAAGAACAGCTAGACGACACATTAGTAGGTAATGAAGAATCAATCACCCGATCACATGATGAAATTCCCCCAAAATCAGAGTTTGGATTTAGAAGGATATCGGGAAGTAGTTGAAGTTCAGCTCGAAGTTGAGCACCAGCATTGGGATGAAGTGTGGAAAAGGGAAAAACGTGTTCGTCAAACACGACGTCTCGCGACACATAGACTCAGCCAGTAGAAGGTTCAAGACACTTGTACCCTTTATGATGGCTACTGTAACCAAGGAAAACACATTGCTTGGAACGGAACTCTAGTTTCCGGGAATTATATGGCCTTAGATTCGGCCAACACGCACATCCAAAGGTACGAAGGAAAGAATAATCAGGAGGTTGTCCATGGAGACGTTCAAAAGGGGTGTCATGGCCAATCACTTTGGAAGGTAGCCGATTGATTAGATAAACAGCAGTGAGGAAAGCTTCGTCCCAGAACTTTAGTGGCATGGATGCGTGGGCTAACAGAGTGAGCCCTACTTCAACAATATGTCTATGTTTTCTTTCAGCCGACCCATTTTGTTGATGAGCATGAGGACAAGACACGTGATGTTCTATGCCTATGCGTTGAAAGAAGGGACTGAGGGACTGATACTCGCCTCCCCAGTCAGTTTGCATACACTTAATTTTGCAATCGAATTGTCGCTCAACGAGATTTTGAAAATCCTGGAAACACTGAAAAACTTCAAACTTACGTTTCAGGAGATAAATCCAACTAAACTTGGTGTAATCATCAACAAAGCTTAAATAATATGTGTGGCGACCAACAGAATTCGGGGCCGGACCCCATACATCAGAGAACACAAGCTCAAGAGGACTCATAGACACACTGGTAGACTTTGGATACGGCAACTGATGGCTTTTGCCTTGTTGACAAGCATCACACACATGAACTTTATTTGACTCTAGGTTGACAGGAAGCTGGTGGCGACGGATGACACGCTGGACGACAGGAGGTGAAGCATGGCCAAGGCGATAATGCCACACAGACGTAGGAAGCTTGACAGCACCTAACACCTTTTTATTTGAGGGTTTTATTGGGTATAGACCACTCTCACATGCACCCCGAAGAATTGTGTTCCTTGTTTCCTGATCCTTGATAACAAAATGATTGGGATGAAATTCTAAGAAGACATTATTATCACGAGTGAAACGATTTACAGAAACAAGATTTTTGCTAGCTTGAGGAACATGCAAAACATTTTGAAGATGTAATTTACTGGAAGGGGAATTCAAGGTACTGTGACCGATATGACTGATCTCCATACCTGATCCGCTTGCAGTGTGAACTTGATCGCCGCCATGATATCTATCACGCACCGTCAGCTTGTCGAGGTCACTGGTAATATGGTCAGTAGCACCAGTATCCATGTACCAGTTGGTGTCCACTCCATAGCCTTTCATTGCTGAAGAGACAGACCTTTGTTGCAGTGAGGAACCTCCACCATAAGAAGAATCATACCTCTTGTAGCATCGACCGGCGTGATGACCTTCTTTTCCACAGATCTGACAGATAACGCCGGCCTGGAAAGAAGATGTGCGGCCGCCGTTTCCGCGACCAGAACCATTGGTCCGGCCACCACCGCCGCGAGATCCTCCAGATCTGCCACCACCACCGCGACTTCGGGATGGCTGGTGTCCGCGGACACTCTTATGCGCCACGTTCACGGAGGGTTGATGTCCGCCATTGCGGAACACTATGCGCTGCTCGTGGCTTAGAAGCTGAACGAGTAGTTCCGAGGGGGAGATTGGTTCCACCCTTGCAGCCACTGCCGAAACGACCGGATCGAAATCCAGATCGAGACCAGTGAGGATATAGGAGATGAGTTCGTCATCCTCCAGTGGTCGTCCCGCAGCCGCCATGTCATCTGCCAATCCTTTCATCTTGGCAAAATATTCAGTAACAGAAGATGTACCTTTGGATGCAGTGGCAAGCGCCATCCGGGTACTGATGATCTTGGCACGCGACTGGGAGGCAAACAGCCCGGCAATGGCTGCCCAGGCGCTTGCTGCAGTGACGCAGGTGTTCACGTGACCAAGAACTTCCTTGGACATGTTCGACAGCAGGTAAGTGAGGACCGTCTGATCCTTGGCCACCCATGACGCGTAGTCGGGATTGGGCTCAGGATCCTACTTGGATGCATCACCAGATGCATCGGCCTTGTCTCCAGCCGGCATGATAACGGCCGGTGGCGGCGCTGCAGTTGGTTCAATGAACGAACCCATCTGGGCACCCCTCAAGGCGGACAGTACCTGTGTAACACCCTAAATTTTTCTTTTATTTTAAATAGGCTAATATGATTTTTTTTGATTTTTTTATGGCATTATAACATAGGCAAACTAAATAAATGTTGGGGAAATAAAAATTTATTCTAGCCTAGCAACAAGTTGATGCATTCATGCTGCTGCATTCTTTTGTTTGAGTGAAGTTCAAATTTGAAATCTAGAATTCAAAATTCAGTTTGGAAAAGATTTGGAAAACCATTTGCAAATAAAAGAGAAGAGCAAACATTTTCCTTCTCTCCCATCCCTCCATTCTGGCCCGCAGGCCTTTTTCCTTTCCTCTCTGCCGGCCTGCTCTTTTCCACTCTCGGCCCGCGCACCGCCTCCCTCCGCGCGGCCCATTTAGCTGGGCCGGCCCAACCGCGCTGCCTCCGCACCGCGCAGCGCCGCAGCGCCCCGCCGCGCGCGCCGTCTCGCTGACGGACGGGTCCCGCGTCGTGCAGTCGCTGACAGGTGGGGCCCACCTGTCGGAGTCATCCCCAACCTCCGCCCGAGGTTCCCGCTGCAAGCCGCCGCCGCGCTCATCCTTCCGCGTCGTCCCGATGACCCCGGAGGAGGCTTTATCCAAGCACCCCGAGCCCTATAAAAGCCCCGCGACCGTAGTCGCCTTCCTTTTCCCATCTTCGAGCTGCTCTCGTGCCTCCAAGCCGCGCTACCCTCGAAACCCTAGCCGCCGCCACCGCCGAGCTCGTCTTCGCATCTCGGCGCTTGGTCGTCGATTTGAACCTTCCCCGAAGCTCCGCCGCACCGTAAGGTCTTCGGAGAACTCCTCAATTGTGTATTTCATGCTCCGTTTACTCACGAATGGCTCGCCGTCCCTTGCAGTTTCCGCCGACCGCCAAACTCCGTCGTGAGCCCGCCTCGACTCGTCCCGACCCTTGGTTTGTGTCGTGGTGAGATCCCCATCTTCTTCTCTCTCTTGGACTCTCTGCTGTGTCGAATGACGTCCGGAATCGCCGAGCCGGCCAACTCCGGCGAGCTCCGCCACCGTGCGAATGGCGCTCCGCCGCGCCGTCTCTGTGCTAGACGGCGGCGCCGCCCGAGCCCGCTAGATTTAATCTGGATCGCCTAGATTAGATCGGACGACCAAGAGCGGCTGATACCCCTTCGCCGGCTGAATTGCTAAAGAGCCCCTCGGCTTTTGCCAAATTAACCTGCGGTTCCTGCCGGCGCGGTTAAATCCGAATTTCCGATTTATTTTATTTCGAAAATGTTTGATCTATTTACAGATTTGCCATTGCACCATTTTGTCTATATCTTACTCATATTAACTCCGTTTTGATCCATTCAAATTGCGTTAGTCTCGTAATTTCGTGCTCTATGTAGTAGTACCACTGTAGATTAGATTCGCAAAAGTTTTATTTCACGTTTAAGTCAGTCTCGTTTAGGCCTTTTATAATCTTGTTTAGGCCGTAACTTCCGCGTTTTAAATCCGATTTTGGTGATCCAAACGTTTATGTGATCGTAGTGACATATAGATCTGTTTTACAACTTTTATTTATTTATTTAAATCTGTTGGTGTACTGTTCTAATGTTAGATCTGTTTGCAATGCATGTGTGTGCGTGGATGCTTGTATGTTGCGTTGTATTCGAGTTCATACGGTGAGCAGTACGTGGGTGACCAAGATCAGATCTACTACGACCAGCAGGAGGACCAGAACTAGGAATACGCAGACCAAGGCAAGTATACATGGGATCATCCTTGTTACCCACGCACTTCAATCTACCAATCATGTGCATGTGTCAAATGATAACCATAGGTTTTAACTAGATGTTCAACCTGTACCTTGCTGTCGTGGGATATGTGCATTTGAGTAGATCTGCTAGTGCTGTAAACCTATAACTATGATCTAATAAAATGATTAATGATATGCGCAACGTCTGTCCTTATCTTGTTCTTGGTAATGTGAACCCCGGGCGTGGGAGCCTTCGTGCTCTTGGCCCTCCCTAAATGATCTTCTGTCGGCAAAAGCTGGGACATACAGTACAACCGTGAGGGCTACATGGCTCTGGTTTTAGTTGGTTCGAGGACCTCTCCTCGCTTGATGGTGGTTACCCGAAAGGGCACAAAAGGGGCTCGCCGACTCGGGTATAGGACGGCCGTCTGATCTCATGTGTATAGCCGGGAAGGAATGTGCCATCGGAAAGGGGTGTTCCTATATCTGCTTGCCGATTGGAAACCTAGTGGCCACTATCTTGTTAGGGGAACCTCGAAAGACTTCATAGTGTACCCTGCCGCACTTCCTTGGAAGAGGTGATATGAGATTTGCAACCCCTGGCATATGGGGATCACGGCTCACGGGTAAAGTTGTACAAACTCTGCAGAGTAATAAAACTGGTATATCAGCCGTGCTCACGGTCACGAGCGGCCCGGAAAACTCACAGGCTAATAACTTAAACGAAATTTACTTTTGTTCACGTTACTATCATATTTGTGACTCTGATGATGTTGCCGTATTATTATTATTCATGTGGTTTAATTGGGTTTGCAAGCACAACTTGATGATTATTTAAAGCTAAAATCTTGACCAACTAAAAATGCTAACTGCAGTAAACCAGTGTCAAGCCTTTTGAGTTGCATAACCTCATGTTGTTTGCTGAGTACGAGATGTACTTACGCTTGTTATACTTTCTTCTTTTTGGATAAAAATCCCGGATGGGTAACAGATGGATTTGAGTATGAGCAAGATAAGTTTCCAGAGGATTACTAGTCTTACGGATCACCAGTCGACGTCCCTGTGGAATAGAGCTTCGTCGAGAGTTATTTATCTTCCGCTTATTTATGTTTAGTTCTATTTGATGAGTTGTAATAATAACGCTATGTATTGAGCACAGTGATGATGTCTTTGTTGTAATTTGTCCCTTATGTGTGCGACTGTTTCCTGGGCGCACATAAGTTTATACATTCAATTTTGTTCTTAAAATTGGGTGTGACAACCTGGGCCTTCCAGGACTGAAAATTGGTGCGATTGAGTTTTTCGTTGGTGGGAAGGAAGGTGAACGGAAACATGGCGGCGGCGGCAGAGGAGGAAGATGGGAGCGCCATGAGGGTTTCCGGTGGGAATTGCAGGCCTTCTGATACCATGTAAAACGATAGGGTTAACGTGCTTAACCCCTAGGGTAGCACGGTTGCGTGTTATATATGGGTGGGAAAAGCCCCCACCGTGGCTTACAGTCATATATGGTTACATTGATCAAGATCCACTAATCTAGGAGTAATTATCTCTATCTTCTAACAGTTCTTTCCACTCCCGACTCGCCAAATCATTCCTTTTCTGAGCAAATCTAAGCCAGCAAGAATGCTCCTCCAAGTATATGACATATCTCTTGTTGGTTTGGCTTTCAGCACATCATCATCTGGGTAATACACTACAAGGAATAGTGCTTTACATGACGATCACTTTAGTCATAAACAGTCAAAAACACGTCACAGTTAACTTGTCATGACGATCGGAAAATCTGTCATGTATCTCACGTCATACATTTGCTGGACCAACTAGAGCCGTCACTGATTGTCATTTCATTTCGTCATAGAATAATCGACAAAGTTTGAGCGAAAGAAATCCAAAAAAATAGAGGAAATATTTTTAAAATTAGGGGAGGGGCCCCACTAGCTAGCTACACCATCCATCTCTACTCCAATAGTATTTTTTTGATTTTTTTGCACTTTGCATTAACCAAGATTCGAACCACCGACCTCTCGCACATGCGCGTGTAACCTCCACTACCACTCCACCCCTTTGTCATTTGTGTCTATATTCTATTTCAATTAATGTTTGTGAACAAAATTTCATAACTTTTTGACGAATTCAAATAAAAAAGTTGTCAACTACAAAGTTTCATAACTTTTTGAGGTCTACACTTTTTGTTTAGAAAGTTTCTCCATCCGAGGTCATTTACAAAATTTGAATTTCAAATTTAAGAAATTTCAAATGTAAAAATTTATCAACTAGAAAGTTTCATAACTTTTTGAGATTTATGACTTTCATTTTGGCTATTTTTCATCTGAGGTATTTTTAAAATTTTGAATTTCAAAAATTTTAAATTTAAATGCAGTTTTGCATGACAACGTGATTTCAAAATAAAAGTTGTTAACTACAAAGTTTCATAAATTTTTGAGCTTTTCAACTTTCATAGATCTTTTAAAAAACAAGGCCCATGTTGGCCATATCAGCGCCATGCAAAAAAAACAAGCCACGTCATCGCCATGTTGGACGTTGAGCTGTGACTAAACGAAAGTAACCGTCATAGATCTACCATTCAATTGCTAAGATATGCAAAAATAATCTGTGACGTTCAGATCGTCATATATAAATCATCTAACAAATGAAGAATACGATTCTATGATGCTTTCTTAGAATGTCATCGAAAACCGTCATGTAAAGCACTATTTCTTGTAGTGATACCTTGCTGTAAGGACCCGAGCGCAGAGGGAGTTTGGGTTTGTCACTAGCCTCCAGGCTTGTTTTGCTAGCATCACCATATTAAAAGCATATATATCCCTAAAGCCTAGGCCACGCTCCTCCTTCGTCCGAGTTAAAATTTCCCAACTAAGCATCTGTACAGACCACCGATTTGGTCATGAGCCAAGTTCTCTCTATGACACATCCCACCGAATTTATAGAAGATAAGTAAATCGGTTGCAATATCATTTTATATTTCAGCTGGCACAGCTTCCCTAACAATTTCACGAGCTGTTTAGAGTTGTTTTGTGCAAAATAGATATTTTTGAAATCGCTTCACACATGTGTCAAACGAGTATGTCTTGCATCTACAAACCAAGATTGCATAAAACAGTGCCACATGCACACTTTGCGGGACTAGATCCTGCCTGACGTATGACTTTTACTGAAGAGGAAACTCGAAACTTTGCTTATTAGGAAATCATGAATTTCAGAGGGCAGCTCCGGTCCATGGTTGACAACTCGACATGAGCCAACCAGGAGACCGATTCTTCCATCAGATCGCTCTCAACCGGCCAGGTGTGTCTAGCTCAGTCGCCACTGAATCCGCGTACATCACTTACACAAAGCACACGATGGTGAGGTCCAGCAGATGTCCAGAGCGGGATTCTGAGTAGTGAGTATCGATGTACGAAGTCAATGTCACGCAAGAATCGCCTTTGATTGCCCCATCCTAATGCCATGCGCATATAGTACACGCGTGCGGTACCAGCGAGAAACTTCATCCGATCGATCTCTAATCCATTATCCCCATAACCATTTAAGCATTTTCAATTGTTGTGTGAGAGAGAATAAACCGAGGTACGACTGATAAGTGCAAAACGACACAAAATATATATAGCAGCGAGCAACTTTACTTAATCTCCTATTCCTTATCCTCTATAATTATTAATTAGTTATAGATCTCAAAAAAAACAAGTTCGATTACAATATATATATAGTGACGGATTTAGAAAAAAGAGTTAGGAGAGGCTTCTTCAATCTCCAGACACTTCAGTCTCTTCTTAATGTGCATCCATGGCAAAAAAAAAAATTAAGAGAACTAAAGTGGCTCTATAGGTCCGGCGGCCGCAAGGGGGCTAGAGCCCCACCTGTCCCACCGCTAGATCCACCCTGTAATATAGATGTATTAGTATGCTAGAACAGATTACTCAGAGCATATATCCATTCTTACACATGGTATCCACGTGTCATGGTCAAAGGATGCAACCATATTAAACTCAAGCCCATAGTCATCTCAGCTCTCACCCTCTCCGGCCATTCTCAATTGGACACTCCTATCTCAAGCTGCAGCTGTGCGGCGGCGGTCGCAGCATCGATCAGGTGAGAAGCGATAAGTGGGACACGTACACGATGCTTGTGTGTTGTGAGCTGATTGATGATTTACGAACGGGTCAAATTAGCAGGTGAGCGGCAAGCCGCAGGCCGCATGGGCGGTGATAGTGCGAGGTGAGCACCCTAGGGAGGCAGCGTGACAAGTTGCAAGTGCAGCGCAGATAGTCAGCGAGCATCGTTAATCACCAAATCAGGCACCAACCCACTTTGAATTGTGATGGTGGCTATAGATGGCCATTCCGTACGCCTGTCCCAGCCCGGACCAGGCCAGGCTGGGCACGGTGCACCACTGTTAGAATTATATATAGGACTATATAAGCAACCTATCGGTCACGCCAAAACGCATCTCAACACCTCTCGAGCTAGGGTTTTGCCTCATCTCGCTTTTGCGCTGCCGTCTAGTCGTCTTCAGTCCGTTCGCTTGCGTGCACCAGCGACCGGGCGAGCAGGTCTCTGGAACCCTCGTCTTTGCGATCATGCATCGGGAGAAGGCGAATAAGGTTTTTGGGAAGCGCTCGTCGCGCGACTGCTCTCGTCTTCAACAACGGGCCGTCTACCGTCCAAGTCAGGCGGCGCTGCGTGCAGACGTACTCGTCGTCAACTGCTCCGAGCTCTTCCTCCACCGCTCATCGAGGATCAGCCAACCTCGACTCCACCACCATCTTCTCCAGCATCCGAAAGGTACACCGCTCGTGATCTAATGTCTATGCTTATATCATATCTTATATCTTTGTTCTTGCTATTTAATTTATCTGGTGTACGAGTTATGCTTACACCGTTTGTTATGTTTGATATCATGTTATGCTTGTAAACAATACAATTTGAAATATCTAGATCATCAATTTATCATGATTTATATTCTGATTTTAATATGAAAATTGCCTATTTCTTTTAACAACCACTAAGCCTTGCTGAGGTCGTGTTTCACGCGTGGCCATCGATCCGGGCACAACCCCTAGGCCCAATTTTTGGGCCAGGCTGGCCTGATAAGAATGATACATGAGACAATCCGAGCTGACCCGCAACTCGAGCCACACACCACCGTCGAGGCAGGGACAGGGGCGAAGCCAGGATAAAATGTCACGGTCGGTCCAAATACATAATACTAATAGTACTCCCTCCATCTCAGGATATAAAGCATGCACGTATTTCAAAATTTTAACTTTTTAACTTTGACCAATAATAAGTCTAATAAAATAAAATATATATAGTACAATAATGATATCATTAGATTTATCTTTACAAATACTTTTTAATGATATTTTTGTTGTTTCCATTAATTATATAAAATAGTGTAAACTAATGATCAAAGTATAATATTGAAGACCGCACCAAGTCAAATCGTGTTTTATATTCTAAGACGGAGGGAGTAACTTTTAGCTCCCCGGTAGATAATATTATATAAGCCCGCACATTATCATTTATCAATATAAATATTTATTTTCATGATAAGATTTTGATTTTAGAAACTATCAAATCTCCCACACTAAAAGCAAGCTATATATGTTTTTCTTCGACTAGCAAATGTGTTTGTGTGCTGCAATAGAACCCCAATATGCACAGATTCCATATCATTGCTGGATGTGAGTTGTTGTATTAACTCGTATGAGCAGGATTCATGAGTTCGAGTCACATACGAGGATGCAAGCTCAATATATATTGGAATCTCTGTATTTATCATCATTAGATAGGAGTTGGTTCGCATGACTCATGACTCATGAGTTCGGAATCACCTGAAAGACGTAAGTGCAGTTTGGAAAGTAAAAGAGTATGCTAGACCTCCGTTGTATGGGTAGTTAGAGGGAGATGGACGAAAAAATGGATGAAGAAAAAATTTGTCTCTTATGTTATTCTTATATATTAGATATAGATATAAAAGATTACTTTATTAAAATCTCTACACAAGTTGTTAGTATGATCTTAACCATTCGTTGTAGCTGAAAACAGAAAAATCACAATTGCAAAATTTGGGATCCCGAAGGGGTTGAGACGTTGAGTCAGGAGAGGAACAGTCCATGAGTGCAAAGGCTAGCCAATGTTGCTGCGCGTCAACGAACTGGGCTATTGCCTAGTGGGCCTGCCGGCTGCCGCTTTGCTCTGCTCCCTCCATTCCTAAATAGATGACGTTTTCGCTTCCCGAGAAACAACTACCGGCAATTTTTATAAATAACAAGTATCATCTATTAGTCTCATAATGGGTATCATTGGAAAGATCTTTGAATCTAGTTTTTTAACAAAATTATTTGGAGATATAAATATTGCATATATTTTCTACAAATTCAGTCAAACTTGTGGCACGAACACCGAAAACGTCATCTATTCGCGGACGGAGTAGTAGGCCCTTGTGGCTTGCATAGTCGATTTACAAGATTAGCTAGCGTTTGCAGGCTGCCGGGGTCAAACGTTTTTTTTACCGGGGTCTATACTGGTAAAAAATCGTAGAGTGCGTGATGTGGTCGGCCGACCCCGATGCCATAAGGTAGCTTCGCCCCTGGGCAGGGATGGAGAGGAGGCATCTCGACGACGACCTTAGAGGCAAGGACGGGAAGCACTCATTGCGCCGGTGTCAAGGTAAGGGTGGGGAGCACACATCACGCTGGCATCTAGGAAGGGACAAGACATGGGAGCAAATGTCATCGCGCTGTTCGCCGAGGCCGATAAGCGTTGGAGGAGGCGACAACGTCCGATATGGTTGGGTTTCCGACTCTCAAGTAGACAAGAGGAGCGACCATCAGGCATCAGTTCTGGTGGGAGAGAAACTAGGGTTAGGAAGTGGAAGGAGGAAGGATACATTATACAGTATATGTGAATCGTTAGCTGGTCCAAATTCCAAATTTCAGAGGGTTGTCAATCTGACGGGCCACCACCGAGCCTCCCTCCTTTTACCGGGCAAGGTTGTGCCACCCAACGTGTCTGGGGTGTAGCCCAAGCACGACACTAAGCATCGGGTTATGTTGGCCCGAGCCCATCCATCATCTGATCGTCTTGTGCTTGTGCTGAGTCAAAAAAACAGGCTTCGTGCCAAGCTATCGGGTCACGGGTCATCTGGACATCTATAATGGTGGCATGCAACACGCGCACGGGTATTAATTTTCATTTGTTCTTGGCTTTTTGGGAGATGTGAGCAAGAATACAGAAGGGAGCGGATGAGCGGTAGGGACATTGATTAAATAGAAAACTGAATGTTCCAAAAAAAAGAAACAGAACTCATCGGTTTCGGTCTTTGACATGCACCTATCGGTTGTCGTTTTGCGCAAACCAAAGTTTTTCAACAAACAAACTAAACCGAAGAATCGTGTTAAACCAATTCTCCATCTAGACAATCCTGTACCAAAGCCATCAATCAACATGGACGTAGAGAATCACATCTCTGGCATTCCAAGGCACCTCTGTCCTCTGCAAGAATACAACTATCAGATCCCTCTTAGGAGACCTATGCAACATATTGACACTCAAAAGTGTTACAGGTAAAGTAAATTTAGAAAAATATTCGGCCTGTAATATTAAGGTCGAATTTGTCTTCTATTATTTCGTATTTGATGAATTAGATGTTTTAAGTCAAATGGGCCTGATCATTTTTGGACTTCCGATCAGTCAATGTTTGTGTCCGACCAGGTGACACTGGTCGGAGGCCTTATAGTTATGATGAAGGCTAAGTCCGGCGATAATTCATTAATCAGTATGGGCTAATAAAACCCATTGAGGCTAATTGAGATCAATCTGGTCGATCTAAGGATTGGCGAGATTAGGGTTACCTTGTTGCGTCCGGTTTGGATTCTATGTTGATAGAGTCCGGATAGGAAACTTGGAGATCGTATTTGAAGACGTTTCCTATTGGGATAAGACCAACCCCCTCTATATATATGAGAGCATCATGGCCGATTGAATCATCCAACACCAATCGATCAAATCAATCTACTATCCCTTTTACCTTTTTTCCTTCTACCTTCTTGTTCGGCGCGTCTCCCGGCGAGACTCGACGGCATTCTAGGCGGCCTTGCTGGTCCTAGAACAACCTCTACGTGCCTCTCCCCAACGGGTCTTCCCGGGAGGAGTTCTAGAGTTATCAACACAGGAACCCAAAACCCTAGATTGATCAAAACCGGTCTTTAGATCGGTTTTCGTCGGTTTAGTTAGGGTCTCTGCTGTCTCAGGTTGAACTGCAACCTTTTCGGGCGCTCTAGCCCTGCTGGTGTGTATTCGGAACACTTCCGACGTCAACACACTTTTTGGCGACTCCACTGAGGAAGATTAAAATCTCATCTACTACCAACATGGGCGGCAAAGACGGTGCTACCAATAAGGACAACATCGTCCGTCCCATGGGCATTGACGAGCTCCCAGACGAGTTGAAGCAACAGGCGCAGGCCAGGCTCGACGCCGTATTGAAGGCTTTCCTAGAAAGCTGCTCGAAGGATCGGCACGGCAGGATCACTCAGGACAAGGAGCCGGACTTCAGCGAGATCGTCCCTACCACGATGAGTACAAACGTTGAAGACGCTTCTGACAAGGTAAAGGATAAGGTACCTGAAGATCCTTACCCTACCCATGCTGATTATTCCGCAATGCTGGTTGATTCTTCAAAAACTCTTACCAATACCATCCAGCATTCATTTAAATTGCTTAGCAACCGCATGGATAAGATAGAAGGCAAAACTGTCGAACCCAAAGTCCCAACTGGGCAACCCCAGTTCGGCATGCCTTTTAATTCTTTTAGAGGACAGACTTCACACGTTAATTTCGGACAATTAGGGTTTACTGAGACCAGGGGTGGTGAAGCCGGTACCTCAACAACTACCAACTGTTGACGCTCACTAAGTGTCATATTCTTAGCATCAACAAGGTCATATAACACAACACAAGGGCCTAAAATCAACCAAAAACCTTTTATAAACTAACGATTTTCACTTGTCCTTGAGTTTTATTTGAATGTTGAAAATTGCAGGGTTTTTTAGCAAAATGACCAAGAGGACCCACCAGGAGGCGAGCACACTCACCTAGGCTCACTTTCGGCCAAGGTGGGGTGGCGCCCGCCACCCATCACTGGCGGCCGCCAAGGGGAGAAGCCCAAACTCCCCCCTGCCACGTCACTGATCTAGGAGAAGCACCCCACACTCATTTGCAGCCGTTGCTCACCTAAGTCGGTTCATCCAAGGGCTAAGAAGCAGCTTCACATGGATCATGGCCTAATTGCCCATGTGACGGTTATTGGACAACCCTAACCGACCCCAAACCGACTTGGAGGACCTCCTGGATGCCGTTGGTGAAGAGGCGATGGATCCAAGGGCCAGGGGGTGGCGGCCGCCACCTAGGGCTGGCGCACGCCACCACACTCACCCCCCTGACCTAACCCTAGGTCCATAAGTACCCCCCCTAGGTCCCTTAGGCTATAAATAGGACCCCCCGAGCTCATTTGTACTCAGACCTCACCTCATTAGTCCCACTCTCTTGTAAGCGAAGCTCTGGTGAAGGAACACTCTAGTTGAGAGACTTAGAGTGAGAGCGAGAGTGAAGAAGAGAAGAGCTGGAGTTGTAATAGAGGATCTTCCAAGTCTCTGGTATAATTCCAAGTCTTTCTCTATTTAACTTAGTGTTCTTCTACTTTTAGCATTTACTTTAAGTTCTTTACTTATTGTTCTTGTTGAGTGCTTTCGATCATAGATAACTTAGTATTTAGTTTGTATCTAGTTTGGGTTCTTCGCTGAGTAATCAGTGCTCTAGTTTTGGACGCAAGATTAGAGTAGTATATATTAGTGTAAGCGCGGTGCTTAGACTAGTTATACCATAGTTTGTGGCTAGCCCCCCGGATAGATGTGGTAGCAAACAGGTGGTGACAGCCCTGGCAGCCTTGAATTCCACCACGTAGTTGGGTTAGTTCTTAAATCACAAACCTCGTTGTGCACGTCTGAGGTAAATAGTCCAGAGGGTGTGTACGGTTCGAAGAACTAGATAAACCCTTTATTGCTAAGTTAGTTGTGATCGTAAGTGTGTAGGAAAACAGTAATCTGTTCATCGGCCAGACCCCGCCGATTTAGTTTAGTAGTAGTTAGTCTTTCTTTTCTTTTTAGTAGTAGTAGAAACCAACCCCCATTCACACTTTTCGATCAACCCTGCTAGAATCACTAGTTGTTCATAGCGGTCCTAGTGTTAGTTCTGCCATAGTAAGCTTCCCTGTGGAAATAAATACGATACTCGGTTACTCCCGGGTGAAGTGCTACAATAGACTTATTCTGTGCGCTTGCGGAACCTACCAATAGTCATACGAATAGTTAGTTACACTTCTTACATTAAGAAGTACCAACAAACCTTTCTGGCGCCATTGCCGGGAATAGATTCCATAGTCTACTCCTAGTGACGACGTTAGCAAGAGTCAACACCAACCATGTTCATCATGGCACTGGTCGGACTATGCAGACCGACCAGGGTACCTCGGTAAACAGGACTTTGGGAGGACAGGGAACAGTGTTACACAACCCGCCAAAGTCGCCAAGCCACAATCTCATGCATGGTGGCACCACCGACCTTGCCAACACCGATTTTGGACGAGCCATAAATCGGTTTAAGGAAGAAATAACTAGGTCGCTTGAGACTAGTTTAGGGGGTCCAATTCAAGCCTACCAGGACCACTTATTCTAAACCATACCCTTCATATTTCGATTTTATGAAAGCACCTGACGGTTGGAGGGTACCAGATTTTTATAAGTTTAGTGGTGATGGTAGTAAAATGACTATGTAACACGTCAGCATGTTCCTCGCTCAAATGGGCGAAGCCAGTACTTTAGATTTTATGAACATACGACACTTTCCTTTGTCTCTTACTGGTATAGCTTTCGCCTAGTTTACGTCACTGCCAGAGTGCACCGTAGGTTCTTGGGCCGAATTAGAAGAAAATTTTCATAATCACTTTTATGATGGAGTCCAAGAAACTAGGTTATCACATCTTACATCGGTTCAACAAGGACGTAGTGAGTCTGTAGTCGATTTCTTTAAACATTTTAAAGAAATTAAAAAATGATGTTTCCATTTGAGGATCTCCGACAGAGATCTAACAGATCTATGTCTAGCTGGCCTACGTCGAGAGATCAAAGACAAACTTGAACATCATGATTTCTTTAACGTAAATCAACTGTTGCAAAAGGCCATTTCGATAGAATCGCGTTTCAAAGAACCCTCTGATCCTCATAAGATTCATCGGTCGGGCGTGCATATTGCCGAGATAAATTCTGATAGTTCCGACGATGAGTCTAAAGATTGCTACGCTGCCGAAATTTTATGGCCAGCGCAAAACAAACTGGTCACTTGTCCTTCCCTTAAACCGATTCAGAAGAGTCGGGGTGAGGAGGTGAAATTTACGTTTGATTTCTCTAAATGTGACCGAATATTTGATGAATTACTTAAATTCGGTTATCTTAAAATTAATTATACTTTGCCGTCACCCGACGAATTAAAAAGGAGAGCTTACTGCAAATTCCATAATTCTTTTTCTCATGCCACTAATGATTGCGTCAGCAGGTCCAATCGGCCCTCAATGAAGGACGATTGAGTCTAACTGAGATGCAGATCAGTACTACTCCTTTCCCAGTACACATGGTGGAAGCAGGGGATCCTGCTATAATGATTCATCCAGAGCAAGCCGATACGACCAAGGGAAAGAATGTGGTCATCGGCGAACCACGAGGAACACCGAATACCGAGAGCGATTCGGGGCGCAAGGTGGTGCTCTAGAAGGGTGACGATGGCAAAAGTAAAATCACAATCACTGCATGGTCAACACGACACCTGCATAGACAAAGATATTTTGAGACCAGGGCAGCACAACAAAGGCCGACCAGGTCGGGTCCTCAAGCCGACCAGTCTGGTTCATCTTCAAAGCAGCTGGAACAGAAGGTCGACTAGGTAAAGTCGGTCTCTGCCAATTCCAGTGGGATCGATAAACCGACTGATACAGTCGGTGTAACCGTACCTAAAGACTCTACCCTTTCTGGAGTGCATGTCATATGCACATTCGTCCCGCAGAAGCCTGAGGTCGGCACTTGGAAGACCAATGCCGATAGGAACAAGGGGAAAGCTGCTAGGGAACCATGCACTTTTGATAAGCTCATGGCTAAATACAAGCAGCAAAAGGCTGATTCCCAGAATTGGCCCTTAAAAAAGAGAGAGTCTACTCCTCCGAAGCGTGAGGATGAGAAATCCAAACAGATGATGGTTTCTCAGGCGACATATTTGGCGCCAAAGGCTGGCCCGTATTGCTATCAGTGGGCCCCTCCTATTTCGCCACCACCACAATGGGGTCCTCAAGGGGTGTGGGTGCCTTACCCTATGCCGGCACATATGTATTATCAGCCAGGACGGGGAATGCCCGCTAATCAGCCTGCAAGAGTCTCAGTATTTGATCGCTTGGGTGATCAACCGAGTTCTAGCCAGAATCGGCCAGTCGCTCCAAAGGCTTTAATATCTCAAGAGACCAGGAAGACGCAGACGCGATGGGTCTATGTACCTAAGAAGGTGCAAAGTGTTCCTATCGCTTCTCCGACCAGACCCGACTCAGTCCCTACTATTACAATCGGGTCTATGGAAGTACCTCTTGTCAATGAACCTGAGCCTATGGTGGTTAAGGAGCCAGCAACAGAAGAGGTCCCAGATAAAGGGTCGAGATGGCGGACTAGAGGGGGGTGAATAGTCCTTTATAAAATTAATCGCTCCGGCTAACCGAAACAAATGCGGAATTAAAACTATCGGTCTAGCCAAGGCTACACCCCTCTACTTATACTCTATGACACCTTATAAAAGATCCTAAACAATGCAAATAAGGTGTCAGGCTAGCTAGGGCTCACCTAAACAATTCTAGCTTGCAAGGTTACACAAACCTAAGCAACTAGTACTCAATCAACCGGGGAGCTCCTACACATGCCACTAAGCAAAAGCACAAAGCCTAGGCTCACTAGCAATGCTCAATAACAAGGCTACATAAGCCAAATTAGAGAGCTCAACTTAGCTACACAAACTAAGCAATGTGACTAGCAAGACTATAAGTCAACTAGTCACTCACAGGATTAACTTCTATGCTACACAAGCTAAGAAGGTAACTAGCATGCTACACAAGCTAACTAATTACAAGAGCAACTACACTAGCACAAGTATATGAACAAGTAAATACAAGCTAGTGAATGGAGTTTGCAAACCACCGAGAAGATGAACACAAAGTTGACACGGTGATTTTTCTCCCGAGGTTCACTTGGTTGCCACCAAGCTAGTCCCCGTTGTGTCGACCACACACTTTGGTAGTTCGGCGGCTAATAGGCACCACACCTAGCTCGACACTCAAGCGCCGCAAGAACTCACCCACAAGTGAGGGTAACTCAATGACACGCTCTACTAGAGTTGCTCTTCGCGATCCCCGCGGGGCGAGCACAATGCCCCTCACAATCCTTCTCCGGAGCCACGCACAATCTTCACGCGGGCTTCACGACGGAGACTCGATCACCAAGCCGTCTAGGAGGTGGCAACCTCCAAGAGTAACAAGCACCACCGGCTTGCAACACGAACACCTAGTGCCACTCGATGCAATCTCTCAAAGCAACGCACTAGAATCGCTCACTCGCAATAGATTCGCACACTAGCAAGCACAAGCGAGTTAGAGGGCTCCCAAGCACATCCACATAAGCCACCAAGGCTTTGGAGTGCTCCAGCAGCTGGCCCAAAGCCGGCCCCAACGACTATATATAGAGGGGAGCGGCCAACTAGCCGTTTCCCCTTTTCTGCGCTTCTGTCGGTAGTACCGACCCCCTGGGCGGTAGTACCGACAGTGTCAGAACTAGCCGTTACACACGGCGCGTTGACCAAACGAACAACCGACTCCTGGTCGGTACCTCCGACGGTCGGTAGTACCGGCCCTATGGCGGTACTACCGACAGGTCAAACTGGGGACTACACAGAGAGCTCCCAGACAACTTCCTGACCTCGGTACCACCGAGGGCGGTAGTACCGACATAATGGCGGTACTACCGCCAGGCCAAAACTGGCCACTTCCAGAGAGCCTCCAAAACTTCCTTCAAACCTTGGTACTACCGACCCCCTGGTCGGTACTACCGAGCCCGGTACTACCGGCCCTATGGCGGTACTACCGGTAGGCCAAAACTGGCCACTTCCAGAGAGCTTCCAAACTCCTCACACCTCGAAACCTCGAACGGTCGATAGTACCGACCCTATGGCGGTACTACCGGCAGGCCAAACTCAGCTCAACACAGAGAGCCTGCAAAACCCTTCAGGGCCACGATACCACCGACCCTCTGGTCGGTACCACCGTCGGCGGTAGTACCGAGGTTATGGCGGTACTACCGCCAGGCCAAATCAGCCCCAACACAGAGAAGGTTGCACGCAGCACCCATGGGCGGTACTACCGACCCCCCTGGGCAGCACTACCGACCATACTCAGAAAACTTCCCTTTTCTTCTCTGTGTTGATCCAAATCAACTCCAACAACTTCTCCTTTGCAAATGTGCCAACACCACCAAGTGTACAACAACATGTGCATGTGTGTTAGCATTTTCACAATCATTTTTCAAAGGATTTTCTCTTTCACTCACCGCGCCACTCGATCATAGCAACATCGCAAAGTTAGATCGCTCAAGTGGCACTAGATGACCGATATGCAAACAAGTTTGCTCCTCTTAATAGTACGGCCATCTATCCTAAACCCGGTCATAATCTTCTCTACACACCTATGACCGGTGAAATGAAATGCCCTACAAGTATACCTTTGCCTTGCGCATTCCATTCCATCTCCTCCGGTGTTGATGCAACACATGCACCAACCTCTTCATCAAATGATATGATCCACTTCATATCATCACATGGCCTCCATGGTCCATCGATCTTGACATCACTTGCTCTTCACCATCGCTTCGGTCCTTCGGCGCCAAGTCTTGCTTAAGCCTCCCGACACTCGGTACCAACGGCTTCAAAGCCTCAACTTGCCCTTCACCTTCGCAACCGGTCCATCAAGCCAAGTCTTGCCTTGATCTTCTCCATCTTAGCCACATGACCACATGTCATGTTTCATGTGCATTAAGCTCCTTCTTCACATGTGTGAGCCTTGCAACATCCTCCAAGCCATTTCACCTCTATGGCATATGTTGCTCACACATGATCACCTGTGGACTAATCACCTGTGTAATTTACTTCAAACACATATTAGTCCACCTAAGTTATCATTCAATTACCAAAACCAAACAAGGACCTTTCAATCTCCCCCTTTTTGGTAATCGATGACAACTCTTCAAAGATATGGAAATTAAGCTCTTTGGATTCTATGTTACTTATCCAACATTAAGACCATATGAGAGAATTTGGATAAGCACCATACAACCCGACTTTGTAGTGATAACTCCCCCTACATGTGTGCTCAAATGGTTTGGATTCAAGCTTGCACACACGCATAAATATGAAATTTGTGGGAGTGTTAGCACTACTAAGTGATGCTAAGGTATACAAGATAGAATTTTACCTTTGAAGCGTGTAAACCAAACTTTTAATCATCCTTAGCATCAACCTTGCTAGAGACAAGTGAAACTAGATACCACGTGAGATCAACATTATAAACATGGTTCTAGTTACCACTTGCTACGCTAAGACTATGCTCTAGATACCAAATAAAGGAAAACAATCATCATTCAAGTCTTAGTTCTAGCAAATATTGCACACAAGCATATAAGAATTTAGAACATATGCAATACAAGCAAGTAAATGTAATGCACAACCAAATGCATCAAACATGTATTCATGAGCTTGCTCCCCCTACTTGTGTGCTCTATTTGTCCAAGAATTTTGATCCTTTTCCATTGTTCAATCTTGCTCCCTCTTGATCCATGTCCATCTTCTTTTCTTGACTTCTCCCCTTTGTTCTTGACATATCATAAATGACATATCTTTGCCACAATTTCTCCCCCTTTGTCATCAATGACCACAAAAGGTATGCTTCTCTTGATACAAAGGGTTGACACTAGGGTAGATGGTTGATACTTGAGTCTTGTATTTTTGATGGACACCACCATATGTGTTGGAATGACACCATGTGTAGGATCTTTGACCTTGATACCAATCGGCGGTGCACCTTCTCTTTTAACATGAGTCATTCACTTGATAAACTTGAGCTCTTGATGGTGAGGGATGCTTTGCTTGATTTGATCACTTATAGTTGAGGATCATTTGACATCTTGTAGGATACCACTTGTGAGCTTGATCTAGACTCCACTTGGTAAATATTACTTGAAAGATCATATACCATTTTGAATAGATACCATGTGAAGGGATGATGAGTCGAGATACCACTTGAATGATAGATTACACTTGATATCCATTTGCATTATTGTCTTTTTCTTGAACTCTTGTCATGAGCCTCTCACTTGTGACTTGAACTATTAAACTTGCACAAGATATCTAACTCGGTTTGCTCTAGAGTAAGCTTCTTCACACATCTTTCAATGGTTATCTTACTCATGTTGAATTAGACACTTGAATGTTCATCTTCTAGATCAAGTACTTGGGTTCACTAGCTCATGAACAAACTCATATACTAACCACTAGATCATATAATCAAACAAGCAATAGTGGTAGGCTATGAATTTAAACTTTTCATTTGTTATGCATGATCCTATTAAGCATGTACTATATGCACTAATCGCATACTAGTAAGGGATGAAATGATCATGCACATTTCAATGATACCTTTGCTATGTTGGAGAAGAGGATAGTCACATAGATTCCAAATTATTTCTCCAATAGCAATGTGAAGTCCATTTCAAAGCTTGGTGAAGACCAATAGATACCAATTTGAATACCATTCTTCACCCATATGATTTGAGAACCACTAATGATCAAGTGCACTATATTGTTGTGGTTGGCTTGCTTCTTCATTTGATTATAGCTTGCATGTGAATACCGTCTAAGATCTTCATGATTTTCTCTATATTTGGGTGTTGCTTGCTCTCTTTGATCAATCTCTTATGATTTCTTCAACTAAGCATCTCCAATGACACTTTAGATCACCACTTCCATGTTAGCCTTCCAAGCCTCGCTTGGTTAACCTACAAAAGGCGGCAAGCCCCTACAAAAGGGAGAAGTGACCTCTCTCCAAAGAATCATCCTTGATACTCACTTGAATTGACTTTGATTGATTGATCCATTTGAACTCTTCTTGAAATGAGATTTTGAATCCTTCTTTGAGTTCTTTTCTTTCTTCTCAAAAGATCTTCAACTAACACTAGGACTTGAGCTTCATCTTTATCTTGATCATCAATTTGAGTACCAAATGTGACTCCTTAATCAAATGACCTTGTACTCATATTTGTCATGCTTCTAGCTTATCTCAAAACCAAACATAGGTCCCTCAACCACTTATAAACATGATTCCAACTTGTGGGCCTTTCAATCAAAGTGACTTGTGATCTATCCAATAAATGTCACTTATATGGCAGATTCTGTCCTTCTCAAATAAACATGCATATCTCCCAAAATATAAGTCCAATGACCATGAAATTTGGTGGAGATGTGCTTCTCTAGGTGTTCTAGCAGCCATAAAAATTTGAGCTTCATTGGCTTTCTAGATTGTTACCAGATTTCAATTCTTTCCATAGTACTACATGCTGAAAACTGCTGCACTATAGTTGACAAGATCTACTCCAAAATCAAAGTACATCTTATCCAATAATCATGAATTTTGCACAGCAACTAATATAATAAGTGTAGAGCATGTGTACCAAATTTCAAGCCAATACAAAAAGATTCGATCATCCAAACATGACTATCTTCTCAGCTCACTCAGATTTTGCAATATTGAACAACTTTGAGCAATTGAGCTATACTCTACCAATTTGAATCAAACTTGAAGCTAACTTGTTTGAACAATCTCACAAGACATACATCCATTCAAATCACTTACTAAAAGAAGTCTCATGAACATATCCATTCAAACTAACTCAATTTTGATCACTAAGTAATTTATCCATTCAATCATGTCATAGCAAGCAACATACGCATATATATCCAATTCAATTAACTCATATGCACCCAAATGAATATGATCAACTAGAAATATACCTTTGTAAATCATGATCATCCAATAGCAAGCTTCCACTCAATTTGATTGCAAGCCTTCAAATAATTCCAATAAGATTACCACAACTAGAATGTGACACTTGTATGTTGTAGCACACTTGGACTTCACTTCACTTGATTTGGCATTGGGATGAGAATAGCAATAAGCTTCATTACTTGATTCAATCACATGATGATCAATACGAAACAAATTGAATCAAGCCTCCAATGCCATGGTACCTATACACATTCATCCACCTTTTGATGGTACCCAAACTTGTTTGGGTCCTCTCAAGTTAGGAGCAACATACTTAGGCAATGCCTTAGTATGAATAGCGGGATGTTTTGCAATAGCAACCAATGTGGTACCATTGTCATCCTTTCTAAGCACATTATCATCATCAATTGAAATAGGCTTATAATTTTTACCTAGGGGACATGAATTTGACATGTGTCCCCTTTCCCGGCATGAGTAGCAAACTCTCTTTGATTGAGCCTTCTCTTCCTTGCTCATTTGTTGCTTCTCATTGCCTTGCCTCTTCTTGTTTGCTTGATCCTTCTTCTCAAGCTTGGTAGGACACTCCGAGGCAAAGTGTCCCATGTCACCACACTTGTAGCACTTGATGTGAGCCAAATCTTTCTTCTTTTCTTCATTCTTGCTCATCATCATCTTGGCATCATGGATATGAGTTGGATGCCTTGCTCTTCCACCCCTTCTTGTTTTCTTCTTCTTCATCAAGTCACCATCATGATGGTTGTTCTTGATTTGAACTTGGGGCTTCTCTTTTTGCTCAACTTGTGGCTTTGGTTGAGGCTCATCTTGTTGCTTCACCAATTTCTTGGTTGGGCACATAGAGGTGAGATGTCCTCTAGTGCGGCACTTGAAGCATTTGACACACTTGAGCCTCTCTTCTTCCTTCTTCAACTTGAGCTTTTCTCCATTGGGGCAAGCATTTTCAAGATGTCCCATCTCATGGCATTTGAAGCACATGAAATGAGCTAGCTTCTTTTGTTCTTGCTTTTTCATCTTCTTCAATCTTTTTCTCTCCCCCTTGGACATGCTCTTATTGAAACCAATGCCACTTTTGTCACCGTAGCTCTTTTGACTCTTCAACATGTGCTCAAAGGTGACTTTGGAGTTGTAGCACCTCTCTAACTTATTGCTCAAATTCTTCACTTCACTTTTGAGCTCATTGTTCTCCTTCAAAAGGTTAGTCTCACAAGACAAAGAAGTAGAACAAGCATCTATATGTGAAGAACATGGCATAGCTAATAAATCATCACAAGAGGTGGATACATTCTTCTTGCCAACATCACATGGGTTAGCATCATTTTGCAATTGATCATTTGATCCATGTAATGAGCTCTCATTGTTTTTAAGTTCCTTCGAAAAAGCTTGAATGAGAGAGCCATATTTTTCAACTAATTCATCATGTGAAGCTCTAAGAACATCAAGTAAGTGCTTATGTTCTTCACATGAGTTCTTTAGAAATGAGTTTTCATTTGCTAACTTCATTGTTTTATTTTTCTCATTTTCTAAAGACATGGTCATGCTAGCAAGTCTACTAACAAGCTCATCATATGAATCAACATGATAAACCACATTAGCATTAGATACCTTGGTGTCACCTTGTGACATGAAGCAATGTGGTGATGGGCTTGTAGTAGTATCACAATCATCACCCGAGCATGAGCCATCAACATCATCAAGTGTGCTTGGAGTAGAATCATTACTTGCAACACTTGAATCATCACCATCAACCTTGTCAAGTGAGCTTGTTGTAGATCGGTCATCATCATCACTTGACCATGAGGTGGAGCAATCTTCCACAACTACCAAGTTGTGGTCATGCTCAACATCCTCATGTGCCACCACCTTGGTCTCATCCTCCTTGAACTTGCCATCATCCCATGTAGATGAGTCACCGAAGGTGTGCTTGATGGATTCCCACATCTCATGGGCAGTCCCTTTGGAGTTTATCTTATAAAACAACTCAAAACTCAATGCATCGATTAGATAACAATAAGCATTTGCATCAAGTTCAAAGAGATCCTTTTGAGCTTTTGTGAGATTTCTATGGTCCAAAACATGAGTGAGACCACTAGTGACAATCCACCAAAACTTTGGCCCCTTTGCACGAAAATGATCAAGCATATGGTGTTTCCATTGTGCAAAGTGTGTGCCATCAAAAATATGTGTATCACACACATCATCTAACCCACTAGACGCCATCCTCTCGGGTCGGTGAAGACCACAAATGAGAGACCTCGGCTCCGATACCAATTAAAGGGTCGAGATGGCGGACTAGAGGGGGGTGAATAGTCCTTTATAAAATTAATCGCTCTGGCTAACCGAAACAAATGCGGAATTAAAACTATCGGTCTAGCCAAGGCTACACCCCTCTACTTATACTCTATGACACGTTATAAAAGATCCTAAACAATGCAAATAAGGTGTCAGGCTAGCTAGGGCTCACCTAAACAATTCTAGCTTGCAAGGTTACACAAACCTAAGCAACTAGTACTCAATCAACCGGGGAGCTCCTACACATGCCACTAAGCAAAAGCACAAAGCCTAGGCTCACTAGCAATGCTCAATAACAAGGCTACATAAGCCAAATTAGAGAGCTCAACTTAGCTACACAAACTAAGCAATGTGACTAGCAAGACTATAAGTCAACTAGTCACTCACAGGATTAACTTCTATGCTACACAAGCTAAGAAGGTAACTAGCATGCTACACAAGCTAACTAATTACAAGAGCAACTACACTAGCACAAGTATATGAACAAGTAAATACAAGCTAGTGAATGGAGTTTGCAAACCACCGAGAAGATGAACACAAAGTTGACACGGTGATTTTTCTCCCGAGGTTCACTTGGTTGCCACCAAGCTAGTCCCCGTTGTGTCGACCACACACTTTGGTAGTTCGGCGGCTAATAGGAACCACACCTAGCTCGACACTCGAGCGCCGCAAGAACTCACCCACAAGTGAGGGTAACTCAATGACACGCTCTACTAGAGTTGCTCTTCGCGATCCCCGCGGGGCGAGCACAATGCCCCTCACAATCCTTCTCCGGAGCCACGCACAATCTTCACGCGGGCTTCACGACGGAGACTCGATCACCAAGCCGTCTAGGAGGTGGCAACCTCCAAGAGTAACAAGCACCACCGGCTTGCAACACGAACACCTAGTGCCACTCGATGCAATCTCTCAAAGCAACGCACTAGAATCGCTCACTCGCAATAGATTCGCACACTAGCAAGCACAAGCGAGTTAGAGGGCTCCCAAGCACATCCACATAAGCCACCAAGGCTTTGGAGTGCTCCAGCAGCTGGCCCAAAGCCGGCCCCAACGACTATATATAGAGGGGAGCGGCCAACTAGCCGTTTCCCCTTTTCTGCGCTTCTGTCGGTAGTACCGACCCCCTGGGCGGTAGTACCGACAGTGTCAGAACTAGCCGTTACACACGGCGCGTTGACCAAAACGAACAACCGACTCCTGGTCGGTACCTCCGACGGTCGGTAGTACCGGCCCTATGGCGGTACTACCGACAGGTCAAACTGGGGACTACACAGAGAGCTCCCAGACAACTTCCTGACCTCGGTACCACCGAGGGCGGTAGTACCGACATAATGGCGGTACTACCGCCAGGCCAAAACTGGCCACTTCCAGAGAGCCTCCAAAACTTCCTTCAAACCTTGGTACTACCGACCCCCTGGTCGGTACTACCGAGCCCGGTACTACCGGCCCTATGGCGGTACTACCGGTAGGCCAAAACTGGCCACTTCCAGAGAGCTTCCAAACTCCTCACACCTCGAAACCTCGAACGGTCGATAGTACCGACCCTATGGCGGTACTACCGGCAGGCCAAACTCAGCTCAACACAGAGAGCCTGCAAAACCCTTCAGGGCCACGATACCACCGACCCTCTGGTCGGTACCACCGTCGGCGGTAGTACCGAGGTTATGGCGGTACTACCGCCAGGCCAAATCAGCCCCAACACAGAGAAGGTTGCACGCAGCACCCATGGGCGGTACTACCGACCCCCCTGGGCAGCACTACCGACCATACTCAGAAAACTTCCCTTTTCTTCTCTGTGTTGATCCAAATCAACTCCAACAACTTCTCCTTTGCAAATGTGCCAACACCACCAAGTGTACAACAACATGTGCATGTGTGTTAGCATTTTCACAATCATTTTTCAAAGGATTTTCTCTTTCACTCACCGCGCCACTCGATCATAGCAACATCGCAAAGTTAGATCGCTCAAGTGGCACTAGATGACCGATATGCAAACAAGTTTGCTCCTCTTAATAGTACGGCCATCTATCCTAAACCCGGTCATAATCTTCTCTACACACCTATGACCGGTGAAATGAAATGCCCTACAAGTATACCTTTGCCTTGCGCATTCCATTCCATCTCCTCCGGTGTTGATGCAACACATGCACCAACCTCTTCATCAAATGATATGATCCACTTCATATCATCACATGGCCTCCATGGTCCATCGATCTTGACATCACTTGCTCTTCACCATCGCTTCGGTCCTTCGGCGCCAAGTCTTGCTTAAGCCTCCCGACACTCGGTACCAACGGCTTCAAAGCCTCAACTTGCCCTTCACCTTCGCAACCGGTCCATCAAGCCAAGTCTTGCCTTGATCTTCTCCATCTTAGCCACATGACCACATGTCATGTTTCATGTGCATTAAGCTCCTTCTTCACATGTGTGAGCCTTGCAACATCCTCCAAGCCATTTCACCTCTATGGCATATGTTGCTCACACATGATCACCTGTGGACTAATCGCCTGTGTAATTTACTTCAAACACATATTAGTCCACCTAAGTTATCATTCAATTACCAAAACCAAACAAGGACCTTTCACCAGAGGCTCAAGATACTCTGGCTGAGGCGGAAAAGCCTGTCGAGCGTGACCCCAAGTACATGCAGCCCAGATGGTGTCCTCCTAGTTTGGCTAAGACTCAGCGAAGGAAGCTGCAGAGGGCCCGCTGCAACAAACAGAGGAAGGAGCGGCTTGACAAAATGAGGGAGGACATCTTCAACTCGACGCATCCTGTTTTCCCTCAGGGCAAGCGAGGAGGTGAAGAGCCGGCTTGCAATCAAAGGCCGACCTTGACGATAGTGGATCTAAAAGGGTCGGATCCTGAGCCGACTAGTTTGGGTACTGAGTCTACTCAAGTGGCCTCAGAATCAATCAGGTCGGACACTGATCAGACCAGCGCAGCACAGGCACCGACCAGTTTAGTGGTCAAGCAAGTTGAATCGGCTACTACTGGATTCAGAAGAGAGTTGGCCCGATCAGGATCTAGGACCGAATCGATTCCTAATATACCGATGGGTTTAGCCTCACTTCTTAATAAACCTGTTTCCTCCACTGGTATTACTGCAACCAGTGAAGAATTATCTGAAAAACCAGATGAGGAGATGGTGGACTATGAACCTTCCCTAGAAAGGGCGGAGGTCGATGTAGTTTATTTATCGACCGACTATTATGTGGTCGGAGATGATTCGACGGTAGCGGAGTTCAACTTCGCTACGCAGACTGCCGTGTTCCAGAAACCGGAGGAATCCGTCAATCATCTCAAGCCTTTACATGTAAAGGGACACATCAATGGCACACCGGTTCACAAAATGTTGGTCGACAGTGGGGCGATTGTGAATTTGATGCCATACTCGCTTTACCAGAAGCTTGGCGGTACCGATGAAGAGCTGATCAAGACCAACATGACTATTACTAGAGTCGGAGGAGGAGATCCCATTCCGACCAAAGGAGTTGCGTCCATGGAATTGACTGTTGGGAGCAAGACTTTGGCTACAGCTTTCTTCGTCGCCGACATACAAGGTAGCAATAACCTTATACTTGGACGTGACTGGATTCATGCTAATCGGTGCATACCTTCTAGTTTGCATCAGTTTCTCATTCAATGGGTGGGAGACGATGTTGAGGTGGTGCACTCAGATTCATCGGCCTATGTAGCTACGGCTGATGCTCCTTTGCTCGGGGGGGCATGATACTATTGCTTGTCTGTCTGGTCGGGACCTTTCTGATTTTCAGTTTGTTAGCGTTACTAGGGAAGGTTTCATACCAGTATCTTTAAAGCCGACTGATAATCGGTTCAACATTATCATGTAATTTAATGGATGCTAATGTTGATTGGTTAAAACATCGTGTTGAGCAATATCGGACCTGTAAGACCGATACTTGTGAGGCTATTGATGATTTTGATGAGCTCAATAAGTTGGGCCAAGGTTTCACGTCGGCCGATCCTTTAGAACAAATAGATATTTGGGATGGTTCTATGCCTAGGCCGACCTTTATAAATCAGAATCTTGAAGTCGATTATAAAATAAAGTTAATCGCGCTCTTGAAAGAGTATGTTGATTGCTTTGCATGGAGTTATACGGAGATGCCTGGGTTGAGCCGAGAACTTGTCGAGCATCGGCTTCCTATTAAGCCAGGGTTCCGACCATTCAAGCAACATCCTCGCCGTTTTAATTCTACAATATATGACCGAATTAAAGAGGAAATTAATCGGTTATTACAAGCGGGATTTATCCGACCATGCAGATATGCGGAGTGGGTCTCTAACATCGTGCCTATAGAAAAGAAAGATACCAGGAAAATCGGGGTTTGCATTGATTTTAGAGATCTGAATAGAGCCACTCCCAAAGATGAGTATCCTATGCCTATAGCCGATATGTTAATCAATAATGCTTCGGGACATCAGGTTGTCAGTCTTCTTGACGGCAACGCTGGTTATAATCAGATATTCATGACCGAAGAGGACATGTCCAAAACGGCCTTTATTTGTCCAGGATTCGTTGGTCTTTTTGAATGGGTCGTAATGACATTCGGTTTGAAGAATGCAGGTGCTACCTATCAACGCGCTATGAATCTGATCTTTCATGATTTGATTGGGATAATCATGGAAGTATATATTGATAATATCGTGCTTAAATCGGCTGCCCATGTGTCTCATCTGGCCGATTTACGTTTAGCGTTTGAAAGGATGCGTCGTTATGGGTTGAAGATGAATCCACTAAAGTGTGCTTTCGTTGTGTCAGCTGGGAAGTTTTTAGGGTTCATCATTCACGACAAAGGCATAGAAATTGATCCCAAAAGAATAGAAAAAATCAAGAAAGTTCAGGTGCCTACATGCAAAAAGGACTTGCAGAAGTTCTTGGGGAAAGTGAACTACTTGAGGAGATTTATTGCAAATTTGTCTGGGAAAATTATTCCTTTCAGCCCTATATTAAAATTAAAGGATGAAGCTGAGTTCGCTTGGGGGACAGAGCAGCAAGAAGCATTTGAAAAAATAAAGGAATATTTGTCATCTCCACCAGTTCTTCGGGCGCCTAAGAGAGGTATCCCTTTCAGATTATATATCGTCGCTGATGAAAAGGTTATTGGAGCTGTCTTGACACAAGAAGATGGAGGTAAAGAATATGTAATTGCATATATTGGTCGCCGTCTTCTTGATCCCGAGACAAGGTACGCCCATATCGAGAAATTATGTTTATCTTTGTACCATGCTTGTGCTAAAATGATACACTATTTGCTATCTAGTACATGTATTGTTGCATGCCAGGCCGATGTGATTAGGCACATGTTATATCGGCTAATCCTTAGAGGAAGGATTGGCAAATTGGCGTATGCATTGATTGAGTTTGACTTGACCTATGAACCATTGAAAACTTTGAAGGGTCCAGTTCTTGCCGATTTCATTGTTGAGCATGGTATTAGTTTAGAAGATGAAATTGGTTACTTTACTTTTACTCCATGGAAACTTTATTTTGATGGATCGGCTTGTAAGGAGGGCCAAGGTGTTGGTGTGGTCATCATTTCTCCTAATGGTGCTAGGTTTGAAATGTTGAGCCGGTTAGATTACTTGTGCACTAATAATCAAGCCGAATATGAAGCTCTTTTATTCGGTTTAGAAATATTATGTTCCATGGAGGTTAAGTATGTTGAAGCTTATGACGATTCCTTACTAGTAGTACAACAAGTTGCTGGTAATTTTCAATGTTTAGAGGGATCGTTAAATGTTTATCTTGACATGTGCCTTGACATCATTGCTCATTTTACCGAATTTCAGATTCGGCATATACCAAGGCATGAAAATTATAAAGCCAACATGTTAGCCCAGCAAGCATCTGGCTATAATGTTAGTAAATGCAATTTTTACATAAAGCCGGTGCAGCAGCACGCAGAAGTATTATCGGCTTCTATGGCCGACCACCGACCAGTTTGTTTTAAGACCAGTTCGGTCACCTTGCCATGGAGACCAGGTATATGTTGAGCATACTTGGGTAAGTACTATGGCTGACCAGGTTGTTTATGAACCAAGTCAGTTAATCCGTTCGATTGACCTGGTCGATCTTGGAACGATTAATTTGTCTGAAGAAACTCTAAATCGGTCTGAAACAAATGGAACTGATTTGGAAGATTGGAGAACTCCCCTACTTAAATATCTTAATGATCCAAGTACTAAGGCTGATCAAAGTGTTCAGCGGAGTGCATTTAAATATGTACTACATAATGATGAGCTTTACCGAAGAACTGCCGAAGACTTGTTACTTAAGTGTTTGGGATCTGATCAAGCAAAGGTGGCTATGGGGGAAGTTCATGAAGGTATTTGTGATACACATCAATCGGCGCCTAAGATGAAATGGTTATTGCGCAGAGCTGGGTTTTATTGGCCCACAATGATGGTCGATTGTTTTCGTTACTACAAAGGATGCGAAGAATGTCAACGGTTTGGAAATATACAGCTTGCACCTGCTGCTATGCTTCATCCCATTATCAAACCGTGGCCTTTTCGTGGTTGGGGGCTAGACTTCATTGGCCAAATTCATCCCCCATCTTCAAAGGGACATTGTTTTGTTCTGGTCGCTACAGATTACTTCACTAAATGGACTGAAGCAGTGCCTTTGAAGAATATGACACATAAGGAGGTAATTGAGTTTATTACTGAACATATTATATATAGATTCGGCATACCTCAGACGTTAACCACAGATCAAGGGACGTCTTTTATTTCTAAGGAAGTGCGAGATTTTGCCGAATTATACAAAATAAAGATGCTCAATTCGTCTCCATACTATGCTCAAGCTAACGGCCAAGCTGAGTCTAGTAACAAGACTTTGATTAAGCTTATCAAAAAGAAGATTGAGGACAATCCAAGAAGGTGGCATGAGGTTTTGTCTGAAGCTTTATGGGCTCATCGCGTGTCAAGGCATGGTGCTACAAAAGTCACTCCTTTCGAGCTGGTATATGGGCAAGAAGCAGTGTTGCCCGTCGAGGTAAATCTGGACGCATATAGACTAGCTAGATAGAATGATTTATCTGCTATAATGTACCATGATGCCATGATGGACAACATAGATGAAATAACCGATAAAAGATTAAAAGCTTTTAAGGAGATGGAAAAAGACAAAGCCCGGGTTGCCAGAGCATACAACAAGAAAGTGAGAAGCAAATCATTCCAAGTGGGAGAGTTAGTATGGAAAACTATACTACCACTCGGGTCGAGAAGTAACAAGTTTGGCAAGTGGTCGCCAAGTTGGGAAGGTCCTTATAAAGTAATCAAGGTAATATTCGGGAATGCATATGTGCTGGAGACGTTGCAAGGTGAAAGTCTCTCAAGAGCAATAAACGGAAGGTATTTGAAAAAGAACTTTCCAAGTGTTTGGCAAGAAGCCTGAGCGCCTTCCAAACAATGGCCGATACATGTATCGCCCTTAGAACAAAAATAGTCAGAAAGTTTATCCTTAATTATCGAATAGCCGATGAGTTGGACATCGTTGTTGTTCGGTTTGTTTTTAGGTTTTGCTAAAGATCACCTAAAAACAGGGGGGCATATGTTGACACTCAAAAGTGTCACAGGTAAAGTAAATTTAGAAGAAGTATTTGGCCTGTAATATTAAGGTCGAATTTGTCTTCTATTATTTCGTATTTAATGAATTAGATGTTTTAAGTCAAATGGGCCTGATCATTTTGGACTTCCGATCAGTCAATGTTTGTGTCCGACTAGGTGACACTGGTCGGAGGCCTTATAGTTATGATGAAGGCTAAGTCCGGCGACAATTCATTAATCAGTATGGGCTAATAGAGCCCATTGAGGCTGATTTAGATCAATCTGTTCGATCTAAGGATTGGCGAGATTAGGGTTACCTTGTTGCGTCTGGTTTGGATTCTATGTTGATAGAGTCCGGATAGAAAACTTGGAGATCGTATTTGAAGACGTTTCCTATTGGGATAAGACCAACCCCCTCTATATATATGAGAGGATCATGGCCGATTGAATCATCCAACACCAATCGATCAAATCAATCTACTATCCCTATTACCCTTTTTCCTTCTACCTTGTTGTTCGGCGCGTCTCCCGGCGAGACTCGACGGCATTCTAGGCGGCCTTGCTGGTCCTAGAACAACCTCTACGTGCTTCTCCCCGACGGGTCTTCCCGGGAGGAGTTCTAAAATTATCAACACAGGAACCCAAAACCCTAGATTGATCAAAACCGGTCTTTAGATCAGTTTTCGTCGGTTTAGTTAGGGTCTCTGCTGTCTCAGGTTGAACTGCAACCTCTTCGGGTGCTCTAGCCCTGCTGGTGTGTGATTCGGATCACTTCCGACGTCAACACAACATACAAAGAATCACATTCGCCCCACACAACTTGATATCCTAGATCCACGCACAAGCATCCAACATAGGTGCTATTCCAAAGAATGCTACTGTAGGCCTGAAGAAGAAAACAAGAAAGAGAGTTTTTGCACAAGTCTGGCCCATTTGGAACGAAACAATAGATATTACAATAACTGAAAAATAGATGCAAATAGCCCAAACCAAGAACTAGCACACGATGGTAAATATCCCTAAACATCCTAATACTATGCAAACTATGTGATTAACATATTATATACTCTTTGTTTCAACAATACAAAATAAACATGCTTGTCAAACTACAACACAGATGATCTGACAAGCATCTATGAACAAGCGTACAGAGGTAACACAACTTTGCTATGAAATACCATTCCTACTCAGCACTAACAAACTACCACTATTATAGAAAGCTTAACCGAGGCGGGCAAAATAGGTTAACCGAGGAGGGCAAACCGTCTGCCTCGGTCCATAGGCCTCGGTTAATCAAAACTTAACTGAGGCGGTCTAGCAGCACGCCGATTGTGCTTTCAAAAACATTCTTCTCCAGGTGCATGCAATCGATGGCATGGGGTGTTTGCGGCTCCTTCCAGTATGATAGGTACTTGAAGAAACATGACTTCTTCTTGAATGGGGCGACGACAAGCGGATTCTTCAACTTATCTCGCTTCCTCTTCCTTTTTTTAGCCCCCTCCGGATCCTCTTTTTTCTTCTTCCCGAACTCGACCTCCATCTCCTTCACCATGTCCCACACCTTTTCACCATACCTTGTCTGCGGCGGTTCGTCACGTTGGTCCTCGTCCTTGTTGTCAAAGTACTTATTCATCACAGCTTGCTGGTACCTGTGACTTCTGACAAGGAATCGTCTGTGCCGCATGTACACCATCTTGCAGGATCCTTTGAGGTAGACATAGCAGGTACCATTGATGCAAACTACACAACCGCTCTTTCCTTTTATCTGCCCTGAAAGTGAAAAGAGCCCAGGGTAATCGGTGATGGTCACAAAAATGATGGCTTTTAGAGTAAACTTCTTTCTTAGCGATGTGTCCATCATCTTAACCCCTTCGTCCCATAGTTTCTTCATATCCTCCATGAGCGGATCTAGGAACACATCTATATCATTCCCAGGCAGCTTTGGGCCTGAAATAATCATGGTCAATAGAAGATACCTGCGTTTCTGACACAGCCATGGAGGTAGGTTATAGATGGTAAGAATTACTAGCCAAGTGCTATGTGAGCTACTTAGGTCCCCGAACGGATTCATTTCGTCCGTACTCAGCGCGAACCTCACGTTTCGTGCCTCTTTGCCAAACTCTAGGAATGTCGTGTCGAAATGCTTCCACTGTTGGGCATCAGAAGGGTGTCGTAGTTTGCCATTGTCCTTGGTGCGATCACCAGAAGCATGCCAAGACATCAGCTGGGCATCCTCAGGGTTCCCGAAAATACACCGCAAGCGATCGATCACGGGCAGGTACCACATCGATAGGGCAGGACTTTTCCTCTGCGTGTAACCAGCTTCTTCTTCATCATTTGTTGCATCTGCGCGACAACCGGCATTCTTGTTATTTGCCTTCTTCTTTGGCCCACCCAAGACTACCTCATCATTCGCATCTGCGCGACAGCTGACATTCTTCTTGTATCGACTCGCGCCACAGTGCGGACAACTCACCAAGCTCTCATACTGGCCATGGTACAAGATGCAATGGTTAGGGCAGGCGTCAAACTTTCTAAGATTCATTGACACTGGCCGGATAAGCTTCTTCGCTCGATACGTATTAGCGGGCACCTTGTTAGGCGTTGGGTATGTGGTACCAAGGATACTTAAGAGCTCATTGAAGCTAGTGTCTGACCAGCCATGTCGAGCCTTCAACATGAGCATCTGGAGGTTAAAACGCAACACCGTCCACTGCTTCGGACAGTTCTCATATAGCGGATCAATTGTCGCCTGCTTCATCTCTCTAAAATTCTCAAGCCACCTAGGGCTCCCAAACAGAATGTCGTCCTCATCGAGGTTGTTAGCAATTTTCTCAAAAAGCTCAACATCCTCAGGCTCCATCACACGAACCCTCTCACCATCATCTGCATCATCCCCGCCATCGGCCATGTCTTGCACTAAATCGTCCATGGTGAGGTAATCACGAACATTATCACCGGTAGCTGGTGGTTCTTGGTCTCTTCCATCGTGGTTTGCATTCGCCATCATCGTCATTGACGAGCTCTCTCCGGATACAGTGATACTAACATCTGTTTCATCGTGAAACCTCCAGACTGTGTAATCTGGAACAAAACCATACCTGATCAAATGAGACTACACAACATTGTCTTCATGCAACAGAAGGTTCTTGCATTTTGAACACGGACAGATGATACGTCGTCCTTGTGGATTCACACTTTGACTGTGTTTCCGAGCAGTGACAATAAACTTTTTAACATGGCCTATGTATGACAAATCTAATCTTGATGACCGGTACATCCACTCGGACCTCTCCATTATGCAAGCAAAACCTATAGCAAAAGACATACAAAAAACAGATTAAAGAAAATTAATTAGATCTAGATCTAGATCTAGAGAGCACCCAAATCTAAGAAGACAAGAGCAAATTAAAAGAGAGGTTTAGAGTCAAACATATAATCATCTGCGGTCAACAACTTGATGCAATTAAACTGTAAAACTTCCCCCACCAAAATATAGATATTTTTGAGGGTTTGGGACCTCAAAACCTGTTAACAATGGTGGACAAGTCATGAGAAAAGGGAAGGTGGGGCGGCGGCGCTGTGCATTTATAGCCACAGAATAACCGAGGCGGGCAAATAACAAAAGCCCGCCTCGGTTAACACTCATTAACCGAGGCGAGCGATTTAAAGGAACCGCCTCGGTTAATATATTAACCGAGGCGGGCAACTTAAAGCAACCACCTCGGTTAATGGCAAATTAACCGAGGCGGTTAACTCCCATTGCCCGCCTCGGTTAATATATTAACCGAGGCGGTCCGAGGAGCCCGCCTCGGTTAAATATTAACTGAGGCGGGCGCCCTTTGCCCGCCTCAGACGTCTACAGGGTGGTGTCTCGGTTAATCAAACATGTAGTAGTGTACATTCTCAAGCATATGTAGATGGCATTTCTAGGTTACGTTCTTCACGTACAGTATCCATGCATTGCATCACATTTTCTAGATCCACCAAATGCAGCGTGCTTCTATATCTAACATCAGAATGCAACCATCACACAAAATGTATGTGTCGCTACAAAAGTTCTGATAAATTAAATCACTATTACCTCTGCAATCACACACACTCAAGTTGTTTTTACTATACCTACACATATATGATATAATAACACAATACATGAATAGAGACGTCCAGAAGGCAAAGCACGTCATCCATCAGCCGTGGCTTTTTCTGATCATAAACCAAGATACTAAAAAGTCAACATGTGACACTACATTTTAACATCGATCTAGACCCAAAACATAATGTTTAGAGACAAAGCTACTTCCAATCATCTTATTCATTATGTAATATATGCATGCAAAACCTAACAAATGCAATATATAGTTAAGTACTTGTATATCTATATGTATTCACCAAATTTCTTACAATATACATTCTACTAACCGATGCATGTACTAGTATCTGATACTCACTTCATCCCAAATTATAAGACGTTTGACTTTTTTATCCTTGAGTTTGATCGCTCGTTTTATTCAAAAAATTTATGCAAACAAAATCAAATTTAAGTTATTCTTGAAGAATTTTTATTAATAATAAACAAAGCCACGATAAAAGAAGTGATATTTTACACAAAAATTTGAATAAGATGAGTGTGGTCAAACTTGGTGTCAAAAAAGTCAAACGTCTTATAATTTGAGATGAATTGAGTACAATATTTCTAAACTCCGTCAGTGCTCCACCTCGTAAGGCAACCATTGTGGCTAGGATTTAATTTGAGATGGATTGAGTACAATATTTCTAAACTCCATCAGTGCTCAACCTCGTAAGGCAACCATTGTGGCTAGGAGTTAGCTCGTGACCATCGGTGTTTGGAACTGTTCGCTCATTTCAGCTTTACATTTTCGAGCCAAACAAGTGGAGCTTCGCAAACTCTCTCTCAGGGCCTGTTTAGATCCAAAAATATTTACAAGATTCTCCGTCACATCGAATCTTTAGACGCATACATGAAGTATTAAATGTAGGTAAAAAATAACTAATTGCACAGTTTGTTTGTAAATGTCGAAACGAATCTTTTGAGTCTAGTTGGTCCATATTTGGACAAAGTTTGTCAAATAATAACGAAGGTGCTACAGGAACTTTACACCCAAAATTCTTCCAACTAAACACACCCTTATTATTAGAGAAAAAAAAAGTGGAGTTAAGAGAGCATCTAAAGCCTAAAGGATGCTCACAAACTCTGTCGAGAAAGAAAAAAAAACTGCTCCGTGAAGCAAAATCGATGGAGCAGTCTGAAACAGCTTGTTGGGTTTAAGCGGTTTAATTTCTCGATAGAAATCAACCCAATACATCAGATGCGATGCGACGCTCATCTCAAGCTCAAAGCTCTAGCTGACTACACCATGTCATCAGCAATAGCTATTTCGTCTGATCCCGGTACAATCTTGGCCCTGCACAGCGGGCAGCTACCGTTGCTCCTGGCCCACTCCCCGAGGCAGTCTCTGTGGAAGACATGGCGGCACGGGGGCACCTCGCTGCAAAGCTGCCCTGGCCGGAGCGGCTCGAGGCAGATCGCGCACTCCACCGTCGTCGTCTCGGACGGCGGCGGCTTGCCACCCTGATCAGCGGCGGCGTATGGGAAGTACGGCAGCGGCAGCGGCACGGGCGGCGCTGCCGCCTTCCCCGTCAGCGCCGCGTGAGCCCTGGCCGCCAACGCCGCCTCAGCCCTAGCCGCCAACGCTTCCCGCTCCGCCCACGCCCGCGCCACCCTTTGCTCCGCAGACTCCGCCGGCGGCGCCGGTGGTGGATCTACCCTTTGCTCCGCGGACGACTCCGCCGGTCGATTTGCTCGGCCGTCGACGTCCTCCACGTCGCAGCAGTAGCAGAAGCAGCAGCCGAATAGGACGACCAGTACAAACAAGGCGATGAGGAAGAGCAGGCCGTAAACATTGTCCGGCATTGCCTAGCTTCTCAATGCATCAGGCATGCCGCAGCCGGCTACGTCTGTGCTGTCTCGCGTGATGAGCACCTGCGCCGACCGAGATTTGGTTCTTGCTTGCTCGTGCAATTAAGGGGGTGTTTGGTTCTCACCCCCTAAAGTTTAGTGGAGGTGATTAGAGTTGTAGTGTTAAAAGTGATTTTTAGTGGGGGTGTTTGGAACTTTAGTGACTAAAAGTGACTAAACTTTAGTGGCTAAACTTTAGGGGTGAGAACCAAACACCCGCTAAGGAGAAAATATATGTGGCTCGAGTTGTGGTTATGGCACGGGAATCTGGTTTAATTTTGATACTCTGGGTCTTCTTTGGACGGCTCGAGCACCAGAGCTGGCACGTTCTACTTCTACCTTCGTTGGCAAATTATTGGTTGGACAACAAAGAGTCCGACAAGGATAGTTGCTGAGAAACGTTATATATTTCGTTCCGTCACGGAGATGTAGAAGAGACTCGGCTCGGATTCTTGGACTTGTACCATGTCCGAAACTGAGATCTCGCTCCAGCGACCAAAAACTCGTATTTTGATCGAGAGAGCGCTATAGATTAGAAAATTGTCCACTAGTTGCAGTAGGATTACAACAAAGCTTTGCAGAGTGTTTTTTTTTTCACTCGGCAAAGAGCTCTTTGCCGACTGTTTTTTTTTGACATTTGACAAAGCCAATTTTTAAATCACATTTTGATACAGTAACTTAATCCAAATAAAAAAAATTCAGCTACAAAGTTGTTTAACTTATCAAGATGAATAATTTTTGTTTTGATGATTTATTCATTTGACAAACTTTAAAATAAATTTGTTCACAAATCTTACCTATCCCTCAGATAGTTTATGAAACTACAAGAGTTATATATAAGATTTGTGAATAATATTAGAACCACAATATCGGATGCATAAATAGTCAAACAACCAAAATAAATTTTTAAAATTTGAATTTTTAAAAATACCTTGGATGGAGAAACGGCCAAAATAAAAGTTGTAGACCTTGAAAAGTTATGAAACTTTGTAGTTGAGAACTTTTTGATTTGAAATCATATTGTCAACGAAAACTATGTTTCAAATTCTTAAATTTGAAATTCAATTTTTTATAAACGACGTCGGATGGAAAAACTATCAAAATAAAAGTTATAGATCTCGAAAAGTTAGAAAACTTTGTAGTTAACAATGTTTTTATTTGAATTCATTTAGGATCTCAAATAAGTAAATTACACTTAGTTTAGTATAATATGTGGGGAACTGAAACAGAGTAGGAATGTATGTATGTGAGTAGTGTAGTGGTAGAGGAGGCTCTGAGGTCGTGAGTTCGAATTCTGCCGGTAGCGTTAATCAAAATTGCGTGAAAAATACCACGACTTGCGACTTTGACGGAGACGGGTGGGCGCTGGCCGATGGGCCCTCCCCCAATTAAATACAATTTTTCCCTATTTTTCGGGGTTTTTTAGTCCAGATCTTTGCCGAGTGTTTTTCTTTGCCAAATACGTCGGACACTCCGTAATTTACTGTGTGCCCGACAAATAACACTCGACAAAGAGCTCTTTGCCGATCTATTTTTTTTGTCGTGGGGTCTTTGAGGCACTCGGCAAAGAGGTCATGTCCGGTGGTGAAGTATCATGATTTTCATAATGGTACCTAGCGAATTTTAAATTTAGTGGTGTGGACTTGCCAATTCCAGCTATGTTTAGTGTCGTCATAGAGCAAAATTTTGCAATATGAATGCATGGGACAGTGCATTTTTTTTATTAATTGACTGGCCTCACCTTAGGAGCCTCTCGTAACAAAGAAACTTGTAACGAGACACCTCATGGCTATGGTCGACCTAACGAAATATACACTCTGGATACGCAAGTTATTTATCTAAATTTCAAAACGTTTCATCATAACATTTCTCATAATTTTGTTAACAAAACAAGATCCGTCTTGAATATATTTAAAAAAACATTGATATTTAGATCCCACATGTCATGCTCACAATTGCGATGAAATTTGGCATTGTAGCATCCAATGCCCATTTGCTCTCTTGGTTTCGACACTACCCCTGTTTTGGCATGGCCACAATCCAAATATCACCAAGTTTTGGCCCTTATATTTGTGGGATTGCCTATTGTCAAATTCTCGTTTGGCTCATGTTCATGTATGTCATGCACCAGGTACTACAAAGTCGGATTCCTGGATGTTTAAATTTGAAAAATTCAGGGCGTGGTCTTTCAAAGAAAAATAACTGGGGTCGCCATTTCATTCTTTTGCCACAGAAAATGTTCTACAATGGCGACGACACTACGATTTCACCTTGCTCCATATGTTCTCTATATTTTCATCAAACACATGTGCTTAGCTGCACCGGAGTGCATACACGTTTGGAACAGTGGGTGCTAACGGAACACAAGTGTGCTAGTGTCGCCATTGCAGTGCCACACAAAAAGGCGCTTCGTTCCAAGCCGCTGCGCTGCGCGCACGGGTGACATCACGGCTTGCGCGGCGGCGCGGCGCGGGTCGGCGTCGGCGTCGGCGCGCTGACGACTCGGGGCGGGGACGTGCCGTTGCCCGGGACCACGGAGCCGGAGCCCACCATGTCGGCGAAGAGGCGGTCGGCGATGATCTGGTTGGCGGCGTCGGAGGTGTGGTACGCGTCCCAGAACACGAAGTCCTTGCGGTCGGCGCAGAGCTGCGCCGTCGGCAGGCACAGGCCCCCCACCGTGGTGTCCACGTCGCAGCACGACGTGTGCGACGTCTTGAACCCTGCATGCAGGACGGCGGTTAGTACTCACTGGCACTGCTGCTGCTGCTGCCGTGATCGAGCAGGGAACGCCATGCATGGCGTCGCGAGCTAGCGTGCTGCTTATTACTGTACTAGTTATTAATTACCGTGTTTCTGGGGGTGGTCGATGAGCTCCATGACGACGGAGTAGCAGTCGGAGAGGGACATGCGCGCGCCGGGCAGCTTGGCGTTGAGCCCCTCGAGCAGGTTCCTGGCCGCGGCGTTGAACTGGACGGCGTACGCGTTCACGTCGTCCAGGCACCCGCCGTCGTCCGAGAGGACGCGCTGCGACGGGATGCAGCCCAGCGGCGCCAGCCCGCTGAACCAGACGTGGCGCGCGCCGAGATCGTACAGCCTCTGCACGCACGCGCGCGGCAGCAAAGTTCGCCATCAGTTTGTTCAGCAACGCCAACTCGCCAAGTAATGCAATGCGCACGATGGGATCTTTGGTAACTACGTGACCAATAATCGTGGCCGTCGGTCGAGCTTACCGTCAGCTGCCTGTCGATGGTGTCCATGAGGAGGCCGATGAACTCGTCGTGGGTGTACACGATGCCGTCCGCCATGAACGGCCGCAGGAAGTTGTTGACGTAGTCGTTGCTTCCTGCGAAGCAGACAGAGTGCAGAGCGCTCGCGTCGTGTCAGACTGTCAGTCAAGCTGGTGTGCTTTAAGGCATCATCGAACGAGCTGAAGAGATTGGGGTCTGTAAATAATGTTCTTCTTACCGAGCCCGATCTGGAAGATTGCGCCGTTGACAGTCTCCTCGGCGGCCTTGTTGCCGATCTTGGCGATCATCGCGTTCTTGATCTGCTCGAAGGACGATATCTGGTTGTCGAACGACAGGTACTGAACCTGCAGGTTTGTGGTGGGGTCGTGTGAGCAGTTTCAGAGACAAACGTAATGACGCAAAACAACATTGTATCCTTTAGCTTACAAAGTAAATGCCAGTCTCGTTGAGGAGCCCGGCGCCGCCGGACGCGAAGTTGACGCCGCCGAGGACCTCGTCGTCGGTCATGTACAGGGAGAGGAACGGCACCGGGGGCGGGGAGCCAAACTTGGCGGCTGCATGTTAGTGTCGATTGAAATTACAAACACATACAGATCGACACTATAATCGTGACTACTGGAGCTAGTATATAGCTTACCCATGATGTCTCCGATGGTCCTGCCATTGGTGAACCTTCCGGTGGGGTAGCCGGTCTTGTAGTCGATGCCGTACCAGGGGTAGTTGCACTTGGCGAGGGAGAGGAGGAGGTAGTTGTTGTTTCCCACGTCCGACATGGAGTCCCCGAAAATGTAGATGACCGGACTCTTGGACGCCGTCGAAGCTGCGCCGGCGACGACCGTTGTTGCAAGCTCGAGGACGACCACGGCGACCACGGCGGCCAGAGCAGCCATTGCTGTAAAGGGTGAGCTGCACTTGGCCAATACGTGGTGAGTAGTGGCCTGTGCTGTCTTTGGTGAATGCCTGAGTGGTGATGGCCTGGGGTGTGCTTGTTGCCTGTTTTTATACTACGCCTACGACGACGACGAAGTGGCCAGTGACACTGACACCGCAAGTCTTGGGCATTCGCTGCAAGTTTGGGCCTTTCCGGTAGCCAGAGAGAAACGTTTTTGCGTTCACGTTTGGGTGTAGTGAGTGACTGAATCGCAGCAGCTACTAACCGTGTCAGAAAAGGCTTGCAAGCTTAAGCAGAGGGGGCACGTGAGGAATTGGCCTGTGTGTGAGCAGAGCAGAGCAGAACGGGATCGGAGGTAGCTGAGGTGGTTGTGGAATTACCGTGTGTTGGATCACCGTGTGGCCGGCTTGGCGGGAGCGCACAAGAGAAATCGGTTGGGATTTGGGAATGTCATTACGGCAGTACACGAAAGTATAAATCGAATCGAGAAACTGTGTGTTCTTTGGCAAGGATCTGGAATCATGCGTGTTCGATTAAAATGAGCTAAAAGGAGTAAGAGAAGTCGTATCAAGTAATCTACCCGTGTGCAAATGCCCATAGAAGTACTCCCTCCGAATCTACCCTTGTGCAAATGCCCATAGAAGTATTCCCACCCTATAGTAAATAAATGTCATTTTGGACAAGGTTTTAGTCAAACATTGAGAATATAAATCATGAATAATTTTAAAATTATTGAGTTTAGAGATGTAAAAATCATATAAATAAATTTGTTTTCAAAAGTACTTCATAAAAATATACATATACCACTTTACAACAAATATTTTTAAAGAAATAAATAGTCAAAGTTATACTTTGAAGACCGTATCACTCTCCTAAACAATATCTAAAAGCGATACGGAGGAGTAGCTATCTATCTTCAATCTATACTCATTATTACAGAAGTGTTAGAAGAAACCATTACTTTCGCGGAGAGGGTTTAAAAACTTCCATATTAATTTTTTTTTGACAGCAAAACTTCCATATTAATTGAAAATGAAGAATTTACATCATTAAATTATATGGTGATCTAACAGGTCATATCTAACATAATTCATAAATAGTAAAATTAGAATGAAAAATAAAGAAAAAAATAGCATTTTAATTTTCATATGTCACTATACTGAGCCCCGCGATACCACCAAATCACTATTGAACGCGCGTGCACCACGTCAGGTAACAGCGCACGGACACATGATGTAAAGATGCAGGACCAAGTAACGAGTCTAACGGACGCGTGGCGCAAGATGAGCGAGACTAAGTAACGAGCCTATAGCGTTGTGATGTAGGAACCGAACGATGAGCATGAGGAGAGAGAGCATGTAAGTTGTTGTCAGATCTACTTTTTAACATTTCCAAACGGTATAAAAACTTTAAAATACGATAACTTTCTCGTGAAACATCTATTTTTAATTCCGTTTGCACCATTATCTTTATTACAGCGAGATCTACAAAAGTAGATCCATGTTGGATATATTTTAAGATAGTTTACGTGATTACAAAGTTTTGCACTTAGGTGTTCAAAGTTTCAAATGTGGTAGTAAAAAGTTTTCAAAACTTAATGTAAAATTTTAAATTACAAGATTTCACATTAGGTGTATAAAGTTTCAGTACCAAGTTTTTTAAAAAAACTAGTATAAAAGTTCTAAATTTAGGTGTAGAGTTTTAAAATCATAAAGTTTTAAACCTAACAGTACAAAGTTTATATTATTTTAAATGTGTTGGTAAAAGTTTCTACATTTTAAATGTAAAATTAGAAATTATAAACTTTAAACTTCGAAATACAAGGTTTAAAATATATTAGTATAAAGTTTTTGTATTTCAAAAATAAAGTTTAAAATTATAAAGTTTTAATTTTTGAAATACAAAATTTTAAATATGCTAATACAAAGTCTGTAATTACAAAGTTTTAAAGCTAGAAATATAAAGTTTTAAATATACCGATATAAAGTTTCTCAATTTTAAAAATAAATTTAAAATGAAAATATTTAAATTTTAAAATACAAAGTTGACAACAGCCTAGCAGTGCAACACTTTTTTTATAGCAACAACAAAGTTTTGTAACGTCGTAGTTCAGTTTTTTTATAAATTCTGAGTGTAAAGTCTTCGACCTAGCATTACAATGTTTATAATATGATAGTTCAAACCTTTAAATGTAGCACTATAAATCTGTAATGCGACAATCTAAAGTTTTTATTTATTTTTGAGTGTAAAGTCTTCAACTCAACAGTACAAGGTTTGTAATATCGTAATTTAAAGTTTTAAATCATAAGCACAAAGTTTGTAATATTATAGTTCAAAGTTTATATAATTTTGGATGAAAAGGTTTTCATCCTAGCAGTATAAAATTTATAATGTGATAGTTTAAAGTTTTTAACCAACTATCACAGAGTTTTATAACGTGATATTTTAAAGTTTTTCATATTTTCCAAATGTAACGTTCTAAACTTATCAATACAAAGTTTGTAATGTAATTGTTGAAAGTTATGTAAATTTTGAGTGTAAAGTTTTGAATCTTAAAGTTCAAAGTTTGCAGTTATATTTTATATTGTTAGATTTTGAAGCTATTAGAACAAAGTTTATATTGTTATAATCTAAAGTTTTTATTGAATTTCTGAATATAAAGGTTTCACCTAGCAGTACAAAGTTTTATAGTAATTTAAAGTTTATAATGTGATAGTTTAAAGATTATAATTTCAGATGAGTGCAAAGTTTTGGAGCTATTTAGTACAAATATTTATATTGTGATAGATCAAAGTACTGAATCTAGCACTACAAAGTTTTTTTTCTAATGTATCAGTCCAAAAGTTGTTATAATTTTTGAGTGTAAAGTTTTTAACCTAGTAGTTCAAAATTTTATAATATCATGTGCAAACTTTTTTTTAACTTAGCTGTATAAAGTTGTACAAAGTTTTCATCCCAGTGTATCATTTTTTTAACCTAGGTGTACAGACTTTGTAATGTCATAGTTCAAAGTTTTTCATTCTGAGTCTAACGTTTTAAATTTAACTAGCAGTACAAAGTTAAGTTTCTGTAATGTCATAATTACAAGTTTCAAAATTTTGAATGCAAAGTGATGATCCAAGCGGTACAAAGTTTAAAATATCATAATTCAAAGTTTATGAGTTCTGAGTATATTTTTTAATATAGCATTGTAAAGTTTTATCATGACATAGTTCAATGTTTTTGAATCTAGCATTAAAGAAGTTTGTAATGTCTTAATTAAAGTTTTTGAAATAATTCATTTTTTGTCTTATTTTTTACTGAGGGTTTTTTCGTGTATAATCTGGTATTGCTGATAAAAGCTCAGTTTGGTATCCTTTTCAAGAATTAAATTTTATTTTTTGTGTTTTTTTATTTTTTACATACGTAAATATAAAGTTCAACAAAAATTTGATTTTATTTTTAAATATATTTTAAATTTTGTCTTATTTTCTTTCAGGGTACTAAGAAGAAATTTTTTTTTAGCGCCGAAGAAAAGGAACGTACATGTGCTTTTTATATTAGTTTTTTTTCAATGATATATGTATAAGATATTGTTTTTTAAAAGTTTACCCCTACATTGATTTGAACTAAAAATATTGTATAAAGTACTATGATATATAATAAGATATATTATTTTTAAAAACAGTACCTTTTGTATCCATATTAATGTGAAACCATCCCCCCGCCCTGTTATTTCTCCCACAAACCCGTGATCCCGAAAGAGAACAAAATAGATTGTAGAAATTTAAAATAGTCCATTGACCAAGAAAACTGCACTCTAGAAGCTAAAAGGGCCTTTTGAAGCTAGACAAGAGAACCAGCTAAATGGACCTTATGAAGCCAGACAAGAGAACCTGTAGGTAACAAATACTATGCGCTCGTATTGCTTGAAACGCGCGCGCGTTGCTACTAGTCCTATCGCGCGGTCGTCACTAGCCTTCCCAGCGTGCGCGCGGATGAAGAGCGCCGGCGATACCATTGTTGCATCTAAATCGAGAAGGGATGGACCGAACCCAGGAAGAAAAGACGTAAATTGGACTCGGTGCCTCGAATACTTGGAGTACAAATCATTGATTGGATGTGCTTAGAAGCCAAGCTACATGCCTACTTGAATTCGAGTAGACTTTCTATAACATCCCTCAAACAGCTCAGATCTACTCTACACGCTGAACGAACCATAAGTACCAACATCTCACCTACGCTTTCGTTCTCGCTTCGTGTAAAAGGATTAACCAGGGATGGTGAGATGGACTCTAGAAGCCTTATATGTTAGTCTAACTCACTCTAAACAACCAAGGTGAGACTAAACCCCATAATATCTCATTAACAAACACATGGTCATAATGGGTCAAATTCTAAACTGGGCCAGATGTGACATTTTCTTGTAACAAACTACAAGACTCCATCTATAACCCTATCATCTGGACTATATAAAGAAGGATAAGGGGGTCTTGATCAATACCTTCGATAAAACCATCATAAAATCTCTCAGCAAACATTGTCATCAAACATGAAGGTGTCACAACGTTTCGACTTAAATTATCAAAAACATAACAATTATTTAACTCCATAATAAATCCTGATGGGAGGTGAAGTTCCATCGTCCTGACGCTCAATGCAGCAACTCTTGCATTAATGCCCATGCAGAAATCAACTTCTCTCTTTTTCACGCTTCTACTTTTTATCATTCCCTGCATCGTGTTGTAAATATGAGCAACCAATCCGATATCAAATACCCAAGAATTAATATAAGAATTAGCAAGGAAAATGTCTATAACATAAACAATAAGTGTACAAGCTGCAGTGCCAAGTATAGCTTGTAGTTCCTTTTCTAGTGACCTTTCTCCCAAAATGAAAACACTCAGCGTCAGCAACTGGTCCAGCCTTGGGTGCATGTGGGTTTGGCTTCGAGATCTCATCTTTAGCCTTGCCCTTTTTCTTCTTCCAAGAATTGCCCCACTTTCTAAATCTAGGCTTGTTTTGGACCGCCTCCCAGCACCTTTCTTGATATCAGCCTCTATTGTTTTAAGCATGCCACACAATTCATTCAAGCCCTTCTCCACCCCATGCATATGGTAGTTCGAGATGAAATTCCTATAGCTGGGCGAAAGAGACACGAGAATAAAACCAGTAGCCAACTCTTGGCGTATTAGGAAGCCCAGCTTCTCCAACCTTTGAGTGTAACCAACCATTTTGATGACATGTGGTCCAACTGTTGCGCCCTCTGGTAGCTTGCTTTCCACAAAAGCCTTTGAGACATTGAACCTTTCAATCCTGGCTTGGGTCTGGAACATATCATTGAGCGCCACGAACATATCGTACGCTGCATGATTTGTCTCAAACTGCATCTGCAGGTCAGGTTCCATACAAGTAAGCATAAGACAACTCACTTCAAGATCATAAAATGCTTTCTTGTAAGTGTTTTTCTCTGCAACAGGTGCATTATCAGTAGGCTCATCTGGTAACGGGGTGTCTAGAATTTCTTCCTTTTCTCAGCCCTGAGAACAATTCTCAGATTACGGTCCAATCTACATAGTTTGTTCCATTCAACTTATCTTTCTCAAGAATTTAACGCAAAGTAAATGGTGGATTGCTAGGTGTCATTGATCTACAACAAAATATGCAAAATACTAAGATGATGTATCCAAGACATAGTAAATTATATTAAACCTTTAATAGAATCTACTCCCACTAAAATCAGCATCCCTCAATTGATATTTAGTGATTCAAGATCCGCAATGAACAAGTCTACTAGTGTCGGTGTTCGAAACCCGGGGGTCCCGAGGCCGACAAGTATATTTGTATCGTGGGAGGGGTCGTGTGTTCCTACTTCAGATGGTTGTGCAAAAAGAACACGGGGGGTTTATCCTAGTTCGGGCAAGGAGTGACCTACGTCCAGTGAGTGGGAGAGGTTCTTGTATTATCTTGCACCGGGGTGTTCGTGGTTGAAGGTTACAAGCAGGTGAGAGAGGGAGCAGGTCCCAAGTCTTGAAGTGTGATGTGTGTGTGTGTGTGTGTGTGTGGAAGGCTGGAGTGTTTGAATGCTTTGCCTACCGATGTCCTAAAACTTCCCCAGCTCCTCCTTTTATAGACGTAAGGAGAGCATAGGGTTACATTTGGAGCGGCCACGCGTGGCTTCCTTTATTGACTAAGGGTGAAGAGGACGACTTCCTATAAAGATGTGGTCTGCACGATGGTCTTTGTCCTTATAGCACTGGAGCGACATGCCTCACATGCTCGAGCCTGCAAAGGCAGTGCTTGACGTAATGTGTCGGCAACTATAGAGGTTTTGGTAGGGGCATGGTCGGAGGAGTGGAGCTTGTCCTTGTGGTGCTGGAGCGACGCTCTTGGCAGGTCCGACCCTGTAGAGTCCCCTGCGAGTAACGTTGAAGGGTCGAGATGGCGGACTAGAGAGGGTGAATAGTCCTTTCTAAAATTAAAATCGCATCGGCTAACCGAAACAAATGTGGAATTAAACTATCGGTCTAGCCAAGACTACACCCCTCTACTTATACTCTATGACACCTTACAAAAGATCCTAAACAAAGCAAATAAGGTGTCGGGCTAGCTAGAGCTCACTTAACAATCCTAGCAAGCAAGATCACAGAAACCTATGCCACTAGTACATCAAGCACGGGGAGCTCCTACTCAAGCTACCAAGCAAAAGCACAAAGCCTAAACTCACTAGCAATGCTCAATAACAAGGCTACACAAGCCAAATTAGTGAGTGCAACACTTACTTAGCTACACAAACTAAGCAATGTGACTAACAAGGCTACTCAAGCTAATTAGCCATGCAAGGGATCTAATTCTATGCTACACAAGCAAAGAATGCAACTTGCAAGCCACACAAGCTAACAAGAAGTGCAAGAGCAATCTACACTAGCACATGTATATGAACAAGTTAATACAAGCTAGTGAATGGAGTTTACAAACCACCGAGAAGATGAACACGAAGTTGACACAATGATTTTTCTCCCGAGGTTCACTTGGTTGCCACCAAGCTAGTCCCCGTTGTGTCGACTACACACCTTGGTAGTTTGGCGGCTAATAGGCACCACGCCTAGCTCAACACTCGAGCGCTGCAAGAACTCACCCACAAGTGAGGGTAACTCAATGACACACTCTAGTAGAGTTGCTCTTCATGATCCTCGCAGGGCGAGCACAACACCCCTCACAATCCTTCTCTGAAGCCACGCACAATCTTCACGCGGGCTTCACGACGGAGACTCGATCACCAAGTCGTCTAGAAGGTGGCAACCTCCAAGAATAACAAGCACCACCGGCTTGCAACACGAACACCTAGTGTCACACCTTGCAATCTCTCAATGCAATGCACTAGCGATCACTCACTCACAATTGATCTGCACTCTTGCAAGCACAAGTGAGTTAGAGGGCTTCCTAGCACTCCCCAAGCATGGACACTAAGTCCCAAGGGTGCTAAGCACCAGCCGAGGCCAACGACCACTTCTATTTATAGCCCCAATAGCTAAACTAGACGTTACCCCTTTAAATGGGCTGACTGCGTAGTGACCAGACGTGTCCGGTCATTGTTGCACTAGCATCTGGTCAATGTTTCAGTAGTGACAGGACAAATGTTTCACTAGCGTCCGGTCAATGTTTCACTTAGCATTTGGTCGTGAACAGAGATGTTCCAGCGACGTATTTTCTTGTCCGGACGCGTCCGGTCACAACTGGCCGGACTCACTCAGCATCCGATCACTCTAAAGCATGTGTTGCCTCCTGGGAATAGTGGTACAAGCATGTCCGTTCACTTGTTTCACTAGCGTCTGGTCACTGTTTCACTAGTGATCCGGCGTATGTTTCAGCAGTGTTCGGTCGCTGTTGCAGCGTCCGGTCATGCCTGAAACTTTCCTTTTCAACTGTGGTTTATTCTCCTTTGCAAATGTGCCAACACCACTAAGTGTACACCACCTTGTGCAAGTGTTTTAGCTTTTTCACAATCATTTTTCAAAGGATTTTCACTTGCACTACCACACCACTCGATCCTAGCAACATCACAATGTTAGATCGCTCAAGTGGCACTAGATGACTGATATGCAAACAAGTTTGCTCCTCTTGATAGTACGGTCATCTATCCTAAACTTGGTCATAAACTTCTCTACACACCTATGACCGGTGAAATGACATGCCCTACAAATATACCTTTGCCTTGCGCATTCCATTCCATCTCATTCGGTGTTGATGCAACACATGTGTCAACCTATCTCCAAATGATATGATCCACTTCATATAATCACATGGCCTCCATGGTCCATCGATCTTGACCTTACTTGCTCTTCACCATTGCTTTGGTCCTTCGGCGCCAAGTCTTTGCTGAAGACTCCTAGCACTCGGTACCAACGGCTTCAAAGCCTCCAACTTGCCCTTCACCTTCGTAATCGATTCATCAAGCCAAGTCTTGCCTTGATCTTCACTATCTTAGCCACATGACTCCATGTCATGTCACATATGCAATAAGCTCCTCCATCACATGTGTGAGCCTTTGCAACATCTCCAAGCCATTTCACCTCCATGGCATATGTTGCTCACACATGATCACTTGTGGACTAATCACCTGTGTAATTCACTTCAAACATATATTAGTCCACCTAAGTTATCACTCAATTACCAAAACCAAACAAGGACCTTTCAGACGTGCTGAGAGTGGGTGTGACTGTAGGTGATGCACGGTCTTCCGAGCCTTTGACTCTACAGAGTGTTGAGGCTAGGTCGGTGTTGTATTTCCTTGGTGTGGGTCCTGATGGAATGGCGGGTTGGATGCAACGTTTGTACGTCATAGAGGCTTTGGTAGTGGGTATAGTGCGAAGTAAGGTGGTATAGTGCTCGGTAACTCTCACTCCATCGAGTTGGGAGTGGGTGGTGATGACTTGTCCTCTTGTCCCATTGCACCACGACGTCCGTACTGGGCAGGTACATAGGCGACGCTATGTGAGGTCTAGGGGTATGGGGAGTTGGTATGTAGTTTTGTCGGGATGTATGGTTGGGGTAGAGGCTGCGATTTTGATCGCCCGAGCCGGGCTCGGGCAAATCGGTGATTCGGCCTCCGCCCGAGGCCTGGGCAAGGTCTCGGATGGGTCGGAGAGCTTTTGGTTTGGTTGAGACCTGGCTCCCGAGAGGGCTTGGGCGAGTCAGGAATGCAACCTTCGTCTGAGGCCTAGTGTAGAGGCCTCAGGAGAAGCGGAGAATTATCGGGCCTGAGGCCTCTGTGTGAGTGTTCGGGCGAGAAGGAAAATGGTCGTATTTTCGGGTGGGCCTGAGTGTAGGTGTTACAGTGAACCTATGCATGTGATCGCCTTTATTAGATTTGCTAGGACTGGATTCCTGATGAATCTTCTTTATTGAGGCGTGGGTGTCGTGCGACCAGTGAGGCGCAACGGCTGGAAGTCGATGCCGTCAGGCGTTTGAATGACCAATCAGTGGCTGGTCTTGCAAGATCAAGGCACAGGCTTCTCGCCAATCGAGCTTGGCACTTCACCCTATAGTGGCACGGATAGAGAGGCGCACCGTGGAAGCGGCCGCTCCATCAGGGCGTACCGTGTTAGCCAGTTGTTCATGCATGTGATGCGTTGGCGTGCCTGATCCATCGGTGGGACGACATGCTTTAATCAGGCAAACACTCATAGCGCTCAACGCATGTTTTTAAGTTGGACGTACCCTTAGCTTGGACGGGCATGGTCTGGTATGGCTAGATGAAAGATCTTTGCTCCCAGGGGGAGGACCAGATGAAGCAGAGTTCTCGGCCTACCGGTTGAGGCCTAGTTTGGAGGGCCTCGGAGGAGGTGGCGAGAGAGAGAGAGAGAGACCCTTTTGTCGAGGCCTTCTCACAAGGGACCGACCGAGGCTAGAATCCACCCACGAACGATCAGATTTCCTCTGGTCCGGTCAGACGTATCTCTTTAATCCGTTTGTTTAGAGTACCCCTTATTTTGGTACCCGACAACTAGTGAGCTTTAGCTTCACCGATCACTGCTAGAAGACATGGTAGATCCGTAAGCAACTCCTTGCTAATCATATCACATATGACTCTTGTTGTTGGGTATCATCTCTATGATATGGGTCCAACTTCTCATGCTCCTAACGTCCCTAACCGTTAGGATGACCTTGTCTAAGTAACCAAACCTTTTATTGTAAGTATCTGGTACGAACCTGCCTAGTCAACGAAAACCAGTAGGACCCTAATTTCATAGACCCACCACCAATTGTACAAGATTTATGACAGTGCAAGGTTTGGGGAAGCATTTTAACTTAAACATTGTTAAGGGATCGTTCTACTTCACTATCATATGTAGACAAAAACATAATCACACGTGAAAGTAGAACATAGTTGTTTACACCAGATTTTGGACCAAAGGTTTGATATTTTGTAGGCATAAATGGCTGATTCATTAAGGAAGAGAATCGGCCAAGAAAAATAAAAGCTTGTGTGGGCCAAGCGTAAACGGGAGAATTCGGTTGGACCAGCACGACGGGCTTCGAAGACGTGTCGGGCTCAACCAAGGAGTTCAAGTCCGAGTCATCTTTTATTTTTTTTCCTTTTTTGTAATCTACTCGTGTTAGGGCAGGAGTCACCCGGGTTATAAATAGCTAAGAACCCGGATTTTGTAAGAATCCAATCCAATCAATCAAACACAACCGACCCTCAGCCAAAACCCTAGGAGTAGGAGTAACGTAGATCTCAACGAGACCTTCAATCAGGCAGGGTTGCATCGGCATCGACCGACCTCCGGTTTGCTTGTAAGTTTCACCAATGACTTGTGTCATCGTGTAATAAGGCTGCATTGGTGTAACATCCCGGCCTAAGGGTTAATAGGAATAATAGGATACTCATACCAACAAGTTGCAACTTCTTTTTTGGAAGCCCATCTCCAAAGAACTCTAAAGTTAAGCGTGCTTGGCCTGGAGAAATTTAGGGATGGGTGACCGACCGGGAAGTTCTTCCCGGGTGCGCACGAGTGAGGACAAAGTGCGCAGAAAAGCGCACGAGTGAGGACAAAGTGCGCAGAAAAGACTGGTGTTGGTCTGTGAGGGAAGTCTATGTCCTAGAAAAGCTGCCAGATGTAAGTGGGCCCGGCCGCATGGAGGCGGGACGTTACAGAATGGTATCAGAGCCGACTCTCGCGGTTTCACGGGCGCGTGTGTCGCAGTTGCTCAGACATGGTGGTCATGGCTGGTGTGGACCCGGAGTGGTCACACAACATGGCACATGTGCTGGCACTGGACATACGGACGTGGCCAAGAGAGGACGTTCCTGGCTTCGGATTGATCGACGAGGACGTCGATCTCTTAAGGGGGTGAGGATGTAACATCCCGGCCTAAGGGTTAATAGGAATAATAGGATACTCATACCAACAAGTTGCAACTTCTTTTTTGGAAGCCCATCTCCAAAGAACTCTAAAGTTAAGCGTGCTTGGCCTGGAGAAATTTAGGGATGGGTGACCGACCAGGAAGTTCTTCCCGGGTGCGCACGAGTGAGGACAAAGTGCGCAGAAAAGACTGGTGTTGGTCTGTGAGGGAAGTCTATGTCCTAGAAAAACTGCCAGATGTAAGTGGGCCCGGCCGCGTGGAGGCGGGACGTTACAATTGGCATCGACCAAACTCTTGTTAATCAATGGCATGGCTAGTTATCGGTCTAAGCTCATCTTTTGTGAGATTGTCTTAACTCTGATCAATCTCTTACTTTAGTCGATCTTGGCTAGTTATCGGCTCTATTGGTTTGGCAAGCTAATAGATTCATTAAGTTATCGATGTTGTTTTATGTTTTTAATTTGTTTATTTACGTTTTAAACAACATCTTGCCCAATCAAGATTGACAAAGTAGTCTGCGTCTAAGGAACACTTAGTATTGGCTGTTTTGAGGCTTACACGCTCATAACAGAAGAAATAGCCGATACAAGCCCCTCATCGGCTATTTTGCCAATCTTGGTTGTTACGTGTTGTGCGTTCGAGATACTCGATAAAATCATGATCTGATTTAAGAATGGATAGATTTGATCTAGCATGTTTATTATGGTTGTATTTCTGAACCCCACTGATATATATGATAGATTAAGTTTACTTATCATAGATTAAATCATGTTTTTATCGGGTAGATCTTGTTCGTGCCTCATGGACCCTGCATCGGCTGAAATAGCCGATTCAGTTATACTTTCTTCATAATATATTCTTTCAAGTGGTTTGGAAACAATGGATCTACTTTATGCACGAGACATGATCTAGCTTGACCATCATTAAGGCTGCATGGAGACACCCCACTATTGGTGTTTAAGTTATTTTATCGATCTATTTATTATTACGGCTGTATGGAGACACCCCACTGTTAATGAATAGAATTGCTTGTGCATTTAGTCGATACATTGGTTTCATATTGCTTGAAAGTACATATAGATCTTTATCTGTTAATCCCTCTCAAAGTCTATTGGCAGTCAGTTTGTTATAAGTATTCATCTTACATATGTCATAGCCGTTACTCCATCCGTCCCTAAATGTCTGTCGTTTGCGCTTCCCAAGAAACAACTTTGACTAAATATATATTAAAAAATATTAATATGTATGATACAAAATTCGTATCATTGGATAGATATTTGAATCTAGTTTTTTAACAAAATTATTTGGAGATACAAATGTTGCACACATTTGCTACAAATTGAGTCAAACTTGTGGCACGCACACCAACGGCGATGGTCAATTAGGGACGGAGGGAGTATGCTTTATGTCTTTTCTCGTCACTTTACATATAATCTCATGGGAGTTGACTTTGTAGTCAATATCCTAAAGACAAATGGCTATATCGGAGCCGCATAATTTGGAACTGTCTGGCACCAAACCGGCAGGTTCCATGATTTAACGATCTCTTTCTTCTCCTTGTCAATTACAGGTCAAATTGACTGGCACGCCCGAAGTCGATTTCGCTGAGAATCGGCACCACCGTCTGCTGAAGGTCCAGGAGGTCAGGACTCGCTCCGTACCCCTCTGAGGACCGTACGCCCGAGTATGTTGGCGCACCCCGACCGAGATTTTGTGTCAACAATAGTAATAATGACATTAACATATATGTGACTTGGTATGGCCCATTATGTCTTTGGGGATCTCCATCTCCATGATTCATGTATGCCATCCTTCTGTGATGAGTCCATCGAGACTAGTTATAACTAACACAAGATACCAAAGTAATATTACATAGTCATGTCTAGGATCATTATAGTTTGGCACACATGCCATTACATTAAATTGACAATATATATGTGGCTCTAGTCATATTGTCATATTCACGACATGTAGGCCATGAATCAATTACACACAAGTATCACATACATAATAGGGCCATACCAGTCACCAGATTCCTGAAAAAGAGTTACACGTTTCTGACGTCTAATCTTAAATCATAGAAAACATCATCTTTCCAGCCTTTTTTGCAAATCTAAATTCGTTAAAACTAGAAAAGTGAATGAAAATTGGAAGTAAAATTTTCTGTAGATCAACTTTTGTTTAAAGTTTGTCTGAATTCGAGGTCGTATGCAAAAGTTATGGCTGTTTTACCGAACAACACTTTTATTACAAATTTCCTCACGCTGCTGCACATCTCATGCGCCCAACGCTTGACCTAGATTTAACTCGATCAATCTGATTGATCTTCATAAACCAGCAACTACTGCTAGTTATAGATCACGGGATTACCACTAGACGTGCAAATGCAATGAAAGCTGTCTCGATGTACATGTGCGTGTCGCAACAGTGTCGTGCAGTTGCTCATGTCTGTCCTTTTTATGTGGTTCGTCCTTTGTGCTCCAGATGCAACACCTTCGAGGTATCCACATGTACAGGGAGGAAGCGTCATGCCTCCAGACTGCTAGGTCTACAAGGAATAACAGGCGCGAGCGTGGGATGGGCGCCGACTGGCAAAAGTGGCGTGTCTCTGTAGCCCTTGCGCCCACCCCTTGTTTATATAGGCGTTCCTAATGAGCTCCCGAGTTGGAGTCCCATTAGTAACGCTAAGCCTTATCTAATTAGGATCGAATCTGAATTAGGCTTCCAGCCCCTTAAGCGTGCGATCCTATGAGTTCACACACACATAGACATGGCCCGAATACTCTTACTCGACCAATATTGGACAACGGCCTCTAGCAAGGCGTGTGAAACCCTATGCATACACAAAGATCATATCAAACGAAGCACCATAAAAATATATACAAGTTATTCCTTTTGCCTCACGATATTTGGTCTGACTCATAGGTTAACACTTAACCCAAGTACGACCATGCATTTCTTGATCCAATCATTCAAGTGGTCCACTGATATCTCTCTCGCATGGAGAGGGGCAAATTTCATCTTGATTGACCTCTCAGAGCATGTTTCCCAACATACCAGAAGACCACCTTTATAACTACCCAATTACGGAGTAGTGTTTGATAGCCCTAAGTAGATTGTTTCACATCTTGAATGCATACGACAATCTCAGGTCCAAGGACATAACATACATGATGTGAACAGAGATAATTACAACATCTCACATTGGGTCAGTCCAGCCCCATGTCATACATGTGCCCACACTATTAGTTTGATATTTCTATGTCCATGACTTGTGAAACATAGTAATCAACCAATATATGTGTTGATCTAATATTCATGTGTGTCCTCACACAAACTCCGATCAAGGATAACTTTAGAATAACCATACAAGTAAAAGAGTTTCACAAACAATTCACATAATTGTCAATCGATACAAGTTGCCTTTAATGGATATTCAATGAACTCATAATATGTCATGAATACAACACAATATAATCATCTCTATGATTATCTCTAGGGCATATTCCCAATAATCTGCCACTTGCACTAGAGTTAATCTTGAAGATATCTAATACCGATAGCTCTCAGGTGTGTCTCATGTTTAGGTTGTGGAAGAGCCTTTGTCAAAGGATTTGCAACATTCAAATCTGTGTGTATCTTGCATATTTTGATCTCACCTTGTCTAATGAACTCTCGAATGAGGTGAAATTTCCGCAGTACATGTTTGTTCTTCTGGTGATTCCTTGGCTCCTTAGTCTGTGCAATTGTCCCATGTCCAACACTTAGCAAATTTGTTAGGCCTTTAATCACGTTATCATTCAATCATGCAAAACCTATTAAAGGGTTTGATGCACTTACAGATAGCCACAACATTTGCCACTCTATTTTCATCTCTCTTTACTTGGGATATTCTCCTGTTGACCATCATATAAGTGAGGCCCTTGGCCCCAATGATGACATAATCTATCCATCGTCGAGCTTTGCAGTGCTGCCATGATCCTTGTGCAATCTATTTTGATGATTACCTAATATACAACCCTTTGGATTGCCCACTAGAGCCCTTCAACACAAGCTAGTACTTCCACACTTGTGGAAGTTCCTCCACGAGGAGAAAACAACACGATCATTTTCGTCCTTAGCAATCGTTCCTACTCCAACCTTGGCCATTGCCTCCACATTAATCTTCACTCATCCATCTCGAAGGGGTTGCGAGCTACAAATTAGGGTAGCGCTCGGTTGCTTTGCCATCTTTGTTACCATAATCGCCCTATAAGGCTTCTTCCCCTTAGCATTGTGTTTGTATGGGATCTCAACACTCGAGTTCAGGCTTTCCCTCCACTTATGGGTGTGAATAGTGGGAAAGAGGAGCGACGATGATGTGGTCTCATGAATTGAGGTTAGAGAGGAAGAACAATAGCAGCACAAACACAATTCAAGCCGCATCACCATCAGATCATCCGACAACCATTTGAACACAACATCAGACTAATCTGGTGGCTCCTTAATAGTTAGTTTTCCAACTACCTGTTATTGTGCATGACACAATCTTGTAGCACATAGTCCTGTGCCTAGTAGTGGACTAATCTTATGGCAAAAATCCTATCTACATACTCTTTGGATGATACCAGACAACCCAAAACTTCCACTCAATTAATCTGGTGACATCAAAACACCACAACTGGATTGATTCCGTGTTCACTCCTCAGCAAACCCTAGTTTATACAGATCGAGCATGATCTGATAGTGACCTGGTGAAGGGTCGAGATGGCGGACTAGAGGGGGGGTGAATAGTCCCTTTTAAAATTAAACTTAATTAGAGCGGCTAACCGAAACAAATGCGGAATTAAAACTATCGGTCTAGCCAAGACTACACCCCTCTACCTATACTCTATGACACCTTACAAAAGATCCTAATCAATGCAAATAAGGTGTCGGGCTAGCTAGAGCTCACCTAACCAATTCTAGAAGCAAGGTCACATAAGCCTATGCAACTAGTACTTCAAGCACGGGGGAGCTCCTAAACAATCTAGCAAGCAAAGCACAAAGCCTAAGCTCACTAGCAATGCTCAATAACAAGGCTACCCAAGCCAAATTAGAGAGCTCAACTTAGCTACACAAACTAAGCAACTAAACACTAGCACAAGAATAAATATTGCAATACAAGCTAGTGCAAACAGCAGGCAGTCGGTACTACCGAGCTGTAGGGCCGGTACTACCGATGCCGGTACTACCGAGCTTCCAAGCCGGTACTACCGAGCACCTGCAGGAAGCTACGAAATCGAAGGGGGTGAGATGCAATCTCAGATCTAGCAATTACCCCACTTCCCTAGATGTTGTAGATGATGATTGTAGCTTCCTCACGTCTTGATTCCTTGCCAAAATGTGGATCGAGCCTTCCCAACCTAAGATAGAGTGATAGAGGGAGGAAGAACTCGAAGAACACAAGAACAAGCGTAATATGCAAGGAAACAAGAATAATAAGAGCAACAAGGGACGGGGACACAAGATTTTATCCCGAGGTTCACTTGGTTGCCACCAAGCTAGTCCCCGTTGAAGCAAGCCCAAGGTTGCCGCCGATCCTCTCGCTAGTGGTGACACTAAGCCAACCTCTCCACGATGGAGTGCTCACCAAGAGCTCTAGCTTTTGATCCGGCCGGACCACTTGGAGCTCTTCACACCTCTTTCCACTAGAGTTGCTCTTCGCGATCTCCCACGGGGCGAGCACAATGCCCCTCACAAAGCTTCTCCGGAGCCACGCACAATCTTCACGCGGGCTTCACGACGGAGATACGCACCAAGCCGTCTAGGAGGTGGCAACCTCCAAGAGTAATAAGCACACCGGCTTGCAACTCGAACACCTAGTGCCAACTCTTGCAATCTCTCATGCACCGCACTAGAATCGCTCACTCATACAATCGGATAAGCACTAATAAGCACATGTGAGTTAGAATGCTCCTAAGCACTTCCCAACCATGGACACAAAGTCCCTAGGGTGCTCAACCTTTCCCAAGGGTCGGCCACCCCTCTAGTACCAAATGTGTGCCAAATACACTCTTCAATCAAATGAACTTGTACTCATCTTTGTCATACTTCTAGCTCATCTCAAAACCAAACATAGGTCCCTCAAACACTTATAAACATGATTCCAACTTGAGGGCCTTTCAATCAAAGTGACTCTAGATTAATCCAATAATTGTCACTTTTCTGGCAGATTCTGTCCTTCTCAAAGAAACATGCATATCTCCCAAAATATAAGTCCAATGACTATGAAATTTGGTGGAGATGTGTCTCTCTAAGTGTTCTAGCAGACATGAAAATTTGAGCTTCATTGGCTTTCTAGATTGCTACCAGATTTCAATTCTTTCCATAGTACTACATGCTGAAAGCTGCTGCACTATAGTTGACAAGATCTACTCCAAAACCAAAGTATATCTTATCCAATAATCATGAATTTTGCACCGAAACTAATATCATAAGTGTAGAGCATGTGTACCAAATTTCAAGCCAATCCAAATAGATTTGATCATTCAAACATGGCTATTATCACAGCTAGCTCAGATTTCAGATTTTTGACAACTTGGAGCGATTGAGCTATACTCTACCAATTTGAATCAAACTTGAGCTAACATGTTTGAATACTCTCACAAGACATATATCCATTCAAATCACTTACTAAAAGAAGTCTCATGAACATATCCATTCAAACTAACTCAATTTTGATCACTAAGCATCAAATCCATTCAATCATCTTATAGCAAGCAACATATGCATATATATCCGATTCAATCATCTCATATGCATCTAAAATAACATGATCAACTAGAGATATACCTTAGTAGCTCATGATCATCCAAAAGCAAGCTTCAACTAAATTTGATTGCAAGCCTTCAAATATTCCATTCTACCACCACAACTTGATCTTTTGCACTTGTATGTTGTAGCACTTGGACTTCACTCTTTTGTCTTGGCATTGGGATGGATTTGCACTAAGCTTCATTACTTGATTCAATCACATGATGATCGACATAGAACAAATTGAATCAAGTCTCCAATGCCATGGTACCTACACAACCCAAACTTGTTTGGGTCCTCTCAAGTTAGGTGTAACATACTTTGGCATAGCCTTAGTATGAATAGCGGGATGAGTTGTAATGGTAGTCTTAGAGGTACCATTATCATCCTTCCTAAGCATAGAATCATTAGTAATTGAAATAGGCTTAGGAATGTTACCTAGGGGACATGAATGAGCCATGTGTCCCCTTTCCCGGCATGAGTAGCAATTTCTTCTTGATTGAGCCTTCTCTTCCTTGCTCATGTGTTGCTTCTCATTGCCTTGCCTCACTTGGGTTGCTTGAGCCTTCTTCTCAAGCTTGTTGGGACACTTTGAGGCAAAGTGACCCATCTTCTCACATTCATAGTACTTGACTTGGGCGAGGTCTTGTGTTGATCTTGATCTTCTACCTCCCCTTCTTGTCTTCTTCCCCATATCATCATCTTCATGGTTGATCTTGATTTGATCTTGGGGCTTCTTCTTGTTGGGGCAAGCTTTTGCAAGATGTCCCATCTCATGGCATTGATAGCACATGAAATGAGATAGCTTTTCTTGTTCTTGCTTCTTCATTTCTCTTTCATATCTTCTCTTGCCCCATCTCTTGCCTTTGACATTGCTCTTGTTGAAGCCAATGCCACTCTTGTCACCATAGCTTCTTTGATTCTTCATCATGTGCTCATGGGTGACCTTTGATCTACACCACCTCTCTAACTTGTTGCTCAAGTTCTTCACTTCACTTTTGAGCTCATTGTTCTCCTTCAAAATGTTAGTCTCACAAGACAAGGAAGTAGAACAAGCATCTATATGTGAAGAACATGGCATAGATAATAAATCTTCACAAGAGGTGGATATATGCTTCTTGCCTACATCACATGGGTTAGCAACGTTTTGCAATAGATCATTTGACCCATGCGATGAGCTCTCACTAGTTTTAGTTTCTACATTAGAAAGCTTCTTAGTGAGAAAAGCATGGTCTTTTACCAAGTTATCATGAGCAACACATAGTTCCTCATGAGTCAATTTTAGCTCATCATGTGAACAAGTAGTAACATAAAGTAGATCCTTTTGTTGTTCACATGCATTCTTTAGAAATGAGTTTTCTTTTGTCAATTTTGCATTTTTAGACATCTCATTTTCTAAAGCGATGGTCATGCTAGCATATTTACTCAAGAGCTCCTCATATGCATTAAGATCAATCACATTAGCTTTGCAAACCTTAGTGTCACTGTGTGACATGAAGCAATGTGATGTAGTAGTTGGAGAGCTCGAAGAAGTATCACTCTCATAGCCGGAGCATGAACCATCATCATCAAGTGTGCTTGGAATATCATCATCACTTGCATCACTTGAGCTTGAGGTGGAGCAATCTTCCACAATCACGGGGCTGTGGTCTTGCTCAACCACCTCGTGTGCCTCTTCCTCGGGCTCACTAACATCATCATCAATTGGAGCACTCCCATACTTGTCATTGAGATACTTCCACATGTGATGGGAGGACTCCATATCCATGATCTCACTAAAGATACTATCATGCAAAGATCTAAAAATGATGTTAGTAGCTTGGCACTCGAGATCTAGGCATTTCTCTTGTGCTTGAGTTAGATTCATTTCATCCAACACATGAGAAAAGCCTACATCTATGATACACCACATTTGAGGGCAAATAAACTTGAAATTACACATCATCCAAGTTTTCCATTGTGTAAAGTGAGTGCCATCAAAAATGTGTGGACAATCAATTCCTAGCTCGTAAGTCGTCATCCTCTCGGGTCGGTAAAGACCACAAATGAGAGACCTAGCTCCGATACCACTTGAAGGGTCGAGATGGCGGACTAGAGGGGGGGTGAATAGTCCCTTTTAAAATTAAACTTAATTGGAGCGGCTAACCGAAACAAATGCGGAATTAAAACTATCGGTCTAGCCAAGACTACACCCCTCTACCTATACTCTATGACACCTTACAAAAGATCCTAATCAATGCAAATAAGGTGTCGGGCTAGCTAGAGCTCACCTAACCAATTCTAGAAGCAAGGTCACACAAGCCTATGCAACTAGTACTTCAAGCACGGGGGAGCTCCTAAACAATCTAGCAAGCAAAGCACAAAGCCTAAGCTCACTAGCAATGCTCAATAACAAGGCTACCCAAGCCAAATTAGAGAGCTCAACTTAGCTACACAAACTAAGCAACTAAACACTAGCACAAGAATAAATATTGCAATACAAGCTAGTGCAAACAGCAGGCAGTCGGTACTACCGAGCTGTAGGGCCGGTACTACCGATGCCGGTACTACCGGGCTTCCAAGCCGGTACTACCGAGCACCTGCAGGAAGCTACGAAATCGAAGGGGGTGAGATGCAATCTCAGATCTAGCAATTACCCCACTTCCCTAGATGTTGTAGATGACGATTGTAGCTTCCTCACGTCTTGATTCCTTGCCAAAATGTGGATCGAGCCTTCCCAACCTAAGATAGAGTGATAGAGGGAGGAAGAACACGAAGAACACAAGAACAAGCGTAATATGCAAGGAAACAAGAATAATAAGAGCAACAAGGGACGGGGACACAAGATTTTATCCCGAGGTTCACTTGGTTGCCACCAAGCTAGTCCCCGTTGAAGCAAGCCCAAGGTTGCCGCCGATCCTCTCGCTAGTGGTGACACTAAGCCAACCTCTCCACGATGGAGTGCTCACCAAGAGCTCTAGCTTTTGATCCGGCCGGACCACTTGGCGCTCTTCACGCCTCTTTCCACTAGAGTTACTCTTCGCGATCTCCCGCGGGGCGAGCACAATGCCCCTCACAAAGCTTCTCCGGAGCCACGCACAATCTTCACGCGGGCTTCACGATGGAGACACGCACCAAGCCGTCTAGGAGGTGGCAACCTCCAAGAGTAATAAGCACACCGGCTTGCAACTCGAACACCTAGTGCCAACTCTTGCAATCTCTCATGCACCGCACTAGAATCGCTCACTCATACAATCGGATAAGCACTAATAAGCATATGTGAGTTAGAATGCTCCTAAGCACTTCCCAACCATGGACACAAAGTCCCTAGGGTGCTCAACCTTTCCCAAGGGTCGGCCACCCCTCTATTTATAGAGGGGAGCCACAAACTAGCCGTTTTCCCCTTTTTCCCGAGCTTCCACGCCTTCGGTCGGTACTACCGACCCAAGGGTCGGTACTACCGGCAGTCAAAAGGACCGTTAGAATCACCTTTCTAACACGGGCGGTAGAGGGGTCGGTAGTAGGGTCGGTACTACCGGCCTCAGGGTCGGTAGTAGGGTCGGTACTACCGGCCTCAGGGTCGGTACTACCGGCCTCAGGGTCGGTAGTAGGGTCGGTACTACCGAGGTTATGGCGGTACTACCAGGGTACCGAGCCCGGTACTACCGAGGTTATGGCGGTACTACCGGTAGGCCAAAAACTCCCCCGAACAGAGAGTTTTGCGTTCTGCTCGCGGAGGGGTCGGTAGTACCGAGGTTATGGCGGTACTACCGGCCTCAGGGTCGGTAGTAGGGTCGGTACTACCTCTAGGCCAAAACTGACCTCCGCGCTAAAACGACCATAACTCTTAGCTTCGAACTCCGATTTCGATGATCTTGGACATTTTGGAAAGCTTATTCAGAGGGCTACACATCCCACATGAATACAAGATCCAAATCACAAAGGATTAGTACAGAATTCCAATCCAAGATCCATCGCTTCTCTTTTTCAACCAAAGCTTTCTCCGAAACTTCTCCGAGTTGATCCAAATCAACTCCAACACCTTCTCCTTTGCAAATGTGCCAACACCACCAAGTGTACACCATCATGTGCATGTGTGTTAGCATTTTCACAATCATTTTTCAAAGGATTTTCACTTGCTCTCACCACGCCACTCGATCCTAACAACATCGCAAAGTTAGATCGCTCAAGTGGCACTAGATGACCGATATGCAAACAAGTTTACTCCTCTTAATAGTACGGCCATCTATCCTAAACCTGGTCATAATCTTCTCTACACACCTATGACCGGTGAAATGAAATGCCCTATAAGTATACCTTTGCCTTGCGCATTCCATTCCATCTCCTCCATGTGTTGATGCAACACATGCACCAACCTCTTCATCAAATGATATGATCCACTTCATATCATCACATGGCCTCCATGGTCCATCGATCTTGACATCACTTGCTCTTCACCATCGCTTCGGTCCTTCGGCGCCAAGTCTTGCTTAAGCCTCCCGACACTCGGTACCAACGGCTTCAAAGCCTCCAACTTGCCCTTCACCTTTGCAACCGGTCCGTCAAGCCAAGTCTTGCCTTGATCTTCACCATCTTAGCCACATGACCACATGTCATGTTTCATGTGCATTAAGCTCCTTCTTCACATGTGTGAGCCTTGCAACATCTTCCAAGCCATTTCACCTCTATGGCATATGTTGCTCACACATGATCACCTATGGACTAATCACCTGTGTAATTCACTTCAAACACATATTAGTCCACCTAAGTTGTCACTCAATTACCAAAACCAAACTAGGACCTTTCACCTGGGCACAACATCAGATTGATTCAGTGGTACTACAAAGTGCCCATTCACTTCCAATTCAATCATCTATGTGAATGGCACTACTTCCACTTGATTCTTGGGCTTCATATGAGCTACCTAGTGGAAGTTTCACATGCATGCTCCACAACAACTCACAAGATTTATCTAGATCAAGCTACTAGTTCATACCTTTTTATTATATGCTCAATGAGAAAAACAATTTTTAAACTACTTTAAGTGTCTTCCAACACCATATGACACTTAGAACTAGTCCGTCTTTAACCTTGTCATCCATCATTTGAAAACTGAAATGGATTCCACTAAAATGGACATTAAAACCTTTGATTGTCCATTCATCAATCATAATTATCGTGAATTGTCTAATAATGCCTCTACAAACACATGCTAGTCACAATAACTACGGAGATATTTGTAACACCCCTGGTGTTCAAATGTAATTAACTTGACATGTCATCATCTTAAGCATTAATCATTTCCTGTGATGCATTTGATTTGCCTAATTGCTATGCCTTGATTCCCTTTTCAAAAACCCTAAAAGCCCAATTCTCTCTATAAGGGCAAAATGGTAATTTCACCTCTGTGCCTAGTTATATTTAATTCTTGTTCAAATTTAGTGCCCTGATGTTTGCTGCATTGATCAAAGTTCAAAAATCAGATTTGATTTGATTTTCCCTTTTGCAAAACCCTAAAATCCCAAATCCTGGATTTATTCCCTTTTTGATAACTTTTTCAAAAGTCAAAATTTTGAGTTGGTTCAAAAAGCAAAGTTGTGAATCTGATCGAGAGGAACAACTTTGGTATTTACAAATTTTCAAGTCTCAGTTTGAAATCCAAAGTAATTTTGATTTGAATCAAATTTGAAAAGTGTCCCCTTTTCTGTTTTTGAATATAGTTCAAAAACTATTTGGAATTTGAAAATGTTCATATTGACAAAGTTGTAGATCTCATTTTTCTGAGCAACTTTGGTATTTTGAGTTTTTGTCGCACAGTTCAAATTTTGGAAGTAATTTGCAAAATACAGATACCAGCCAAAAAGTCAAACCCTAGGGCGTAGCCCTGTTCATCTTCCTCGCGTAGGGGGAGGGCCCCGGTCGTGGCCGAGCCTCCGGCGCTGCGCGCGCCACGCGTTTGGCAGCCGCTCGTCTGTCCCCGACCTGCCGCCGTTGTCGCCACCATCATTTCGCACCCGCACGCGCACAGTTGACCACGCTCCCGTCCCCTACCGAGCCCAGCGCGCCGCCGCCGCGTGGCCATTGCCGGCCAAGCTTGCGCACCGGCCCCGGCTACACGCCATCACCTCCGCCTTAGCGCAATCGAGTGCGCACGCTCCCGCCGATCTTATCCACCCCACCCCGTGCTCTCTACCGGCCTCTGGCCGCGGCTATATAAGCCCGCCGGAGCCCCGAAGCTTCTCATCCTCTTCGCCACCGTGGCCAGGCCAGTCCAGTGCCTCCGCCGCTCCACCACCTAGCTCAGAAGCTCCGCCTTGAGCTCGTGAAGCTTTCCCACCCTTCAATTTCATCTCTACCGCCCTCAATCGCCCGGCGTAAGCTCGCCGTTCCCATCTCCGGCAGAAACCCGGCGAGCTCGGGTTCGTGAAATTCGCCGTCTCCGGCCATGATCATCCCTCACCGACCCCCGTGTCGTGTTCCTTGGTTCCGTGCGACTCTGACCAGGCCCTTGCGGTCTCGTGTGTTGCGCAGGGTCGCCGGAGCGCCGCTCGCCGCTCGCCGCCGAAGGAGCTCCACCGAACCACCGCCCCTCGAGCACGTGTCGAGCCTCCTTCCTCGAGCCTCACCCTCGAGCACGTGCCGAGCCACACCCTCGAGCCCTGCCTCCGATCCGCGGTAAGCACCCGAGGCCTCCGGCCTCTGCTTCCACTCCGTCTCGCCCGAGCCCAAGCCTCGAGCACGCGTTTCCGTCTCGCCCGAGCCCGAGCCTCGGGCGGACAGACCCTCACCACTTCGCTCGAGCCAGGCCTCGAGCGAACTCGTGCACCCTCCGCTTCGTCGAGCTAGGCCTCGGACGGACGCTTGTTTTTCCGTCTCGCCCGAGCCTTCCATCTCGCCCGAATCCGCTTCGCCCGAGCCTCCGGGCCAGGCCTCGGACGGAGTACTCACTTTCCGACTCGCCCGAGCCCGTTTCGCCCGAGCCCTTCATAGAAGGAGCACAGTGCTCTTTTCCTTTTTGGAGAGTTATGAATAGTGTTCTGTTTTCTCTTTTTTGTGTGAATTAATCTGTTGTTCCTTAAATGCTGAGAAAATTATGGTATGCTCCTTGCACTGTGTAGTATTTTACAAAAATATGAAACTTGACTTTTCTGCAAGAATTTGAAAATGTAAAATTCCCTTTTAATTGAAAAATGAAGGTTTTGGTATTTTTGGAGAGTGATCTATAACTCCAAAAATCTTGAGATAAATTTTTGAGACCTTGTTATAACATGCTGAACCTCTGGTAAAATTTTGAAGTCTTTTGGAGCAAGTTGATTTTTGAGCATTTATTTTAATTAAGGAATAGTGCCTTTTGTTAATTAAATGTTTAGATTTATTTGAGCATCTTAATGACCTCCAAAAATTATGAAATTTGTTTTGCCATCTGTTTATGCCTTAATGAACTTATGTGATTAATTTGGTAATTTTTGGAGCAACTTCATAAAATGACCTTTTAAATAAAATAAGAAAAATAGAAAAGATGGATTAGGGTTGGTAATAAGTGTTTAATGATGTGATCTTTGGATTGATTGATGTTCATAGACCCCTACCCTTTGGTCTATGATGTCTGTGATGATATGTTTGGTTAATACTTAGGATAATTATAATAAGGCCTAACATCAATAATGCTTAAGAAAGAAATGGTTACCTTTTATGCTCAACACTAGATTTCGATTATGCCTTGCCTAAGAGTAATCTAGATTCAGTGGAATTGTCTTGCACCATAAGTCCATATCATCATTCTCATGAGCATTCATCATTGCATCCGTATAGTTGACGAAGAAGGTACCAGAGTCGAGGCCGCCGTTGACGAACCAACTCCCGAGGCGACCCCGAGCTCCAACACCTATACCTACCCCGAGTCTGCTGTCTTTGCTCTTCAAGGCAAGCCCCGGTGCATTTAACCCTTTCCTTGAATTTATAAAATGATTTCCTTAAATGCTTTTGAGTTAAATTATTGCATTAGGTTTATAGGAGTTGTGTGCTATCCCAATTGATGCACTATCCACCTTGACCACTGATACACCTGATACCTGCTTTTCAAAAGTATTGGAAAAATGCTTAGCAATGCTTATCGAATTAGACTTGCAATAAAATGTCATTTTCAAAAGTGTGATCACTTAAGAATCTTTATGGGATTTTGGCTTTACTTCCCGTTCGATGACTGCTTGCCTAGCTAGCATGTGGTCATTGGCGAGAAGAGGTTGTCCGCGCGTACGGTGTCGTCATGTTGTAGTCCGGGACTCAACAGTTGACACCGACCGGGACAGGGTTGAAAAACTGACAGGACTATTACGCTTGGGTGAGATATGACCAAGGTATAGTTCTGGCTGGAAAATTAGGGACCATCCGTATGGGGGTCTGCTGGCCAAGACTTGCAACTATTCACATACTACGGGAAGCTCTGGCTCCGAGGAATCCTTTATTGGACCGACAACCGCGCACTGGGAGTGGAGAGATGGCGGAAGTAGCATGTACCCACGTGTCAGGACCTGTACTCTTGGGTTAGAGTCCCGAGGTACTTGTCGCTGGCGGAAAATTGGAGTGGTGTACTGTACTTCCGGGTGGCGTAGGACCGGGCCCAATCTTGGAGGAATCGTGGTAGACGAGTTGGCATATGCAAGCTTGGGTGCTACATATGCAGTGTGGATAGGGATCCTCAGCTGAGTATTATTCATCCGGATTAACGTTGCTCCTCGGTTATGGAGACTTGGTCCACTGACTGTCAACGGAGAGTGGTTCTCAACTAGGAATGTTTTGAAATGTAAAATGAATCATGAATGATGAAGAATTGAAGAATACTGAATCTTTCAAAAATAAAATAAGGTTTACAAAAATGCTTTTCTGCAAAATACTTGATCTTGTTTAAGCCTTACCTTGACTACCCTAAGCCTCTCATTCCTGAGTCTTCTCCCTTTTTCTTTAGTCGGGTAAGTCTTGTTGAGTACCCCAGTACTCAGGGTTTGTTACCCATGTTGCAGGTATGCCTGAGACCCCGATGTGTCTCGCACCCTGTTGCGTGACCTTCGTCCAGGAAGAGGCCGATGAGGCCGATGAGTAAATGTGCACCCTCGGGCTGGGTGTTACATGTATCTTTATGTTAATGTTTCCGCTACGTTGTCTACTTTGAATCACCCGAACAATGGTTTGTAATAACCGTACTCCTTACCTCATTTGAAACCTCGTTTTGTAAAACTAATGTTATTTAAGTCTTCCGCTCTTTATTCCGATGTTATTTGTAAAAGTATGCAATGCTGTAACCGAATCGTGAGATGATCCTGCGGACATTGGGCACTGATGTAGCCCGGTGGCGAACAGGTCTTAATCACATGGAACATGGGTTCGGCTGTCAGAAGTTGACAGGGACACGTGGGCCATGGGATTAGGGTCGTTCCGTCACAATATTAATCAACGAATTGTTTATATATAGTCATGCAAACAACATGACTCTTGTCTAATGAATGGCATGAAAGGCTGCCAAACCCACACCCAATGCATGGAGGGCAAAGAAGTAGACAAAGTCCCACACTGCCTCGCTTTGAGTGAGCCAAATCAAACAAGAAGGCCTCCTACAAGGCCATGTCCACCATTAAGATGACATGGTCTAATTGTTAAGTATCAACTCTGATTCGAAGTGGTAGGGAATTATTTAAGCATGTTGTAACACTATCTTGTGTAGGCAACACTAAGGATCTTGCCTCATAGATCTGGTGCTTCCGTGTTGGAGGTGTCGCAGTCAACCGTCATTGCCTTACCAGCTGTCTACGTCTGTTCAATATGTATCATGTGCCAAATATTCTCACGTACCCATCTCTGTCATTGTAGGGATACGAGGAAGCTATGCTAGCCAGAAAACAAAAATTTTTGACTCTATAAACCAGGAACTATTGCTAGTTATAGATCACAGGATTACCACTAGACGCGCAGATGCAGCAGAAGATGTCTCTATGTAGACGTGCACGTCGTAGTGGTGCCGTGCAGTTGCTCACATCTGTCATTCACGTCCTTCACGTGCAGTTCATCCTTGTGCTCTAGATGCAACACCTCCGAGGTATCCACACGTACAGGGAGGAAGCGTCACACCTCCGGACTGCTAGGTCCGCGAGGAGCAACAGGCGCGGGAGTGGAATGGGCGACGGCTGGCAAAATTGACGCGAGTTACCCTAGCCCTTGCGCCCACCCCTCATTATATAGGTGTTCCTAATGAGCTCGTGAGTTGGAGGCCCATTAGTAACCCTAAGCCTGGTCTAATTCGGATCCAATCCGAATTAGGCTTCTAGCCTCTTAAGCGTGCGACCTATAGGTTCACGCACACATAGACATGACCCGAATACTCTTACTCGACCAATATTTGACAGCGGCCTCTAGCAAGGCGTGTCAAACCCTATGCATACGCAAAGGTCATATCAGACGAACCACCACATAACCATATACATGTTATTCCATTTGCCACGCGATATTTGGTCTGACTCATAGGTTAACATTTAACCCAAGCACAACCATGCATTTCTTGATCCAATCATTCAAATGGTCCAAAGATATCTCTCTCACATAGAGAAGGACAAATTTTATCTTGATTGACTATGCCTCAAAGCATGTTTCTCGACATACCCGAAGATCACCTTTATAACTACCCAATTATGGAGTAGTGTTTGATAGTCCCTAAATAGATCGTTTCACATCTTGAATGCATACGACAACCTTAGGTCTAAGGACATAACGTACATGATGTGAACAAAGATAAATACAACATCTCACATTGGGTCAGTCTAGCACCATGTCATACATGTGCCCACACTGTTAGTTCGATACCTCTATGTCCATGACTTGTGAAACATAGTCATCAACCAATATATGTGATGATCTAATATTCATGTGTTTCCTCACATGAACTCTGATTATGGACAACTTTAGTATAACCATATAACTAAAAGAGTTACATAAACAATTCATATAATTACCAATCAATACAAATTGCCTTTAATGGATATTCAATGAACTCATAATATATCATGGATAGAACACAATATAATCATATCTATGATTATCTCTAGGGCATATTCCCAAAAATCATACCCTCACTCTTGTTTAGTTCTCAGAACAAAACTTTTTCATTCATAGAACACATGCATAAAGTATTAAATATAGGCTAAAAAATAACTAATTACACATATTGCAATAACTTTGTGTGCTAATGTTTTTAAACCTAATTAGTCCATGATCTGATAATGTTGTGGTACAATAAATATGTGCTAATAATAAATTAATTAGTCTTAATAAATTCATCTTATGGTTTTTAGACGAAATATGTAATTTGTTTTTATTACTCTATTTTAGTAGACTAAATTAGTGCAACAACATTTGATGTGAAACCCAAAAACTTTTTACCCTCAAACTAAACACCCTCAGCCTTGTTTAGTTCCGAGCAGTAAAATTTTAGATGTCACATCACATATTAAATAGAGTGTTATATGAAATGTTCGAATACTAATAAAAATGAATTATAGAATCCGTCTATAAATCACATGACGAATTTTTAAGTCTAATTAATCTGTGTTTAGCATATATGTTACTGTAGCACTTTAGTGTCAAATTATGGACTAGTTAGGCTTAAAAGATTCGTCTCGCAAATTACACGCAAACTGTGTAATTAGTTACATTTAGTCTATATTTAGCACTCTATACAAGTGTCCAAATATCGATGTGACAGGACGTAAAGTTTTTGGTTGGGAACTAGGCCTAAGCCTTGTTTAGTTCATGTGTGAAAAGTTTTTGATGTCACATCGAATTATAGATGTCCAATAGGTCGGCCGACCTGACACCATATGGGCCCGTGCCTGGCACAACCCGATGGGAACAGGGCGGCATGACACATCGTGCCTCCCAGACCATGCCTAAGCAGGTCTTGTGTCTAGCCAGCGGCCCTGACACAACTTTTTGGGCTGACTTACGAGTCGGGCTGGTCCACCATTGTAATGTTGTTGTGGTGGCGGCGGCAACGCTCGACGCTGAACTCAGATCCAGCAAGCAGAGATGACGGAGGAGTCACCGACCGACGAGGTGAGAATTTTTTTTTATTAATAACCCAATTAAATAAAAAAATTCATAAATAACACTGTCTTTTTTTTGCAAAACTAACCCTTTTGCCGCGCCGTCCCCAATGGCGCGGCAAAAGCGTTAGCCGCGCCATGCATGGCGGTGCGGCAAAAGCGCCACCGTGGCACCGCCCGGCCACGCAGGCCTGCGTGAGCCCCTCTCGTCAGTTTGCCGCGCCGGGCGGGCTGGCGCGGCTAGTGCGTTTGCCGCGCCAGGCGGGCTGGCGCGGTCAACGGCTTTGCCGCGCCAGGCGGGGTGGCGCGGCAAAGCCGATCTAGATCTGGCCGCCGCGCCGAGCAGCAGGCTCCTCCTCATTCCTCTCTTTTCCCAAACCAATTCAATCCAATCCATTCTATTTCATTTCATTTCATTCCTCCTCTCTTCATCTCCCTCCCTCAATCAAACTTGTCTACAAGAGGTATTTTGATCCATATTATTGTTCTTTATCCATATTTGCAATGTAGGATTGAACCATATTTTTGTAAGTTAGGGTTTGTAGACAATATTTATTTTGATACTGTCGTGACGTTAGTTGTTAATTAATGATGGATTTGTTCATGTATTAGACTTTTTATATCTGTTTTGCTTAATATTTTGTTTATTTTGTGTACAATTTTTTGTGTAATATTTGTTACGTCATTATGTAGATTTATAATTAATCATGAATGTATGTGTAGCGTTGACATATTTTTTATTGTTAGGATGCCGCGGCGTGGCAAAGCTAGTAAGGCAAGGTAAGATCGGTACATTGTTTATTTATTTGTCTGTTTTAATGAAGTAATTTTGTGTTATGTTCATTTGTTATTGCGTTGATGATTGTAGGCAGCCTCTCACGGGCAATGCCTATGCCCGTTTGCCATTGCCTAGCGGTGTTCCGGTGCCCATGTGCTACTGCGGCGATGATTGTAAGGTCGCAATATCTGATGAGGAGCACACATACGGTCAGAGGTATTGGATGTGTGAGAATTATGCCTTTGACCCTACACCTAAACAGATCCGTATTGGACTGATGGTGAGAAGCTGATGGCTTGTTCTATACATGAATGACAAATCATTTATATTTTATTACCTAATTGACTTAGTCGTATTTTGCAGGAGCCTCCACCACTATGTGACTTCGAGCAGTGGATCGACACTGAGATGAAGCCGGAGGACAAGGAGCACGTAGAGAGGATGAAAAAGTGGGCTGCGGAGGACAAGGAGCGTTTGGAGAAGAGACGCAAAGAAGAGGCAGCACAAAAGCAGCATGAGGAAGAGGCAAGAATGAGGGATGCAGCTAAGCGTAGGGGGGAGAGGGAGAAGAGGCTTGAGCGTGTGCGCCGTGCTAAGGCTGCCATGGAGCAGGATCCGGATGCTGTGAGGAAGGGAAAGTGGCCTCGTTGCACTCAGTAGTGCGGTAGGTTCAGTAGTCATTATTGAGTAATGAACATCGTTGTCATTTGGTGGACTTGTTAGTGTATTGTACTGTTGGTTTGTACTTCCGTGTACCGTCTATTTCGGATCCTCGATTATGTAGTCTTGAACTGCACTTTGTTCGGCTTTATTATATGTTGTTGTATTGTTTGCGGTAGTTCATGTGTCGTTGATTTTTTGTGGGATAAAGTACGAAATAGAATAGAGCAAACCATTACACGAATAACAAACTAGTACATGGCATGTGAGGACCTTTTACCGTAACTTGGTTAAAAGGTCCTAGACTAATCCTAACATGCCTTAGGTAATTGATTGGCACAACACAACACACACATAGTGGTCTAAGTAGTCTAGAAGCCGTCCCACATAGCAAACTGAGTAGACCCTTCTCCGTAATAGCCTCCCATTGCGGGTGGTGGTGGTGGTGGCGGTGGTGGGGGCGGCGGTGGAGGCCCCTTGTTCTTGTGATGCGGGCAGTTGCAATATGGATCAAGGCATATTGCTTCATCTGAACCGCCTGCATCGTTGTCGTCATCATCATAGTCCTTAAGCATGCTTTTAACTTCTCTTTCAAGATCGTCGATACGACGCTGCAGATAATAGATGTATTCCTGATGCGGCCATATTGGAGGAGGATCCACCCATGTGGTGAAGCCGCAGTTTTTTTCGGAAATAGAAGACTGACATTCACAAAATGACTAAGTATTAGCAAACATGAGAGGCATAGCAACAACAATTAAATAAAGTTACCCATGCTCGCGGGCATTTGAAGAAACGTCGGCCTGCCTCCAGGTCGTCGTGGAGCATCTGCACCAAACAGTCCTCACCATGGCAGCATTTTGGCCAGTCCTCTAAACGGTTATCGTATCCCCTAAGAGGACGGTCCCGGCTGAAATCCTTTTTGCTCTCAACGGGAAAGTCATATAGTGCCTCTAAGAAGAAATCAGGACCAAGAGATCCCTCCCAAGCTAGAGGAGGCCTGCCTCCGCCGGCACCCCTCGCACAGCTGTCTGTACAGCCATGCTAGAACAGCGCTCCCCCAGCTGTAGCCGGCGATGTTCTCCCACGGCTGTGCGAGGATGGGGACGAACATCCAGCTGATGGTGTTCCCCGATGAGTCGGGAAACAGGAAGGCCCCAATAAAGTGCCACAGCCACACTCTGGCATACCTCTCGACTACCTGTGGGTCAGCGTTGAGGGGGCAATACGAAAAGTGCTGGGTGATCCACGACGAAGGCACCCCAGTAGTCTTCCTGTTTGTTTACAAAAAGTAAAAGTTAGGAAATGATAGTAGCACATCGTATGCAACTAAATTAGAAAAAAAAATTTAGCTTACTTGTTCCTCTTAGCGTCTGCGTCGTCGGGGGGCGTACGGCCACAGAACTGGTGGACGGTGTCCATCCACGTGTCGGTGTCAAGAATCCCCGTCACGGGGAGGCCGCCCAGGCGTAGACCAAAAATCTTGGCCACGTCCTGTAACGTCACGGTCATCTCCCCACAGGCTAGGTGGAAGGTGTGCGTCTCGGGACGCCACCTGTCCGCTAGCGCGGTGAGGAGCGCGGGGTCGAGCTGCAACACCACGTCGTTGGCAACGCGGGCTAGCACCAAGAAGTCCGCGCGCCGTAGGAAGGGTGCGTAGCGCTCGTCCCACCGGTGCCATAGGTGGGTGCGCGGCCTCAGCAAGGACAACCTCTCCGGAGGGGCGTAGTCGGTGAGCCTGTGCGCCCTGTGCTCGCCGTCGTAGAACGGCTCAAGGAGAGGGTACGCCGGAGGGTTCGCCATCCTGTTTAAACAAAACATGGTAACAGGTTAGTACAGCGTCAAAAATAATAAAGCATTAAAACAAATGAAAGACATATGTACAATAATAGCAAAAGCATTCAAATAATTAATATAAGTGAAGATAAAAATAATAAAGCATTAAAACAAATGAAGACATATGTACACCTGTTGTGTTTGTCTACGATGGAAGGCTGCATTATGCCCTGGCATGTGGCAAACAGAGCATAGGTTCGTGCTCGGTGTCTGGTCAAAGTCCCCCCCGCCATACCTATCCATATTGTCCATGTCACCCTTTAGTCTCTTCTTCCTCCTCCTACCCTTACCTAACTTCAGCAGCTCAGGATCAGGCATGAAGTCTCTACCCAAGTATGGAGGCCATTGAGTGGGATCAAGGTAAGGCTCGAAGCTGCTCTGCCATATTGCGACGGTGTTGCTCCGGCGATAGTACTCGGACATATATGGTACGGCCTTGTAGTTATATCCGCGCGCTCTACAGGACGCAATCATGTGAGAGCAAGGGGCATGCATTATCTGCGGCACGTTACAACTGCATTCCACTCTTTCAAGATCGATCCGATAGTTGCGACCACCATAGCGTTCCCCGCCCATGGTAGTTCCACCCTTTGCTCGAACATTATAGATTTGTCTGGTTGGTCCATAAGCCTCACAAGTTAGCTGTGTTGCCCAGATCTCGTTTCCTGAATGTGCTCCTTTCCCACCTTTCCAAATTCACCATCCGTTTGTAGGTTGTCTTGAGCAATGGACCACCTTTTCACGAAGTACTCGTTGGTCTTGTGAAACGAGTACTCAACGATTCCAGAAACGGGCAAGGCTCTAACACCGGTGAATACCTTGTTGAAAGACTCCGATGAGTTGGTGGTCATTATGCCGAACCGGAAACCGCCCTCATCGTAAGCAAGCGCCCACTTCTCCTTGTGTTCCATCTGTCTCTCGATCCAGGCCCTGGCAGCACTGTTTAACATTTTGTCCAACTCTTCCATTGTTTCTTTGAATTTGTGCTCAGTTTTAACACAACATAGCTCTTTCACCTTGGCACAAACCTCCTTTTTTCTCTGCCGACGCCAGAAATTGGCGGCAAAGTGACGCATGCACCATCTGTGCACTAGAGGAGGACAACCCTCTATCTCCTCCTCTGCGGCACGAAGCAACCCAACATGACGGTCCGAAATCAAACATATTGTCCGAGAAGGCCCTAACACTTGTATCCGTAGCAGGGCCATGAACCAAGACCAAGACTCAACGTTCTCCCCCTCAGCCAAGGCGAAAGCAATTGGAACTATCTGGTCCTCGGGATCAACAGCCGCCGCCATCATCAACACACCCTTGTACGCTCCGGTCAAGAAAGTATCGTCCACAAGTATGACTGGACGACAGTACTGATACGCATGCTCTGTTTGTGCAAAAGACCAAAATACACGCTGAAGCACATGTGTAACCTTGCCGGTGTTGCGGTCTATATACTGCCCATTGGTGTGTGGAAACCATTTAAGGCCAGGGTTATAGTATGCCATTGCACACAAAATCCGAGGAATCCTGTTGTACGCTTCATCCCAACCACCCCAACGAATTGCAAGGGCGATCTGCTTCGCACGCCACGCCTTTCCATAAGTCACCTTATAGCCTGTGAATCCAAATATGGAGATAAGCAATTGTGAAACAGATACGTCGGCGTCATCATCAACAAATGCCAAAATGCGCCGTGCAAGGTATCTTGCCGTCAATTGAGGATGTTTTTCTTGTCCCTTATTTGTAAAACAGGTATGCGGTTGTACTACTTTACTGATCCTCCACTTGCCATCAGTTCTCTTGCGAGCATTCAGCCTCCACGGACAACCAAGACTCAAACACTTGACGTGGTACCTCAAACTAATATTAGAATGGCTGACCGTGTATGGTCGATGATGATGCACAACATAGTTCTCAAGGAAAAGCTTCAGCTCAGTCATAGTGTTGAAAATCATACCCTTCTGAAGAATCCAATCTGTATGGTTATGCAGTGTTTGCTTCCACAGATTCAATCCAGTATCACAAACTGCCTGGTCCACCATACTGACATCCCTATAACTTGGAACGCCTCTAAACTGCATGTTAACCGACCTCAATTGTTGCAGCTCTGTCTCAGTCAAAGGATCGGGCGCAACATAATACCTCGCTTCGCTCAAACGCCGCCACGCATCAAAATGTGTATGATCCTCTGGTATATCAGTGACTAGTCTCCCTGGAGGATGCATATTCTGAGGAACCGGTTGTGGCATAGCACGAACCGGTTGTGGAATACCACGAACCGGGTCAGGCATAGCAGAAATATAACTGTCCTCTTCTTCGTCATAATCTGAATCATCATCAGAATCATAGTTTTCATCAAACAATTGTGCCTCCTGGTCCTCTTGCTCCTGCCGCTCTAGGTCGGCCACATCAAAATCATTGTTTATTTGACCGACGTCAGCGTGGACATTTTCAGATGGATACACTGTCTCCTGCGTGGGGTGACCATCAACGTCCATAGTCATCGGAGCTGCATCGTCATCATCCCCTACCTCCTGTGCTTCACCTTCGTTGCCATCATTGGACGCCTCTGCCTGCTTCCTCGAACCATCCTCTACTACGATCTCAGCCATGGTCGAATTGGATGCCATAACGATCGTCTGGTATTTTGCCCAGTCAGCCTGGTTGCGCAAGGGCATCAACGCATAGTTCGCCCTAATCTTGCCACTGTCAAATCTCCCTTTCAACGAGAAATCACCATCGAACTTCTCCTTCAGACGCAACATAAGCTCCGTAAAAGGAGGACGCTCATCAAATACTTCGAGTTCTTGTTCCATGTTATCATCAAACAACCCATCTCGTTTACTAACTGTGCCTCCATAAAATAATCTGAATACAGTGTCCATCTACAAAGTCAATAGTGGAACTAAGGTCAAGTGATTGTCTTCTCAAAATTAAAGAATGGCGTAACTACTTACTAAGTTGGCTTCACTAACTACCTATACACTAACATGTCTTCAGTAATTACCTATTACTCTAACTACAACATACCCTAACTAATATATCTTCACTAATACCCTAATACTCTAACTAAACTAAAATCCTAACTAAGTAACTAACTAAACTAATACCTAAACTAACCTACCTATAACTAACTTACTAACCTAACCTAAAGCACTAAACTAAACCTAGGTCACTAACTAACCCTAAGTAACTAACTAGCTAACATAACCTAAATCAATAAACTAACTACCGTAAGTCACTGACAGTTTGCTAAATCAACATACAACAAAACAAAAAAAATAATGAACTAAGTTAAAAAAACTAACCTGAGCTTGGCCTGCTGAAGCTGGGGAGAGGAAGAGGGGGATCCGGCCTCCTGCCACTGCCTGGCCGCCGGCGAGCTCGCCTGGCCGGCCGAGTGCAAGGGAGGGGACTGGGAAGGGAGGAGCTAGCTGTGGAGGCCGAATGGGGACGACGGCCTAGGCTGTGGGGGCCGGCTGGGGCTCCGACGGAGTCCGTCGGACTCCGGAGCTCTCCGGCGGCGAGCTGCGGCGGCGGTCACGACGGCGACGGCGAGCAGGAAGGCGGCGGCGCGCGGGCGAGCTGGGCGAGCGAGCAGGCAGAGGAGAGGAGGAAGAAGGAGGCCGACGCCAGATCTAGATCGGCTTTGCCGCGCCACCCCGCCTGGCGCGGTAAAGCCGTTGACCGCGCCAGCCCGCCTGGCGCGGCAAACACACTAGCCGCGCCAGCCCGCCCGGCGCGGCAAACTGACGAGAGGGGCCCACGCAGGCCTGCGTGGCCGGGCGGTGCCACGGTGGCGCTTTTGCCACGCCGCCATGCATGGCGCGGCTAACGCTTTTGCCACGCCATGAGTTAGTTTTGCAAAAAAAAAAAGACAGTGTTATTTATGAAATTTTTTATTTAATTGGGTTATTAATAAAAAAAATCCGAGGTGAAGTGGAGGAGCGGAGCATGCCAACGAGTAGAGTAGACAATGCAGCGAAGGTTGGGACCAGTCCGGAGTTACGACTGCACAAAGGAGAAGAACCCGAAGCGCCTCTCGAGTCCTGTCGGTGAGCGGAGGAGAGGAGTCCGCACGCCTCCCAACGACGAGCCGAGGAGACGACGACAAACAGGAAGAGACGAGGGAGGTGTCCCGTCATCCTGCTTTCGTGCGAGGAGGAATAGGGGGTGCATAAGCTCAGGCTGCATGACTATATACATGCGATGTTCTGCCATTAATTTAGCCTATTAAAAATAGACTAATAAGAAAATAAATTACATATCTCGTCTGAAAAACATGAGATGAATTTATTTAGACTAATTTATCTGTCATTAACACATGTTTACTTTAGCACAATATTGTTAAATAGGACTAATTAAGCTTAAAAAATTATCTCGTAAAGTTATCACAATCTGTATAATTAATTATCTTTTAGTCTATATTTAATCCTTCATGCATATGTCCAAATATTTGATGTGATGAGTGAAATTTTTTTAAGTGAGAACTAAACAAGGTCTAAATGCGTTTGCAATTAATGTTGGTAAAGTTTATCAAAACTTAAATTTGGAAAATATACCTAGGCCCCGTTTAGTTCCCTCCACAAAAACTTTTAACCAATCACATCAAATGTTTGGATACATACGTGAAGTATTAAACATAGACTAGAAAATAACTAATTATACAGATTGCATGTAAATTACGAGATGATTTTTAAGTCTAATAAGTTTATATATTGAAAATGTTGTGTTATAGTAAACATGTGTTAATGACTGATTAATTAGTCTTAATAAGCCATATTTAGTTTCCAAAAATTTTCAAGATTTTCTGTCCTATCGAACTTCTAGACACATGCATAGAGCATTAAATATAGGTAAAAAATAACTAATTACATAGTTTATCTAAAAATATCGAGACAAATCTTTTGAGCTTAGTTAGTCCATGTTTGGACAAAGTTTACCTAATAACAACCAAAGTGTTACATAATTTTTTTCTCCAAAATTTTCGTGAACTAAACATGGCCTAAATTCATCTCACGATTTCCAAGCGGAATATGTATTTTTTATTAGTTTATTTTTAATAGAAGAAATGAGTACCGGAACATCCGATGTGACTCGCAAAAACTTTTCACGCTCCAACTAAACACGCCCTTGGCTGTATTTCAAAAATACTTCGCAACTTTTAACAAAAAAAACTTTTTGCTTAGGTGCGTTCATTTTTAGGTGAAATACTAAGGGTCTGTTTGATACATGACAAAAATTTTAGTTGTATATTTTTCCTCTTTTTTACATGGGATCTAAACATGTTGAGCTTAGCCAAAAACTTTGACAAAAGAGCAAAAGTTTTGCTGATTTCTTTTGCCATCCAAACATGGCAAAACATGACAAAAATATCTCGAGGTGAGAGCTAGGCGCTCACTACTCTCACCCCACCATACATGACAAATCAATACTTCATCCTACTCCTCGTTAAGACTCATTAATGCAACTTTAGTTATACGAAACAAATAACCCTCCAAAAAAAAGTTTTAGCTAAAACTATTTTGTTCAAGTTTTGCTGATGATAAAAACGATCAGAACAAACCCTCAAGTACAGTAACCCAGAAAGGTGTGTTGGCGCTAGACTGGAGCGAGTACGAGTCACCATGGACATTCGGTCAGACCAAACTAAAGTTTAGTCATCTGGAATGGGGACCGATCGGTTAGTTTTAAAACTCAGGACCGAGCAAGTTCGGTCTCGGTTAGTTCAGTTCAGCCTCGGTCATGACCAAACTAACTGGACTAGACAAAAACAACTACTAAACATTATAATTTGCAAGAAATTTTAGGAATATTTTTCTATTTCAAGTTAAAAATAACAATACAACATACTCCCTCTGTCCTAAAAAGAAAGTCACTATAGGAAGCGTGCAGGTCAAATTTTCTCAACTTTGACTAAGTTTGTAGAAAATACGTACAATATTTATATCGTCTAATAAATTTATTATAAAAGTACATTCAAAGATCTATCTAATGATATTAATTATGTATTGTAAATATTAATATTTTTATATATATAGTTGGTCAAAGTTTAAAAAAGTTGACTCCTCGGGAAGTGAGAACGACTTCTATTTTGGGACGGAGGGAGTACAGATTAAACAAAATAATAAAAGTGGTGATTGATATAAATCCATTAAATAAATATTATATCATTAATAATAGTTTAAAGTATACTTTATATCAACAAATTCTAAAAATTCGGTTAGATCGGTCAGTTCGGTTACCCGAGGCATGTAACCGAACTAATAGTAAAAAATTCGGTTAGTATGAATTCAGGACCGAATTAGTGATCGAAAATTTCGATCTCAATCACTTCAGTCTTGGTCTCGCTTAATTCGTTTTGATTTTCGGTCTTCCATTTATGCCTAGGGTTCAAGTACGAGAACAAAATAATCTCGCCGTTTTGGCAGCCCGCAGGAGCCCAACCGCACTCGGCTCAAGAAATTCCCGGTTCCCAGCCCATTTTACGAAAACGCCCCTCACCGCCACCTGTCAGGTCTTCAAATGTTTTCCCTAATCCCCAAACCAACAGCGCCACCTCTAACCTCCTGCCCTCCCTCTCCCGCCGCTCGGCTCGCCGCCGAAAAATTTCCCCCTGAATTTTCAAATCCCCCGGCAAAAATCGAAATTTTCCCCAATCTTCCGTCGCACGGCGCGCCTCCTGTCTTCTCCCTCCCTCCGCGCCACCCTCATCCGTTCCTCGCGCGCGCCCCCGCCTCCTTCCCTTGCAAGCCACAGCGCCAACGCCGTTCCAATTTCAAAATCTGCGCTCCAATTCTCCACCGTCCCTATAAATCCCCCGCCTCCCTGCTCTCCTTCGTAACCCAACCCAAACCCACTCAATTCCCCACTAGCAAAATCAAACCCCAATCCTCCGACAACGATGCCTGCCGCGCCGACGCTGGTGCCCCCGTGCGACGCGGAGGAGCCTCTGCTGGCGGAGTCCTCGGACCGCTTCTCCATGTTCCCCATCCGCTTCCCGCAGATCTGGGAGTTCTACAAGAAGGCGGTGGCGTCCTTCTGGACGGCGGAGGAGGTTGACCTCTCCACCGACGCCCGGCACTGGGACGAGTCGCTGTCCCCCGACGAGCGCCACTTCATCTCCCACGTGCTCGCCTTCTTCGCCGCCTCCGACGGCATCGTGCTCGAGAACCTCGCCTCCCGCTTCATGTCCGACGTGCAGGTCGCTGAGGCGCGTGCCTTCTACGGCTTCCAGATCGCCATCGAGAACATCCACTCGGAGATGTACTCGCTGCTGCTCGAGACCTACATCCGCGACGGCGTCGAGAAGGACCGCCTCTTCCGCGCCATCGACACCGTGCCCGCGGTCCGGCGCAAGGCGGACTGGGCCATGCGCTGGATCGACGGCGGGGAGCGCTTCGCCGAGCGCCTCGTCGCCTTCGCCTGCGTCGAGGGCATCTTCTTCTCGGGCTCCTTCTGCGCCATCTTCTGGCTCAAGAAGCGCGGGCTCATGCCGGGCCTCACCTTCTCCAACGAGCTCATCTCCCGCGACGAGGGCCTGCACTGCGACTTCGCCTGCCTCCTCTACGAGCTCCTCCGCGGCAAGCTCGACGAGGCCCGCATCCGCGAGATCGTCTCCGACGCCGTCGACATCGAGCGCGAGTTCGTCTGCGACGCCCTCCCCGTCGCGCTCGTCGGCATGAACGGGGACCTCATGAGCCAGTACATCGAGTTCGTCGCCGACCGCCTGCTCATGGCGCTCGGCTGCAAGAAGATGTACAACGTGACCAACCCCTTCGACTGGATGGAGCTCATCTCGCTGCAGGGAAAGACCAACTTCTTCGAGAAGCGCGTCGGCGAGTACCAGAAGGCCTCCGTCATGAACAGCCTCAACGGCAGCGCCGCCGCCGACCACGTCTTCAGCATCGATGAGGACTTCTGAGTTGGCGTGCGTAATCTATTCCGCCGGTAATCTTAGTATTTGCTTATTATTAGTTCTCGCAGGTGTGATACATGTACTCTGAGCCGCGTGGTGCTGTTTCAGTTTCTGTGTTACTGGTTCTTGCTCCTGATGTAATGTATAATCAATCAGTTTCGTGTTCTTAAGCTGCCGCTCATCGTGTTCGATGCGTTGGGCGCACGAACAGGCCTTTCCGTGGCATGGCCCAAAGCGTTTGAAGAAATGCTACCTGCGCCCGCAGCCAGGGCGCTTGACGGAACGCCCAGCTGAATGGGCACCAGTCCATGGGCGCGGGCAAGGTGTTCGACGGAATGCGTGAGGGGGTTTGCAGGCAGAGCGGTCAGACCACACGTCATCGATTAGGGTTTTAGGGGCAGCGGCCAGCGGGAGGCCGGCTCCGTTGGCGATTTGCGGCGCTCCAGATTTTCTAGCGTGGTTGCAATATCTTTTTATCTTTGTACTGGGGGATCTCGTCAGTAGCTTTGAGTATTGTACGGGAGTTGGTGCGGTTTTGGCCGTATCTTGTTGGTTACCAAACGTAACCATCGCCATTTCTTGCGTGATACTGTGTTGGTTGATAGTCACTCTAGTCGCCTTCGTTGCGTGCTATCAGATTTGGCCTCATGTTTTAATGGCAGCTGTGCGGCCACATACCACATACCAGACACAAAATTAGCTTCTACTGTGTACCGTGTTTCTTTTCCCCTTCCTTTTTTAAAAGTGCAAAATTTATCCTATCTATTATTCATGAATTCAATTTTTTTTGAAATAAATGTCCAAAAATATGCAAAATATACAAAATTTGGCTAGTTCCCATCAATACCCCATTTTTATGTGCCAAATTTATGCTACCTATTTTTCAGGAACTCAAACTTTTTTTAAAAAATGACTAAAAATATACAAAATTCGAGTTTCCATCGATACCCCCGAGTGGATGAGGTTCCCTTGAGTTCATAGACGGGTGATATTGGAAAGAGCAAAAAAAACCCGTCTAGTTCTAATGGAATCGATCTTTTTAGTAAAAAAAAAACTAGTTCAACTAGGTTTTATCAGTTCAATTACATAGCCAGTATTTTAAATGAACTAGATTGGTTAGAGCATCTCCAACAACTCCCTATTCCTACTTGGTATTCTTATTATTTTGTCAAAACCTCAAAAACATATCTCCAACAACTCCCTATTTCTACTTGCTATTTTTCTCAACTGGGTAAATGTCTCTCTCGCGCGCGTAATTGTCCGCGCGCGGTGCCGGCTTGCTATCGCGGAAATTGGTGGCGTTGGCTCCCTCCCGCGCGAGTGTTGCCCTTTGCCGCGCGCGTCAAACCCTTCCCGCGCCATCCCCTCGCGTCCGATCTATTGAAGTCCCGCGCCGTCCCCGGCCCTCGCGCGATGGAATGAACTCCCGCGCCGGCGCCTCGAGGCTTTCCCTAGTGCCGTTCCCTCGCGCGTGAAGAGGAGTCCCGCGACAGCCATCTCCCTCTTCATCTCTGGGATCGACTTCCTCTCCCCGTTCCTGTTCTTCTGAAGCCGGCATCTCCCTCTTCGTCTTGAAGCCCAGGCCATCCATCAGGTACGCCGTCGTCTCCTCAATTCGTTGTTCTCAAATCCTCAACTCGCCTTCTGCTAGGGCTGGGATGCCTCTGTTGGTTTTCATGCCGTCCTATGGTTTATGATTCAAGTTGTTCATGGATAATATGCCTTTGGTTTACTGTTGTGGTATTATGCCTATATATGATACTGTTGTGGTAGTATCTCACTGATATATGTTCAGCTAGTGTGCTATGGAGATGATAATTGTTATTGTAATCTGATTTTAGGATGGAAGGCGGAGAAGATTTCTTGACTGACATCCTTCTCGATGGAGAAAGGACTCATGTTGCTGGTTTGGACGAGATTGACATTCCAGACAGCCAAGAGAGTCCTCGTGGTGATGAAGTAGTGCAGCCAAGCCGCAGCACGAAGGGAGGAAAGAGGTCCAAAAATTTTTCTCAGGAGGAAGATGAAGTTGTTTGCAAGGGATGGTTGGCTGTTAGCAAGGATCCCATCAATGGGGCTAATCAATCGCATTGACGGTTCTTCCACGCCCAATGCATACAATCAATCGATCCTAACATTCCCGGAAAGCCCTTTGCCTCACCCATTGCAAGTAGGCATGCTATGTCTTTTTCATTAGGATGTCTGAGATATTCTTCTCCAAAAATTTCATCCACAGCAGCAACAAACCTACGAAGGCTCTCTAGTGCAGTACTTTCGCCAATGCGCACGTACTCATTTGTCGCATCAGCTGCAACACCGTATGTGAGCATACGCATTGCGGCAGTGATCTTTTGCAAGCAACTCAATCCAAGTACTCCGGCTCCATTCCTTTTCTGCACAAAGTAATCATCATGGGCTTCAACCTCATTCATTATGCGTATGAAAAGGTCCCTAGATATCCTGTACCTAATAAAGAAAATAAATCCATAGATTAACAACTACAATGATATTTATCAGTATACAACAAATCATATAGAAGTGAAAGAACATAAACCTTCGACGGAATGTTTTAGGAGGGTATGTTGGATTTTCAGCCAAATAATCTTGGAACATCCTATCGTGTCCGCCTTGTCTATCACGGTAAATAACCCTATGACCTGGGATGGAGCCACCATGTTTCTTTTTGACATTGGAAAATGAGTCGACAACTGCAGCAGCCGATGCAATGAAAGAGTCATCATCATCGGATGATGAATCATCCAATTGGCTTCGAAGACGGGATCTCTTCCTAGGCATGATTACTGAACAACAAGGGTTACCAATTGATCAATGTCAAGTACAGTAGCATGTCAGTTCAAAAAAAAAAGTACAGTAGCATGTCTGATTAATGTACTACCATTGATGCGATGGATTAAGGTAGAAGCTTGATCTGATCTATGCTACATCCAAATCTACTAGCATGAACTGATCGATGGGAGAAGGAGCTGTAAATTTGTTGATGGCCGGGCGATGGTACTGACATGGTTTTGGGATCAGCAGATCACTTTTTGGCCGGGATCAATTTTGTTGATGGACGGCGAGGTACTGACCTTGATCGCTGTCACTTGTTGGGGAGGACTGGGCGGCAGAGCAGATCACCGTCGACGCGGAGGAGCGTCGCGGTGCTGGGAGTCCGTTGCGAGGAGGTCGACGGTCGCGCGAGCCGAAGAAGTCGCGAGGAGGCCGACGGTCGCGCGGAGAAGGAATTGGATTTCCTACCGAGTGGGCCCACTTTTTTCAAGTTTACCAAGTTGATTTATCAAATTGTTGGAGAAAGGATTTTTTTTTCTACTTGCCAAAAAAAATAGCAACTTGCTAAATCACATGATTTGACAAGTCAATCTTAGGGAGTTGTTGGAGATGCTCTTAGGGCTCTAGTTTGGTCTTTTGGTGGTTCGACTGCCAAGTTTGGTCTCGTCCTAATAACTATGACGTGGGCGTGCTTATTCATGCCGAGCTTCCCAGGGATGAGACTGAAAGGAAGGATCACCATGTGTAGTTTCCCTGCATATGATGCTTGGTACAAAGACAATTTGGTTTTGTAGCCAAGTGCGAGGCTAAAAAGACAGTTGCAAAAACTAACGATCCTGGAGGCGGAAGTTATGAGCTGTTGGAAGAACAAGACAAGACATGATGGGGCTGAAAATGTAGTACCACTGTAATAGCAGGCAGGTGGAGCTCAGGGACGATACAACCCTATGTGAAAGGATCGAGATGTCCAAAAGGGAGTGAATTGGACTTTTCTAAAACTTCAGCTCAAATTAAAACCTATCAAGCTCAATTAACCCCTTGTGGCTAGAACTATACTCTACCGCACAAAACACTATCACTATGCCATATCTACTCTAGCAAAGCAATTCAAGTATGGATGAACAACAAGTAAATTGAGGAATTGAATTGCTCAAATGTAAATGCGTAAGTAAGAGCATCTTCAAGAGCTCCCAAAAACAACTTGATATTCTATTTTTTGGCAAAATCATAAAAGTACATCTCCAACGACTTGATAAAGTGACTTGGTATTTTGTTAACTTGAGAAAAAAGAGGGTACGCGCGCGTATCTGTCCGCGCGCGCAGCCGGCGCGTATAGGTGATTTCGCGAAGGCCAGGGAGCAGCGGGCTCGGCCCTCCGCGGCTGCTCCGGTCTGCGCCCGCGCCCGGCCGCGGCCTCAGCAGGTGCATGCACGCCTTCGACGCCGGGATTCGCCTCGCCGCCGCAAGAGGTAGGCCAAATCATAAACAAAAGAAGATTATATGAGCTAGAAGCATCGTAGTTAGTGTTGTTGGGAATTAAATTGAGCGTGTTTATTTTCCCATAAGCTTGATTGGTTCATGAAACTTTAAGAGCGATCAGACAAGAGCATGAGACAGACACTGATTGTGCTGGTTCTTGCCGAAGCCGTTGACGAGCTCGCCGAAGAGGAGGAAGAAGACCGGCATGGTGGCGCCGTGCACCACGGCGCCCGCGCTGCCCGCCGCCAGGAGCAGCCAGTCCAGTGGGTCCGCGAAGCCGAACAGCTCATGGAACGCCACGCTCTGCTCCGGCTGCTTCTTGACCGCGTCGCACCCGCCGGCGCCGCCGCCGGCGTGGGTCCTTGGTGGGCCTACTTTTTTGATTTTAGCAAGTTGTAATAGAGAGTTATTGGAGAGAGTCAAGTTTTTTACTTGGGAAACAAAATAGCAAGTTGCTATAACACAAGATATACCAAGTGAAATATTGGGAGTTGTTGGAGATGCTCTAAAGAGAGTAGAGATGACACGACGATCTTTTGTCGAGGTATCGAGGTGTCGGCACACCCCCTAGTCCTCGTTGGAGCACACGCGCAAAGGTATCGCTCCCCTTGATCCGCGCAAGGATCAAGTGCTCACTATGAGCTGATTCTTTGCCACTCTGGCATGGTGAATCGCTCACTACCGGTCGCAAGCCTCCTTGGGTCATCCACAAGCCTCCGGATGATCACCAAACTTCACGATCACCACCAAGCCGTCTAGGTGATGCCGATCACCAAGAGTAACAAGCTAGAACTCTCACTTGACTAAGACAAGGCCAAAGAGATGGATGGATGCACACTTGCTCTAGGTGATGCCGATCACCAAGAGTAACAAGCTAGAACTCTCACTTGACCAAGACAAGGCCGAAGAGATGAATGGATGCACACTTGCTACTCAATTCTCACTAGGAGGTCACTAATTCTTTCAATTAGCAATTCTCTCAACCTCACTAGGGCTTTTGCTCTTTCTCACACTCACAATGTGTTTCTCAGCAAAGGAAAGTGGCAAGAACACTCTAATGGAGGAGGGAGAGACGTATAAATACTCCCCCAACCGGCCATCCAATAGAGCACGAACAGGTCATTTTTCGGGGGCATCGCACACGCCGATGCCCTCGACCAACGGTCAACAATACTACCTTGAACGCATCTTGGCCCCTAGTGGTTTCGGTGATTGGATGAAACACAAGATTACTGTGACTAACGTGTGTTTTGCAGAAACAGAGATGAGTTAGGTCACGGTAACGGCGACGATACGGGCATATGGAGTTCATGTCCCCTGGCGATGGAAATCGTTTCGGTTTTCAAAGGACGGACGACGAAGACGGTGGTAGGCTAGGCTAAGTGTCGCATGGTGTTGAAGGACACTTAGGTAGTCTTAGGTCTTTGTTTTTTCCTTTGGCCGTACTATAAAGAGGGGTGTGAATCAGTAGCTTGACCTAGATGAGTCTATTGAGGTAGGTGTGGTGCACACTTGTTATTTCATAGCCCTAGGTAGCTCAGAGAGATGCCTTATGTCGAGAGGAACAAAAGTCGTTAAGACCGCGTCGCGATCCGAGTTGATCTTGCCCTTGGTATGGGCATCGGATGCTGTATCAGTGGGCATCGGAGGCTCCGATGCCCACACCGACCTAGGGTTTGGTCTGGTGCGTGGCATCGGAGGCTCCGATGGTGCCACATCGGATCGTCCGGTGTCACTGTTCACTTGAGAGTGAACTGTGCAGGGCATCGGACGCCGGCATCGGACGCTGAGGGCCAGCGTCCGATGGCCATGCAGAGAGGTTCCAGAGAGGTCTTTTCGGCATCGGACGCGTCCGATGCAGGGGCATCGGATGCTCGCCAGCGTCCGATGCTCTATAATCATGTCTGACAAGAAGGTACAGTAGACCGTTGGACGAGGTCATCGGAGCGTCCGATGCCTGGCATCGGCGCGTCCGATGCCCCTGAAAAATACATGTCTTGTGCTGATTTTGGATGGCCGGGTTGAGGGGTATATATACTTCCTTGCCTCCATCCATTTGGGTGTTCTTGCCACTTCCATCAGCTGAAAAACACCTTGTGAGTGTGAGTGAGTGCAAGAGCCCTAGTGAGGTTAAGTGATTGCTAATTGTGAGAATTAGACACCTCCTAGTGAGAATTGAGTAGCAAGTGTGCATCCATCCATCTCTTTGGCCTTGTCTTGGTCAAGTGAGAGTTCTAGCTTGTTACTCTTGGTGATCGGCATCACCTAGACGGCTTGGTGGCGATCGGAGAGCTTGGTGATCATCCGGAGGCTTTGTGGATGACCCAAGGCAAGTTGTGACCGGTAGCGAGCGATTCACCGGGCCGGAGTGGCGAAGAATCAGCTCGTAGTGAGCACTTGATCCTTGCGCGGATCAAGGGGGAGCGATACCCTTGCGCGGGTGCTCCAACGAGGACTAGGAGGGTGTGCCGACACCTCGATACCTCGGCAAAAAGATCGTCGTGTTATCTCTACTCTCTTCTCTACGCATTTACCTTTGAGCAATTTAATTCCGCTTTTACTTGTTGTTCTTTCATAAGTTGAATTGTCATGCTAGAGTAGAAATGGTTTAGCGATAGTCTTTTGTGCAATTGATTCTTGTCAAACCACCTCTAGGCTCTAAGGGGTTAATTGAGGCTTGATAGGTTTTATTATCGCAAGAAGTTTTAGAAAAGCCCAATTCACCCCCCTCTTGGGCATCTTGATCCTTTCAATTGGTATCGGAGCCTCGTGCTCTCGATTTAGGCTTAACCGCCTAGAGTTAAGATGTCCGGAGGTGATGGACCACCTCCCATGTTTGTGGGAGACGACTTTCCATATTGGAAAATCCGTATGGAGTCGTATCTAGAAGCGGTTGATGTGAAATGCCGTGATGCCGCCATAACCGGCTTTGCCAAGCCCAAGGAAGGCACAAGCCTTACTCCTAATGAGGAGCAAAATGATAAATGGAATGCAAAGGCCAAAAACATTCTTTTTAGAGGCATTTGCAAAGATGTGTTCAACCGTGTTCGGAACCACAAAAATGCCCATGATCTATGGGAAAACATTTGTGCGCTCCATGAGGGAACCAAGAGTGAGCGTGAGGAACGCTATCATTTAGTTATGCAAAAACTTCACTCTTTTGATATGCATGCAAATGAAAGTGCAAATTAAATGTACTCACGGTTGAATGTTCTTGTAGAAGAGCTAAATGGACTTGGCCTCACACAAATGCAATCATCCGATGTTGTGAGGAAGATTCTTTGTGTCCTTCCAATTGAGAAGTATGGACACATCGTGACGGTGCTACATCAAGGTGATCTTTCCACTGCTACACCAACTCAAATCTTGGGAAAGATCAATGCGCATGAGATGTACATGCACATCACACCAAGTGGTGGCTCTTCCACCGACAACAAGAAGGACTTGGCCTTCAAAGCAAGCCATGACAAGAAGGGCAAGTCCAAGGCTATTGAGGTACATCATGAGAGCACAAGCGATGATGAAGATGATTCCAACATTGCTCTCATGGTGAGAAGGACCACCAAGATGTTGAAGAAGCTTCACAAGAATGGAGTCAACTTTGACTCAAGAAAGAAGAAGTTCTTCACAAGTAGCAAGAGGAGGCCAATCTCCGAAATGGATTGCTACAATTGCGGTGAGCTTGGCCATCTTGCCCATCAATGCACCAAGCCCAAGAAAGATAGCTACAAGAACAAGAACAAGAGCAAGAAGTATGACTCATCAAGCAAAGATGAGAAGAAGAATGACAAGTCATACAAGAAGAAAGATGGCAAGAAGAAGCAATACCACAAGAAAGGTGGGAAGGCTTACATTGTTGGTGATTGGCTCACCGACATTGACTCCTCCGGTGGCTCATCAAATGAAGATAGTGATGATGAGAAGGAGAAGGTGGCCGCTCTAGTCATTGGCTCCTCTACACCACCACCACCACCATCGCCATCATCATCTACACACCTATGCCTTATGGCCAAGGGTGACCGGAAGGTACAAAACGATGATGACTCTAGTGATAGTGATAGTGATGGTGAATTTGAGGCTCCCACTTATGATGAACTTGTAAAATTGCTAAATGACTACTCTAAAATCATAAGAAAGACTAGAGCTAAAAATGAGAAGCTTGTTAATGAAAATGAATCTCTTGTTGAAAAATGTGATCATGCTACTCATGCTAGTGATGAACTAAAAGATGAACTTGCTACTATGTCATCCACTATCAAGGAGCTCAAGTCCTCTAACAAGGAGCTCAAAGCTAAAAATGAAAAACTTGATAAGATGCATAGTGACCTTTCCACTAGTCATGCTTTGCTTAAGGAACAATATACTCAAGTGAAAGTAGATTATGATACTCTCACCATTGCTTATGATATGCTTTCACATGAGACACATGATGCTCCTAACCTTGTTGTTAAGTGTGACATAGCAACATCTTGTGAGGACTTGGTTAGTGAGCATGTTGAGCAAAGTGCTAGTGGCAAGGGCAAGAAAGTGGTTGAGGCCGATCACTATGATGACTATGTGAAGATCAAGAATGAGAATGCAAAGCTCAAGGTTGATCTAGAGAAGCTTACAATCACCAAGCAAGTTGTCATTCAAACTCATGATGATGACTATAGCATGACACTTGAGCTAGACATGCTAAAAGAAGAGAACAAGAGATTGAAGATGGAGAGGGACTACAAAATGACACCATCTCAATTGGAACTCCAACAGGAGAATGACAAGCTCAAGAAGGAGAAAGAGCACCTTACCACCGGTTTGAGGAACTTCACCAAGGGTCAATGCCTTCAAAGTGAGCTTCTCATGAACATCGTCATGAAGACCAATAGAAATGGCATTGGCTTTCTTGAAGAGAAGATGAAGCAACGCAAGAGCATCACAAAGCCAAAGAAGAAGAAGATTGGGAGATGCTATGAGTGTGGAAAGGAAGGACACTTTGCTCATGCTTGTGAGGAGCCAAAGCCCACACCTTTGCCCAAGCATGCTAGACCCTTTGCTTTCAATGCTCACTACATGCTTAGACAAGATTCTAGTGGAAAAGTGAAAGTAATGTTTATGGGGCCACCTAACAAGAATAGACCAAGGCAAATTTGGGTTGCTAAGTCACTAGTTGAGAAAGTTAAGGGACCGCAACAAGTTTGGGTCCCGAAAGCTCAAGCTTGATTTCTTGTGTGTGTAGGTGAACTACAAGACCGGTGGATCACATTGGGTAATTGATAGTGGTTGCACTCAACATATGACCGGCGATCCCCGGATGTTCACCTCACTAGAAGAGAATGTCGATGACCAAGAAAAGATAACATTTGGTGACAATTCAAAGGGTAATGTCAAAGGATTGGGCAAAGTGGCTATATCAAATGATCATACCATCTCCAATGTGCTATTAGTTGCATCTTTGAGCTTCAACTTGCTATCCGTTGGGCAACTATGTGATCTTGGCTTTCAATGTTTGTTCACCGACAAGGAAGTGGTTGTAACCAAGAAAGATGATACACAAGTGATATTCAAAGGCTTTAGACACAACAATCTCTATCTAGTTGATTTCACCTCCGAAGATGCCAACTTGAAGACATGCTTGTTCACTAAGCAATCACTTGGTTGGCTATGGCATAGAAGATTAGCACATGTTGGAATGAACACTCTCAACAAGCTATTGAAGAAGGATTTGGTTAGGGGCTTGAAGGATGTCAAATTTGAGAAGGACAAATTGTGTAGTGCATGTCAAGCCGGCAAGCAAGTTGCTAATACACATCCAACCAAAGCCTTTGTGTCAACATCAAGAGAGTTGGAGCTACTTCACATGGATCTATTTGGACCAACAACATATGCTAGCTTGGGTGGAAATCTCTACTGCCTAGTGATTGTTGATGACTACTCTAGATACACTTGGGTATTCTTTCTTCATGATAAATCCGAAGCAACCCCTTCCTTTAAGAAGTTTGCCAAGAGAGCTCAAAATGAATTTGATGAGAAGATCAAAAAGATTAGAAGTGACAACGGAAAGGAGTTTGACAACACCCATATTGAGGAATATTGTGATGAAGTTGGGATCAAGCATGAAGTGTCCGCAACCTACACACCACAACAAAATGGGGTAGTTGAGAGGAAGAACCGGACTCTAATCACTCTAGCAAGGACAATGTTAGATGAGTATTCTACACCAGAAAGATTTTGGGCGGAAGCAATCAACACTGCTTGCTATGCATCAAATCGGTTGTTCCCCCATCGCCTCCTTGGCAAGACCCCCTATGAGCTACTCAACAACAAGAAGCCGGATGTATCATTCTTTAGAGTGTTTGGGTGCAAATGCTACATCTACAAGAAGCGCCAACACCTAGGGAAGTTCCAACGCCGATGTGATATTGGTTTTCTTGTTGGTTACTCATTGAAGTCCAAAGCATATCGAGTATTCAACCATGCCACTGGGATGGTAGAAGAAACATATGATGTGGAATTCGATGAATCTAATGGCTCTTAAGGAGAGCATGAGAATCTTGATGATGTAGGTGATGAACCATTGAGGGAAGTAATGAAGAACATGCCCATTGGAGCCATCAAGCCTAAAGATGATGATGATGATGATGATGTGCAAGTCATTGACTACGCCTCTACTACAAGCTCATCCTCAAGATCTCATCATAGGGAGTCCGACAAGGGGTGTAATGACTCGCTCTCAAAAACTTGCTTTATTTATGGAACATCACTCCTTTGTTTCTCTTGTTGAGCCTACCATTGTAGATGAAGCTCTAGGTGATCCGGATTGGGTGAATGCCATGCATGAAGAATTAAACAACTTCACCCGCAACCAAGTTTGGACACTTGAAGAGCGACCAAAAGGCGCAAGAGTCATTGGAACAAAATGGGTGTTTAGGAACAAGCAAGATGATCAAGGCACGGTTGTTAGAAACAAGGCAAGGCTAGTGGAAAAGGGGTTCTCTCAAGTTGAAGGCTTGGATTTTGGAGAGACCTTTGCACCGGTTGCAAGACTCGAAGCCATTCGTATCCTCCTTGCATATGCATCACATCATGACATTAAATTATATCAAATGGATGTGAAAAGTGCATTTTTAAATGGCTTCATAAATGAACTAGTCTATGTTGATCAACCTCCCGGGTTTGAAGACCCTAGATATCCTAATCATGTTTATAGGCTCAAGCAAGCCCCTAGAGCGTGGTACGAGCGCCTCCGGGACTTTCTCATTGAGAAGGGCTTCACCATTGGGAAGGTTGACACCACACTATTCACCAAGAAGCTTGATGGAGAGATCTTCATTTGTCAAGTCTACGTCGATGATATCATCTTCGGGTCAACAAATGAAGCCTATTGCAAGGAATTTGGTGATTTGATGTCGAAGGAGTTCGAGATGTCTATGATTGGCGAGCTCACATTCTTCCTAGGCTTTCAAGTCAAGCAATTGAAGGAGGGGACTTTTATATCTCAAGAGAAGTACACAAAAGACCTCCTCAAGCGCTTCAACATGGATGATTGCAAGCCTATCAAGACTCCAATGCCAACCAACGGACACCTCGACCTAGATGAGGGAGGTAACCCGGTTGATCAAACTCTCTACCGTTCTATGATTGGTAGTTTGTTATATTTGACCGCATCTAGGCCTGACATCATGTTTAGTGTTTGCATGTGTGCTCGTTTTCAAGCCGATCCTAGGGAATCTGTGACGGAACGACCCTAATCTCATGGCCCACGTGTCCCTGTCAACCTCTGACAGCCGAACCCATGTTCCATGTGATTAAGACCTGTTCGCCACCGGGCTACATCAGCGCCCAATGTCCGCAGGATCATCTCACAATTCGGTTACAGCATTGCATACTTTTACAAATAACATCGGAATAAAGAGCGGAAGACTTAAATAACATTAGTTTTACAAAGCAGGGTTCCAAATAGAAATTAAGGTGCAGTTATTACAAACCAAGTTCTGATAATAGAAATAGACAAAGGCAACGTAGCGGAGTACAACAAAATAAAGATACTGATAATCACCCAGCCCGAGGGTGCACAACTATTCTTCGGCCTCATCGGCCTCTTCCTGGACGATGGTCATGCAGCAGGGCGCAAGACACATCGGGGTCTCAGTTATACCTGCAGCATGGGTAACAAACCCTAAGTACTGGGGTACTCAACAAGACTTACCCGACTAAAGAAAAGGGAGAAGACTCAGGAATGAGAGGCTTAGGGTAGTCAAGGTAAGGCTTAAGCAAGATCAGGTATTTTGCAGAAAAGCATTTTGTAAACCTTATTTTATTTTGGAAAGATTCAGTATTCCTCAATTCTTCATCGTTCATGATTCATTTTACATTTCAAAACATTCCTAGTTGAGAACCACTCTCCGTTGACAGTCATTGACCAAGTCTCCATAACCGAGGAGCAATGTTAATCCGGATAAATAATACTCAGCTGAGGATCCCTATCCACACTGCATATGTAGCACCCAAGCTTGCATATGCCAACTCGTCTACCACGATTCCTCCAAGATTGGCCCCGGTCCTACGCCACCCGGAAGTACAGTACACCACTCCTATCCAGGTACGACGACCACGTGGGTACATGCTACTTCTGCCATCTCTCCACTCCCAGTGCGCGGTTGTCGGTCCAATAAAGGATTCTTCGGAGCCAGAGCTTTCCGAAGTATGTGAATAGTTACAAGTCTTGACCAGCAGGCCCCCATAAGGATGGTCCCTAAAGTTTTTCCGTCAGCAACAAGCACCTCGGGACTCTAACCCAAGAGTACAGGTCCTGTCGGTTTTTCAACCCTGTCCCGGTCGGTGTCAACTGTTGAGTCCCGGACTACAACATGACGGCACCGTACGCGCGGACAACCTCTTCTCGACAATGACCACATGCTAGCTAGGCAAGCAGTCATCGAACGGGAAGTAAAGCCAAATTCCCATAAAGATTCTTTCAGTGATCACACTTTTGAAAATGACATTTTATTGCAAAGTCTAATTCAATAAGCATTACTAAGCATTTTTCAAATACTTTTGAAAAGCAGGTATCGGGTGTATCAGTGGTCAAGGTGGATAGTGCATCAATTAGGATAGCACACAACTCCTATAAACCTAATGCAATAATTTAACTCAAAAGCATTTAAGGAAATCATTTTATAAATTCAAGGAAATGGGTTAAATGCACCGGGGCTTGCCTTGAAGAGCAAAGAGGGCACGCTCGAGGGCGGCAGAGCAGTTGTCGGAGCTCGGGGTAGCCTCAGGGACAGGTTCGTCAGCGGCTGCCTCGATCTTGACGCCTTCTTCGGTGACTATACGAATGCAATGATGCATGCTCATGAGTATGCTAGCATGAACAATGCAACACAAGACATACAACATGAACCTTAATCACCTTTTCTGTTTTTCTTAATTATTTAAAAAAATCATTTTATGAAGTTGCTCCAAAAATTACCAAATTAATCACATAAGTTCATTATGGTGTAGATAGGTGGCAAAACAAATTTCATAATTTTTGGAGGTCATTAAGGTGCTCAAATAAAATCAGACATTAATTAACAAAAGACACTATTTAACAATTAAAGATAAATGCTCAAAAATCAACTTGTTCCAAAAGACTTCAAAATTTCACCAGAGACTAAACATGGCATAGGAAGCTCACAAAAATTTATCTCATGATTTTTGGAGTTATAAAAGATTTTCTAAAAATCCAAAACCATCCATTTATTAATTAAAAGAGGGATTTTACATTTTCAAATTCTTGCAGAAAAGTCAAGTTTCATATTTTTATAAAATACTACATAGTATAAAGACTCAACTGTAAAATTTTCAGAATTTTTAGAGCAATATAGAAAATCATACAAAAAGATGAATTAACAAGACTATTCATATTTTTGAAAAGGAAAAGAGCACTGAGCTCGAGTCGGAGCGGGCTCGACGTCGAGGCTCGAGGCTCGGCTGAGAAAACAGAGGTTGGGCTCACCGAGAGTCAGAGGCAAGGCTCGACGAGACGGATGGAAAAGAGAGGGCTCGACGGGCGAGGCCTCGGCGGGGTTCTCTTGCGGCAGACTTCTCGAGGGAGGCCTCGGCTTACTCGAGGCTTGCGGCTCGAGGGTAGCGCGATTCGCCCGAGGCTGAGGCTAGTCTCGGCTGCTTCGAGGGGCGGGGTTCGAGGATGCGCTCGAGGGTGTGGCTCGGGAACGTGCTCGAGGGTAGTGCGATTCGCCCGAGGCTTGGGGCTCGATACGGTCGAGGGTGCGGGTCGAGGAAGGAGACGACCGCGGCGGCACTCCGGCGATCCGGCGACTCTGTACACCAGGCACGGTCACCAGTAGCCGGTTAGGGGCGCAAGAAGACAAGGAAGGAATATCAGAGGTCAGAGGGAGGAGAGGTGGAGCGACGGCGGCGAATTTCGTCGACCCGAGTCAGACGGCTTCTCACCGGCGCTGAGGAAGAAGGGCTCGCACTCGGCGGTGGGAGGCGGTAGCGATGGAATTGAGGGGTGGGGAAGCTGCACGGGCTCAAGGCGGAGCTGCTGGACTAGTTGGTTGAGCGGGGGAGACTCTGGAGTGAGCTGGCCACGGTGGCGGGGTGAGTGCGGAGCTCCGGCCACCGGCGGGCCTTTTATAGCCGCGGCCAGGGGCCGTTAGGGAGCGCGCGGAGGTGCGGATGAGGTTTCCCGCGGCGCGTGCTTGCGATCTCATGATGAAGAAAGGACGGAAATCAGTTTGGGACCCGGGCGTCGTGCTTGCCGGCGACGGCCACGCGGCGGCGACGTCGGGGAACAGTGGGGGACAGGGGCGGAGGTCAGCGCTTGCGCGTGCGGATGCGGCATGATGGCGCGGACAGCGGCGGCAGGTTGGAGGCAGGCGAGTAGCTGCCAGGCGCGTGGCGCACGCGGCACCGGCGAGCTGCCATGACCGGCCCCCCTGGCCCTAGGTAGAAGATGAACAGGGCTAGGGTGTAGGGTTTGACTTTCTGTATTTTACAAATTACTCCCAAAACTTGAACTGCACGGGAAAAACTCAGAATACCAAAGTTGTGCAGAAAAAAGAGATCTACAACTTTGTAAATAAGAACATTTTCAAATTCCAAACAGTTTTTGAATTATATTCGAAAACAGAAAAGGGAACACTTTTGGGATTTGAATAAATTCAAAATTACTTTTGATTTTATATAGAAACTTGAAAATCTGCAAATACCAAAGTTGTTCCTCTAGATCAGATTTACAACTTTTCTTTTTGGACCAACTCCAAATTCTTAATAATTTTTGAATTATAACAAGAGGGGTAAAAGTAGAGTTTGGAAAATTAGGGTTTTTCAAAAGGCAATCCAATTCTATTTTTGATTTTTGATCTTTGGTCAACACAACAAACATCAGGGCACAAACTGAACAAGAATTAAACAAGGCTAGACTCAGAGGTGAAATTACCATTTTTGCCCTTATAGGAAGATTTGGGCTTTAGGGTTTTTGAAAAGAGATTGCTACACAAGTACTAAGCAAACATAAATGCAAGGCAAGAATGATTAATGACTAATGATGATGACATGTCAGGTTAATTACATATTAAACACTAGAGGTGTTACAACATCTCATAGCAGTGAAGAGAATCCTTAGGTACCTAAAGCACACCCCAAGCTTTGGCCTTTGGTATCCCAAAGGAGCTAACTTCCAACTCGTTGGGTATTCCGATTCGGATTACGCGGGTTGCAAAGTAGATAGAAAAAGCACATCCGGAGGGTGCCATTTGCTTGGGAGATCACTAGTGTCTTGGAGTTCAAAGAAGCAAAATAGTGTAGCCTTGTCTACCGCCGAGGCGGAATACATAGCCGCGGGTGCTTGTTGTGCACAAATCCTTTATATGAAACAAACCCTTTTAGACTATGGTGTAGTTCTAGAAAGGGTACCTTTGTTGTGTGACAATGAGAGCGCGGTTAAGCTTGCTAACAACCCAGTTCAACACTCTCGCACAAAGCACATAGATATTTGCCATCACTTTCTTAGGGATCATGTTTCCAAGAAAGATATATCCTTAGAGGGAGTTAGAACCGAAGATCAATTGGCGGATATCTTCACAAAACCCCTAGATGAGAACACCCTTTGTAGATTGCGAAGTGAGCTTAATGTGCTTGATCTAAGTAACTTTGTCAAAAGGTGAAAGAGGTTGTCTCTGCATTACATTGTAATATATGCCATGTTTAAATTATGCTATGCACATAGGCTTGTCAGACGTGGTTAAGATAACCGCCCTAAAAAGCGTGTGAAGAAGCTTACCCATGAGCAAACTTGACAAGCAACCTAGATTCAAATTTCCGAATAGCATTGCATATGCATGTTTGTTGCTTTGTCATTTCTTTTCGGTTATGTTTTGAGCAACCGCTGTGTTCGTCCACCGTTAGGGGGAGCATTTGAGGCTCCTTATGGTTGAGACCCCCAGTTTTGGTGGCCACATGTTGTCTCCTCGGGATTTATTACCTATTTTACCTAAAAATGATATGTAGCCTATGGCAAAATATTTATAAAATAGAGGGTTTTTGCGAGGATGCTCATACTAGGTTCCAACTGGTGTTTATTTGCCTCTTATTTGAGTTGGAACTTGGTTGGGAGAGGGAGCCGCAACAGAGATCTTCGAAAATGCTCAAATAGAGCATCGGATGCAGCATCGGACGCTGCATCGGACGTTGGTTCAGCATCCGATGCCTGCACTGTAGGCAGCCCCGGCTGAAACAGTGAACTGCCCGCGTCCGATGTGCTCTCAACGGAGCCTCCGATGAACCATCGGAAGCTGCTTAGCATCCGATGGTCAGGCACCGGACGCATCCGATGCGTTTTTGGCATTTCTGGAGCTCTCTGGTTAGGCATCGGCGCGTCCGATGTGTTTTCATCGGCGCGTCCGATGCTCCTTTAGCGGCGCAAATAGGCTCTTCTACTGACGGTTTGGTCCCACACGTCATATCCATCGTCTTCTTCCTCTTTCGCTCAATCACCCGAGCCCGTGCCCTATCCTCCACCGAGCGCCCTCGCCGTGCCCCCTCGCCGCCGGCTGCTCGACCTCCGCCGCGCTGCCGTGCTTCACCACGACAGCCGCCGGCCGCCGCCTACCACTCGCTCCAGCTCTCGCGCGCGCTCCTGTCCGCACTCCACCAGAGCACCACTTCGCCGGAACTCTCTCAAGCTCGCCGGCGTCCACGCCTCCTTCGCCGGAGATCGTCTCCCTCGCGTCTCCTCCCCACTCCGGCGATCTTCTCAGCCGGCTCCCAACCAGTGAGCACCTTCCCACCCTACTTCTATCCCATGTCCGTAAGGTGCTCGATGAATTGCCGACATGCCTGTTCTATCACTTTGTGACCTCGTTTCATCTCCAATCTTGTGCAGTCCCTGTTGGTGTCACGTGTGAGTGCCCTACCGTCATTACTCATCTCTTGCTCAGGGTCATTTCGTCGCTCGACAGGTAGCAAAGCCAATTCCCTTCTTATCTCCTCTACGTTGCTTCTTTAGGGCCTTCTTCTCCCTAGCCTATATGTGTGCTTATATATCCTCCCTCCTCTCGCAGCGAGTCAGTGGTTTGCAGCTTGACAGTTGGGCAGTGTCAGTTAACCCGGGGCCAAGCCCGCGGGTAAGGATCGAGGCCAAGCCTCGCGAGTGACAGCGGCAGAGTTTCTCCGTGTCAGGGGGAGTTTGAGTCAGTGGTTTGCTTTTCAGCTGGTTGTCAGTGCTTCTCAGCGTCAGTTGCTCTTTCAGAGGCAGTCCCAGGCTCCTGTTCTTGTCAGCTATGCCACGCTGCAAGAACGTCGGTGGTGGCCCTGGAGACTCTCCTCCCCGTCGCCCCCCTTCCGGTCAGCGGCCTGGGAAGGGGAAGCTTATCGTGCGCCGAAAGCGCACTCGTCAAGAGCGAGAGGCAGCTCAGGCTCAGGCAGTGGCAGACGCCGTCGAGCGTGCAGAGCGCGGTGGCAGTGCGGGCGGACTTAGGATTGAGGATCAGCTGTCCCCCGAGCAGCGCAGAGCGATCGAGGAGGTTGAGCATCGCCACGGTTCGCCGACTGGCACGCTCATGGCTGCCGGTCATCGGACGACGTTCACCTCGCCCGGCGTTGAGCCCGAGAGCTCCGGGCAGGGCCAGGCAGAGGCCGAGGCCGCAGAGGCACCTGAGGCAGAGGCTCTAGAGGCAGAGGCAGTTGAGGAGGTTCCTGAGGAGGTTCCACGACGCCGGTCGACCCGTCGCAGGACTGCGGTGCCACCCCGGCCCGACGTCCCTCTGCGGGGAGCCCGTCCTCCGTCGCGGCGTGCACCTCCGCTGATACCGCGACTAGACCTCAGGGGCGCCACTTGCTCACAGATCCAGACCCTTCGACTTGTGCCAGTGGAGCAGTGGTTTCCCAGGGAGCGACAGGAGCAGGTTGGTCCATCCTTCTATACAGTGCTGCAGGAGGACTTCTACCAGGGATACAGGAACGCTGGGATCTCTTTGTGGCCCCAGCGTGTTTGCTCACTTGAGGCAGTTGTAGGCGCAGCCGGAGAGCAGATTCGCCTCATACTCACCTACCTACCTGGTCTGGCAGACCTACTGGGGCGGTCTGGCTCCTATATTGAGGACTGGGTATTTCAGTTTTACGCTTCGTTGTGGGTGCACCCCGACCGAGAGTCTATTGAGTTTGCACTTGAGGGGGACCACTATAGACTGTTCTCGTCCGAGATCCGGGATTGGTTTGGATTGACACGCTCACAGACCCGGATCCACGACTTGTGTTACGACCGGACAGAGCCACCCCGTCGCCCTCACGGTGGCGCCCAGCCTTCGACAGATTTGGTCCGTCCATGCTTCACAGAGCCGTTTGGTGAGGGTTCGAGCCGCACTCCGAGGGATCTCACCCCTACGGCTCGGATCCTCAACGCGATCCTACGGCGGACTTTACTTCCTCGGGTCGGCTTTGGCGAGGGACTTTCACGGCTGCAGCTACGGCTTCTTGCATATATGGTCAGGCAGCAGGAGTTCGACGTCTGGGACGTCATCTTGTGTGAGATAGAGGACACAGTGGCAGAGGGCATTAAGGCCCGCAGGCAGCTACCGTACGCGCACTGGATCTCCTACATTCTTTGGAAGGTAGCTGCCACTACAGGTACTCGCCTTAGTCAGTCCCTCACAGGGTCAGCGACCGTATTCCCCGAGTATAACATGAGCCAGTTGTTGGGATACGGTCGGGACCGCAGACAGCCAGAGCAACAGGCACAGACTACCACACGTCAGAGACCTGAGGTGCCAGAGTCCGCTCAGCAGCAGGACGAGGCCGTTCAGGCGCTCGCGGAGCAGGAGCTTGCCGATCTCGAGGGAGGTGACCCCCACGTGGCCTCGGATCCCACAGACAGCTCAGATGAGGACTACCAGCTCCCGCCTCGCTACCAGCCGCGTGCACATGACCACCAGGCAGGGTCCAGCGGTACTGCTTCCTCCGATCCCGCGCTCCTTGCTATTCTAGCCCGGATGGAGGAGCAACAGAGGACTGTCACTCAGGACGTCCAGAGGCTTGCCCAGGAGCAGCAGCGGTTAGCCCAGCAGCAGGCCCTCGCTCAGCAGCAGGCACAAGAGCGGTCTGATGCTCTTCAGCGCCAGATGATGGCTCTACAGCAGCAGACCTTGAGCTTCATGGAGAGGCTGGCGAGTGGACCTCCCCAGTGGCAATGGCAGCAGCCTCCCCCACAGCAGCAGCTTCAGTGGCAGCCACCTGTCCTTCCTCAGTCGCAGTTTGGTCAGCAGCAGCAACAGCTTCCGGGCCCCAGCTCCTCGCAGTTCACGAGTTTTACTACTCCAGGCGGGGCCCCGCTCTTCAGTCCGCTACGGACAGGGTTCACTCCCAGGCCGACAGAGTCGCTCTTCACTACGACGACCTCTGTCACTCGAGACCTGTCGGCCACATTCAGCGAGCTCACCGGATTTCCCACTCCAGATCTTCCGATTCCGGTTCAGACGTCGACGGCTCCTGTGACCTCCACCACAGAGACTCTTCCGAGCTCAGTCGCGTCTTCAGAGCAGACAGAGCCAGTCCAGTCCGAGACGACCACGTCCGTGCAGCCTGAGTTGTCAGCTATCCCAGAGCTTCCGCACTCCGAGCCTCAGGCTGACACGACTACACAGACTGAGACTGCGCCAGAGACAGCGTCAGAGCAGATCGAGCAGGCAGAGCAGTCAGTGCCGGACCCGTCCCAGACCGCTTCTCCACAGCGTCCAGCTACAGAGGGTCAGCAGGCTCCCGGCGACTCGTCCTCCGACTCCGAGGCCTTACTTCAGCAGTTTGAGTTCACGCAGAGGACTCCGGAGACGGCACCTGACTCGTCTGCACCACCTCCGCCCTCCGACGCTTAGTTTGGCGTTTGATGCCAAAGGGGGAGAGTGGCCGAGTATAGCGATAGGGGGAGTGTTGTGAGAGGGCTTTGTGTCTTTTGATGTGTTATATTCACATACGCTCTTTACTTATCGCATCTTTTGTGCATATTTATGTTATATACTTATGCTATGGATCTCATGACATGTTTGTGCTCACTATGATTTTATATATGACATGTCATTTCGCTTCGCTCTTTACTTGTGCTCAATTCTCACTCGTTTATGTATATGAGTTCTTTACTCTTGCACTTGTTATTCACTCTAACTTGTTGAGTGCAGGATGATGGCATGACATGTTTTGAACTTGCCCCTAATCATTTATTCTTATTTATTGCAAGTTCATACATGTCATGATTTAAAAACCTCTTCTCTCTATACTCGATCTCGTGTTGTCATCAATCACCAAAAAGGGGGAGATTGAACGCATCTTGGCCCCTAGTGGTTTCGGTGATTGGATGAAACACAAGATTACTGTGACTAACGTGTGTTTTGCAGAAACAGAGATGAGTTAGGTCACGGTAACGGCGATGATACGGGCATATGGAGTTCATGTCCCCTGGCGATGGAAATCGTTTCGGTTTTCAAAGGACGGACGACGAAGACGGTGGTAGGCTAGGCTAAGTGTCGCATGGTGTTGAAGGACACTTAGGTAGTCTTAGGTCTTTGTTTTTTCCTTTGGTCGTACTATAAAGAGGGGTGTGAATCAGTAGCTTGACCTAGATGAGTCTATTGAGGTAGGTGTGGTGCACACTTGTTATTTCATAGCCCTAGGTAGCTCAGAGAGATGCCTTATGTCGAGAGGAACAAAAGTCATTAAGACCGCGTCGCGATCCGAGTTGATCTTGCCCTTGGTATGGGCATCGGATGCTGTATCAGTGGGCATCGGAGGCTCCGATGCCCACACCGACCTAGGGTTTGGTCTGGTGCGTGGCATCGGAGGCTCCGATGGTGCCACATCGGATCGTCCGGTGTCACTGTTCACTTGGGAGTGAACTGTGCAGGGCATCGGACGCCGGCATCGGACGCTGAGGGCCAGCGTCCGATGGCCATGCAGAAAGGTTCCAGAGAGGTCTTTTCGGCATCGGACGCGTCCGATGCAGGGGCATCGGATGCTCGCCAGCGTCCGATGCTCTATAATCATGTCTGACAAGAAGGTACAGTAGACCGTTGGACGAGGTCATCGGAGCGTCCGATGCCTGGCATCGGCGCGTCCGATGCCCCTGAAAAATACATGTCTTGTGCTGATTTTGGATGGCCGGGTTGAGGGGTATATATACTTCCTTGCCTCCATCCATTTGGGTGTTCTTGCCACTTCCATCAGCTGAAAAACACCTTGTGAGTGTGAGTGAGTGCAAGAGCCCTAGTGAGGTTAAGTGATTGCTAATTGTGAGAATTAGACACCTCCTAGTGAGAATTGAGTAGCAAGTGTGCATCCATCCATCTCTTTGGCCTTGTCTTGGTCAAGTGAGAGTTCTAGCTTGTTACTCTTGGTGATCGGCATCACCTAGACGGCTTGGTGGCGATCGGAGAGCTTGGTGATCATTCGGAGGCTTTGTGGATGACCCAAGCCAAGTTGTGACCGGTAGCGAGCGATTCACCGGGCCGGAGTGACGAAGAATCAGCTCGTAGTGAGCACTTGATCCTTGCGCGGATCAAGGGGGAGCGATACCCTTGTGCGGGTGCTCCAACGAGGACTAGGGGGGGTGTGCCGACACCTCGATACCTCGGCAAAAAGATCGTCGTGTTATCTCTACTCTCTTCTCTACGCATTTACCTTTGAGCAATTCAATTCCGCTTTTACTTGTTGTTCTTTCATAAGTTGAATTGTCATGCTAGAGTAGAAATGGTTTAGCGATAGTCTTTTGTGCAATTGATTCTTGTCAAACCACCTCTAGGCTCTAAGGGGTTAATTGAGGCTTGATAGGTTTTATTATCGCAAGAAGTTTTAGAAAAGCCCAATTCACCCCCCCTCTTGGGCATCTTGATCCTTTCATACCTATCAGACATTTTAAAGGAGCATCGGACGCTGGGCAGCGTCCGATGCCTTCGCAAAAGACGCGTCCGATGTGAAACAGACCTCTCTGGAACCTCTCTGCATGGACATCGGACGCTGGCCCTCAGCGTTAGATGCCAGCGTCCGATGCATGCCCAAGTTCACTCGCAAGTGAACAGTGGCACGGGCGCGTCCGATGTGACAACATCGGAGCGTCCGATGCCACGCACCAGACAGACCCAAGTCTAATGAGCATCGGACGCGCGTCCGATGCTCACTAGGCCAGCGTCCGATGCTCACCAGGCCAGCGTCCGATGCCTGTTTCACAGGCAAAACTAACTCGGATCGCGACGCAGCCTTAACGACTTTTCATCCTCACGACATAAGGGCTCTCTCAAAGCTACCTAGGGCTATGAAATAACAAGTATGCACCACACCTATCTCAATAGACTCATCTAGGTCAAACTACTGATTCACGCTCCCCTTTATAGTACGGCGAAAGGAAAAACAAAGACATAAGACTACCTAAGTGTCCTCCAACACCATATGACACTTAGCCTAGTCTACCACCGTCTTCAACGTTCGTCCTTTGAAAACCGAAACGATATCCATCGCCAGGGGACATGAACTCCATATGCTCGTATCGTCGCCATTATCGTGACCTAAATCATATCTGTTTCTGCAAAATACACGTTAGTCACAGTAATCTTGTGTTTCATTCAATCGCCAAAACCCACTAGGGGCCAAGATGCGTTCACTATGACATGAAAGACCATAGGAGAATATGATGTGGTTAACCAAACTATGCAACGAAGGGGCTCTTGAGTGGAATGTCCATGCACTCTAGCTTGTACACTGACACACACATTGTGCGCAATGTGCGTAAGCCCCTATCGTGGGGCACTCTCAAGATGAAAGTATACAAATATAAAGAAAGAGACTGACATAGAGCAAATTCTTAGAGGAGCGCTTTGACTTCAAAAGATTAGAAACTTGTAATAGGATTCAAGAGAGGTAACTATTATGATTTCTAGTTTTATTAGAACTTAAATATAGAACCCTACTTGGAGTAGGTCTCCTACTTATATGTATAGGGGTTTTAAAGGAGATTAGGGATATCAGATTCTAACACGAAATATGCCCCAACGTGAGAGAAGGGTGGATGATGCGGGCGGTGCGAGACCAAGGTGTCTGCTGGCACAGATGACCCATCTTTTGGCATAGCTGTAAGGCAAGACGGATGGAGCGATGAGGACGTTTCACCAGGCCTCTTTTTAGTGGTATAGATTTTTACAGTACATTCTACACAATCTTTGTTCGTAATGCTTGAGATTCCTAAAATACATTCTATAGTCTTATCTACACGAACATATTTCCTAGTAAATATAATGTTTAAATTCTGACTTAAGACACATAGAAAATCTTACACCTAAAAAGACTAGTGTATTATCGTCATAGTTAGCTAATCGTCCTGTCCGACCCTAAATCGCCCTGACACGCTCTTTCTAGCATGGAATTGTCACCCGCCCACGACTCCCGCCCACACCGCTTGCCGAGACGCGACCCTCGAGCTCCCTCTGCTCCCCACTCTTTGCTGCCGGTGGAGGCGGCGTGACACCCCAACGACGGAGGCAGAGCGGGGTCCCTGTGCTCTCGTCCTCGCCGACTCCTCGCTGATCGTGGCAGGTGAGCGTGGCCCGCCTCCACCTCGCGCAGCGGCAACCATGGGCGAGCACAGCTCTACCATGCGCTCCAAACGGAGGAGAGAAGCATCGCGTGCGGCGAATCAAGGGAGGGGCGCAACTCCGATCTAGGGTTCGATCGGAGAGGAGAGCACCGAGAGAGGCGATCAAAGAAATTCAAAGAGAACAAACACAGATCACCAAGAAAGATACTACCTGTATGGTTGTATGGGGTTAAAAGAAAAAGTAATGCTACCCACAATGTGGGCCTACGTTTCTTGGCCATGCCCTTAGCTGTTGCTTGACGACGCCCCTGCCCCTTGGCCGTTGCTTCCAGATGGTAGCAGAGCAGCTACTCGACAACTGGATCAACAACGGGAAGAAACAGGAGGAGCGCCGACGAGCACATCTGGGCAGATGGCGCTATTGCTCCGTGCTTCTGTTGTGCTAGCGACAAAGACTGGGAAGACTAGGAAGTTGTGTGTGAGTGTGTGACGATCAAGGAGAGAGCACGGGCGGGTACGCAGATGCGCCGGCCACCGGGGCGTGCCAACCACCGTGGAGTGTCGCCGGGCTGCACGAGCTGCCGAGGCGCAGCAGCTGCTGCTACTGCTGCCAATCCGCAGGGATGCATGAGCTGCTGGGGTGTGCCATTGACCGGGCTATATAAGGGGGCCGAAGTTGAGCGGTACGAAGAGGAGAAGATGAGAGAGAGCAGAGAGCTTTAGCCAATGAAAGAAGTCGGCGCTTGAGTGCAAATTCTTTGGCGGCGTTTACCTGGATGTATACAAGGGAATAACGTTTAGATATCATTTGGTTACTATGGAATCAATCCTGACGGAATATTTTTTGCATAAATTTGTACGGAGTATAGGATTCAAACTGTTTCAGACACGAAACAGTCTCTTCGGAAGGAACCGAACCGTGCCTTAGGGTTGTGGCGCTGTAAAGTTGGCAGTGGCGCTGTAACTGTAAGTGAGTCGGTTGGGCCACCATTTAATTTCATTTTGTGCACGATTGACTTGGCTATGGAGGTGCATTATTTTCGTTAATACATGTTTATACATGAATTTAGCCCAGACAATATATATAAACGGATCCTGTATTCCTGCTATATACCCGACAGGGCCGGACAAGTGTTTCCTATCCCGTGTCAATAATAAATATATAAATATTAAAGATATAAAAGTTCTTCTAGGCTGTTTTTAGTTTTAAAATATCCTTGTGTAGCTGTATTCTTCGTACTCCCTCCATAATATTTTATAAAGCGTATGAATTTTTTTTTATTTTTTTATTTTTTATAAGGCGCATGTAGGTATGAGACCAAACAACATCAAATTAAAAGCTTCAGCAATTACTCCCCTCTAAAAACGAAGTACTATTTTGCATATAGCATCCAATCAAAAGGCTTAACATTTTCATGTAGTATTGAATAATTACTGCATGCACTTTAATTACTGTCGTCTCCTTTCCAAAACTTTCTTGGTCATTGTGAAATATCTAACTACGCCCTACAAAAAAATACGGAGAAAGTATTTTTCGTACATGATCCGAGCTTGCGGTAACATTTAACTACGCCCTACAAATCCTCTTAGTCTCAAACAAATTGGGGTAGACTAGAGTTGAAATCCAATAAGAGGCCTAGTCCTAAGCAAGTTGGGGTATGCTAGAGTTGGGGTAGGCTAGAGAAAGTATTTTTCGTACATGATCCGAGCTTGGATTTTAACTCTAGCCTACCCATCTGCTTTTATGTCCGGTATGTGATTTGGACTCACAGCCACAGCTTGTGTTAATAGGAGTTATAACGACTGATGGCTCACGTTTAATGATGGTCGAAATTATGGTTCTAATCAGGGTTTTTTTTACCGCTTACCGACCGGTTTTTTTCAGTGAAAAAACCGGTCCGGTAAACCGGTAAAACCGACCGGTAACCGGTAAAACCGTTTTTTTGGCTACTGTGCATGTGTCGGTTTATTACCGGTTACCGCTGATTTTTGCTACCGGACCGGACCGGTAAGACCGGTTACCGGCCGGTTTGACCGGTTACCGACCGGGAAAAAAAACCCTGGTTCTAATACATGTTAGGACCCGTTGCAACATACTGGCCGTTTGCTAGTTTACTTCAAAAATATCAAGATTTTCATAGCTGTGAAACACTTGTGTGTCTGTTTTTGTGACCCTTCTGGTACAGGTAGCCCAGAGAGAGAACGGTGACTAAAAGGGGTTGCAGGAAAGCAAACCCCCTGCTCCCGATCGATCCTTGCGGCGGCCGAGAAGAGTAGCAAAGCAAACCCTATTTAAACCGCGGCGGCCACTTCGTCCCCCTTCCCCACCCAGATCCGGCCACGCCTCTCGCTCCCCTTCTCCGCCGCAGCGATGGTGTACGTGGATTCCTGGGACGAGTTCGTGGAGCGGTCCGTGCAGCTCTTCCGCGCCGACCCCATCGCCGTACGCCGTCGTCGCCCGATCCCTTGTCCTCTTCCCCGATTTCCTTCCTGCTTCGTTCAGTGTGTCCAATCCTACCTAACCTGTTTGTGCGCGTGTCTCTGCAGACCCGCTACGTGATGAAGTACCGGCACTGCGAGGGGAAGCTCGTGCTCAAGGTCACCGACGACCGAGAGGTACTAACTTGTCCAAGCTGTATTTATTCAGATCAGATTTGCGTGTATGTTCGTTGGTTCGGAACACGGATGACGAATAGATGGTGTGGCTTAGGAGCTGATCGATGATGCACTTTGTTATTTATAGCTTAGAATTGGTGTGATCGAGGGGTGAGATAGATCGCACACCTTGATAAGTGCTCCTACCATTGGATCTATGTTGTGTGTTCGTGAGAGGTCGTCAGATGTGTTAATTTTTAAAGGATATATAGCAGCGGGTGCCCTTAAATTCAGCATTCCGAAAATGTATTGGGCAATCAGTGGCACCTGGTTAATCATATCATATGAAAGAGAAAATAGGCTCTATCTGATTCTTTAGTATGCCAAATCTGAAAATTGTGCATCATTAGTGAACATTAGTATTGCTGTGTTGTCGTTGGACTTAGATCATAAGTTCTCTTGTTGGAATCAGGATTTGTCTGAACTTCAGGTGTTCATATATATTGCTACTGAAATAATGTGTAAAAAAATCTTGTGAGTCTTTTATATATCTAGTAGTGTTTCTAACAATATGCATTATGGTTGCACAACTGATTGCTCCCAACAGTTTGAGGTATTTAGTAAGCAAATTGTGCTGAAGGTTAAATAATACATATTGGAGCCATGTAGGTATGGGTTTCTTAGCTGAAATTTATCCTTGCACACTGCCTTTGTCTGATAGATCTCCAGCTATATATAATTGGACTATGATAGTTACATGAGGGATGTTCAGTTGTATGATACTTCTTTTTATAAACTTGGTCAGACTTGACTTAGCACTATGATAGAATTGCATTTTTTTTCCAAGACAGAGTACGTTAGAACTAAATTGAGGAGATCAAGCCACACCGTTGATTTGCAAATGTTCTTATCAATGTTTTCTTGCTTGTTTTTTTCATGATCATGGAACCTTGGTAAGCATGTCTGAACTAAAAACATTTGACCAATTTTTGATTGCCTATAATTCATCCAAATATCAGCATGCTGCCATGTTGTGTGGTATTATCAATGTTTTCTTATGCTTAACTAAAGAATTTTGCTACTTGAGATGGATGCTTCTCTTTACACATCTCGATCCATAACCCAATGCAATGTCATCACTCAACATCTTGATATAGCCATTGTTTGACATGATTAATTCATTTTGCCTTTTAAAGGATTTCCATTGAGCCTATACCTTGTTTACTTTTTTGCATGCTAATACTGTTTGTTAGAGATCTGTTACACATGACTAGGATTCTGTAATTTTCTTTGGATTTCTCATTATGCTCTATATTTTGCTACTATGCTTCCAGACAACATCAGCTCACTGTTCTAAATAGCAACCATGATGAGCTTGGGTTGCTTACAAAGTTTATAGTGTCAGATGTCAAGATTTAGCAGTTTTGCAGGCCTCAAAGTCAAAATAATATATAGTCTTTATAGCGGACAGAAAAAAAATGTTCTTTTACATGGCCGCTCATAGTAGAAGTGGTAAGAGGACAGGTGTTGTTGGTTATACTAGGATTCAAGACGGATTATTATTACATGTGAAGAACTAGATATAACTTCGAATAGAAACCTGTTGCTATAAATTGGAATGGTGCCACACATCTAGAACCTTCCTAGCATTACATTTTGGGGAATAAGATAGAATACAGACTTCTTGCATCATGTTGCCCCTTTCGTTATGATGAACTATAGCTTTTGTGCTTGGAAGTTCCCTTTCACTGTTTTAGTCACATAGCACTTTGTTTTGTAAGCCGCTTTTAAGGCAGCATTTTGCAGTAGCGCTGCAAGGTGGAGTGGTCGCTTGCTATCTGTTTTTTTAGCTGTGTAGAGTATTACTCAATAGTCAGATGCCTTGTGTAACATTTGTCTTGGTCGCTTGCTATCTGTTTTTAGCTGTGTAGAGTATTATTACTCAATAGTTAGATGCCATGTCTAACATCTGTCTCTTTATAGACAAATGAATTTGGATGCATGTTCTTGAAAATAAAATCAGAAAGATTGTTATGCATCATGCTATCTGTTCTTTGGCGTGTGGTGTGGTGTGTGGTTATATCATTTAGCAGCAAATGCAAGGAATTCCCATCTGATGTATTTGATAGCATCGCATCACCTAAACTGTCTATAACAGTGTCACTCAGTAAGATATGTGGGTTCATTTTGTACTTAAAAATGTTCTCTGCCGTCTAATGTATTCATGTATACCACAGATATGTACTGAAAAATTCTTTTTGTAAATAAATTCATGGAGCTCTTCTTTTCAGAAATGATATCCCTGTGCTTCCTGTTATATCTTCCCTTCACATGCTCCAAGTAAATTTTGCAGCTAAAACACATATTTCCTACTGTTTACTCGAATGTGACTTTTAACTGACCAACAGTGCTGTTGTCTATTGAGATAATCTTACTTGTGCAAGCCTTCAATTAATGTTGTCACCATTACTTCATTTAGTTTCTTTCTTATGCTATTTTGTATTTTCAGCACTAGTAAAAGTGTTTCTTAATGTTTCACTAGAAAAGCTGGAGTATCAAAACCCATGTTTTTGTTGCTTTTTGTTTGTTTGTTACAGGGGCAAGCATCTTATGTAGTATTCTATATGCTGATAAAAGTATATAAAACATCAAAACTACTTATTTGGGCACATCGATTGCTAGCTAGTATAATATTCTGGTGTAATGCTCAATTGCTCATGCTATGAAGTTTTAGCACCCCTTCTTTTCTGACTGAAGTTATTGCCTGCAGTGCTTGAAGTTCAAGACAGATCAAGCTCAGGATGCAAAGAAGATGGAGAAGCTCAACAACATCTTTTTTGCTCTCATGACTCGTGGGCCTGATGGTATCATGCTTTGTTTTCTCCCGGATTTACAATAACTGAAGATAAAGCACTGGATTTTATTGTTTCATCACTAATCTGGGTTCCTATTCTTTGGATCGTGCAGCTGATATCAGTGAAGTTTCAGGAAAGGAACAGGCAGAGCAACAGCAATCGAAGAAAGGTCGGGGAAGGAGGCAATGATGCCTGTCTGATCCTTATTTCTTTCAGAAAATTCACAACTGGAATGGTGGATTGACATTTCATTGACTCTTGTTGTCGCCCCCTGCTATGGTACTCTGACGGAAGTTTTTCCAGTACAGAACCGAGAACAAACTGAATGCACACTATCATGAATTCATGATTGAGAAACGCCTCAGTCCTCAACCTTTACCTCTTTTTTCTGCACGTGCAGCGTTTTCGTTCATGTTTTCCGGTAGAGGAATGTAGCTAGATGCTCTACTTGATCTTATCCGGTAGAGGAATGTAGTTCTATGGGGAATTGACCATGTGATGCATTATCAGCACGGGTGCGGGCTCAGCCGATATGGCAGTTTGCATGACAATGGCCGCTGTGCATGTGCATCTCATCTCCCTCCGGTGACATAGATTCAAGTTGATATGTTGGGCTGCAGCTAGTTAGGCTTCACACGAATGCTACCGAATGCGCGAACTGAGCGTTTTGTTGTGGAACCTGCCCACTCAAGTTGTTGATACAGGTCTTCGAATTTTTATGGATTGCCAATCTTAAGATTTATCCATCTAATTCGGTTCTTCGGAGATGCTCTTGGAGGTAGGATCTGTGTGCGTACGTTTATAGTGGGATATGGTGAATGTGCGCTCGTGTTAGTGATTGTCTATGTCTGTAATTGAGTTTCATAAAAAAAAAAAAACTACTTATACGAATGATCCTGGATAGCATATATATTTTTTGATAGGATATCGTATTTTCTTGGAAAAATTCTACATTACCTTTCCAGTTTAGACAAGCATGTTCAAGAAATAGAAAGCCAGTTTAGACAAGCTGTTGTGGGACTTCTCTATTTTGAATGGTTGAATTGATTTAGAGAGCCGATTTCCATATCTAAATTTACCTAGTCTCTTGGAGTTGCTTAACTAGTTAGCTAAATTTTAGCCCTCGAAGATCTAAACAGGAGGACAAATGGGTAGGCTAAAATTTAGCCAAAGCTCTAACTAGTTAGTTCAATAATCCATAGAACCCACCTGTCAAGGACTAGTTCTAATCTATAGAGGTCGTTCAAAACTTCGCGGAGCCAAATTAGTGACACACTACCATCATTTGCATCATGAGATTTTCATTATGTCCTTGATTAGGTTCTTTGTGAGTTAAACAATTGATATCCAGAAACATCAGCTAAACTCTTGAGATGTATTGCTTGTCTTGCTTCGATAAATAATTTGCCAACTTTGAGATACAAAAATTAGTTGAGCTTGCTAAGATTTATAAAGATAACTTTAATGATTATGATTGTGTAAAGCTAAGAGGTGATCTTCTCGTATTCATTGACGAAGTTAGAAATGATAAAGATTTTGAAACCTGTATTGATCTTGGCAGCCTTGCTGAGGAGATGGTACAAAGTGATAGGCATGCATATTTCCCTTTGGTGTATCATCTCGTTGAACTTGCATTGATACAACAACAGTTGAAAGAGCCTTCTCCGCTATGAATATTATCAAGATCAAACAGAGGAATAAAATGAATGATGATTGGATGAATAATAACATGATATGCTATATTGAATAATAACATGAATAATATCCATTGAAGATAAAACTATTTTGAAGAGCTTCCAACACTTAAGAAACCGTAAGATAAACTCATCACACTAGGTCACGAGGTGTGTATTGTTTTAGTTCATTTTATTTTATAATGCTATCTTGATTTCTGAAGAAGTATGGTATTTTTTAAAAATCTGTAACATTGAGTGTGGTGGTTAAGTGGTGGGAATTGTTGAAGATTGGATATATCATACATAGATTTTTTTTATTATTATAGAAGACTCTTTGTATTTGGTACTTTTCTATCTTCACCGTAGTTCTATGTATCTTTCAGCACTTTGAATTGATATCAATCTTTGAACTTTGCTATATCTATTAGAGTATTAGCGTATCGTATACAACGAGCAAAATTCTTTTACTCTCTCTTATTTATTTACGTCCTCTTTAATCTTTCATTAACCTCTACTCCCTCCGTCCCGATGAGAGAGTCGTTTTAGACTCGGGCACACGTACCAAGGATGTACTGTAGCCTAGCTGTGGCACCTGAATAAAGTGGTACTGAGGCAATGAATGCCTAACTGCGAAGGGGACAGAGAGGGCAAGGTGAGTGGAAGGAGAGATGAATGGCGCCTGTGCATAGGGAGCAGAAGCTAATGGACATGTGCGGTAGGTGAGCCATAGGCTAAAACGACTCTTTCTATGGGACACCGTTCGGTTGCTAGAACGACACTTCTACTGGGACAGAGGGAGTATAATCTATCATGAACAACTAATCCTAGTCCATCCGAACAGTACCCTCAAGTCGGTTTGCTGAGAAGCCGGTCGACCGGCACTAACAATGACGCAGCCTTTTCTTTGGGAACGGGAAGCAATGGCTTTTGTGCAACCAAGTTGGAGCACTGTTTCCAACATGGCGCGGGTGAGATGTCGTCGGCGTAGCATGTGTGCGGTGCGCCGGTGACATACCCAAATTGTAGCAGAGACTACTGCATCGACCATTAAAGAAGTACCAGCGGATAAGCTTCATGGCTTATCCTGTCAGTAGTAACATGGTTGGTTTATGGCCGCGGATAGCAGCCGCAAACTGTATCATGTACCCCCTGTAGCAAGTGGAGTACTACACCGGTCACCAAACCCAACAACGAACGACTCTGCTACAGCCAAAACTATCGAGGCTATCGATCGGTGACCACTGACCACACCACACAGCTTTCACCGTGTTGCTGCACGGTCACTCCTACCTTTGCCATCGGAAACCGTAGCCGGCCCCGCGGCTAGGGAGAGAGACCGGCGCCGCAGCTCGCAGCATACCGGACCGGCGGCGGGAGGGATGGGCACCGCCGCGCCCGCACGGTCCTCCCCACGCCGGCTGCCTTCGTACTCGTACCCCCCGTGCACATGCCCGCCCCACTCCCTGCTGGTCGCGTGTGCATCCCCAAGGTGAAGGGCTGGCCCACGTCGTCACGTGATGAGCTCGCCGGCGACCAACCACGGTCCCAGCCCAGCTCTCTCGTCTTCTCGACCAGTCACGTCTCACGTCGCCTCAGACCTCCTGACCGGTCACTTGACGCCCGCGCCCGGCGGCCGAGAGTCCATCATGCACTCGTTCCACGACGCAAAGCGATACACTCGCCAAGCATGCTGCTCAAGCAGCATGGTGAACCCACAAGGACCCAGTCCATGGAGATGGAACAACCGGCACCGCGGCGCCCTGCCGCTACCTCGTAGCGCGCGCCGCCGCAGCATTCCGACACGGACGTGTAGCCCCCCATTTGGCCAGCAGCCCTCCTTGCGCGCCCATTCCCACTCTGCGCAGGCTCACATGGCCGGCCATTTACCAATTACGGCCTTGTTAGATGCAAAATTTTTAGCGTAGCGTTTTCGTTGTTATTTGACAAACTTTGTCTAAATATGGACTACGTAGATTTCAAAGATTCGTTTCGACATGTACATGCTAAAAGTACAATTAGTTATTTTTTTACCTACATTTAATGCTCCATACATACTCTCTCCGTCCCTTTTTAAGTGTCGTCCGGAAAACGTGTCTGTGATGGAAACACGGATTTCTAGATATACTTATTTTGGGACGGAGGGTGTACGTCCGAACATTGCTGTGACAGTTGATGTGATGAAAAATTTTGGAAAACAGGAAACTAAACCAGGCCTACAGTACCACCCCGCGCGCGGCCATTACTACTGCTGCACTTGCCTCGGGCCCTATTTAATTCCTCCGCACCCCGGCCTGTCTCCGAACCGCCGCGGCGCGCGCAGCACAGCAACAAGTCACCAACCAACTAAACGGCCTGTGTGGGCTGTGGGCCTGTGCCAACACAAACTACGGCGAAGGCAATGGCGGTCAGTGTTGTGGCGCGCCCGGTGTCGACGGCGAAGGCAATGGCGGTCAGTGTGCTTGCGCTGCTCCTGGCTTCGTCGACGTTGTCGCCAGTGCTGGCCGCGCACGACTACGGCGACGCCCTGGGCAAGAGCATCCTCTTCTTCGAGGGCCAGCGGTCGGGGCGTCTGCCACCGACGCAGCGGGTGCGGTGGCGGCAGGACTCGGGGCTCCACGACGGCGCGGAGGCCGGGGTGGACCTGACGGGCGGGTACTACGACGCGGGCGACAACGTCAAGTTCGGGTTCCCGATGGCGTTCACGGCGACGCTCATGGCGTGGGGCCTCGTCGACTTCGGGCGCAGCTTCGGGGCGCGGCACGAGGCGGACGCCCGCGCCGCGCTGCGCTGGGCCACGGACTACCTGCTGAGGGCGACGTCGACCCCTGGCACGGTGTACGTGCAGGTCGGGGACGCGTCCCGCGACCACGCGTGCTGGGAGCGGCCCGAGGACATGGACACCCCGCGCACCGTGTACCGCGTGGACGCGGCGCGCCCGGGCTCCGACGTCGCCGCCGAGACGGCGGCCGCGCTGGCCGCGGCCTCCCTCGTGTTCCGCGACGCCGACCCGGCGTACGCGCGCCGGCTCCTGGACCGCGCGGTGGAGGTGTTCGAGTTCGCGGACAGGCACCGGGGCGCCTACAGCAGCAGCCTGCGCGCCGCCGTGTGCCCCTGCTACTGCGACTACGACGGGTACCAGGACGAGCTGCTGTGGGGCGCCGCGTGGCTGCACAGGGCGTCGCGACGCCGGGAGTACCGCGAGTACATCAAGCGCAACGAGGTCGCGCTCGGCGCCAGCGACGCCATCAACGAGTTCGGCTGGGACAACAAGCACGCCGGCATCAACGTCCTCATCTCCAAGGTTTGCACTCAGTCACAGCCTGTAGTAACTGCACCGTTTTTTTTTTACGATGCGTCGTCTTTTGCGTTTGCACAATGCTGCACGCCTGCACCTGTACTGGACCACGGGCAGCGCCACTTCGAGCTAGGATTGCGCGTTACTAGGGGTCCACGAAGGTCTTGTCTCGTGCCCGAGTCCCGGCCCGGGTGAGGCGTCACGCTGCTCGTCTTGCTGCACTGCGCCGCTGCCCCTCGGCTTTGCACTGCGTCGTCGCGCGCGGCGCGCACATGCTCCTCTGACGCCTCGCTACCGGCTTTCCGGTGGACCAGCCTCTGTTGCCATTGCCTGCGAGGCTGCGGGCTGCGGCGCCATTGACTCGTCTGGCAATGGCATTCACTTTTGACGCGTCGCGTTCGCGCCACATGGGCGTGCTTAGAAAAAAACTATTAATGAAGAGCTCACGTTGAATGTTACTCTCTCAATATTCAATATTGTAAAACTTAACGTTTCAGACTCAAAACATCACTTTGACCACTTGTTTCTTTAAAAATATTTATTGGAAAGTGGTATATGTATATTTTTATGAAAGTACTTTTCAAGACAAATTTATTTATATAATTTTTACATCTCTAACCTCAATAATTTAAAAGTTATTTATGATTTACATTCCCAATGTTTGACCCAAACTTTATCCAAAACGTTAGCTTTTTCAATATCGAGGGAGTACGTAACACAGCGACACAGTCTTCAAAACGTAACTTTAATAATTTATTTTTTAAAAATGTTGTAAAGTAGTATATATATTTTTAGAAAAAATACTTTTCAGGACAAATTTATTTATATATTTTTTATACATCTCTAAACTCAACAATTCAAAAGTTATTCATGATTTACATTTCAATGTTTTACTCAAACTTTATCCGAAACGCCTATTTCCTATATGAAGTTAGTACATAAAGTATTAAATGAAGATTAAAAAATAACTATTATACTGATTAATGTTATGTCACAGCAAATATGCTAATAAAAAATTAATTAACCTTTTAATATAAACTCGGGTCACGGTTTTATGATGAAATGTGTAATTTATTTTTTATTAGTCTATTTTAAATATATTGTTTGGTTGATCGTTTTTATGGCTGATTTTAGTTGTTTTAAGGTGTTGTTTGTATGGTTGATTTCGGCTGTTTCAATAGTGTTCTGTAAGAGGGAATAAGCCGAAGTACAACTGATAAGCCAAAAGAACGGGATCAGTAGTGGTAGTGTTCTGTCAGAGAAAATAAGTCGAAGTATGACCATTAAATTTTAATAGTATTCTGTAAGAGAGAATAAGTCGAAGTATGAATGATAAGACGACTGATAAGGGCAAAAGAACGGGACGTAAATTAGTATCTAAAAACTTTTAACTCATTAACTAAATAACCCCTGGTTCAAAACAGTGGGTTGAGGGTATGTTTAGTTTCACGGTGTAAAAATTTTAAATGTCGCATCAAATGTTATGTAGGGTGTTTTCTTTGGTGTTCGGATACTAACAAAGAAAATTCAAAAGAACTGGACGTAAATTAGTATCTAAAAACTTTTAACTCATTAACTAAATAACCCCTGGTTCAAAACAGTGGGTTGAGAGGGAGCTACACCTTAGGTATGTTTAGTTCTACGGCGTAAAAATTTTAAATGTCGTATCAAATGTTATGTACGGTGTTTTCTTTGCTGTTCGGATACTAACAAAGAAGTAAATTACAGAATCCGTCCATAAATCGTAAGACAATTTTTTTAAGCCTAATTAATTCATTATTAGGACATGTGTTACTGTGCATTTTAGTATTAAATTATGGACTAATTAGGCTTAAAAGTTTTGTCTTGTAAATTACGTGCAAACTGTAATCTATATCTAGTATCGTCCAAAGATTTGATGTGACAGGTAACATGACACTAAGCAATAGCAAAGTCGCTTTGGGCACGGGCATACTCCCTCCGTTCTAAAATAAGTGTCACTAGAAATCCGTGTTTCACTGACACGCTTTCTGGATGACACTTTCCCGAACGGAGGGAGTAACGGGGAAGTGAACCTTTTCACTCGCGCGCGCACGCCGCGAGACCGGCTGGCTGACCGAGAACATCAGAACATGCTCAGCACGCATGTCATGTCTTCCTCCCTCCTTTGAGATATTCCTTGCCCTCGTGTCTACTGTGTACTACAGTTTAACATCTGCCCTGATTGTGTCTACTGTGTACAAACAAACATCTTTTCGCTTGGTTGATTAGTTGGTTCATTGTTTTGTTTGGACCGGTAGGACAAGGTCGGGGGAGTGTTTTTTAGATTTTGCATTTGTCTGTACCTTGTCCTGCATCTACTATATACTGTAGTACTGATAAACGTCATGATGCTTAGAATAGGTGCGTGGGAAGATTAGACACTGCTCCTGCCTGGTCCAGTATGGCTTAGATCTGCATCTGCTGTCTGTGCTTATACTCCGGATAGGGTTTGTTAATTTCGTGTGCTTGGTTTAGCTGGCTGGACCCAATGCGGCATCAGTCTTCTCTATGCAGCCTGTGAACGTGATCTGATTCCTACTATCTTGATGGTTGCTATACACGTAGTAATCATGCATGCGCCTGGTCTTGGGAAATGGGAATCCGGACGACATGCCATTCATTGTACACGTTGGCACATGCTAGGATTCACTAATCTTTGTGTGTCAGTAGTCACGGCAACAATTATGGGGTGATTGACGAACATGCCATTTTACAGCGCTGTCTGTACTGTGGACTAGTGTATCTGAATCATGATCCAACATGCCATGGCAGCCGTCGCACCTCCCGGGGGATCGAGGTTTTTTATATCTCGAATCATGCGTGATTAGGCCAAGATTCTATCTGGCCAGATTATCAACGCATTATCGTTACCGTTGCAGCTTTTTGTCAGTGATATTAATATTATTAGTGGATCTCAATGCGTGTGAGCATGCTTGTGGCATCAGTGACAAGTTGCTCCTACCTAAAGCTGGTCTCTGCTGGGTCTTGCACGTCCACCAGAGACGTGAACAGGCCGCTTTTGCTGTGCTGATGGGTCACGGGCCTCGTGTTCCCTGCATACAATACACATTACAGTACATGTCACTACTAATTCCAACACAAAATCCATTGCGTAGCGTAATTTTATTTTTACCCACCACTTTGACTGACACAATTGGTGATCCATGAATGCATGATCGATCGATTACTATCCTTTCTCCAGGAGGTCCTGATGGGCAAGGACGAGTACTTCCAGTCGTTCCGCGAGAACGCCGACAACTTCATCTGCAGCCTCCTACCGGGCATCTCCGGCCACCCGCAGATCCAGTACTCCCCAGGTATACTCGACGCTGTTTCTTGCAACCAAACCATGGTTGGCCGTGCATGCACGCGCTCATCGTGTCCATCCATCCATGGCTGCCTGCAGGTGGCCTCCTCTTCAAGGTGGGCAACAGCAACATGCAACACGTGACGTCGCTCTCCTTCCTGCTCCTGGCCTACTCCAGCTACCTCAGCCACGCCGACGCCCGCGTCTCCTGCGGCGGCGGCTCGTCGGCGTCGCCCATCCAGCTCCGCCGCGTCGCCAAGCGGCAGGTGGATTACATCCTCGGGGACAACCCGCTGCGGATGTCGTACATGGTGGGGTACGGGCCGCGGTACCCGCTGCGGATCCACCACCGGGCCAGCTCGCTGCCGTCGGTGTCGGCCCACCCGGCGCGGATCGGGTGCAAGGCGGGGGCCGCCTACTACGCCAGCCCGGCGCCCAACCCCAACCTGCTGGTGGGCGCCGTGGTGGGCGGGCCCAGCAACAGCACCGACGCGTTCCCGGACGCGCGGGCCGTCTTCCAGCAGTCGGAGCCCACCACGTACATCAACGCGCCGCTGCTCGGCCTGCTCGCCTACTTCTCCGAGCACCCGGAGTGACCCCAGCGCAGCACTGAACGGGCCGGGCCGCCGCCTTTGCTTGGGGCTTCTATTCTAGGAATTCCTCTATTCTACTAGGTAGTAGCTATTGGTGGACCGGACCTCCTTCAGCAGGCCTCAGCTACCAGCAGCTAGTAGTAGCATGCGTCTAGGTGTAGTAGTAGTGTTTCGCTTCTATTCGTCGTTGCTGCTGCTGCTCGTTCTATTTTGCTCTAGGTTGTATTGGTGATTTCTGATTTGGTAGCGTATATCATGGTGTGCCGATCCATTCCTGTAAAAAATGGCAGGAACGAGGATTGGTCCTAGTGTCTGTACTCGAACTATGATGCCCAGGTGTGGTGACAGACACCTTAAGTATTACTTGTCTTTCTTTGGAATGAAGTAGTAAGCTGGTTAGTATGCTAAGATGAAACCGCCTGCCCATGAAATGAAGTGAGGCATTCTGAAATCGCCTTGATTCAGAGTTTCAGCCCGTGTATATACAGAAGCGCGCATCTCTCTTTCCAGTTTCCACCGCTAGACAGTACAGTACAGTACAGTACAATTATCATGCGCTGGGCATGGTCTCTTTCCGGCTTTAGCGGTGTCCATGCTGGAATCCAAAGCTTTGCTTCAAACAAGCGGCTGCGTCTCGGACAACAGGGCTGCCTGCCCATCATTTCGCGTGGTGGCAGGCAGGCATGACATGAAGCATCACCACCCGAAAGGGCGACGCAAGGGACTATGCCGGGCCAAAGTGTCTCCCTCTGCTCTCCCTCTCCTCGAATGACGGGGAGAGAAAGGCCAATTTAGCTTCGCTGGCAGCCACGAGCCAGCCAGCCTGCGAGGCAGCGACGTGGCCGGCCGGCTGCCCCCCCCCCCCCCCCCCCAACAAATAGAAATAGACCCTGCACCACGCCAGACACCACGCCACCACCCTGTACTGTACTAGCGTTTGTGGAGCGCGGAGTAACAGCCGCCGCTAATGGCTCGGCCGACCCGCAAGTTGACAGGCGACAGTCACGCGAGATACGACAGCGTCACGGCGCACACATCAGTATCAGTTTATCAAGGCTCTCCCCAACCCCACTGTCAAATTCAGAGGCGTCTATGGTGGTGGAACGTCGGAGCCCAATCTTGGGTCGACGGCTGCGTGTTTACTTCTTGGTCACCGAACAGCCCGGCGACGGTGGCTTTACATAGAGCGTGCACCTCCTTGATTGTAGGTTGCGGTTACCATATTTGTTACACCAAATATTCTCTATTCTATTCTAGATGATTCTACCACAACCGTACATATCTAGGAGATTGCACAAAAGGATTGTTAAATATATATCTTTAACACTCTCCCTCAATCTAAACTTCTCAAGTTGAGATTGTTCTTAAACATCTCGAGTTGTCTTACCGACAAAGGTTTTGTGAAGCCATCCGCAACTTGATCCTTTGTAGATATATAATCAATAACAAGTAATTTTCTTGCCACTCTTTCACGTACAAAATGATAATCAACTTCTATATGTTTCGTCCGAGCGTGGAAAACTGGATTAGCAGAAAGATACTTAGCTCCAATATTATCACACCACAACTTGGCGGTTTTGGGTGCCTGAATCCCCAATTCATACAACAAGGTTTGTATCCACATTACTTCAGCAGTTGCATTTGCCACAGCTTTGTATTCAGCTTCTGTACTTGATCTTGACACAGTAGCTTGTTTTCTTGCACTCCATGATATGAGATTTGAACCAAAAAACACAGCAAAACCTCCAGTAGACCGACGATCATCAAGGTCACCTGCCCAATCTGCATCTGAAAAGGCACTCACCAAGAGAGAGGATGTTTTGCAGATACGAAGTCCAATTTTCATGGTATGTTTTAAATACCTCAAAATTCTTTTCACAGCCGCCCAATGGACAGTTGTTGGTGCATGTAAATATTGGCAGACCTTATTAACAGCAAAGGATATATCTGGACGTGTCAATGTAAGATACTGTAGTGCACCTACCACACTTCTATATGCTGTAGCATCTTTTGGTCCAAGAAAATTACCTTCATGCGCCGACAACTTTTCTGATATGGACAAAGGAGTAGCTACCGGTTTGCAGTCCATCATATTTACTCGCTGCAATACATCTCTAGCATACTTTTCTTGAGTTAGGAGAATACCATCTCGTATTTTACTCACTTCTATCCCAAGAAAATAATGCAACTCCCCAAGATCCTTGAGGGCAAACTCCTTCCCCAAATCCTGCAACAAGCATGCGGTGGCTTCCTGGGAAGAACTGGCAACAATAATGTCATCAACATAGATGAGAATAAATATGGTGACAAGCCCTTTATGATAAAAGAAAAGAGACGTGTCAGCCTTTGATGCTTTAAATCCTAAGTCGCACAACTTGTTGCTCAGCCTAGAATACCATGCTCTTGGTGCCTGCTTTAAACCATAGAGAGCTTTATCTAGCTTACAAATATAATCAGGAGTTGTCTTACTTTCATACCCAGGTGGCTGACACATGTATACTTCTTCTTCTAGAATGCCATGGAGAAAAGCGTTCTGCACATCAAGTTGTCGCAAACACCATCCTCTAGACACAGCAACAGACAAAATTGTTCTGATGGTGGCATGTTTAACAACAGGACTAAAAGTATCTCCATAATCAACACCATACCGCTGTTTAAATCCTTTGGCAACTAGCCTGGCTTTATATCTATCAAGACTTCCATCTGCTTTGCGCTTCACTTTATAAACCCATTTGCAATCAATAATATTAACTCCCTTTCTTGGTGGAACCAAATGCCAAGTTTTATTTTTAATTAGAGCATTATACTCAGCATCCATTGCTGACTTCCAGTCTGGATTATTCATGGCCTCGTCTAATGTTTGTGGTTCCCCAGAAGCTGCGAAACAACCATACCTGACCGTCCCATCTGTATATACTTTTGGCTTGCGAACTCCAGCTTGAAGGCGAGTACGAGGTCGTTCAGCTGGTGCCAAGTCTTCACCTGAGGGCGAGTCCAGCAATAGTGGATCAGAGCCCCCTTCGCCCGCACCTGGTGAAGGCGTGGTACGTGCTTGATCAGGAGACTGGCGCTGCGTGTCATCCGAATGAGAGTCAGGCGCAGTCGGCCCACCAGGCTCCGTTGGCGCAGCAGACGAGCCGGAGACCAGCTCTGCACCCGAAGCCGATTCACGACAAGAGTCAGTGGACGTAGTTGGAGGCACCAAACATGGAGTTGTTTCCTCGTGTCTTGTGTCGGGAAGCTGAGTTTGATTCCTGCTATCACAAGTACTGGAATCCACCTGATTAGTTGGGTTAGTGGAATTAAACACACGGTCTGCTACTGATTCCGCCCCATGGAAAGATAGAGGAACAAGGTCTGATGGTAAAAGGGAAATCTCGGCACGGAGGCGAGCCCCTGCATTGGCGTGTAACTCAGCGAACGGAAAGACAGTCTCGTCAAAGACTACATCACGAGAGATAAAAACACGGCCAGAACTAATATCTAGACACTTGAAACCTTTATGAAGGGTGCTATACCCAAGAAAGGCACATCATTTGGAACGGAATTCAAGTTTATGCTTATTGTAAGGACGTAAATTAGGCCAGCAAGCACAACCAAATATTCGAAGGGATGAATAATCAGGAGCCTGTTTAAACAGGCGTTCTAAAGGCGTTCCATGCTGAAGAGCAGGGCACGGCATACGGTTAATGAGAAAGACGGCTGTCGTAAATGCCTCATCCCAGAATTTTAGGGGCATGGATGCATAGGCAAGGAGCGAGAGTCCAACCTCAACAATGTGACGATGTTTGCGCTCAACAATTCCATTTTGCTGGTGCGCATGGGGACATGAGACATGATGAATGATGCCGATTTTATCAAAGAAACTATGTAATCTTTGATACTCCCCGCCCCAATCGGTTTGCATGGTGAGAATTTTACGATCAAACTGTCTCTCTACCATGGTCTGAAATTCATGAAATTTTTGAAACACCTCAGATTTATATTTAATAAAATAAATCCAAGTAAATTTGCTGAAATCATCGACAAAACTAACATAATATTTGTTTCTCCCAACAGAATCTATAGCAGGTCCCCACACATCAGAGTGAACAAGTTCTAAAGGAAATTTTGAGGAACTAAGGGATCTCTTATAAGGTAGCTGATGGCTCTTTGCCTTTTGACAGGCATCACAAACAGACTCTTTATTTAACTCAAACGAGCAAGGAAGCTTATTACTGCTAACAATTTTTGAGACAACCGGAAACGAAGGGTGACCGAGACGATTATGCCATCTAGACAAGGACGGCTTGACTACTCCAAAGGCCTGCTTTATTGATTGATCTGAGGGAAGCGGATAGAGCCCCCGATGACATCGCCCTCTAAGGATGGTGTTCTTCGTGGCCTGATCCTTGATAAGAAAATAATCAGGGTGAAATTCTAGAAAAACAGAGTTGTCTTTGGTAAGACGATGAACAGATGCAAGATTTTTCTTGGCTTTTGGGACATGAAGAACATTATTTAGATGTAGATTGCGGAATTGAGTTGGAACAGTAGTATGACCAATGTGTTTAATTTCCATACCTGAACCACTTGCTGTGTGGATCTGATCGTTGCCTTGGTACTTCTCGCGGAAGGACAGCTTCTCTAGTTCGCTCGTCACGTGATCTGTGGCGCCTGAGTCGGTGTACCAGTTGGTGTCGATGTTGTAGGAGTTCATCGCCGCAGCCACATGGCGTTCTTCAGGGACATAATTTTCGTCGAAGCGATGCCAGCATTTGATCGCAGTATGCCCCTTCTTAAAGCACACCTGGCAGAGGGGGCGGTCATCCACGGTTCCTGGTGCAGAACGCTGAAACCCGCGCTGTTGGCCGCGCCCGCGCGATGACAGCTCACGAGAAGAATCACGCGATGGGCCACGCCCACGCGAGCCGCGTCCTCGGCCCGCACGATCAGAGTTGCCGCGACCTCCACCGTAGTTAGATCGGCCGCCACCGCTCCTGTTGGCAGCATTGGCAGAGACACCGCCATCTTGCAGATCAAGCAGGGTCTCGAAACTGAGAAGTTGGGCATACAACTCAGGGATCGAGACCGGCTCAATTCTAGCGGCAACAGATGTCACCACCGGGTTGTACTCAGCATCCAGCCCGTTGCAGATGTAGGACGCCAAATCTTCGTCGTCGATTGGCTTGCCCGCCGCCGCCATCTCATCTGCATAACCTTTGATCTTGGCGAAATATTCAGCGATTGACAGGTTACCTTTCCTGGTTGTAGTCAATGCGAGTCGCACGTTCATTGTTCTGGCACGAGTTTGGGCAGAGAACATACGCTCCACCGTATTCCATGCTTGTGCCGCCGTCTCTGCGGCGACGATCTGCGCCTGGACATCTTTGCCAGCGGAGGAGAGGATCAGCCCTAGGACCTGCTGATCTCGGGCGAACCACTCTTCAAACGCCGGATTCGGCGCTTTGACGGTCGTGTCGTCGCTCTTCTTCTCTTCAACTTCTGCCGCTGGAGCTTGGGACTTGCCCGTGATGTGGCTCTCCATGCGTGCGCCGCGTACAGCCGCCAGGATCTGCGCCCTCCATAGTGCATAGTTGATCTTGTTCAACTTCTCGGTGATCTGATAACCGAGGAACGGATTTGAAACGCTTGAATTTGTCGACATTAGAAACCTAAGCTCCGATTACCATGTCAAATTCAGAGGCGTCTATGGTGGTGGAACGTCGGAGCCCAATCTTGGGTCGACGGCTGCGTGTTTACTTCTTGGTCACCGAACAGCCCGGCGACGGTGGCTTTACATAGAGCGTGCACCTCCTTGATTGTAGGTTGCGGTTACCATATTTGTTACACCAAATATTCTCTATTCTATTCTAGATGATTCTACCACAACCGTACATATCTAGGAGATTGCACAAAAGGATTGTTAAATATATATCTTTAACACCCACGAGCATGGCGATAGCTCCACAGCAAGGAATCCCAAGCTTGGAGCAGAATAAAGCAGGATAGAAGCAATGCAATGCGAGACTGTGGAAGTGAGTATATGCTATGGTCGCCTGAGCTATTTGTTGACACTCAAAAATGTCTCAAGCGTATAATGGACTCCACCGTCAAGTTTCTATCGTCAAGATGGCTGAGACCTCTTGAGAGACTTCCGACCAGGTAAAATTGGTCGGAGGCGGCAAGACAGCAGTAGAGACCAGCTCCATTGAACCTGCATATACGTACAAGATGGAAATTGTATGTACATGTCATAACCGAATAAACAAGTTATGTTTGGAGTTTTATTCCGTCAGGAGTCCTGTTCGATTACGGAAAGACCAGCCGCCCTATAAATATAAAGGGTGACGGCCGATTGAGATCTCATCTATCCAATCGTCAAATCAATCTACTACAACCCCTTTGTCCTCTTCTCCAACCTCATGGTGTTGATCCCTTGATCCGACGACCAAGGATGGCGCCCTAGGCTTGTCTGCCGACCTAGGGCAACCCGGCGACGTCCATGCCCTAACGGAGTCCCTCCCGGGCGAGAGCTTCGACGGTTCCTTTGCTAGTTTGCCCGAAAACTAGTCGTTCTTCGCCACGTAAGTGCGATAGCTATCCTTTGCTGGTTTGCTTGTAAACCTAGCCGTTCTTCACCACGTAAGTGTGACCTCCTCACTGCGTTCTTCGGTTCGTGGCGACCCGGGCGTCCAAAGCCCTAGCTGGTATGTGATCCGAAACACTTTCGGCGTCAACATACTTTTTGGCGACTCCGCCGGGGAAAGAATTTGCTTCGGCTCTACTTTGCAGTTGAATCTTCTTGCCCTAGCCCTATTCTTCACTGATCTATCTTTTTGTTCTCGCCATTAGTGTTGCATTCGGCTCAAAAGACCGATCACATCTGGTTTTGACCCCTTGAGATCTCGTTTGCTATTTTGCAACACAGTTTGCTTCATATTGGAAAATTCAACAAGGCGGTTAAGCTCTAAATCATGGAGTACCATGGTGTCGCGTCACAAAACTACTACAATTACCCCGAGGTACGACTTGCAAATACATCTTATGATTATAATAATTATTTTGCAAGTTCTATGAACTCTTATGTTGGTGTTGCTAGTCATAATGATAGTAGATATGTTGCATCGGTTAATACTTTTGTTAATGTTCCTCATCATACACATCATAATTATGAATATTATGGTCAAGAGCCGTTATCAACTATGAATTCTTTGAGTTTTATGATACTAGCAACATACAGCATGTAAATTCTTCATCGGCTATAAGTTCACAATACGTGGCACCACCACAAGACGTGTCGATGAATGAGAGAATTGACTATGACAATAATAATTATTTAGCCAATTGCTCTCAAAATTCAGCATCAAATGCAAGTGCTACTACTTGTAATTTGGCCTCGTATGTTGGTAATAACTATGGCCGGATGCATGAAAATTCAGCAAAGCATTTAAGTGCAAGTACTTATGATTCGGTTTCACGTGTTACTAGTAACCATAGCCGAATCAATGAAAATTCAGCACCTTATGCAAAGATCAATGCTCACAATTCGGCTTCATTTGTCACCCATGACCATAGCCGAATTAGTGAAATTTCAGCAAGACATTCGAGTGCTAAAACTTATGATTCGGCTCCACATGATAATAATAATTATAGCCGAATCAATAAAAAATCAGTAATGGGAGTGTATGCTAAGGATTGTGATTCGGCTTCATATATTGCTCTTAAATCAAGCCGAGTCGATGAAGATTTAGCTCATGCTAAAAATCTTTATGGCTCCTCTAAATGGAAGGTTCCCGCTTATCATAGACCATACTCGTTACATTATGATTATTTGGAAGATCCTGATGGTTGGTGGGTACCTGATTTTTATGAATTTAGTGGTAAAGATGATAAGACCACTGTGGAACACATTAGTATTTATATCTCGCAATTGGGTTTTACCGGTAAAAAGGACTATATGAGAGTGTGAAATTTTCCTTTATCTCTCACTGGTATTGCCTTTGCATGGTTTACATCTTTACCCGAATGTACTGTTTGGTTGTGGTCTGGATTAGAGGAGTTATTCTATGAATACTTTGGAAAGACCAATGACAAAAGGCCGATTATTACTGAGTCATCGACTAAAAGGGCATTGTTGATGGGCATAAAAGAAAATGTCAGTTCGGATGTAAGCGAAGGTTCGGCTACCAAAGTCGAACAACATAATATCCATTCCGAACCAATCGCAACTCAAAAGGCAAGTCTTGCTACAGAAAAGCATGAAAAGCACCAGAAAACGGCTAGACTTGATTTTTCAAGAGCTAAAGGGGTTATATGCTTATCCAGTGATTACCACATCATTGATGGAGATCAAATCCCTACAAGCGAGAAAGAAGAACCACTTGCCTGCCCAAAATCGGTTAAACCGACTTTAGAATCGGCTAAGCCGATTACTACCTGCCTAGAGTCCGCTAGGTCGGCTTCTAAGTCGGCTAAGCCAACTCCCCCTGTTGTTGCCTTACTTGTTAGTGCCCAAGTCGGCTGAGCCGACTTCCGATCGGCTAAACCGACTTCCTCTGTTCCAGCAACTGCTGAAGCACTTTTGGGTAATTCAGCACCTATTGTTGATCGTTCTCTGGAGATGAAGGACAACGTCATTCAAACCAAGAACCTACGCTTCTCCGACATGATCAATAAGGTACCAAATATGAATATCTTGCTTAAATTTCAATCTGGTCATACAATTTCTGCGTCTATTAGAGATATCCTTGCTAGTAGTTGTAAAAGACCAATTGAGAATAGCATTTTATTTGGTAATGTCAAAACGAATTCAGATTCTATCAAGCAACATGTTGTGCCATATGACAAGGTCGGTAGTAGTAGTTTGTCAAAGATAAAGTTTCCCAAAAGCAGTTACAAAGGTGTGGTCGAATGGATTGATATTAAATCTGATCCCTTCGTTTGCCTAGCTTTAAAGCCGACTCCACAAAAGAATCGGCTGAAGAAATCAAAGTACACCTTTGACTTTACTTTTTGTGATCATGTCTTTGATATTTTGTTAAAGAATAATTTTATTAGAATCATTGATCACAATGTTTTGATATCTATTCAAAACATAGAAGAGCTTACATATCGCAAGTGGCACAATTCTTTTGATCATAACACTTCTGATTGCAATGTGTTTCGTCAAGTGATCCAATCGGCCATTAATAAAGGACGATTGAGATTTCTTGAAGCTCAACAAACGAACCAATTGGATTCAATTGGTCTTGATGACAAGCAAGATTCGAATCGGTTTGACTTAGCCAATTCTCTCAAAGCTCAAGGCTCAAATGCCCAAGAGAGAGATGTAGAGCCCTCAAGTGAAGATAAGGATGTTGTCCGTGAATTGCAAATTGGAGATATTCTAGAGAACAACAAAGTTATCACAAGTCCAGAAGACACTGGGGGGCAGGTAGAATTTCTTCAGCTAAAGCAAAAGTCGATTCGTCCCGTTGAGCAAGGGGAATCGGCTAAGGATCCTCCTTTGGAGCATGTCTATCAAGATGAAGAAAAGAAGGAGGATGCTCATAAAGCTTTTGGAGGTAAAGGACGTGATAAGCAAAAGAGTGGAAGACCGAAGCTTAGCTTTAAGGAGCTTCTAGCTAAGTATGAGAACTTAGCAAAAGCCAATGTCACCAATCGGCCAAAGAAGGTCCGAACACCAAGATTACCTCCAAAGCACAAATCTCAAGATCAGAATTAGCAAGGAAATAAATCTCAAACAACAACAACACATTTCCCTTTTGAGCAGCCAATTCCTATGTCATATGAACCACAACCCACATATTTTCATCCTTATTCATCTTGGGGCTGGTTTGATCAAGAGGCACACATTCCACCATATTCTCGGCCACAATATGCAGCTCCTAGACATTTAGAGAGATCATCATCTTATAAAGACCGTTTTGATCTAAATCGGTCCAGAGCCCAGCATAAGAAGAAAATGGTAAAATAGGTTTATCGTGTGAAATATGATGGTCGCAAAGATAAAAGTTCAGATCTGAATTCAACTATTGAAAAGCCGATTGCAGTGTTGAAAAATCTGGCTATTGACGACATAGAAGTAGGAGAATCATCTGTTGATATTCCAGGTGCCAAATCTGAACAAAAGAAAGTGAGAGTGTCTAAAATCAAGAAAGATTTGTCGTTGTCCAAAGCAGAAATAAAACTGGTATGCTCAATCGGTTTACCAAAGTGGCAAGAAAAGAAGTTGCAGAAGCTTAGTGCAGAGAATTTGAAAGAAAAAGGCTTGGTATGGGTTCCTAAAGGAAGTATCCGAGTTCAGAGAGAGGCTGCTCAAGCAAGTGGTGCAACGAAGGCAAAGGAGAGAAGAAGATTCAAGAAACAGTTGCCAAGCTGGGGATTTGCACCGAATCATCAAAATCAATGGTTTTGGCATCATCTATATTCTCTGCCTATGTCTATGTGGAATTCATCCCAAAGTACGCATGGTTACCCCTTAGCCCCTTATTTCGATCATTGGTATAGATGTCTATATTATGGAGAGTTGCCAAATTATTTTGCTTACTAATGATCCGGAGCCGGAATGCTTTATTTCGGCTATGCATACTCACCTGGATGAATTCATATGGTCGATGCTTTGCTATCGCCCTTAGTGTAATAATATAGCCGATGAATGCTTGCAACCATCGTGCTATTAGAAAAGCCCCATAGAATTCACTTTGATGGCTTTTAAGGCTCGGGGGGGCATGATATATGTATTTCTACTTCATGGGTATGACGATATGGTTAATCGGCTTACAGAAAGGGTCAAGATGTTGGCATGCTCACTATTTCTCATAACAGTGCTATATGAGATACTGAGCCGATTAAGACTATATTTGCACCAAGATTCTAGCCGAATGTGAACTTTTCTTATTCGGCTTGGCCATATTGCGGTCCATGGAGTATGACATGTTGAAGCCGGTGGTGATTCATTACTAGTGGTACAACAAGTCACTCATATGTTTTTATCTTGACGGGTGTCTTGCCATCATTAAAACTCTTGCCAAATTTCGAATTCAGCACATTACAAGGCATGTTAATTTTAAGGCCAACATGTTAGCATGATAAGCATCTGGCTATGGCGTTAGTAGACACAATTTTCACATAAAGGAAAAACCGATGCATCTAATTTTACGAACAGATTATAAAGGATCAACTCAGCCGGCTTATCCGACCGACTATGTTGAATCTGAACCAACTCAGTCGGCTTGTCTTGCCGACCAGGTTCAATCTGAGCCAACTGAAAGTGCATTCGCCCCCAATGTGGGTTTTGGCTAATTAATGACAATCAAATTAGGGACTAACCAGTTTATAAAAGCATGTATGCAGGTGTTAGTCCTTTGAAAGATTTGAAACGTTGAAATCTCGTGAACAAAGCACGTAGGATATTTTTGGACATAAAGATGCCTAGCTCAAGTGGTAGTTTAAAATTTCAATTTTAAACTTGAGTTATAGGTAAGCCGGACTATGAAGAGGGTCACAAAGTAAGTTGGCTAGATGTGGAGAAAAGTGCTCAAATCGACTAACCTTAGTTAGCTTGAGAGACACCGCACAATCACGAACACGTAGAGGGTAATTTCATATGGTCGGTGGTACCAACCATGGGTGGTCGGTGGTACCGACCACGGCTTCTCTGCGCAGCGCTCAAACACCCTCTCTGTGTTGGTCAAAAAATGACCTGGCGGTAGTACCGCCATAACCTCGGTACTACCGCCCGCGGTGGTACCGACGCAAGGTCGGTAGTAACCTGGTTTGCAACCCTCTCTGGATAGAGTTGTTTTTGACCTAGCGGTGGTACCGCCATTACCTCGGTAGTACCGCCCGCGGTGCTACCGACCCATGGCCGGTAGTTTCCAATTTTGCAAGGCTCTCTGTTCGCGCTGTTTTTGGCCTGGCGGTAGTACCGCCATTACTTCGGTAGTACCGCCCCCGGTGCTACCGACGCAAGGCCGGTGGTAACCAAGTTTGCAGAGCTCCCTGTGTAGAATTGAAAAAGGCCTGGCGGTGGTACCGCCATAACCTCGGTACCACCGGGATCGGAGGTACCGACGGAGGTCGGTGGTAACTTGGCTTTGCGAGGCTCTCTGTGTTGTGTTGAATATGACTTGGCGGTGGTACCGCCATAACCTCGATACCACCGGCCTCGGAAGCACCGACCCAGGTTCGGTGGTTGAAAGTTTTTCAGGGCTCTCTGGACTGACTAGCCTTTGACTTGGCGGTGGTACCGCCATTACCTCGGTACCACCGACCTCGGAGGTACCGACCCTCGGGCGGTAGTTTCCGAGGGACCGAGTCCCTAACTGAGTTGCTCTCTGTTCGAGCTTGTTTTGGCCTGGCGGTGGTACCGCCATTACCTCGGTACCACCGGCCTCGGTGGTTCCGACCTTGGCCCGGTGCTTGTCAGTTTGACCAGATCTGGGTGTATGCGACCGTTGTGACATGGTCGGTGGTACCGACCATGGGTGGTCGGTGGTACCGACCAGCCTCGGGACTGAGGGAGTATAAATGCCTCCCCTCTTCACTTTTCACGGTTACGGACTTACACGATACACTTATTGCTGACCTAACTCTAGACAAACTCTCTCCAAGCATTGACTCACCCCTCTCTCCCCCCCTTTGTGTAACACCTCTGGTGTTTAACTGTAATTAACCTGACATGTCATCATCATTAGTCATTAATCATTCTTGCCTTGCATTTATGTTTGCCTAGTACTTGTGTAGCAATCTCTTTTCAAAACCCTAAAAGCCCTAACCTTCCTATAAGGGCAAAAATGGTAATTTCACCTCTGTGCCTAGCTTTGTGTAATTCTTGTTCAGTTGGATGTCTTGAAGTTTTGTTGTGTTGGCCAAAGTTCAAAAACCAAAATCAGATTTCAAATCCCTTTGCAAAACCCTGATTTCCAAACCCTGGATTTTATCCCTCTCTTTGTAATTCAAAAATTATTCAAAATTTGAGGTTGGTCCAAAAAGCAAAGTTGTAGATCTGGCCAAGAGAAACAACTTTGGTATTTACAAATTTTCAAGTTTCTGTACAAAGTTTGAAGTAAATCCAAATTCATTCAAATTCCAGTTTTTGTCCCCTTTTCAGTTTTCAAAATTTATTTAAAAACTATTGAGTTTCAGAAAAAGTGTATATTAGCAAAGTATAGGTTTTGATAAAAGGAACAACTTTCATATTTGTAGATTTCCAACTTTCAATGTAAAATCAAAAGTAATTTTGAAATTATTCAAATCTTAAAAGTGTCCCCTTTTCTGATTTCATATTTAATTCAAAAACTGTTTGGAATTTGAAAATATTCTTTTTGACAAAGTTGTAGATCTCTTTTTTCTGAACAACTTTGGTGTTTTGAGTTTTTGCTGCTCAGTTCAAGGTTTGGGAGTAATTTGCGATATACAGAAAGTCAAACCCTAGGGCATAGCCCTGTTCATCTTCCTCACCGTAGAGGGGGGGGGGGGCCGGCCATGGCCGCGCGCCGGCGCTGCGCACGCCGCACGCCTAGCAGCTGCACGCGCGCCCCCGACTTGTCGCCTGCGCCCGCGCCATCATGCCGCCCCCGCACGCGCGCCATTTGACCTCCGCCCCGTCCCCCACTGCTCCCAGTTCGCCGCCGCCGCCGCGTGTCCAAACGCCGGCGAGCTTGCGCCCGGCCCCTGGGCAACGCTCCTGCCCCGCTGCAGCGTGCAATCGAGTGCGCGTGCTTCGCCCGATCTTATCCACGCCCGCGCGACACCCATCCGTCCCTGCCCGCGCCTATAAAGGCCACCACCGGCTGGCCGGAGAAGCCACCCACCTCCGCCACCGTGGCCAGCCCACTCCAGACCCTCCGCCGCTCAACCACCTAGCCCGAAAGCTCCGCCTTGAGCTCGTGAAGCTTTTCCACCCCTCAATTTCACCTCCCCCGCCTCCAATCGCCCGGCGTAACCCCATCTTCCCAAACTCCGACGGAACACCGGTGAACTCGGGTTCGTCAAATACTCCCTCTCCGGCCACGATCATCTTCCCCTGACCCCTGTGTCAGCTTCCTTGGCTCCGCGCGACTCTAACCAGGCCCTTGCGGTCTCGTGTGTTGCGCAGGATCGCCGGATCGCCGGAGTGCCGCCGCGGCCGTCTCCTTCCTCGAGCCTCACCCTCGAGCACGTGGCGAGCCTCAGCCTCGAGCCTCACCCTCGAGCACGTGGCGAGCCTCAGCCTCGAGCCTCACCCTCGAGAACGTGTCGAGCCTCCTTCCTCGAGCCTCACCCTCGAGCACGTGGCGAGCCTCAGCCTCGAGCCTCACCCTCGAGAACGTGTCGAGCCTCCTTCCTCGAGCCTCACCCTCGAGCACGTGTCGAGCCACACCCTCGAGCCCTGCCTCCGACCCGTGGTAAGCACCCGAAGCCTCCGGTCTCTGCTTCCACTCCGTTTCGCCCGAGCCTCCCAGTCAGGCCTCGGACGGACGCTTGCTTTTCCGTCTCGCCCGAGCCTTCCGTCTCGCCCGAGTCCGCTTCGCCCGAGCCAAGCCTCGGCGAGCGCATGCTCTCCGCCTCGCCCGAGCCTCCGGGCCAGGCCTCGGACGAAGCAGTCGCTTCCGTCTCGACCGAGCCCGTTTCGCCCGAGCCCCGCGCGATTCGCCGAGTCCTGCATAGAAGGAGCACAGTGCTCTTTTCTTTTTCTAAGAGTTGTGAATAGTGCTCTGTTTTCTCTTTTTTGTGTGAATTAATGTGTTGTCCCTTAAATGCTGAGAAAATTATGGTATGCTCCATGCACTGTGTAATATTTTATAAAAATATGAAACCTGACTTTTCTGCAAGAATTTAAAAATGTAAAATCCCTCTTTTAATTAATAAATAGATGGTTTTGGATTTTTAGAAAATTATTTATAACTCCAAAAATCATGAGACTAATTTTTGTGAGCTTCCTATGCCATGTTTAGTCTCTGGTGAAATTTTGAAGTCTTTTGGAACAAGTTGATTTTTGAGCATTTATCTTTAATTGTTAAATAGTGCCTTTTGTTAATTAATGTCTGGAATTATTTGAGCACCTTAATGACCTCCAAAAATTATGAAATTTGTTTTGCCATCTATCTACACCATAATGAACTTATGTGATTAATTTGGTAATTTTTGGAACAACTTCATAAAACGACCTTTTTAAATAATTAAGGAAAATAGAGAAAGTGATTAGGGTTCATGTTGTATGTCCTGTTTTGCATTGTTCATGCTAGCATACTCATGTGCATGCATCATTGCATTCGTATAGTCACCGAAGAAGGAGTCAAGATCGAGGCAGCCGCCGACGAACCTGTCCCTGAGGCTACCCCGAGCTTCGACCTCTGCACCTCCAACCCTGAGCCAGCTGTCTTTGCTCTTCAAGGCAAGCCCCGGTGCATTTAACCCTTCCTTGAATTTATAAAATGATTTCCTTAAATGCTTTTGAGTTAAATTATTGCATTAGGTTTATAGGAGTTGTGTGCTATCCTAATTGATGCACTATCCACCTTGACCACTGATACACCTGATACCTGCTGTTCAAAAGTATTTGAAAAATGCTTAGCAATGCTTATTGAATTAGACTTTGCAATAAAATGTCAATTTCAAAAGTGTGATCACTTAAGGAATGTTTATGGGATTTTGGTCTTACTCCCCGGCTGTTGGCTAGGTATCTGATCCGTACCTAGTCAATAGCGAGGAGAGGTTGTCCGAGCGTACGGTGCCGTCATGTTGTAGTCCGGGACTCAACAGTTGACACCGACCGGGACAGGATTGAAAAACTGACAGGACTATTACGCTTGGGTGAGATATAACCAAGGTATAGTTCTGGCTGGAAAATTAGGGATCATCCGTATGGGGGCCTGCTGGTCAAGACTTGTAACTATTCACATACTTCAGAAAGCTCTGGCTCCGAGAAATCCTTTATTGGACCGACAACCGCGCACTGGGAGTGGAGAGATGGCGGAAGTAGCATGTACCCACGTGGTCGTCGTACCTGGAAAGGAGTGGTGTACTGTACTTCCGGGTGGCGTAGGACCGGGCCCAATCTTGGAGGAATCGTGGTAGACGAGTTGGCATATGCAAGCTTGGGTGCTACATATGCAGTGTGGATAGGGATCCTCAGCTGAGTATTATTTATCCGGATTAACGTTGCTCCTCGGTTATGGAGACTTGGTCCACTGACTGTCAACGGAGAGTGGTTCTCAACTAGGAATGTTTTGAAATGTAAAATGAATCATGAATGATGAAAATTTGAGGAATACTAAATCTTTCCAAATAAAATAAGGTTTACAAAAATGCTTTTCTGCAAAATACTTGATCTTGCTTAAGCCTTACCTTGACTACCCTAAGCCTCTCATTCCTGAGTCTTCTCCCTTTTTCTTTAGTCGGGTAAGTCTTGTTGAGTACCCCAGTACTCAGGGTTTGTTACCCATGCTGCAGGTATGACAGAGTCCCCGATGTGTCTTGCACCCTGCTGCGTGACCATCGTCCAGGAAGAGGCCGAAGAATAGTTGTACACCCTCGGGCTGGGTGATTATAAGTATCTTTGCTGTTCTCCACTATGTTGCCTATGTTTATTTCTATTATCAGAACTTGGTTTGTAATAACTGCACCTTAATTTCTATTTGGAACCCTGTTTTGTAAAACTAATGTTATTTAAGTCTTCCGCTCATTATTCCGATGTTATTTGTAAAAGTATGCAATGCTGTAACCGAATTGTGAGATGATCCTGCGGACATTGGGCACTGATGTAGCCCGGTGGCGAACAGGTCTTAATCACATGGAACATGGGTTCGGCTGTCAGAGGTTGACAGGGACACGTGGGCCATGGGATTAGGGTCGTTCCGTCACAGAGTGGTATCGGAGCATCTCACTTTAACGTTGCAGTGTTCGTTTTTGCGAAAACTTCAAAAGACCTTTTGAGTCCAAACAAACTAAACTTGACTATTTTGAGTCCAAATTGCTTCTCTCATCTTGTCTCTCATATGGCAACACTAGCTAGTGGAACAACATGTTTTAAGCCCTATGTACCTTATTTATTGCATTGCTTTGTTCCGTAGGAACGATTCATGCATCATGTCATAATCACTTAAGTTAACTTCCTCTCTAAGTTCGTTGGGGTAGTATGCCTTTACCTGTTCTTGCTAGCCTTTCTCATCCATCTTCTCTTATCCAGACATGGCCCGTATCAAGCTGACTGCCCGCAAGTCGACTGGACCGCATGGTGTGCCACGCCACCAGCTGGCACCACGCGCTGGGGAGGAGACTGGGGAATCTTCCAACGGTCGTCGCTTTCCCCGCCGCACCCGTAAGAACCTGAAGGAGGAGATCAAGGATCTGAAGGCTGAGCTGAAAAACTTGGAGCATGACTTCTACCACTCACGCCTGGAGTTTTATGAGGCACGAGCTTCCTTGGAGCAGGCCAATCGGAACACGGTTCACGCTATCGAGCAGCGCAATGATGCTTGGACCCGCGAGGACGTTACCAGAGCCCAGCTCCACGGACTGCAGCAGTACACAGCTCAGATTGAACAGTTCAATGATATGCTTCATGAGGAAGTGCATCAGCTGTATGATCAACTCCACCCCTTGGTACCCCCGGTTATGGAAGACCCTGAGGACGGAGTTGTGGAGGAACCAGAAGTGGAACAAGGGCCAGGCGAGAACGAAGAAGTTGAACCTATCGAAGATGTCTACGCTGAAGACGAGGACGAGGAGGAGGAGCCTGAGCTCATCCTCGAAGAAGACGACGACGAAGACATGATCATCATCGACGACGACTAGACTCGTAGCGTCTGTACCATCTGCTTACCTAAAACCTTAGTCTAGGTTTGGGGGCGTTAGTCTGTCTGTTGCCAAGTCTGGCATGTACCTTTCTTTTCGCATCTTTTTCCTTTATCGGTCTGTATCATCTGTCAGTCACCTTATCAAGTCATCAGTCTTTTGTATCAGAAGAAGCTATCAGTCTGTTGTTTTCAGAACCCTATATATGAATGCTAAGTTCCAAGTTGCTTAACAGATGCCTGTGAACACTCGCACTGGAGCTGGAGGTTCTGATGATGCCAACCTCCCAAACCCTCCACCTGTCCCAGCTACCCTAGCAGATGCCATTGCAGCCTTGGCCGCCGCTGCCAACCTAATGGCTCAAAACCAAGGACAGCAGAACTTTCACCGTGGTCGCCACAACATCAACCAAGAGACCACCTATGTGGAATTCACCGAAACTCGTCCACCGGTCTTCACTAAGGCCGATGAACCCCTCGAAGCTGATGATTGGCTCCGCACCATGGAGCAGAAATTTGGTCTTATCAACTGCACCGATATCCAGAAGCCACGGTTCGCTTCACAGCAGCTTCGTGGTCCGGCAAGTGCTTGGTACGCCAACCTGTTGGCTGCCCAGCCAGAAGGTCATCGGTTGACCTGGGAAGAGTTCCGCACTGCCTTCCGTGCTCATCACATCCCTTCCGGATTAATGAAAATGAAGCTTGATCAGTTCCTGGCTCTCCAACAGAAAGACTCCACAGTCATGCAGTATGTGGGTCAATTCAATCATCTCAGCCAGTATGCCTCAGAGTATGTCAACACAGATGAGAAGAAGAGGGATTGTTTCCTTAGAGGACTGCACCCAAAGATCCGCAGGAGCTTGTCCAATAACCTGACTGGGTCTTATCATGATGTTGTTGACCGGGCTGTTGCTTTTGAAGAAAGCAATCGCCAGTACCAGGAAGAGAAGAAGAAGAAGAAAGCAGGGTCAAGCAGCTTCTCTGGTGGTCACAAACGCCAGAGAATCATCTATCACCCCAGCCACCACCACAATCGTCTACCTTACCCCAACCAGCAAGTGGTCATCCGTACCGCGGCCACCACCCATAATGCCAACCAGCAGAGTGCCACACAGCCGAACGCCCCAGGTGTTCGTATCACCACTCCACAAACAGCCTACAACCATCCCTGCTACAACTGTGGCCAGCTTGGTCACTGGTCTCGTGAGTGCCCAAAGCCCAAGAGGTATGCCCAGAATGCTCAGAAGAATCCTGGAGGATCTCAGCAGCAGCACCACCGTGCACCGCAGCAGCACCACCGTGCACCGCAGCAGCATGCTCAGAAGGGCAAGATTGTCAAGAAGCACGGACAAGTCTACTACACCGCTGTCAGCGATATACCAGAAGGGGAGCCCGTCATGATCGGTAGGTTTCCTGTTGCCAATCACCCTGCAGTTGTGTTGTTTGATTCTGGTGCATCGCATTCCTTCATCAGTCGTACTTTTGTCATCAAGCATGAAATATCAATTGAGGATTTAAAAGAAAGTTTCTGCATATTTTCGCCTGGAGGGCGTATAAGTACTAAGGAAGTGGTTCGCAGTATACCAGTAAGGTTGGGGGAACATGTATTTCCCACCACCATGATAGTGCTTCATGATCAGGAGATAGGTGTCATCCTAGGCATGAATTGGATGTGTCAGTATAAAGCCATGATCGACATCCTGAATAGAGTTGTGAGAGTGGATATTCCTAACAGTACCGCCAAACTCCTTCTCCAACTTCCAATGCCTCAAAAACCAGCAGCCACTCAAGTAAACAACGCCTATGTTCTGGAAACCCGGGACATCCCCGTGGTTTGTGAATTCCCTGATGTTTTTCCTGAGGATTTGCCTGGTCTGCCTCCTGACCGAGACATTGAGTTTGCCATAGAGCTAAAGCCCGGGACTGCTCCTATATCCCGCAGAGCTTATCGAATGCCTCCCAGAGAGTTGGCAGAACTAAAAATCCAATTACAAGATTTGTTGGACAAGGGTTTCATTCGCCCAAGCTCGTCTCCTTGGGGCTGTCCTGCAATCTTTGTAAAGAAGAAAGACAAGACTCTCAGAATGTGCATTGATTATCGCCCACTCAATGAGGTCACCATCAAAAATAAATATCCCTTGCCTCGTATTGATCTTCTCTTTGACCAGTTAGCTGGAGCCAAAGTATTCTCCAAGATCGATCTCAGATCTGGCTACCACCAAATAAAGATTCGTCCTGAAGATATTCCTAAAACAGCTTTCACCACCAGATACGGCCTATATGAGTACTTGGTCATGTCCTTCGGTTTGACCAATGCCCCTGCTCATTTCATGTACCTCATGAACTCTGTGTTCATGCCAGAGCTTGATAAATTCGTGGTCGTGTTCATTGACGACATCCTTGTCTACTCAAAAACCCCTGAAGATCACGCCGAGCATCTTCGTATCGTTCTATCCCGTCTCAAAGAACATCAGCTGTATGCCAAGTTCAGTAAATGTGAGTTCTGGTTAGATCAGATACAGTTTCTTGGTCATGTCCTATCCGCTGAAGGTGTGTCCGTTGACCCTGGTAAAGTGGCACACATTCTGGATTGGAAGCCACCTACCACTGTTCATCAAGTCCGCAGTTTTATGGGAATGGCAGGATATTATCGTCGATTCATCCCAGATTTCTCAAGAATCGCCAAGCCTATCACTGAGTTAGTAAAGAATTCTGTGAAGTTTGTCTGGTCACCAGCCTGTGAGCAAGCCTTTCAAACATTGAAGAAACTGTTAACTACATCACCAGTGCTAGCCCAGCCGAACATCGAGAAGCCCTTTGATGTCTACTGTGATGCATCTGGTACTGGTTTGGGCTGTGTTTTGATGCAAGAAGGTCGAGTGATCGCATATGCCTCCCGACAGCTTAAGCGACATGAAGAGAATTACCCAACTCATGATCTCGAGTTGGCAGCAGTAGTGCATGCCTTGAAGATCTGGCGTCATTATTTGTTGGGCAGTACCTGTAATGTGTACACTGATCACAAAAGCCTGAAGTATATCTTCACTCAAGAGGAACTGAATATGAGGCAGAGAAGATGGCTTGAGTTAATTAAGGACTATGATCTTGAAGTGCATTACCATCCGGGTAAGGCGAATGTGGTCGCCGATGCACTCAGTCGCAAGTCTTATTGCAACTGTCTGATGATGAAACCCTATGATTCTTCCTTATGTTTCGAGTTGGAAAAGTTGAATATTGAAATGATTCCACAAGGAACTCTGAATAATATCATAATAGAAACCCCTATCAGAGAGCAGATCATTGCTGCACAAAAAGATAACCCTGGAATCAAGCACATCATCGAAAAGGTCCAATTCGGAAAGGCTGATTGTTTCAGTATTGATGATGCAGGAGTAGTATGGTTTAAGAATCGGTTAGTAGTTCCTAAAGTGCCTGAGTTAAGAAAGTTAATCCTTGATGAAGCACACTTGACTAGATTCTCCATCCACCCCGGCAGCAACAAAATGTACCAGGATTTGAAGCAGCAATTCTGGTGGACAAAGATGAAGATTGAGATCGCCCGGTATGTCGCTCAGTGCGATACCTGCCAGAAAGTCAAAGCCGTGCACATGAAGCCCGGAGGAGAATTGCAACCTTTACCTATACCTGCTTGGAAATGGGACGATATCAGTATGGACTTTATCAACGGTCTACCCAAGACATCAAGAGGTTTTGATTCCATATGGGTGATCGTGGATCGCCTCACTAAGCAAGCTCACTTCCTGCCAGTAAAGACCAGTTACACCGTCCCCACTTATGCCACTTTGTACAAGAACCACATAGTGAAACTCCATGGCATACCCAAGAGCATTATCTCTGATCGTGGTACCCAGTTTGTCGCAAAGTTTTGGAAAGCGTTCCATACCTCACTTGGAACCAAGCTCTTGCATAGTACGGCATATCATCCGCAAACAGATGGACAAACCGAGCGAGTCAACCAAGTGTTAGAGGATATGTTGAGAGCATGTGTGCTCACCTTCGCAGATACTTGGGATGACTGTTTGCCCTTGGCAGAGTTCTCATATAATAACAGTTACCAAGAGAGCATCAAAATGGCACCCTTTGAAGCACTGTACGGCCGCCGTTGTCGTACACCTCTCAATTGGTCTGAACCCGGAGAAAGGGAATTCTTTGGAGTTGACCTAGTAAAAGATATGGAAGAGAAAGTCAAGCATATACAAGAGAACATGAAGATTGCACAGTCTCGACAGAAAAGTTATGCTGACAAGAGACGTCGACCTCTGCAGTTCGAGATCGGGGATTATGTGTACCTGAAGGTCTCACCCACCAAAGGAGTCACTCGTTTCGGAGTCAAAGGAAAGTTAGCACCCCGCTACATTGGTCCCTTTGAGATTCTGGATCGTTGTGGCAAGGTCGCTTACAAGCTAAGTTTGCCCGATCATCTTTCAGCAGTTCATAATGTGTTTCATGTCTCCCAACTCAAGAAGTGTCTCCGAATACCCGAACATGTGGTTGAAGTTGAAGGCGTTGAGCTAGAACCAGATCTGTCATACACTGAGTATCCAGTTCGCGTGTTGGATCACAAGGATCGTGTTACCCGAAGAACCACCACAAGATGGTACAAGATCCAGTGGAACCAGCACTCTGAAGAAGAAGCCACCTGGGAATCCGAAGACTTCTTAGCAAAGAACTATCCCGACTTTCTCGAATCTCTGTAGATGTAAGGTTTTGCCTTTTTCCTTCTTAAGACGTGGAATCTCGGGGCGAGATTTCTTTTAGGGGGGAAGGCTGTAACACCTCTGGTGTTTAACTGTAATTAACCTGACATGTCATCATCATTAGTCATTAATCATTCTTGCCTTGCATTTATGTTTGCCTAGTACTTGTGTAGCAATCTCTTTTCAAAACCCTAAAAGCCCTAACCTTCCTATAAGGGCAAAAATGGTAATTTCACCTCTGTGCCTAGCTTTGTGTAATTCTTGTTCAGTTGGATGTCTTGAAGTTTTGTTGTGTTGGCCAAAGTTCAAAAACCAAAATCAGATTTCAAATCCCTTTGCAAAACCCTGATTTCCAAACCCTGGATTTTATCCCTCTCTTTGTAATTCAAAAATTATTCAAAATTTGAGGTTGGCCCAAAAAGCAAAGTTGTAGATCTGGCCAAGAGAAACAACTTTGGTATTTACCAATTTTCAAGTTTCTGTACAAAGTTTGAAGTAAATCCAAATTCATTCAAATTCCAGTTTTTGTCCCCTTTTCAGTTTTCAAAATTTATTTAAAAACTATTGAGTTTCAGAAAAAGTGTATATTAGCAAAGTATAGGTTTTGATAAAAGGAACAACTTTCATATTTGTAGATTTCCAACTTTCAATGTAAAATCAAAAGTAATTTTGAAATTATTCAAATCCTAAAAGTGTCCCCTTTTCTGATTTCATATTTAATTCAAAAACTGTTTTGAATTTGAAAATATTCTTTTTGACAAAGTTGTAGATCTCTTTTTTCTGAACAACTTTGGTGTTTTGAGTTTTTGCTGCTCAGTTCAAGCTTTGGGAGTAATTTGCGATATACAGAAAGTCAAACCCTAGGGCATAGCCCTGTTCATCTTCCTCACCGTAGAGGGGGGGGGGGGCCGGCCATGGCCGCGCGCCGGCGCTGCGCACGCCGCACGCCTGGCAGCTGCACGCGCGCCCCCGACTTGTCGCCTGCGCCCGCGCCATCATGCCGCCCCCGCACGCGCGCTAGTTGACCTCCGCCCCGTCCCCCACTGCTCCCAGTTCGCCGCCGCCGCGTGTCCAAACGTCGGCGAGCTTGCGCCCGGCCCCTGGGCAACGCTCCTGCCCCGCTGCAGCGTGCAATCGAGTGCGCGTGCTTCGCCCGATCTTATCCGCGCCCGCGCGACACCCATCCGTCCCTGCCCGCGCCTATAAAGGCCACCACCGGCTGGCCGGAGAAGCCACCCACCTCCGCCACCGTGGCCAGCCCACTCCAGACCCTCCGCCGCTCAACCACCTAGCCCGAAAGCTCCGCCTTGAGCTCGTGAAGCTTTTCCACCCCTCAATTTCACCTCCCCCGCCTCCAATCGCCCGGCGTAACCCCATCTTCCCAAACTCCGACGGAACACCGGTGAACTCGGGTTCGTCAAATACTCCGTCTCCGGCCACGATCATCTTCCCCTGACCCCTGTGTCAGCTTCCTTGGCTCCGCGCGACTCTAACCAGGCCCTTGCGGTCTCGTGTGTTGCGCAGGATCGCCGGATCGCCGGAGTGCCGCCGCGGCCGTCTCCTTCCTCGAGCCTCACCCTCGAGCACGTGGCGAGCCTCAGCCTCGAGCCTCACCCTCGAGCACGTGGCGAGCCTCAGCCTCGAGCCTCACCCTCGAGAACGTGTCGAGCCTCCTTCCTCGAGCCTCACCCTCGAGCACGTGGCGAGCCTCAGCCTCGAGCCTCACCCTCGAGAACGTGTCGAGCCTCCTTCCTCGAGCCTCACCCTCGAGCACGTGTCGAGCCACACCCTCGAGCCCTGCCTCCGACCCGTGGTAAGCACCCGAAGCCTCCGGTCTCTGCTTCCACTCCGTTTCGCCCGAGCCTCCCAGTCAGGCCTCGGACGGACGCTTGCTTTTCCGTCTCGCCCGAGCCTTCCGTCTCGCCCGAGTCCGCTTCGCCCGAGCCAAGCCTCGGCGAGCGCATGCTCTCCGCCTCGCCCGAGCCTCCGGGCCAGGCCTCGGACGAAGCAGTCGCTTCCGTCTCGACCGAGCCCGTTTCGCCCGAGCCCCGCGCGATTCGCCGAGCCCTGCATAGAAGGAGCACAGTGCTCTTTTCTTTTTCTAAGAGTTGTGAATAGTGCTCTGTTTTCTCTTTTTTGTGTGAATTAATGTGTTGTCCCTTAAATGCTGAGAAAATTATGGTATGCTCCATGCACTGTGTAATATTTTATAAAAATATGAAACCTGACTTTTCTGCAAGAATTTAAAAATGTAAAATCCCTCTTTTAATTAATAAATAGATGGTTTTGGATTTTTAGAAAATTATTTATAACTCCAAAAATCATGAGACTAATTTTTGTGAGCTTCCTATGCCATGTTTAGTCTCTGGTGAAATTTTGAAGTCTTTTGGAACAAGTTGATTTTTGAGCATTTATCTTTAATTGTTAAATAGTGCCTTTTGTTAATTAATGTCTGGAATTATTTGAGCACCTTAATGACCTCCAAAAATTATGAAATTTGTTTTGCCATCTATCTACACCATAATGAACTTATGTGATTAATTTGGTAATTTTTGGAACAACTTCATAAAACGACCTTTTTAAATAATTAAGGAAAATAGAGAAAGTGATTAGGGTTCATGTTGTATGTCCTGTTTTGCATTGTTCATGCTAGCATACTCATGTGCATGCATCATTGCATTCGTATAGTCACCGAAGAAGGAGTCAAGATCGAGGCAGCCGCCGACGAACCTGTCCCTGAGGCTACCCCGAGCTTCGACCTCTGCACCTCCAACCCTGAGCCAGCTGTCTTTGCTCTTCAAGGCAAGCCCCGGTGCATTTAACCCTTCCTTGAATTTATAAAATGATTTCCTTAAATGCTTTTGAGTTAAATTATTGCATTAGGTTTATAGGAGTTGTGTGCTATCCTAATTGATGCACTATCCACCTTGACCACTGATACACCTGATACCTGCTGTTCAAAAGTATTTGAAAAATGCTTAGCAATGCTTATTGAATTAGACTTTGCAATAAAATGTCAATTTCAAAAGTGTGATCACTTAAGGAATGTTTATGGGATTTTGGTCTTACTCCCCGGCTGTTGGCTAGGTATCTGATCCGTACCTAGTCAATAGCGAGGAGAGGTTGTCCGAGCGTACGGTGCCGTCATGTTGTAGTCCGGGACTCAACAGTTGACACCGACCGGGACAGGATTGAAAAACTGACAGGACTATTACGCTTGGGTGAGATATAACCAAGGTATAGTTCTGGCTGGAAAATTAGGGATCATCCGTATGGGGGCCTGCTGGTCAAGACTTGTAACTATTCACATACTTCAGAAAGCTCTGGCTCCGAGAAATCCTTTATTGGACCGACAACCGCGCACTGGGAGTGGAGAGATGGCGGAAGTAGCATGTACCCACGTGGTCGTCGTACCTGGAAAGGAGTGGTGTACTGTACTTCCGGGTGGCGTAGGACCGGGCCCAATCTTGGAGGAATCGTGGTAGACGAGTTGGCATATGCAAGCTTGGGTGCTACATATGCAGTGTGGATAGGGATCCTCAGCTGAGTATTATTTATCCGGATTAACGTTGCTCCTCGGTTATGGAGACTTGGTCCACTGACTGTCAACGGAGAGTGGTTCTCAACTAGGAATGTTTTGAAATGTAAAATGAATCATGAATGATGAAAATTTGAGGAATACTAAATCTTTCCAAATAAAATAAGGTTTACAAAAATGCTTTTCTGCAAAATACTTGATCTTGCTTAAGCCTTACCTTGACTACCCTAAGCCTCTCATTCCTGAGTCTTCTCCCTTTTTCTTTAGTCGGGTAAGTCTTGTTGAGTACCCCAGTACTCAGGGTTTGTTACCCATGCTGCAGGTATGACAGAGTCCCCGATGTGTCTTGCACCCTGCTGCGTGACCATCGTCCAGGAAGAGGCCGAAGAATAGTTGTACACCCTCGGGCTGGGTGATTATAAGTATCTTTGCTGTTCTCCACTATGTTGCCTATGTTTATTTCTATTATCAGAACTTGGTTTGTAATAACTGCACCTTAATTTCTATTTGGAACCCTGTTTTGTAAAACTAATGTTATTTAAGTCTTCCGCTCATTATTCCGATGTTATTTGTAAAAGTATGCAATGCTGTAACCGAATTGTGAGATGATCCTGCGGACATTGGGCACTGATGTAGCCCGGTGGCGAACAGGTCTTAATCACATGGAACATGGGTTCGGCTGTCAGAGGTTGACAGGGACACGTGGGCCATGGGATTAGGGTCGTTCCGTCACACTTTGCTCCTAGATTCATTCCCCTGCGAGATTTGAGCTAGGGAAGTGAGATTTGAGAGTGGGAAGCATCAATCTTCAACTTGAGCACTTGGTTTCCATCTTGCCGGCTTGTTTTGTGTCTTTTACTCTTGAGCTCTTTGAGCTCTAGCCGGTTAGGTGTTCTTCGTGGTAGCCCGTATTGATTTACTTGTGAGGGCTCCCCGAAGCGTTTGTATTACCCTGAGATTTCTAGTAGAGATACTCTCGTAGCCTTTGTGGTTGCTTGAGTGAGGCGAGGAGGTGAAATAGACTCCGACCTTTGTGGTCACCTCAACAACGAGGAAGTAGGCACTCCTTAGTGGATTGGCCGAACCTCGGGATAAATCTTGTGTCCCGTGTGCTTGTTGTTGTTGTCCCTATTTTCTCTACTTCTCTTGTTATTGTGTTCTTCGTGTTCTTCCTATCCCTATCTCGTTCTTAGGTTGGGAAGGCTCGATCTACATCAAGGGGAGCAACCAAGGTTTCGTGAGAGTAGTTTTACCATAAATTATTCTTCGGAAAGTTGGCTAGAAACTTGTTTTATCTTCATAGCTTACTTTCATCGGATTTGTAGTTTCTTTTAGGATCCCGGTTGTGCCGTTTGTTTGTGTTGGTAGTACCGGTGTTTCACACCCGGTAGTACCTACCCAAACAAACCGGCCTCTCCGGTTGCTATCTAACTACATCTTATAGTTTGTGAAGTTTCAGACAGTCAAAAATCACCTATTCACCCCCCTCTAGGCTGATTCGGTCCTTTCAATTGGTATCGGAGCTTAACCCTTGTGTTAGCGCTTCACCGCGTAAGGCAGAATCATGTCTACCATAAGTCAAGAACAGCTTGATGAGATTGTCAAGAAGGTTACTGCTCAGATAATTCAAGATCAAGCAAAGAAGCATGAAGATGAGATGAAGAGAATGAAAGATGAGATGGAGATTTTGAGGCGAGCTTTGGAAAGCAAAGCCGAAGCATCCGGAAGCGGTGGAAATCAGCCGCTCAAGGATGACAAGAAGAAGGAAGATGAAGAGAAAGGCAAGAAAGACACCGAGTTCACTAGAGTGCCATATGACTATAGCCATATGGGCAAGGTCATGCAATTGCCTAGCGTCAATCTAGGCAAGCCACCTGCCTTTGATGGAATCAACTACAATGATTGGGCACACAAGATGAAGCTACACCTTCTTGCTGCAAGAGTTTGGGAGATTGTTGAAAATGGACCAAGTCATGTTGAAGGTCAAGGGTTCACCGACAATGATGTGTTTGAGTTTCAACAAAATGTTCAAGCCGCATCATTGATTCTATCATGCCTAAAGCATGAAGAAAGCAACAAGGTACATGGAATGGAGAATGCCAAGAAGATTTGGGATACACTCAGGATATCATATGAGGGTGATGCGAGTGTGAGGAAGTGCAACATAGAGCTTCTTCATGGAAAGATTGAGAACTTTGCAATCAAGAAAAATGAGACCACTCAACAAATGTTTGACAGATTCATGACGTTGGTAAATCAGATTAGAGCACTCGGAGACACAAAGTGGGATGACTACTCAGCTGGAAGAAAGCTATTAAGAGCATATAGAAAGAGGAACAAGAACCTTGCATCAATCATCATGGAGAGACCTAACTATGAGAGCATGGGACCTCATGAGATGCTTGCCAAGATAAAGCATCATGAAGTCTTGGATGATGAAGATATAGAAGAACAAGAGGCAAGCCACAAAAAGGTGGTAGCACTCAAGGCTAATCAAGAAGAAGGAAGCAAGGCCCGAGATGACTCTTCAAGCGAAGGAAGTGAAGACTCCGATGATGAGTTGGCCCTTATTGTGAAGAACTTTAGAAGATTCATGAGAAAGAAGATGCACAAGAAGGGCAAAGGTGGTTACTTCAAGAAGTCAAAGAAGAGAAATTGCTATGAGTGTGGAGCGGATGATCATTTCATTGCCGATTGTCCACAAAAGAAGAACAAGAACAAGTATAGCAAGAGTGATGACAAGAAGCATAGAAGAAGAAGAGGTGGTGAAGCTCATCTTGGTGAGGAGTGGTTCTCGGAAGATGACTCAAGTGATGAAGAGAAGAGCAAGAGCAAGGAGAAGGAGAAGGGAGCGGCCAACATCGCCATACACAAGACCTCTTCTCCAAGTCTCTTCTCCAACATGGCTACATCGACAGCTTCGTCACGCTTGTTCGAGAACCTCTCCGACGACGAGGATGACTTCACTCATTCTTGCTTCATGGCTAAGAATGAGAAGGTATCACCTAACTCTCCTACTTGTTCTAGTGATGAATGTAGTGATGATGATATGGATGAATTTGAGCTTAGTTTAATTAGAAAGTTTGGAAAGAAAGGTGGAGCTAAAATCATAAAATTGCTCACTAAATTAGAGAGTCGGAATGAGAGTCTTGCAATGCAAGGGGACTTGATCTCTCAAGAGAGAGAAAAGAACCGTGCATTGGAAGCCTCTCTTGCCGAGGAGAAGTTGAAGGTTGAGAAATTGACCGTGGAACTATCCTTAGCCAATGACTCCAACAAGAAGTTGGCTAAGGAGTGTTCCATGAGCAATGACTCAATTGCAAGCCTAAAGAATGAGGTTAGCATGGTTCAAGAGAGCCTCACAAGCTCTCAAAATAAATATCAAACTCTTGAACTAAGCTACAACACTCTTTGGAATAGCACCTCTTCAACCTCTTCTAAGGATTCCGATGGCTCTAATGCCTCAACTAGTAATGGTTGCAAAAGATGCTATAAACATGATATAAATGCTTGTGCAACTAACCTTGTTGAGCTAGAAAAGAAAGACAAAGAAATTCATAGGTTGAACATGATCTTGAGGAATGGTTGCAAGTGTAAGGTGCAACAACCAAAAGATATCCTCAAGACCGCAAGGCACCCATCCATCAAGGATGGAATTGGGTACAATAGGTATGGTGGTAAGGCCAACGGTAGAAAGATGGTCAATGGGGTACCTTTTGTTAACTTTAACAAAGGGGTTCCTCTCTTTGACCTAATGAACAAGGCCAACAAGGTTGCCAATCCAAAGGCTCCACTTGCTAATGGTAAGATCAACAAGGAGAAGCAAGTGGAGGCCCTCAAGCAACAAAAGCCCATATCAAGAAGCTATACATGTGATTATTTGTGTTGTTGGGGTGATGATGGCAAAATAGTTGTCAAGTATGTTGGTGCCCTCAAGAAGAGGGAAATTATGAGAAATGTTTGGGTACCAAAAGCTTATGTGACTAACCCCCAAGGACCCAATCTCGTTTGGGTACCTAAATCTAGAACATAAACTTGTTTTGTAGGAATATGCCTCCGGTGGATCAAGTTGGGTGTTGGATAGTGGATGCACCAATCATATGACCGGGGCAAAAGATATGTTCTCCTCCTTTCAACCAAGCAACGACTCATGCAACAACATTGTGTTTGGTGACAATGGTAAAGGAGAAGTGCTTGGTTTGGGTAAAATTGCTATCTCAACTGACAATTCCATATCTAATGTATTACTTGTGCATTCGTTGAGTTACAATTTGTTATCCGTTTCTCAACTTTGTGAAATGGGTTACGATTGTCTCTTTACGGATAAGGGTGTGACCGTCTCTAGAAGAAGGGATTCCTCTATTGCATTTAAAGGCGTGTTGAAGGGAAAACTTTACTTAGTTGACTTCTCAACTAGTAAGGTAGAGCCTACAACATGTCTAATGGCAAAATCTAGCATGGGTTGGCTTTGGCATCGCCGACTAGCTCATGTTGGGATGAGGAACTTGGCCCAACTTCAAAGAGAAGGGCACATCCTTGGACTAACCAATGTTTCTTTTGAGAAAGATAGGATTTGCAGTGCGTGCCAAGCCGGAAAGCAAGTAGGAGCAAAACATCCAATCAAGAACATTGTGTCGACCACAAGACCATTGGAGCTATTGCATATGGATCTCATCGGACCCATTGCTTATCAAAGCATCGGCGGTAACAAATACGGTTTCGTTATTGTTGATGACTATTCTCGTTTCACTTGGGTGTTCTTTTTAGCAGACAAAAGCGAAACGCAAGGTATCTTCAAGAAGTTTGCTAGAAGAGCACAAAATGAGTTCGACATCAAAATCAAGAAAGTGAGAAGCGACAACGGGACCGAGTTTAGGAACACCAACATAGAAGAGTATCTTGATGAAGAAGGGATCAAGCATGAGTTCTCCGTTCCATATACCCCACAACAAAATGGGGTTGTGGAAAGGAAGAATAGAACTCTTGTTGAAGCTGCAAGATCTATGTTGGATGAGTACAAGACTTCCCATGGATTTTGGGCGGAGGCAATGAACACGGCGTGTCATGCAATCAACCGCCTCTACCTTCACAAGCTAAAAGGGAAGACGCCATATGAGCTTCTAACCGGTAACAAACCAAAGGTGCATTACTTTCGAGTTTTTGGCTGCAAGTGTTTCATACTTAACAAAAGGGCCAAAAGTTCAAAGTTTGCACCTAAGGTACACGAAGGCTTTCTACTTGGTTATGGTACTAACGAACATGGCTACCGTGTATTCAATAATGCCACCGGCACTATTGAGTTAACGGTAGACGTGACTTTTGATGAATCCGACGGCTCTCAAAAAGAGCAAGTCAATGATGAGCTTGTAGGTAATGACGAGCCTCCATCCGAAGCTATCAAGAAGCTTGCAACCGGTGATGTAAGGCCCGTTGAAATACAAGATGATGAAGATGAACCATCACACACTCCACAAGATTCTCATATCCATCATGTGCATCCAAATGCGCATGATGAAGCTTCCGCAACTCCGAATGGTGGTAGTGTGGATGATGTTCAAGTGATACACCAAGTTGATGATCAAACACGAGCTCAACATGAAGTCCGACAAGAAGATGGGGACATCAATGCATACGATGAAGATGATGAAGATGGACCCATCCAACGAAGATCACCTGTGCCACACCCAAGAGTTCATCATACAGTTCAACGGGATCATCCCGTTGACAACATATTGGGGAGCATACGGCGTGGGGTAACGACACGTTCTCGTTTAGCAAATTTTTGTGAACATTACTTGTTTGTCTCCTCTTTGGAACCTCTTAGGGTGGAAGAAGCACTTGACGATCCGGACTGGGTGATGGCTATGCAAGAAGAGCTGAACAACTTCACCAGGAATGAAGTCTGGTCCTTGGTGGAAAGGCCCAAGCAAAATGTGATAGGAACCAAATGGGTCTTCCGCAACAAGCAAGACGAGCATGGCGTGGTGACAAGGAACAAAGCACGGTTGGTGGCTCAAGGTTTCACTCAAATCGAAGGTTTGGATTTCGGGGAAACCTATGCACCTGTAGCTAGGCTCGAGTCAATTCGTATATTACTTGCCTTTGCTACTCACCATGATTTCAAGCTATACCAAATGGATGTGAAAAGTGCATTCCTCAACGGCCCCCTCTCCGAATTGGTCTATGTGGAGCAACCACCAGGTTTTGAGGACCCAAAGTTTCCCAACCACGTCTACAAGCTCGACAAGGCGCTCTATGGGCTTAAACAAGCCCCTAGAGCTTGGTATGATTGTCTTAAGGACTTCCTACTCAAAAAGGGTTTTGAGATAGGAAGGGCCGATGCTACTTTATTTACTCGCAAAGTTGATAATGATATCTTTGTGTGCCAAATATATGTCGATGACATAATATTTGGTAGTACTAATGTTGTCTTTTGTGAGGAATTTAGTAGGATCATGACCAAAAGGTTCGAGATGTCCATGATGGGTGAGTTGAAGTACTTTCTTGGATTCCAAATCAAGCAACTCAAGGATGGCACGTTCATCAGTCAAACCAAGTATACAAGAGACATGCTAAAGAAGTTTGAGATGGACAAGGCCAAACCCATCAAGACCCCTATGCCTACCAATGGACATCTTGATCTAAATGTGGATGGTAAGTCAGTGGACCAAAAGGTATATCGCTCTATGATCGGTTCATTACTTTACCTTTGTGCATCTAGGCCCGATATTATGCTTAGTGTGTGCATGTGTGCAAGGTTTCAAGCTAATCCGAAAGAATGTCATATTATGGCCGTTAAGAGAATTTTTCGATACTTAGTGCACACTCCGAATCTTGGCTTGTGGTATCCCAAGGGCTCCACTTTCGATCTACTTGGCTATTCCGATTCGGACTATGCCGGTTGCAAGGTAGACCGAAAGAGCACTACCGGGACTTGCCAATTTATTGGGAGGTCTTTGGTGTCATGGAGTTCTAAGAAACAAAATAGTGTTGCCCTATCCACCGCCGAAGCCGAGTATGTGGCGGCCGGCGCTTGCTGTGCTCAACTACTTTGGATGAAGCAAACACTAAAGGACTTCGGATGTGAGCAAACCAAAATTCCACTTTTGTGTGACAATGAGAGTGCTATCAAACTAGCAAACAATCCCGTAAACCACTCTCGCACAAAACACATAGACATCCGACACCATTTCTTGAGAGACCATGAAGCCAAAGGAGATATCGCAATACGCCATGTGAGCACCGAAAAACAACTAGCCGATATCTTCACAAAGCCTTTAGATGAGTCAAGATTTTGTGCTTTGAGGAGTGAACTAAATATCATTGATTCTCGTAACGTGGCTTGATGTCTTGCACATATTTGTTTTCACCTAGAAACCTAAACAAATGCTTTTGACAAATATTGTATGTGATTTCAAAATCTATTTTGCATGCTTTCACTTGTGTCCATAGCTATGTATTGATTCTATGAAATCTGGACATATTTGAAGTGTGTGTAGTATACCACACAAAGTCCTCCTGGAAACCCTCTCTGGATCCTCTGTTTTTCTGCCTGTCGGTGGTACCGCCATTGTGTCGGTACTACCGACGGCGGTAGTACCGGCCCCTATGGGCGGTTCCACCGACCGGTTACCTCCGAGTATAAAAAGGGGCGCGGTGAATCTTTTCCAACCCTAGTCAATCTCTTTTGACCGCGCCGCCACCAGTCCTTGTCTTCTTGCGCCATCTTCCGAGCCCGTTCTAGCCACCGTAACTTCTTCCTCTTCGATCTCTTTCCTCCTCCATCCAAATCCAAATCCCTCCGGTGGAAAGTTGCTTTGGAGCGTGGAGATCGTCTTGGTGGTGTTCTTGAAGCCCGAAGTTTCCTCCTTCATTGGATTTCGACCTCTTTTCGAGTAGCAAGGTACTAGGGTGTTCATGCCCGATCTCTCAATGTACTTTGTTCTAGGTCGATTCCTTTGGTAGGATTGTTCTATCTAGTATGAAGATGCTTCTAGGATGTATGGTTCGCAAGTTCATAGCGATTTGGTAGATTGGATTGAAGGAAACCGCACGCTGCTGTGCGGTCGGTAGTACCGCCCCCAGGGGTCGGTAGTACCGCCCGCGCGCAGCGAGCCGTTCTCCTTCCCGATTTCGATCGTCTTATTTGCTACATCCGTTGAAGTAATCGTTCCATCATCTTTGTCTCATGTTGGTCTATGCTATCTTTGTCTAGATGAGCCGGAGGCCCTCTCGTGCTCGTTCCCCTAGTGATGATGATGAGGATTATGCCGCCTTGGAGCAAGGTGGTCATGCGCAAGGGGAGCCGCCGCGTCGCAATCCCGGGCGCCGTGGTCGGTCTGGGAGTATGGATGACTCCTCTCGTCAGGTCCGTGGACGCTCGTCCGCGGGCCTTACGGGTCGTCGCAGCGTGGATAGCGCAAGGGCGAGCGGGAGCGGTCATGCCCGTGGCAGTGGGCATGCTGCTCCTCCTCCTCCTCAGCCTTCTCCGCCCCCTGTCGCTGGTCCGGCGGGACGCCTGCACAGCGTCATTGTGGGAGGAGTGCCTTCAGCTGGTCTCGATCGTGAGGGTCGCTCCATCGATCCTCAAGTTGGACCGGCATCCCCTCGGACTTCAGGGTTGATGCTAATCAACCGGGCTTTTGACATGCACCCTGAAGCCGAAGCTGTCATGTCCGCCGTCCCTCCCGCTCTTCTTGGAAATCCCATGGATTACTCCAATAGAAAGCGGGGTAGCTTGATGAGAAGGCAGCGTGAGGAGAACCCCTATCTGTTTATCAGAGATGCTTCAGTTGATCGGAGGTTCTGGTCAAGATTCCAGCAGGACTACTATGTGTCAGTCCTCTGGAAGGGTTTCTGTGCTAAGGGCCATCCCCCTCTTTTTGAGCACAAGCGGTTAGTTATCCGCTCCTTGACAGACAAGGACTCAGATGAGATTCAGTCTTTGGTGCAGAGGCTTGAGGAGTGGAGGATCTTGGGGTTGATCTCTGGTGAGCGCAGCTACAACCAGGAGATTCTCTGTCAGTTTTGGGCCACTTTGTTCATTGATAAGGAAGCTCGCGTGCTGCATTGGATGACCCAAGAGGTTCACTACAGATGTGCCTTCGTCACATTTGCTCGGTTGTTGGGCTTCGATCATGTGGACAGAGATGCCCCTCGTCTTTCAGAGATGTATGGAGGGGGTATGTACTTAGAGCAGTTGCAGAGCTCAGGTGTCTACATGGATGGTGCCGAGGCAACCTTCAAGGTCCAAGGCCTGAAGCCTGCCTACTATGTGCTCAACAACCTGATGCGCCTAACTCTGGATCCTAAAGTTGGTGACCAGGACAACTTGAGAGATGATGCTGCCAAGGTCCTCGTCCGCTTTGCTCTGCCAGATGGACGGTTTAGCATCTCTCACTTTCTGTGGCAGAAAATCTCCGATGTTTACAATGATCCTCACAAGGCCTTGCCATATGCTCCATATCTTATGCATATCATTGAGCATGTGGTTGGCGCCACCTTCGAGTATGATCGCACCATGAAGGAGTACAGTGTTCGCAAGTTCACCTCGGCTCCTTCCAAGGACAAAGAAAAAGTTGATGAAGGTGGTGAGGTCCCAGCAGATGCAGCAGCGCCTGGCGAGGCTCAGCCGGGTGGAGATGTTCCCCATGCTACCGCTCCTCCTCCGCGTCGTGAGAGGCGTAGGGGTGGCGGTCTTCGCTCCGCCCTTGGCAAGATCTTTGAGTGGATGTGCTATCGGGCCGATCGTGACGAGCGACATCAGCAGGAGGTGCGTCAGCATCTCGGTCTTCCTCCGCGCTCTCCGGTCCGACCCCATCCAGATCCGTTTGCTGAGTACGATGCTCAGGCCCGGAGTGGTGATGATGATGATGATGATGATGGTGGTGGTCTCCCCCAGCAGCAGCCCCAGCAGCAGGCCCAGCAGCAGCCCCAGTTTCCAGGTGGTGGTGAGGCGGGTTTTTACAGCTCCATGCTGTATCCGCCCCATCAGTTCTATCCTCCGCCACCACCTCAGTACCAGCCTCATTCCTTCTTCCCTGACTATGGTATGGGCACGTCCTTTGCTGGCGGGTCCACATCGTATCAAGGAGGGGGTGGTGGCTCGTACATGGGCTTTGCTGGCCCCGACGCCGATCCAGCTGGGAGTGGTGGTCCTCGCGACTCTACACCACCACCTGATTCTTCGGCTCCTTCATCCTTCCCTGGTGGTGACGTTGGAGAGAGTGCCTATTCCTCTCTCTTCGGGGGCTCTTATCATGATGGATCTTCTAGCAGCTATTATTGATTCTTTGCTTATCTTGGCCTACCCGCTTTGGTACTTGATGCCAAAGGGGGAGTGTTAGGCTTATCTTGTTGTAATAGCTGTAAGAAAGGGTAATCTTTGAGACTAAGTATGGTATGCTACATTTTATTTGTGATATGCTGAGGATGTAAAACTTTTATGCTTATTGTTATATTCATGCTTGGTTCATCCTCGTTATTGATGCTCTTGTCATGGTGATTGTTGTTTTCGATATGGCTATGTGATTTGAGTTCTTTTCTTTCTTCAATAGCCATTCGCTTTTCTTATTACATTGTTATGTGTATCACCATGTCATACCGTTTATGCATCACAAATTGATATATTTGATGTTGTCACACACTTAGGCACCCCACGGATTGCAAAATTTAGGGGGAGCTCTTGTTCTTGTGTATGCAACCTTGCTTTCTAATCAAGGTTTGAAATTAATATCCAAAGCATACACTAAGGGGGAGCTTCAACTAAATTTTGGAATTCAAAAGCTTCAATTCTTTCTATCCCTAATTGTAAGCCTAAGTTGGTTGTCATCAATTACCAAAAAGGGGGAGTTTGAAAGTGCATTCGCCCCCAATGTGGGTTTTGGCTAATTAATGACAATCAAATTAGGGACTAACCAGTTTATAAAAGCATGTATGCAGGTGTTAGTCCTTTGAAAGATTTGAAACGTTGAAATCTCGTGAACAAAGCACGTAGGATATTTTTGGACATAAAGATGCCTAGCTCAAGTGGTAGTTTAAAATTTCAATTTTAAACTTGAGTTATAGGTAAGCCGGACTATGAAGAGGGTCACAAAGTAAGTTGGCTAGATGTGGAGAAAAGTGCTCAAATCGACTAACCTTAGTTCGCTTGAGAGACACCGCACAATCACGAACACGTAGAGGGTAATTTCATATGGTCGGTGGTACCGACCATGGGTGGTCGGTGGTACCGACCACGGCTTCTCTGCGCAGCGCTCAAACACCCTCTCTGTGTTGGTCAAAAAATGACCTGGCGGTAGTACCGCCATAACCTCGGTACTACCGCCCGCGGTGGTACCGACGCAAGGTCGGTAGTAACCTGGTTTGCAACCCTCTCTGGATAGAGTTGTTTTTGACCTAGCGGTGGTACCGCCATTACCTCGGTAGTACCGCCCGCGGTGCTACCGACCCATGGCCGGTAGTTTCCAATTTTGCAAGGCTCTCTGTTCGCGCTGTTTTTGGCCTGGCGGTAGTACCGCCATTACTTCGGTAGTACCGCCCCCGGTGCTACCGACGCAAGGCCGGTGGTAACCAAGTTTGCAGAGCTCCCTGTGTAGAATTGAAAAAGGCCTGGCGGTGGTACCGCCATAACCTCGGTACCACCGGGATCGGAGGTACCGACGGAGGTCGGTGGTAACTTGGCTTTGCGAGGCTCTCTGTGTTGTGTTGAATATGACTTGGCGGTGGTACCGCCATAACCTCGGTACCACCGGCCTCGGAAGCACCGACCCAGGTTCGGTGGTTGAAAGTTTTTCAGGGCTCTCTGGACTGACTAGCCTTTGACTTGGCGGTGGTACCGCCATTACCTCGGTACCACCGACCTCGGAGGTACCGACCCTCGGGCGGTAGTTTCCGAGGGACCGAGTCCCTAACTGAGTTGCTCTCTGTTCGAGCTTGTTTTGGCCTGGCGGTGGTACCGCCATTACCTCGGTACCACCGGCCTCGGTGGTTCCGACCTTGGCCCGGTGCTTGTCAGTTTGACCAGATCTGGGTGTATGCGACCGTTGTGACATGGTCGGTGGTACCGACCATGGGTGGTCGGTGGTACCGACCAGCCTCGGGACTGAGGGAGTATAAATGCCTCCCCTCTTCACTTTTCACGGTCACGGACTTACACGATACACTTATTGCTGACCTAACTCTAGACAAACTCTCTCCAAGCATTGACTCACCCCTCTCTCTCCCCCTTTGCTCCTAGATTCATTCCCCTGCGAGATTTGAGCTAGGGAAGTGAGATTCGAGAGTGGGAAGCATCAATCTTCGACTTGAGCACTTGGTTTCCATCTTGCCGGCTTGTTTTGTGTCTTTTACTCTTGAGCTCTTTGAGCTCTAGCCGGTTAGGTGTTCTTCGTGGTAGCCCGTATTGATTTACTTGTGAGGGCTCCCCGAAGCGTTTGTATTACCCTGAGATTTCTAGTAGAGATACTCTCGTAGCCTTTGTGGTTGCTTGAGTGAGGCGAGGAGGTGAAATAGACTCCGACCTTTGTGGTCACCTCAACAACGAGGAAGTAGGCACTCCTTAGTGGATTGGCCGAACCTCGGGATAAATCTTGTGTCCCGTGTGCTTGTTGTTGTTGTCCCTATTTTCTCTACTTCTCTTGTTATTGTGTTCTTCGTGTTCTTCCTATCCCTATCTCGTTCTTAGGTTGGGAAGGCTCGATCTACATCAAGGGGAGCAACCAAGGTTTCGTGAGAGTAGTTTTACCATAAATTATTCTTTGGAAAGTTGGCTAGAAACTTGTTTTATCTTCATAGCTTACTTTCATCGGATTTGTAGTTTCTTTTAGGATCCCGGTTGTGCCGTTTGTTTGTGTTGGTAGTACCGGTGTTTCACACCCGGTAGTACCTACCCAAACAAACCGGCCTCTCCGGTTGCTATCTAACTACATCTTATAGTTTGTGAAGTTTCAGACAGTCAAAAATCACCTATTCACCCCCCTCTAGGCTGATTCGGTCCTTTCACCAACTCAGTCGGCTTGTCCAGTCGACCAGGTTGAATCTGATCCAGCTCAGTCGGCTTGCCTGGCCGACCAGGTTGAATCTAAACTAACTCAGTCGGCTTGTCTAGCTGACCAGGTTGAATCTGAACCAACTCAGTCGGTCTGCGCAGTCGGCCAAGTCGACTTTGAGCCGACTCAGTCAGTTTGCCAAATCAGCTTGGTCGGCTCCGGTACGACTAGCCCAGTTGATTCATCCATAGAACTCTCAGATCGACCAGAATTAATTCTTAACAAAAGCAAGGCCGATTTGGAAGATTGGAGAACTCCCTTGTTGAAATATTTTTCGTGATCCAAGCGCTGAAGTTGATCATAATGTTCGGCGGAGTGCATTTAAATATGTGATGTGTAACAATAGCTCTATCAAAGAACTGCCGAAGATTCATTGCTTAAGTGTTTGGGACCTGATCAAGCAAGACTGGCTATGGGAGTCATCCATGCACTTTGATTAAACTCATCAAGAGAGAAAATTGAGATAATCCAAGGAGGTGACCTTGAACAAGCACCAAGTTGGAAAGTCTTGTATAGAGTGATCAAAGTGGTGTTCGGAAATTCATATTTGCTGGAGACGTTGCGAGGTGAAAGTCTCACAAGAGCAATGAACGGGAGGTATTTGAAAAGGTACTTTCCAAGTGTTTGGCAAGAGGCCTGAGTGCTTTCTAAACAATGGCCAATACATGTGTCGCCCTTAGTACAAAATATGGTCGATGTATACATCGTCTTTAGATGCTAGATAGCCTATGAGTTGGGTATCGTGACTCTTTAGTGCTTTAATTGTGTTTTTAGGTTCAATGCATTATTCACCTAAAAACAGGGGGGCATATGTTGACACTCAAAAATGTCCCAAGCGTATAATGGACTCCACCATCAAGTTTTTGTCGTCAAGATGGCTGAGACCTCTTGAGAGACTTCCAACCAGGTAAAACTGGTCGGAGGTGGCAAGACAACAGTAGAGACCAGCTCCATTAAACCTGCATATACGTACAAGATGGAAATTGTATGTACATGCCATAACCGAATAAACAAGTCATGTTTGGAGTTTTATTCGGTCAGGAGTCCTATTTGATTACGAAAAGACCAGCCGCCCTATAAATATAAAGGGTGACGGCCGATTGAGATCTCATCTATCCAATCGTCAAATCAATCTACTACAACCCCTTTGCCCTCTTCTCCAACCTCATGTTGTTCATCCCTTGATCTGACGACCAAGGATGGCGCCCTAGGCTCGTCGGCCGACCTAGGGCAACCCGACGACGTCCATGCCCTGACGGGATCCCTCCCGGGCAAGAGCTTCGACGGTTCCTTTGCTAGTTTGCCCGAAAACTAGTCGTTCTTCGTCATGTAAGTGCGATAGCTATCCTTTGCTGGTTTGCTTGTAAACCTAGTCGTTTTTCACCACGTAAGTGTGACCTCCTCACTGCGTTCTTCGGTCCGTGGCGACCCGGGCGTCAAAGCCCCTAGCTGGTGTGTGATCCGAAACACTTTCGGCGTCAACACTATTCAACCAAAATCAGCTATAATTTCTAACAAACCATATAATAAATTTTTTTTCTCTCACAAAAACCAGCCTTACAAATCAGTCGCAGCCAAAATAAATTCCTGTCCAACAGAGCCTAGAACGTGATAAGGCCTAAGACAAATTATTTAACTGTTTCGCCAAAACAAGATACACCGTACGATTTTGCCCATCAGGGATTTATGTTACTGATTACACTATGGATCACTACCCCATAGGACCCATAAGGGATATTCTGATTATTCTACCCACAACTCATAAGTTGGCTTCTTTTCTACAAGTTAACATAAACTCATGGTGAACTGAATCAAGTTACCAGAGTATACAGTCTTGCATTCCTTCTGTTTCAAAATATAAGGTGTTTTAATTTTTTAAAATTATGCACTTAGATGCACACTGTGTCTAGTCTAGATATATAGTAAAAACAATATATGTAGAAAATCAAAACATTTTATAGTTTAGGACTAAGGGAGTGATCTTTTTTGCGGTGTATGGAATGCCATTTATTTATCATTTTAAATCTTGAATAATTATTGAATAATTAAATAGGTTTGAGACCTTTTTTAACAAAAGAAGATGCCGAAAGGCCAGATGTTCGTTATATTATCTAAAAACTATATACAAGGTGTTAGTCATGGAAAATGCTCAACAAGGCAATGGTTGGAGACAAGGGCTAGGGGGAGGGGGGGACCTACGGATTGATGAATCGATTTTTTTTTTGTTTACCTTGGTGCCTAAGGATGTACTACTCACTTGACTTAGGTTCTGTTTAGCATGATTCCAAACATTTCTTGTTCTTTGCTATAGTAACTCCTAATTCATTTTAAGAGAAAAAACATCTACAATGAGAGTCAGCCACCCCGAAGTTCTACCAAACGGGTCTTAGACTATCCGCACTCATCGACCTCTAAATTCATCCTCTATCCATCCATGTCATCAAGATTCTTTCATCTATACCGCTTTCTTCCGCACTCATCAGACCTCTATATCAACCTCTATATCAAGTAGGGCCCACATGTCAGGTTTATTTATATTATCCTCCCCACTCTCTCTCATTCCTCCCCTCTCTCTCTCTCTCTCTCTCGCTCCCACGCCGACCACGCCGCCCCCGCCGCCCCCTCCCCACCGCGGCCATGGCGGACCTCCCACGCGTGGGCTGCCTCCTTCGCGGGCGGCGCGGCTCCTCCCTCCCCACCGCGGCCATGGCGGGCCTCCCACGCGCGGGCTGCCTCCTTCGCGGGCGGCGCGGCTCCTCCCTTCCCCTTCCTCGCGGGCGCCGGCGCGGAGACCTCCTCGCCGTGGTGGGTGGAGGCTAGAGGAGGGCGCGAGTGGCGAGCGGCGGGCGGCCTCGCCCTCCTCCGGCGGCCCTTCCTCCCTCTCCAGCCGGCGGACGGCGTGCGGGCGGCCTCGCCCTCTCCTCCACTGAGCACGCGCACCCCTGCGCGTCCATGGCGGCGGGCGAGGAGGCGGGCGTCTCCATGGCGGATCCGGCGGCCGTCCGTCGCGGATCCGGCGGCCTCGTCCTCTTCTCCGGCGCGGACGGCGGGTGCCGGCGCGGCCCGGAGTTCTTCCTCCCTCTGTCTCTTCTCCGACTCGTCGCGGAGGCCATGGTGCGCACCCTTCCCTCTCCCCTTCCCCCCTTCCCTGTCCGCGCGCGAGCAGAGGTGGGGCCGCGCGGGGGTAGCGGCCGCCCTGGAAGACGCCAGGGATGGCGGTCGGCGCGGCGTAGCGGCGCCGATAGCGGTCACCGCTGCAGCTTCGCTCCGCGCCATCCATCTGCCGTGGCGTCGCCGTGGCGGGTAGCGGACGGCATACAGGCTCCCAGTGCGGGTAGTCTTAAGATGCGGTGTGCCAATGCAACCCACGTGGCTTCAATGGCATATGCGGATTCCATACTTTCTTCCACCATAAATTAGTTAAAGCACATTATAGTTTGCATCAATAAAAACGAACTGTATAGCACGTAAAATAAGTTAACATCAATTAATATACTAGTCACAAACTAAATGAAAATGATATACTTATAGGAGTGTTTAGAGAAGTGCTTTATCATATTTCAATGTAGATAGTTGATATCCATCCATATCATCATAGGTTTGATGTGATTATTATCCAAATTTGGATCATAGCAAATGATTAAAAAACCAGGTACATCTATTTTTGCTATGGATATTTCATATAGGTGAATAATTGCATAGTTTAAGTAATTGTCGTCCCTTTACACCTTCATCCCTAGAATCCAAAATCGGAACTGTCCTCGGCGCCCAGAGGCAGACTTGCCATCTGCCAACACTAAAGATGGAAACAAGTGCATACCTGTTAGGTGCAATAAACCTAGACCCGCGCCTGTGAAGAAAAACTATACTTGCTAAAAAAAAACCTATACCCACATACGGGTACAAAAGAGGGTCAAAACCTGTGCCCAAGCGGGTAACGTGTTAGAGCAACTCCAGCAGCCCCCCTACTTAAGCCCTCATAACTAAATATGAGACCTCAGGTAAAAAAACGAGCTCCAGCAGAGCCCCTACTAGGGTCCTAAAATTTGAGCGGGCTCTCAAATTCTTCACTCGGTCCTCATTCCTGTTGGGCCAATAGCTCGGCTCTCATCCGTGATTTTGCACTCTCACCCCTCCCTCACCTCCCCACGACGGTCGACTTTCCGTGGAAGCCCCCGACTTGACTTCCCATGACCGAGTTAGTCTATGACAACTAGACCCCACATGTCATTGGCAGTTTAAATAATTTTGAGTACTCTATTTTGAGAGCCATTGCTGGAGACAAGACCCTCAAAAGTAGGAAAAACATTCACATAAAAAGTAGAGATCCTGTTTTAAGAGCTACTGATGGAGTTGCTCTTAGCCATGGGTTGCCTGTGCCTGAGAAACTGGTAGGTACTAGCAAATTGCGTCTGTGAAGTACGCATAACACTCAAACTATTTCATCTATTGGGCCCAGAAGCAATCCATTTCAGCAGTTGGGCTAAGAGGCCAAGCTGATGCAGTCTAGCCATCCATTGATGACATGACCCTATAAGTTCTATGGATTTTTATTAATTATTATAGTTTGACATTTTAAATATTGACTACAAATTTAACTTTGTAATATTAGTTTGAACAGGAATAATCATATTGCAAATTTACTACTCGAATTTTGACTATCTATATTTATTTCGGTTATTATAGTTACAAAATTAAGTAATTACTACTGAATGTCTTTTGCAAAATTATCTTTTGTTTTGGCTAGAAAATAAGTATCATAAGAAGGATTATTCCTACCGCTCCTACTAGCATGGATCTCTAAATGGATCACTAGTTGAGAGATTTAAGATATTGTAGGATGATTGGAGCTACTATTCTATGGTGAAATGGATTTTAAAAATGTATGAGTTTACGGTTTTGGATACTGCACATCTAGGCCCACGTCCATAAAAGCCACTGAGTCGGCCTTTATGTCCATTAATAAACTCATGAGTAGAGAATTGACCTATATTCATACCCTAATAATAGAGTAAAACATCAGGTTTTAAATATACTTCCTTCGTATGAAAATAGAAGTTATTTAGACAAGATTTGATTAAACATTGAGAATATAAATCATGATTAATTTTAAATTGTTGAGTTTAAAGATGTAAAAAATATATAAATAAATTTGTCTTAGAAGTACTTTCATAAAAACATATTTATATTACTTTACAATAAATATTTTAAAAAAATAAGTGGTCAAAGTTATGTCTTGAACGACTTCTATTTCCATATAAGAGTACATTGGTATCCTTAGCCAGCACAGATGTTGTAGGTACCCACCCGCATGTTTTCTCCTTCGGTACGTACTGGTATGGAACATGGATCGATCAGCAAGGAGCGGTGGGGAGCTATCGAGTTCACAACACTGGGCTGGGGGACCGGTGAACCCGTGCAGGTGCAGGCGTGCAGCGCAGATCACAGGAGGCGCCTGCAGGTGTGTCGCGTACTCTCTCCGTACGTAAATAACTGTCGTTCTCGCTTTCCGAGAAAAAGTTACCGACAATTATATATTAAAATATGTTAATATTTATGTTAAGTAATTAATATCATCGAAAAGATCTTTACATCTAGTTTTTTAACAAAATTGTGTGGAGATATAAATATTACACATATTTTCTACAAATTGAGTCAAACACGTGGCACGCACACCAACGACAACACTCATTTAGGGACGGAGGGAGTATGTTTCGGCTGCCGTGCGAGTGCGAGTGCCGTCGAATCGGGCCGCAGTGCCTGGACAAAAACGCCTCGAGTACCGACGCTACTGGGCCCCGGATGCTTACGGTGTACCAGCACGACATGCGTATACGAACAGCTAGGTATTCTCTCTCAAGCTTTTGTCCGTTGCAGATTGCATGAAAAAAGGGGGAGGAATGGTTGCCATGAAATACAGATACAGTAGAGCTGCTGAATGTACATTGAGCAGCAAGCTGATCGATCGCTGATTACAAGTAAAGCCAAATCAGATAGCAGGGTTTTATATGATTCTTTTCTGTGCATAAATAGAAGATCAGTAGGTAGATGATGAGCAGAAGGGGAGAGAATAAGAGAAAAGGAACATCATCAAATGGAACATTATGGCTAAAAGGACCAAAGTGGAATTAATAATAATAATTAATAATGGCAAAAGAAGGAACAAAGAAAAGAGGCTAGAGGGGACGAAGGCGCTTGATTAATTGCAATTTTGCACAAGAGCCATTGGTCTGGTTGTTGTTGTTCTGTTACCCTGCTCCGCCGCTGCAGATGCCGGTGAGCAGCACCGGCAGCCGCACCAGGGACGACGAAGACGACGACGAGCCTTCCGACGCCCGCAGCAGCCGCCACCTGCCCCTCTCCTCCGCCGCGGCCTGCTGCTGCGGCTGCGGCTGTAGCGGAGGCCGCACTCTGCCGTCCTCGAACAGCGCCGTGGCGGCGGCCGTCTCGCGGCCCGAGGCGCCGGTGCCGCCGTCGCAGAGGAAGTCGGCGCCCGCGAGCTGCCGCTCCATGTCCAGGAACTCGCCAAGCGACGTCGGCGGCCCGCCGTCGCCGTGGTCCCGGCACAGCCGCCACCAGCTGCCGCCCAGGCTGCGCCCGCGCCGCCGCCGCCTGCGGCGGCGGCGGCGCCGGCCCCACACGCCCGCGCTCCTCGCCTCCTCCCTGTCCGGCGCCGCGCGCTGCGGCGCCCCTCCCGCCGCATCCTCCTCGCCCGCCGCCGCCGCCGCCCTCGCCGCCCGCCGCTCGCCGAACGCCGCCGACACGCCCATCAGCGTCCCCAGCGTCGTGCTCCGGTCCGGGAAGAAGGACCCCGTCGACTGCCCCCCACCCACCCCCACAAGAAGCGAGGCGAAACGTTATCCACAGTGACACACACACCATGTCAAGCTAGGCTGGATTCGAGAAACGCAGGCAGGAGGAATGCGATTGGTCGACCAGGTTGACGAGAAGATAGATGAGACCCGAGAACCTGGATGAAGGTGAATAGTTACTACCTCGGTGTCGAGGTCGGAGGAGGAGGGCGAGGAGTCCGCGGAGGGGGAGGTCGGGATCATGTCGGCGTCGAGGTCCATTATATCGCCTCGCCGGCACCCCCCGCCGGCTCCGGCACGGCAGAGGCGTGGCCGGGTGTGGGCAAGGCGAGGAGGTGTCGAGTGTCGTGGTGGTGGTGGAGGCCGGAGGGCGAGGCGAAGTTAAAGGGTTTAGACTACTCGCACTCGCATAGGCTATACTGTCCGGCAAACACTTTTACCGTAAAAAAAACAATCGCAGTGGGAGCCGCTATCTCATTCTGTACACGCACGGGTCCGCTAAAAACACAGGAGACGAAAGCGTTTAGACTATCTGCACCGCGGGCCTGGACACCAGCCGGTACCCTGCCACGGAGGACGCATGCCGTTCTGAAGAGCTGCAGCGGGGGCCTGGACACCGGCCGGTACCGCGCGCCGAACGCCATTTCCAGCGCCTGCGCGCAGCCTGTGGCGTTCGGCCGGTACCGGCCTGCCGCGCGGGGCCCGCGACGTACGTCGGGGAGAGAGATGGCCGCGCCGGAGCCCGGAGGCGACCATCACCGGCGCTGTGCGCGCGAGCTCCGCGCCACCATGGACGGGGGGCCGACGGAGCTGCCCGAGGAGAGAGAAGATAGGGGAGAGAGGAGCCCGCCGCCGCGCCTACCCAAAGCAGAGGCAGAGAAGCGGAGCCGGAGCAGAGACGTCGTTGCCGTCCGTGGCCGCAAGCGCCTCGTCGTTCCTCCATGGCTGCCCCACCGGAGCAGCCCGTGCATCCGACGGAGGTGATGGCCGCGGCGGGTCGCCGAGATCCGCAGCGGCGAGCTGCCGGGCCGTCGCCGTCGCGCGAGGTGCTGGGCGCGCGCGTGGATGGGGGCTGACCGCATGCCCGCTCGCCCGCGCGACTCGCCTGCCAGGGAGGGAGAGGCCGGGCCGGCGAGGATCCCCGCCGCCGGAGCCCCGCTGCCCTCTGCTCTGCGGGCTTCGGATAAGGAAGAGAGAGAGACCGGTTGGGAGGGGAAAAGAAAGGGAGAGAGAGTGAGGGTGTATGACATGTGGGACCCACGATATGGAGGTAGGAATATAAAGGTTGATGAGTGCGGAAGAAACGTATATGGAGTAGAGAATCTTGATGACCAGGACTTATGGAGTAAGAAAATGGAGGTTGATGAGTGCAGATAGTCTTAGCGGGAGTGAAAGCTGGGCCCGGGGCATGCGTGGCAGCGCGCGGAGAGGGCGCTAGGGGGTGCCTGCATGGTGTCAGAATGGGTCCCACCGGTTTTAAGATAGAAAAAATGTTATATCTCACGAACCGAAAATCCAAATTAAATTCCGATTGCACCATTGAATTCGTTATAATTAATTCTTCAAAACTAGATCTCATATGAATATATTTAGATAAAGTGACAAGTGGGTCCACAGTGGATAGAGGATGATATAGAGGATGGATGGATGCAGGAGAAATGAGTATAGAGGAGAGAATCTTGATGACCAGGCAGTATAGAGGATGAAAATAGAGGAAGGTGAGTGCAGATAGTCTTATAGGCAGCTGGCGGTGCCTTTTGCTTGCTTTTGTTCTCTCGTCGGGGCATCCATCCGGTGAAGTCGTACAAAGTCCTATGACCCAACAGACCAGCTGCACACGGCTTAGGGCGTCCGCAATGGTGTTCAAATCACTAGCTATTTGATCTCTAGGAAGAATGCTATTGGTTTTCAATTGCAACTTACAAATAGCTAGCTAGATGGCTGCAACTTGCCTGTCTCCTCTATATGTCTCGGTTTGTGTCTCTGTACACGTGGAGACCATTCATTGTTTCACGTTCTCCCAGGCTAGGCCCACATAGATTTTTGCATCCACTCGCATAGAGCCCCGTCTGCCCAGCTCTCCGTCACCGTGTGTTAGGCGCCCATACGGAGTAATTCACCTCGTTCTCTATAAGCTTATCTGGGATGCCGGTACGACTACTCGAGGTCGGAGATGGTGAATCTTAGCTATTTGTTCGGATACTGGAGGTTGGAGACGATGGATCTTGGCTGCCGATCCGGGCCACTGGTTTGCCGGGGCCGGGCAGGAGCTTTGATGGAGATGCATGAGGACGGAGCAACGCCCGTCCAGCCACAGGCGGTGAGAGGTAGTGGATCGTCACTATGTTGCCCGCGGCCATGCTCATCGCTTATGGTCGGCACGGGACATGGACACATGGTGCGGTCATGCTACAGTTCGCCGTCACCGCTATCACCGAGTACTCTCCTCTGGCCTCGGGTGCCCACGCGAACCCATCAGGAGGATCAACCTGGAGGTCACCAATGAGGTACTCTGGGACCTCTTCGCCGGCGGCGACAACGACAAAGGAGTCGTGGCGTGTCTTCGAGGCTTCATGCTCGATCGGTAGCGCTTCGGTCTCCCGCCCTGCACGGCTGCACGTGCCCCACCATAGCCACCGCCATCGACAATAGCAAGCACTTGTCGTTCACCGGCTGCCTACGGATATGATTAGGGGCTGGTGGCGGCTCTGTTATCTCGAAGCTTGTGGTGCGGACGGAGAAAATAAAAGGATTCACCTTTGAAGAGATACGCATAGATGCCATCCATCCATACGGAGACACGGATGGGGACATGCACAGGAGACACACAAGTCGTAGCCTATCGAGAAGAGAGATATTAGGAAGTCGCTAGCTATTTGATCTCTCTTCTTAATAGCCAATAAGAGTGCTATATTTTTATTATTTTTATACACCATCTCGCTAGCTATTTGTAAAGTGCTATTAAGAGTCAATAGAATTCCTCCTAGTTAGCTATTTAACAACCATTGCGGATGGAGTGAGCATGAGTTGAGGGACTGTGCGTGTCATGAGTCATGAGTCATGACTCGTGACATCTTCGAGGCGTTGAACTTTCTCGCCAGCTTGACATGCAAGTTCTGCGCCTTGCCGATCTAGAACACATCAATATACGCACCTTCTTTTTTTTTTGGTTTTTGCCTTGTTTTTAGTTAGTGAGAAATCTTGTATTGTTCCAAACAAGTCATGTATAAATTTTTGGTGAGTTCTCACTCGACAATCGACATCTGAAGGAGCTCTTCGTGTACGTACACATGGTGGTCCTTTATTTGGTCGTCGTACGCAGAACGAGAAGCTTTTACCTTTGCCTCGACCTTCGTATTTGGCCCACACATGTTTTGCGAGCCTTCATCGTGCCACTCGGACCTAACGGCATCATGGTACATAATGGTACATGATGCAAGTGACAAGAACTTGAGACGATGACACCGGTTCTATATACTAGTATTGTAGAGCAATGGCCAAGAGGACCGACCATTCACCCAAAGAAAGGGCAACCCAGGACCAAACAAGGGGTAAAAAACAAGCAAACTTTGGAACGCAGCCAGCAACCAATTCGGTAATTTATCTAGAACGGCTGAACCATTTTTAGCGCATGTAGCTACGCAGAGCATCAAGATTCCCCTACTATACTACACTAGGGTAGAAAAATCAAAAGAAATGAGCTACAGTACTAGAGAGCGGAACTACCCTAGCAAAAAATTTCTAGCTAGACCGCCGCTAGACGCAACGATCAAGGACGCCGGTGATTTGATACCAACTGCTAGTAGAACTGATTGACCACTGAAGTGAAAGGATTCGTTCAGAAATGGAGATTAGTTACATGATCATGCAACATGCCTTGGACTGCTAGATTAAGATTGTTGCTAACCCCTAGGCCCTAGCTATCGGTATGGACTTTTCCTTTGTGAAAGCTTCTTAAATTTTTCAAGGATTCGAAGTTAGTGCTTGTTTAGTTTTAGAATTTTTTTGACAAAAGTCCTATAGCATTTTCGTTGTTATTTGATAAACTTTGTCTAAACATAGACTAAATAGGCTAAAAATATTCGTCTCGACATGTACATACTAAAAGTATAATTAGTTATTTTTTATCTATATTTAATGTTTCAGGCATATATCTAAAGATTGATGTGACGGGGAATCTAGGAAAGTTTTGGGAAGTTTTGGGGTTTTTTGGAAAACTAAACACCGCCTTAGGTGCGAGTATCTTGCACCTAGTTTCGTAGGGTTCGGGCATGTTTGGTTTGCTTCTAGGCAAAACTGAATTTGCTTTGGCATAAGGAACTCTCCGACGTTGGATTTTGAGTGCATGAAGATAAGATCCTTGCCTGATATATGAAGTGTCTTAGAGGATACAAACCAAACACACCTTTAAAATTTGGCCGAATACAAATATTCCTCAACAATAAGGATATAAATATTCCTTTATGGTTTGATTGAAATTATGCCTTTGTGATCTCCTGACCTCTAGGTCAGTCTCAATGGAAGTCTCATGAGGATGTCATGCACATTAAATACACCGCCACATCAGCAGATTATCACTTTTTGCATGAAACGAAGAGTAGAGAGCGAAGGAATTCGACACGAGCACGAGGCCGTGAAACGAGACTGAAACCCGCGTTGAGGGGGCTCGCAACCCCATTTTCCCGCGACGGCATGCGGCCGCAGGCCCTATCCAACGGCTAGCACTACTTCAAGATTCGTGCAACACACTGGGTCCGCATAACACTGCTATGAGATTCGCATATCGTATTTACGCACGAATCTTGAAGGGGTGATAGGGCCGGCGGCCGCATGCCGTCGCGGGATTGCGTTTTCGGGGGGCTCGAGCGTTTCATGGCGGGATAGCGCCGCGAGAGGAGAAGCTTCGTCCGCCGCGAGTCGCGCGCCTCAGTCGCCTTCGTCGAGAGAGGGGTCGAGCGCAGGGGCGCCTGCTATGGCCATGGACGCGACTACGCGAACGCAGGGGCGAGCGGCCTCCGCGAGCGGCTCCCCCATCCGCGCGCAGGAGCGCCGCCGAGCACGAGCACCACTCCGCCGCGAGCAGGCGCTAGTAGGAGCCCCGAGCGCGAGCCCTAGCCGCGGGCACCGCTCCGCCGTGGCCCCCACCGCGAACGAGCGCCCGCGCCGGGCAGGAGCCACGCCCTGAGCGCGAGCCCTGGCCGTGGGCACCGCTCCGCCACGGGCGTCGCTCCGCCGCGGGTGCCGCTCCGCCGAGCGAGCGCCGGGCAGGAGCTCCGCCGCGAGCGCCAGCCCTGGCCGCGGGACTCCGTCGCGAGCGTGACCCCGGCCGCGGAACTCCGCCGGGAACTGCACCCGTCCGCGTCGCTGCCCCCGTCAGCGTCGCGAGCCCCGCTGGTGGCATGGTCGCGAACTGCCCCCGTCGCGTGAGGCCGTCCGACGAGCTGCCCTCGTCCCCGTCGCGAGCCTTGACGTCCGCCTGGCCTTGAGGAGCTGCCCCCGTCCACTCTGCTAGAGGAGGTCCTGGTGGGGAAGAGAGGAGATCTGGTGGGGAAGAGAAGAAATTCCTTCACGCTGCAGCTGCGTGTGCTCTGGTGGGGGGAAAGAACGAGCTCCTTCACGTGGCTCTAGTGGAGAAGAAAGAGGGTAATTAAACTATACGTTGAGAGAGAAACTCGTTTCAAACGAAATTTTAATGTCTTGGAAACTAGGAGACTGGCCTTATAGTACACGTTGCTATATGGAGAGCTTCAAGATGCCCCTGCTAGAATAACTCTCCGCATACTAAAAAGAATAAACGTCTCTTTCTCCAAAGAGTCAGATAATTTTGAGTTTAATGAAGTATATAAAATACTGATATTTATGGTGTGTAATGAATATTCTAGATTCATCATAAAATATATTTTAATAATAAATTTGTTTGAGGATCCAAATAGTGATACTATTTTTTATAGGTCCAGTTAAAATTAGACTCGTTTAACATCTGGAGGTGGTATTTTTATAAATTTTTATTTTTATTGAGACGCAGGGAGGGAGCAGATGAGAATATGAGAATGCCTGGGAAAATGTCCATTCCATCCTATAGACGCACAGCAATCAAGAGCACCGGTGACTTGAGATACAGTATATATGAAGTTGATTGAAGTGAAAGGAAGCGTGTGATTAGTTGAGAAACGAATGTTTAGTTCGGCAAAACAGTGCCAGCAGTACTTGTTTCCAAAAAAAAGAACTACTCTCTCCGTTCCAGAACAAGTGTCGTCCGAAAAATGTATCTGTGAGAGAAACACGGATTTCTAGTGACACTTATTTTAGAAGGGAGGAAGTACCTACAAATGCACCGCACGGAGACAAGTGCACCAAGAACAGCCGAGCATTTGCTTCGAATTGACTGGGAACGAATATTTGCTTAATGAGATGCTTCTCCTACGAGGAATAACACTATTTCTCGTGAGCGAGTGGCATTACCAGACGTCCAGGCATGTACCGCTCTGTTCGGCGCAACTTATAAGTCGATTGGATAACTGATAAGCTGAAACTTCAATGATTAATTTATACGCATTAAAGTCGGTCTATAGTTCAAGTTAGGCTCTATTTGACAAAATTTATTGAAGGACCGAATCGGCGACCAGGGGGTGAATGAGAGCCTCAAATTTCTTCTCGAGAAACGATGGCCCTTGTCCCAGAAAATCACCGCAAAAGCGAAGACTCAAACAACCAGTGAGTTCACGACCTACGAAAAGGTGGATACCCTAGGAGATGTCCTAGAGGTACAACGGAACTACCGAAGAACCCCCAAAACCAAGCGCCAAAGCAACGGGGCAAAACTGCACAAGCAAGCTCCTAAAACAAACGAACCTCTGATAACGGAACACCCCACTCCTATGGAGAAGAGGAAAGTGTTCGACCAAAACTACTTAGGCCAACTGGTGAAAAAGCACCTTGGAAAGATCCTTATGAAGTTAGAAAACTAACGCAACAGACAGATCTCAAATCGGAGCTCGAACGCAAAAGATACGGACGCTAAAACCATCGAAACTCCGAAAGCGGAACACTTAACTCCTATGGAGAAGAAGAAAGTGTCTGACCAAAAATACTTTGACCAATGGTGGCAAAAGTACTTTGGAATGATCCTTAAGAAGTTAGGAAACCAACGCAACAAACGGATCTCAAATCGGAGCTCATACGCAAAAGATACGGACGAAAACAACAAAACTGTGCAGTGGCGGACTGTCCGCTAGTGAACCGCGGACTGTCCGCTATTGAACCCCGGACAGTCCGGGAATGAGTCCCGGACAGTCCGCCGTTCAAAAATGAAAACAGCGACCTCGCTGCCCGTGAACAGCCCCGACCCCCGGACAGTCCGGGGATGAGTCCCGGACAGTCCGCCACTGTCCAGAAAGCCCAAAAACAGCTCGGGACAAAACCAAAATCGATTGGATCTTCACCAAATCGAACGGGGCTGCAACCAAACTTCTCCCAAGTGTTCTTCTATGTGTTGGGAAGCTAATCCTAGGATATCATCGCTCCAAAACAACTAATCCATGAGAAATCGGAAGAACACTAGAAAAGGGGAAGAACGAAGAACGAACGCGATTTCGACCCGATCTATGTGCTCGTGAGGTTAGAGAAGAAATCCTTCGGTGGAAAGAAGGAACTCACGATATAGAACAATTTGATTCAAACATAATCGCAAATTGTCGCCCGGAGAGGGAGAACGAGGCAAATCACCGGGAGGGGAAAAACCAAAACGTGTTGAACAAAAACGCGAATCGATCCAAATTTCAGCCAACACAAAAAGGAGTAAGAAATTGATCCTTGGATTGCTACGGGACGATGAATTGTGTAGCACACTGTGTCGGGTTACAAGCCACTCCTCGCAACACAAAACGCGGATGGCAAAAAGCTCATTTTGTTCTTAAGTTTTTTGCCATCCTAACCCTAGCCTCCTCTCAAATGAACAAAATGAGAGTGACACCTCAAGGATGGGCTGCCCTAACCAGCCCCCTCACATATATATAGGCGCACGTCCGAAGACCAAAACGCCCTCTCGTGAAGCACTGACCCAAATACCCCCTTGGGGGTAAAACCGTCCAACTCGGTCATTCTTCATCCGACGGCCACGCACCTTCTCATCCTTCGCTTCGCCTCGACGCAAGCTCCAGGATGCCGCCATATGCCGTCACCATCGACCACCGCGCCTTCCTCACCGATAGCTTCGCCGCAACGCAAGCCTCTCGGTGCCACCACGCGTCGACCGTTCCGCATAGGAACCTCCACCCGGTTTTGAGGCCCAAACCGGTAAACCTGCCAGCCCAGGTTTTGAGGCCCAAACCTGGAAACCGTCCACCCCGAGTTTTGAGGCCCAAACTCGGAAACCGGCCACCCCGAGTTTTGAGACCCAAACTCGGAAACCGTCGAGGGTAGCTTTTTTAGGCTCAACTACTGAACCTGCACCGTAGACGGGATGTGATTCACAGACCCCGACCACCGGCACCGATGCCGATGCATGTCCAGCCTCCACGCCGGGCACAATGCCTTCGCCTTCCTTCTTGACTCGGCCGACGGCACTTGCGCCGCACGCAAGCCCGTGTCCAACCTCCCGCCAAGTGCCACGACGCCATCGTCTTCCTCCCGACTCGGCCGATGCATTGCACATCCCCATGTGCTCTCGCTCGCTGATGCCACGTGCCAACTACCACAGCTGGTCCTCCGGCCTCTCGGTTCGTCGGTCCAAGCTGTAAGTGCAATCAAGCCCTAATTGTGGGTTTTGGTGATAATGACCACACGATTAGAGGACTAATGAGATTTATAAAGTTGATAAGCAGGTTATGTTAAGAAAGGATGGTGTATATGCGTTGGTGGACCCCTCACACTACATTTCGTCGGTTCCGAACTCAAAGCGCTTCAAAGATATTTTATTTTGGATTACTTGAGTTTAGGAATGCCGTACTATAAAGGGGGAATGCAAATTCATTGATATGGCTGAATGATATGTGCTCAAACCAACCCAAACCATCCACATTTCCAACCAAAGACAGCTGCACTCATTGTAGATCTGTTCCTGTCTGTTTGGTGGGCGCGGCAGTGCCGCTCTAGGCGCGGCAGTGCCGGGCCGCGGCACTACCGGGCTAAGGCCGGCACTGCCGCGACTTGATTTGCCCGTTGGATGGCAGGGGGTATTTACATCACCCCCTCTGCCTCCCAACGGTTATCCACGACCAGAACACTCCACCTACCTCCAGACAAGCTCCCTTTCTCCATTGAAGGCCCTCCAAGCTCCCAACCACCAAAATCTTCATTCCCATTGATTCCAAGTGGTTGAGAGGCTCAAACCTTCACCAAAGAGGAGTCCTAGCTGAGATCTACTGCCTAGAGCACTTGAGTTGAGCCATAGCCGGTGGATTTGCTTCTATTACTCTTGGGTTCTTGGAACCCTAGCCGGCTAGGCGTCGCCCTAGAGCCTTGCCAACTTGTGTGGCGGCCTAGGGAGGTTTGTAATCACTTGTGCAGCTAGTAAGATTACCCCTCATCTCAAGGATTTGGTTCCTTGACTTGAGAACGAGGTTGAGTTGCAAAGCTCATGACCTAAGTGGTCAACCTCAACAACGTGGAGGTAGGCAAGCCTTGGTGGCGAGCTGAACCACGGGATAAATCACTTGTCTCGCGTGCTTGCTTAGTTTCATTCTCTATGTTCATGAGCTTGTGATATATTCTAGGGTTTGGCTCGATCTACTCTATCTTTCATATTTGGCTTGGAGTAGTTGTTTCTGCTGGTTCATATAGCCTATTGTTACATTCCTATTCATATAGAATCTGCAGATTGTGGGTAGATTTCGAATTGCAGCTTCTGGTCTTCGTCTGCGCGGCAGTACCGCGCTGAGGCCGGCAGTGCCGGGGAGCGGCAGTGCCGGGCGCAGGGCGGTAGTGCCGGGCATATCTAATTTGGTTTTAAGCTGTGATTTTTGACAGGCCTATTCACCCCCCCCCCCTCTAGGCCACACAGGTCCTTACAAGTGGTATCAGAGCCTGGTCTCTCAGCAGCACTTAACCGTGCGAGAGTATGGCCACTGACGGAGCGGGTGATGCTAGTGTTGTGCAACCCAAACCCTTTGAAGATCCGGATGTGCACACCACTAGCAGCAGCGAGAGTATCTCCACAGCTAGCGGAAGGACACTTCCACAATTGGTTGTGTCGGCCGGAGAGCTCGCAAGACGAAAGGAAGAAAGAAGGTTGAGAAGAGAAGCTAGAGCCAAAGCAAAAGAAGATGCAGCAGCTCTCAAAGCAAAGGAAGACAAGGCTCAAAGAAGAGAAGAAAGAAAGATTAGAAGAGAAGAAAGAGCCAAGAGAAGAGAAGAAAAGAAGAAGAAGGAAGAGCTCAAAGCTAAGAAGAGTGTGCACTTGAGTGAAGACTCAAGTAGCACCGAAGATGGTGATGATGACATCTCCTATCATCTCAAGGGTGACAAGAAGAAGAAGGAGGAGACCAAGGAGACATACAAAGCCGTATCCTATACTTATTCTTCTATGTCTAACCATGATTCTAGGCCTCTCATTAATGTACCCGCGGGCAAGTTGCCTCGTTTCGACGGGACCAACTTTGCCAAGTGGAAGCACATTATGAAGACCTATCTTATTGGTCTCCATCCAGGAATTTGGGAGATAGTGCACAATGGACTTGAAGCACCGGTTGATCCAAAGAACCCCACTCAAGATGAGTTCCGCAACATTCATCTCAATGCCCAAGCAACTAGTGTGCTACTTAGTGCCTTGGATGGTGATGAGTACAACAAGGTCATGGGAGTTGAAGTTGCAAAAGAGATTTGGGACACATTGCATATTGCTCATGAAGGGGTTGATAAAGTGAGGCAATCCAAGATTGATTTGTTGATGGCCAAGCTCAACCGGTTTGTGATTTGTGATGGTGAAGGCCCTCAAGAGATGTTTGATAGGTTGATGGTCATTGTTGGCAAGATTAGAGGGCTAGGTGGAAACGAAATCAATGATCACAAGGTAGTGAAGATTATGTTGGAAGCTTACTCACCAAGAAATGAGACCGTGGTGACATTGATTAGAGACAAGAAGAAATTTGAAAAGTTCACACCTAGTGATGTGCTTGGGAGGATTATCACTTTTGATATGCAAAGAGAGGAAGCTAATGAAAGAAGGAAGCTTGGAGAGTTGCAAGCAAGGCTAGATGGGATGAAGATCAAGGAAGTAGCACTCAAGGCAAGCAAGCCAACAAAGCAAGCAACATCAAGCAAGCCAAATTCAAGCAAACAAGCCTCTACAAGCAAGCCCAAGCAACAAAAGAAGAAAATAGAGGTTGAGGACAGCACATCATCCTCTTGCAAAAGTGAGAGTGATAGTGAAGAATTTGAGAAGATTAATGATATAGCCCTATTCATGAGAAGATACCGCAAGGGGCTCAAGAAAGAAGGATACAAGTTTGTGAAGAGGAAGTTTCCCAACAAGAAGAAGAGGACTTGCTACAATTGTGGTAGCACCGAGCACTTCATTGCTCATTGCCCAAATGAGAAGAAAGACAACAAGGGCAAGAAAGATGACAAAGCCACTTACAAGAAGCACAACAAGAGGTACATGGGGGAAGCTCACATTGGACATGAATGGGACTCAACGGTACAAACCTCAAGTGAAGAAGATGAGAAGATGGCAACCATTGCATTCCAAAAGCCATCTCCTCCACCAAGGTTATTCAACAACTTGTCCGATGATGATGACAACTCCCACACTTGCCTCATGGCCAAGAAAGAGAAGGTGAAAAAGACTCGTACTTCCAAACCTTCTCTTCCACTTAGTGACATCTCTAGTAGTGAACTTAGTGACTCTTCTAGTGATGATAGCTCTAGTGATGAAGAGATAAACATGATAACAAAGAACTTAGATAAGAAAACCAAACTCTTTATCACTAAGCTAATGGAGGAACTAGAGGGTGTACAAGCCGAGCTAGCAATAAGTGAGGATGCTCTTATCAAACAAGAGGATCTCTATATTGCTTGCAAGGAAGCTCTTGCATTAGAGAGAAGTGAGTTGGATGTCTTGCATGAGGCCTTGGCCAAAGAGCAAGATGAACATGCTTCTCTAAAGAAGGCTCATGTTGGACTCAAGAAAAAGTATTGTGACTTGGATGTAAAGCACAAGGAACTTGAGCTGCAATATAACCTTCTTTGGGAAAGCAACTCAACTCTCCCTAAGGCAAATGTCACTCCTATTCCCTCCACTAGTGAAGGTTGTGGAAAATGCTATAATCTTGATTTGAATGTCTATTCCACTAACCTTGCAAACATGGAGGTCATGAGAAAAGAAATAGCAAGATTGACAAGTGTTATTGCAAGTGGTTGTGTCAAGGCTACTATAAGTGCTAGTGAGAAGACCCAAAGCAAGAACATGCCCAAGTTCAAGAACGGAAGACGTCCTTTCATAAAGGATGGGTTGGGGCATGTAAAGGGAGGCAAAACCAATGGAAGGAAGAAGGTGAATGGCTATGAATGTGTGAGGTTTGAGAAGAAGGGTTACATTGGTACAGTTCAGCCTGCACAGACCGCGGCAGTGCCGCGCCAGAAGGCGGCAGTGCCGGGCCCCGGCAGTGCCGCCCCCAGGCCGGCAGTGCCGCGCCCCAAGAAAGGGAAGGCTACCAGTTCCCCTTCTGCTCACTCTCACACACAGCCCAAGCAGATGCCAAATCAGAAGCAAGGGTCTCAGAAACCAAAGGAGTCTATTTGGGTAACCAAGAACAAGTTCATGCATCAACCCAAGATAGAAGCTCCAAGAATGAGCATGTCCTCTTGTTACTTCTTAGGACACAACAACAGTGGTAAAGTTGTTGCAAAGTATGTTGGTAAAGACAAGAGGGCAGCCGACAAGTTTATTTGGGTTCCTAAGATACTTGTGACTAACATGCAAGGCCCCAATGTCAATTGGGGACCTAAACCAAGGAACTAAACTTGTTTTGCAGGCATACTCCTCCGGTGGATCAAGTTGGGTGCTTGATAGCGGATGTACAAATCATATGACCGGAGAAAGGAGTATGTTCTCATCATATTCCCCAACTACAAATGCAAGTGAGAATATCATATTTGGTGATAACTCCAAGGGGGATGTGCTAGGTCTTGGTAAAGTTGCTATCACACTTGAACATTCAATTACCAATGTCTTACATGTTGATTCGTTAAGTTACAATTTGTTGTCCGTTTCACAATTGTGTGGGATGGGTTTCAATTGTCTCTTTACGAATGAGGGTGTGGAAGTCTTTAGAAGAGAGGATTCCTCTATTGTCTTTACGGGTCGTTTGAAAGGGAAGCTTTACTTAGTTGACTTCAACAAAAGTGAAGCTAAACTTGAGACTTGTTTAGTGGCAAAATCTAGCATGGGTTGGTTATGGCACCGCCGACTAGCTCATGTTGGGATGAGGAACTTGGCCAAACTTCAAAACGACAACCACATCCTAGGACTAACCAATGTTCATTTTGAGAAAGACAGAGTATGTGGAGCTTGCCAAGCCGGAAAGCAAGTAGGCGTACCTCACCCACCAAAGAGCTACGACACGACTACTCATCCATTGGAGTTGATTCACATGGATCTCTTTGGACCGGTTGCCTACCTTAGCATCGGCGGTAACAAACATGGTCTTGTTATTGTTGATGACTATTCTCGTTTCACTTGGGTATTCTTTTTGCATGATAAAAGTGTAGTGCAAGAGAAGGTGAAGATGTTTGTACGAAGAGCTCAAAGGGAATTCGGTTTCAATATCAAGAAGGTTCGTAGTGACAACGGAACCGAATTCCGAAACACCCAAGTGGAAGAGTTACTTGATGAAGAGGGCATCAAGCATGAGTTCTCAGTGCCCTATACCCCTCAACAAAATGGTGTGGTGGAGAGGAAGAATAGAACGCTCATTGACATGGCAAGGACAATGCTAGATGAGTACAAGACGCCGGACATCTTTTGGGCCGAAGCCGTCAACACCGCTTGCCATGCAATCAACCGCCTCTACCTCCACAAGAGAAGAAAGAAGACATCCTATGAGCTGCTCACCGGTAACAAGCCAAAGGTGTCTTACTTTAGAGTATTTGGGTGCAAATGTTTCATCTTGAACAAGAAACCCAAAGCCTCTAAGTTTGCATCTAAAGTAGATGATGGTTTTCTTCTCGGTTATGGATCAAACGAGCATGCCTATCGTGTTTTCAACAAGGCCTCCGGCAAGGTTGAAATAGCGATAGACGTGACGTTTGATGAAACTAATGGCTCTCAAGTAGAGCAAGTTGATGAAGTTGTTGTAGGTAATGAGGAACCTCCTTGTGAAGCAATCAAGCAGCTAGCTATTGGTGATATAAGACCACAGGAACAGCAGGCTACAGATCAGGAAGGTCCTCAAGCTGAAGCTTCTGCTGGGACTGATCAGATACAGTCCCCGGCAGTGCCGGGCCAGACCCCGACAGTGCCGGACCCCGGCAGTGCCGCGCGGAGCCAAGCAGTGCCGGGCACACCCAGAGCAGCTGCAGCAACTCCACTTCATGGAGTGAACCTACAACCCATCTTCGAGCAAGATGAAGAAGAAGAAGCCGAAGATGAACCAGAACCCATCGATCATCCAAGACTCAAGCAAACTATTCAACGAGATCACCCCGTTGACAATATTCTTGGGAGTCTACGAAAGGGGGTAACGACACGCTCTCATTTGGCAAATTTCTGTCAATATTACTCATTTGTCTCCTCTTTGGAACCTCTCAAGGTAGAAGAAGCCCTGGATGATCCGGATTGGGTGATGGCCATGCAAGAAGAGCTCAACAACTTCGAGCGCAATCAAGTATGGTCACTCGTGGAAAGACCAAATACCAATGTCATTGGAACCAAATGGGTCTTTCGCAACAAGCAAGATGAAGAAGGTGTGGTGACAAGGAACAAGGCAAGATTGGTAGCTCAAGGGTTCACACAAGTAGAGGGCCTGGACTTTGAAGAAACATATGCACCGGTTGCAAGACTTGAAGCCATTCGGATTCTTCTAGCCTATGCAGCCCATCATGAATTCAAGCTATATCAAATGGATGTGAAGAGTGCATTCCTCAATGGCCCTATACAAGAGTTGGTATATGTCGAGCAACCACCGGGCTTTGAAGATCCCATGTTTCCCAACCACGTCTTCAAACTCCGAAAGGCGCTCTATGGGCTTAAGCAAGCACCTAGAGCATGGTATGAATGCCTTAAGGAATTCTTGCTCAAACAAGGCTTTGAAATAGGCAAAGCCGATCCTACTCTCTTCACTCATAAAGTCAATGGAGATATCTTTGTGTGCCAAATATATGTCGATGACATAATATTTGGTAGTACTAACAAATCCTTTTGTGATGAGTTTAGTAGGATCATGACTAAAAGATTTGAGATGTCTATGATGGGTGAGCTCAAGTTCTTCCTTGGGTTTCAAATCAAGCAATTGAAGGAAGGGACTTTTCTTTGCCAAACCAAGTACACCCATGATATGTTAAAGAAGTTTGACATGGTGAACGCTAAGCCTATCAAAACGCCCATGCCAACTAATGGACATCTTGATCTTGATAAGGAAGGAAAAGCTGTGGACATCAAGGTATATCGTTCCATGATTGGCTCCCTCCTTTACTTATGCGCATCTAGGCCCGATATTATGCTTAGCGTGTGCATGTGTGCTAGATTTCAAGCTAACCCGAAAGAGTGTCACTTAGTGGCCGTTAAGAGAATCTTGAGATATCTAGTTCACACTCCAAACCTTGGCTTGTGGTATCCTAGGGGCTCCAAGTTTGATCTACTTGGCTATTCGGATTCCGATTACGCCGGTTGCAAGGTAGATCGAAAAAGCACTTCGGGGACATGTCAATTCCTTGGACGCTCCTTAGTGTCTTGGAGTTCTAAAAAGCAAAATTGTGTAGCCCTATCCACAGCCGAGGCCGAGTATGTTGCAGCAGGTGCATGTTGTGCGCAACTACTTTGGATGAGGCAAACCCTTCGTGATTTCGGATGTCAATTTACTCATATCCCACTCTTGTGTGACAATGAGAGCGCCATAAAGCTAGCAAACAACCCAGTGTGTCATTCAAGAACCAAACACATAGACATCCGGCATCACTTCTTGAGAGATCATGAAATCAAAGGAGATATCGCCATCAAACATGTGAGCACCGACAAACAACTAGCCGATATCTTCACTAAGCCTCTAGATGAGTCAAGGTTTTGTGCTTTAAGGAGTGAACTAAATATACTTGACTCTCGTAACTTAGTTTGAAACCTAGCATGCTTGATTGTTCAACTAGTTTGACCTAGGTAAAACAATTTCAAAACTTTCATATTGTGTTTCAAAATCTTTGAAAGAAACTTGCTTGGTATGACCATTGTTCTGTATTGATTACTTGCTGCTGGTCATATCATGCATGAGGTACCTGTCCACTCCAAGAATAAGCTGTAGTATAATAGAGAATAACTCTCTCTGTTGGTAACAGGCCGGCAGTGCCGGGCCAGGCGCGGAAGTGCCGGGCCCCGGCAGTGCCGCGCCAGGCGCGGTAGTGCCGCGACTTACTGATTCGGCTGAATCAGTCTGTTACCGAGTGGAGTCACAGGGAAAAGGTTTTCTTTCCTATTCTACCCGTGACTTCCCCTCTCTCTCCCTCATCCATTCACTTTCACCACCGTAACTCTCTCTCCTATCTCTCACTCTCTCTCACGGGCGACTGGAGGTGACCGAGACCTTCCACCGGCCGACGACTTCCCGGAGCTTCCGGCCAGCGGTAGTGCCGCTCGGGTCTCTCTCCGTGCTGCTCGCTTTCCTCTTCACCAAGGGACTCCATCCCTCTTCTTCTTTCCCCAAGGTGAAGATTCAAATCCCTAACCCTAAGTTTTTCCCGATTTGTAAAATGCGCCATGGATATTGTTCTTAGAGGTTGTAGAAGGGTTTGTAGATGATAGGGGAGTAGTAGAGGTGGTGGATGTGGTGTTGTTTGGCTCAGATCCGGTCTGCCTGCGCGGCAGTGCCGCGCCCAGCGCGGCAGTGCCGGGCCCCGGCAGTGCCGCTCCCAGAGCGGCAGTGCCGGACTCTGTGCAGAGTTCTGATCCAGCCAACACCTGTTCCATCAATTTCTATTACCTCTCTATGATTTACCAGTCCTTATACGGTCTTCTAACACACAGTGTTCATGTTTTAGATGTCGGGAGGAAGCGATGAAGAGAGGAGGACCAAGAGGAGGTTGGACCCGCTCAGGGGGAGGAGCAAGCAGCCAGCCATTCGTGGTGGTGCTCGCTCCCAAGGAGGCAGTTCAGCTAGGCAGCAGATACGAGACGAGATCCGTCTCCAGATGCAGGGTCGTCAGATCAGGGAAGATCTTTACCCTGCCACTCCAGAGCACCTAGCAGAGGTCAGCAGAGACCACATCCAGCCCTATGAGGAGGATGTTTTGGAGAGGGCACCACAGGACACCAGGCCCAGACAGGTGGTGTCCTACCACCAGCAGTTCTCGTCAGTGAAGGCACAGCGTCAGCAAAATCCCTACAATGCTCCAAAGGACATGGGAATTGACTACAGGTTCTGGAATGAATTTCATTCAGATTTCTACCGTTCAGTCCTGTTCAATGCCAAAAAGTCCAAGATTCTAAGTATGAGATATGTAGATTGGGAGCATCTTGAGGCCAAGACTGACAGTGAGATCAACAGGGTGATAGCTGCATGCAAGAGAAGAAATATGTATGATTTGATGGGTTTCCAGTACAACTGGAATGTGGAGATTATTTCTCAGTTTCATGCCACTCTATATGTTGATAATGTGCTGGAGGAGATGCACTGGATGACCGAGGGTCGCCACTACAAGGTCACCTATGAGACCTTTAGTAGGATCCTTGGCTTGGGCAGCGATGACAGGCAGTTGGATAACCTGCATGATGAGAGGACGTTGACAGACAGGGAGATTGCCCACTTATATGATGATCCTAGCAAGGCTGATGGGTTGGTGAAGGGGCTGAAACCTTTCTACTACATGCTCAACAACCTATTCAGGCAGACGCTCAACCCGAAGGGAGGGTCACATTCTAACTTGTATGGATATGGCAGGAATATGTTGGCTAGGATGGCCCCTCAGGCTAGACCTTTTTCTATATCCAGCTTTATTTGGACCGAGCTTCAGGTTGCAGCAGAGGATGCTAGGAAGGCGGTTCTATATGCACCTTATATCATGTTTATGATTGAGATGGTCTCCGGACATTCTTTTGTTAAGGATGGGTTGCATGAGCCGTACAGGGCTGAGAAGAAGAAGGCGGCAGCAGGAGGTTCAGCAGGGGCAGCAGCTAGTGACAGGCCTGGGAGCTCTCGCCCTTCCTATCAGAGGAAGAAGAAGAGCAAGCTAGCACGATGGATCAAGGCCATCTTTTCTACCTGCACCTACGCAGCCGAGACGGCACATCAGGCGCTTGTTGAGCAGCGCGCAGAGCGAGAGCGGGCGGGACGTTCGCCGTTACCTCCACCCCGCTCTCCACCTCGCTTTGACCTCTCCAGTCTTGAGTCCGACGACTTAGATGATGATGACGAGGAGGAGAAGCAGGAGGAGATAGTGCCAGTGCCACCTCGTCGGTCTTCACGTGCCTCCGCCTCGACCCGCTACACCAGTACCACCCACCGTCAGGGCAAGGCCGTGGTAGAGTCCGATGACGACGACGACGACGATGATGAGGAGGAGGAAGAAGAGGAAGAAGATGAGGTTGAGTGGGACAAGGTTGCATCGGATGATGATTGAGTGCTTGGACACTCTTCTCTTCTCTCTTTGCTCTTTTTGGTGACTTGTTGCCAAAGGGGGAGAAGTAGATGGAGAGAAGGGGGTACAACACTTTTTCACTTTTTCAGCTTTTCATGTCCCCATCTTTAGTTGTAGTTGTGAGATGAGAGAGTTGGACCGTTTAAAACTCTATTTTTGTAATATACTCTATCGTACTACTTCGTATGCTTGGATGTGGACATGTATCATTTACCTGCTTTATTTAGTTTGTGCTATCTTGTTTAGATCAGTTTGATATATGCTTTGTGGTTTTATATTTTGTCCGCTGCGTTTGCTGACTGTTGCCTGAGCGGCAGTGCCGCTCCAGGGCCGGCAGTGCCGGGCCCCGGCAGTGCCGCGCCCAGAGCGGCAGTGCCGCTCTGGCAAAAGACAGCAAACACCTCTGATGTGCTTAAACTGTCATTCGCATCACGTTATATTATTGACACAGTTTAATTGCACCCCACAAAGCTATCAGATGTGAAACTGAACCTATATTCCACTTTAATATGTGAATGTTGGCCTTTTATGCCAATTTGAGAATTCAGCTCTCATTCACACATTTAGGGGGAGGTTTCACACCTAAGCTTCAAAATCTCAGTTTTATACCCTTCTCTTGTAAGCTCTAATTGTGTTGTCATCAATCACCAAAAAGGGGGAGATTGTAAGTGCAATCAAGCCCTAATTGTGGGTTTTGGTGATAATGACCACACGATTAGAGGACTAATGAGATTTATAAAGTTGATAAGCAGGTTATGTTAAGAAAGGATGGTGTATATGCGTTGGTGGACCCCTCACACTACATTTCGTCGGTTCCGAACTCAAAGCGCTTCAAAGATATTTTATTTTGGATTACTTGAGTTTAGGAATGCCGTACTATAAAGGGGGAATGCAAATTCATTGATATGGCTGAATGATATGTGCTCAAACCAACCCAAACCATCCACATTTCCAACCAAAGACAGCTGCACTCATTGTAGATCTGTTCCTGTCTGTTTGGTGGGCGCGGCAGTGCCGCTCTAGGCGCGGCAGTGCCGGGCCGCGGCACTACCGGGCTAAGGCCGGCACTGCCGCGACTTGATTTGCCCGTTGGATGGCAGGGGGTATTTACATCACCCCCTCTGCCTCCCAACGGTTATCCACGACCAGAACACTCCACCTACCTCCAGACAAGCTCCCTTTCTCCATTGAAGGCCCTCCAAGCTCCCAACCACCAAAATCTTCATTCCCATTGATTCCAAGTGGTTGAGAGGCTCAAACCTTCACCAAAGAGGAGTCCTAGCTGAGATCTACTGCCTAGAGCACTTGAGTTGAGCCATAGCCGGTGGATTTGCTTCTATTACTCTTGGGTTCTTGGAACCCTAGCCGGCTAGGCGTCGCCCTAGAGCCTTGCCAACTTGTGTGGCGGCCTAGGGAGGTTTGTAATCACTTGTGCAGCTAGTAAGATTACCCCTCATCTCAAGGATTTGGTTCCTTGACTTGAGAACGAGGTTGAGTTGCAAAGCTCATGACCTAAGTGGTCAACCTCAACAACGTGGAGGTAGGCAAGCCTTGGTGGCGAGCTGAACCACGGGATAAATCACTTGTCTCGCGTGCTTGCTTAGTTTCATTCTCTATGTTCATGAGCTTGTGATATATTCTAGGGTTTGGCTCGATCTACTCTATCTTTCATATTTGGCTTGGAGTAGTTGTTTCTGCTGGTTCATATAGCCTATTGTTACATTCCTATTCATATAGAATCTGCAGATTGTGGGTAGATTTCGAATTGCAGCTTCTGGTCTTCGTCTGCGCGGCAGTACCGCGCTGAGGCCGGCAGTGCCGGGGAGCGGCAGTGCCGGGCGCAGGGCGGTAGTGCCGGGCATATCTAATTTGGTTTTAAGCTGTGATTTTTGACAGGCCTATTCACCCCCCCCCCCTCTAGGCCACACAGGTCCTTACACAAGCCTCACGTCCGTCCTTCACCGCTTTGGGTACATCAACATGGCACGTCCGCCGCACGGCACGCCCATCCTTCACCGCTCCCGGTCCGTCGACACGACACGTCTCTACTTGACCTTCACCTCGCCATCGACCACTGTATCCGAGCTCAACACCTGCACAACAACACAGCCAAGAGATACATGTTGCACAAGCACACCAACACAGAAACACCACAACTCAACGCCACCGGTTAGTCATAAGTATTAAGCACATAGCGAGATAATGACTCAACCGGAAAAAACCTCAAACCTTCCTCATCAATGTCAATCATTCATCATATATGTTACTTATGAACCGACTGATAGGTTGAAACGGCTGATTTGCATGTGAACAGACACTAACCTTACTCTCTTTGAGGGTGGGGAGGGGGGTGAAGTGGCTGTAAATTTGAGTAGAAGTTCTTACTATCTTTCGGAATTACACTACTCACTATAGTTGGGGCTATACTGCTCACTATTGATAAAAAATTGAAGTAGATGCGAACACACATTATTTAAAGTTTGTTTGGTACAGCTTGAGTTGTTTTTTTATCAAACATATTTTTCCAAAACAGCTTCACTCATAAAGCTGTTTTATCCTGTCTCACAATCTATAAAGTTGTTTTATTCTCCCTCTCACAAAAGTATAAGTTGAGATGAAGTTAAAAAAATAGCTTTTCATAGCTTACACCCTCATTTCTCTTTTTCAACCATGTATAAAGTTGTTAATGAATCTATTTTATCAAACACTTTTTTAAAACAACTCAGCTTCATCTAGTAAATTGTTCATAAAATTATTTTCTAAAAATAATAGCTTCCCTAGTTAAACTAAGTTGTACCAAACGAGTTCTCGCTACCACCATTCAACATTAATTTTATCACCCACTATGATAAGTCCGGCAGGTTCCATGGCTCGCTCACTCTTTGTTGGAGGCAGTAAAATTAATCCGGCAGTTACAGCGTCAGTCAGTCAGTCACAGAGATTTGGTCGAATAAACCGGCAGGTGTACGTCGTGTATGGTCAGGGTCCATTTCATGGTTTACCCGTATGCAGAAGTGGGGCTGTTGGACTGACCTAACCGGCCGCGGGCTCGTGAATCGGAATCGGACCGAGTTGCGCCGGCACGCGTTCTTCTGACACCGATTCTCTGACATCTTCGGCGTGCGTGCGTGCCATTCTGCCACGTCCTCGTGGCATACTGCTGGTACCGTACGGAGGTCAGACGCCCCAGACGCGCATACATGGAGGAGGAATATGATCATCGCCCCAGTCTTGCAGTTGTGCTTCTCCTTTCTATCCAATCCAATCCACGTCTGGATCGATCACATGATCCTCATCATCACCTTGTTCCTCCCTTTTCCGAGTAAGAATGCGGAGCAGACTGATTTGAACTGAACAATAGTATAAAACCTATCCGGACCATTGTCATCTCATTTCCCACTAAACAGCTGGCCTTAACCAAGAAAATACTCAACAAGATGCATGTTGAAAATACTTGTAGTGGGGATGAACATGGTATTGGTCGAAGGTTAACACCAGCACACATCACCACACCACCCAGCACTAGTATCATGTATGCCCAGGGCACTGCAAGGTCAGGGTCAGGGAGCACGAACATGAATTGAATTTTGGAGATCTTTGTCAAGACAGTTTGAAAAGCACTGCTCCCTATGTTTGTTGCCTGTAGCGCGGAGGTCTCTAGGAAGAAGAGATTATCCTTCTCAGCAAACTCCAGGAAAAAGGCCCATGACTTGTCTGGTTGTTTTCTGCAACCAGGGCCACCTCATTCTGAGAGCCTGCAGTTATGAAATACCAAGCCCTCCCAACTCTAGGGGTCGTGTAACCTTGGGCCATGCCACCAAGCAATGTCCTCCCTTCACATCTCTTCTACCTTTCTTTCCAAAGGAACCCTCTTCTCATCTTATCAATGGTCTTGATAGCCCAAGGAGGGAGATCCATGGCCATACATAAATAGATCAACATGGATGTGAGCATAAATTGAACCAGAATTCTCCTTCCTGCTCTTGTTAACCGATCAGCCTTCCATCCAGGAAGTTGGTCCGATACTCTATCAATGATTGGTCGGATCTGGGCTCTAGTTAGTTTGTGTAAAGATAGAGGCACTCCAAGATACTTACAGGGGAATTTAAGCAACTGACAGGAAAGGTGGACACATATCATTTGTGTATCCTCTTCTTGGCACTGGATGGGCAGCACACAACTTTTTTCCATGTTGGTTTTTAAACCACTAGCTCTGCCAAACAGGTATTTTTGCAGACTTGCACTGCAGAATTTATTTACAGTCCAAATCCAAATTATTAAATGGAAAGAAAAAGAAAACATTGAAAGCCGATTCAGAAGAATATATAGGGATTTTAGTTTTTCCAAAAATGAAATTCTGAATTCGCAATCCATTTGCCATTAACAATGTACAAAATCTGTAATAATAAATCTACAAGACTTCAAACATTCGATAATGCACAAAGATGAAGCCTTTGCACTAGACAGACGTACTATCCCTCTTCTTTATACCAAAGAATGACCGGATCTCAAAAAGGCATTTTCAACACTAACCAAGAAATTGTAGAGATATTGTTAGGTTGATCTCTACCAGGGGCCCAACGGCCACCTGGATCCCGTGATTATCGCGCCCTGATCGGGGGCGCCCAGCCCAAGATTGGCTGGTGGGCCCCCGTCGCACTGTGCAATATAAAAGGGGTGGGGTGCCGGCGGGCTCTAGATACGAGGTTTCTCGGAGCCGTCCATACCCTACCTACAAACCCTAAACCGATCAAGAGGGTGCGCAGCGAGCGGCGGGAAGTACCACCGGCGGCGCTGTCACCGTCTCCCTTTCCGGATAGCGACGACCGGCGACCCTCTTCACCAACCGTCGCTGCCCGTGCGCAGATCTTCACCGACGAACGTGATGGCGGGTTCCTCCTCCAACTCCGATGGTATGTGTCCCTATTCCTCCCTTTCTCCCTCTCGGATCTAGTGTATACTCTCTGTTCTTGCCGTGTATGAGATCATAGCCCCACTGATCTACACCTAGAAGGTCCTAGGGAATTAACAATGGTATCAGAGCCTCGATCTAGAGTGTAGATCGAGTTTTGGGGAAGAAAAGAAGGGGAAACCCTAATGTTTGACCGCCGCCGGCTTGCCGACGTTCGGATCGAAAAGAAAAGAAGGGTTTGATCCGAGGGATTCAAACTCCAAAGTGAGTCAAACCGCAAACAGAAAGGGGATTCGATCTGAGTCGGATCCCAGAGCCTAACCCTAGTATGGTTCTGGCCGGGAGAGAGAACTCACCTGGCCGTATGGTTCACCGCCGTCGTGCGGAAATGCGTTGCGCCGTCGCGCGGGGAGACTCGGGGCCGCCGTCGATGGGCATGAAGGACCAGCGGGCGCGGCTCGGGGCGCCGACGCGAGGCCGTTCGACGGCGGAGCGCTCTACCAAGGGGAGCGCATCCTCCGGCGAACGGGCCCGCGGCGGCGCCGGCTTTCTTCTTCTTCTCCGGCCACGGGCCACCACCGTCATCGCTCTGGCGCCGTCGGTGAGAGATGGGAGAGAGAAGGGGAGGAGACAGAATGAGGGTTAGGGTTTGGGAGATGGCCGCCGGCGGGGTTTTTGTCCAGGCGGCTTTTGCGGATGGCCGTCGGATGGAATCCGGCGGTCGGCGCTGGTCGGGCCAACTTTAGGCCCAGGCGGGTGGCCACTTTCCCGGCCCAGGCCCAGGTTGCGGCCTGGGCACGGGGGAGCGCGTGCACCGCGCCAGGCTGGGCCGTCCGGGCCGCAATGGGCCATGTGGCCGTCTTAAACATTGGCTGTATGATGCTTCTGAAATATAAAGTTTTCATGTTTTCCGCTGCGTATTTACGGTTGTTATTTTCATTATTAAATTCGAACCAACGGGAGAATTTAATTTTGAAAAATGGATATTGTTTTCAGATTATTATAATATTGTTATTATTCTGACCAACGTTAATTAATATCAATATTATGATGTCATGGTTTTGTTATGCATTTTGTCTATTTCTGCCCAACGGTGATGTAGATTTAATGTATAATTAATTGTATGTTTTAATTTTGACCAACGTTGAAAATAAGGCATGCAGTTATTATGATTTGTTTTATTCTCACTATATATATGAATCATGGTTGTGGTTTCAGGTAGTTTCTCCTTGATGAGCTGCATCAAGGATATCCCCGTGCTCAAAGGAGACAACTATGGGGAATGGAGGAGGAAGATAGACCTAGCATTCACCCTGGCTGAGGTGGACTGGGTAGTCACCGAACCGTGTCCCACAGAGCCTGTGGAACCGGTGCGGGAGGCTAATGAGGTTGATGCCGTATGGCAAACCAGACAGAGGGACTTTGCTCCCGTACGGATGTCCTATGACTTGGAGCATAGGAAATGGGTCATGGCAAACAAGAAGTGTTTGGCCGTGGTAAAGAACACGATTGAGCCAGCTATTGTGGGTTCAATCCCAGAGTGTCTCACTGTCACAGAGTACCTGGACAGGATTAAGAGTCAGTTTACTGGCTCTTCAAAGACTTATGCCACCCAGCTGATAAAGCAGCTGGTAACAGAGAGGTACCATGGAGGTGGTACTGGCATAAGAGAGCACATACTGAGGATGAGCACTTTGGCATCCAAGCTCAAACCAATGGATTTGGCACTCAAGGATGAGTTCCTTATTCATCTGATTTTTGCTTCTTTGCCAAAAGACTTTGATACTTTTGTTGTTAATTATAACATTCATCCTGAAAAGTGGGACTTAGAAAAGCTCATTGCTATGTGTGTGCAAGAGGAGGAGAGAATTAAGGCCTCACATGGTGGATCTATAAACCATGTGAGGGATAATAAGAAAAGAAATTTTAATGCTCCTTCCTCTTCAAGGTTCAAGGGAAAGACTCCATATCAGCCCCGGCAGTATCAGCCCCAGCAGTATCAGCAGTACACTGTTGATAAAGATCAGTGTCTCCATTGCAAGAAGAAGGGCCACTTAAAGAAGGATTGTCCTGACTTCTTGAAAACGTTTATGGCAAACAGAGGTGAGAATATTATTACATTTGTGAATGAATCGTTGTATATACAGTATTCCAAATCTACTTGGTGGATTGACTCAGGTGCAACTGTTCATGTTGCAAATTCTTTGCAGGGCTTCACTTCGATGAGGACTTTGCAAAGAAACGAAAGATGTATTAAAGTTGCAAATGGAGTTCGGGCAGACGTCGAAGCTGTTGGAGATCTTTCATTAGAGCTTCCAGATGGCGTAGCACTTCTGCTTAGAGATGTTTTATTTGTTCCATCTTTGATGAGAAACTTAATAAGTGTATCACGTTTGGATAATGATGGTTATGGTTGTCATTTTGGACATGGAAAATGTGTAATAATGTTTAATGATCAATGTATTGGTCTCGCCTTTCAACAAGACGAGCTTTATTTATTGTCTCTTCGTGAAAAAGCGAACTCCATATGCAATGTGACTGATAATACATCCTCGAGTGTGAATGAAAATAGAAAGCGAAAGAGAACTCTAAATGAGTCATCGAAATTATGGCACTGTCGTTTAGGCCATATTTCGAGGGGGAGAATAGAAAGATTAGTTAAGAATGAAATTCTTCCTCCATTAGAGTTCTCAGATCTAGAGCAATGCATAGATTGCATTAAAGGTAAATTTGTAAAGCAAATAAAGAAAAATGCTAAACGAAGTACAGGAATTTTACAGATCATTCACACAGACATTTGCGGTCCTTTTCCTGTAAAGAGTGTGGATGGATATGACTCGTTTATAACATTCACAGATGATTACTCCCGATATGGTTATATTTATCCAATCAAAGAAAGATCAGAGGCATTGGATAAATTTAAGATCTTTAAGGCTGAGGTTGAAAATCAGCATGACTTAAAGATAAAGATAGTCAGATCCGACCGTGGGGGGGAGTACTATGGTCGGCATACCCCGTATGGACAAGTGCCTGGACCTTTTGCAAGGTTTCTCCAGGAGAATGGCATAGTTGCCCAGTATTCTACACCGGGCGAGCCTCAACAGAATGGAGTAGCTGAAAGGCGTAATCGTACCTTAATGGATATGGTGCGCAGTATGGTCAGTTACTCCACCTTACCGTTGAGTCTGTGGATGGAGGCGCTGAAAACCGCCATTCACATTCTCAATAGAGTTCCAAGTAAGTCGGTGCCCAAAACACCGTATGAATTGTGGACAGGAAAAGTGCCTTCACTAAATCACTTGCGTGTGTGGGGCAGTCCTGCTGAGGCTAAAGTGTTTAACCCAAACATTGGGAAGCTGGATCCCAAAACGGAGAGTTGTCATTTTATTGGCTACCCTGAAAAGTCAAAAGGTTTTCGTTTCTACTGTCCAGATAGATATACAAAGTTTGTAGAAACGAGACATGCTGTCTTCTTGGAAGAGCAGATGATTAGGGGGAGCACGACAGCACGAAAAATTGATCTTGAGGAGAAGCGGGTATATGTGCCCACTCCAATGATTCAGGAACCATTTTTTGTGTTGCCTGTTCCTGCTGCACCAACAGTGCATGACACTGTAGTGACAGCACCTGTTGTATGTCCTTCCATGGCAACAACGAGTGAACATGTGGAACCTGTCCCTCAGGAGCCCGTGGAAACCATTGTTGCGCATGAGGAAGAGCAGCAACAGCCCCCTATAGAGCCGGGGCCATCTGAGGTCGCCCCTAGAAGGTCTCAAAGAGTCAGGAGATCTGCTATTCCTGATGATTATGAAGTGTATAACACTGAGGAGTTTCAAATGGAGGATGATCCCACCTCATTTGAAGAAGCCATGAGAAGCGAACACTCATCCAAATGGTTTGAGGCCATGGAAGAAGAGATGAGATCAATGAGTATCAACAAGGTTTGGGACTTGGAGGTAATTCCCAAAGGAGCCAAAACTGTGGGTTGTAAATGGGTTTACAAGACCAAGTATGACTCCCAAGGGAATATAGAAAAATATAAAGCGCGACTTGTGGCAAAAGGCTTTACGCAAAGGGAAGGAATTGATTACAATGAGACTTTTTCACCAGTCTCATGTAAGGATTCTTTCAGAATCATAATGGCTCTTGTAGCCCATTATGATTTAGAGTTACATCAAATGGATGTGAAGACAGCGTTTCTAAATGGGGATTTAGAAGAGAATGTTTACATGGCACAACCGAAAGGTTTTGTCATAAAAGGAAAAGAACAAATGGGGTGCCGCCTAAAGAAATCCATTTATGGATTAAAACAAGCTTCAAGACAGTGGTATTTGAAGTTTGATGGCACAATAAAGAAGTTTGGGTTTAAAGAAAATATTGAGGACAATTGCGTTTATGCAAAGTTTAAGAATGGAAAGTATATCTTCCTAATCCTGTATGTGGATGATATCTTGCTAGCTAGTAAGGATGTCAGTCTACTGCAGGAGACAAAGAAGTTCTTGTCCTCAAACTTTGATATGAAAGATCTTGGTGAAGCCTCATTCGTTCTAGGGATCGAGATTCATCGAGATAGAAGCAAAGGGGTATTAGGACTATCACAAAAGGCATACTTGGAAAAGGTTCTAAAGAAATTCAGTATGCACAAAAGTAAACCTTCACCTGCACCCATAGTCAAGGGCGATAGATATGGGGACTTTCAGTGTCCTAGGAACCAGTATGAGATCGATCAAATGAAAGCGGTTCCATATGCTTCAGCTGTCGGAAGCCTACAGTATGCTCAAGTTTGTACACGCCCTGACTTAGCATTTGTTACCGGGTTACTTGGCAGATTTCAAAGCAATCCAGGCCTAGAACACTGGAAACTTGTAAAGAAAGTCTTGCGTTATCTGCAAGGCACAAAAGGCCTCATGTTGACATACAGAAAATCAGAATCCTTGCGCATAGAAGGGTACTCAGATTCTGATTATGCGGGAGATGATAGGAAGTCCACGTCTGGATATGTTTTCACTCTCGCAGGGGGAGCCATATCGTGGAAAAGCTCCAAACAAACCGTCACTACATCGTCCACAATGTATGCCGAGTTTGTTGCATGTTTCGAGGCCTCGGGGCAGGTGAACTGGCTAAAGAAGTTCATACCCGGTTTGAAAGTGGTTGACGACATCCATGGACCACTAAAGTTGTACTGTGATAATTATCCAGCAGTACAGTATGCTCACAACAATAGGTCAAGTGGTGCTGCCAAACACATTGACATAAAGTACTATGTTGTGAAAGATAAAGTCCGGGATCAAACTATTAGTCTTGAGCACATTAGTACAAGTAAGATGCTCGCGGATCCGCTGACAAAAGGCTTACCACCCAACGTGTTCAGGGAACATGTAGCCGGCATGGGTTTAAGGGAAAGCCTATGATTCCTGGACTATAAGGGGCCCAAAAGGCAATGGAACTATTTCGGAACAAAGATGTGTGTTGTAGCTGTTGAATCTATCGGCAACTGACCGTGACGATGAAGCATGCTCTATGCACTATCTGTGAAGAAATGGGAAAGTCAAGTTAAAGATAAAAGGTACAGTATACAGTTGAGATCAAGGGGGAGATTGTTAGGTTGATCTCTACCAGGGGCCCAACGGCCACCTGGATCCCGTGATTATCGCGCCCTGATCGGGGGCGCCCAGCCCAAGATTGGCTGGTGGGCCCCCGTCGCACTGTGCAATATAAAAGGGGTGGGGTGCCGGCGGGCTCTAGATACGAGGTTTCTCGGAGCCGTCCATACCCTACCTACAAACCCTAAACCGATCAAGAGGGTGCGCAGCGAGCGGCGGGAAGTACCACCGGCGGCGCTGTCACCGTCTCCCTTTCCGGATAGCGACGACCGGCGACCCTCTTCACCAACCGTCGCTGCCCGTGCGCAGATCTTCACCGACGAACGTGATGGCGGGTTCCTCCTCCAACTCCGATGGTATGTGTCCCTATTCCTCCCTTTCTCCCTCTCGGATCTAGTGTATACTCTCTGTTCTTGCCGTGTATGAGATCATAGCCCCACTGATCTACACCTAGAAGGTCCTAGGGAATTAACAGATATATCACAAATTCACAACCGCAGATTACTCTTTTGTACAGCTGGCAATAGAATGAACTACCATGGGCAGCAGTCTCGGCACTCGTTAATCGACAACAATTTCCCTCGCCATGGCATCCTTATTCACGACAAGTTTCCCATCTTCATCCCTGGTGAAAAGCTTCTCCATCAGATCGTCCCAACTCGTTCTACCTGCAGATTTTGTTTCCGTGGTTGTCTCACTATGAGTATCCGAGGGTGGTGCAGTGCCACCATCCTCCTGAATCTCCTCTTCAGACAGGTCCGCAGCATGAGGAACATCCAGGGTCTTTGCTCTCTGGAGAGCATTCTTGTGTTCCTCCTCAAAACTTTGCAGTCTCTCCATCTTTTGCTGCAGAGGTGGAGTCATTTCCTTCTTGCTGTCCATCATTAGCTGTGAAAAACACAGATCTGTAATCAGTAACAAATATTCACTGCAAAAGTTAACATAGAAGCTCTTCTGAGTTTGCTGCTACAAAGATGTACTACATTTCTGAACGTTTTGTTCGCAAGTAGCTCACCTTTTATCTTCCAAGTTTATTCATACTGGTAAAAGGTACTCCCTCTATCCCTAAATATCTGTCGTTCTCGCTTCCCGAGAAATGACTTTGATTAATTTTATATAAAAACATATTAATATTTATGATACATAATTGATATCATTAGACAGATCTTTTAATCTAGTTTTTTAATAAATTTATTTGGAGACACAAATATTGCATGTATTTTCTACAAATCTAGTCAAACTTGTGGCATGGAAACCGAAAACGACGATTAATAAGGGACTGAAGGAGTAGACATCTTCTGAATACAGTATACTACAAAAAAAAATCATGATGATACAAAGTGTACTTCCTAATTTTACAACAGCTCTTAGGGAAGAAAAATGTGCATAAAAGAGAAATAGCAGAAGCAAAAAGGATAACACATAAAGCCAAATCTAAATAAGTATGCTATTCACAGATGCTTGGAAAAATACTAAAGTTTTTGCAGAGTTTTCCTTGCTTTTCCATACGGCAAAACCATATAAGCTAGTCATGCAAACATGGTTCCACGATTTCTTGTCGAACCTCCTTATATTGGATATTTACATTATATATACGGTAGGGGGTCTTCCCTTCCATTTTCTAACATTTTCTTGTAATGGTACATCAACCAGAAATATAATATGGCCTGTTTAGCAATTGGATACATGTGTAACCAACAAGATACTACAGTTCAAAGAAATTGGGTACATGGAAAATTGTTAAAATAAATCTGCGACAAGTATTATAATGAGTTTATACCTCTAAAGCCTTTTGTGATTCTCGTTCTATCCAAGCAATGGCATGATCAGAAGTGGTACTGCATGATAAAACAACATGCTCAAACCTTCCTTCCACTGGAATTGCAGTTCTGACCTCAGGCGGGAATCTTCCACATCTGCAGATGAGTAGCATTGTAGTCATTAGAAATATCAAAACATACTTTTTGTGTACAACAATGAAAAAGTTTTGTAAAATAAAACATCTCTAGCATTGTAGTATGCAGACGGTGCTGTATGAACATACATCAAACCTAGGTACTGACATGAATCACATTCCATGATAATAGACCCTAAAAAGATATATTATCCGATAATCTCCAGATAACTCATCAATTTTGAAACAACCTATCTGTACTAGGCTCCTGAACTCTACCTTATTTATTCTTACTATTCGTAATTTATTTTATCTTGTAAGGAAGTTGAGGAAAACAAGGTAGCCTTCATCTGTTCAAACAATATAGAAGAGTATCCATACTCTGATGCATGAGAGGACTGAAGCATTGCTGCTTTCTACTAGAAAAAAATACAATGACTAAAAAAAATCCTTGCATTAAATTATGAAAAAGGGCTGTAGTATGGATTATAAGCAACAGGCAGGAGCTTCCTTATACTAGAGAGTAGGTTTGTTGTTTATATTATTTATGACATAATAACAGAAACGAGCAATTAGCAAGCAGGGGAAGCTACTATTTGCAATCATATCATACATTACCTGCAAAATTTCCTCTCAACGATATGATACATTCGCCCAGGAGCATACAATCTTCTTGGATCTTTAAATTTTTTCTTGTCTTGTTTAAATGTATCTCTCAAACAGATGAGGAATAGCAAGCAGGGCAAGCTGTCCAAAGCATAAAGGCCTGGTGAAAAACTTAATCATACATGCACTTGTTTTTTTTCATACATGCAGTTTTTTTTTTTTTTTTTTTTTTGTGAACATGAGCAGAAATACATAAGAATCTGGAGGAAGTGAACGTGATCTAGTTACCAGAAGATAGACCCAAAAATGTACTCCAGCGGTGTCGGTGTTCTTGGCAAAAAGTCATCCTGGAAGAGACACCATAAAGTAAGCCAAAGACTTCAGATGAGACAAAGATTTCATTAGTACCAGAGATGACAATTAAATTGACAACATAGGATTGGCTGAGTTCATAAAGGTTCATTTATTCAGAATAAACAAGACAGCAACAGAGCAACAACGAACATTGGTAGCTGCAGCCTTGCAGCACACACAAATACTCCTTATCAACTCAACTTGCTGCATGAAACAAATTCATTGCGTTTTGGGGCAATGAGAAAGCAGGGTATATTTACTGGTACTGGTTGCTCTTCAAATTGAAACATTGCATTTCATGATCGATAGATATGGTTTAGCACGTGAAAACTAAATGATTCCTGCCGTTCTGTCTAATCAAACTAATTCTCCTTTCAAAGACATTCCGAATGAGGCAACAAGCAAAGCACATTTGATCAAATTGATTGATCCCCTTCCTGCCTCTCCTACACACAAACCATCCCCAACAGGGCAATTGTTGATGAAAGGCAGCAAATCAACACCCGTAGAAGTCGATGGCAACATCCTAATACAGCACGGAGCCCCCACGTTAATGTAGAAGGTCAAACGCGCGCCCCGTGCGTACCTGGAGCACGACGGAGTTGATGACGTCAGCGTACTTGACGGCGAGGTTGAGCGACATACACCTGGCGGGCGCGAGGGCGTAGCACCTGATTCGGCTCCTGGGTATGTTGTCGAACTCCTTGCGGTTGTTGACCACCAGCACGGTCATGAGCGCGGCGATGCCGGAGCCGAGCGAGTGGCCGGTGAAGATGAGCTTGTACTCGGGCCCGTAACGGCGCAGCAGGTCCCGCAGCGTCTCCCCCTCCCGCTCCAGGATGAACTTGGCGGCCTTGAGCAGGCCGTGGTGCACGTAGCCGCCGTCGAACATCTGCATCCCGAGCTTGTTGTCCATGAGCACCTGCGGAACGAACGAAAATGGGTCGCGACGCAACAACAAACCCCGTCAGATCATCCCCGCCCTGCTGCTCATGGTCATGGAACGGGGCCAATCGCCCGGTTGGTTGCTCGGCGTCGCGAGCCGGACGGACCTTGTAGTCGGCGTTGCGCACGAGGTTGAGGCCGCGCACGGCGAGGATGACCTCCCTGTGCGCCTCGTCGACGTAGACGAGGTACGGCGGGCACGCGTTGCCGACGTCCTTGTAGGCGGCGCGCTTGATGATGCCCTTGGCGTCGATGTCGAAGTAGCCGCGCTCCGGCGGCGCGAACTTGGGGTTGGCGAGGTCGTCGTCGTAGTTGGCGAGCACGGCGCGGCAGAGGCGCGGGATGGGCTCGAACTCGTCGCGGGACGCCGGCGGCCACGTCTCGCTGTCGTAGGCGCCGATGTAGGTGAGCCGCTTACAGGCCCACCGCGTGCATCCCAGGCACACCACCCACTCGAGCCCGCAACTCACCGACATGGCCGGCCGCCGCCCCGCCGCCGCCTAGACCCAACCACCCACTCGCCTGCCTGCCTGCCTCGAGACCTCGGGGTCTGGTGCGGTGGCTGGCGGGCGGGCGGCTAAGGTCGTCTCCTTGCCTCCTCTCTGCGGTCTGCAGGTCGCCTCCTCGGCTGCATCAAACTCCGGTGGCTGCTGGGCGCTGCTGCCTGCTGCGGGTCTCCACTCTGGGTTTGGTGGTCGTCTTTCCGCGAGTAGCTTCTTCTAGAATTATATTTTCCGGCTTTGTTTCTTCCGGAACCCACGAGCCCGGCGAGCTGGAGAGTGGGTGTGGGTGTGACCCGGTGGGGGCGGGGCGCTCCCTGTGCTGTGCCTCTTCTGCTTCGCTGTCTCTGCAGTGCCTGCCGCGTGCGCCGCGGCTGTGCGGGCGGCGCACACCTGCACTGGGTGGGATTGGGCTGCTATTCGCTTTCCTTCGCGGTGCTTTCGGTTTCGGACCGACGCGGTCACGAGCCTGCGCTAGGCAGGCGCGGGCGGGATGGATCGGCCGCCGGAAGTTGTGGAACGACGAGGCCGCCCATCTTCTTTCGGAGAACACGGAATACGAGCTTCACCTAAGTTGTTTTTTTTTTCAAACACCTCTTTTTTCAAAACAGTTCATAGGTGAAGCTATTTTTTCTTCTCTCTCACACAGGGATGAGCTGAGATGAAACTGAAAAAATAGCTTTTTTCAGCTTCAGGTGACAATTTGTGGGTCCCACCATGTGTAAAGACTAGCCTTGCCCCTGGTCACAGGTCCTGCTGCTCGTTGTTGCCGTCACATGCCGCCGCCGTAGAAACTGTCGCCCGCGTGTGGCCAGCACCCATTTGGCCATCTCCGGCGAGCAGCGATGTTGCGGCCGGACTCGAGCCCACACTGCATGGGCGCCGCCCGCAGGCCTACCGGCCACAACCAACCAACGAAGCTGCTCGCAGCCCTATCGCCACCGTCGACGTAGCCTCCCTAGCTGGGATTGGCCGCCAACCAGGGGAGTCTCGGGTGGCGCCGCCGACCGCCGCAGCCAAGCACGGGCACAACCGTGGGGGAAAGGCATGGGGCGCAGCTCGCGGGGGCAGGCCCTCCATGCTGGAGGACGCGGGTGGACGCAGGCACGTGCTTGTCGGTGCACAGACGCCGCGTGGGCATGTGGGCGCCAAGCCGCCGGGGAGGCGGGGACGCGACCGCCAGGCCGGGGTGCTGCCTTCTTGGGGCTCGGGCTGCTGTGTACGCAGTCGCCGAGGACGCTGCTTGTTTGGGGGCACGACTGCCCGGTGTACTTGCTTGCTTGTGCGCCACCGCCGGAGGCCTGGCTTGCTTGGGGGTGTGGCCGTCGGGATAATGCAGGCATGGAGGCTCACGAGCGGCTCACGGAGAAAGACTCGGTGAAGAAGACGATAAAACAGATTGGGGAAAAAAGAAAGATAAGGGTACTATAGTAATTTATTTTTTTATTTTAAGGTGAGAAGCTGTTTTGCCAAACAGTGGCACAAAAAATAGCTCAGCTTCATTGATAAATCTGCTTATTAAGCTGAAACTGGAAAAAAATAGCTTCAATAGTGAAGTTGAGCCGTACCAAACGGGGCCTATATAGGGGGCGTTTGGGACTCCTCCGCTCCTGTTTTTGTTGCCTCGCTTCAGCTCTACAATGTCAAACATGTCTGACTCTAACAACTCTACTCCACAAAAAAAGTGGAGCTGGAGGCTAACTCTATGTTTCTATGGAACACCTTAAGGTGTACTTCAGTTTTTAGACTTTATACTTCCACATGGAGTTGTGAGATGATTACTCATATTACCATTGATTAATTGTCTACCCATATACTAATATTTTCAACTCCTGTAAGCACACGTCGAATCTTTCTATCATTTACAATTTACCAGACAATTATTTATATTTAAATTATAGCCCCAATTAATATTCTATTATTTGTTTTCTATTTTTTAAAAAATATCAAGTGTGATTTTAATTAGGAGTATAATGGACTTTTTATATGAAAACAACCCATTTCTAGAGCTGGAGCAGAGCTATGTGCCAAATAAGATCATCTACTTTACAAACTCTACGATGGAGTTGCTCTATGGCGGAGTTCGTGGAGCATATCAATAAAAATGAGAGTAGAGTCGTCTCAAACACCGTCATAGTACAGTAGCATCATCCTGCATACAGATACAGCTCGGTCAACGAACGCATGCATCCAGGAAATTTCTATTCTAGCCGTGGCGGCGCCCCTCTGCGTATCTGGTTTGCAGTCCTTTCATCAAACAGGAAAAGAAAAAGGAATTTCACAAGAGCAAATGTGCGAATTTGTTTATGAGACACGGATATAACGAAAACTTGAGCCAAAATTGTTCAAATCGCCTACCCTGTGTTGAACTACCTGATCAGCCCGACAAAGCAAAGATAAATGTTTTGGTCTTAAACAATGGGCCCAAGCAGTTGAGTGGTTGACAGCAAGCGCATGTTAGGTGGGTGCATAGTAGCCATGATAGCACAATAGCTAATCATCCTCAGGGGTGGTAATGGATCATGACTCTCATCCATTCTTCACAATCCAACTTAGTTCTTTCCAATTTTAGTTCAAAATCATATAGTATTACGATCCGATCTTTATTGAGCCTGATTCTTAAATTTGCTAGGCTAAATTAGAGGACCCTTTACCACCCCTAATCATCCTTGCCAGTTGCCGGTCAAGACGCTGAGGTCTGGTTTGACCCGGATTCAGGGCTGTTCCAGTTTTAGTTGTTGTTACTACTACTACTATTCTTATTGTAGTGTTATTATTATTGTGTTCTGGAGATGACGAGCGAACATTAGTTGCATCTGATCAAGTAAGATTAACACAAATTAAGAATGTGCCCACTTTTGAAGTTGTCTGAGCTGGCACCATTCCTCAAACTGACTGCAGTGGTATACTGTATACCATACTGTAGTAGGATATAAAGTAAAAAAAATCTGTAGCGGTAACGTATATCAAACGCTAAACTGAAGGAGCAGCAAATGGTACGCTATATCTAACGCCCGAGCGGAGCTTTAGCGGATGACATGTGAGAGAGAGGTGATTGCATGCTGTGGTAGGCCCACTAATTCAAATAACTAAAAAATATTATAACTCACAAACTAAAAATCCAAATTAAATTCCGATTGCACCATTATATCCGTTGCAATTAATTCTTTAAAACTAGATCTTTCATGGATATATTTAGATAAAGTAACACGTGGGCCAGACAGTATAGAGGATGAAAATAGAGGAACGTAAGTGCGGATAGTGTCAGCACGGCCAGGCACTGGAGGCACAGTTGGCGAACTCTGGCTTGGATTGATGCTTCTCCGCCAGTGTGGCCGCATTATTGATCGGTTGGTTCTCGCGCACAACAACTCACACACACACAAACAAAAAAACGGAGGGTCAGGTAAGACAGCGAACCCTGGTCAACGGTTGAACTGCAAATGCATCCAATCTTATTCTCTCTCTAGACAATAATCGCATGCCCCCGGGGACTACTGACTGACAGCTACCTCGCGGTCAAGCGTACGCGTGCAAAATGTGGAAGCCCGATAGTGACATGCTTTCCCAACAACTCTAGCCTAATCTTGTGCGTTGCATGACTCGCTTCCATCTGCCATCCTTCGTCGCATTTCTGAGTGCCATGGCACACTGCACAACTGAAAGGAAATGCAGATTAGTGACATAACGACAGTAGTTCGCTGGACATTCGTTCAAGGGCTGGCAGTCTGGCACTTTATCGGGGCATGTCGGTTGTGGAGATTGCCCAAGAGAGCAAAAGCATCAAGCAAAGTACGGCAAAGCGAGGAGTAGTGCTTTCTTATGTCATCGTGGAGAGCCGCTGTCGAGGAGCTGTGCGCGGGCCCACGGTTTTCTTCGAAGCCAAGGCCAGATTGCCAGAAGAGACTTCGACGCTGAACTTTTGCCACGCGCGCATCACTGGGCATGTTGGAAACTTGTCGTTTCCATGCTCGCTGGCTGGACGCGGGTCCGTGGCGCCAGCCGCCGCCGCGCTCGGAGATAAAGGCCTACTACTACACGGAACTTCCTTGTATGATGGGCTTTCGCGTAGCGGGCCTTGTATGATGGGCTGGAAACGCAAAAGCCGGTTGTCGATGGACGCTCGTTTCGAGCTGCGCGTCCTGATCACAAGTGGGCCCCCTTCTCGTGAAAAAGAGTTTATCAGTGGACCCACCCGCGCCGCGGCGGAGGATACCGGAAAACCACGCAGCGAAAAGAACCCAATCCGCTGGTCCCACCCACAGTCCCACACCAAATCCGTCCTCGCCTACTACTCCCCTCTCTCAATTCGACGAAGAGAAGACTCTCGTCGAGTCGCCGGTCGTCGCAACCGCCGGCCAAAACCAATCTCGGCGCTTCCCCGGAGAACCCCTCCGGAAGTCGGCGGATCCCGGGTCATCCAACACCCACCGCGCACTTCGTTTCTCTCGCGTCCCCCACCCGCGCGCAAACCCTCATGCGATTAGGGTTGTAGCGATCTCGTCTCGCTACCGGCGGACGGCTGCGGAACGGGCCGCCACGCGCTCCTCTGCGTTCGATCCACTCACCTACCGCTGAAACTGCACTTTGAGCTGTCGCCACCAGAAGGCCTTCGCGAGTCCTTTGCCTCCTCACTCCGTCAGGCTCGTCGCCGCAGGTTCGTGGATCTCTTTTTTTTCTTATTTTTTTTTCCAAAAAATACCTTGGTTGATTTCCGCATCGCAGAATCATTGATTTGTGCTACTCGTAGATCCACAAATTTTGCCATGGTAGAGTGGTAGATGCATTGTTGATGTGTGCGCAAACTGAGGTGGTAGTTAGCTCTGCTAACTTACATACTATATACTATCCCATCACACAACCGGTCCCTTCGTGAAATCTAAATCTAATTGAAGGAGCACTCAGATTGGTGTATGTTCATGGCTTAATGCAAATCATTTTTTGTGCACTTGGAGATTCATGTTTAATGTTTGATGTCAACAATAGCTATTAACTGCTGTTGCATAATTTATTTTTACCGTGCACAACATTTGACACAAAGACCTCAGTTTAAATTTACTAACTTCAGTTTTATCCACTAGTTTTACTGTCAAAGTGCGCAGAAAAAACATTTCAACATCAAAGTACATGTGTGCTGGTATTTTCATGCTGAGTCCTATAGTAAAGTTCAAAACCCATTTTATTTTGGGAGCAGTCAAAGGGAATGCCAGACATCTGCCAAGCAGGCTTGGTTATAGCTTATCAAATAGCTGGTTAAGGGGGTACTTTTTTAGTTTCAGACTGGTTATGCTACTTTGTAGTTTTGTTGCTTCTGGTAATGAAATTCGGTTCTGGACTTTGTGGGAAAAAAAGCACAGTGGTTTCTTGTGCTCCATATTAAGGCTTCAAAGCTTAGGTGTTATGAATTTCTGGCATTGCTGCCTAGTAGCTATCTCATTTCATCATGCCAGCCTGCTTACTGTCACTAGCTCCCTTTTTTTCTCATAAACGCAGGGGAGCTGCATATTATTTCATCAATAGGAGAAAAAAAGATGTTTGGATATAGGCCATAACTGGTCTAACTATTAGGAAACACGTGTAGTGCTACAGACCAAAAGAGTGATAGGCTCCCTGAGCTTGTATTATTCGAGTTTAGCTTACGACATGGGGATAATTCTGCTCCTACATCAATGTGGTAGCTATTCAGCTATTGCATTGTACAATGTTTCGAGTGTCTTCGGTTTGTTCCTGTGTTCAAATAATAAGAGAACATAACATAGGTCACACAGAGGCATGAAAGGTTATTGTAATAAGGCTGACTTTTTGTCTCTGTGCTTTGCTGGTGCCTGATACTGCAATTTTTTTAAATTACTGAGCCTTTTTTTGGGTGATACTGTACTTTATAAACTGTAACTTGGAAGCTTATGATCATCTCATTAAATTGTTTATGTGCAAAAGTCAGAGACGTATTTATAAGAAACATGATGATATGTGTGGAAGAATAAGGTAACAACAAATGATGTATCCTGATCATATAGGGTCCAAGGTTGGGTCTTTCTTTAAACTGCGAAATGATTAGCTGCAGACTTTTTGATATAATATTAAGCTCTTAACCATATAAAATAAGTGAAAAATGGAAGTAAAGCTTAAGGCTGTGATACCTTTGTTTTATGCATGTGTGCTTGCTTGGTACACTGTGTTCATCTGAACAATCAATATACTGATTTTTTTCTTCTATTGTGCAGGGTTTTGTCCTAATTTTTAGCCTCAAATTTTGTCTTGAATGGCAACATCTCTGGATGTTTCACTGGATGATTTGATTAAGAGCAGAAATGGGAGGGGAAGGGGAAGAGGCAGGGGACAAGGAGGCCGAGGCAGAGGTGATGGCCAAAGATTGGCTCGTGGTTCATGGCGTGGACGTGGTACTGGCACCTTCCGCGGAAGAGGACTTGGGGTGCCTTCACGAAGGCCCCTTGGTGTTAATACTCGGTCCTCATCATTTGCTATTGCCAAGGCAAGCATAAAACTATAACTGTTTTTCTGTTACCTTCAAGAATCCAAATTGTAGTAGGTACCTGACAAGAAGTGGCTATAAACTTATTAAAATGGGACAGCCCAACCATTCCATTCTGACAATATCTGTGACCATTTAACTGTGGAGCTTCGAAGAGGATCCAATGGTTTTCTCATTTCGAATTACCAGAGACCTGTGTCCATTTTCTGCCGAGTATGTTGAGTGGTGAGGCATATGTTGGTTTGTGCTGGTTAATGCTTCAAAGTTCAAACTGAAAAACATTGTCTGTACTCGTTGTCAGCATGCTGATTGGCCACTTAATAATCTGTGGATGAGGTCTTTGATGTATACAGAAATAGCACCATTGGTGCGTAATGGTATAGGGTTTTATGATTTTGCTGATGCTAGTTGCTTCATCAAGTACCGTGGATTGATGAGTTTTGTGATTTTATGCTAATACTTGTTCGTCACAACATGGACATGCATGATATGGAATATCACAGTCATTCAATAAAACAAAGGATTTTGTGTGGAGACATGATCTCTTTGAGGATAGCATGGTGGCAGCTGGGCTTTCTGGGATAGAATCTGGTACAAAGCTGTACATTTCAAACCTGCACTATGGAGTGACAAGGGAAGATATACAGGTAGCAGGATGTTCATCTTTGTAATACAATATGACAGTCCCATTCATATTCGGCATCCTGAAGCTGATCTTTGTCTATCCACAATATTGCCTCAGGAGCTTTTTTCAGAAATGGGTCATTTGAAGCACTGTGCTGTTCATTACGACAGTTATAGGCACCCAACTGTGAGTCTCACTAAACTTTGGTTGTTTTTTCTATAACACAATTCAGTGTTTTGTAATTAAATTACAAAGTGATTAAAGCTAGCAAAACTACAGAAATAAGAAGTTGTATCGCAAAACTGTATTTAACATATGGAAGTATCACAAAATTACATATTTATGAAATAGTACTACAAAACTACAGGCTTAGGTGTGCAATGTATCATATAAATACTCCTGATGTCACATATCCTAGACAATTGAACTCTTATTGTTGGAGTGTATATGTGTTAAGGCCCATGAGGCCCATGTAAGACTACAATATGGCTACCCTCCTAGGGCTGGCCCAATTAATCTATTCACTCTTTCCAACATGGTATCGAGCTAGGGTTTCTCTTCCTCCCTCCCACCCTCTCCAGCCGCCGCCGCCACCATGGCCGGCGGCCATCCTCCTCCTCCCTCCTCCTCCTTCCCTGCTCTCCCTCCCGCTGCGGGCGCACCAGGCGCAGGCCCAGCGGACGCCGCGGGCGCGGACGCTGCGGGCGCGGGCGCCGCCGCCGCCGCCGCGGGCGGCTCTCTGGAGCGCGCGCCCCATCCCTCCTGCTTGGTCACCACTTCCTCCTTGCCCCTTCCATGGCCGGCCGGATCTGACGAGCAGCGGCCCAGCAGCACCTCTGCCTTGGCCGCCTGCTCCTCCCCTCCATGGCCGGCGACCAGCAAGCAGGGGCAGGGCGAGCAGCGGCCCAGCAGCAGCTCTGCCTTGGCCGCCTGCTCCTCCCCTCCATGGCTGGCGACCAGCAAGCAGGGGTAGGGCGAGCAGCGGCCCAGCAGCAGCTCTGCCTTGGCCGCCTGCTCCTCTCCTCCATGGCCGGCGACCAGCAAGCAGGGGCAGGGCGCTCCTTTTTCCTCCTTCCTCCCCTGGCAGCAACTCCATGGCTGGCAGCAGCACGCCTCCCTCTCTCTTGTCGGCCACCAGGAAGATGGCAGCAGGGTCCTTCCTCTCCATGGTGCCCCTCCTGCTCCCTTTTCTTCTCCTTTGCCACACCAACAAGCAGTGCCAGTGCCCAGCAGCTGTTCGACAGCCGCCGTTTGCCACCAGCTGTGCAGCAGCCCAGCAGGCCAGTCGACCCGGCGCGGCTCTCACCTTTTCCCGCCGGTGCCACCCCTGTCGGGGCTTGTCGGTTGGGATCCTCCCGCGGCCGGTTCGTCGCTTCCCCGACCGTCGCCTCCGCCTATGTTGTCCCTTCTTGGCCCTCCTCCCGGGTCGACCAGGTGTGGGGCGGGCCGTGGGCGTACACCGGTGACCATGTTCGCTGGGGCTGTCCCGGGCTTTACCCCATTCCCGTCGCTGTGGACCCCACCTCTTGGAATCCTACCGAGGCCTGTCGGTTGGGATCCGACGGCCTTGGCCAGCTCTTTCAGCACCCAGGGCCTAACACCACCAGTTAGTTCCGACTGGATCGCTGACTCGGGAGCCACCTACCACGCCACTCCCAACCCTGGTCTCCTCTCTTCCGTTCACCCTCCCTCTTCGACTCACCCTTCGTCTATCATGGTCGCGAATGGCTCTTGCCTTCCGGTCACGTCCGTGGGTGCCGCTGACACTCATGGCTCCTTTCTTCTTCCCGATGTCCTTGTTGCTCCCAATATGGTTCACAACCTTCTGTCTATTCGCCGTTTCACAGCTGACAACTCCTGTTCGTTGTGACAGCACGAGGCCTCTTTACACTCTTCGGTTTCCTGCTTCCGCTCCATGGTCTTCGCCTCCCACTCCGTCAGCTGCTTTCGCCACCACCACCTCCTCTACTACTTGGCACCGTCGCCTTGGTCACCCTGGCCGCGATGCCTTGACCCAGCTTAGTCGTAGCTCTTCCATACCCTGTACTCGAGCTCGTGATGAGCATTTGTGTCATGCGTGCCAACTGGGCCGACATGTTCGTCTTCCTTTTCCTACTTCCTCTCATGTGGCCCATATCTTTGACCTTGTCCATTGCTGGACATCCCCTGTCCCTAGCATTTCTGGCTACAAATACTATCTTGTGTTGGTGGATGATCTCTCTCACTATTCCTGGACTTTTCCTCTTCGTGCCAAGTCTGACACTTTCTCCACGCTACTCCACTTCTTTGCCTGGGTGCCCACTCAGTTTGGCCTCACCATCAAGGCCGTTCAGTGTGACAACGGGCGTGAGTTCGATAACTCCACGTCTCGTGCCTTCTTCCTCTCTCACGGCATGCAGTTACGCATGTCGTGCCCCTACACCTCCTCCCAGAACGGCAAGGCCGAGCGCATGATTCGCACCACCAACGACACCATCCGCACCCTCCTCTTACAGGCCTCTCTTCCTGCCCGCTTCTGGGCCGAGGGTCTTCATACCTCCACCTATCTCCTCAACCGTTTACCTTCCACTGCCTGTCCCGCTCCCACTCCTCACCACGCCCTCTTCGGTACCCCTCTTCGCTACGACCACCTCCGTGTGTTCGGGTGTGCGTGTTACCCTAACACCACTGCCACTGCTCCTCACAAGCTGGCTCCCCAGTCGACTCGGTGTGTCTTCCTCGGGTACTCCCCGGATCACAAGGGGTACCGTTGCTTTGACCTCTCCTCTCGTCGCGTCCTCATTTCCCGACACGTTGTGTTCGACGAGGCCGACTTCCCCTTCTCTACCACCACCTCTCCTCCCACCTCCACACCACCTCCCACCTCCGACCTTGACCTCTCCTCCTTGTTTCCCACTGACGCGGTGGTCCAGCCACCTTTACTGTTTTACCCTGCAGGTCCTCCACCACGTGCTCCGCCGGGCCCGTGCCCCGGCTCTCCTGCTCTCCCGCGCCCTCCGCCGGGCACGTGCCCCGGCTCGTCGTACTCCGGGGCTGCGCCGGCCCCTGCGCCCTGCGCCGGTCCGACGACCCTGTTCCCCGGGGTTGCGCCTGACCCTGCGCCTTGCGCCGGTCCGGCGGCCACGTTCCCCGGGGCTGCGCCCGACCATGCGCACGACGCGGGTCCGGTGCCTGCGGCACCTCCCGCACGCTTCGCCCAGCCGGTGCGTGTCTACCAGCGACGTGCGCGGGCGGCCTCACCGCCACCGGTGCGGGCTCCGTCACCGTCGTCGCCACCTCAGTCTCCTCCCGTGGCCGCTTCTCCACCATGGATCTTACGCCGCCGCCTCCACCGCCGCCGGCTGCTCGGGTTGAGTCGCCCATGTACCACCCCCCATTCTTCACCGCCACCCGCGTCATGTTCACCCCATGGTGACGCGGCATGCGGCGGGGGTGTTGCGGCCTCGGGCTCTTGCCGCGACGCACGACGAGACGCGGGTCTCTCCGGTACCCTCTTCCGTGCGCGCCGCATTGGCCGACCCTCACTGGCGTCGTGCGATGGAAGAGGAGTACGCGGCTCTTCTAGCCAACCAGACCTGGGATCTGGTGCCCCGTCCGCCTGGCTCCATTGTTGTCACCGGCAAGTGGATCTGGACTCACAAGCGCCGGGCTGATGGCACTCTTGAGCGGTACAAGGCTCGCTGGGTTCTCAGGGGTTTTACTCAGCGGCCTGGAGTTGATTATGATGAGACCTTCAGTCCAGTGGTGAAGCCAGCTACAGTCCGCACCGTTCTCTCACTGGCTCTCTCTCGCTCCTGGCCCGTGCATCAGCTGGACGTCAAGAATGCTTTTCTCCACGGGACACTTGCTGAGACAGTCTACTGCAGTCAGCCGACGGGCTTTGCTGACTCTTCTTGCCCTGATCTGGTCTGCCGCCTCAACAAGTCACTCTACGGCCTCAAGCAGGCCCCTCGGGCGTGGTACTCTCGGTTTGCTGCCTTCCTGCTCACTCTGGGGTTTGTGGAGGCCAAGTCAGATACTTCACTGTTCATCTACCACCATGGTGGGGAGACTGCCTATCTGCTGCTCTATGTTGATGACATTGTACTCACCGCCTCCAGCCCGACACTACTGCGGCGGATCATCACCTCTCTTCAGCATGAGTTCGCGATGAAGGACCTTGGTGTGCTCCATCACTTCCTCGGGGTCACCGTTGAGCCTCGTCCCGGGGGTCTCTTTCTTCACCAGCGGCAGTATACTATTGATATCCTGGAGCGAGCTGGGATGACTGACTGCAAGCCCTGCTCCATCCCTGTTGACACTCAGGCCAAGCTGTCAGAGACCGAGGGCGCCACAGTCACTGACCCTACCGCGTACAGGAGTCTTGCGGGGGCGCTTCAGTACCTCACCTTCACCCGCCCGGACATCACATATGCAGTTCAGCAGATTTGTCTTCATATGCATGATCCGCGCGAACCTCACCTCACGGCCCTCAAGCGCCTCCTCCGCTACCTCCACGGCACCGTCGACTACGGCCTGCTTCTCCACCGGTCTGCCTCCACCGAGCTCGTCGTCTACACCAACGCTGACTGGGCCGGGTGTCCGGACACTCGCCGGTCCACCTCCGGCTATGCTGTCTTCCTCGGCGGCAACTTGGTGTCCTGGTCGTCCAAGCGTCAGCCGGTGGTCTCCCGCTCCAGTGCCGAGGCGGAGTACCGCGCTGTTGCTAACGGCGTGGCTGAGGCCTCCTGGCTCCGGCAGCTCTTGGGTGAGCTCCATACTCCCCTGACCCGGAGCACGTTGGTCTACTGCGACAACGTCAGTGCCGTGTACCTCTCCACCAACCCCGTTCAGCACCAGCGGACCAAGCATGTCGAGATCGACCTTCACTTTGTTCGTGACCGGGTGGCCATCGGCGATGTTCGGGTTCTCCACGTCCCGACCACTTCCCAGTTCGCCGACATCTTCACCAAGGGCCTCCCGTCCTCGACCTTCTCCGAGTTTCGCTCCAGCCTCAACATCACTAGTGGCTAGTTGAGTCTGTGGGGGGGCTCCTGTGTTGTGCTTCTTTTTGTGCCCAGTCTTGAAACTCCGCTGCGCCGGTAGTTCAGACTGCGGGGGGGTGTTGGAGTGTATATGTGTTAAGGCCCATAAGGCCCATGTAAGACTACAATATGGCTACCCTCCTAGGGCTGGCCCAATTAATCTATTCACTCTTTCCAACACTTATATGATTGCTGGTATTGGTCATGTTTTTATGTTTGTGGGGGTGTCTATAATCCATATGGTAATGGTATTTTGGGAGTAGGCCGACTGGCCTGTCTCTATACTTCTTTTCTCTCTTAATGATGGCACACAGCTCTCCTGTGTTGTTTGAGAAAAAAAATTATCACATAAATATAGATTTTTGCTGGGTGGTGGAATTTTCAGTTTTTTTACACCTTATACGACAAACATGTAGTTCTATGATGCAATTTTTGAACATGCAGCTTTTGAAACTGACACTTTGATTCTTTACTTCTATATTCAAATTTAAATATGTAGTTTTATTCAAAAAAAATTACAAGGCACAAGGCAGGCAATCAGCCTCTGACTAGTGCCTAGGCGTATCATTGGTCTTGTACTTTTGGCATATTGGCATAGGAAAATGGAGAAAATAAGCAAGATGCTGTATATGAAAAGACTAAAGTGGAGAAAATGGGAAACACAGATGATAATTTTGACAATTTATCTGCAATTTTAAATATTCATGCTTGGTTATTTTCTCATATTGTGTTGCAAACACTAGCCCCTTTGCCCTAATATGTGTACTCGAATGTTAATTGCATGTTTAGGGTTTGGATATTAGTTTGAATGTTTGATTTATTGTAATGACTTGATGGGATGGCTATGTGGTATTTATAACCTACTTAAATTTAGTCTGGTGCCCCTCACTAGTCATTCAAAATTGCATCATACTAATCATTCAAAATACTTATTGGTTTGTTTGTCCAGAGTTCTTGCAAGTGTTTTTCCTTTTAAATTTCAGCTGTTTTTATTTGTTTACTTTTCTGTTTTCTGGCATATTGCCAGTAATGAGGACATGCATCCCTCCGCCTCCGTCCATCTACAGATAAAGTAAAACTACTGGTGTGCATTGAAGAAAAGTAATTTTTTTGTTTGAAAAATATCAAATTGGAACTCACATTTGTAATGTTAGTAAGGACAACAATAACTCTCAGTTTCTTTAATTCAACCTCTACCTGCCAAAAATTTACAAAGTATTCAGATGTTGATGGCCAAAACTAAAAAGGTTTTAGACTGTCGCTCAAAATCTGGGTCGGCTGGGTCGCAAGTTGGGTTGAGAGAAGTGGGTCATGGTGGTATAAAAAACGAGGGTTATAGACTGAGTGACTCCAACTAATCTTGATCGATGGATGAGATATCACATGCCAAATAAACTTGAGGAAAGAGAAACATTTAAATGGACTGCTATGTGCTGGCCCATACAGGCTGCCATCATAACCCTAAGCCTCATATAGTCTCTTGCCAACACACAGCCGTTTGCCCTCTTTGGCCTCGTCTTCTCTTCTCTCAGACAAACTAGCACCTCCGATCAGTTTCAAACACCATGACTAACAAATTCAATTGCCCTGGCCTCTTCCCTTATGTGTTCTCTGTTTTGTTGGAGACCTGCTAATTTGTTGTCTGCTTAAACATATCTATCAAGGGTGGTCCTATGTGCCGCCCGTGGAGAGCCCTCCGCCTCCAGCTGTTCAGCATCTTGGCAACAGCGACAAACTACCACGTCCGATCAGTTTCAAACACCATGACTAACAAATTCAATTGCCCTGGCCTCTTCCCTTATGTGTTCTCTGTTTTGTTGGAGACCTGCTAATTCGTTGTCTTCTGAAACATATCTCACACTGGTCCTATCTGCTGCCCGAGGAGAGCCCTCCGCATCCAGCTGTCCAGCATCTTGGCAACAGCAACCTCTTCTTCTCCCCCCCCCCCCCCCCCCCTTCTCTTCTCACATGTTCGTAAATACAGATCATATTTGTTATTGTGATATATTCTTGATTCATTGGGACAGCGACCCTGTTCGGCCCTGGTCCTTGAATGGGGACAATGTCCCAGGGTCATGGAACGTGGCTTCAACCAATCAGCCTTATCCCTGTGACTATGATTTGAAATCTGGAAAACGTAAATGCCATGTTTCAGATTGGAGGTTATAAAATTGAGATTGTCAAATGATAATTATAATATATTGGCATTGTGATTGCTTAACAGAACAGAAACATGCTATCTGTACTAAATTCACTCTGATTTGTCATGGATATTGTCGAACAGGGTTCGGCTGAGGTGATATTCACCAGGAGAAGTGAAGCTCTTGCAGCACTGAAGAGATATAATAATGTGCGCCTTGATGGGAAGGCAATGAAGATTGAAGTCATAGGAGCAGATTTGGGTCTATCAGCTGCTGCCGCACCCCGAATTAGTGTTGTTCCTGGTGCAAGCGGAAGAGGGCAGAGAGAAGTTGTTATGATGTATGGCTCTTCTTTGGCATTGCCTGCACTGTTGGATTCATCAGTCATGTAGCAACTTTCTTCATTTTATTCCTGACATGTGTTTCTTTTCATGCCTGGTGGAAGTGGGTTTGGACAAGGTGCATCTGGCCCATCTAGTTCGCTTCCTGGGTAGGTTCTCATGGCTAGATATTTTCTAGGCTAATCACATACAAATACTCCTATCACCTGTAACAATGTTAAAGAAATAGCCATTTCAAAATGTAGTCAGCTTATAATTGCCAAAACTTGTGATTTTTTTTTTTTCCAAATTTTTAAAACCACATATGGTTGGAGTCAGATTTTATCTTCATTTTTTCCCTATGTGTGGTGGTGGGCTGTGGGCTTGTGCACCTGTGTCTCGTATATAAGTGTGGCATTCTGCTTGGTATTACCTACCACATGGCACATCAGTGACTAGTAAGTATTAACTAACTTCAATGTAACCTGAACTAAAATGTTGGTATGTTTATCATGTCTGAAGTGTATTTAATTTTCCTATTGGCAACAAAAACACATGCAATTAGTAGACATCATTTTCATTGTTAAGGTAGTCTGGAGATCAACTTGCAAACAAACTTTGAACATATATTCATAGTCGAGTGCAAAATACAAACTACAGATGCTTTTCTATTTCACAGTAACTGCATTACCTTTTGTAATCATTGCACTATGTCCAGGTGGAAGCGTGGAGGTTTTGTTCAAAGAGGAGGACAAGGACGTGGTAGTTTTGTTCAAAGAGGGCGAGGGCAAGTGCGCGGTCGCGGACGTGGTCGTGGCCGTAGTAGCTTTGTTCAGGGCCGTGGCCGTGGCTATGTGCGCAAGGGTAATGTGGAGAGATCAGCTGAACAATTAGACAAGGACCTTGACAACTACCACTCTGGTGCGATGAATGTCGACTAAGATAGTGAATCCATCATAGTTGGAACTATGTTGAAGCCAAGCTTGTTTTCTATCTGTTGGTATTCTGTGAAATGAGCATACTTCTGTCCTGCTCTCGATGCATAAGTTGGATTACATTCCTTTTGCGATTTCTTGTTTGAAGTTAGTCCTGTGATATCAGAGTTTGCTGTTAAACTGATTGATGAATCATGTTTTCAACCGATAATTGTTTTGCTGTTAAATTTTACATATTAGTCTAGTTTTTATTGTTACAATTTTCAATAGGCATAAGCCAAAATCTTTGGTGAGGACTTGGTGTTACTCCCTCCATTCTAAATTGTAATATGATTTTTTAAGCGGCACCCCTAGCGCCCGGACGTCCGGATAGAGCCCTGCGTCCGGACGTCCGGATAGAGCCCTGGGTCTGGACGCCCACCCGAACACATGTAGCAGGCACACCTTCACGCTGCTTCCCCCACAAATTCTCTTCATGCATTTTCCTCAACGCCTTCTGAGCTCTTCGCACGGCACAAACCGTCCTGCAAGCATATTGTTAGAGGAGGCATAGAAGGAACAAGATGCAACACTCGATCTAATTTTGAAACACTCGAAACAAACTGTTGCAACATGCATTTAAGGGTATTGAAACACTTAAAATATGCTTGTGAAACACTTAAATACACTTGAAACATATTTGAAAAACCATGCAAACATACGCAACATCCGCATAAAATACACATGCAAACATATGTGTGGAACATATGCAACATCTAGATAATACAATCACAACATTCATACAGAAAACACGGATAAAACATATTATTGAAACGTCTGAAACACTCAAAACATGCTCCCTGCAACAAGCCTCTGAAACAAAAAAAAAAATGTAACATCTGCAACTCTCCCGATCTACTCTTGCAACATTCATATGACTCTACTGCAACGTCTGAACCACTCAAAACATGTTCATGCAACATGCATCTGAAACCAAAAGAAAAAGCAACATCTGCAACTTCCCTCGATCTACTTTTGCAACATTCATACGACTCTACTGCAACATACCTTTTTTAGCGTCTGAAACAATTAAAAGATACAATTGCAACATGAGGGGAGAAAAGAGAGCCTGGCGCAAGGAGCACCATGCCTGCCAGATCTGAGGACATCAGGAGCTCCTTTTAGGGGAGGACGCTGGTATATGGGGAGGTCGTCACCGAGGTGGGAGAGGAGTTCGTCGCCGAGGTGGGAGAGGAGGTCGTCGAGGTGGGGGAGAAGAGACGCCGCAGGGGGATGTATGACGTCGGATTTGGGGAGGAGACGTCGGGCTGGGGAGGAGTATGCTGCCACTGACCAAGGAGGAAGCGGGGTGTGCGGAGGACGAGGAGGAGCCCAGGCGTCGGGCTCGCGGCGCTGCTGAATCTGTGAGAGGAGGAGAGGAGAGGGTGGATCTGTGAGAGGAGGAGAGGAGAGGCTGGATCTCTGGAAGGAGAAGAGAAGCGGAGAGAAACGCAGGGTTGTAGAGAGGAGCGGGTAGCGAGCGAATAAAAGCAGAGCCGCGCAGAGCGCAGTGGCCACGTGGCGTCCGGATGCGACGGACGCCCGTGGCCCGCCCAACATTACTGTTTTTCAAGATACATTGTTTTTGCTATGTATCTAGGTACATACTATATCTAAATGCATAGCAAAAAGTATGTATCTAGATTAATTAAAGGATATATTTTCATAATAAACCTGTTTGTAGAGATACAAATATTAATACTATTTTCTATAAACATAGTTAAATTTAAGACCGATTGAGTAGGAATACAAAATACAAAAGGTGCACAATAGCTTGGGTGCCAACACCAGAAGACATTAAGCTTTGATGGAAATAGGAAACGACGTTTGCTCCTTTTTCAATTACAAAATGTAAAGTGTCTTAGTTTATTGTAAGTCATGTTTTGCTAACTTTGACTAATATTATATAAAAAATGCACTAACATATACAACATCAAATAATTTAGGGACTCTTTGTAATAATGTAGGAATTTATTTAACCCATACAATTTTACATGAATTTTCACATGAAAAACAGATGTAGTAGTAGATTGAATTCACAGCTCACGAATTCAGAAGCAAGTGTATCCTCATAGTTTATTTATACCAGACTTACATAATAATAACCTGCAAATTCTACCTAATAAATACCAGGAATCATTAAGCAACAAGCACGAAGAACCGTATAATAATGCAATGTTGTTCACATGACAAGATCGACAATAGGCTATACTAGTAGTAGCTGCTTAATTCTCTGGTGGGCGGTGGCGCGCTAGTGGAGATGGCAATGAAAGACTCGATGACGTCCCTGGCCATGATGACGACGTCCCTGACGTTGGCCGGGAGAGCGAGGAGCCAGTTCATGTTCATCCCACCGGTCCCGGCGCTGATGTCCCTCCTGGTGCTCTTGTCGATCTCCTCCGCGTACTCCTGCAGCTGCACCCTGAGCGCCACCAGCTCGTCGTCGTTGAGGGACTCGAACTCCCGGAGCTGCTGCACCATCAGGTAGGGGTCCGGGACCCAGCAGAGCTCCGCGACCGCGACGACGGGAGGGGCAGGGTTCAGAGTAGCGATGGCGTGACGACGCCCAGCGTCAGCGTTGGAGGAGCCCTCGGCACCCGCCGCCAAGGCCCGGCTGCTGGTACCCTGCAGCTGCAGCATAAATGTGTATACTGTAAGCTTGTTGCCATGTCCAAGGACGTCATCACTTGGTCAAGTTTGATGGAATGGAATGGAAGCTACTACTACCACCACAAAAGCTGCTACTCCGTAGATAGGATGATACTGACCTCCTCATGGCGATGGCGATGGTGATGGTGGCACTGGCAGTGAGGAGCAGGGCTTCCTGCAGACGGAGACGGCGGAGGCGGAGTACCCTGACCCTGACAGCAGCGGCCGCCGTCGCCGTGTGGGCAGCAGGTGGTCACCTGGCGCAGCATCTTCCAATCAGCTCGGCATCTGCCACACTGCCACTGCCACTGCCACATCTCAGTCGTCGTCGTCGTGGTGGTGCTGGGCTGCTTCATGTTCGCGCAAACTTGAAACTTCTGACGGGGCCAAATACAACAAATACCAACGAGTCAGAGCAGAACGCTCCCAAGAACTGATATCAGTCAGATAGCAAGAAGTAACCGACCTTGGACGAAGTAGTGATCTCCGGCGAGCTCGATCGAGCCCAATGCAATGCAAGTGTCGCGGTGTGTGGGTGTGATCTATTTATAGACAGATAATAGCGCGTGCGCAGCGTGTGTGATCAGCTAATTAAGCTGATCACCAGTGGCCAAACGAAAGCCCTGCGCACAGCGTCGTTTCTCAGCAACCCTTGCCACCTGTTCAGCGTTGATCTTACTTACTTCAGTTGGAAGGTTCGTTCCCTTGCTTGCGACGTGAATTGCACGCAGGGTTTAGAGGGGTTCATTCAGTACGCAGCCTGATCCTTCATTCACAACCGCGACATGTTGTCTTGCTTTATTAGCTTTATTATGTTCGGTCGGTTCCAAGATTCCTCGTTGATAGCACGACTACGTACACGGGAGGGGGCTTCAATGGGTGTGGTGTGGCCTTGATCAGACACGGCTGCCAAGAGGATCCAGTGGAAGGCACGAGACGAATCCAGTCCCCTCTATTTTTGCTTCGTTCAAACATTTTCCTCGCTACTAGTTGATGATCTCCAGCCGTATCGGTGCTTCTTTCTCACGCGCTTTGCATAATACGGAGTAATAACTTGCCGGATACTGAACGAGCGAATCAGGCCGGCGCCTCAGTGCTCGCTGGAAAGCGCTTCGTGATGCTTTGTTTCAAGAAGTAAACCGTGCCATTTTATTGGGGAGGTAAAATAGAAAGACTTGCTTGCTGCGACCTAGTTATTCCTCCTTGCCAGATGGTAGATTGGCCCTTGATCCTAACCATATATAAAACTAGATTGACTCAACCTCCTAACCAAACAAGAGATGGATTTAACTCGGCCCATGAAACTATATCAGGTCCAACCCGACCCACACAATCCCCAAACCAAACACACGGTCATAACATCGTAACGCTTCCACAAGAACAGCCCCCGCAACATTGCAAACCAAACGCGGCCTAACTGTTTTACTAGACTATTTTAATTTTACTCCCTCCATTCTAAATTATAAATCGCTTTGATTTTTTTTTATAATCACTTTGTTATGTACGGAGATATAACAATATGTTTAGATACATGACAAAATTGATGTATCAAAAAGTTAAAATAGCTTATACTAATTTGGAATGTAGGAAGTACTCCATCCGTCCCTAAATACTCCCTACATTTCAAAATAAGTGTCGTTTTCGCTTCCCAAAAAACATCTTTGACTAAATATATATTAAAAAATATTAATATTAATTATACATAATTAGTATCATTAAAAAGATCTTTAAATCTAGTTTTTTAACAAAAATTATTTGGAGATACAAATGTTGCATGCATTTGCTACAAATCGAGTCAAACTTGTGGCACGAAAACCGAAAACGACACTTAAATTGAAACAGAGGGAGTAAGTGTCAACATTTGGTGTGTATCCTACAAGTTTGACTCGATTTATAGCAAATGTACTCCCTCCGTATCCTATTTAGAAGTCGTTCTGGAAAAAGGTTCGGTCAAACATTGAGAATATAAATTATGAATGACTTTTAAATTATTGAGTTTAGAGATATAAAAATTATATAGATAAATTTGTCTTGAAAAGTACTTTCATAAAAATATATATACACCACTTTACAACAAATATTTTTAAAGAAACAAGTGGTCAAAGTTATGCTTTGAAGACCGTGTCGCTGTTCTAAACGACTTTTATTTGCGATACGGAGTAGTATGTAACATTTATATCTCTAAATAAATTTGTTAAAAAACTAGCTTCAAAGATTTTTTTTTCTAATGATATTATGCACAATAAATATTAATATTTTTTAATACTATTTAATTAAAGATGTTACTTAGAAAACGAAAACAACACATTTAAAGACGAAGGGAGTACATCCTAAGCCAGTCTTTTTTTATATTTAATAAGTCAACTAGGCGTTGATCTCTTCTGCGCAACCGTACCTTTCGACATCCTACGCCCACTTGACTATATCCACAGCTATATTCGAAACAGAAAAACAATCTACCGTTAAATTTACTACTGTCAGAACTTAAAATAAATTACTTGCTACTTATAAAACCATCTGTGCAGATTCCTGTAGTTCAAACGTAAATCACGGTTTTAAATCATACTGATTAGTAACACAAAATAAATACATAATGCAGTGAGAATCTCTCACCGCTGTAACTTAATTAGTTATTAGGTTACTTGGTTCTTCCGCTCAAGAACCTCATCAGAAACTTCAGTCCCGATTGCACGAGACAATAACACCAACCTATGACGATTCCTCATCGGATGCATCCTCCTCACTCGTGACGCCAGACTGTTCGTCCGGCTCACTACCATCAGACACAGTAGCAGGTTTCGCAGACATCTTGCTCAGAGCAGCAGTCTTGCTTGCTCTCTGGGAACGTGCAGCAGTCATACTGGGAGTGGCTGGAACCCTGCTTACCGATGTTGCAGGCACGTTAACTTCTCCCCCTTCTTCGTCACTTTCATCGCTAGAGGATGGTAGCGCCTGTCTCGCTCTTCTCCTGCCAGGAGCCGGTGGCCTGACTGACCGCGGTGCTGGAGTAGGAGGCACTGCTTGATTGGTGTCCAACTTGAAGCCACCATCCGATCCTAGTTTCTCTGAGAAACAACAAGAGTAAGGTGCGATAATAAGAACCATTAGAAATGAAAGCTTATGAAAACGCAGAGATGCATTGACACGATATAGGTTCTTAGTTTTCATTAGACGTACTGAATATGACATCTGCGTCATCTGGTGACAGTTCTTCATCTGGACAGGCATCAAGCGATCTAAGCCGTGCAGCCATTTGAGCTAGCTCCTTCGCAAGCTCCTTGTCAGAAGTCACTGAAACAGCCAAATGATTAACCAGGCCTCTCATGCACTTGATGGCCTTCTGTTCTGATTGCCGGAATCTTAGAAGCACCACAACCTTGCACAAGGCCAAAGCATATGCTTTCCCAGCTGCGGTCTTTTTATCTGGGCAACTGGCTACCTAGAGCATTTGCATCATATGGTTGTTAGTTTTTTTTTCCCTAGAACCTATATAATATAGTTCTAACAAAAAATAGTGAGGATGTTTGTTCAGTGTCCTGCAATATTAGGAAAAAAAATGTATATGTATTTTCTAGATTAATCATTGATACCTCTAGTGCTATACGGATAGCAAGCCCTTCCTCGCTGTTGTCAAAATTGTTTGACACATTTGCTGAAGCACTTTCAGGGCTTTTCGAAGCTTGGTCCATACTTTCTGTTGAAAATAGTTTGGTCTGCACCATTTGCACCATAAAACGAGAAGCTTGGACCGCAAATTTTCGTCTCTTTGAAATAACATTAGTGCTACCCCCAGCATTACCGTATAAACCAGGCCACATGGCTTTCATGACTGGTACAAAAGCGTTGGAGATACAACTCTGTGAAAAGAAAGGCAGTCAGTAAATTTGATCTGGGATTATCCAGTCAGTCAGTAAATTTGACCTGGGAAAAAGTTACACAAAATGATTTCAGCCAGTGTATGGTAAGCTTTATCGGCTTGCCTTGTGTTTCTCTGAAAGTGCTGGATAGTGCTGGAAGAAGACAGACAGGCATTGTTTCAATCTGAACAGGAAAAAAAGCACATGTGAGAATAAACAGAAAACAAATGTCTTTAAATAACAGAGGACAAATGAGCAATTGACCTTTCTAGTTCTTTAGCTTCCTCTGAGAAATACAATCTAATGAGTTGAGCGAGGATAACAGTATGCAAATCAGCAGGTATACTTGCAAAATTCCCACTGAGGAGAAGAATCTTTGCAAAACCTTCACCAAGTATGGTGGGTACATTATCATGATTATCACCATCTAAATCGAATTCCCAGTCATCTTTATGGAATCCAGAAAATAAAATATCAAGAACTCCAATGTTTAGATCATCCTCATTCATATCAGAGAGGTCAACTTGAGTGAACTGAGACTTTTCATAGCTAGGATCTGGCAATTCAATTCCAATGGCTCGATCTATTTCTTGTGGCCCATGCCAGGTTACAAGATCAATCAAGGCCTTGCATGCTATGGCACTAACGAAGTCAGGCCCATTAATGAAACATAAGCGTAGCTGCTTCACCAACTCCGCATTAGGTCTATTCTCTAACAGTCCAAGGAGACAAAGGCATCTTAAAGCAGCCCTTTGTACATCAACGTGATTTTGTTTTGCCTACATGAGATCAGATCAAGGGCATAAACTTTATAATTCAGTTCAATTTATAACCACAAGAGCAAAAAGAAATCAATTCTGAGTTTGGTTAGAGTTAAACAAACTTAAGTTTGACTGAGTTTATGGAAGATAGTATCAACATTTATAACTCCAAATAGGTAATATTATGAAAATATATTCCATGGAAAATCTGATGATACTTATTTAGTAGTTTAGTACGATAAGTAATATCTTTTTATACAAATTTAATCAAACTTAAGAGAGTTTGAACACTATTCTAGATTTGCATCCTTTTTGGGATGGAGGGAGCATAATATAAATTACCATACAGTATACAGTATACACACAGCTGTAGGACAATTGGACTTACTGCAGGAAGCAACAAAGAGTGAAGCAGTTCTGAAGGCTCTATTGCTGTGGCCTGGAGATTCCGTAGGGTTGAAGTATTCTGAAGCAGAAGACCTGTCACGGCGAGGCAGTGCATCCACTGCATGAAGTCAGCTGTTCTCTCCCTGCAAGGTCTAGCCAGCTCTTCAACAACAGTGGAAACCACCATTTCGAATTCACCAACAGAAGAATGCACTTTTTTGGCCAACTCTGCCACTGCTTTCGCCCAGTCTTTGTCTCCTCCAAGACTCACACCATCTCCAATTGCAATCTGGTTCCCATCATCATCAACTTCGTGTTCAAGAGGCCTGATGAGAAGCTCATGCAGAAAAGAACTTGCGACCTTTCGGTTCACAGTATCAGAGAACTCAAGCATTTCACCAAGTAGCAATAGTTGTCTTGATGTGAAGTGATAATTTAGTCCTGAAATGGGCAGGTAAGCAATGGAAATAGTCCATACATAGAAAGAATGATAACTACTCTTGCTTACCGGCAGAAAGGTGTGCCTTTACCAAATCAACATAATCAGTAATTGTGCTAGGAAGGACACTGTCTAGAAGATCATTTTTATCAGTAGCCTCAGAAGCATATACCGCTGCTTCTGCACCTGTAGTTGCTGCAGCCTCCGAGCCTTTTACCTGCAGAATAACTATGACTTAACAAATAAAGTATTGATTTAACTTAAAGAATGGTATTGCCAACCAGGAACAAGCCAATGTCAGCCGGTAGAACAAGAAAAAAAAAATAGTTTTAAATCTCCCGCTATAGACTTTTGAGAAAGGGCGCCTATTTGTCTTCAAGTACAAGTTAGCCGTTGTTAGTTGTTTTAGAGACATGCTGCTAAACGTCTTATCCCGCTATTTAAAACATTGAAAAAATTCATAATTTCGATATATTCCATTAAAATTAGCAGAACACATGTATTTCAATCCAACAATCCTATCAGGTGGATAGGATAACCGTAAGAAAGGCATGGTCAGCATGGCTGGAAAGGTCAGAAGGAGATATCGAGATAGATTGAGGAAGAACTAGGGTAAAATGGGATGGATATTTCATGATTATCCGTCGCTTCAAAGGGGTTTAGATATTAAATGGATAATCCTTATCTAAATACGGACATTCAGTATCTGCACCTTATCCAAATCCGGATACTCAAAGTCAGATACCTGATACCGATAGGGGATGGATATCAATATCCGAAATCTGACGCTATCTGTATCCAACTCTAGATCTGAAAGAAAAACAACTACCCATATTTCACTGCTAGACAAATGGGCTTTAGCCCCGGTTGGGGAAGGCCTTTAGCCCCGGTTTTCCCAACCGGGGCTACCAATCCGGGACTAAAGGTGTCCCAACCGGGGCTAAAAGCTTCCACGAGAAAAAATAAATATGCGCCTGTGAGATTCGAACTCAGCACCTCTCGCCTCCCGCACAACTCATCTACCAACTGAGCTACACAACCCGCGTGATATAGTTCTGGACGTTTTCCTTTTGAATCCACTTGTGAAGGCCCTTTAGTCCCGGTTGGTAACACCAATCGAGGCTAGAAGGAACACCAACCGGGGCTAAAGGGTCACCCTTTAGTCCCGGGTGGTATTTCCAACCGGGACGACCTTTAGTCCGGGTTGGTAATACCAACCGGGACTAAAGATGCACCTTTAGCCCCGGTTGGTAACACCAACCGGGACCACTGGCGGACCCAGGGTCCGGCGACCCTGGGCCTCTGCCCGGGCTGCTCCGTGTTGAACTCTACTAAATCTAGTTACTGTATGGCCTAGGTATAGTGGAGATTAAGTCTACTCTCTTACTTAGCCCACTAATCTGCCCGGGCTCTTAAAAATCCTGGGTCCGCTAATGACCGGGACTAGACACAAATTTTTGCCGAGACTAAAACTCAGTTGATAGATCGTCCAAAGGCCTGTTCTCTAGTAGTGTCTGTATCCATACATATCCATTCGGATCTGGTCCGGTTTCATCCCTAGGAAGAACCTCAAGGGAGAAATACTAATTCTGAAATCAACCATCTTCTTATTAATCATCCAGTGCAAAAATCATGTCCTCATATATAACAGAGGACTAACAATAGCATCCTAGAGGCAATTCACTTCATAAAGAAACTAATCGACACGTAATTTGCAGCTCCTGCACCTAATACGTGTAGGGTAATCTTGACATGATATCAATGATACTTGCAAAGGATTGTTTCTTCTCACCAAGTCATCTAAAAAACAATTAACTTCTTGGCAACACTAGCATCCTAGAGCTAGTTACTGCTACCACACTTTGGCATGCAAAATTATAGCAAAAGCTAAGGTCAAATTTTCAGCAAAAGAAACGTTATACTTTGAGTGTATCTACATTGAACAGTTGACAACAATACAGTGTTAAGAATTAGTTTCTTCCAAAAGTACCATAAAAATGATGCATAACAAGCTAAAATAGTCTGGTGGTCACCTGAGCTTCGGCTTGCAAGTGCTTGCACATTATTCTCCAGTAAATAGCAACCTCGGCATCCATGAGTTGAATATTTGAATCTTGTTCTGCTGAAAAATATTATAAGGATGCTGATATCAACCAGCAGAAAAAACAAAGGAATTTGAAAAAACATAGTGATTGCATTGGGTTGTGTTTCAGGTTTATTCATTCATTGGAGTTAGTTACTTTGTCCTTTGTCAGAGATTCATATTCAGAATGAACATAAACTGATCAACAAAATCTGGAGAAAAGTCAGTTGGAAAGTAGGAGATAGCGTAGGATCAAAAACCTTTGTCACCATTTGCAGTGAAGTACTGCCTAATACTGTGCCCATCATGCACTCGCAAAGCACCATCTTTTAGAAGCACCGCCATTACAGCTTCTCCAACTGATTCATATGTCTCAACATCAAGAAATCTGAGAAGGGAAATCACGTCTCCTCCGCAGTGCTTAACAAGCCACTCATCCTTCAGCATCTTCAGGCACACGTTGTTTACTAAAGCAGACCTATCGGATAGGCCCCTGTGAAGGACAGTAGTCCTTTGCTTTATGCTGAAACCAAATCAAAACAAAAAACTATAAATTCATTGATACAGTAATGTTGTGCATTTCATGCATTTGCATTGGTCTGTTGTACTTCCAATGTATGTATTACTCACCTAAGGCTCTGTAGGGGAAATTTAGTTGAAAGCACAGAATATGCTGCTCGTCTAACTGATTCACTAATGTCAAGCATTGATTCAACAACACTCTCTAGTGTATTATTTGATGGTGGAAGAGAGAAAACTATGGCCTTCCTAACCTCCTTCAACAATGAAACAAGGCCACAATTAGATACAACGAGATGAACATATCGAATATTAGTAACTGGAAAGCTATTAAGAATGATCTCACATACAGAATTCTGCTCATTGTCTAGGGTCTCGAGGAACAGATCAACAATGCCACCATCCTCTCCATCAACTGCAAAGCGGGATAATGCTCGCACAGCATAAGTGCGAATTGTGGCGATTTTATCTTGAACCCGGACCTTCATGCCATCAATTACTTCATCCCAAATATCATCGCTCACCTCAGCATCATCTGGCAACCGCATTATAATCTGCAATCGGAATTGCACATGCAATCTGAGTGGACAATATGTAAATGGAGAATTTGGCCAGGTAAACACTTCTTCGTAACTAGAACAAAAGATTACTGATGGTGATTGAATAAATCAAAGAATTGTTACAAGTGAAACATCCAGACTAGTGCTCTATTGAAGCATATTTGCACAAGAGAGCTGAAACTGAAACTAAGCACAATTAAAGAAGTTTAGAAAATTAAACACAACATACTTTTAACATATATAAACAGCTATAGCCTACTGAGGGAAACTAGTTTTTCACTAAAATAAGTATCCCATCATGAGGGCGGAAATAAAAACCGCAAATGGAGGCAAAGTTTCGAGTGATTTTCCTTAGTTCACCTCGGAGATGATTTGGCATGCGCGGAATCGCGCGGGCCGGTGTGCGGCCTTGGACGCGGTGACGAGGAAGCGAAGGAACTCCTCGAGGAACCCGTTCCCACCGCCGTCGGCCGAAGATGCGGAGGCCGACGCGAAGGCAGCGACGAAGCGGGCGACGCGGTCGGATCCGGCGGATCGGCGGGCGAGGGCGAAGAGCGGCGTGACAGCGACGCAGAAGGCTGCGTGGAAGAGGCGGCCGCCGCCTCCTCCTGAGGAGGAGCGAAGCGCCGCGAGCTCCCGCAGCTTCCGCGGGTGCACGGCGTGGGATGCGCGGCACTCGTCCAGCACCCGCGCCACCTCGCGCGCGAGACGATCGGAATCCCCGGCGCCGGTGACAGCCGGGGCGGGCGCCATGGGATGCGGGGGAGGAGGGTGTCTGGGGGAGGCGGCGGAGTGGGGTTTGGGCGTTGGAACGGAATGGAAAGGGGACGAATTTGAATCGTGGAGAGGGAAACGGGATGAAAACATTGGAGCCGAACTGCGCGACTTCATCACGCTGCACAGTGGGACCGGTGGACGCGGTCACGAGAATTGTTTTTTTTTGGTCGGTATGGGCTGGTGGTGAATGGTTTCTTTTTATGGGCTCGTGCTGGGCTACATGGGTCGACTAATCACTTGGACAAGTAGGGGTCGTTTGGAACGCAGTAAGCAGGGTAGTACAAAGGCACGTACTCCCTCCGTCCTAGAAAGTGAGTCGTTTTGGGTTTTCGTGCCACAAGTTTGACTCAATTTATATAAAATACGTACAATATTTATATCTCTAAATAAATTTGTTAAAAAACAAGACTTAAAGATCTCTCCGATGATACTAATTACTTAGTATAAATATTTATATATTTTAATATATAATTGCCGGTATTTGTTTCTCGGGAAGCGAGAACGACATCTATTTTGGGACGGAGGGAGTAAACTATAAAAACGAGTCAAAATAGATTGACCCACACTAGCAGTTCTACATAATAATTCCACTAAAGGAGACCCTATTACCAGAATAGCTTCGGGTACACCTGTAATATTATTTCATGATTATATAATAACCTATCTAAGATTCTAGTTCACAAAATAATTAGTTGAACCATTTAGTAATCCATATTTTAATAAAAAATGTTTTTCTTTCTAACAAAAACTACGTCGGATGGCGTACTTTTTATTTGAGTCAATAGGTTTAAAGGCTCGTAATGTTGTATCTATTATCAGGGCCGACTCTAGGGTAAGAGCAGACCGTGTGATCGTCGGGGGCCATGAAGTTGAGGGGCCCAAGACCATATAGGTAGTTGGTATGTCTAATATAATAATTTTTTATTTAGCTAATTGATTTAAACAAAGGCAAAAGTCATCACAACCACACGTCCACACCAGCTCATGTGGCCAGAAGCCCATAACCATAGGGAACTATTGCAGCCTAGAAGAAAAGAATGCAAAACCATCGAGCATAAGTTATCATAATGGTTAGTTTTTTTGTAGTTTTTTGTTACACTATTGTTATGTCTCATGAGCTATATAGACATTACAAGATAATTTTTATTATGTGTACTATATACTATAGTTTTGATGTTCAAATTTAGTTCAACAGACCCTTATCTTCTTGCTTGCCCAAGACCCCTTAAAATTACAGAGCCGGCCTTGCTTATTATTGGTTCTTCACGTATGTGTGTATATATATGAAAGATAAATAAATAACCAAGCGAAGCGAACAACAACGAGCTACAAAGGAAGTAGAAGAAATCGAAAATAGAACAAACGACAAAAAATATATGAACATAAAAAATCAGAAACCAAGCGAGAAAGAAGATCAGACCAACCAAATACTATAGCTAAAATTTTATGAGCCCATAGGGCGGCCCCCAACTTTAGTCCCAACCTAACTCTATCTCGTAACCTTAGCACTCGCACTGCTCATTTCACTTCCATGAGCTTCTCTCCCGGTCTAAAAAAAGCACACGCAAGCGACACCTTCTCTTTCAGTGGCTGGCCGGAGATGGTTGAGCGGCCAGACCATGCTCCCAAGCGGCCGGTGTGGTCTGCCTCAGCGCCTCTCCTTCTTCGCTAGACTGCGGCGCAGTCCCTGAATAAAGCGGCAACGGTGACGGTGGCGTCCAACACGAGCGGTGGCGGGTTGGCGGTAGTGTGCAGCGCGAGAGTTGGTAGAGGCAGTACACTCCTGTTATTTGTCTTTCTAAACGCGATTATTTATCTTCCCTACCCAGAGTGACAATTTAGTAACACAAGCCTGAGCGGCGATGTCGAGTACCAAAGCAAAGGGTACCCCGAACAGCCCAACAAAAACAAAGCCAGGTCTGGTGGGCGACTCCGGCCCATGCTCGGCCACCCAGGGGTTCCCCGCCGGGGGTAATGGCTCGTCACTCGGATAGCACCGACGACAAGTCAGCCCGACCCAAGGGTGAACCGAGACCCAGAGTCAGGGGAAAAAAGGGCAAAGCATCCCAGCTTCCCACGCGAACCCGACCTGGAACCGTCCCGTACAGGGGCAGTGCCATGACCGGACGTGCACGCCCCGCTTCAGCAAGGACGGGGGAGGCCTCCTCAGTCCGCCTCTCTATATGTGCCGCCATGGGCCGAATAATCCGGAGCGCCTCACTGTAGGAACCACCGGTCTAATGGTCGCATTCTCTGAGAAGTCCTCTCAGGGCACTCGTGATGCAGGTAGCCTGCCACGATGCAACGCTAATCACTTGCCACTGGCTCCTCAAAAGAAGGAATTGGCGGTGATTCGAATCTAGCAATAGTATCGCACATGCAAAGACCCAGTACCTACTGCCACGCAGGCTGCGGCTTACCCGCCAAGGCCTCAGCCCTAAGCCTCGGGGAATGAGTTTAGTTTCCACCTCACCCGAGCCCTCGCGCTGAGGCCTTGGGCAAGCTCCCTGATTCCGTCCGAGTCCTCCACGGCAGGCCTCGACGAACGCTTCGTTCTCCGTTTCTCCCGAGCCCGCGAGCTTAGGCCTCGGGCGATCTTCTCCGCTCCGCCCGAGCCCTCGTGCCTAGGCCTCGGGCGGTCTTCTCCGCTCCGCCCGAGCCCTCGTGTTTAGGTCTCGGGCAGACTTGTCCATCTCACCTGAACCCTCCACAACATGCCCCGGGTGAATACCCCATTCTCCGCTTCGTCCGGGGCCTCGCGGCCAGGCCCCGGGCGAAGTCCAACCCATCCACCGGAAGCTTTGGCGCAAGGCGACAAGCGCATGGTAAAACAAGGACCCGCGAATCCCGGGCTATTCATGACTCCTCCAACATGCCGACGCCGTATGGGCCGAGACGTGGTTTGGGACTCGCACCATCCCTTCGCTCAGAAAGACATGATGAAGGGACTCGACGCTGCACCGCCACAATGACGGACGTGCTCGGCCATGACAACGAGGACAACAACCACGTTGTTACAGTAGCACACCTTTACCTTTAGACTAAAATAAGAGCGCTCATGTACTGCCTCCTTGTAACCACATCCCCTCCTTGAGGCTATAAAAGGAGGGGCCAGCGGACGCCTAATGGGGGAGCGACAAGCACAACGAACGATAGCAAGCAAGCAAACACACACACACACACACACACACCAACAATGCCCTTGTTGCGCACTCCACCTCCTTCGTCCTCACAAGACTTGGGGAAGTCCCCCCCTCTCTCACCATCTTGTACCCCTACTACGAGCACCCCGGTGCAAGATAACACGACCTCTCCCACCTCACTGGACGTAGGGCCTCCGTTTGCCCGAACCAGTATAAATCTCATGTGTTCTTCTTGCATCACCACCCGAAGCTAGGGACACACATATACAAATTTACTCGCCGGTGTTAGGACCCCCCGTTTCTGAAACACCGACAGTTGGCGCGCCAGGTAGGGGCCTCTTCTGCGTGGAAAACCACATCCCTACTCGGCTGCGAGTGGCAAAAACGCCACCAGGAAGACCCCCTCTCCGCAAAAGAAAGACTCGGGGGCTCGGCATGTCCCCGACACTGTTGGGGGCTACCCGTCGCACCCGAAGGGGTGCTCGGGGGCCCGTGTGTCCCCGACGCAGCTCTCGACCCCTCCTCGGCCCTGCGAAAGGTCCGGGAAGAGTCTCCATTAGTGAACATATTCGTTCGCTGATGTTACGTCATGCCCCGTTTCGCCTCTTCACGTTGGTCAACCTCTCCATCCGCTGATGTTACGTCAAGCGGAGAGGAGGAACCAAGGCCAGGAGAAGAAACAAGGGGCACGGGGGGAAGGCTGGCGCCAAACCCACTAGGACCCGCCTCTGAGCTCGCTGAGCCTACCGACGACATGCTCGTCCGCCAGGAACCAACGTAGCAAAAGAGGATGTTCAGTGGAATGGAACCAGCTGCCTCCCCCACGGGCTGCCGCGGTGGGCTGAAGAGGCTTTTCTGGGGGTCAACAATCCGAAAACGCCTCCCACGCCCTTAGGGTTCAATCGAGCAAGCCGAAGAACTCGCTACTACCGACAAGTTCTTCATCCGACCTGCGTCACCCCCGACAAGCAGGCGCTACGACTCCAGTTATCAGGGTCACCGCCCTCGCCGGGACCGGTAGCAAGGCGGCGCGCGGCGGAGCATGGCAAGCCCAACAACCCCCTCTCTCCCTTCCTCGAACAATGAGGAAATCATTTGCGGCAGTGCCGAGTCCTTAGGGACAGCGTCACGTTCGCCGCCTATGAACCTCCGACACGTTCAGGACACCATCCTGGTGAGGGCATGTTGAACGAGTAGGAGAAGGGAAGGGAAGGGGCTGAGCCCAAGCATGGGACTAGCGTCAACCCTGATGACCCACCGTCTGTCCCAGGGGAGCCGGGATCTCATGGATTCAACCCCAAGGATCCCTTGCTTCATCCTTTTGCTCTTTTATTCTTCCTCTAGTGTCCACCCTCGGGGAACGCTAACTCTACCATTGTAAATCCGAGAAAGGAAATAAAAGAGCTCCCTTCTTTCCAAAAAAGGGCATCGCTTAAAACAAGTCAGGGAAATCACCTTGACCCGCTAAGTAAGGCCAAATAAAAGTCGGACCACCAATCCGAGAGCCCGAAAGGGTGGGACGAGACTACCCCGGGCAACGAACCCCGTTCCCTCCAAAGCATTCGAGCAAGGCCTCGAATAGACACGGTGCTTGCCAGGCCTCGGGCCCAAATACCCAACAGGTCACCGCAAAAAAGATGCACGCGCGGAAAGGCACCTTCGACAAGACAAGGAGTACGACGTCAACAACCGCCCCGCAAAAAAGAGAGCTATGTTTCTTTCTTCTTAAGATTGTATTTTCGTTTCAATAATAGGTGAAGAAAACACTTTGCGAAAACTAAATAAAAATCCTATCGTCGCTCCCATGTTTGGCGCGTCCTTGTTTTCGAGTCCAAGGAACAACGTCAACAACCGTGCCTTCTAGGGAAGCTGGTCAGGGCTCAGCCGCCAACGCCCCCGGTGGCTAACGACACCGATCCCCCAGTTGAACCAGAACACGGTCGATGGACTGAGTTCCCGAAAGTTTAAACAGGCGACTAAGCAAACACGGGCGTGACGACGGGAATGTGCGGGCCTCTACACCCTCATCCTCATCCCTCAAGGAAACGAGAAGTCACATGAAAAGGCAGAACAAAGCCGCGAGGCGAGGACAAGGGGGGAGCGCTCACATAATAACTTTTTAACTAAAAAATGAAAGGGCACAAACGGCTCTAAAAAAGAACCACCCTATAGCATGCTAATGTACCCCTTTTTACAGGAACACGTCTTGGAGTGAGGAACACCGTGGCATGATGGATCGCGTGTTCGGGCCCCTAAGCCACGGAACAGGATGGCACGCGCCACGGCAGTGGCCATCGAGAAACCCCGCAAAGAGGGGGGAGAGCCCTTGAAAGGTCCAAATTGGCTAGAGGGGGTGAATAGCCTAATTAAAAATCTACAAATTCACTTAGGCAAACACTATTAGTATGACAAATGATGAAGCTTTTTGCCCTAGCCTAATAGTGTGTTGCAAGCCACCTATCCAACAATTCTACCTAATAAAACTATGTCACAGAATCAATCTAGAGCTAGTATCTAATATGGAATAAGTTATCTAGTTCTAGCACTACTATGATCAAGTGAAAGTATGAAAGACAATTGTGAATAAAAAGGCAATTCTAGTGAACTAATCACAACTAGCTACACAAGGTATATACCAAGAGAGATGTACAACAAGTGAAGGTAACTACTCAAAAGAAATAGCTCAAAGTAAATGCACAAAGTAAATAAGCTAGATAGAGGTGGTTTCACCGAGCCTTCGGGGTCGCCTTGTAGAGAACCAATCACCGGTGAAATCCCACTTTTGATGCCAATCACCAAAGATGTGAATATGAAGACCAATCACCAAGATGGAAACACAATCACAATAAGCACACGGGACACGACGATTTATCCCAAGGTTCACGTGCTTGCCGGCACGCTACTCCCCGTTGTGTCGACCAACACTAGGTGATCCGGTGGCTAATTGGCACCAAGCCAAGCTCACGAAGAGCGCCACAAGAATCTACCGCTAGCGAGGTAGCTCAATGACACGATCAATCCATTAAGGATGCCTCTTGCCGCTCCGGCGAGGTGAGGCTCCAAAACCTCTCACAATCACGAACGGTGGTGGCCAAGAACAATCACCAATCTTGCCAATCAACCACCTCAATGCCTCCAAGCCATCTAGGCACCGGCAAATGCCAAGAGTAACAAGCAACTCAAAGCCGATGCGAAGAACTAATGCCACTAGAATGAACTCTTTCAAATCTTAGCGCTAATCACTCAATCTCGCTTAGTTTGATCAAATCAATTATAGAGATGAGTAGGGAGGCTTGGCTATGCTCACAAGGATGCTTAGAGATCAAAATGTGCAAGAGAGAACCCATGTGAGCCGGCCAAGCCACTTAAATAGGCCACTCAAGTAGGCCTAGCCGTTGTGCTGAAAACGCGACCATCAGACGCACCCGTGTCGGGGCCATCAGACGCTGGCCCAGCGTCCGATGCTCCGATGAGCACCACGTGTCCCCTGATACGAATTCAGTCCATCAAATCCCAACGACCATATTCCTTCGCGCCACGGTTAAAGTGACATCGGACGCTCCGATGCCACTGCTCATTTCAGCACGGCCACACACCACATCGGACCCGCCAGAACCCTCGCATCGGACGCTCAACCCATGCATCTGATGACGATGCCGAGAGGTTCCAGAATGCATCAAAACACATCAGACGCATCAGATGGGTCGGCATCGGACGCAGGCCAGTGTCTGATGCTCCCTGGAAAGCACGCTCGGGCCATGTCATCACCATCAGATGCTGCAACAGTGTTTCCTCAGTCTCCGTTGCTAGCGTCTGATGCTCCTTCAACATCTGTCAGAGACTAGGGTTAACCATCTGAAAGGATCAAGATGCCCAAGAGGGAGGGTGAATTGGGCTTTTCTAAAACTTTTGCAAGAATTAAATCCTAACAAGCCCAATTAACCCCCTAGCGCCTAGAAGTGTGTTACTCTAACAACAACCGCACAAAAGACTATCGCTAAACCATTTCTACTCTAGCATGACAATTCAACTTATGAAAGAACAACAAGTAATTCACGGAATTGAATTGCTCAAAAGTAAATGCGTATGTAAAGAGAGTAGAGATGACACGACGATCATTTTCCCGAGGTATCGAGGTGTCGGCACACCCTCTAGTCCATGTTGGAGCAACTGCGCAAGGGTATTGCTCCCCCTAGATCCACGCAAGGATCAAGTGCTCACTACGAGCTGATTCTTTGCCACTCCGGCCCGGTGAATCGCTCGTTACCGGTCACAACTTGGCTTGGGTCATCCATAAAGCCTCCGGATGATCACCAAGCTCTCCGATCACCACCAAGACATCTAGTTGATGCCGATCACCAAGAGTAACAAGCTAGAACTCTCACTTGACCAAGACAAGGCCAAAGAGATGGATGGATGCACACTTGCTACTCAATTCTCACTAGGAGGTCACTAATTCTCTCAATTAGCTATTCTCTCAACCTCACTAAGGCTCTTGCTCTTTCTCACACTCACTATGTGTTTCTCAGCAGAGGAAAGTGGTAATAACACTCTAATGGAGGAGGGGGAGGAGTATAAATACTCCCCCTAACCGGCCATCCAAAAGAGCACTGAACAGGTGTTTCTGCAGGGGCATCGGACGCTCTGATGCTTAGCATCGGACGCTCCGATGACATCGACTAACGGTCGACTGTATAACCTGTCAGACAAGTTAAAGGTGCATCGGACGCTGGGCAGCGTCCGATGCCATCACAACGGACGCGTCCGTTGTGATTTTACCCTCTGTGGAACCTCTCTGCATGGACATCGGACGCTGGCCCTCATCGTCCGATGCCAGCGTCCGATGCATGCCCAAATTCACTCGTAAGTGAACAGTGGCACGGGCGCGTCCGATGTGGCAACATCGGAGCGTCCGATGCCATGCATCAGACTAAACCCTAGTCTGAGTGAGCATCGGACGCGTCCGATGCTCACCAGGCCATCGTCTGATGCCTGTTACACAGACTAAACTCACTCGGATCATGACGCGGCCTTAACGACTTTTCATCCTCACGACATAAGGCATCTCTCTGAGCTACCTAGGGCTATGAAATAACAAGTGTGCACCACACCTACCTCAATAGACTCATCTAGGTCAAGCTACTGATTCACGCTCCCCTTTATAGTACGACCAAAGGAAAAACAAAGACCTAAGACTACCTAAGTGTCCTCCAACACCATATGACACTTAGCCTAGACTACCACCGTCTTTGTCGTCCGTCCTTTGAAAACCGAAACGATTTCCATCGCCAGGGGACATGAACTTCATATGCCCGTATCGTCGCCATTACCGTGACCTAACTCATCCCTGTTTCTGCAAAACACATGTTAGTCATAGTAATCTTGTGTTTCATCCAATCACCGAAACCCACTAGGGGCCAAGATGCGTTCACCATCGGACGCTCGGCCCAACGTCCGATGCTGCCGCCAGCAGCGTCCGATGCCCCTATCTCAACATCTTTTGCTTTCTAACTTCTACCCTTGCTTCCATGTGCCAACACCAAAGTGTTTCACCACTTGTGCATGTGTGTTAGCATTTTGCAAGGCATTTTTCAAGGGTTTTGTTAGTATCTCACTAGGTCTAAAGCATCGATATGTTAGAGAACTCCTAGTGGCACTTGAACACCGCATAAGTCGTGAATTATCTCCTCTTGATAGTACAACTATGTATCCTAAATGTGATCACACTTGCTAAGTGTCTTGATCACCAAAACAAAGAACCCTATAGGTTATACCTTTGCCTTCAGGCTTCTTTGCTCCATTTCTTCCCTCCTTTGTTTCATCAATGGTAGTGCACTAGATCTCTTCAATTGTATGTGGCCATCACCATCCTCCATGGTTGCCACCTTGCTTGATCCACCACTTGGCTTGGTCTTAATCCTTTCTTAAATCTTAAAAGCTACACGCATGCTTAGCAATAGGATTAGACCAAATAGATTTCATCAATTAGCCAAAACCAAACTAGGGCTTTCAGCTCTACCGGTAAAAGTTCCTAAGGCAGAAGGGCGCCTGAGCGGCGCCGACCTAATGACCGGTGACCCCTCCGCCTTGACGGCGAGAGGCTTCAAAGGGGCCCACACCCCTGAATCCCGGGGATCGCTAACCAAGTCACATACCGTTGCATGACAAGAACCTTTTTGGCAAAACGAAAACCCTAGCCTGTAGGGTTACGAGGAAGCTACGCTAGCCGAAAAACAAATTTTTTTGACCCCATAAGCCAGAAACTACTGCTAGTTATATATCACAGGATTACCACTAGACGCGTAGATGCAGTGGAAGACGTCTCGGTGTAGACGTGCGCGTCACAGCGGTGCCGTGCAGTTGCTCACGTTCGTCCTTCACGTCTCCACATGCAGTTCGTCCTTGTGCCCAGATGCAGCACCTCCGAGGTATCCCACACGTACAGGGAGGAAGTGTCACACCTCTAGACTGCTAGGTCTGCGAGGAGCAATAGGCGCGGGCGTGGGGTGGGCGATGACTGTCTAATGACGTGTTTAAACCCTGGCCGCCCCACCCCTCTATTTATAGGCGTCCCTAATGAGCCCGCTGACCTGGAGGCCCATTAGCAAACCCTAATCCAGGTTTGACTCGAGTCAAACTTGAATCAGGCTTCCAGCCCCTTAAGCGTGCGACCCTATGGGTTCACACACACATAGACATGGCCCGAGTACTCCTACTCGCCCGATAGTTGACAGCGGCCTCTAGCAAGATGTGTCAACTCCTATGTACGCGCAAAGATCATATCAGACGAACCACTACGATCACATACACGTAATTCCCTTGCCACACAATATTTGGTCCAACTCATAGGTTAACACTTAACCTAAGCACGACCATGCATTTTATGATCCAATCATTTGAGTGGTCCAGTGATATCTCTCTCTCATGGAGAGGGGCAAATCCCATCTTGATCGTCTATGTCTCACCACATATTTCCTGACAAACCTGAAGACTATCTTTATAACTACCCTGTTACGAAGTATTGATAGTCCCTAAGTAAGTCGATTCATATCTTGAGTACATACCACAATCTCAGGTCTAAGGACATAACATACATGATGTGTAAAGAGATAATAAGAACATCTCATGTTGGATCAGTCCAGCCCCATGTCATACATGTGCTCACATTATCAGTTCGACATCTCCATGTCTATGACTTGTGAAATATAGTCATCAACTAATACATGTGTTGATCTAATATTCATGTGTGTCCTCACATGAACTCCGATCAGGGACAACTTATTGAATAACCATACAAGTAAAAGAGTTTCACAGACAATTCACAAAATTGTCAGTCAATACAAGTTGTCTTTAATGGATATTCAATGGACATATAATAAATCATGGATACAATAGAAATACCATCATCTCTATGATTATCTCTAGGGCATATTCCCAACATAGACGTCCTAGGGGGCTTTTTTGCAAGCAAATGCAAGAAGAGCTGAACCCTCGGGCCTCAGCGAACGGGCCCGGGGGCACACAAAAGCAAAATGCCCAAGTTCTAAAAACACAATCGGCCTCGCTCGAGCTACTATCCGTCCACACAAGAGCGTGAATCAAAAAAGACGCAGGAAGGCTCGATGGCCAAAGAATAAGAGCATGAATGATCTAAATCTTTACAGAGGAGGGGTCAGAACCTCAACCCCGATACCCCCTACCGGGACTCCTGGATAACTCGTTCCACAGGGACCTCAACAAGCACAACCTTAGCGACATCATCAAACTGTTCTATGAGCTCCTCAAAGTCTGCGGCTCTGGTTCCCTCTGGGAAACCCGCGAACGAGCGCAGGTCACGCCCGAAACGGACCTGGACACCGGCGAAGGCCACTGCCGCCCCCCTGGTGAACACCATGCTCCACCGAGGCCCAGACGCGCTTGGGCACGTCCTGGAGACGCTCCACGAGGTTGTATCCTCGGGCGCGCACGAACTCCATGGCCGCCTTGGCGGCCGGGTGGAGAACTTGGAGCTCAGCCTCCAACTCGGCGACATGGCTGTGACCATGTCCTCCAGGTCATAGACCGACGGAGGGGCCGAGGAGGAGGCCAGACGGCGAAGGGGGGGTTGACCTCGACGTCGAGATGACCCTGAGAAAGACATAGAAAGGTTAATCAGGACACTAACGCAAGACCACGACAAAGGAAGGAAACAAACTAACCCAGGAATACGGCGACGCTGCCCTGGCCTCCCCGACTACGGCTGCCCATCAACGGCATGCTTTCCGTGGTTCATGTCGAAGAGCGGGGAATCGACGTGGAGCGGTGACAAGGGCAACGGATTGGGCTGGCTAAAGGCCAAGTCCACTGTTCCGTATTTATAACGGAAGGAGCCGGCCTCCGCCACCCGCCAGGGCGTGACCCTTGTGATTCCCCAGGGAAAGTCAAGACGTCGCGCGGCTCTTCGACTGTTGCGTGCGATGGACGGGCCGCTTGGAAAACGCGCCCCCCAGACGGTCGCAATCTCCAGTGTGACCGACCATCAATGCAAGGAAGCCAAAGGATCCGACTCCTCAGTCATCGACCGCCTTCTATGCCGCAAGCACATATCACGTCACCTAAAATGCACGCTGACGCACACATCTCCAGCCCTTGGACGAATGCCACATTCCTCCAAGGCCTCGGGGGCTACACCCGGCGGGTGCGCTCGCGCGCACCCACCGGAGAAGAAGCGGTTACTTTACAGAAGAACCCAGCAAAGCCTCCAGGAGAGTGCCAGCACTCCCCATAGGCTCGGGGGCTACTGTCGGGTACCAAATCAAGGGGTACCCCGAATGGCCCAACAAAAGCAAAGCCAGGTCCGGTGGGCAACTCCGGGCCACGCTCGGCCACCCAGGGGTTCCCCGCTGGGGGTAACGGCCCGTCACTCGGATAAGACCGACGACAAGTCAGCCCGGCCCAAGGATGAACCAAGACCCGGAGTCAGGTTAAAAACGCCAAAGCATCCCAGCTTCCCACGCGAACCCGACTGGAACTGTCCCGTATAGGGGTAGTGCCATGACCGGACGTGCACGCCCCGCTTCAGCAAGGACGGGGGGCCTCCTCAGTCCGCCTCTCTATCCGTGCCACCATGGATCTGGTAATTCGGAGCGCCTCACCGTAGGAACCACCGGCCTAATGGTCGCATTCTCCGAGAAGTCTTCTCAGGGCACTGGTGATGCAGGCAGCCTGCCACGATGCAGCGCTGATCACTCGCCACTAGCTCCTCAAAAGAAGGAATTGGCAGTGATTCGAATCCAACGAATCTAGCAATAGTATCGCACATGCAAAGACCTAGTACCCACTGCGACGCAGGCTAAGGAACACTGCGGCTTACCCGCCGAGGCCTCAGCCCTAAGCCTCGGGGAATGAGTTCAGTTTCCGCCTCGCCCGAGCCCTCGCGCTGAGGCCTTGGGCAAGCTCCCTGATTCCGTCCGAGCCCTCCACGGCAGTCCTCGACGAACGCTTCGTTCTCCATTTCGCCCGAACCCTCGAGCTTAGGCCTCGAGCGATCTTCTCCGCTCCGCCCGAGCCCTCGTGCCTAAGCCTCGGGCGGTCTTCTCCGCTTCGCCCGAGCCCTCGTGCCTAGGCCTCGGGCGGTCTTCTCCGCTTCGCCCGAGCCCTCGTGTTTAGGTCTCGGGCAGACTTGTCCATCTCACCCCGAACCCTCCACAACGGGCCCCGGGTGAACACCCCATTCTCCGCTTCATCCGGGGCCTCGCGGCCAGGCCCCGGGCAAAGTCCAACCCTTACCGGAAGCTTTGGCGCAAGGGGACAAGCGCAGGGTACAACAAGGACCCGCGAATCCCGGGCCATTCATGACTCCTCCAACATGCCCACGCCGTATGGGCCGAGACGTGGTTTGGGACTCGCACCATCCCTTCGCTCAGAAAGACGGGATGAAGGGACTCGACGTTGCACCGCCACAGTGACGGACGTGCCCGGCCATGACGACGAGGACAACAACCACGCTGTTACAATAGCACACCTTTACCTTTAGACTAAAATAAGAGCGCTCATGTACTGCCTCCTTGTAACCTCATCTCCTCCTTGAGGCTATAAAAGGAGGGGCTAGGGGACGCCTAGGGGGCGACAAGCACAACGAACGATAGCAAGCAAACATACACACACACCCACAGCAACAACGCCGTTGTTGCGCACTCCACCTCCTTCGCCCTCAGGAGACTTGGGGGAGTCCCCCCCCTCTCACCAGCTTGTACCCCTACTACAAGTACCCCGGTGCAAGATAACACGACGTCTCCCACCTCACTGGACGTAGGGCCTCTGTTTGCCCGAACCAGTATAAATCTCATGTGTTCTTCTTGCATCACCACTCGGAGCCAAGGACACACAGATACAAATTTACTCGCTGGTGTTAGGACCCCCGTTTCCGAAACACCGACAGACGGCGTTTACTCGGTAACTGTGGCAGGCGACCTCAAGTGAGGCCCTAGCCATTTGTGCTCAATTTTTTAGGTTGTGTTTAGTTTCCAGGATTTTTCATGAAAAGTACTGTAGTACTTTCGTTGTTATTTGACAAATTTTATTCAAATATGAACTAACTGGGCTTAAAAGATTCGTCTCGACATTTACCGATAAAAAATTTTTCTTAAAATTTTTGGAAACTAAACATGGCCAAAAAAGCTACATAATCCTTCAAGCCTCGCGTCTCCCGGGCGCCGCGGCAACACCTAAAATATAATTAATAAAAGCATGCATGGAATGAATACGCGAGGCCATGCAGCATGAGCGTAGATAGAAAAGGTGGGAATATAAAAACCCGCACCTGAACACTAAAACCTGAAATGCTTGGTCCCCTTCTTCATTATTCGTTGGGTCTCAACAAGACCAAAGAAATGGATTTTGTCCACAGTTTGCAAACATCTGACGCGGAATGTTCTCCGAGGAATCTATAATACTAGAGGAGCAAGATCGCGCCGCATGCAGCTCTGTGCTAGCGCGCCTGACGTTTACTGACGAAGCATGCTCTCGGTACCGCGACTACTGTCAGCGTCGAACACATGGACGTTGCGCACGGTGGACACAACTCACGCGGGTCTGGTCTGGATCCTGCTGGGCTGTTGTGTTGATCCCAATCCCGCGTAGACCAGCCGTGGACGACACTTGTACACCGGACTGGCACGGTCGTTCGTCCGGTCCGATGCTGACTGACTGGCAAGCGCCGCTGCCGACTGCTGAATACTCGTATGGAATTCCACTCCCAGAGTTTGGTTCTGGCTCGCCTGCCTGCTCTACCGACCCATCGGGCCAGGGAGGGAGGGTTCGAGCCTTGGAGGTGGTGGGAGCAGTTCGGCACACGTGGGTCGGGTCTCACTCGCTGACCGTGCAGGACGACAACGGAACGCACGGGTGGTTACAGTTCGAGTCCACCTGAAAAGCAGGTACTGGTAGCTGTAGCTAATGCAGCGCAGCGCCTAGACGGCTGGCTAGACCCGGTCAATTTCGCGAGCGCTGACTGGTCACGACGGACTGTCTTCGATGGTGCAATGCTGCTGGATCGCGATCCGTCACAATCAACGGGTCGATCTATAGGAATCTGATGATCGCCACTGGCTTCTTCTTCTTCTTCGGCCCTGTTTAGATACTCTAGCACGTACAGCTAGAGGTTAGAGTTATTTTCTAGCTGATAAGTAACCTTAAACTAACTCTAGCCAAAATGGTGTTTGGATACAAGAGTTAGATTATCAATAAATGTACTTTTCTCAACCATTTAGTTCATTTAAATCCTCTTTCCAGCCGATTTGGTGTGGCCGGCTCCTTGTGTGGCCTCGTCCAGCTAAACAGGCACAATGCCGTACGTCCTCACCACGGAAGACATCTCGCGGATGCTGGACGGCCGGCCGCAAGTTGCGGCGGCACTCCCGGCACGCCCGGCGGCGCCGAGAGCGCGTCCACCGGATCCTCAGACACGTCGGAGATGTCGTTCGAGAGCAGCGCCCCCGTCGCGTCGGCAGTGCAGGCGGCCGCTGGTGGGCCGGTGTTCGAGTACGAGACGAAGTCGGCCGTGCCGTCCCAGCAGATGCCGCTGTCGGCGATCGAGTCGTGGCTGTTCGACGACGACAACCACTTCTACCATGGCCAGAGCGCCAGCTTGCTTGGTGCGGCCCCCATGGATTACCCGTTCTAGCTAGCTAGCTAGTGCCCAAGTGATCCAGCTCAAGCTAATCCCTTCAAGCGGATCCGAGCGGCGACGTCGCGGGCGGAATGGAAGTGAGCGAGGGGGAGCGAGCGGCGATCTAGATCCGATGCGGGTGGATGTTCAAAAAAAAAAAGAGTTTCCAATGGGCCCCACCTGAAATAACTCCAATAATCACCTCTTGAGGGGGATAGTTTTTTTGGGGTGGGTTAGATGCAAATAACCCCAATCTAACCCTCTTGTTAGGATACTTTAGGGCTATTTGAGCCTCAAATAGCTCTAGCTAGTTCTAACCCAGGGATCCAAACAGGGCCTTCGTCTTGGGCCAGGTTAGTTCATCGTTGATCTCGCCGCCGTCAGATCAGATCAGATCTTCGCCTTCGCATGAGTTGTGTGTCTTGTATAGCTGTTGCTGTCATCATAAATATAATAATTCATCGTTATGTAACATGATCTACTCCATCGGTTCCAAATTATAAGTCATTCCAAAAAATTGGAGACTCAAAGCGACTTTGGATCTATGTTAGAATCATGTTACAAAAATCTAATATAAATATATGTTAGAATCTGATACCCCTAATTATGCGCAGCAGTCTTCGGATCTTTGAAAGGATGTTGCGAATATGACACAAGGTAGCACCGTATCAAGAACGACGTAGTCGAATCGCGTAGAAAACCCTAGATGATGATGAAGCAACCACGACAAGAGATTAGGATTTGACGAAGCCGACTGCAAATTCAATTAGCACAACTCCAAAAGAGTACAAGTGATTGCCGCTCTCTCACAACCCTACTTGACCCTCCAAGACCCACCGATTCTTGCCCTATACAAGAATCTAGTGCAATAGAACTGTCTAGCCTAATCCTCTTGAGCGCTCCTAATTACTCCGTACAAGCCTTGGATGAGACCCCTTGTGTTGGCTTGGTCTTGTTTATCTTGTTGTTATGCATACGGCCTCTACCCCTTGATTTATATAGTCTCCTCCAAGGCCCTCATACATACAAATAGGAGTCCTACTCCTAGTAGGATTCTACACTCAAGACCTAATAGAACTAGAAGTCCTAATAGCACACCTTTCTTGAGTCCTATTCTAAGTAGGATTTGAGTCACCATACAACAATCTCCACCTTGACTCTAATCCTTTGAAATCATCGTTGAAAGGATCAAGATGCCCAAGAGGGGGGGGGTGAATTGGGCTTTTCTAAAAACTTTTGCAAGAATTAAATCCTAACAAGCCCAATTAACCCCCTAGTGTCTAGAAGTGTGTTTCTCTAGAATCAACCGCACAAAGATCAACACTATGACATTTCTACTCTACCATAGCAATTCCAATATGGATGAACAATAAGTAAATTACGGAATTCAATTGCTCAAATGTAAATGCGTAAGTAAAGAAAGTAGAGATGACACGACGATCTTTTTCCCGAGGTATCGAGGTGTCGTCACACCCCCTAGTCCTCGTTGGAGCACCCGCGCAAGGGTATCGCTCCCCCTTGATCCGCGCAAGGATCAAGTGCTCACTACAAGCTGATTCTTCGCCACTCCGGCCCGGTGAATCGCTCGCTACCGGTCACAACTTGGCTTGGGTCATCCACAATGCCTCCGGATGATCACCAAGCTCTCCGATCGCCACCAAGCCGTCTAGGTGATGCCGATCACCAAGAGTAACAAGCAAAAACTCTCACTTGACCAGCGCAAGGCTAATGAGATGGGTGGATGCACACTTGCTACTCTCTCTTCACTAATGAGGTGTTTGATCACTCAATTATCAAATCTCTCAACCTCACTAGGCCTCTTGCACTCACTTGCAATCACAATGTGTTTGACAACCTTTCAAATGAGCAAGAGTAACAGCATAAACGAGGGGGAGGCATATTTATACCCCCCCCAACTCAAAACATGCACGAAGGGGTAAGTCCAGGCAGTTACACACTGACCGGACGCACCTGTCGGGGTGACCGGACGCGTCCGGTCAGTTCCCAACGGCTAACTGATGTTAGCACTGATACTCGTACGAACTGTTGATCGGACGCTCCCATGCGTCCGATCCCCTCTGATCGGACGCGTCCGATCGCGTAAAAACGTCTGTGGAACCTCTCTGGATGTGATCAGACTCACCCCCTTGGTGCGTTCGATCAATCACTAAGCCAGAGTCCGGTCGCGACCAAATTCATTCCTAGTGAACTGCTCATGACCGGACGCATACCCTAGCGTCCGATCAGAGGAGCACCAGCGTCTGGTCGCCATTTGAAGTCCAAAACGACTTCGGTTTGCGATGCTCCCTTCATGAACTTTCTTCCTTATGATCTTAGGGACCTTTCTAAGCTACCTAGGGCTTTGGTTAACAAGTGTGCACCACACCTAACTAAAAAATCTCACCTAGGTCAAGCTACCCATTCAAACTCCCCTTAATAGTACGGCCAAAGATAAAACAAAGACCTATGCTACTCTAAGTGTCCTCCAAACATCATACGACACTTAGAACTAGCCTATCACCGTCTTCGTCGTCCATCCTTTGAAAACTGAATAAATTCCATCAATAAGGGGACATGAATACCATAGTGCCCACACGATCATCATTACCATGACCTAACTCAACTGTTTTTGCAAAACACACGTTAGTCATAGTAATTTACCATCGTCATCCGATCATCGAAACCCACTAGGGGCCTAGATGCTCACAATCTCCCCCTTTTTGGTGATTGATGACAAGCTTAAGTATGTTTGAAAGAGACGTGAGGTTTTCAATTACTTGGTTTATATAAGCATGTGACAATAAGATCAAAAGGGTTAGGCATGCTTATACAAACCAAGTCCACATAAGTACTCAACATATAAGAATTAACACAAGTACTTATGAACAAGCTCATTTATCGGAGTATAAGTGTGGAAGCAAAGTAAATGAGCATAAACAAGTGACATGTAATATATAACAAGTGAAGCATAACATGTCACAACCAAAAGACATACGCATATCGTACAAGTGCCAAAAGATAAACATGAATGCATATAAGTGCAAGGATCACGCAAAATAACCGAGACCCTCTCACAAACTCCCCTTAAGACTAACATACGCTCTCTCCCCCTTTGGCATCAAAGACCAAAACCTAAGAGTCTGAAGGCGGGACGGAAGCAGACGAGTTGGGCGACGAGGTACGCGGAAGAGCCTCAAACGGAGCAAGGAGAGCCTCCTCGTCGGACGACGAACTATGAGCTGGCTGACCCTCGGACACTAAACGTGGAGGTGAAGCAGTCTGGGTCTGCTCAGCTGACTCGGGAGCGGCCTCTGGCTCGGGAACCGCTGACTCTGGAGGAGGATCCACTATCTCTGTCTCTGCCACTAACACGGTCAACGAAGCCTCAGGTGCGGAACTGACAGGCAAAGTCTGACTCTGAGAGACCGGTGGCTCGGACGACGCTACTGAAGAGGGAAGTGTCTCTGTGGTACCAGTAGCGGGAGCTGTAGCAGAGGCCACCGGCAAGAGAAACTCTGACGGTGTAGGCTGGCCGGTGAGCTCGCTGAACGTAGCCTCCAAACTCTTGGGGGTCATGAGAACGGACTCCGTCTGTGTCAGAGTGAAGCCTAAGCGAAGCGGCGTGAACCCCGACAGCTGCCCTGGCGCAGACGAAGTGAACCACTGAGGATACTGCGGAAAGGGCGAGACCGACGACGGAGGAACTGTCGTGTAGTACGATGTCGACGGTCCGGGTAGCTGCTGCTGAAACTGCGGCGGAGGTAACTGAGGAATGGCTGCCATCCTCTCCATGAAAGCCAGGGTCTGAGTCTGAAGCTGTATCATCTGTCGCTGGAGAGCGTCCTGGCGCTCCTGAGCCTGTGCTGCGACCACGGCCTGTGACTCTGCAAGTCGGGCCTGCTCCTCAGCCTGACGACGCTGCTCCTCAGCCTGGCGCTGAACCTCCTCAGAGAGCCGGGACTGCTGCTGCTCCATCCATGAGAGTATGGCAAGAAGAGCTGGGTCGGAGCCGGCCATACAAGACGAGGAGGCCTCTGAGTCGTGAGCTGTTGCTGGACGCATCCTCAGAAGAGGAGCGTAGTCGTCGTCGGAACTGTCAGTCGGGACCTCTGGATGGTCGGGATCCTCTGCCTCTGCCTCAAGTCCTGCGAGCTCTGCCTCTGCCAGCTGACGAACTGCCTCGTCCTGCTCAGCCTCCGTCTCGGTGACAACTGGCCTCTGACGCTGGCGCCTGGGACGAGTGTCTGGACTAGCCCCGACGATCTGGCGAGTTTCGTACATAGGGAACTCAGTAGGAGAGTGAGTGAGCTCGGAAAGCAGGGCCGGAATCATCTTCCTCATAATCACACAGATCCAGTGGGCATAGGGAAGCTGCCTGTGACCCTTGAACCCCTCTGCAAGCGTGTCCTCCATCTCAGAAATGATGACATCCCAAATATCGGACTCGAGCTGGGAGACAAGGTGGTGAATAAGCCAAATCTGAATACGAGTCAACCCCTCTCTGTAGCCTGTCCGAGGTAGAATAGTACGCCTCATGACCTCGTTCACAAGACGGGCCGTCAGCGTCAAGTCACGAGGACGCCGGCTGGACCCCTCTCCGAACGGCTCTCGGAAGCAGGCACGGACTAAATCAGCTGGTGGAATCTCGCCTGCATGAGGCCGCCGAGGTGGCTCTATCTCTTCGTAGCACAGGGTGTGAATCCGGGTGTTGTAGGCTGTCAATCCGAGATACTCTCTAGCCCTGGAGCTGTATAGCCTGTAGGATCGCCCCCTGAAAGCAAAGTGAAGGAACCGGTGATCCGGAGAGATCCACAGAGACGCATAGAACTGTCGAACCCAATCCTCCACATACTGACCACTCCGTCCAAGAAGATCTGCCAAGCCTGGCAGGTAGGAGAGCATGGGACGAATGGCCTCTCCACCAGCTACAACTATAGCCTCGAGCGGACAAACTCTATGAGGTCAAATATGGACGCCGTTGTTGACATAAGCTGTGTAGAAATCCTCCTGAAGCACTGTATAGAAACCCTCGGAGGCCTGAGGGTGCCTGGCGGCTGGGAACCACTCCTCGTATGGGACAAGCCGAAGAGCCTGCTCCTGGCGTGCGGTCGCAGTCCGCAGGTCCAAGTGCTCCACAGGCGGGGGTGCCTATGGCCTCGGAGGGGGTCGACCACCCCGCCTCTGCCCCTTAGGTCTAGGAGAAACCTTAGTGCGAGTACGGGTGGACCGGCGTACCGGCTGCTGAGCTGGCTGCTCCTCTGGCTGACCCTCTGCCTGGGTCTCTGTAGTTGAGCTGGGCTCTGGAGCTGAATCACCGGCAGAAGCTGCTGCGAGAGCTGAGGCTGCCTCTCACAGAAAACGAAAGTCCGAAGGGAGGACCTCAACTGGATCGTCAAGAGAGTACTGCTCGCCGTGAACCCGGACCACGCCCTCCTCGATCTGAAGCACTGCCTGTTGTTGCTGCTCTGTAAGCAGATCGCGAATCCGCTGTCCACTCAACTGACCACCTGCCTGACCACTACCCTGCTCTGAAGGATGGTCTCGAATGCGAAGACCGCCTGCCTGACCACCCTGCTCTGCTCTCTCGGCTGCCCGTGCTGCTGCCAGAGCCATCTCTGAATCCCGATCAAGTCTCTTGTGCTTCTTGGACACGAGCTTCTGCTTCCCCTTCGCCTTGCCACCAGAAGGAGGGCGAGGGGGAGGGGGATCGGCCCCGAGACCTCCACCGACATTCTTGCAGCGGGCCATCGCTGCAAGAAAGGAACTGCTGCAAGCTGAGAACAACTGCCACTGACAAGACCCACTGTCACGCAATCCACAGCCGCTGACAAACACCTCTGCCAAGAACCTCTGTCAGAACAAGACACTGGACTGAACCTCAGAGGCTTGGCCTCGTTCCGTATCCGTGAGCTTGGCCCCGGATTAAGCTGACACTGTAACGCGGCTCACTGACACGGTCCCGACTCGCTGCAATAGATAGATAGGGATATATATATAAGCATATAGTATCTAGAGAGAAGAAAGCCCTATCGGAAGCAAAGCAAAGAAGATGAGAAAGGGAGATATGGCTTTGCTACCTAACAAAACGTGACGAACCGACCAAGCAACGGTAAGATACCGACACGTTCGGACACCACGAGCCCACTCCGAAAGGATCTGCGTGAGAGAATTTGCCAAAATAGGGTTAAATGAGTATGAACAAGTTGTTGGGGCTTTTCAACAAACACTTCGTGCGCAGGGAATAGAGGTGGAGATGTGGAAGCTCACGGGTGGGAAATTTGCTCGCTGAGGAGAGTTCACCGGAGAGGGAGCGTTGCTCTGATACGAGGGGCACGAACGTCGGTGAAGTTAGGGCGAAGCTCCGGTGAGATCGGCGCCGGTGAGGAGCCCCGGCCCGCGGCGGAGGAGAGCGGCCGCGGGAAAGGCGAGGGAGGTGGAGCGGCGGCGCTGAGCTGGGCGGCGCGTGGGGGAGGAGCGGCGCGTGGGGGAGGAGCGGCGACCGGTGAAGCGAAGAGCTGGGGGGATGCGTGGCGACCGGCGGCGCGGTGGGTGGGTGTGGCGGCGGTTGAGTCGGGCAGGGGAGGGGGGCAGGCACAGCGAGGAAGGCGATGTGAGAAGGTGCGGGCCCACGTGTCGGTGAGGAAGAACGGATCACGCCCTTTAAGTTGCGACCAGACGCACCTACGAGCGACCGGACACACACTGCTCAGCGTCTGGTCCAACAAGAGCATTCGAAACACACAAAGCGCGATCGGACGCGTCCTGTCCCACATGACCGGACGCACCCATGCGTTCGATCAGAACTCGGCGAGCGACCGGACGCACGGTCCTTCACCTGACTGGATGCGACGATGACACTGTTCATCGGTGCGTTTGATGCAATGACCGGACGCATGGGCAGAGTCCGGTCACAACGTTCGGTCACAGGGAAAACCCTGTTTTGACTCGATTTTTCACGCTGACTTCTCCCAACCAAGTTCCAACTCAAATAAGACGCAAATAAACACCAGTTGGAACCTAGCGGAGTGACCTCTCTCAAACCCTCAAAATTTTCAAATAATGTGCCATAGGCTAATTTAGTTTTCTAGATAAAAAAGGCAATGAAACCCGAGGAGACAACATGTGGCCACCAAAACTAGGGGTCTCAACCATTAGGAGCCTCAAATGCTCCCCCTAGCGGTGGACGAACACAGCGGTTGCTCAAAACTTAACCAAAAAGAAACGACAAAGCAACACACATGCATATGCAATGCAATACGAAATTTGAATCTAGGTTGCTTGTCAAGTTTGCTCATGGGTAAGCTTCTTCACATGCTTTTTAGGGCGGTTATCTTAACCACGTCTGACAAGCCTATGTGCATAGCATAATTTAAACATGGCATATGATACAATGCAATGCAAAGACAACCCCCTTTCATCTTTTGACAAAGTTACTTAGATCAAGCACATTAAGCTCACTTCGCAATCTACAAAGGGTGTTTTCATCTAGGGGTTTTGTGAAGATATCTGCCAATTGATCTTCGGTTCTAACTCCCTCTAAGGATATATCTTTCTTTGAAACATGGTCTCTTAGAAAGTGATGGCGAATATCTATGTGCTTTGTGCGAGAGTGTTGAACAGGGTTGTTAGCAAGCTTAACCGCGCTCTCATTGTCACACAACAAAGGTATTCTGTCTAGAACTACACCATAGTCTAAAAGGGTTTGTTTCATGTAAAGGATTTGTGCACAACAAGCACCCACGGCTATGTATTCCGCCTCGGCGGTAGACAAGGCCACACTATTTTGTTTTTTCGAACTCCATGAAACTAGTGATCTCCCAAGCAAATGACACCCTCCGGATGTGCTCTTTCTATCAATTTTGCAACCCGTGTAATCCGAATCGGAATACACAACGAGTTGGAAGTTAGCTCCTTTGGGATACCAAAGGCCAATGCTTGGGGTGTGCTTTAGGTACCTAAGGATTCTCTTCACGGCTATGAGATGTGATTCCCTAGGATCGGCTTGAAACCGAGCACACATGCACACACTAAACATGATGTCGGGCCTAGATGCGGTCAAGTATAACAAGCTACCAATCATAGAATGGTAGAGAGTTTGATCAACCGGGTCACCTCCCTCATCTAGGTCGAGATGTCCGTTTGTTGGCATTGGAGTCTTGATAGGCTTGCAATCATCCATATTGATGCGCTTGAGGAGGTCTTTTGTGTACTTCTCTTGAGATATAAATGTCCCCTCCTTCAATTGCTTGACTTGGAAGCCTAGGGAGAATGTGAGCTCGCCAATCATGGACATTTCGATCTCCTTCGACATCAAGTCACCAAACTCCTTGCAATAGGCTTCATTTGTTGACCCGAAGATGATATCATCAACGTAGACTTGACAAATGAAGATCTCTCCATCAAGCTTCTTGGTGAATAGTGTGGTGTCGACCTTCCCAATGGTGAAACCCTTCTCAATGAGGAAGTCCCGAAGCCGCTCATACCATGCTCTAGGGGCTTGCTTGAGCTCATATAGCGCCTTGGACAACCTATAAACATGATTAGGATATCTAGGGTCTTCAAACCCGGGAGGTTGATCAACATAGACTAGCTCATTTATGAAGCCATTTAAAAATGCACTTTTCACATCCATTTGATATAATTTAATGTCATGATGTGATGCATATGCAAGGAGGATACAAATGGCTTCTAGTCTTGCAACCGGTGCAAAGGTCTCTCCAAAATCTAAACCTTCAACTTGAGAGAACCCCTTTGCCACTAGCCTTGCCTTGTTTCTAACAACCTTGCCTTGATCATCTTCCTTGTTCCTAAACACCCATTTCATTCCAATGACTCTTGCGCCTTTTGGTCGCTCTTCAAGTGTCCAAACTTGGTTGTGGGTGAAGTTGTTTAATTTTTCATGCATGGCATTCACCCAATCCGGATCACCTAGAGCTTCATCTACAATGGTAGGCTCAACAAGAGAAACAAAGGAGTGATGTTCCATAAATAAAGCAAAGTTTTTGAGATCGAGTCATTACACCCCTTGTAGGACTCCCTATGATGAGATCTTGAGGATGAGCTTGTAGTAGAGGCGTAGTCCTTCGATCAACCACTTGAGGGGCCGCTTGTGGAGCATCAACATCTTGAGCTTGTACCACCATTTGATCATGGGAGACATGAGTGTCTTCATTTGGATCCCTCCCATCTTTGTCATCATCATGTGGTACATTGGATGAGGATGGCTTGTCAATGACTTGCACATCATCATCATCATCATCTTTAGGCTTGATGGCTCCAATGGGCATGTTCTTCATTACTTCCCTCAATGGTTCATCACCTACATCATCAAGATTCTCATGCTCTCCTTAAGAGCCATTAGATTCATCGAATTCCACATCATATGTTTCTTCTACCATCCCAGTGGCATGGTTGAATACTCGATATGCTTTGGACTTCAATGAGTAACCAACAAGAAAACCAATATCACATCGGCGTTGGAACTTCCCTAGGTGTTGGCGCTTCTTGTAGATGTAGCATTTGCACCCAAACACTCTAAAGAATGATACATCCGGCTTCTTGTTGTTGAGTAGCTCATAGGGGGTCTTGCCAAGGAGACGATGGGGGAACAACCGATTTGATGCATAGCAAGCGGTGTTGATTGCTTCCGCCCAAAATCTTTCTGGTGTAGAATACTCATCTAACATTGTCCTTGCTAGAGTGATTAGAGTCCGGTTCTTCCTCTCAACTACCCCATTTTGTTGTGGTGTGTAGGTTGCGGAGTCTTCATGCTTGATCCCAACTTCATCACAATATTCCTCAATATGGGTGTTGTCAAATTCCTTTCCATTGTCACTTACTCACTTCTAATCTTTTTGATCTTCACTTCAAATTCATTTTGGGCTCTCTTGGCAAACTTCTTGAATGAAGGGGTTGCTTCGGATTTGTCATGAAGAAAGAATACCCAAGTGTATCTATAATAGTCATCAACAATCACTAGGTAGTAGAGATTTCCGCCCAAGCTAGCATATGTTGTTGGCCCAAATAGATCCATGTGAAGTAGCTCTAACTCTCTTGATGTTGATACAAAGGCTTTGGTTGGATGAGTATTTGCAACTTGCTTGCCGGCTTGACATGCACTACACAATTTGTCCTTCTCAAATTTGACATCCTTCAAGCCTCTAACCAAATCCTTATTTAGTAGCTTGTTGAGAGTGTTCATTCCCACATGTGCCAATCTTCTATGCCATAGCCAACCAAGCGATTGCTTAGTGAACAAACATGTCTTCAAGTTGGCATCTTCGGAGGAGAAGTCCACTAAATAGAGATTGTTGTATCTAAAGCTTTGGAAGATCACTTGTGTATCATCTTTCTTGGTCACAACCACTTCCTTGTCGGTGAACAAACATTGAAATCCAAGATCACATAGTTGCCCAACGGATAGCAAGTTGAAGCTCAATGATGCAACAAGAAGCACATTGGAGATGGTATGGTCATTTGATATTGCCACTTTGCCCAATCCCTTGACATTGCCCTTTGAGTTATCACCAAATGTAATCTTTTCTTGGTCATCGACATTCTCTTCTAGTGAGGTGAACATCCGGGGATCACCGGTCATATGTTGTGTGCAACCACTATCAATCACCCAATGAGATCCACCGGTCTTGTAGTTCACCTACACACACAAGAAATCAAGCTTGAGCTTTTGGGACCCAAACTTGTTGAGGTCCCTTAACCTTCTCAACTAGTGACTTTGCAACCCATATTTGCTTTGGCCTATTCTTGTTAGGTGGCCCCATGAACATGACTTTCACTTTGCCACTAGAATCTTGTCTAAGCATGTAGTGAGCATTGAAAGCAAAGGGCCTAGCATGCTTGGGCAAGGGTGTGGGTTTTGGCTCTTCACAATCATGAGCAAAGTGTCCTTCTTTTCCACACTCATAACATCTCCCAATCTTCTTCTTCTTTGGCTTTGTGATGCTCTTGCGTTGCTTCATCTTCTCTTCAAGAAAGCCAATACCATTTCTATTGGTCTTCATTACGGTGTTCATGAGTAGCTCACTTTGAAGATATTGACCCTTGGTGAAGTTTCTTAGCCCGGTGGTGAGGTGCCCTTTCTCCTTCTTGAGCTTGTCATTCTCTTGTTGGAGTTCCAATTGAGATGGTGTCATTTTGTAATCCCTCTCCATCTTCAATCTCTTGTTTTCTTCTTTTAGCATGTCTAACTCAAGTGTCATGCTATAATCATCATCTTGAGTCTCAACAATGACTTGCTTTATGGTTGCAAGCTTCGTCTCTAGATCACTCTTGAGATTTGCATTCTCATTATTGATCTTGATATAGTCATCATAGTGATCGGCCACAACCACTTTCTTGCCCTTGCCACTAGCTCTTTGCTCATCATGCTCACTAACTAAGTCCTCAGAAGATGTTGCTATATCACACTTAACAACAATGTTAGGAGCATCATGTGTCTCATGAGAAAGCATATCATAAGCAACAGTGAGAGTATCATAATCAACTTTCACTTGAGTGTATTGTTCTTTGAGCAAAGCATAGCTAGTGGTAAGATCACTATGCATCTTATCAAGTTTTTCATTTTTAGCTTTGAGCTCTTTGTTAGAGGACTTGAGCTCCTTGATAGAAGATGACATAGTAGCAAGTTCATTTTGCAACTCATCACTAGCATGTGTAGCATTGTTATATTTTTCAACAAGAGCTTCATTGTCATGAACAAGCCTTTCATTCTTAGCTCTAGTATTCCTTATGATTTTAGTGTAGTTGTTTAGCAATTCAACAAGTTCATCATAAGTAGGAGCTTGGAACTCTCCATCACTCTCATCATCACTAGAGTCATCATCACTTTGTACCTTCCGATCACCCTTTGCCATGAGGCATAGGTGTGTAGAGGATGATGGAGATGGTGGATGTCGCGGAACCGTCCTGATTATAAGGACTCAAGTACCGTCTTAGTCAATTACGTCTGACATCGACCCGCACTTGAAGCCATATAACCCCGGTAGTCCGGAAATCTCGAAGGATTTCAACATCGTACAACATACAAGATCGCATCGTTCAAGTATTACTTTCGAAAGGAGACCACAGATAAACGAAACCGAATTTAAACATCAGAGTGCGAAATTCCACAGAAATTAAAGTACGGAAGCTTAAATAAGTTTTGAAACATGACCACCACACATGTGGTCCAAATAAAACATTGTTTGATAACTTCAACTCAACACAACTCACTCCTCCTTTTTCAAGTAATGTGCCACTAGTAGTCTCAATCCAGCAAAAGAAAAGGGAAGCTTCTGGACGACCCTGCCCTGGGCCTACTCCTCATCACCTTCCACTGGGTAGAGGCAGTGCTTACAATAGCCATAGTAAACCTGGCCATCTGCAATAAACGGGATAAACCCTGAGTACGGGAATGTACTCAGCTAGACTTACCCGTCCAACTGAAAATAAAGTCACCAAGGATATGCAAGGCCTTTTTGGTGGAGCTGGGATCATTTAGTTGCGAAAAGCTCAGTATTAAGAGAAGGATTAATTAATTACGTTGATGAGCTGTCAGTTTAAAACCTACCTCTTAATCTAGGTTTGCACCTGAACTATTACACACACTTGAGTCTAACAAGCAATAATATAACCATATCCAGTTGACTTATCCATGTTTTAGTTGAACCTTTAAAACATCACATGAAGTTGTATCGTGGTGAAGCTCGCCATAGTTTCCCACTAACCGGGGGAGACGGCGACTCGAATAGAATTTCAAACCAGCTGGTGAAAGACCTTTAATACCAACCCACACTTTCCCCGTCGGGTCCATGCATTGGGTAACCGCTCGATGCTTGTTCGTGGTGGTAATCGTCGCGGTTCAAGCACGGACCGCCCAATTGGAACCTGGCGATGGCCTCACGCGGCAGATCGTATTTCCATACTAGAGGGCGCGACTCGGGTTGATTCCGGCCCGAACAGCTTCTAACCGGCTTCGGGGTCGATGATTACAGCACCGACATATCCCTAAGTAAAAGGGCGCTTTCAAAAATGAACGAGGGCCAACATCGATACAAACCTACACGATCCAACGGACGGACTGCCCCCAAGTTCCAACTTGGTGCCTTGCCTTCCAGTTGACCGTATTTCATTACTACTCAGGTTCTTTTCCACGATAGCAAATATAGCCAACCTTGATCCGGTAACTACCCATCCGGGTATTACGGAAACATCCTTAACTACTACTTTTATTAAGCAGGCTAAGCAATTCTACATTGTAAATAAATAACAGGATAACAAGGTAGATATTAATCAATAATCAAGGAATGGTAATGCAGCAAGTAGGATTCAATGAACTCCTATACCTAATGCATCACAATATAAAATACTCAAGTAAATTAATTATAAAAACTGGGAGACTTAAGGATGCTCCGGAGCTTGCCTTGAGTGAAGACCGAGGCCTCGTGGGAGGGGCACTCGGGCAAGTTAGTTTCCTGTCCGGGGTCGACCTCCTCGGCTTGATGCAGTTCCGGGATCTCTTGTTCGGCGCTTGCTTCATGCTCCGGGGTCGGCTCCGAGACTGTCGATCCTATTTGCAATGTGGTACATAATTAAATAATGCAAGATGCGAGATGTTGGTATGAAAAGTATTATTTCTTGCAAACCAACAAAACCAACTTGTTGAACCACTTTTGACATCTTATTTACCTCGCAAAACAAAAATTGTTAATTCAATTATTTCTTATTTAATATTTCCAAAACAATCTCAGGTTTGAACTGCAAGTGCAATATTCTGAACTCAAAAAAATGCATAAAAATTCCAGAAAGCAACTAACACCAACCGAATCTCACTGAACAATTTTCAGCAAGAAATAAAATACAGAACAACGGCTACAAAAAGATGAAATACACTACTCAAAAAGTGCTTTGAACTAACTTTTCACACAAAAAGTGTCAAACAGAAGATTTCATAATTTTCCTAGCTTTATCTACTCATAAACATCCTACTGTAGAAAATTTACTGTCAGAGCATCAATACACAAACCTACACAAAATAAACAAATCTATTCCAAAATAACCCAATTGAACTACAACCCTACTGTAAAAGGGTGCTAAGCTCAGTTTCATATTTTTCCCAGATTCTACTCCACATTTCATATTTATCCAGAAAGTTCCATGAACAGAAACATTATATTACTTCCTACATGAATTTCCAAAGAAAAACACAGAAAAGTACATTTGTACAGTAACTTCACATTCTTCCATACAACAACCTATGCTTAACATTTTTCTTAGCTTGAACATCACATACAGAGACTGCACAAATTTTCTCATATTTTATTTTGACATATAAAACACCTTAACACTTATTCCAAGAAAACAGTCAAAGAGAACTTTAAACCATAACATACAATTTTTCTACATAAACAGTACCTCATACATTTTTCACAGATGCATATCATGATAAGAAACCTACACAAAATTTACCACGAATTAACTTGACCAGAAAACATATATAACCATTTATCTCAACAAAAGCACATAAACTAAAATAAATAAAAACAGTAATAAAAACTTTCACCAAAAATACTTTCATATTTTTCCATGATAGATCTACTCATGAGCAAGCTACCAAAACTGAAAGCACTTCATTTAGACTTTTAAATCGTGCTACACAGAAATAACAAGTCTTTCTGGAAAATAAAAACAAAAAGGAAAAACATTTGAATCTCCCGGCCTGGCTTCGCGAACTTGGTCCATGGACCGCGTGAGACTGACGCATGGGACCCGCTGGTCAACGAGGCCCACCGGTCAGAGAAGGCGGAGCAGGGGAGAAGGGTTGACCGTGGCTTGCTCGCCGACGGCGAGGTCGCCGGCGGTGGGACCGGGCTCATCGTGCTCCCCTCGACGAGACGGACCGAGTGGTGGTGGTGGTTTGGCTAGCGCATGGCCGGAGCTCGCCGGCGGTGAGCAATGGCGGACGACGGCGGTGGGGGTGCTCGGCCATGCCGTTTCCGGCGGTCGCTGGCCAAATCAAAGTGTGCATCGTGCTCAGTGAACCCCAGGGAGTGTGACTAGGTGGTTGGTTAGGCTCGGGAAGCATCGGAGGGGCTTGACCACGCGAGCGGCCATGGCGGACAGTGGCGGCGCTCGGTCGGGGAAGAAGAGGGGCTAGAGGGTGGTAGCGTTGAGGTGGGAAGGTGTTCTCACCTTGCCTTGACGTGAAGGGGGTCGACGGAGAAGAAGGGGCTCGGCGGAGGTTCAGTTGATGTGGAACGACGACGCGGGCTCCGTGGTGGCGAACGGTGGCCGACGGAGGCACGGCGTGTTCTGGTGTCGGGGATGGTCGGCCGGTGGTGGGAGCGTGCGCACCACGTGCGCGACGGTGAGGCAGAGCGGCGTGCAGAGGGAATCGGAGGGAGGTGCTCCGGCGAGGCCGGAACGGTGAAGGGGGTTGCGGTGGTGGTCTCGACGGGGCTTGGTGCTCACCACGAGCGTTCGCGCGCGAGAGAGAGGGAGAGCGGGAGCGGCGGTGTGCAAAGTGGTGAGTGAGGGAGCGGTGAGAGAGTGGCGCGGGGTTTTGGTCGTGGCCTTGTCCGGCCAGCGGTCGTGGCGGGGCCCGGCGTGGCGTGCGGCGAGCGTTGGCACGGCGAGCGAGGGCAGCGCGGCACACCGCTCCCGGCGAGCGTCGGCACGGCGTGAGGCGGGCGCGGAGTGGCCGAGCAAGATCGTGGCGTGATCGAGCGAGCAAAGATCATGCGGCGATAGGGCGAGCGGGATCCGGCGCACGCATCGCCGGCCACGTGGCGCGGACGCCGGCGTACGGCGCGGCGTCGGTCGCGCGCGGGCGCGAGCGAGCGGGCAAGCGCTGGGCCGGCGCGGGCGGAGCTGGGCCGAGAAAGGCCGGATGGGCCGAAAGGGAAGCGCCGGAAAAATCGTTTGCCCTTTTTCTTTTTCCAGAAATTTTCCAAACTTTGACCAGTCAAAACAGTTTCAAAAACTCCAAACTAGGTTTTGACCCAAAAATAAAAGTTGCTCAAAATAATTTTCTCTATAACTTTATTATAGAACATTTTTACTGAAAAGCACTTTTACATCCTCCACAGAAATAAAGCAAATTTTTGAGACATAAATCATTTTGTTTACCTCATTTTTATTTGCTAAACAAATTTTGAACTAGGTCAATATGTTAACATGAAAAGCATTATACTCAATATTCTTTATTTTATAAAATTATTTGCCAAGTCAGAAATCCACTTAAACCATCAAGTCCAATAGAAATCCAAAATCCAATAAATAAGCAACAGGCAAAAACACTCTCATGCACATGAAATGATGTCATGCATTGCTTATGCATTTTAGTAGCTAAATGTAGTTCCTAATGCAGTGCTTGACACTAGGGTGTCACAGCCCTTCCCCCCTTAAAGAAATCTCGTCCCGAGATTTTGAGTTACGTACCATTTCTTAACAAAAGCGGTATAGTTTACGCGTAAGTACTCCTCGGTTTCCCAAGTCGCATCGTTGGGTCCGTGGTTGCCCCAAAGAATCTTGTAAGTCTTCACTGTTCGGTTTCGAGTCTCTCGCGTCTTGGTATCCAGTATCTCCTTGGGCTGTTCATAGTATTCCAGATCTGATCTGATGGAGACATCCGGGATCTGAACTTCTTCCTGTTCTGGAACTCGAAGACACTTCTTCAACTGGGATACTTGGAACACTGGGAAGACTGCGCTCATCTCTGGGGGTAACTGCACTTCATAGGCCACTTCTCCCTTTTTATCTACGATCTGATATGGTCCCACATATCGGGGTGCTAGCTTTTTCTTAATTCCAAAACGTTGGACTTTTCTCATGGGCGAGACTTTGAGGTAAACATAGTCTCCTACTTGAAACTCCAAGGGTCTCCTTCGTGTGTCAGCATAACTTTTCTGTCGTGACTGCGCTGCCTTGATATGCTGCTGTACAGTTTGCATGATTTCCTCGGCATCCTTTACATAATCTCACCCGTAAAATCCTCGATCTCCTGATTCAACCCAATTTACCGGGGTTCTGCATCTTCGTCCATATAAGACTTTGAACGGTGCCATCTTTATACTTTCCTGGTAGCTGTTGTTATACGAAAACTCGGCGAGGGGTAACCACTTCTCCCATGACTCTCCGGAGGATAAGACACAAGCTCTGAGGATATCTTCCAAAATTTGATTCACTCTTTCTGTTTGTCCTGCGGTTTGAGGATGATAGGCGGAACTTCTTACCAACTTGGTTCCTAGCTCTTGGTGCAACTGCTCCCAAAAACGCGCTATGAACCGGGGTCCTCTATCAGAAACAATCCTCTTAGGAACTCCATGTAACCTCAAGATGTTCTGAATGTACAAATCGGCATACTGATGAGGTCGGTGAGTAGTCTTGACTGGTACGAAGTGAGCCACTTTAGATAACCGATCCACGATAACCCAGATAGAATCATTTCCTTTTTGAGTGGTGGGAAGACCTGTGAGGAAATCCATACTAATCTCTTCTCATTTCCACTCTGGGATTGATAACGGTTGTAATAGTCCGGCAGGTCTCAGGTGTATAGCTTTTATCCTGCAGCAAGTATCACACCTTGCGACATAAGCTGCAACTTCTTTCTTCATCTTTGACCACCAATATCTGGTCCTTAGATCGTGGTACATCTTACTACTTCCTGGATGGATAGACAACTTTGAATTATGAGCTTCATTCAGAATTCTTTCTTTCAGCTCCGTGTCCTTAGGAACAACCAACCTTTGATTATACCACAGAATTCCCTGCTCATCTGTTCTGAAGTTCAAAGAACTATTGGTTTCCAATCTCTTCTTGATCTGGCCGATTTCTTCATCGGTCTTTTGTCCTTCAATGATGTCACTCTCCAAGGTGCACTGTATGGTGATGTTATTTAGCATAACGGGGTGCATAAGGTTAAATCCATCTTCCAACAGTGGTTGTAGAGAGTTGCAATGAGTCTTGCGACTCAAGGCATCTGCTACAACGTTCGCTTTTCCAGGGTGATAATGCACTTCTAGGTTGTAATCCTTAATCAACTCTAACCATCTCCTCTGCCTCATATTCAACTCTAGCTGGGTGAAGATATATTTCAAACTTTTGTGGTCGGTATACACATGACATAAGTTACCCATAAGATAATGCCTCCTTATCTTGAGGGCATGAACTACAGCTGCCAATTCCAAATCATGAGTCGGGTAATTCTCTTCGTGTGGTCGCAACTGGCGCGAAGCATATGCTATAACTCTTCCATTTTGCATAAGTACACACCCAAGTCCAATCTTAGATGCGTCACAAAACACATCAAAAGGTTCCTCCAAATCTGGCTGAGCCAAAACTGGCGCCGAAGTCAACAAAGTTCGCAGAGTGCGAAAAGCTGCCTCACACTCTGGAGTCCATTCAAACTTCTTGTTTTTCTGAGTTAGACGAGTCATAGGCTTTGCGATCCTTGAGAAATCCGGAATGAACCGACGGTAGTATCCGGCTAATCCTAGAAAGCTGCGTACCTCATGTACGTTAGTGGGTGCTTACCAATCCATAACTTCTTGTACCTTCGTGGGATCCACAGAAATTCCTTCCTCTGAAAGGATGTGTCCAAGAAAAGGTACCTTCTTTAACCAAAATTCACACTTGCTAAACTTAGCATACAACTTGTGCTCTCTAAGTCGAGCTAAGACGACTCGTAGATGCTCTGCATGATCCTTTTTATTTTTAGAGTATACCAAAATGTCATCAATAAACACCACAACAAACTTATCCAACTCAGGCATGAAGACAGAATTCATCAGGTACATGAAATGTGCCGGTGCATTGGTTAACCCGAAGGACATAACTAGATACTCATAGAGTCCATATCTGGTAAAGAAGGCTGTTTTTGGTATATCCTCTCTCCTGATCTTAATCTGATGGTATCCTGACCTCAAGTCGATCTTAGAGAACACTTTTGCCTTTGATAACTGATCAAACAAGACGTCGATTCGGGGTAAGGGATATTTATTCTTTATGGTTACTGCATTCAAAGGTCTGTAATCCACGCACATCCGTAAAGTTTTATCCTTCTTCTTTACGAAGATGGCGGGACATCCCCAAGGTGACGAACTAGGACGTATCAACCCTTTATCCAAAAGCTCTTGCAATTGAGTCTTGAGCTCTGCCATCCTATACGGCCTCCGAGATATTGGTGCCGTTCCGGGGATTAACTCTATAGCAAACTCCACATCCCTATCTGGCGGTAGTCCTGGCAACTCATCAGGAAAGACATCTGGAAACTCACACACTACTGGGATCTCAGCTATCTGCTTTGCCGTGATATTGAACAACACTCCGATCTCATGGGGGTTTCGAGGTAACTTAAACCGGAAGGAATACTCATTCCGAGGGCTCACTAGGGAAACCACTCGTTCGGCAATATCCAAATTAACCTTCCAATGTTTCATCCATCCCATTCCCAAGATTACATCCAAACCTAATCCGGGGATTATGATAAGATCCACAGATACCTTTTTATCCCCAAAAGTGATTTCCATCTCCTTAGCCATGGTACGGGCAGAAAGAACAGCCCCTGCTGAACTTATCTGATAACCCCTATCTAATTCTACCAACTTAGGGTTACTTCTTATAACAAAATTCTCACTTATAAAAGAATGCGATGCTCCGGAATCAAACAACACAACTGCGGGGTACTGATTAACAAGAAACTTACCAGCGGTGACAGGTTCTCCTTCAGGCACTTCTTCCACGGTGGTGTAATGCACATGACCTGTGCGAGGTGGAGGCTGGGTGTACTGCTTCTTTGGACGAGGGCACTGACGTGACAGGTGTCCGGTCTGACCACAGTTGTAGCACGGTCCGATCACGTACGGGGTCTTAGGACCTCATGCACTTCCTGCCTTAGCTTTGTTCTGCATCAGAGGAGCGGTGTAGGGCTTCTGGAAACCGGGACGGGGACGGTTGGTGGTTATCTTCCTTTGTGGGGGACGGAACCTTGCTCCTGCAACTGGCGGGCGATACGGGGTGCATGCTCCGAAAGGGGTCCTCTATTGAGACGAACCTCCTTCGTTCGCACGACGGTGGTTTTCTGTCACCAGCCTACTGTCATTGGCCTCCTGATTCAGACAGTCACTGATAAAGTCACTCAAGGTGGTGCGGTGACTGTTACCCAATTCAGAGGGGGGGGTGAATTGGGCTTTTCTAAAAACTTTTGCAAGAATTAAATCCTAACAAGCCCAATTAACCCCCTAGTGCCTAGAAGTGTGTTTCTCTAGAATCAACCACACAAAGATCAACACTATGACATTTCTACTCTACCATGGCAATTCCAATATGGATGAATAATAAGTAAATTGCGGAATTGAATTGCTCAAATGTAAATGCGTAAGTAAAGAGAGTAGAGATGACACGGCGATCTTTTTCCTGAGGTATCGAGGTGTCGGCACACCCCCTAGTCCTCGTTGGAGCACCCGCGCAAGGGTATCGCTCCCCTTTGATCCGCGCAAGGATCAAGTGCTCACTACAAGCTGATTCTTCGCCACTCCGGCCCGGTGAATCGCTCGCTACCGGTCACAACTTGGCTTGGGTCATCCACAATGCCTCCGGATGATCACCAAGCTCTCCGATCGCCACCAAGCCGTCTAGGTGGTGCCGATCACCAAGAGTAACAAGCAAGAACTCTCACTTGACCAACGCAAGGCTAATGAGATGGGTGGATGCACACTTGCTACTCTCTCTTCACTAATGAGGTGTTTGATCACTCAATTATCAAATCTCTCAACCTCACTAGGCCTCTTGCACTCACTTGCAATCACAATGTGTTTGGCAACCTTTCAAATGAGCAAGAGTAACAACATGAATGAGGGGGAGGCATATTTATACCCCCCAACTCAAAACATGCAAGAAGGGGTAAGTCCAGCCAGTTACCCACTGACCGGACGCACCTGTCGGGGTGATCGGACATGTCCGGTCAGTGCCCAACGGCTAACTGACGTTAGCACTGACACTCGTACGAACTGTTGATCGGACGCTCCCATGCGTCCGATCCCCTCTGATCGGACGCGTCTGATCGCGTAAAAACGTCTCTAGAACCTCTCTGGATGTGATCAGACTCAGCCCCTTGGTGCGTCCGATCGATCACTAAGCCCGAGTCCGGTCGCGACCAAACTCATTCCTAGTGAACTGGTCATGACCGAACGCATACCCTAGCGTCCGATTAGAGGAGCACCAGCGTCTGGTCGCCATTTGAAGTCCAAAACGACTTCGGTTTGCGACGCTCCCTTCACAAACTTTCTTCCTTATGATCTTAGGGACCTTTCTAAGCTACCTAGGGCTTTGGTTAACAAGTGTGCACCACACCTAACTCAAAAGTCTCACCTAGGTCAAGCTACCCATTCAAACTCCCCTTAATAGTACGGCCAAAGATAAAACAAAGACCTATGCTAATCTAAGTGTCCTCCAAACATCATACGACACTTAGAACTAGCCTATCACCGTCTTCGTCATCCATCCTTTGAAAACCAAACGAATTCCATCAATAAGGGGACATGAATACCATAGTGCCCACACGATCATCATTACCATGACCTAACTCAACTGTTTCTGCAAAACACACGTTAGTCATAGTAATTTACCGTCGTCATCCAATCATCGAAACCCACTAGGGGCCTAGATGCTCACAATCGTGCTCCTCCAAGAATTTGCTCCAAATGGGCTCCTTTTTTTTTATACTCCCACCTCGATAGTGCCCCCACCACAGAGGCTCATGCACATCACCACAATGTGCGTGTCAGTTTGAGGTTGGACTGCCGGAACCTTCCATCTGAGAGCTCCATCGTTGTGTAGTTTGCCGGTTAACCACACCACCTTCTCCTTTGGCCCTCCATGCCATAGGTTTGTACCGCCTTCAAGCTCCACCTACTCGTTGGTACTGCGTGGTTGGTCCGACCATGTCTTCCTTTCTCCAACAACTCGTAGCTTCGCCTCTACGATTGTTAGATTTTGCAACCGTCTTTGTAGCCTTGCACTTGACCACAATTGAGATTTGAGCACCTGCCGTTGACGAGATGACTTCCTTCTCCTGATCAGGATTTTTACCAAATCTCCCCATGGTTGCACCACCCATAAGATTTCCTATCACTCGGTATCCTCCATTAATCCAGATACTTTTCATAATTACCTGCCCTTTACAAGTAACTCGCATGACTCCACCTTGAAGTGATAATTCACAACCTTGGAGTTCTAGCGACCTCACAGATATTAGATTCTTTTTCAATCCCAGGATATACTGAACTCCCGTCAATGTGCAAAGTGTTCCATTATGCATCTCCAATGTAATTGTTCCCACCTCAGTGTGAAAGGATCAAATCAGCCTAGAGGGGGGGTGAATAGGTGATTTTTGACAATCTAAAACTTCACAAACTAGAAGTTGTAGTTAGACAACTACCGGTGTTGCCGGTTTGTTTGGGTAGGTACTACCGGGTGTAACACACCGGTACTACCGACACAAACAAACGGCATAACCGGGATCCTAAAGATGAACTACAAATCCAAAGTAAGTGAGCTATGAATGTAATACAAGAATTTACCCCACTTCCCTAAGTATGATAGATAGCGAATCTATTCTCACCAAGCCTCGGTTGCTTCCCTTGGTGTAGATCGAGCCTTCCCAACCTAAGAATGAGATAGGGAGAGGAAGAACACGAAGAACACAAGAACAAACGTAATATGCAATGTAGAGACAACAACAAGCACATGGGACACAATGATTTATCCCGAGGTTCGGCCAAACCACTAAGGAGTGCCTACGTCCTCGTTGTTGAGGTGACCACAAAGGTCGGAGTCTCTTTCACCTCCTTGCCTCAATCAAGCAACCACAAAGGCTACTAGAGTTTCTCCACTAGAAATCACAGGGGAAATACAAACGCTTCGGGGAGCCCTCACAAATGAATCAACACGGGCTACCACGAAGAACACGTGACCGGCTAGGACTCAAGGAGCCCAAGAGTAATAGACACAAACCAAGCCGGCAAGATGGAAACCAAGTGCTCAAGTCATAGATCGAAGCTTCCCACTCTCTAATCTCACTTCACTAGCTCAAATCTTGCAAGAAAGTGAATCTAGGAGCAAAGGGGGAGAGAGAGGGGAGAAGTCAATGCTTGGAGGCTCTTTTGTCTGAAGTTAGGTCGCAATAAGTGAGTGGAATGAGTGGGTAACGGTCAAAAGAGAAGAGGAGAATTATTTATAGTCTCCCAGTCCCGAGGCTGGTCGGTAGTACCGACCACCCATGGTCGGTAGTACCGCCCAGCCAAAAACCGTTGCACAGATCTAACTTTGACCTAGATCCAGCTACCGACCTCAGGTCGGTACCACCGAGGGTCGGTAGTACCGGCCTTATGGCGGTACTACCGCTAGGCAAAAATGGTCGCGAACAGAGAGCTCAGCAGAAGGGGCTTGGTCCCTCGGTTACTACCGACCAGGGTCGGTACCCCCGAGGGTCGGTAGTACCGACCTTATGGCGGTACTACCGCCAAGTCAAAAACGCGTCAACACAGAGAGCTCTGCAAACTTGACTTACTACCGGCTTGAGTCGGTACCACCGAGGGTCGGTAGTACCGACCTTATGGCGGTACTACCGCCAAGCCATTTTGAGCGCGAACAGAGAGGTCTGCAAAAATGACTTTTCTACCGATCAGGGTCGGTACCACCGAGGGTCGGTAGTACCGACCTTATGGCGGTACTACCGCCAAGTCATTTTTGAGCCTACACAGAGAAGGTGTTAGAATGCTCTGGGTTCCCGGTACTACCAACCTTATGGCGGTACTACCGCCAGTTCAAAAAGAACTCTACATAGAGAGCATTGCGCGCTGCAGCCCTGGTCGGTACTACCGACCCCCATGGTCGGTACTACCGACTGCACAGAAAAACCTCTATGTGTTCGTGATCGTGCGGTGTCTCTCAAGCAAACTTTGGTTAGTCGATTTGAGCACTTTTCTCCACATCTAGCCAACCTAATTTGTGACCCTCTTGATAGTCCGACTTACCTATTACTCAAGTTTAAATTTAAACTTTCAATCAACCACTTGAGCTAGACAACTTATGTCCAAATGTATCCAACGTGTTTTGTCCACGCGATTTCAACATTTCAAATCTTTCTAAGGACTAACACCTGCATATATGCTTTTATAAATCTGTTAGTCCCTAATTTGATTGTCATTAATTTGCCAAACCCCACATTGGGGGCGAATGCACTTTCACAGTGATTGCATACTCCTGACAATCCGCTAAGTAAACAATTTCATTCATTGGGTGTAGAGATCCTTCGTCAAACATCTCCCTCACCGAACATATATGGAAACAGCTTCCTGAATCTAATATCCAATCATGAATAGTACCTGGTTGACTGACGACAAGTACGTCACCTTCATCCTCACTTGCCACTGAGCATGTTCCTCTCATAGTCTTCAAACTTAGACAATCCTTTATCATGTTACCCTCCTTGTCACATAGATAGCATGTACGTTGTCCCTTGCTCTTGCCTTTCTTCTTCCCATGATTCTTAACTTTTCCTGCTCCACTTGAAACAGTCAAAGCTTGATCACCCGAGAATGAAGAATCCCGCGACTTCTTCAAGGACTCTGTCTCCAGTACATATGCAACTGTCTTCCCGATGAGAATATTCATCACTATCTGCTCCCACGATGGTGGTAAGGATGAAGCCAATATGATGACTTTATCGTTCTCCTCAATTTTCTCATCCACACTAATCAGCTGTGAAAGGATCAAGATGCCCAAGAGGGGGGTGAATTGAGCTTTTCTAAAACTTTAGCAAGAATTAAAACCTATTAAGCCCAATTAACCCCCTTGTGCCTAGAAGTGTGTTTCTTTCTATTCTACCGCACAAAAGACCAAGTCTATGCCACTCCTACTCTAGCAAGGCAATTCAATAGTGAATGAACAACAAATATATTGCGGAATTGAATTGCTCAAAGGTAAATGCGTAATTAAAGGAGTAGAGATGACAAGACGATCTTTTTGTCGAGGTATCGAGGTGTCGGCACACCCCCTAGTCCTCGTTGGAGCACCCGCGCAAGGGTATCGCTCCCCCTTGATCCGCTCAAGGATCAAGTGCTCACTACGAGCTGATTCTTCGGCACTCCGGCCCGGTGAATCGCTCGCTACCGGTCACAACTTGACTTGGGTCATCCACAAAGCCTCCAGATGATCACCAAGCTCTTCGATCACCACCAAGCCGTCTAGGTGATGCCGATCACCAAGAGTAACAAGCTAGAACTCTCACTTGACCAAGACAAGGCCAAAGAGATGGATGGATGCACACTTGCTACTCAATTCTCACTAGGAGGTCACTAATTCTCTCAATTAGCTATTCTCTCAACCTCACTAGGGCTCTTGCACTTTCTCACACTCACAATGTGTCTATCAGCAGATGGAAGTGGCAAGAACACTCTAATGGAGGAGGGGGACGAGTATAAATACTCCCCCAACCGGCCATCCAAAAGAGCACTGAACAGGTGCTTCTGCAGGGGCATCAGACGCTCCGATGACCTCGACCAACGGTCACTGTACAACCTGTCAGACAACTTAAAGGAGCATCGGACGCTGGGCAACGTCCGATGCCACCACAACAGATGCGTCTGATGTGGTTTTACCCTCTCTGGAACCTCTCTGGATGGACATCGGACGCTGGCCCTCAGCGTCCGATGCCAGCGTCCGGTGCTAGCTCAAATTCACGCGCACGTGAACAGTGGCACAGGCGCGTCCGATGTGGCAACATCGGCGCGTCCGATGCCACGCACCAAACAAAACCCTAGTCTAAGTGAGCATCGGACGCGTCTGATGCCCACCAGGCCAGCGTCCGATGCCCTTTTCAAGGGCAAAACTAACTCGGATCGCGACGCGGCCTTAATGACTTTTCATGACATAAGGCATCTCTCTGAGCTACCTAGGGCTATGAAATAACAAGTGTGCACCACACCTACCTCAATAGACTCATCTAGGTCAAGCTACTGATTCACGCTCCCCTTTATAGTACGGCCAAAGGAAAAATAAAGACCTAAGACTACCTAAGTGTCCTCCAACACCATGTGACACTTAGCCTAGTCTACCACCGTCTTCGTCGTCCGTCCTTTGAAAACCGAAACGATTTCCATCGCCAGGGGACATGAACTCCATGTGCCTGTATCGTCGCCATTACCGTGACCTAACTCATCCCTGTTTCTGCAAAACACACGTTAGTCACAATAATCTTGTGTTTCATCCAATCACCGAAACCCACTAGGGGCCAAGATGCGTTCAAGCTGTGTTACAAGCTTGTTGAAGACATTTAGATGGTCGACGAATCGTGTACCTTCCTCCATGCGTAACCTAAATAGTTGACGCTTCAGTACCCACCGATTTGTCAGCGACTTTGCCATATACAACTCTTCTAGGCTCTTCCATAATTTTGTCGGTGAATTCTCCTTGATTACCGAGTACTTTACTTCATCGGAGAGACATAGTCGAATTGTACTGACAGCCTTTCGCTCCATCACCTTCCATTCTTCATCAGTTATCTTGTCCGGCTTGATGCCCTCGAGAGCATCAATCAATCCTTGTTGGACAAGCACATCTTGTACCACGCATTGCCACACGCTGAAGTTCCCTTTGCCATCAAATTTCTCTACTTGATTCCACATCCCTGACATCGTCTTAATTTTGTGCTTCCTAACCCTGTCAACCTTCTCACAAAATCAAATCAATCCGACCTTAGCTCCGATACCACTTGTTAGAATCTGATACCCCTAATTTTGTGCAGCAGCCTTCGGATCTTTGAAAGGATGTTGCGAATATGACACAAGCTAGCACCGTATCAAGAACGATGTAGTTGAATCTCGTAGAAAACCCTAGATGATGATGAAGCAACCACGACAAGAGATTAGGATTTGGCGAAGCCGACTGCAAATTCTATTAGCACAACTTCAAAAGAGTACAAGTGATTGCCGCTCTCTCACAACCCTACTTGACCCTCCAAGACCCACTGATTCTTACCCTATACAAGAATCTAGTGCAATAGAACTGTCTAGCCTAATGCTCTTGAGCGCTCCTAATTGCTCCGTACAAGCCTTGGATGAGACCCCTTGTGTTGGCTTGGTCTTGTTTATCTTGTTGTTATGCCTATGGCCTCTACCCCTTGATTTATATAGTCCCCTCCAAGGCCTTCATACATACAAATAGAAGTCCTACTCCTAGTAGGATTCTACACTCATGACCTAGTAGAACTAGATGTCCTAATAACATAACTTTCTTAAATCATATTCTAAGTAGGATTTAAGTCACCATACAATAATCTACAACTTTACATCTAATAACTTTTTCATTTAAGATCATTTGGAGTGTCAAATATAAAATATAAAATATAAGATTTAAATTATGTAGTTAATAAAAGAATAGAGTCAGATATGCAGTCACGTGTCAACTAGCTCGTCTATAGTATGTGTGCTTGAGGGAGCGTTAACGTTGAGATCTTATTAAGTTTAAATCTTGAGAAACACATAACCCGTTAGTGATGATGATGTTGCCCTCATCACTATCCCATCATAGCCAAATCTCATCACTGTCGATTTCCCACCATCGGAGCCAAACCTGATAGTGATTATGAAATCTGGCATATACAGTGGTTATACTCTAGCTCTAAGATTCTCCCTTTATTCCAAAACATGAAACATTTTGTTTTTTTCTAGATACATAGTTTTGCTATGTATTTAGGTATACACTATATCTAAATATATAATAAAAATAATATATCTAAAAAAACAAAACATCTTATAATTTAGAACAAAGAGAATATTTATTATGTATACACATGACTTGCTAGAAAATCTACATGCGATGTCTATATATGATGTCATGTACACGTGGATGGACCTAGAGGTGTTGTTTTGCCCAACAGATCAACTCGTACAACTAATAAATTCCTGATGACCACTACAATGATTGTTAGTTTCAATAAGTCTTCCGTTGCATCACGTGGCAAGAAGGCATAATCATGATCATGTGCATGTCATCATCTTGATCCGGTAATCTTTTTTATCGTAGGCATGATTCCAACTCTCCCGGTTTCAAAATTTTAGTTTGTTTTGATTTTTTCTTAACTCATTAACTTTAACTAAGTTTTAAAAGTATAAACTAATATGTACATCATGAATTAGTTTTATTAATTTTTTGATAAAATATATTTTGATAATGTATTTTTTAACTTGCGATGTTAATATACTTTTTAAAAACCTTATCCAAGTTAGTGAAGTTGGACTTAGCACAGAGCAAAAGTGAAAATATAATTTGAAATAGATACAGTAACATGTAGGAGTACTTTTACCTTAACGAGTATTTTTTTAACTTGCGATGTTAATATTTAGTTGGTCATGGTTTTCATGTGGCCGAGCTTTCACTTGCTGGCCTAAGTGCTAGAAGATTTGGGCCTGGCCTAAATAAATATTCCAAATAAATTTCAAATACCCATCACACATTCATGGTATGGTTCGTCTCAAAAAAAAACATGCATGGTATGGTGGGGGACTTTAGTCCCACATTGCTACTCCAGAAGGAGGGAGACCAGCTTATATAGTTGAGCTACCTTCAACTGGTTGAAGCTATTGAGGAGAGGCAAAGGAAGTAACCCACACGCGCGCTCGCTCGCCGGGCCGGGCGGGGCTTGGCTTGGCTTGGCTTGGCTACTCGCGCGGGGGCGCACGACATGCGCGTGAATGGTCCGACCGAGGCCTTGCGGGTGCGCGGCTTCCTTTTGCCACTTGATATTTTGCATGCATGGAGAAAATTATGTTGGCCTGTTTTAGCAAGCAATTATTCTCGTATTAATGGTGATTGACTCGTAAATCACATTAATATTGTGATTACGCGGTTGTCTCTTTCTAAAGATACAACTGCGGCGTGTGTATAAAAGAAGGACGAGACGTCGTCCTCCATACGACACATTCTCCTCCTCCGCTCCCAAAGTGTTGCGCTGCTGCTGTCGACTCCATCCCGCCGCCGACGTGCCATCGGTGCCGGGAGAGCAGGATCTCCGAAGCCCGCGTCTCCTCACGTCCCTGCACTGGGTAGGAGACGTATAAGGTTTTTGGGAAGCGCCGTCGCGACTGCTCGCTGGACGTCTTCTTCCCTCTACGTCGACTTCGCCGGTCTTCATCAACGGTCTGCGTCGTCTTCTCGCAATCCCACTGTAAGCATGCCTTCAATCTCACTGTTCCTCTATTTTATGTTCTTCGTGTTATTAGCGATACATAGTCTGGATATGTATCGGATCATACTGCTAGTGGTAGATTATATATCTACGATACATGTTGTTTATCTTTTCCTCATTGTCGGAATTAATTTATGCATCACTAAATTGCTATTATTTCCAACACTAAGGTCAGTCTCAATGAGGTTTTATGCATATTAAATAGAGTGTCGCATCAGCTTTTTGTATAAACTAGGGGGAGAGAGAAGAGAAACGTTTCATCCCCATGAAACGTTTGAGCGTTGTAACGTTTGAGCGTTGTTTCCAAAACAGTGAAATCTGAGTGAAATCCCCATTGAGAGCATCATTGCGTTTTATTTCGTGCAACGTGCGCGAAATGAGAGAGGAAAAGAAGGGAGAAAGAGGGGCCATAGGACCACGAAGACATATGAAACTGTGCATTGAAACTGTACATTGAGAGAGAGATATATTTTATCCGTGATTTTATTTGTCTTGAAAACTGGAAGATGAAACTATACATTGAAACTGGCCTAAGGTATATTTTGAATTCTTTACTAGGAATGGTTTAGCCTTACTGATAGATAATATTTAGATTCTTTACTACGAGTAGTGAGACAAAATATAGAACATGGGCATGTGTTTGGATTATTGGTAAGGCTATCACGAGGTCCATATGCTGGCAGGATTTACTTCTTTGCTATATATGTAGAGCAAAGTCTACTCACCTAGAATGGCAAAGATTACCTCGCTTAACATAGCAAGGTAAGGCGAACTAGGTAGGAAACCAATTGCCACCTTAGACTATCTCCAACAGCGGGCACTCAAACACAACAAGACGCATTTTTGGATTTGGATCACGCACAGTAGAAGACCAGCATCTCCAAAACTTGGCTTCTCCAACACCCGTCCCAAAAAGCCCACCCCGCTGAGATCCCCGCCTCCGCCCCCACGGGCCGTCGAGCACCAAGGTCGCCGGCAACTCCGTCCGCGCCTGGCCGAGCGCCCCCGCCGCGGGTCTGCCTGGCCGCGCCGGACTTGTCTCGTCGAGCACCTCCGTCCGCGGCCGTGTCCTGCTCCTCGCTACTCGTCGCGCCGGCGGCTCCCCGCCCCTCGCCCCCGCGGATCCGCCTGGAAGCGCCGGCGGCTGCTCGTCACCGCGCCGGCGGCTGCCTGCCGCGGGTCCGCCTGGAAGCGCCGGCGGCTCCTCGTCCCCGCGCCAGCAGATTCACCTGGAAGCGCCGGCGGCTCCTCGTCCCCGCGCCGGCAGATCCGCCTGGAAGCACCAGCAGCTCCTTGCCGAGCCGGTCGCGACCGCTCGTCGCTGCGCCGGCGGATCCTTGCCAAGCCGGCCGCGCCCCCGTCGCGGGCAGAGCCTCGCTACGGGCCCACTCCTACGACGCCAGAGCTTTGCGTCTTCTCTCCCAGACAACGCGTTTTTGCGCTTCGGATCGGCAGGTACCCAAAATGCATCATCCATTTGCGTCATCTGTTGGAAGCGATTCTTGAGACGCAAAACAACTGTGAACTACCTATTTTGGGTTTGGGTTGTGTTGTTGGAGACAGTCTTAGGTGGGCTAAATTGGCTCTATTGTCCTGGTGGCCATCTCGTTGCTTGTGTCGAGTAAGATGAGGGCAGCCTTGCGCAGAACCAAGCATTGATCTAAATAATCTTAGGGCATGTTTGGTTGTTTTGTCCATCCAGGTAATCTGGTCTTACCTGATAAGGCTAAACTTGTCAGGTTCCTTAAAAAAAAGCTAAACTTGTCAGCATGGGAGAGTGGTCTTGGCTCACTTAAGTTGGTAAGAAAAACCCAAAGCTTAGAAACCCAGGGAGCAAGCAAAAGCAACTAAACACCGTCACTCAAAACAAAGAATGACAAGGCAACTAAACACGTGCCGCAGTATTCAACCAGCAGCAGTAGTAGTAGTATGAATAGTGTGACCATACGCAGCAGGGCAGCCCTCCATCCTATCCTGTGCGCTGTAGATCGAGTAGTACTATGCACCATCCAGAGTTGGCTGTATGCACCGAGAAGCCGATGGAGGTGAGACGTGGGCATCTTGGTGACGAACGGGATGGCGACGGCCATCTCAAAACCGGAGGCTACAGATGAGAAGAATTCCGAGACTAGATAACCACCGGAGCAGGAAACACCAAACAGCAGGCGAATCGGATGGTGATGCAGCACAACAGACAAACACACACACACACACACAGCGCGCACGTCACACACACGTGGAGCACACGGCGCCGTAGGCCGTAGCTGAGGATCAGGCACCGGGCGCGGCGGGCTCGTCGGTCCGTCCATTTTACGGCGATGCTTATTCATTCGATTCCATTCGATTGGTGGAGCACCAAATAGACTTGCCTTGCCTTGCCGACCGGGGCCTCCCCTCCAATGATTCATTCCTCTGTTGTTTACTTTGGTAAATAAATTACTCATTACCCAGAGAGAGGGAAGCGTCCAACATGTGTTTTGTTTTGTTTACACACACAACACAAGCGTCCGACGATTTCGCCCTCCCGACGGACGCGGACACGGGCACGGGTCACGTCCCCGGGCACCACCAAAAGGTCAGCGTCAGCCTGCCCTGCAAGTTGCTCGCGCGCGCATCCGCGGCTAGTGCTAGTAGCAGATGACACGGCGCGCGTGTCTCTTTCGCCGTCCCGCGGGGGGCGAAGCGAGTGACTCGGCGCGGCGTGACGGCGGGCCGTCGTGATCTCGATCTCATCTCCCTCCTGCCCGTGTGGGCGTGTGGCCACGGCGGAGGCAAGGAGAAGAGTCCAAGACGAGCGCGCGCGCGCCCACAGGACGGCAGCAGGAGCGCGTCTGCTAGCTGCCTGTTTGGCTGTTTGGCGACGGCAGACGCCACCGGACGGGGCCCCGCGCCGCAGCCCTGCCCTGCCCAGCCGCAATTCACGAAAAAAGATGCCGTCTGCGTCTGCCCCTCCATGTTCATCGTCAGGGCACCAGATAGTAGTAGTAGTACATTGTCCTTTTTCCAGCTTTCACGCTGCTGATTTTTTTTTAAGGGCATGACCAATAATAGAGCTAAAATGATTGGCTATAAATCAAACTCTAAGAGTCAAGCTATACAATAGTTAGTCTTTTATTTGGCTGCAAACTATTTCTCTTTCCTATTCCTCCCTATATACATCTTTATTGGGACCCACTGCTATATATAGTTCCATGTCCAGCTTGGTGCTTGTATGAGAGCTAAGTCATCCTCTCTCTTTTCTCTTCTCTCCTCCACATCAGCATTTGTTTGGCTATAAGTCGATTATTGTACGTGCTCTAACAAAAGTCGATCCTTTATTCACCGGGGAAGATACTGTAACAATGAACGGTCGGTGTTTCGACGGTTCGACGACCCCTGCCAGCAATCCCTGCAGCATCGATGCTTAATTCATCAGTGAAGCACGTGAAGTGTCGCAAGATACTCCCGCTCGTCTTTCCCAACTGTCAGTTTTTACTAACGTGCTCCCCGACGATAGGAACGGATCGAAATATCTTGCCACAAATCATATTCATAAATCATAGCAGTATGTGCGCCTCCGTTGAGCACGTCGATGGCTCCGTAGCTGCACATCACACACAAGCTGCGCTCTGCACAGTGCGTGCGTCCGTATGCAATTCAGTAACCTGGATATTATATATATACATAAATCAAAAAACAAAAATAATTCAGTGCAGGAACTGATCGAGCACAGCGTCCTTGCAAAAAAAAAAAAAAAAAACAAGAGCAGTTAAGTTGTAATGCCATGTTTGGTGGATGTGAATCATCTGTTGCTATCTTCCGTTTCCTCTTCGTGTATATTATTAATATATGTAGAGAGAGTATCAATCACAATGAATCTTGTTAAATTGCCCTGAGATTTACAGGTTGTGAAATCCCCAACTACCACCACCCAAGAACACCAATGTACAGGCCGCGCGTCCTGCTGCCGCAGCTCGACGGCGTCCAGATTTGAGATTTGTCCGAATCGTCCGTCGCGTGTTCCGTCCATGCAATCCAGCACCAGAGCAGCGCAGCAGGCGGCGGCGGCGGATTCGTGCTTGCGCGGCCGAAGAAAAACGCGCGAGACCTCCGATGCACCGAGACTACCTAGAGCGCGGAGGCGGCTCAGCGCGTGGCCTCGGCCGCGACGGTTGCGGCGAACCGCTGCAGCGCCTCGCGCATCCACTGGTGCGGGCACCGGGCGATGGCGTCGGCGGCGGAGACCCACTCCCGGCGCCGCGCGGCCATCTCGGGCCAGCGGTCCAGCTCGGCGGTGACGCGGAGCGGGAGCACGAACCCTTCGTAGGTGGCGTCGTAGCTGCGGCTGCGGTAGCACCAGCGGCCCAGCGCCGGGCCCGTCTCGCCGAGCACGCCGGCCTCCTCGGCGGCCTCGCGCCGGGCCGCCTCGTCCATGGACTCGTCCAGCTCCCACCCGCCCTTGGGGATCAGCACGCCGCCCGCGGGGCCCTTCTTCTGCGAGCTGATCACCAGGACCTCCACGACCTCGCCGCCGGCGTCCGGGCGCACGCGGTACGGGACGCAGCCCACCACCACGCGCCCGCCCGTGCTCGCGCTGTACCGCTGCAGCTCACGGCCTTGCCGAGCAACCATCACCGCTGCCATGGATGCGATTTCTTATCTCTTTTATCTGTCTCAAATTGCTTGCTTTAGCTTCTTGGAGGGGGAGGTTGGATTCTCAGATAGAAACAGCTAGGAGTGAGATCGATGCGGCGGTTGTTCGTGCTATATTTGGTGGATCTTTGCTGCTGCTGCGTTGCCTGCCAGTGCCAGGAGGAGAGGAGAGGAGAGGGGAGGAGGCCGGATTTGGATTGGAGCAAATGGAGGCGTTCTTGGCTATTAATAGGAGCCCGCGGTGGAGCGGTCCCGATCGTTGCCGTCAGTGTCGTTGCCGAGTGGAGGGGGCGGACCAGAGGACGACGGATGGGATGAGTGGGCACGGCCACCACGCGACAACACTCCAAATTAAAAAAAGATGGGCACGCGGCACCACAGCGCTCTGCCTCGCTCGCTCGGCGTGTGGACAGGGTGCATGGACTGGCAGCCTGCCGCTGCTAAAAATGATTGTGCTCTCAGGTGCCCTGCCCCTCTGTGGCCGCCTTCTCTTCTCTTCTCTTCTCTTCCGATTCTGCTGCTAGGGTACACTACACCAGCTAGGCAGCTAGTACCTGGTTTCTGTGGTGATGCTGGCTTGGACAACGTCGTTGATCGACAGTTTCTAGTTGCTTACTACTCCGTAGTATCAGCACTTGATTATTCTGCCTAGAGGGTGTTTATGTTTGATCTGTGATTGACACCTCTTTTTTTTTTCCTGATCAGTTGAGAAACGGGTGGGACTGCTGAGACTAGAGGAACTTAGAAATACCCTGACTTTTTTCTGTTAGACTATTTCTAAGGCCTGTGTGGTTTTATGGCCTTCTTTCCTTTCTAGATGCATTTTAGACGAAGCCACAGTGCACTGGACCATTCTATCGAAAATGACCGTTTTACTTGAAGATATTTTTATATGACCCAATCAATTGTTGTGTTTTATGAGATCGGCGTGCATGTTTGTTGTAGGTGTTGATTTTTTGACATGGAAATATGATACGCGTGCTCGCTTTTCGCTACCATACTTTGGTTTTTCTGTGGTGGTGTTGGCCCGATCGAGCACATAGATATAGTTGAATGTTGAACTAATAAAAACCCTAAACCTACTTCGGTCTAGGTTCATTTTGATCCGTGGAAGCTTCTTTAGTTTTCTCTCCCTGATGAGTTGAAGAATAGGACTAAGGTTAGGTGACCTGCTAGTACTTGACTTTTTTGTTGCAAATTCATTAGAACGTTTTCAAGTTCTTTCTTGTGTGCATGAAAGCCTTGGACAATTCTATTAAAAGGATGTTTTGTTTGGACATATTTTTCAACAGACAAACTATTTAAAGAAATATCGCTTCTTCTAGATATTTCCATATACTCCTCCATAGTCTGGTATAACAGACACCAGTAGAGAACAAACTTTGATCCACATCGGGTTTGAGCTTTAGTTCCAGTATTTTTTGTGTTTAGGGCTAAAGGAGACTTTAGTTCCGGTTCTAGATACAAACCGGGACTAAAGTCTCCTGACCAATGGCTAATGGCATGTGCTGTTGCAGCAGAGGACTTTTAGTCCCGTGTCGGGTTACCAACCGGGACTAAAAGTCAGTTTTTAGTCCCGGTTGGTGCCCCTAATCCGGACTAAATGATAACATTTTAGTCTCGGTTGGTGTAATCAACCCAGACTAAAGGTCTCTCACCTGGGACTAAAGGTCCCTCACAAGTGAATTCAAAAGGAGAGCGTCCGAAACTATGTCACATGTGTTGTGTAGGTGTGTTAGTGAGTAAGTCACGCGTGAGGTCAGAGATCCTGAGTTTGAACCTCACGTAGCGCAGCTGAGGTTAAAAGTCTCAGTTGAGCCTTGAAAATCTCCATTGCGAGACTTTAGTCTCAATAGAGTGACCTGAGGTTAAAAGTCTGGGACCTTCAGTCTGTCTCGGATTGACAGTCTTGGTGGCAAAACTGGGACTAAAGAGGATTTAAAACTGATCAGACCAAAGTCCGGTTCTCTACCAGTGAGATACACGTATTCTAGTCATGTTTAAGTTGAATTTCAGCATGTGAACTAGTACAGAGTCTTGCTTTCTAGATTTATATAGTATAATTAGTAGAATTTTATGGACAGAGAAACGGCATTTCTTTACACAGGAAAAGCATTTCCGCTACATAGTAACCGTAATAAATGGTTTGCATATACGGACCTTTGAAGTATCACCATGATTTAGAAGGTTCCGAGGGGTACTCTTTGTCAAAGGCTGGAACCGTAAATCAGGGTTGGGAAAAAATTAGTTGTGCGAATTTTGATTTCTCTCTGTCAATGAAATCAGCAAGGAATGAAGTTGAAGAGTACTGGACTATTGAAGCCATTGCCCATGAAACAGTTTACTAGTTCTGTTGGGATTAGAGGGGAAAACGAATATTCCGACACGCTGTGGATTTAATACTGTACTCCTCCGTTCTTAAATAACTATCTCTAGGAATCCGTGTTTCCCTCATAGATACACTTTCCGGACGACAATTAAAAAGGGACGGAGGGAGTACGTTGCTATATCATCACCAAGTGGATATTGTTGAAAACACATTGATTTATTTGCAGCTAGTTAGTTAGTTGACATGAAATATACGGAGTAGTATATGGCTAGAGAATAGTATATTTTTTCTTATCTACTAAAGAATTCTTTCAGTTCCTAAATAAGTAACATGTATGTACTATAAATTTAACTCGATTTATAGAAAAACTACGTAATATTTTTATCTTAAAATAAATTTATTTAAAAAATAGATTTAAATTTTTTCTTAATGATAATAATTATGTAACATAAATATTAATATTTTTTAATATATATTTAATTAAAATTATTTTTTGAAAATCAAAAAAAGTATGCCCCTGAATAAATCGATTCCTACAATCCGTGTCAGTCAAATTTTTTAAAGTTTGACCAACTTTATAGAAAAGAGTAAAAATATTTATAATATAAAATGAACATATTATGAAAATACTCCCTCCGTCCCTTTCTAAGTGTCGTCCGGAAAGCGTGTCTGTGAGGGAAACACGTATTTCTAGAGACACTTGTTTAGGGACGGAGTGAGTATATCTTATGATGTATCTAATGATACTAATTTGATATAATAAATTTTGATGTATTAATTTAGAAATTTGATCAACGTTTAAAAATTTAACTTAGATAATTGTAGGAATATATTTATTCAGACAACGAGGGAGTAGTTAGAGCAAGTATTATAAGGGACTGCAAGAAGGCTGAATGATGATGTGGAAGAGAAAAAGGAAGAGAGAGAAGAGAGGTGGGCTGTAAGCTTACAGCCAGCTAAATGCACAAGAACCAAGAAATTTGTGAGAGATGGAGGTGGGCTGTAAAAGAATCAACCACTGTATGAGTTGGCTGAGAGGTGGGCTACAAAGAATCCATACAACCAGCTGAATCATACAAGAATCAACCAGCCTTGCTCTTATTTAACGGAGAGAATAGTCTGCAACCACCAGCACACAGACTGACAGACTGCTCGCCAGTTCCACGGATCCCAAGCGGATAGAAGCAGCAGCACACAGACTACTCTACTCGGCTGTCATTTTGGGTCCAGTAGACCACGTGTACGCAAGCGGGTGCCTGTGAGGACAAGCCTCGGATAAAGCGCGTAGGCGAGGGCATCTCGGCCTTCCCAGCGGCTTCTCTTCTCTGGCACACCCCCTGGCGGCTGGCCCCCCTGTGCATCGCGCCTCGCGCGCGCGCGCTTTTCCAGTCGCCGGGACGGCGCTCGCGTCGGCTTGCGGCGCTCCGGTCGTGCCTCACGCGCCTGCCTGCCCTGCCTACTGGCCTCTCTCCTCCGCCTCCGCGGCTCGTCCCCGACCCCGACCACCACGCGCTGCGCACTCTTTTTCTCCGCTCCGTCGTCGCCTGCTCTCCCCCTCGCAGTCCAAAAAAACGCACTAGTTTATGACACAAAGCGCGGGGTTACATAGAACTCAACTCTCGGTCCATCTTTAATTCTTTTCCATTGTGTTCCATGTGGATCAGAAAATTGTTTGTTTTTTTAAAGTTAACCACCACTGTGGTTGCTGCGTACGTACTGCCTGCAGGCCACCAGCATCCGGATCCTCCTCCTATCTGTCGCTAGTTTATCGCTGAGAACCGTAACGCGGCCTGTGTCATCGTCCTCGTGCATGCCTGCTCGCACCACACCAACTGCACTGCCACGTCTGTACCTTTTTTTTTTTGTTTTGGTACAGTACGAAACAAAACAAAATTCGGAAAAGGTGAACAGCTAGCCCAAAGTGTGCGCACGCATGCACGCACTGCTCATCGTGCCGCCGGCTCAAGGTCGCGGCACTAATTTAAATGGTTCGTTTTGGGAACAGACGCCAACCTCTGTTTTCCCCTTCGGATCAAAAAAAAAAAAAAATCGTGAACCGTGACGGTGATGCGCTCTCGGCTCCCGGCCTGCGAGAACGAGCGCGGAGTCCATGGCAACTGGCGAGGGGGGCACGACGTGCCGGGCGGGCGGTGCCGCAGTTTTCGCCATGTCGGCCGGGCCTTCGATTATTTGGGGTCCTTGAATTGGGATCGGGTGGCGCCGCGGCGCTGACCCTCAGGCCTCACACAAGTCACCACCGACCCGCCGCCGCGCCGCGCCGCGCCGTGCCGGGCGGGGACGTACTGCACGCCAGAGTCGCCTGCTAGCTGGTAGCTGCCACACAAATTACGTGCGCCCGCCCGCCCGAGCGCGCGTTCGTTCGTTTGGGATTCTATCTTCCTCGTCGATCGATGACCGATCGACCGACCTGTGCACGGGTGGATACAAATAACCGGTGGAACAAGTCGTCGCCTGACGTGCGTGGCGCAGCAGCCAGCACGCCCGCCCCGGGGATACGAGAGATGGCACGGTCGCCCGTCTCGTCTCGTCCAACCCAGCGGCGCCGACCACGGGTTCGGGCTCATGCTCCTCCGATCCTATTCGACTGATGACTGTTGGTGCGTGGCAGGGGCTGGGCTGTCACCAGCCGTACATCGGCGGCTGCCTAGGCTTTGACGATTGCACCATGCATCATCTAGATGGAAATCGGGAGCGCCCTTGCTTCATTGCTTGTTGCCCGCCGCCTGTGTACCTACTACTACTACTACTACCTCTCTGTGGACGGTGTGCCACCGGTAGCTAGTGGTGGTAGGTACTCGATCAGTGTGGTACGTAGCACATCGATGGGGGAAATGATAGCTAAAGAGGCAGTTGTCTCGTGCACGTGTACTCGCTACGTCCCTAAATAACTTTCTCTAGAAATCCGTGTTTCCGTCACAGACACACTTTTCGGACGACAGATAAAAAGGGACGGAGGGAGTACGCTAGGTAACTCCTAACCAGCTATATATACGACGCACAAATCAAATGGTGCAGTGGTGAGTACCACCGTTGCAAAAAGTAGTAGAAACATGCGTTTTTGTTTGCTTGCCCGGCCTTTGTTTGCCACGCCACAGATGCGGCTGGCCATAGAACCCCATGATGTTGTCCAGAGACGACTGGGATGAGTCGTATACTCTCTCCAGTTAGGTTTTGTTTGGCTACATGTGAATACACTTCAATCCACATGGGTGAGAAGAGATTGAAGTGTAATTTAGTTCAAGATACATTTCAATCCACCCCCAACCCATATAGATTGACATGTATTTATGTGTAGCCAAACACGATCTTATGATTTTTGGTCTGGTTTTCATAAAAAACCCAGATCGACATTTTTTTCTTTTCATCGTCTAATATAAATAAGGGCAAAACTTTTTTCATCCTTTCTAATAAAAAAGGTTCTGAAGACTATTGTCCCAACACACCAAACACATATTTCATAATGTGTAGGCTCAACTGTATGTGATCTTCATAAAATTGTTTGTGGCAGGGGCTGGAGCCCTAATGAGGCTCTGTTAGTGGCCACATAGCAGGGAGTGGCGTCTTATGGTGTAGAACTAAACATGTCCTAGATATTTAGGGAAGTTGTGGATAACTTCATTTAGAGTTTAGAACTTATTCACACGCATGAAAAAAAACGCTAGGCATGGAGGCCGCCGCAAGGAGGACAACACACATGGTGGGTATAGTGACCTGTGCGGGAGAGGCGAGGTCTGCGACGAGCATAGCCTCCTGCGTCAGGAGAAGGACTATCACCGTGCAAAGCTTTTCCTCTAACATGGGATCACTGACATAACTAGCTTTGGTGGTCAGGGCTGTTGGAGGCCACGTCTCATGGAGAGAGGCAAAACCGGTATCCAGATGGAGGCGAAGGCGTGATCCCTGGCGTGGTGGAAGTGTCACGACTAGCAAGGTATAGATTGTGAATAATGGGCTAGGGTGGACAGAGGTGGGAGCGACGTGGCAGTTGGCTCGGCAAGGGAGATACGAGGTGGCTAGGGTTTGCCACCTGGGGCCATTCTTTAGATCCCACCGCACGTTGGTCAAAACTATCTAGTAGAACACGCCCCGCTATCACTTTCCCAGCTAGCCAGAGAGCAGTCGGGCTCCTACCTAATGGCCTAGCCATCTCACCAAACATCTTTAAGGTGGCTTCTTGGAGTCTAGATAAAGGTTATCCACTAAACCAAACACTCCCAAAATTTGTATTTAACAAGTTGTTTTGTATTTTTCATAGAAACTATATATATCTGTCCTTTCGTATTGACTTTTTTTTGGACAAGCACAAACCGTTTTAGATGTTGAAACAGTCAACGAAGTGTTGATTTGATTAGAAAATTCTACGAGCAAATTAATAGTGATAATTGAAATAAGAAATACTATATACCCCATCCGTATAAAATTATAGGACGTTTTAGCTTTTTTAGATACTCCCTCCGTATAGAAAATAGATGACGTTTTCGACAAGGTTTCAGTCAAACATTGAGAATATAAATCATGAATAACTTAAATTATTGAGTTTGAAAATATAAAAACCATATGAATAGATTTGTCTTGAAAAATACTTTCATAAAAATATACATATATATCACTTTTTGATAAATATTTTTTTTATAAAAGGAGTCAAAGTTATAATTTGGAGACCGTGTTGATGTTCAAAACGTCATCTATTCCCTATACGGAGGGATCACATTACTTTCACTATGCATCTAGATGCAGTGTATATCTAAGCACAGAGCAAAAGCAATTAATCTAGAAAAGCCAAAACGTCTTAAATTTTAGAATGAATGCACCCGTAGTGGCCCCACGCGTTCTCGGTTTGGGAGAACTGAAGTTAAGACCTGGGCATCCTTGTCCCGGAGCTGCAATGCAGCCACAGTACCGATCGTGATGGCCGTTGATTAGCTTCCTCCTCACCAACCAAACCATATTTAGCAATGGCACATGCACATGACGGGTCCTCCATCTAACTCCGGTTGCTACCCGGACAAAGCATCCAGCTATGCCCTGTCTGTCTGTCTGTTATCTCCCTTCGTCGGTGTGCTGCGAGCCTGCGACTTGCTAGCTCTAGGATAATGCAGCAGTTATTGCCGTTGCAGGCATGATTGCTTATAGATATCTTGTCTTTGTTTCTTTTGTGTCCTCACCAACCTTTCGGTGCGATAGCTATCGCTAGATCGCAAGGAAGTACGTAGTACCTGTCCAACAATCTATGATTTGTCTCGACAGCTAGCTGTGTTCTTGATTAGATTGTGTGCGCGACGCCATTACTAGAATTGATCAGTTCGGTGAAGAACACCGAAAAGTTCGGTGCACATGTCTTGGCTGTTGTATATGGGCGAAGCTCAATGATTGATGTTGTTGTTAGTGTTGATCTCCTCCCGTTGGTAGGCCCAACGGCCCACACGGAACTTGATCCGCTTCCTGATCGGGGGAGCCCAACCCGGGGGGCCCCTGTCACTCTGCGGTAAATAAAAGGAGGGTGGGAGGCCGGAGCTCTGATCACGAGATTGTCAGCAGTCGCCACTCCCACCTACAGTCCTACCCTAATCCGATCTCCTAGGGTCGCAGCCAGTGACGGGAAGTCCCCCTCCGCCGCCGCTGCATCGACCCCGACTGCTCCCTCCTCTACTACGACGAGCACTTCACCGCCCCGGCTTCCGTGACTCCCATGGCGGAATCGAGCTCCAACCTCAAGCCCGCCGATGGTCGGTAACCCTAACGCACACCTCTTCTCTCACCCTCCCTCTCTAATCTAGTAGATCAGTTAGGAATCCTTATTTACCCTAAGTTAAACACCCGTCTGATCTACTGGTTAGTGATCCATTTAATCTAACAATGGTATCAGTAGAGCCTAACTAATCAGTGGGTTCAAGATCGGGATTAGCACTAAGAGCAATTAGAAGGAGATGAATCAGAAACTAAGTCCTTTGTTTGACCGCCGAGCGACATGCCCTGAGCATCGTCCCGGGCCAGACAAGATGTATCAGACACTAAGAAACCGATCCGGATCTGGATCGGGGGGGGGGGGGGGAGGGAGGAAGGGGAAGAATCGATTTTGCCCAAACCCTAACCCTAAGAAACAGAGAATTCAGATCGGCGGGAGAAGGGGTTCCAACCTGGTTTGGGCTCCGCGCCGCCGTCACCGGGGCGAGGACTCACTGGCGCGCGGTGAGCTCCACCTCGGGCCTTAAGAACACCACCGCAGTGCTACTCGACGGCACCACGCGCGGCTCCGGCCGCACGCGTGCGCCGGCGAGGGGCACCACGGCGGCGCCGTTAGCGCCGTCTTCCTAGAGTCGGTGGTGGCCGTGTGGCAGAGAGAAACGGGGGAGAAAGAGGCTTGTCGCCAGTGGACGGCGGCTGGCTCCGGGGTGGCCACGGCGTCACCACCGCCATCTCTCTCTCGGCTTGTCGCGGCGCTGAGGGAAAGAGGAGAATGAGATTTAGGGTTCAGGGAGCGTCCGCCTGGAGTTTTGACCTCCCGATCTCGGCGCTCGGCCGTCCGATCAGAATGAGCGGCCGGGATCGGCCGGGCCAGATCCGCCCTAGGTTGGGGAGCATCCGCACGCGCGCGGAGCAGGCTGCGGAGCGGGCCGCGCCGGCCCAGGCTAGGGAGGGCTTCCGCGCTGCGGGCAGGCCGCGGGCCTCCCACCTTCGCTGGTGGCCCATTAGGATTAAGAGAAATGTTTTTCCAATTTCAGACAAACTTTTAAGTTCACATCTCTGAAAATTTTGAACCAACGGAATAAATTTCCAGAGAATATCAGAAAATAAGTATAAGTTTATTCAGTCACGTTTTCCGCTGCAAAGTTTATTTTTTGTTCTTTAATTAAATTCGAACCAACGGGAGAATTTAATTGTTAGAACAATTATTAAATTTAGAAATTCAGAAAATTTGTAATATTGTTATATTCTGACCAACGTTGATTATATCAATATTATAAATGTTTTAGTTTCATCAGTTTTATGCATTATTTTTATTTTCTGCCCAACGGTGATGTAGAAATAATGCAGAAGGAATTGTATGTTTTAATACTGACCAACGTTGTTTTAAAACATGCAATTTTATGGTTAAGATATTATTTGTGTTAAAATATCTCACTATTCTGTCAATGGTTTTCAGAAATCAACTGGATCGCTCAGATTCCACCTCTGACTGGGAACAACTATAAGAAGTGGCGCGAGCAGCTTGAGTTAGCCTTGGTCATGACGAACAATGATCTTGCTCTCTCATCACCGTGCCCCGTTGCTCCAGAGGAGCCGGTGAGAGAGGAGAATGAGGAAGATGCCGCTTTTGCGACACGCAAAAGGGATCATGCTGATAAGAGAATGTCCTATGACTTAGAGAAAAGGCAATGGGACAGTTCCAATAAGAAATGTCTCACTTTAGCTAAGGCTACTATTTCAGAGCCTATCAGAGGGTCTATCCCTGAGACACCCACCATTACTGAGTATTTAGAACATGTTAAGAATCAGTTCCATGGAACTACTAAGTCTCAGGCAAGTGCTCTTATCAAAGAGCTTTGCAATAAGAAATATAATGGTGGTGGCGTTAGAGATCACATACTTAGAATGAGCACCATAGCTGCTAAGCTTGAGTCCATGAAAATTAAGTTACCCGATCCTTTTGTCATTCACATGATCTTTGCCTCACTGCCAAGTGAGTTTGACACTTTTTGTGTCAACTATGATATGTTGCCTGATGACTGGAACATGGACAAGCTCATTAGTATGTGTGTGCAAGAGGAAGAGCGCATTAAGGCTTCACATGGGGACTCTGCTCTCTATGTGAAGGATAATAAGAGAAAGTTTTTCAATAAGAATGCTAAACCACAAGGGAAACCAAAGTGGGATGGCAGCTCATCCTCCAATGCTAATGCAAAGGGAAAGGCCCCTCAGTTCCAATCTCAACCTCAGTTCCCTCCTCAGCCTCAGTTCCCAGCTCAGTCTCAGTCCCAGAAGGGACAGAAGATCACTGTAGACAAAGATCAGTGCATGTATTGCAAGGAAAGGGGGCATTGGATGAAAGATTGCCCTGGGTTCCTGAAGTTCCTGAGTAAGAATGGTGAGGATATTATTACATTTGTAGATGAATCCTTGTTTCTAAGTTATGACAAATCCACTTGGTGGGTTGATTCAGGTTCAACTACTCACGTTGCTAATTCTTTTCAGGGATTCGCTACGAGGAAGACCCTGCAAAGAGGAGAAAGAACAATTAAGGTGGCTAATGGAGTAGAAGCCGACGTCCAAGCCATTGGAGACGTATCATTAGAATTAGTAAATGGTTTTGTACTTAAGCTTCATGATGTACTCTATGTTCCTTCTTTGCATCGAAACTTAATAAGTGTGTCTAAGTTAGATGATGATGGATTGGCTTGTCATTTTGGAGATGGCAAGTGTAAGATATTTTTTAATAATCAGTGTGGTGGTCTTGCCTTCCGACAAGACAAACTTTATTTGTTATCCATCTCTGAGAATGTTAATGTTATAAGTTCTGAGAATAAGATTGCTTCCTCGTCTATGAATGTAAGTAAAAAGCGTAAGAATATTCAGGTTGACTCTTCGAAATTGTGGCATTGTCAATTAGGCCACATTTCGAGGGGGAGAATTGATAGATTAGTCAAGACTGAAATTCTTCCGCCAATAGAACTATCGGAATTAGATCAATGTGTTGATTGCATTAAAGGTAAGTACGTTAAGAAAATTAAGAAAAATGCCAAACGAAGTGCGGGGACTTTAGAAATAATCCACACCGACATATGTGGACCGTTTCCCGTCATGAGTGTGGATGGTTATGACTCGTTTATAACATTCACTGATGACTACTCACGTTATGGCTACATCTATCCGATTAAAGAAAGATCAGAAACTTTAGATAAGTTTAAGATATTTAAGGCAGAAGTAGAAAATCAACACAATAAGAAAATTAAGATAGTAAGATCAGATCGTGGTGGAGAATACTATGGGCGACATACCCCGTATGGTCAAGTTCCAGGACCTTTTGCCAAGTTCCTTCAGGAGCATGACATAGTTGCTCAGTATTCAATGCCAGGAGATCCCCAGCAAAATGGAGTGGCCGAAAGAAGAAACTGTACCCTGATGGATATGTTAAGAAGCATGGTCAGTTACTCCACTTTACCGATAAGTTTGTGGATGGAGGCATTAAAAACCGCCATTCATATCCTTAATCGTGTACCTAGTAAGTCGGTGCCTAAAACACCGTATGAGTTATGGACAGATAGAGTACCCTCACTTAAGCATTTAAGGGTGTGGGGCTGTCCAGCTGAGGCTAAAGTCTTTAACCCAAATTCAGGAAAATTAGATCCTAAGACTGTTAGTTGCCATTTCATTGGCTACCCAGACAGATCGAAAGGCTACCGCTTTTATTGCCCTGACAGGCATACAAAGTTTGTAGAAACAAGACATGCTGAGTTTTTAGAGCATGATGTGATAAGGGGGAGCAAGGTGGTTCAAGAAGTTAACTTAGAGGAAAAACGGGTTCACGCCCCTACTCCGATGTTTCAGGAACCATTCTTCATGCTACCTGTTGTTGCTGCGCCAATGGTGTCAAGCACTGTAGTGCCAGCTCCTGTTGTTGAGCCTCCCTTGCCGACAGAAAATGAGAATCTGGAACCTGTCCTTCAGGAGCCATTAGAACCACCTGTCGAGCATGGGGAACAACAACAACAGCCCCAAATGGCGCCAAATAATGAGAACATTAGAAGGTCACATAGAGTTAGAAGATCAGCTATATCAGAGGATTATGAAGTCTATGAGGCCGAAGGGTTTCATATGGAGGATGATCCCACTACATATGAACAAGCCATGAGAAGCGAGCACTCAGATAAGTGGTTAGAAGCCATGAAAGATGAGCTAAGATCCATGGATTCCAACAATGTTTGGGATTTAGTGGAAATTCCTAAAGGAGCCAAGACAGTAGGCTGTAAATGGGTCTACAAAAACAAATGTGACTCCCAAGGGAACATTGAGAGATATAAGGCGCGACTCGTGGCAAAGGGTTTTACCCAAATAGAAGGAATTGATTACAATGAGACTTTTTCTCCTGTCTCATGTAAGGATTCTTTTAGAATTATAATGGCGCTAGTGGCACATTATGACTTAGAGTTGCATCAAATGGATGTTAAGACGGTATTCCTTAATGGGGATCTTGAAGAAGATGTTTACATGGCACAACCGAAAGGTTTTGTTGTGGAAGGAAAAGAAGAAATGGGATGTCGCCTAAGAAAGTCCATTTATGGGTTAAAACAAGCTTCGAGACAGTGGTACTTGAAGTTTGATAACACCATAAGACGTTTTGGGTTTAAAGCTAATGTTGAGGACAATTGTGTGTATGCAAAGTTTAAGAATAGTAAGTTCATCTTTTTGGTTCTATATGTGGACGATATTTTGCTGGCAAGCAATGATGTCGGTCTACTAATGGAAACAAAGAAGTTCTTGTCCTCGCATTTTGATACGAAGGATCTCGGTGAAGCCTCTTTTGTTCTGGGGATAGAGATTCACCGTGATAGAAGCAAAGGAGTATTAGGTTTGTCTCAGAATGCATACATAGATAAGATTCTTAAGAAATATAGTATGCATAAGTGCAGCCCGTCACCTGCACCCATAGTCAAGGGCGATAAGTATGGGGAACATCAGTGCCCCAAGAATCAGATAGAGCTCGAGCAAATGAGATCAGTTTTTTATGCATCCGCTGTCGGAAGTTTACAATATGCTCAAATTTGTACTCGCCCTAACATAGCTTTCGTTACCGGGTTACTTGGCAGGTATCAGAAAAATCCAGGCATAGAGCACTGGAAATTAGTAAAGAAAGTCTTGCGTTATTTGCAGGGCACAAAAGGCTTCATGCTAACCTATAAGAGATCAGATTCCCTTGAGATAGTAGGGTTCTCAGATTCAGATTATGCGGGGGAGGAAAGAAAATCCACTTCGGGTTATATTTTCACCCTTGCAGGTGGGGCTATATCGTGGAAAAGCTCCAAACAAACTCTCGTTACATCATCCACAATGTATGCGGAGTTTGTAGCATGTTATGAGGCCTCAGGGCAGGTGAACTGGCTTAAGAAGTTCTTACCCGGATTAGCAGTGGTAGACAGCATTCAGAAACCACTTAAGTTATACTACGATAATAATCCTGCAGTTGAATATGCTCACAACAATAGGTCAAGTGGTGCTTCCAAACACATTGACATTAAGTACTATGTTGTGAAAGATAAAGTTCGGGATCATGTCATTAGTCTTGAGCATATAAGTACAGATAAAATGTTAGCGGATCCGTTGACAAAAGGCTTACCACCCAACGTGTTTAGAAGACATGTAGCCGGCATGGGGTTAAGGGAAAGCCTATGATTCCTGAACACTTAGGGCCCAGTTAGTGTTCTGTTTCAAGTTAGAGAGATGTATTGTAGCTGTTAAGTCCAACGGCAATTGGCTGGAACGACGAGACACGCTCTATGCATTTCTCTATAATGGAATGGCGCAAAATAAAGATAAGTATTTAAGATAAGATTAAGATAAGTTATTAGAAGAGATCAAGGGGGAGAATGTTAGTGTTGATCTCCTCCCGTTGGTAGGCCCAACGGCCCACACGGAACTTGATCCGCTCCCTGATCGGGGGAGCCCAACCCATCTATGGTTGGGGGGCCCCTGTCACTCTGCGGTAAATAAAAGGAGGGTGGGAGGCCGGAGCTCTGATCACGAGATTGTCAGCAGCCGCCACTCCCACCTACAGTCCTACCCTAATCCAATCTCCTAGGGTCGCAGCTAGTGACGGGAAGTCCCCCTCCGCCGCCGCTGCATCGACCCCGACTGCTCCCTCCTCTACTACGACGAGCACTTCACCGCCCCGGCTTCCGTGACTCCCATGGCGGAATCGAGCTCCAACCTCAAGCCCGCCGATGGTCGGTAACCCTAACGCACACCTCTTCTCTCACCCTCCCTCTCTAATCTAGTAGATCAGTTAGGAATCCTTATTTACCCTAAGTTAAACACCCGTCTGATCTACTGGTTAGTGATCCATTTAATCTAACAGTTGTCTTTTCCTAAATTGTGGTTTTTTAACTGTTTCTGTTGTTGTTGATCTATAATTAAGCTCATTTTGATGTCTCTTGGGATCTCTAATAATATAAAATGCATTTCATAGAGACGAATGTATGTAGGTGCATATATACAGGCTTTCTGTGTCTATATTGTGATTCATATAAAAGGCAACTAAACTTTTGACTAGCAACATAGAATTATATGGCACAAGCACAAAGTACTTTTTTTTTACTATGAATCTAGTAATGTCGATCTTACGTTAGCAATAATGAACGTGAAAATTTGAATACCAATAGTCAAAGTTCAAAATGTTAGATTTAGAAGAATTTTAAAGTAAATTTATACTATGTTATAAGAGGAAAAACAACCAAATTAGGTCCATACAATAATATATAAAACCTTTTAATCTTGTGGAACAAGTTTTCGAGAAATTGGCATTTCATTGTGCATTACATATTAGTCTTTCTGTCCTATAAAATATAAGGTATCGAAGGTTTAAAATTTCTCCTAGATTGTAAGCTATTCTGGATTCCTCAATCCAATACATGTGTGCCTACCTTTTAAACCCCATCCATATATACATCTATGCATGCCTTTTAAGTACTATATATCTTGCCCAAAATGACTCATGTACGCTACTACAGAACAGCTAACCACTGCCGGTTCAAACCCATGAACTACCAAAATTTGAACCGGCAATACCAAATCAGCAGTGGTGTGCGCCGGTCCTATATCACTTTTTAAACCAACCGAGATAACAATCATCACTGTCGGTTAGTGACACCAATCGATAGTGTTTATTTGACTAACGTACCTTCATGGTGGGTTTTGGTGAAAAATGATCATAACAATGGAGAGAGGTGGGGGAGAACACGTCTGCTTGATAAGTGTGCTCGGGATAGGAGAGAGGAGGAAGGAGCTCGTAGGATTTTCTACCGTTGGCTATCGTTGGCTATCATTAGACAAAATATATTTTCATAATAAATTTATTTTAAAATATAAATACTAATATTATTTACTTTACTATAAATTTGGTTAAAATTAAAATAGTTTGATCGACACGTTGTCTGTAATTACATTCTATTGTATCCGAAGGGAGTACTGACGACAAAAAAGGTCGTCCTTGATGCCAGATGCTATCAAGTGAAACACAGGCGCTGTGACTGTGACAGCCGAGAATCGAGAACTTCTCCAGCAGCCATATCCATCGTCCACTGTTAGATGTTGACTCGTCAGATTAGAAGGATCTAGGGCCTTCCTCTACTCTTCCCGGCCTGATGCTTGAAAAGATCCCGGCCATTGGTTTTGTGGATCAAACGGAGCATGCAGGCAGGCGCTGAGACTTTCACCACCGACGACCCGCCGTCACGTACTTGCACGCCACACGAATAGGCAGGTGCGTTTGGTTAATAACCGAAGCACAGACACGGTCAAGCGTAGACCTGCACTAGCCGTCGTCGCCCCTGTGGCTCCGCGAGTTGGAACCGCCATCATCACCGCCCTGCCGACTGGGCGAGACTGGCGACTGCGGTGCCGGAGTTTTGTCTCCGTGTCCATGTCGGCAAGGGATATTAGTACAAGCTTTACAAGCTGGAGAATACCTCCTCTGCTCCTGGCCATTGATGTGGAACTGTCGTGTGGTTGTTGCATGGTGGACACGAACTAGATGAAGCTGTCATATATGTTTACGCGTGAGACCGACGTAATGGCATGTATTTTTCACAGCCCACTATGAGAAACAATTATACTTCATTGTTCGGTTCCTTAACGTTAAATACTCCAACATTGTTTAATTGTATTGCTCAAATACTATAATACTCCCTCCGTCCAACAAAACATGCAATTCTCGTTTATCGAGTAGTCAAACATTTCGAACTTTGACCGAAATTATATAAAAAAGTACTAACATTCTTGATAAAAAAATATACCATTAGATTAGTAATAGAATATATTTTTATAATAATTTTATTTAATGACATAAATACTAATACATTTTATTATAATCTTGGTCAAACTTAATTCAATGTGACCCTACTAGAACGACGGAACTGATAGATTAACGGAACAAGGTCTCGAGTCACCGGCAACTCGCCGTGCTCGCCATCGCCGCCGCCCTCCGGGTGCGGTTCAGAGACAAAACCAAGTTCGAGTTCTCCTCTCTTTCTCTTGCGATACAAGGAGCCGTAGCAGGCTGCCTCCGGTTCTGGGCCGCACAGGGCCGAATCAACGATGATGCCAGCTGGGCCCAAAGATGTGAGGATTCGCCTTCGGGGTCCGCCTTGGTCTTTCCTTTGGCCCATCCTTCACAGGACCGTTGTAGTCGGAGTCCTTCGGTTTGGTGACATCGCTCCCTTCTTTACTGCCAGCTTGTCCCCAAGCTGGTGCCTTCGGAAACTGTTGCTGCAGCGGTACTTCGTCCTCCTAGGTTGCGAGCTCTGGTGGCATGTCAGACCAACGTACTACGACTTGAGGTATCATAGTGTCACTGGCTTGGTGTAGACGATGATCCAGAACTTGTATGGGTACCTGAAACTCATGTGTATTGTCAGGTAATATGGGGCTCACCGGTACTGTTGGAGGCACAACCTGTTTTAGTTGAGAGACATGGAATACTGGGTGAATGAGACAACCCTTCGGCAACTTGAGACGGTAAGCAGCAGAACCAATACGTTCCAGGACATCGAACAGTCCAAAGAAACGAAATGCCAACTTATTGGAAGATCTTGGAGCTAATGAGGTCTGAACATACGGTTGAGCCTTGAGATACACCGAATCGCCAACTGCAAAGTGCCGATCAGAACGATGTTTATCAGCATGGTACTTCATCTTGTTCTGAGCACGTGTGAGATGTTGCTTCACCAGTTGCTGCATCAAAGCACGTTCTTCGAGCCAGCTATTTAAGTCACTGATAGGGCAAGCTTGAGTAAGATCCACTCCGAAATGACGTGGTTCATGTCCATATAAAACCACAAAGGGGCTCTGACCAAGAGATGAATGAAACGAAGTGTTGTACCAAAACTCGGCAAGTGATAACCATTGAGACCACTTGGTGGGACAAGCATTGACAAAGCACCGGAGATATGTTTCAAGGCATTGATTCACACGCTCGGTCTGTCCGTCTGTTTGGGGGTGATACGCGCTACTGATACGAAGATCAGTATGAAGGAGTTTGAACAGCTCTTGCCAGACGTGACTAGTGAAAATCTTGTCTCGGTCTGAAACTATGGCTGTGGGGAGGCCATGAAGTTTGAAGACATGATTCATGTAGAGGTGGGCTATTTGCAAGGCTGTGAAGGGGTGGGATAGTGGTATAAAATGGGCATGCTTAGAAAACTTATCCACTACCACCAATATACAGTTATAGCTAGAGGATTTAGGGAGCCCTTCAATGAAATCAAGAGTAACCATTTGCCAAGCACTATCAGGAATAGGGAGGGGTGCAAGCAGACCTGGATATGCAACTCGTTCATGTTTGGCCTGCTGACAGATGGTGCACTGAGCAACAAAGTCTTTGACAGTATGTTTCAGTTTAGGCCAGGCAAAAATGGACTTGATACGTTTGTAAGTAACCTCAAAGCCAGAGTGCCCCCCAACAGCACTAGAATGTAAGGACTGTATTACCTTGGTTTGAAGAGTGGAAGAGGCTCCTAGCCAGATTCTCCCTTTGTACCTGATCAACCCTTCTTGGAGTGTAAATGACCCTTGAGGATGATGGACAGCCAATTCAGTTAACAATTTCTGAGCAGTAGGGTCTGTGGAATAAGCTTCTTGGATGTCCTGGAGCCACAAAGGTCTAACAATAGAGACAACAACTATATCATATAGAGGAGACTTGGACATTCGGGATAAGGCATCAGCAGCTCTATTGGTACAACCCTTTTTGTACAAGATTTTGTATTGCAGACCCATCAACTTGGTCAGAGCCTTGTGTTGCCAGGGTGTAGACAGCCTTTGATCATCTAGGTGAGTTAAGCTTTTTTGATCTGTTAAGATAGTAAAAGGGGCAGACTGCAGATAATGCCTCCAATGTTCAACTGCCATAAGTATAGCAAGACACTCTTTCTCATATGTGGATAAGCACTGAGCTTTCTGTCCCAGTGCCTTGCTAGCATAAGCAACTGGGTGCCCTTGCTGCTGAAGGACAACCCCAATTCCCTTTGAAGAAGCATCAGTTTCTATGATAAATTCCAGTGAGAAATTTGGCATAGCTAACACTGGAGCAGTAATCAGAGCTTGCTTAAGAGTATGAAATGAAGTCTCTGTCTCAGTTGTCCAAACATATAGAAGACCCTTTTTGAGAAGATTGGTGAGTGGTTTACTGATGAGACCAAAATGGGCTATGAATCTTCTGTAATAGCCAGCCAAACCTAAAAAGCTCCTGAGTTCCTTGACATTTTGAGGGGGAGGCCAGTTCTTGACTATCTCAATTTTGGAAGGGTCTGTTGACACTCCTTGAGGACAGATAATATGGCCCAAATATTTGATCTCTTGTTTGGCAAAAGAACATTTGGAAAGTTTGACATGGAATTTGTTGTGTTGAAGAATAGCTAACACTGAAGAGATGTGTTGTAAATGGTCCTGCCATGTTTTATTATAAATTAGAATATCATCTATGAACACAACTGCACATCTTCTGAGTACTGGTGCTAGGATGACATTCATCACATTTTGAAAGGTTGCTGGCCCTCCTGTAACTCCATATGGTAGAACCTTGTATTCAAAATGACCATGATGAGTTTGAAAAGCAGTTTTGAATTCCTCACCGTCAGCCATTCTTATTTGGTGAAACCCAGAACACAAGTCTAATGTAGTAAACCAAGCAGCCCCATGTAATTCATCCAGTAGTTTTTCAATGACAGGAAGAGGATATTTGTTCTTAACTGTCTGTGCATTAAGGCGTCTGAAATCAACACATAACCTCCAGTCGCCTGTTTTCTTTCTGACTAGTAATGCAGGAGATGCAAAAGGGCTTGTACTGGGCTGAATCCAGCCTTTGGCCAACATGTCCTTGATTTGGTGTTCAATCTCATCTTTCTGGGCAGGGTTGTATTTGTAAGGCCTTAGGTGAAATGGTTGAGCTCCCTCCAATAGGGGTATTTTGTGATCTCCAAACCTTGGTGGGGGTAAGTCTGCAGGTGGAGTGAAAACTTCTTGATATTGTTCCAAAATTGATTGCAAGTCTGAAGGAACTTCATTAGGAGGTCGGAACCCTTGATCAACAGACTGCAACTGGACAACATAGAGAATGGCATTGGTTTTGTCCAAAGCCATTAACTGTTTAGATGACATGGGTGAACCCAATTGAGTATTCTGTCTGAGGCCTTGTAGTGTAACAGGACCAGTAGCATGTTGTATCTTGAGCCATCTGTTAGTCCAGTGTACAAGCATTGGACTATGTTTACTAAGCCAATCCATACCCAGTATTACATCATAGCTGCCTAATGGTAGGATTTTGAAAGTTGTAGTGAATGAATGTCCTTGAATGCCCCAAATTTGATCCACCAATTCATGGGTGCAAACAATTTTATCTCCATTGGCTACTTGAACTTGGACTGGTTGGTTGAGTTTCTGCCATGGTTGGAAACTCTGTGCTAGCTGATCACTGATAAAACTAGCTGAACTGCCTGAGTCAACCAACATAAAAATCTCCTAAAAGCCCATATGACCCCTTAATCTTATGGTTTGGAAAGTTTCAGTGCCATTTATAGCCTGAATGGACACAGCTAGCAGCTCATCACTTGAATCAGAGTCAGCTTCTTCTTGGACAGCAGATTGGACCTCTTCAGAATCTGAAAGGCACCTCCATAGTTCTTCCATGGCATGTAAAGATATTGTGGCTGAGCATTTGTGTTGTGGACTCCATTTCTCTCCACACTTGAAGCAAAGACCCTTAGCTCTTCTATATTTTTTAAGAGTTGTAACATTGTCATCCACTGTCTTGTGTTGAGGAAAGATCTCAACATTCTTTTTATCTTCACTGAGTTTGGGAGAATAAGTGTAAGAGGACTTGACAGAATCACCCAACTTCTTGGCAGGATCTCCCCTCCTTGGTACTTGGTCCAGGACAGTTTCCTCCTGTAAAAGAGCCAGAGAGCTAGCAGTATCCAAATCTTGTGGCCTATGGATCATGATAACAGCACGAATTTCCTTCCTCAATCCATCTAAGAATCTATTCGTAATAACAGAGGTGGAAAAATTCGGGTCGTGTGCTAAAAGCTGATGGACAATATCACTGAAGTGTTATATATACTCAGAAACAGATGCGATCTGTTTAATGTGAAAAAATTGCCGAAGGAGGTGATTATGTTCATCCTTGTCAAATCTATTACAAACAGCCTTAACAAAAGAGTCCCAGTCCATGGTTTTTATGGTGGTTTCAGTGGTTTGGAACCAGAGTGCTGCCGACCCAATCAGGCGCATTGAGGCATAACGAACCCATTTAGATGGTTCAGTAGCATAGACATCGAAAAAGGTTTCGCATCGTTTAATCCACAACCGAGGGTTAGAACCATCGAAAGTATGTAATTCGACACTGGGTATGGGTGGGTGGTTCGGGTGATAGAGGTAACGGTCCAAGCCACTAAGATCATGCATATTAACAGAGGTATGACCAAGCTTGGAACAGGGTACAACACCTGAAGTTTGGGTTCGGCCCGGGGCGACAGTGTACACCGCCCCAAAGCCACCCTTGCCGTGGTCTAACGACCCTGATGCCGCCTGAGACAGGTGAAGCTTCAGATCCGCGGAGCTCGGCATCTTGACGCCTCCAGGAGTGAAGTGGTCCTCCCGAATCGCCGATGTGAGTGATGAAGTCGGAGCCGCAGCCGCAATCGAGACAGCTTCCGCTTCAGGTAGCTCGACCCTCGTCGTCTTCGCGCTTAATAGCTCAAGAGCCTTGTCGACTCGTTCGCCGAGATCCAACACGGCATGTTCCAGTTCGTGAACCCGATTGTCCACATCGGGCTTCCAGGTAAGTAACTCCGTCTTCATCAAGCGCATCTCGGACCTCATCTCGTTCATCCCTTTCGTGCTCTCTCCCAATAGCGCAAGGATCTGACCGTACTGCTCCTCCGGTGATGCCTGAGCCATCTGACGACGCGTGAGGTAGGGGTGGGTTGCCAGTGCTTCCACTCGATCGCTGTTGATGAACACACCGACCTCGGCACGAACCTATGGATCCTTGCAATCAACACTGCTAGAGTGGTTCGCAAGGAGAGCCAGCTGTCGGGAATTATGGCGTCGGATCAAACAACAACGTGAGCAGAGGGGAAAAATTGGAGTGGCGAGGAAGTCGTAATGGGTGAATTTGGCTCCGATACCAGATGTGACCCTACTAGAATGACGAAACTGATAGATTAACGGAACAAGGTCTCGAGTCACCGGCAACTCGCCGTGCTCGCCATCGCCGCCGCCCTTCGGGTGCGGTTCAGAGACAAAACCAAGTTCGAGTTCTCCTCTCTTTCTCTTGCGATACAAGAAGGAGCCGTAGCAGCCACGGTTCTGGCCCGCGCAGGGCCGAATCAACGATGATGCCAGCTGGGCCCAAAGATGTGAGGATTCGCCTTCGGGGTCCGCCTTGGTCTTTCCTTTGGCCCATCCTTCGCAGGACCGTTGTAGTCGGAGTCCTTCAGTTTGGTGACAAACTGACACGGATCTCATAATTGCATGTGTTTATGGACAGAGGGAGTACATTACTAGCTAATAATTTTTTCTATAACAAACTAAAAAGGCAAGTCAAACGTATTCTTTTAGATAATAAACTTTATTGCTATTATTTCCTACTACCGGCCAGCGTGTAAAGTAGTAGCATACCTAAAGTATATATCACCAACGGGGCAAGGGAAGGCCCCTGCTAGTGCAGTAACGGCCGAGTTCCAGATATATTATTTCTTGAGACCAATACTAGTAGTGCCCTTGTAGCGGTTGCATATTTGCATACTGGAGTATCATCTTTTCCTTGCATATAGTGCATACTTGTACTCAGATCGGCAAACCCTTGAGCTGAGCTGGAGGAACGAAACGCCCAAATTCCAATTCAGATGCTTGCTTGGGCATTGGATGTGTAGCTTGGTGTCTAGTGTGGCCTAGTAGGTAGTTCTAATCCACTCTTTAATCAGTGCCGGACTTAGGATTTGAACCCAGGGTATGTTGCATAAAAAATTCTCTTATATACAATTCATTAAAAACCATTTTCAAATTGGTAAAACTGTATCAATTAAATTTCATAAAAAACTAACAAGATATGTTATCTTCTCATACTAATAATAGACGAATTGCGAACCAATCTCTAACCACCGAACTGTCTGATCTTCCTGATGCACAACTAATGTTGAAGTACAGAATTTGTAAAACGGACACGCCATTATACATAGCTACTAATTTTGATTCCATCCCATTGAAAGCTCTAGTTTGGTTTTGGTTAATTGATGAAACCTATTTGGTCTAATCCTATTGCTAAGCATGTGTGTAGCTTTTAAGAAAGGATTGAGACCAAGCCAAGTGGTGGAACTAGCAAGGTGACAACCATGAAGAATGGTGACGTCCACATGCAATTGAAGAGATCGAGTGCTCTACTATTGGTGAAATGAAAAAGAGAAGAATTGGAGCAAAGATGCCCAAAGGCAAAGGTATAACCTATATGTCTCTTTGTTTTGGTGATCAAGACACTTAGCGAGTGTGATCTTATTTAGGATACATAGCCGTACTATTAAGATGAGTTAATTCATGACTTATGCGGTGTCCAAGTGCCACTAGGAGTTCTCTAACATATTGATGCTATAGACCTAGTAAGAGACTAACTAAACCCTTGGAAAATACTTTGTAAAATGCTAACACACGTGCACAAGTGTTGAAACTCTTTGGTGTTGGCACATGGTAGCAAGGGTAGAAGTTAGAAAGCGAAAGGTGTTGAGTTAGCAGCATCGGACGCTGAAGGCGGCAGCATCGGACTCTGGGCCGAGCGTCCGATGGCTAACCCTAGCTACATAACTGATGCTGAAGGAGCATCGGACGCTGGCAACGGACGCTGAGGAATCACTATTGCAGAGTCCGATGGAGATGACGTGGCGCGAGGAAGCTTTGCAGGGAGCATCGGACGTTGGCCTCCGTCCGATGCCAAACCATCGGTCACGTCCGATGCCAAATCACCGTTGGGATCGGGCGGCTCGAATTCGTATCAGAAGGACATGTGGTGCTCATTGGAGCATTGGACGCTGGGCGAGCGTCCGATGGCCCCGACTCCGGAGCATCCGATGGTCGCGTTTTCAGCCCAACGGCTAGGCCAACTTGAGTGGCCTATTTAAGTGGCTTGGCCGGCTCACATGAGTTCTCTCTTGCACATTTTGATTCCTAAGCTTTCTTGTGAGCATAGCCAAGCCTCCCAACTCATCTCTAGTGTTGATTTGATCAAACTAAGTGAGATTGAGTGATTAGTGCTAAGATTTGAAAGATTTCATTCTAGTGGCACTAGTTCTTCGCATCGGCTTTGAGTTGCTTGTTACTCTTGGCATTTGTCGGTGCCTAGACGGCTTGGAGGCGTTGAGGTGGAGTTGGCAAGAGAAGGAGATTGTTCTTGGCCACCACCGTTCGTGATTGTGAGAGGTTTTGGAGCCTCACCTCGCCGGAGCGGCAAGAGGCATCCTTAGTGGATTGCTTGTGTCATTGAGCTACCTCGCTAGCGGTAGATTCTTGTGGCGCTCTTTGTGAGCTTGGCTTTGTGCCGATTAGCCACCGGGTCACCTAGTGTTGGTCGACACAACGGGGAGTAGCGTGCCGGCAAACACGTGAACCTTGGGATAAATATTGGTGTCCCGTGTGCTTATTGTGATTGCACATCTATCTTGGTGTTTGGCTTCACGAGTGGATTTCATCGGTGATTGGCTCTCAACTAGGCGATCCCGAAGGCTTGGTGAAACCACCTCTATCTAGCTCATTTACTTTGTGCATTTACTTCTAGTTATTTCTCTTGTGTAGTTATCTTTACTTGTTGTACATCTATCTTGCTTTTTACCTTGTGTAGCTAGTTGTAATTGGTTTACATAGTTCATCTTTGCACACACTTGTTTATCTTAGATCATCTTGATCATCATTGTGCTAGAGCTAGTTTGTTTATTCCGCATTAGCCTCTAGCTCTAATTGTTTGTGTGATATAGTTATATTAGGTAGAATTGTTGGATAAGTGGTTTGCAACACACTATTAGGCTAGCGCAAAAAGCTTCGTCATTTGTCATACTAATAGTGTTTGCCTAAGTGTTCTTGAAGATTTTTAATTAGGCTATTCACCCCCCTCTAGCCAATTCGGACCTTTCACTCATGGCATATCTCACGTGACATAACAAGTTGGGATGAAAAGAATTATAAAATAAAGGCTGAGAAATATCATTTATAGTTATAATATCTAGAGGGGATAAAAAATTAAAAAAAATAAAAGTAAAGACATATGAGTTCTCATGGGACACAACAAGAGGGGATACAAATAGAAAAACTAAACGATGAAGTATATTATCTCGCGAGGAACAATAATATATGGGATAAACACACAAGAAAATATGACGAAATGTCATATACAGTTATTAATATTGAGAAGGGATAAAATATAAGAAATTTTAAACTACTGGTTTGAAAGAACTAAAAATATGAAAACTAAAGAATTTTTTAACGGAGACAAAAAAAATCGAAAGTAAAAACAAAAAATGCAGCGCAAAAGGGTTGGACAGTACCTCTTGGTTACAAAAGAAACAGGATTACCATCAAGCTAACAAGATATATTGGTCACCTAGTTGCAAATTTTATTATCTAATAAACTATAACCCAGTGCTATTAGTATAAGGCTTCCTCACAGGGTATGTTGTGGCCCACCTGGCATACCCTATGGGTACACCTCTGCTTTTAACTCAACTTTCACGGTATAGAGTTGACTTATAGATATCTTGTTTTTTTGAATAGAGGCGACCAAAATTCGGAAGGAGAAACAACAAAAACCACAAAGGTGTAGATCTCAAAGAGTGATACAACTTTATAGTTGACCAAATTTTCATTTAAAATCATTATCTAATGAAAATTATGTTTAACTTTCTCACATTTGAAATTTATTTTTTATCAAATGATCTTGTATGGAGAAATATCCAAAACCGAAGTTATAGTACTCGACGATATCTACCGCTTTATGGTTAATTTTTTTTATTTCAATTTATTTAGGGTCCCAAACACTCAATTCAAAATCGGGTAAAGTGAATATGAGAAAAATTAATATGCTCCATAGACACAAGTGACCTTAGGGTGTAGTAGAGTTCGAACCCTACCAGCTGCTTAGACTATCCGCACTCATGTTCCTCTATTTTCATCCTCTATACTGCCTAGTCATCAAGATTCTCTCCTCTATACTTATTTATCCCGCATCCATTCATCCTCTATATCATCCTCTATCCACTGTGGGTCCACTTGTCACTTTATCTAAATATATCCATGAGAGATCCAGTTTTGAAAAATTAATTACAACGAATTCAATGGTGCAATCAGAATTTAATTTGAGTTTTCGGTTTGTGAGATATAGTATTTTTCTTACTTGAAAAAGGTGGGGCCCGCTCTCCCATGCATGCTGCTCTTCCTCCCCGCGTCCGGCCCGGGCAGTAGCGTATGGCTCCTACTCCGCTCGGAATAGCGGATGGTTTCATCTAGCGTATCCTTGTGACACCCTAAAATTTGCCCAATTTTTAAAATAGAGGAAAATGTTTTTTTATTTTGGTGTGCATTTAATCTAGGATTAAATAATTTTCACAAAATTAAAACCAAGTTAGGAACATGTTTTCGCATTCATGCCTTCGCATTTTATTTCTTGAGATGAGTGGTTTTGGTAGAAAAGAATTTGAATTCAAACCAAATTTGAAAAGGAGTTGAAAAGTGTTGAAAATAAAAAAAGAAAAGGGTTTATTTCTTTCTTTCCCTCTCCCTTGCTTCCGGCCCAAGCGGCCTGGCGGCCCGGTCCGCCGGCCCGCTGCTGCCGAGCCCCCCTCTTCCTCTCCCTCCCCCGCGCTGGGCCTTCCCCTTCTCCTCCCCGTCGCCGTTGCGGCCCAGCAAGCCAGGCCGGCCCGCTCGCGCTCGCTGTGAGCAACCATGCCTCTCCCCCTTTCTCTCTCTGACCTGTCGGTCCCACACGCCAGTCTCCCTCTCCCCTACCTCCCGCTCCCGCTCCCGCTCTGCGTTTCCAAACGCCGAGCGCGCACCCGCAAGCCTCGCCGCTCCCTCGCTTCGTGGGCGCTCCCCACTTCCCTCTCCCTCACCTACTTGATCACAACCGCAACCGCTCCCGCTCACTCCTTCCCCAGTTCCTCCTCTCCTCGTTCTCTCTTGAGCAACAATGCCGCCCTGCCATGGCCGCCGTTGCCCACCGTGCTCGCCTCGTCGTCCGGCCGTGTCGCGGCCACACTCGAACCTCTGTCGAGCTTCGCATCAAGGTTTGGAAGCGCCCGAACCTCTCTTCTCTTTTCCTTTACCCCTGCATCGCCCTAACCGCCACCGTTTGTCCGAGTAGAGCACCGCCGTCCGCCGTTCGCCGCGGTCCGCCACCTCTGAGCCGTCTCCTTCGCCTCGTTTCGCCGCCGTGAGGACCCCGGAACCCTCTGCTACCTTCCCATCCCCTATCCGAGGTCGCGGGTGGGCATTACGGCCGAGCCGTGGAGCTCCGCCGTGCCATCTATGGCAGACGCACGCACGACGTCGCGGAGGGCGTCACGACGTCGCAGCCAGAGTGCGCGCCCGGAGCCGCCCGGCTCTCCTCTCCCTCTCCTTTTAATCCGAGCCACCCAGATCCGATCCAACGGCCCACGTTGGCCGATACCCCTTCGCGGGGAACTTTGCTAAGGAGCCCCTGAATATCCCTGAATCTAACCCGCAGTCCTTGGCAGGGATGAAATCCGGTTTGAATTTTGATTTAAAATTCGATTTAAATTCAAACAAATTTCAGTCTATTTACAGTTATGCCACTGCACTAAAATGCTTATAAAATCCACGTTTTAGCTCCGTTTTGATCATTTCAAATTGCGTTAGCTTCGTAATTTAGTTCTCTACCCGTTTATGCCTCTGTTAGACTGTTTAGAACAGTTTAGATATAGGGTCCAAGTCAGTCTTGTTTAGGGCTTTCTAGATACCGTTTCGGCCGTATCTTTAGCGTCGTAACTCCATTTTCGGTGAACCAAAACTTATTGTGACCGTAGAAACACGTACTTCTATTTTATCAAAGTTTTATTTCTGTTTATTACTGTTTGGTGTTCTGTTCTAATGATAGCCCTGTTTGTATTGTATGTATGCGCCTGGAATGCGTGTTGATGTTGTGATCGAGTAGACGGTGAGACGGTGTGGTACGACCAGGACCCTTCTTTCGACGATCAGCAGGAAGACCAGCCGTTCAACAACCAATGCAAGTTAGCATGGGATCTCCTTGTTACCTATTCACTTTACTATTAATTTACTCATTTATGCATGTGTCCAATTGAGCAACCTTAGAGACCCACTTAGCTTTGTTATCTATGATGTTCTTGACTCCGTGGGATATATGTGCATATGGGTAGAATGCTAGTGCTAACTGACTTATAACTGATCCAGTCCAATGATGAATAATCCTATGTTGATATGTTGTTAAACGGTTAATAAAACTTGCTGTTAGAAAAAGCTGAGATTGACAGTGCTACCATGAGTGCTATATGGCTCTGGTTTTAGCTCAATACATTGGACCTTTTCTAACTTGTTAGAGGTTACCCGAAAGGGCGCAAGAGGGGCTTGCCACTTTGGGTGTAGGGCTGCCCCTGTTCCTATGAGTATAGCTGCGATGGCCTTGTGCCATAGGAAAGGGGGTTGCTACATCTGCCTGTCAAGGAAACCTAGCGGCCCTAACCTGTTAGACGAACCAGCGAAAGGCTTCATAGTGTACCCTGTCGATCTACCTTGGAAGTGGATCAAGAGGTTGGCCGCCTCGGGCACAAGGGCAACACGACTTGTGGGTAAAGATGCACAACCTCTGAAAAGTGTAAAACTGTTATAACAGTCGTGCTCACGGTCATGAGCGGCCCGGAAAACTAGCAGAATTATGTTACTTGAATAATTGTTACTTTATGTTGTTGTCACACTATGATGTTTTACTTATCATTGATGGACAAATGGATCATGGGTTAAACATAATATTCGTTTACCTAAATGCTAAAACTTTACCAACATAAAAGCTAATTGCAGTCAGACAGTGTCAGCCTTTCGAGCCTCGTGAACCCTATGTTAGCTTGCTAAGTACGTGGAGTACTTACGCTTGTTGTTTATCTTCTTTTTGGGCAAAATCCCGGATGGGTAACAGATGAAGTTGGAGTTGGAGTTTCCCCAGAAGCTTCTAGGCTAGCTGTTCCACCAGCCAGCTTTCCCTGTGGAGTGGTCTTTGTTAGCAGTTTAGATTCCTTTTGTTCCGCTTGATGTAAGACTTGTGATGATACTATCGTTATGTAATAAACACTGTGATGATGTCACTTTTTTGTAATTTGTCTAACTTATGTGTGTGATTGCTTCCTAGGCACACATGAGTAATCCGCCTCAATTTTATCCTTAAAGTTGGGGTGTGACAATCCTTTACAGTACCGCGTTGCAGTGATTTTTTAGGTTATATGCAGGGTAGCGGACGTTTTAGAGTAGCCGGTGCAGTCAGTCTTAGCGCATGAAAAATCACGTGATTTGTGACAGTGTGTGGGCTGCCTGATGGGTCACCCTAAATTAAAAAATGCTATTTTTTGGCCCAACTTGTGACCTTTTTTATGATTTCTAGAGGATGATTTGTAAAGGCAACTCTTGATTTACAATCACTTTTAAAAATCAATTTGTAGAGACTGTTGTAGCTAGACGACTCCAACAAAAATAGTAGAAAACTGGTCCAACCACATCTACAAAGCATCTAGATCCTCTACAAATGGTGGCTGTAGTAATCTATCTTTTGGTTTCCTTGCTTTGAAGTATACAATAGTTCATTTAGATTCGAAGAGTCCAATGACCTAGAGCAATGAAAAGTTTGCATCACTAGGTACAAATCCAATAACGGATAGCATATGATTATTCAAACCACTTGGTATGTGAAACATTTTTTTGTTTTTAAAAAGCTAAAGGTATTTAGATGTAACAAATTCCATAGTTTTAAAAATCACAATGATCCCTTTGTGGCAAGCTAGTTAGTGTATGAATTTTTTTTAGTCTTAGATACCATATACTCTCTCCATTTTTCAGTTACATAAACTAGTTCACATAGGTCATCTAGGCGCGACACAGAATTTAGGGCCCTTTTTGCGTTGCTTTCAAAGCTCAAGCCCGATTGCGTATTAGGCCAGTGTCAATGGCAGGTTGATGTGAAACTTTAGTATAGAACAAATCTCTTTCTCAGTGTATAGTTTTATTGCACAATTTTATAAATTATTTTATGCTTTCATGGTTCCACCAGCCTCTACTTCCTCCTCGTTCTACTCTCATCGAACCCAGGTGGACGGGGATGGCGACATCACTCGCCATGGGCATAGCTCGCGCCCGTGCCAGCGTCCGACGGAGCATAGACATGGAAAAATGGCTCCGGATTTGGCTACTATTAACTATTAAATGTAGAAATCAGAGAAGCTATAGTTTTGGAGCTTCTGTCGATTTCGCTGCATAGGGATTAGGGAGAAGCCTCTCTAAACAGGTCCTTAGTGTACTAGGAGCATACTACCTCCATTCCTAAATAATTGTCGTTGTTGGTGTGCGTGCCACAAGTTTGACTCAATTTGTAGCAAATACATGCAATATTTGTATCTCCAGATAAATTTGTTAAAAAACTATATTTAAAGACAATATACTATGTATGGTAAATATTATTATTATTTTTTATATATATTTTGTGAAATATGTTTCTCAGGAAAAAAAACGACCGATATTTAGGAAAGTAGTTTTTTTTTTTTTGTCACGGCCGGTCTATATAGCAAATTAAAGAAAGTAAGAAATAAAAAACAACTGCGGTAACATTCTGCTGTACATATGCGACACGATTTACATGCTCGAAGTATCCGTTCGGACTTTCGCAGTCAAAGATCCTATATGAGATATGAGATCAGTTGGCACACCGTCAAATTAAGATAATTCAAATACACGTTCCTGAAACACTTCAGCATGAGACGTACCTTTCAAAAATAAAATCACAACTGCATTGAGATGGTGAAGCATGTATGCTTTGTAACGCACCCAACCATAAAGCGAACTACAGTTTCAGTGTTCTATGTGAGGGAAGTATATATAGGCACGCGACAGAGAAAATTCAAATGAAGAAACAAGCAGGACTGAAAAGATTCAACACTATGCAGGACCGTTGAACTTGGTAGACTTGCCTAGTTAGTTATTATTCCGCGCCTTTATGCAAACAAACTTGACCAGTCCAGTTTAAAACATTCATTTTCAAACTAAAATAGATAACCGATCATGACATGTGAAGCAAAAGCATTGGATTGCGGCACCGCTCCATCCAAAAATCAGCCATCCAGAGATCAGTTGGCTTCGTCATGGGACGTAGCTGCGTCGTCCAACGATTTTTGAATCGGCCAGTCCGTCAAAATAAATTATGCTAGCAGGGAAGACTATGATTGATGGGTTGGTAACATATCTGTTCAACTCATGATGCAAACCGAGGAGATAATCCAGGCTCAGATGATCCTGGATCGATATGTTCGTCAGGGGAACATATCTGTTCAACTCATGATGCAAACCGAGGAGATAATCCAGGCTCAGATGATCCTGGATCGATATGTTCGTCAATCCAAACGCACCACTATTTTACTAAGTCACACGACTGCAACGCCGCTTCAATTCAGTTAACAGGAAAACTAGGAGAGCACTGTTCTTCCCTCTGTCTCAACAAAACTCAGCTGGAACATTATTAGCACAAAAACAGTAGTAAACTGCCGTGGGACACCGTTGCTGTGATCTCAGCACATTGCCTTTGATTCTGAGTAAAAGCTTCCAACAGTTACAACTAAAGCACTAATATCATTTCTTACTTACACAGATTCTAGTAGCTCTTAATACAATATTTGTATAATTTACTCTATAAGCCTCCATCGGCTTCTACTTCCTTGCCTTGTTCTCTTGGAGATGGCAATGGCTGATCCGAACCACCTTCTGTTGCATCTCCAAAAAGTTCCGCAACAACAGCAGCCCTTGCCGACTTTGCTTTTTCATCGTCCCCAGACAGGTCAGGGGTTGGAGCTTCCTTCGCCTCATCGCTAGGATGCTCGCTAGATGATTCTACCATAGACTCAGCAGACACGGGTGTCTCTTGTTTTCCAGTGTCAGCTTCATTAGATTCTGTATTTTCGCCACTAGGAGCAAGCAGCCGTCCCTGTAAGGCAGCAGCAGTCTTCTCAGTGTCTGAATTTTCATCATTTCCCAAAGTGTCACTGCTCAGGGCCTCCTTTACCTCTTGGCAGCTGGGTGGCTCATTAGATATCTCCACCACAGCAACACCAGATGGTGGTGATTGCATTTCCGGATCAGCTCCAACAAGTTTTGAGGTTTCGCCACCAGGTGAATTTTCGGTGTTTAGCTGTTCCATCTCAGCATTTTCATCAGTTCCTGAAGGCCCAGAGCTTGCAACCTCCTGCACCTCTTGGCTGAGTACCTCCCTAGATATGTCTACCAGTGCCTCACCGTCCGTGCCAGCTTCACCAAGTTTCGCATTTTCACTGCCATGAGCAACTTCAGTGCTTAGCTCTTTCTGTACAGCAGCAGCAGCATCTTCCACCTGTGCATCTTCATCATTTCCTAAAGAGCCAGTGCTTGGAGCCACCTTATCGTCTTGGCTGAGTAGCTCCCTAGATACGTCTACCATGGCCTCACCAGATGGAGGCAATTGCTGTTCTGTGCCAGCTTCATCAATCTTTGCATTTTCAGCACGAGGAGCAGATTCTTCATTTACTGGTCCTTGAGCAGAGGCTTCATTTTCATTTTCACTATTCCCCAAAGGGTTACTGCTTGGAGCTTCCTTCACCTCCTGGCTGGGCAGCTCACTACACAATATCATGGACTCCTCACCAGAGGAAGGTGCCAATTGCAGTTCAGTGTAAGATTCACCACCATGAGACTGAGCATCTTTGCATACTTCCCCAGATGCACGAGACTCAGTTTTGTTTACTTCGCTGATGGTAGAAGTATTATTAGCTTCTATGCTACCCCCTTGACTAGGAACAACAGTTTCTTGAACAGGCACCAATTCCACAACAGTTTCAGTTGAGACAACATTGTCTGCTGCACATTTGTCCCCTGTACTGGTTGCAAGTTCCACTTGCATAACAGAAGTTTCATCAATTGGCTTGGGTTCTGCAACGTGCTCAGATGAGGAAACAAACATCGGTTCAACCGTCACCGCAGCAGTTGCAGGAGAATCATTCTGCCAATCCATGTTCTCTGGGAGGGCAGAGGTGGTTTGAGTAGGCATAGTTTCTTGGCGATCAACACCAGCTCCTTTACTATCCACAAAATCACCATCAGCTACTCGGGCAGCAGCATCCACCATTGAGTCTTCCGAAGAAGAATATCCTACTAAAGCCAGGCTAGATGGCACTTGGATAACTGAAGGCATTTTTACTTGTTCTGAACCATGAGCTTCAACACCTGAAAAAACATATGCAAAGTGAGTAACTGAGACAGATGGTCAGTATCAACATTAAACAATGGATGGGTGGAGGGGAGTTTGACATTCACCTAACCCTCGAGCTCTATCATGATCAGCAAAAGCAGGAGCCTCCTGGACAACAATTGCTCCAACAGCATCAGCAACAGAAGATTCTAACTTGCCAGCACAAACTACTTCTGCATCACAGGTATCTTTATCAGATTCAGTTATCACCAAGGTAGTCCCAGGAGGAACAGTAAAATGGCCCTTGTTCGAGGTATCATAAGGGCCTTGGATCTCCTCTACGTTAGTCCCAACAGAAGGATCCTTGATACCTTCAGAGTCTGTTTTCCTTTGGCTGGTTGTTAGGTCCACATCAGCACCACTGCTTATGTTATCTTGCAATGTCTCCTGTTCCCCACTAGATAACATAGCACCATCACCAGTTACATGCACTTCATGTGTGTGACACCCTAGATCATCTGTACAGAGATTAGATAAAATCTTAATTGAATAGTGACTTCTTCAAAAATACAAATAATGCACAAACCTGGTTTAGAGGCTGCTTCTACAGCTGAAACCATCTTTGCGTGTTCCGAATTATTAGCCTCAATCTCAGTACCTGATGCCAGATGCGCATGAGTACCTAGATATCAAGTACCAATATAGAAAACGAGAGCTTGATATATAGAGTGAGGAGAGAAGTGCTTACCACGTAATTCAACTCCATGTGATCCCTTTTCTCCAGATTCACCTAGTAGAGGAGCATGTATACTTACACCACTCTGGTCACCTGTTTCCTCATGATCAGCAATGGTATTCTCCTTGACACCTACTGTTTCAATCTCTGCGATCGTTTCGATTTTTGCTTGTTGTTCTGAACTATTAATTCCATCACCTGGGGGAGAAAAGAAACAGCAAAGCCATGCGTAAATGGTTATGTTAATATAAAATAATTCGAGTTTTAAACTGTGCAGACCTGGTGAGGATGCTTTCTTTTGTTCTGAAATATGTGCCTCCACACCTGAATAAGACAGCTGCACATGAGTGGCTAGGCCCGTATACGTATTAAACGATGGAAAATATATGCATTGCGCTGAGGACAGGAAGTGGGGATTACCTAGCACATCACTTCCAGGTAATGCAGGAACCTGTGTACTTATGTCATTCGGATCAACTGTTCCTCTTGTTCCCCCAAGATCAACAATTGCAGTCTCCTGAGCACATGGAATCGTGATGTCTGAAAGAAAGAGAACAAAGAATGATAAGAAATGCTGGTCACAGTTACTATTGACAATTAAAAATACAACAGCAAAGGACATACTATTCTATCTGAGACAAGAACTGTAGTTCAGGTGTGTCCGTGTGTGTGGGCACAAGTAAGTTAGAAATTTAAAATCAGTACCTTGCACGTGTTTATCATTAGCACGTGCTGATTCAGAAGGTGAAACCATCTTTATTTGTTGCTCTGAATTAACTTCAGTGCCTGAAAATAAAAGGAGAAAAAACATACACAAGAAATTTAACCACTGTAACTATTGACATGGAAAATAACTACACAGGGAGTACTGCTCTCCTCACAAGAGCGGTGGCTTATGCAACAACAACAACAACACCACCAAGCAAGTTGCGGTAGGCTAGAGTTAAAACCCAACAAGAGCCCCTAATCACGGTTCAGGCACGTCACAGGAAGTATTTCCATGCAACAGGAAGTACTGCTCTCCTCACAAGAGCGGTGGCTTATGCATGTGATAAAAAATACCTTGCATGTGTTCATCATCATTTGTAGGTACTAGTTCTAAAGTCGAAGCCACATTGGATTGTCCTGTTTCAACGGGCAGTGCAGGAGTCTGTGTGCTCAAATTTGCTGCGCCAGACTGAATAGAAGATACTTCCTTGACCTCTGATGACTGCATTTCCATCAACGCTTCACCAAATGCATGAATCCCCAAAGTATTGCATGCTTCACAATTATTAGAAGTATCATTAGCTTCTCCAGTATCCTCTTGCATTGGAACAACAGTTTCTTTATTGGGCTCCAATCCCATGACAGTTTTAGATAAATCACTGCCAACCTCTGTTGTGCAGTATCCATCTGAGTTTGTTGCCTCTGGTTCGGCTTGAATAACAGAAGTTTCACCTATTGGATTGGATGCTACAACAAGCTCAGATGAGGCAGTAGGACCACCATGCTTCAGTACAGAGCAGTCCTCTTCCAACCCTGCAGCCTGAGGAGATTCATTTAGCGTAGAACCACAAATCGTAGTTTGTTTTGTCTGTGTCTCAACATGCTCTAATACAGCAGATTGCTTTTCAACAGAATGAACCATTTCTACAGTCTGTTCAGCTCCTTTAGCAACACTACAATCACCATCAGGTTCTGCCTTGCAGGCATCCATAAACACTACTGCATCTATGATTCCCTCTTGGTTTGCAACAGTAGTTTCTCGAGTTTGTTCTACAGCAGCAAGTAAATTAGGTGCTTCTGAATGGTTACCAACAGTAAGATCCTCAGTAGATTCTTTGTCGCGCACAAGACCTATCATGGAACATGATGTACCATGAACATCATAACGCAGTGGATTGTCAGTTTTGTGACCCAAATCCCCCCCAGTTCCTTTTGTTCCCTCAGAATCAGCAACAGCCGACTCTTGGATACCCACTGTTTCAGCCTCAATACAAGATTCTAATCTGCTAGCACAAACAATTTCAGCATCACAGGTAACTTTGTTAGACTCAACTATCAACAAGGTACTTGCAAGAGGATCATTTCCAGTATGCAATGTGTGGTTTTGCTTATTCAAATCGGTGTCTTCTTCTATCAGTTCTCGTGTGGTTTCAACAGGATTAACAATGGTGTGGTCACTTTTATTATTAGAATCATAATTTGCATTGGTATGGATTGGGTCATCACCACCAGTCCTATCTTCACAAGATACATGACCCTCGAGATCATTGTGTGCTTTGCAAACTGTGGGACTACAATCGGTAGACACACCAAATTCTACCATGCTGGCCTCTTTATCAGATTGGGTGGACAAAGCATCCTGAACATCCTCAGGCCCATCAGTATTCATGTCAGCACGGACCTCGACACTAGTGCCTTTACCTTCAAATTTTTCAACATTGGTAGGTACACCAATATCTGTTATGCTGGCCTCCTTAGATTGGACGTACAATGCATCCAGAGCTTCATCAGGGCCATCAGTAATCACTGCAGAATAAACTTTAACAATATTTTCGCCCAAAATGTGAGTTTGATTGCCACCAGAACTGTTATCCAAAGCTTCTTCCATTTTCGCCAACTCATTCCTACTCTCCAAATTCTCCTCTTGACCTGAAGGCCAATCTGACTCAGTTGATTGTAAAGTAGCTTGAAAATGACTAGAAGAACGCCTAGAAGCATCATCAGTTTGTGTGCCAACAATGTTCACATCATCTTGTTTAGACCCAGTAACATCAACAGCAGTGCCTTCACTGGGCAAGATGTATGACGCATCACGAGAGGCTTTGCTATCATCTTTTGTGGAGCCAGTAGTAGTAGTGTCTTTATACATGGCATCATGAGAGGCTTTGCTATCAAGTTGTGATGCTTTAGACTGTGTTGTGGTTCCATCTGTACATGCTGCATCGGACTGGCAAGGAGCATGCTCAACTGTATCCCGCAATATATCTGTTGCTGCACTAGAAGTAAGCATATTATCAGCAGCAGTCTCAAGATACACTTCATGTGTTGTGTGTTCATCATTTGAAGGTGCTGACTCCACAGCTGAAACCATACTTGTTGGTTGCTCTGAACTACCAACCTCTATAGCTTAAATAAGAGCAAAATATGCATAATGTCAGCAATTGGTACTAATGACCATCGAAAAGTTAACAGCAATAATGTTCTACTCTTAATCTGGGCCATGAACCGTGCCATGTGCAAGGATGAGTGTGACAAGGAGTACCTTGCATGTGTTCATCATTTGCAGGTGCTGGTTCAGCAGCAGAAACTATTTTTGTCCGTTCCAAATTATTAACCTCAGTACCTGAAAACAAAAGAAGCAAAGCCATGCATAAGAAACATCAACAATTACTACTGTTGACCATTACAAATCACAGCAAACAGTGTACAGTTCTTCTCGTCTGGACCAAGAACTGCTTGTGGACGGGCACATGTGTGTGAGAAAGTGTACCTTGCATGCATTCATCATTTGCAGGTGCTGGTTCCACAGCTGATACCATCTTCGTTTGTGGTACTGAACTATCAAACTGAATACCTAGGAAAAAGGAAAACAAAGACACAAGTAATGTCAGTCACTGTTACTGTTACCATGAAAAATAATAGTAAAGGTTATGCCACTCTTCTCATCTGAACCAAGAACAGCGACCCGACCTTGTTGATCGCATCCTGGAAGTTTACTTTCTTCTGATTTAGCCACTGCAGGAGTCTGAGTTATCAAAGTGGCAATTGCTCCTTCAGTACTCATTAACGCCAGCACATGACTCCCCACAGGAATTGGAATGTTAGAAGACACGTGACTCCCAGGATTCTTCTGCTCTTCACAAACAGCATTGGTAATCTCAGCTCTTAAAGAGGCAGCTCCCTGTTGCTCTACCGATGAAACACACGCTGTTGTAGTCGGCGTTGCAGACATCTCTAACTTCTTTATGTCCTCTGCCTGCTTCGATACAGTAAGTCGGGCACGGCGTCCACTCGCAGCTGTTGCAGAATTACTTCTGGTTCGTGGTTCCCGAGTTGACCCTTTCCTCCTCCTGCTTGGTGCCTTATTTGGAGCAGCACTGTCAACCTCAGAAGAAGTCAGTGCAGTGAAATCCTTACCTGAATTCTGAAAGGAAGCAGATGGTTCAAACTGGGCAGTTCCTGGTTTATTATCACTAGTACGATTTGCAGTAACTGTTTGTAAGTAGCTAGCAAAGATTCCAGAACTCGGTGCCAAATGGTCCTTCCCTGTATTGAATTGTTCTTGACTTTGGGAATGAACAGAAACAGGCGCATTAAGGTGCAAATCAACCAGTTTATCATGGTCAACAGGATTGGCAGATAAGGCAAGAGTTATCTTAGAATGAGTAGTGCGCGTATCAAAACCACTAGGAAGAGTAGCTTCATTGATGGGGACAGCTATAGGTGTGCTTGGTTGAGAATCATATCCAGACTTCTCATACAATGGTGAGTTAATATTTGGCAGCTGATTGGAAGTATCTTGAATTGAACTGACGACATCTCTTTCCTTCGATATTCCTAATTTCTCATTTTGGGTCATGGCAGAACCAACTTCATCAATGGCAACAGAAGTGCTGTAATAAGATCTTTTCATAGCTGATCTTTGTCTAGTGCTGACTCCAGTATCCTCGCTACTAGATGTTTTCTTTCTGCGGCGACGTGAAGCAGTTTGCTTCTCAACAGGCTTATCTTCCACCATAGCATGTGCTGTTTTCAATAATTCTTCTGAAGCCACAGGCATATGCATAGTAGGTGCAGATGCTACTTGAACTAATCCAATGTTTTCCTTGAGAGTATTCGGTGTCAGGGTGATAGTGTTGTCTGATGTTGTCACAGTTCCAGCACAGATATCTTTTGCCACAGGTGTTGTAACAGTAGCACCTTTATCTTCTTCAATAACAGGAGAAATACCCCTACCACTATCTGGCAACAATGTATCCAATTTAACTGTGACCAAATCCTTCTGGATTCCTGCCAGTGACACAGCAGTGCCTTGTGATGAGGGCATATTCATATGAGAATATGAAGAAACATAACTACTGTCTGCTACCCCACTACCAGTTGAAACAGTTTGGTTAAGACTAACATCATCTACACCAGATGAAGATAGAGATTTTGGTTTTCGGCCTCGCCTGCGAGGTGTTTCTCCTACTTGGGATTTTCTGCCCCTAGCTGATTGATGTGGTGGTGCAGGAGCTGCTACATTATGAACACTCTGTAATGGTGTACCAATTTCATTCGCCACGGATCCTTCCAAAACAGAGACGGAACTGTTAGGCTTAGTATCAGTACTGAACTGTTGTTTCTTGATATCAGCTGGTGAAATAGAATGTATATTAACATCTGAAGCAGCAGAATGGATTGGAGTAGCTGGTGCATCAGAATGAATGGTACTTGCTGGTGTGGCCGAACTACCATCCTGTGTGGTTTCTGTGTCTTGTTTGACAGCATCAGTCAGAACTGCAGTAGGAGAAAAGAAAACATCTGACCTTTTAGGTCTACCTCTCCGCCGTTTGGCTGGTGGGGAGTCCCCAACAGTTGGGGATGCCTCCATCCTTGTTTGTTCTGGTTCTTTAGAACTCTCCACAACAATTTCAGTCTTAATGCCTTTATTAGGAGTATCCAAATCCTTTGACATGCCACCAGGTTGGGGTGAATCAGGAGAATCAACTTGACAAAGTTTTTCAAATTCTTCTTCAGTCCATTGGTCCTCATAAGAGCGAACCTATATGGGTATTCATGAATTAGCAAAGCAATTCATTAGACTACAATGGAAAGATACATTAAGAGACAATGTGCAACTGACCTCACGAGCTCGTTTACCCCTTCCATAATGCTGTGTATCAAGCCCCCCAAGTTCACCCTTCTTCCTCACATTCACCTTTACTATTTTCACATTTGATGATGGCTCATAAAGTTTCATAGCATGGCAGAAGGGCTTGAGATCATCATCAGTTAGAAGACGAGAAGGCAATACTGCAGGGTCTAGCTCACTAGTTGAACCATCCTTAACCACCTTTTGCCAAGCTGCCTGTAAGGATAACACTATTACAAGATGGCAAATATGTAGAAGGTTTAGCTGAAAGCAACTTATAGAAATTCAGCATACCATTTCTTCTTCTCTCCTTTGCTTGTCAATAGACTCAAATATGTCAATCTCAGCTTCACTGCAGTACAGAAAGTGAAGCAATGTTATGTAAATACAAACATTCATAATGTTCAAACAACCGGATCTTACCTTCGAGCTAGAATATCATTCAGAGCATCATCATCTAACACTGGAGCTGCTTCTTCCTTCTTACACTCACGTAGGAGTGATTCAAGATACTCTCTTCGATCTTCAGCACTGAAATAGCACCCCATTGTATAAATTAGGAGGGGGAGAATAGGACCTACGGGTGCGAAATTATTTGAGACAATAGGAGGATTTACCTTGTGTTATTGTCAAAAAAACCAGCTGTTATACTCTGATTAGCAACACATAATTTGTGTTCTGCTGAAGCCCTGACTTGCTCTTCAACAGTTCGGACCTTATATTGATTAAAATAGGCTAAAAGTCAAAAACAAATGGCAAGAAATTTTTTATCTCAACAGTAGAAGGTATTACTTTCGGTTAAACCAAGAAAAAAATCTTGGGGCATTCAGATCATCACAAAATCACATAGGGATTCTGCTATGGCACAAACAGATAAATAATACAGAAAAATCTCCTTGAGGTTTTGTATATAGTCATTATTAAAGAATTTTTTGTATCAAAGGCACAACTTTATTTGTTTGGCTTACCCAAAAAAAACTGTTCATTTCGATTGAGAAAAATCAAATTGTGTTGTGCCTTCAAGCAATAGCCGCTTTTGGTTAAGCTCATTTGATTTGTTAACTACTTCCTCTGCTCCATATTGTAAGTTGTTTTGGCTTTTCGAGGTAAAAGCTATGAACATAAATATACGCTACGCCTAGATACATAGTAAAAGCTAAAAGGCCTTACAATTTGGAACAAAGGGAGTAGATAAACAAACTTTCAACCTAACACCACAAGAAATGATTACCGTTTCTAAACGTAAAACAAGAACCTCCTTCTTTTGACCAATCCTGTGGGCCCTAGCCTGTGCTTGCAGGTCAACCTGGATAAAAATCAATTAGTAGTGAGCAGCACGTTGTGCTCTCTTAAAAGAGTAATAAAGAGTGTGTGTGTGTGTGTGTGTGTGTATATGACATTATAACTAAATATTTAGCTACCTGAGGATTCCAGTCAGTATCAAATATGATAACTGTATCAGCTGCTTGGAGATTGACCCCAACACCTCCAGCTCGTATACTACAAAAAAGAGGTAAGATAACAGTTAGAGCTATGTACTTGTTTGTCATTAGATAAATGAGTTTAAATAAACATTAATCAAATCAGTAGCCCAATCATACTTTGTGAGTTTTCTAAGCTCACTTTTTGATAAAAGCTTGCAATAAAATTGTAACATACCTAAGAAGAAAAATGAACGCTTGAGAATTAGCATCATTAAATTTATCGATAAGAGCTCCTCTTTCCTGGCCAGAAGTGTGCCCATCCAATCGAAGGTATCTATACTTTTTCCAAACCAGGTAATCCTCCATTACATCAAGCAATCTTGTCATTGTAGAAAAAAGTAGAACCTGGAGGATTGTAGTTGCCATCAGTGATCCAGAACTAATCACCAGAAAATGAACAAAGATAAAAAAAAAAGACGAAGGAGGAGGAGGGGAGGGAAGAACATTCAAGTTCAACTAGCAACAAGAGAAAAAAATAAAGGAACAATCAAATTCTAAGTCAGACTAAATCCAAAAAACATTCACTCACCCTATGGCCAGTCGCTTTGAGTTTGGGCAGCAATCTGTCCAACATCTCAAGTTTTCCGCAGAGCCTCAAAATAGATGGCAGGTAATGTTTAGGTAGATAGCCCTCAATCTACAAAGAGAACCCAAATGATTGATGGCAAACATAAGAATTCAAAAATAACAATAGTGAGGCAGAATGGAAGATTTGTATTCTACCTCTTCAACATGAAGCTGGCTCAGGTAAGGATGGTTGCATATGTTCCTCAGTTCCATGACAGAGTTGTGCACGGACCGAACCTAAAGACAATAAAGTAGTATCTTAAAGACCAAATCCTTGAAATACTCAGGAAATGATCAATGAAACATACCAGCTAGCACAACTCAAAACAGTAAGATGATACACACCTTAACGGCTCCAATCGCACCAAGATTTTCTTCCACCCTTGTCATGAGAAGTTTCTGATAAGCAGATGCCTCACATCTTACAAGTCTTTCAATTTTCTCAGGCAGCTCATTTTCGACCTGATGAGAAACATACGAGTACAACAATAATCAAATTAATTGCTAAAAGCTAACTAAAAGATCTGTCCAATGCACTACCTCCTCAGTTACTTTCCATAAGCCCATTTTAACGTATTAGGATTTGTAGAAGTCTTTACAGGTCCATTTTGACCATACTCTTCAGAATATATCATCAATTACTACAAAATATATGTTTAACTGGGTTGTGGAATGTGAATCTATTGATATAACTTTCAACTCAGAATGCATATAATTTGCTTAATTGTTAAGTCAAAATTTATAGAATTACACCTTTTTAAATTCTAGTATGCTCTATAGAAAGAGATGGAAGCAGTACTTCTTTTCGGTGAATATCAACTGTTCAGTACCAGCATCAAGTTCAAAAACAACTAAGTGAATAGAAGACATTTTGGTTGGCTTGAATTTAACTACAGAAGGAGAAATACGCTTGAGATAACATAAATCACTTGCTCCCACTGTTTGCAAATGTAAGTTCTTTCCTAATGTTCATGTGCAAGTCACAACCCAGCCAATGTCAATATGGTGGAAAAGGCACAATTTCAAAGGTAATATCAGTAACTGAGATAAAAAAAATAGTGAAAGAAAGCATAATAAATGTGTCTTCTCACTTATATTAGTGGTCAAAGCTGTAAAATCCTGGCTGCACATGCAACAATGTGCCAAAATGGAAAACATTTCAAATCAATTTAGCTTAAACAAAACTAGATAGACTCATAAAGGCACATGGAGCAAACTAAAAATAGACAAATTTGAACTACCAAACATGGAGAATGTAGACCAAACAAAGCTAATGGAGAATGCAGTGGATTGCTGGAATGACAATATGCCCCAAAACAGGCATTAAGATTGTGAAATAAAAAACCTTATGCTTAAGTCTTCGGAGTACAAAGGGCCGAAGAACCTGGTGAAGACGATTTATGATCAGCAAGTTTTCCTCCTCTGAAAGTAAGGCCTTTAAACAGAAAATATATGCAGTCAAACATCATTCCTTAGAACAGAACAGTCCACTACTGAGGAAAACAAATAAAACTGAGGCTGTACCTCATCAGGTGAATTATCACCATTACTTTCAAATGGTTTGTTAAACCACTGAGAAAAGTCCTCTGATGAATTAAATATATTGGGCAACAGAAAATTCAAAAGTGCCCACAGCTCCTCAAGATTATTCTTCAAAGAAAAAGCAGGCCAAATTAGCAAAGAAAGACAGAAAGGGTGGTCATAAATCATAGTTCAGTACTGCGTTAGTTCCAAAAGATAGGTCATTTTAGTTTTGTCACAAACCAAACTTCTCTAACTTCAACCAAGTTTATACCTTATGGAAAAATATATTAGCATCTAAATACCAAACAAATGAACTATCATGAGTCATAGCATATTTCATGGTGGACTTAATAAAACGGATCTCATGTTATAGCAGTTGGTGTATCTTGCAAAAAACATTATCAAAGTTACACAAGTTTGACTTTTGACAAAACAACCTACATTTGGAACAGGGTGAGTGGTAGATTACTAATATAGAGGGTAGAGGCCATTTTAGATCAGAAAACAACTGGTGCAGAAATTGCTTGAAAAGCAAAGAGTGAATTAATGAATAACAGTACAAATGCAAACTTCAGAACCTGAAGAGGCGTTCCTGTCAATAATAGCCGATGAGAGCTCCGATAAAGCTTCAAATCAGCATTAAGCTTACAAGAAGCATTTTTAATACGATGCCCTTCATCAATTATTATATAGTGCCATTGTATTTTGCTCAGTTTTGGCCTATCATGCTTGTTCATCAAGTACTCGTATGTTGTCAAAAGAACATTGAACTTCTGGTGAACAATCATGTCTCTGAAAGAAAATAGCTGAAGTGAATAAAATCTCAGCATGGACTAGTGCAAGATGAATTGAAAAAAAAAATTACTTGAACATTCTGCGCCTTTCTTCTGGAGGACCAGCATAAGCAATTTTATTGATACTAGGTGCCCAGAAGCTGAGTTCAGATTCCCATCCAGGAAGTACAGATGATGGTACAACCACGAGAAAAGGTCCACGGTCATTTTTTGTTTCCATAAGATAGCATAACAAAGAGATTACCTGCCAAAGTAGGAAGCAAATAAGAAGGATTCATGTATTATTTAAACAACTACAGAACAGATGAAATTAAGTGTTGAACACACTGCACTAGGTCTTACTTGCACTGTTTTACCAAGACCCATCTCATCTGCTAAAATACCATTCAAATTATTATTGTACAACGAAACCAGCCAACGCAAACCATTCATCTGGTACCTGTACAATAGCAAGCAAGTAGCAAACCAATAAAAATGTGAATGATCAAAAGTGACAGCAACAGCAAAAAATAAGAATATCTGATCACACGCAAAAATTTAAGGAAGCAAAATAATAGCATAATGAATAGTGCAGCTTACTCTCGCAATTTGCCGCCCTGAAGATAAGACGGCTGATCATTTACAGTTTCCTTCACACTAGAAAAAAGTAAGGAACCATGTCAGAATTAGAAAAGGATTGGGAATTTAATTAGCAAATTATGAACATTAGAATACAAGGGGGAGTCTAAAACTAAGCACATGCTTGTATTTCCCATTAACAAAGGAAGATGTTGTCCAACTTATAAGTACCTGTGTGCCAGTTGATAGTACTTCTCATTACTTTCCAGATAATGCTGCAAAGAGGAAATCGCACTTGAGTAAATATCAAACATCAAGGAATCAAACCTATAAACCAGAAAACTAAGTAACCTGTGGCTGGTAGCTCTCATCTTCAATGTCGTTTGCAGTGTCACTCTTATCGGTAACAAAAGATGAGCGGCCATCTGTGGACTTCGCATTCTGTAATTTGTTCCCAAGTTTCTGTAGATATTTCTCAGTTTCACGCAATAGTTGCTTGACACGGTCAGATTTTGCATCCTACAATGTAGTAATGTTTATCAGAGGTGACTTAATCAAATAAATAGAGATTAAATGAAGGGTTAAGACCAAAATACCAGTAAACCAAAATAAAGCAAGACAAGACTCACCTGGACCATTCTAAGATAACCCTCAACATCATTGTTTTTAAGCAGATTGATTTTCTCACGTTGGATCCTATCCAGTTTCTCCCGATGAATTCTTTCTTTCCTTTTGTGAAATTCTTTTACGTATCGATTGAACCCCTTCAAGCGCTCTCTCTTAACCTTGAAGTTATCCTCGAGTTTCTCTCTGCAAAAGACATCGCGTAGAGATGACTTCAAATGGTTCAATGAAATGATGAAAGCAACAGAGATTGTCATCCAACCTGTGAGCCTCTATATCAGCAAAGAACTCCTTCTGTCTCTCGCGAATTCTCTTTTGTCTTTCTTCCTTCATTTTCTGTTCAATTTTTTCAAGCTGTTTTGCCCGCCGGCCATGCCTATGTTTCTTCAGTGATTTTATGCGCTCTAAGTCAGCTGTAGTAGGCTTGAAAAAGTCCAGCAAAAATTCACTGCACGATAAAATAGAAAAGAAACAGGGATTACATAGTTAAACAGACAAGTCAGATTAACAAAAGAATAACACTGATTGGGGGGTCTCCAAACAGAACCAACCTGCGTACACGACGTTGAAGCGGCAGAAGCTGAAGCTTTTTCAATTCAATGACACTCTTTGTCTTTGCAGAAAGATCTTCAGATGAATTAACGCTCTCCTGAAGATGAGGGAAACTTAAATTAGGTTTACAGCCAGCCAACAAACGACAAGATGCAGGTCTAGTGATGTGAAAAAGAAACACACACAAATGCACTAACAGTATAGCATACATAAAAAAGTTGTTCTGATAACAGGAAAAAGTAACGGCTAGAAGGAAAATTCTGATTGTTAAAATAAAAAAAAAACTCGATTTGCGGGGGGCTATGACGGCCCCCGGGCATTTTGTTAAGAAGAGACTGATCTTCTCACTCAGATCGAGAAAACCCCCGAACCCCTGTCCCCATCCTGACGCAGCGGAATTCCATTGCCCTATAAGAACCAGGCCGGGCTGTTCTGCGCTTTGGCTTATGGGGACAGACGAGGGGATTTTTTTTACCTCCAGCCTGCTCCCACAGGGAGTCAAACTCAGGACCTGGAGGGTGCCACCGGAGTGCCTAGACCTTAAAATAACTTTGTCATGAAATAGAAATTCATGTATATAAACATATCTAATGATATTTTTCTCATTTCAGGACCTCAAGAGAAGGGAAAGAGAGACCTTTAGCTTCTCATATGATGCTGACATTCTGCTGTGTAATTTATGCTGCTCTGATGCCCTCTTTTGTCTCTCATTGTAAATTCTCTTCTGGTAATCCAAGATCCATTTTTCCGCCATTGTGTGCTTCGGAGGAGATGACAATAAATCCTCATGCTCTGAGAGGTCCTCATCTCCTTCATCAGCAGCCTGCTCAGGCACAATATCCACATGGCTACAATTTTCAACATCACTACTAGCTCCGGCTGTCTCTGGAGTCCGATCTGTTCCTGGTATACCATCACCAGGAATCTGCTGTGACTTTGAAGGTGCAAGCGATTCTTTAGGTTCCTGATTCAGATGCAGTCTAGTACCACCCAAAGCAGTAGATCCCTGGCCTCCCCAACTTAAATTCCGGCTGAAATTTTCAGGATCAGTCCTATGAATGTCAGAGGCGATTCTTCTTGTATCTCCCTGAAAGTATGACTGTTGTGGCCCAGATGGATTTTGAGATGTAGTTTCTTGTGAACGCATTTCAGAACTAGCTGAAGCTCCCTGCATAACAGAAGCTTGTTGGATATTTTCTACTTCCATCAATGACTTCTCCTGTTCAGCTACCTTGATTTTTTTTGTAGCATTTTCTGGGTCCTTCGATAAGGAATCAACCTCTGCAATACTTCCTGCAGACGTGGATGGAAGTTTAGAGATATCAGTTTGCCTACAAAAGACACCAGAGTTCTCCCGACTGCTACCATTTTCCTTTCCCAAAGCATCAGACACTCTGCCCTCGCTGCCCCTCTGACCTGCAATGTCACCTGATTTTCATGTATAAACCTATCATTGATATGACAAAACAAAAATAAAGTCACATAGATCACAATGTGTTTTTTTAGTCCTTACTTTCTGCAGGAGGCCCTCTGCCCAAAGCAATTTCAAGATGTACCTTCCTGGGTTGCAAATTATTCCTACAAGAAAAAGCAGCCTACATGAGTACCACAAAATGAAGTTTGGATGCCATGCTCTGAAGCCTGGATATACTCAGTGAAACTACAACAAAAAAAAAGATATACTAAGATAAAAGGCAGACCTAAATGCAAGAAATACTAAGCACTGTGCTCTGAGCTGCTTCAGCTGTTGTTCTTTAAATGGTGTGTTGGAAGAAGTGTGAGGCGTCAGACTTGGCCCGGTACTTCTGCTCGGAAGTGAAGATGATCTGCCTTCCTGGAAAGATGCCTCAGCTCTCTGTGGCACCCTGATAATACCTTGTCTTTCTTGCATGGGACTTCCCTGGAAAGTTACGTTACATTTGCCTCAAATAAGAACTCTCGAAGATTGCATTAGCTATTGAAGGTACCATTTTATAAATAAACAGATGAGCTGATGTTAGATGAGCAACTAAAAAGATTCTCAAGATGGCTGGTGGAGGCAGGTTACACCAGCCAGATGATGAACCTTGCTAGGAAACCAATTAAGGCATCCTCATAGAGGTAAATTGAGACAAATATGACGTATCAAGGGCGTGTTTGGTTGCCGGCCACGGTTTGCCATGCCTAAAGTTAAGTGTTTGCCATACTTGTGGTGTTATGGTCGGCAAGCAATACACTAGGCGCAGCAAGAGAAGGGGCTGAACGGTGGGCCTCCCAGTCGCCTGCCTGTTAAGCCCAGCCCCCCACTAGATGTTAGCTTTTCCAGTTTAGTCGAGAGTTTGTTAGAGGATTAGGGTTTGAGTATTGGACTTTTTATTATTGAATGGATTAGCCAGAGATTGAGGTTCATCTCTCTCTGCTCTTGGCTGTTGGCTCTCTCCCACCACAGGCGCCAAGCACGGCGCCTCCACCTTGCCGCCGGGAGTTCAAGCCCCGGCAGCCCTCCCACTCCTACTCCCTCAGGTCCCTAGTCCGTAACAACCTGGTATCGGAGACCATGTCGACCTCTGGCTCCTCCGCCACCGTCGTTCCCACCACCGGCCCCATCATCTCATCTGCTGCCGTCGTCGTCACCACCATGTCGCTGTCCACGCCGCCTCCTCCGCTCACTGCAGTCCCCACGGACACCCTGAACGCCATCACGACGACCCTCTACGGCTTGCAGCAGCAGATGGGGAATCTCTCAACGCGCCTCGCGGCCATGGAGGGTCGTTTCGCCACCCCGCCGCCACCACCACTGTATGGGCTCCCCGGCTACGACGGCATTCTGGCTCTGCCGGCATTCCGGCCGATGATCTCCAAGATCTCCGTGCTGCCACTCTGACCCACGGCCGCAGCCACGAGTGTGCTCGCCGCGCCAGCCTCCTCGCCTGCCCTAACCAACCCTCCACAGTTGTGCCCATCACCCAGACTTCGTTTCCGCACTCCCCATCCCCTGTGACATCCTTCTCCTCCATCATGCATCACACTCCCCACCCAGCCACCGCTGCCATGCACATGCACCCTCACTACCTCATCTTCCACCAGAACCGGAAGGTCCAGCCGTGTCGCGTTATCACAAGTTGTCGTTCGAGACGTACGACGGCAAAGACGACCTCCTCGGCTGGTTGAACAAGTGTGAGCAGATTTTCCGTGCTCAGCAAACGCGCCTGGTCAACCGCGTCTGGCTCGCGTCCTGCCACCTAACCGACGTTTCCCAACAGTGGTACCTCGTCCTAGAACGGGACGCCGGTGTACCGAATTGAAAGAATTCAAGCGCCTTTGCCACCAGCACTTCGGACCGGCACTCAGCACCAACCATTTGGCCGACTTGGCGCGGCTGTCGTTCCACTATGTCAAGTAGTATATGGAGGCATTCCAGGCTCGGTTGGCGCATGCTGGCCGCGTCACCCCGTTCCAGACTTCCAGCAAGCACAATTGTTTACCGGGGGACTACCAGACACCATCCGTGTCGACGTGGAGCTCCACGAGCCCCAAGACCTGCAGCACGCCATGCGCGAGAGCCGCACCGCGGCGTTGCCACTGACCCTTTTTGCACCGCCACGGACACAGCGTCGACCCCAGCCGTCCACCCTCCAGGGGCAATGCATTTCCATGTACTCAATTCCAAACCTTATGAGAATGAATATCTAACCCTCCTGACCTAAGTGGATGGCATATTATCTAAAAGGTACAATAATGATATCACAACAAAAAAATGCAAGTCCATGAAGGCCTTACATGAGGAATCCCAGGCTGAGATGCAACTTTAGACGTAGAATGAAGTTCAGTGCCAGTACTGCTGGAAGCCAACTCCTTGCCTTTGTCCAGAAACTGTGAGCTAGCTCCAAAGGAAGAGGGGTTGTAAGGAGGAATTGTGGGAAATTCCATTTGTGGCGCCGAAGTAGAGTTAAAAGCTCCGTGTGCCCCTACATTAACTTTCCCTGCAATATAAGGAAGCTCATTATCAAGAAGATAAGTATCTGCACTCCTCTATCTCACCTTAGACTACTATATATCTTGTTTAAGTATAAGTACCTTCGATAGTAACTCCAGACCTCATTAAATTGGGAATAGAACCTTGAGAGTTCTTCAAGGTTGTAACTTGTGGGTTTTGGTTCCAGCCAAAACCAGGATTAAATAAATTTGCTCCACCCTGTATACTTTTTTGCAACTCGATGGGAGCACCACTAGAAGCCAGTCCTTCAGAAAAATTTGGAATTTGAGCCATTGAGAATGGATTTGATGGTTTCGTCTTGTCCATTGTCCTCCCAGAAGGACCTTCTGGGTGAGTCCTGAGAAAAGGTGCACCACCATGTATCGGTGGCACCTGAGCAGTACCACCTTGCAGTATATGTGGTTGCTCATGCTCAATTCCCATGGAAGGTTGACCTTGTCTACCAGCCTTACCAACCTGTTTCCCCTTTCTGGTATTCTGTCCAGTGGAGATAGCATCTGACTTCGAGTTGTCTTCAGAATGCAAATCCCCAACTCCTTTTGAATCCATCCTTTTTCTCTTGGAAGAGGATTTCTTACTTGTTTTCTCATCGGATTTCAAAGAATCGTGTGAATTCATAGATCTGGTGTCCTCCATCTGCAGACTTGCAGGGCTTTCAATGCCAGAGGATCTACCACTCTTTTGTGACATGGAGGCTTGATGTATATCAGCTGCTGAGAAATCTCCCCTATTTGGCCCTGTAGGTACCCTTCCCGAAATAGATGCCCCATGCCTTGTCATATCAGTTGAACCTGATGACATAAAATAAGTGTCAGGAAGTAAAATTTATATCTTCAAAACTATCGAAGATCTTCTTACAGATCTGCTTACCTGATGGAAGCTGCCACAGTCCAGCTTGTCCACTAGTTTGGGATACATCACTTCCAACCATGGCAGACTGGTTACCAATGACCTCCTTGTCCTTTGACATGGCACCACTAGAATCCCCTGCCTGAGGACCACCAGCAAATGGAATTCGCGATGAACGTAATGCATCCATATCAATTCCATGTTGGTTCACAACTGTCTCCATAGCCCTGTCAATTTTACAGACAGTATGAAATATTTTAAATTAGGAAAAGGCAAAAGCAACAACCTACATTGTTAAACCTCTATATAACCCGCTGAAGTATGTAGCATCCTTTCACTTGGCATTTAAAGCATTCATGTAAAAAGTGTACCAAGATTATTTGTCACTATAGGTTGCAGTTTCCCGAGGGAGAGGGAGATGTCATGTGGGAATTGCAGTACTGCAGGCGCCAACATCACGCAGGTTCAGGTACTTCGGCATCAAGTTAGACTAGAGTTCAGATAGAATTATTGATTTGGAGAAAGAATTCTTATTAGAACCTGAGTCTATTAAGATTGCATTCAGGATTGGAGTTAGTTTGTTGGAGAGAGGACTATATATGCATCCACTCATTGTCATCCAAGAAATCAATCAAGAAGTTATAACCCCAATTTTTACCCCCAAGCCTTGTCTTTTGGCGCAACGTCGTCACCGTGCCACCAAAGTTCAAGTGTTCAGTTCCATGTCCATTCCCATAGGCCATAGCATCACTACTCCCTGCATGCTTTACAGTTCCTTACCGCTGGCCATGACAGTGGCAATCATCTCACACCAATTAAGATATTACATCACATGTCACAACATTTGGTACTAGGCATGCCAATTTTTTCCCCTGGCTGTGGCTGTGCAAGTGTGAAAGGCAATATTCATTGTGGTGTCATGAGGGTACCTCCAGTATTCTCTCCCTTTGCAAGCCATCAAATCTCTGAACCCCAAAAGAAGGAAACCTTAAAGAATCACTCCCTCTGCAAACCATGAATTTTCAAACCCCAAAAGAAGCAAGAAACAATAAGGAAAACTGATTTCCCAAAAACCTCCCAATATACAAATCCCGTCAGCATCTCACCACACCAAGGATCTGCACAAGCCACAAGGTTCAACCCCTTTTGCACTGTGACAGCCTGTTCTTCTTTTCCCTCTTCCCTGGAGGTTAAGGTGGCTATGTTTTTTAATATATATAAAAAAAAACAGATTTGCTGCATTATAGGACCCATGTTGCCCCGAGGACCTATGTCCCTTCTGTTTGTTCCAACTTTTGTCTCCTAAATTGACTGGTTAGTCAGTCCTATAGCACCAGAAAAAAATTGTTTCAGTAAAATATGAAAAGGGTTCCCTCCATTAAGTTATTTACTCCCTCCGTCCTAAATTATAAGTCATTCCAAGAATCTTGGAGAGTCAACAAAAAATTTCAAGTTTCACCAAATTTATACAAAAAGATAACAACATTTATGTTACCAACTAAGTATCATTAGATTCTTCATTAGTTATATTTTCATAGTATACCAATTTGATGTCATAAATCTTTGAGTTCCTCTCTATAAATTTTGGTCAAACATGAGATGCTTTGACTCTTCAAGATTCTTGGAATGACTTATAATTTGGGATGGAGGGAGTACCATTCTGCCTATCTGATAGGTAGCTTTAGCAATTAACAGATTTTATTTTCCTTTATATTTCGTTTCTCCTTTTTAGGGCAATCTATCACCCCCATTCTTCTTTTTTTGCAACTCCAACACAAGAACAGTATGGCTATTAAATCAGAGAAATCAAAAAGAAGAAGTTCAATTCCAGGCCATTTAGAGAACTCCGTACAGAGAAACTGAAGAACACAAACCAATTTTATTTTCTCGTTTCTAAAAACTGTGAAGAGATAAATACTCACCTCGATATGACTTGATATGGCAGTGACTGCTCCTTTCCACTTAGTTTCATATGCTGACATATCTGGAACATCAAACATAAAGTAAGAACCAAGTTGGTAGAGGTTTTTAGACTTTTCATGCCCTTCTGTATTATTGGTTGAGCTGCATACCACGTAAAGTTTTGTTGCTAGTTTAGAAGGCTCATCCTTCGACTCCTGAATAAGTTTATGCAGAAGTTTCGCGGCCTCCATCTCAACATGCTGAGATGAAGCCATTTGTGACCTAGCCTGTCATTATAGCCGGTCATTAAAGAATGCAAGAAAAAAAAGTATTCAGGGCAGTATGTGATTCATGTTGAACTAGCAAATGTGGTTGCCTTTAATGGCATAGAGGTACAGATACAAATGGCATGATGTTTCAGGACTACTTTAGTATATGCAATGTATTACTGAACCTTTAGCAGGTTTAGTAGGCGAAAACAGATATAACCCCACAGTCTCATGGCAATCCATGCTAAACTTCGATAAAAATATTGACCTCGGTTTTGCATGTTCCTCACGCATCTGGCACACATGGTCCACTGTAGTTATAGGTTTTTGCAGATAGAACAGCATAGATAGTGCAAAATCCCCATACAAAGTTTGGAATGACATTTCTGGTCTACAGCACATAACATGAACACCCTTCATAAACTAAAGCATTCAGGGCATGCAATGGGAGAGCTCCACTGATTAAAAATAGCAATCAACTTCAATTAGGATAGCATTCAGCTGAATTGTTGTTTAGATAGAAACTGATCATATGTAAAACAGGTATAAGTAGGCGGTTTCACGGCTGGTTTTCATATTCAAGCCGTATTCTAACCTACGCAATCATTGCCGTAGGTGGTCGGTCTTTAAAACTGCTTAAACTTTTTTTATTTGCATCAACTCAAGATCCAAACAACCCCTAAACGTCGATATGCTCGACCAACTCGCCACATGGTGTGTTCAAAGCCACTAAGAAGCTGGATGTAGCAGCTAGGGGGGGGAGGGGGGGGGGGGGGGGGACTCCCTGTATATTTCACACACAAAATTAGCCTATCGATGTAGTAACCCTAGCTGGGAAACAGAAACACACTGATTGCGACAACGATTTCATAATCTGCATACAAGGAGACCAAACCTACAACTCAGACGAGCAAGACCTAAGAGGGAAACACCCAGGCAAGCCGCGGCGACTTACAGTGATTGGGATCGGAGAAAACCCTAGCGGGAGGAAGGTAAAGGAGAGGGCGGGAGCCGCGGAGCCACCGCGCAAGAGAACTAGTGGTCTCCGGCGACGGCGGCGGCGGCGGCGGCCCGAGAGTCCAGCAACCGCTGCGACGATGGCAGGAGCAACGCCTACGTGCCCAAGCTCGTATTCGTCGCCTCCGCCATTTCCCGACTTCCAGTTCCTCAGTAGACCCCTGCAGTGCTGCACTCTCTTCCGTGTGGTATTCGGCTTATAGCGCGTTTTGTGTATGGGCTCAACGGCGGGCTCAACCGCTCAACTGTTTATTGGGCCGGGTTTCAGGAAAGAGTTAAGAGTTGGCATTGCTCTTTTTTCACGCATATTAGCGTTTGGTGTTGTTTAGTTGCACTAACTAAAATTTAGTCTTTGTTACATCCAATATTATAGTCTTAATTTAATAATTAAAAATATAATAATTATAAAACTAATTTATCAACTGAGGATAATTCACGAAACGAATATAGTAAACATAATTAGTTCATGATTTGACAATGTAGTAAATATTTATTAATGATGGACTAATTTGGCTTAATAGATTTGTCTTGTTAATTATTGTATGGTGGTGTAATTAGTTTCATGGTTAGTTTATTTTTAATAGACTAAATTAGTACCGCAACATCTGATATGATATGTATTAAATTTTAGTCCCTACAACCAAACATCCTCTGAAGAGTCAACTAGTCAATGCCCATGCATGGTTACGGGTGAAAAAAACTAGAGTAAAGTTCATTACCAGTCTAAATTTGTCATTTCGGTTTCTAAACTTATAAATCGACCGTTCAAGTTCTCAAACTTGTTTATCTGTGTAATCTCTCTTCCTAAATTTATTCTGTTGTTCGATTCCTAAACTTACAAATCACTCGTTTAGGTTTTCAAACTTATTGAGTTGTGTTATTCTGGTCCCTAAACTTAGTTTTGAGTCTCATCGATCTAAACAAGATAATTTAAAAACTTTGAATACAAAAATAATTCATAACTTTTTTATATAAACTCAATGAAGATAACTTGTACATCAAAATTGTACCCTTTGAAATGATCTATAAACTCTGTAGTTGAGATGTTTTTGAACTAAAAAATATTTAGGGTCCTAAAATATTGTTTTATGATTATAGATTTTGAAATTTGAAATTTAAAATTATCGAACAATCTTAGATATTGACATATTTTATATGAAAGTTACAATTCTCAATACAATATATAACTTTATATATATGCAAAGTTTTTATTTAAAGTTGTTTAGTATCCAAAAATTTAATTTTAAATTGCAAAATCTATAACATACAACAATATTTTGGGATCCTAAACAATTTTAATTCAAAAACTTTTCAACTATAAAGTTGTATATCACATCGAAAGCTACAATTTGATATAAAAATTGTCTTTATTCAAATTTATATGAAAAAGTTATGAATTATTTTGATATAAAGTTTTTGGATTGTTCTGTTTTAACCCAGATGACACTTAAAATCAAGTTTAGGGACCGAGATGATACAACTGAACAAAGTTTGAGAACCTAAATAGATGATTTGTATCTTTAGAGACTAGGACGACACAGTCAAATAAGTTTGAGGATCTAAATGATGGATTTATGAGTTTAGAGATCAGGATGACACAACAGTACAAGTTTAGAGACCGGTGATGAACTTTACTAAAAAAAATATATTAATTCAATTTATTAATCTAATAAAAAGAATCTTAAGAATGTTGTTAATGCCAATAATAAAGTTAAAGTGGTAAATGATCTATCATGTGAAAATAAAACCTTAGCAAGGCCAAAATCACAAAGTTAAATAAACAATAATAAAATTTGAATTAGCCTAAACTAATTTTGTATTGAGATTGTGAATTTGTCTCTATTTTCTTTACTTTGTGAATTTACTCATACGTTACCAAAATGAAACATCATTTTTGTCGTATTCTATCGTCCTCCCCTTAGCGTTGTTAACTTTTTGTAAAAAAAAGAGACAAATATGTCGATTAATTTTGCCCTGATTTTTATGGCTATTTATGAGTTTACGCTTGTTTTGGAGAGACATTTATATTGTATTTTGAAAAAAATAGTTAGGTTTGGTCAAATATATTTTGCAAAATTCATGCAAAATTATTTTAAATTAGATTTAATATTGAAAAAGAAAATCAAAATCAAATCCACTCTTCAATAATCTTCTATACGCGTTTTATACAACCTAGTTTCGTCATTGAATTAGCTTTTCTTGGTTTTAACTTCAAACTAGTGGAATGGACGCCCCACTACGCGCAAGACGATTCATACACCCTCCAAGACGATGGCTATGGTGATTATATAGTTAAGGTTGTGATCATGATTATACACTGGATGATACACATCATACAATCATGTAGTGCTTAAAGATAAAGATTAAACATTTGAAAACATACGTTTGCAACATATGTATGTAGCTAATCAAAGTTTTGAAAATCAACGATTAGGGCTCGCCTAGGCGCGTCTAGTCGCTAGGTTGTGCCCTGACGCCTGGACTAGGGGGAAAATCACCCTTGTAGGCGTTTGTAGCGCCTAGTCGGAGCGAGGCGGCGATTCGGCACAACTCAGCGACGCCAGGAGCCCTTAGGCGACGCGGAATTGGGCTAGGCGCGGGCATGGCGAAGCACGCGCTCGCGCGGGAAATCTTGGTGGGAAAAGAGAGAAGTCGCGCGCGGGAGGAGGATAAGGTCATGCTGGGGTATGGGGTACCAAAGCCTCGCGCGACGCTGCTCCCCTACCAGGCGACGTCGCTCCTCCTGCCAGTGAGGCTCCTCCCGCTGGCGACGCTCCTCCCGGCCACGGCGGCTCGGCATCCTCCAGTCCTCCCCGCCCAACTCGTCCTCCTCCCCGCCTCGAAGGTCCTCCCACCGAAGCCTCGTGCGACGTTGTTCCCCTGTCAGGCGACGTCTCTCCTCCCGTCAGTGAGGCTCCTCCCGCCGGCGAACCTCCTCCCTACCTCGACAGCTCGGCATCCTCCAGTCCTCCCCGCCCAACTCGTCCTTCTCCCCGCCTCGAAGGTCCTCACTGCCGGTGAAGTCCTCCTGTCGCCCAGTACCCCTCTCTATCGGTCTTCTCCCTCAGGCGAAGACCCAGCCCCCAAGGCCGAAGGTAACTCCGCTGCTCCTCTGCTCTGTTTTCTTCCCCTTCTTCTTTCTCTGTTCTCTGTTCTCGTCCTCTCCTCTCAGTCCTCTCTGAAATCTGAATTTTTTTATGAATTTGTGAAATTATTGACTGAATGTATATACTCGCTATGAAATCTCTGAAATTCTTGACAAATTGTTGACTAATTGCATGTATATATCATTGTATCTATGATGAATTTGTGAAATTGTTGGTTGCATTTATATAGTTGCTCTGAAATCTCTGAAATTGTTGACTGATTGGTGATTGCCTTGATTGCATTGCATGTATATGCTTGTAATTTGTTGATTGATGGCTTGAACTTAGATGTCGGGAACAGAGGGTGAAACTGCAAGTGCAACAGAGGGAGCAAATGTCTTGAGAAGGAATTCAAATGATGTGGGATGGGAGTATGGGGTTCTTGTTAATCCGAACAACAAGGACAAGGTGAAGTGCATACTTTGTGACAAGGAAATGTATGGAGGGATTTATTGATTGAAGCAGCATATCGCCCAGGAAGGAAAGAATGTGAAGAAATGCCTAGGCACAAAGACCACCAAAGAGAAGTTACAGGATGCTCAAGAAAAGTGCAAGAAAGCACTAGGTCAAGCAAAAAAGGAAGAGGGAGAAGACTGTCCGTGAGCTAGAACATAGAGAGGAAGTTCATATATCTGGGTTGGAGGGTCACATGAAGTCACTTGTATTGGAAGTTCAGAGCCTCACAAATTAGGCCCTATGGACAAATGGACAAGAGCTATTGATCCTATAGCAACCAAATCTAAATCTTTGACTCAACAGAAGCTGAACAAGGAACTTTGGAAAGAAAGATTAAATGAAGTGCATAAATATATTGCAAGATGGGCCTTTAACCATGGTAATTTTTTTGTTGTACTTACATTTCAGATTTCATTTTCATCAGATTTCCTTGCTGAACACTAATTTTATTTTGGCACTTGGCAGCAATACCATTCAATGCATGTGACAACGATGAGTTCAAGCAAATGTGTGAAACAATTTGACAATTTGGGCCTAGAATTGAACCTCCAACTATGTTTGACCTGCGAGGGAGATTGTTGGAAGAAGAGTATGCAAGAACCAAGAGTTTGTTGCAAGAACGTGAAGCTGAGAAGATGAGGAATGGGTGCTCTATTATGACCGATGCTTGTCAGATAAGAAGAGGAGAAGCATAATGAATTTGTGCACTAATTGTGCTGATGGAACCAGTTTTATTTCCTCAAAAGAGATGTCAAATGTGTCTCACATATCGAAAGTCATCTTTGAACTAGTGGACAAAGCAATCGAAGACATTGGTCCGGATCATGTGGTGCAAGCTATGACTGACAATGCTTCTAACAACATGGGAGCAAAGAAGCTGCTGCATGAGAAGAGACCACAAATCTTTTGGACCTCTTGTGCAACTCTGAATGGTCCAAATTGGTTAGAGGGGGTGAATGACTGAAAGGTCCTAAATGGCTAGAGGGAGTGAATAGCCTAATAAAATTTCTACAAAACACTTAGAGCAACTAATTAGTCAATTAGAAAGTGAAGCTTTTTGCTCTAGCTCCACCAAGTGTTGCAAGCCACCTATCGAAGCAATTCTAGTGTATTATAATCACTATGGCACACAAGAGCTATGTCACTACTCTCTAAACTAGTGAGCTAGCAAGAAATAATTACTTCTAACTCGAGAGTTACTTCTAACAATAACTATCACTACACAAGAAAGAATGAAAGTAAATGCAAGTGATAGAGATGGTTACTGCCGCAGGCAAGAGACAATCAATCACTATATGAATTCCAATTAACACCGGGAGATGTCCAATGAAACAAAACACACACAATTTTTCTCCCGAGGTTCACGTGCTTGCCGGCACGCTACTCCCCGTTGTGTCGACCACACACTTGGTGGTTCAGCGGCTAATAGGTGTTTCACAAACCTAGCTCAACAAATGAGCGCCGCAAAAACCCACTCACAAGTGAGGGTATCTCAATGACACGAGCAATCCACTAGAGTACCTTTTGCGATCTCCCGCGGGGACAAGGTCAAGAACCCCTTACAATAACTTTATTGGGGGCGGATACAATCACCAAATCCCCTCACCAATCACCAAATCACAAACCGTCTAGGTGATCAACAATCACAATCACCACCTAGTGCCACCAAATGGAATCACAAATGCACACACTAGGGTTTCCCCCAAATCCTCTCATGAATGAGCACCAAGCATGGAGAGGGAGGAGATGCTCTTGAAGCTCTCAAAATCAACACTAGAACTCAATCTCTCACTTGAATGGAGCACAAATCCTTAGGAGTGAGAGAGGAGAGGGAGAGAGCTTGTTCTTCCTTTAGGGTTTGAAAATGAACAATGAGGAAGAAGAATGAGCAAGAGTGGTGAAAAAAATGAGCACAACACACCCAAATAGCAACCAACCAAACCTCATGACCGTTGGGTGTTGGATCTGAGTTGAACCAGATATTCCGGGTAGGGTCAAGAAAATATCCGAGGAAGGGCTTGTTGTCCAACGAAATGAGCTAAACTGAGAAATAGCTGGAATATCCGGTTAGGGCCGAGAATAATTCCGAGTAAGGCCTTGCTGTTTGAGAATGAACTGAGTTTGAAAAATAGCTGGAATATCCGGGTAGGGGCACAAAAATATCTGGTTGGAGGTTCTTTGTTAGGTGCGGTTGCTACTCTTTTCTTCTCCCTTTTTTTTCTTTCAAGAGCTATTTCTTCTAAAAAGATTCAAAAGAAATTTAGCACAAGAGATAGCACTTTCACAAAGATTTTTTAGGGTTAAACTTACCATGTCACTAAGTGCTTAATTATATGCAAATAAGACTCACACTTAGTGGCACTAGATAATCATTGCAAATAAAGATTTCCCCTCTTTATAGTACGGTTATCTAGCCTAAACCCTATCACGCACTCTATTGTGTCTTGACCAACAAAACAAATATCCTATTTTATACCTTTGCCTTGAGCCCATAGGATATTGTTTTTTCTCTTTATTCTTTTCTGAATGTGGAGAAGTTTATCATCAATTTGACCATCACATTTGAGTGTCATCTAGCCCCACCTTGGTGTGAACCAACCTATCTCATATATCACTCGGAGCAAGAAGTTAGTTCACTTAGGTTTCATCAATTATCCAAAACCAAACTAGGGTTTTCAATCTCCCTTTTTTGGTAATTAATGACAACCTTCACAAAGATATGTATTTGAAAATTGAGTTGCCACTTTGGTAGTATTAGCTCCCCCTACATATGTGCTATAGTGTTTGGTTCGTATTTGGCACATATGCATGCATATGAAATAAGGGAGAGTAATACTATCAAATGATACTAAGGTGTAAAGAATGGCCCCTTGAAGCGTGATACCAATTGGAGTTGCCAATATACACCATCCTTAGCACCATGGTTAGCTAGACTTACAAAAACACTAGATACCTTATGAGATCAACATTATATGCAAGGCTCTAGTACTACTTGTAATATAAATTATATCTAGCTACCACCTATGCATGCTTGTTTTCAACACATAATTCAAATTCTATTTCTAGCGTACACCACACAAGCATGGATATCAAGTTAAACAACTTGTGCAATGCAAGCAAGCATATGAACATGCACAAATCAAATGCAACAACCAAGTTCATGAGCTTGCTCCCCCTACTTGTGTGCTCAAAAATCATTTTCAAATGTTTTGATCCCCTTCATTTGATCTTTGTGACTTTTCTCCCCCCTTTGTCATCGATCTATTCCCATAAAAGGTTTGCATAAAAAGGTTCAAATTGATTAGGAGAGAGGTAGTTCTTTTCATATGTGGTTCAATCTAGATCATTTGCATGAGGCATTTAACACGGTTTGCTCTAGAGTAAGCTTCTTCACACATCTTGCAATGGTTATCTTACTCACGTTGGATAAATATTCCATTACTCATTTTCTAGATTAAACACTAGGATTGCAAGCCCATAAACATGTTATATGCTACCACTAGATCATAACAAGCATAGAAGCAATAGTGGCATCATATAAGCAACAAATTCATTTGATTTTCATGAATGATCCTAATAAACGTGAGGAATGACTAGATGCACTAAACATGTCCCTAGCAAGTATGGATGCATATGCCAATCAACTTTGACCTTGCTTTGTCGAAGGAGAGGCATGTCATATAAGTCGGGGTGCATCAACACATATTTGAGAAGTCAAGTATGTTCAATTCATTCCTTAGCTTGCAAAACCTCTTCTCATCAAGTGGCTTGGTGAATATGTCGGCAAGTTGATCATCGGTACCAACAATCTCAATTGAAATATCACCCTTTTGTTGGTGGTCTCTTATGAAATGATGCCTAATGTCAATATGCTTTGTTCTTGAATGTTGCACGGGGTTGTTTGTGAGCTTCACCGCACTCTCATTGTCACATAGCAATGGCACTTGTTTGAATTTGATTCCAAAGTCATCCAAAGTTGCTTTCATCCAAAGTAATTGAGCACAACAACTACCGATGGATATGTATTCGGCTTCGGCGGTTGAAAGTGTCACACTATTTTGCTTCTTTGATGACCAAGACACAAGTGATCTTCCCAACAATTGGCATGCTCCTGATGTGCTCTTCCTATCAACCTTGCATCCCGCATAATCGGAGTCCGAATATCCAATCAACTCAAAGTTTGACCCCTTGGGATACCATAGTCCAACATCTTGCGTATGCTTCAAGTACCTCAATATTCTTTTTGTAGCCTTCAAATGACTTTCTCTTGGTGAGGCTTGGAATCTTGCACACATACATACACTAAACATGACATCCGGTCTTGATGCGGCCACATAGAGTAAGCTTCCAATCATAGACCGATATAGCTTTTGATCCACCATATTTCCACTTGCATCACTATCTAAGTGTCCATTTGTCCTCATAGGTGTGCTAATGGCCTTTGCATCTTGCAATCTAAATTTCTTCATCATGTCCTTGATGTACTTGCCTTGACTAACAAAAGTATCATTCTTCATTTGCTTGATTTGTAGACCAAGGAAATAGTTAAGTTCTCCAATCATGGACATCTCAAACTCATTAGCCATCATTTCACCAAACTCTTCACAAAAATCTTGATTAGTTGAACCGAAGATAATGTCATCAACATAGATTTGCAATACAAATAAGTCTTTGCCTATCTTCTTGGTGAACAGGGTGGTGTCAACCTTACCCATCTTGAACCCTTTAGAGAGGAGAAAATCCCTTAGCCTCTCATACCATGCTCTTGGTGCTTGCTTCAAACCATACAATGCCTTCTTGAGCTTGTAAACATGGTTGGGTTTCTTGTCATTTTCAAAACCAGGAGGTTGCTCAACATATACCAACTCATTTATATAGCCATTGAGAAATGCACTTTTGGCATCCATTTGATAGAGTTTGATATTATGGGCACAAGCATAAGCTAATAAGATTCTAATTGCTTCCAACCTTGCAACCGGTGCATATGTTTCACCAAAGTCAAGACCCTCCACTTGAGTGTAACTTTGAGCTACCAATCTTGCTTTGTTTCTCACTACTATGTCATCTTGATCTTGCTTGTTTCTAAAAACCCATTTAGTGCAAATGACATTATAATTCTTAGGTCTTTCTACCAATTCCCAAACTTGATTGCGAGTGAAATTATTTAATTCTTCATGCATAGCATTCACCCAATCAACATCTTGCAAAGCATCTTCTATCTTGGTTGGTTCAATTGATGACACAAAAGAATAATGCTCACAAAAAGAAGCCAATCTTGATCTAGTTTGCACACCACTTCTAATATCTCCAACAATTTGATATATATGATGGTCTCTAGCAATATGAGTTGGTTGGAGAATGAGAACTTGATCACTTACATTGGTTTTGACATTTGATTGATTATCATGAGATGAACTAGCTACTTGTTGATTTCGCAATTGAGAACCACTAGCTTGCACACTTGGAGAAGTGAGCACTTGATCTTTGTCATCTTCAACTTCAACCACTTCTCTAGGCCGAATATCACCAATATCCATATTTTTCATAGCATTGACCAATTAAGTTCCTCTCACATCATCTAGATTTTCATCTTCTTCTTGAGAGCCATTGGTTTCATCAAACTCAACATCATGAACCTCCTCAAGAGTACCACTAGACAAATTCCAAACTTTATATGCCTTTCTTTTAGTGGAGTAACCAAGTAAGAACCCTTCATCACATTTCTTATCAAACTTGCTCAATCTAGTGCCTTTCTTCAAAATATAGCATTTGCATCCAAACACTCTAAAATATGCAATGTTGGGCTTTCTATCATTCAATAGCTCATATGGTGTTTTCTCCATCATTGGGTGACAATAGAGGCGGTTGCTATAATAGCAAGCCGTGTTGATAGCTTCGACCCAAAATGAATGACTCACATTGTACTCACTAAGCATAGACCTTGCCATGTCAATGAGTGTTCTATTCTTCCTCTCAACAAGACCATTTGATTGTGGAGTGTACTTGGGTGATAATTGATGTCTAATACCAAATTCATCACAAAGCTCATCAATTCTTGTGTTTCTAAATTCACTATCATTGTCACTTCCTACTTTCTTGATGGTTGTTTCAAACTCATTGTGACACCTCTTCACAAAATATTTAAATGTTGCATATGTATCACTCTTGTCAACTAGAAAGAATACCCATGTATATCTTGTGAAATCATCCACTATCACAAAGCCATATTTGTTGCCACCAATGCTAGTGTATGTTGTTGGTCCAAATAAATCCATGTGCAATAACTCAAATGCCTTGCTAGTACTCATGATGCTTTTCTTAGGGTGAGTGTTTCCAACTTGCTTGCCGGCTTGACAAGAGTTACAAAGTTTATCTTTCTCAAACATAACATCTTTCTGTTGACGTCGGAAGTGATCCGAATCAAACACCAGCAGGGCTAGAACGCCCGGAGAGGTTGCAGTCCAACCTGAGACAACAGGGACCCTGACTAAACCGACGAAAACCGATCTAGAGACCGGTTTAGATCGATCTAGGGTTTTGGGCTCCTGTGTTGATTACTCTAGAACTCCTCCTGGGAAGACCCGTCAGGGAGAAGCACGTAGAGGTTGTCCTAGGACCAGCAAGGCCGCCTAGAACGTCATCGAGTCTCGCCAGGAGACGCGTCGAACAACAAGGTAGAGGGAAAAGGGGTAAAAGGGTAGTAGATTGGTTTTGATCGATTAGGATTGGATGCCTCAATCGGCCATGATCCTCTCATATATATAGAGGGGGTTGGTCTTATCCCAATAGGAAACATCTTCAGATACGATCTCCAAGTTTCCTATCCGGACTCTATCAACATATAGAATCCAATCCGGACGCAACAAGGTAACCCTAATCTCGCTGATCCTTAGATCGACCAGATCGGTCTAATGGGCTTTATCAGCCTATACTTGATCAACAAATCGTCCTTACAAGAGAAGGATCCACATATTTAGCGCCGGATTCAGTATTCATCATAACCATAAGGCCTCCGACCAGGGCCACCTGGTCGGGCATAACCTGAGTGATCGGACACCCAAAATGATCAGGCCCATTTTAACTTAGAACACCCGATCTCTCAAGAGACAAATTCGACCCTAATATTACAGGCCGAATACCTTTTTAAATTCATATCTGTGACATTTTCGAGTGTCAACATATGCCCCCTGTTTTTAGGTGATCTTTAGCAGAACCTGAAAACAAATTGAATAACAACGATGTCCAACTCGTCGGCTATTCGATAATTAAGGATAAATTTTCTGACTATTTTTTGTTCTAAGGGCGATACATGTATTGGCCATTGCTTGGAAGGCACTCAGGCTTCTTGCCAAACACTTGGAAAGTATTTTTTCAAATACCTCCCATTTATTGCTCTTGAGAGACTTCCACCTTGCAACGTCTCCAGCATATATGCATTTCCAAATATCACTTTGATCACTTTATAAGGACCCTCCCAGCTCGGCGACCACTTGCCAAACTTATTGCTCTTCGATCTAAGTGGTAATATAGTCTTCCACACCAATTCTCCCACTTGGAATGATTTGCTTCTTACCCTTTTGTTGTAAGCTCTGGCAACCCGGGCTTTGTCTTTCTCCATCTCCTTAAAAGCCTTTAATCTCTTATCGGTCACTTCATCAATGTTGTCCATCATGGCATCATGATACATAATAGCGGATAAATTATTCTGTTTAGCCAGTCTATATGCATTTAGATTTACCTCGACGGGCAACACTGCTTCTTGTCCATATACCAGCTCGAAAGGAGTAACTTTTGTAGCACCATGTTTTGACACACGATGAGCCCATAAAGCTTCAGACAAAACCTCATGTCACCTCCTTGGGTTATCCTCAATCTTCTTTTTGATAAGCTTGATCAAAGTCTTATTACTAGACTCAGCCTGACCATTAGCTTGAGCATAGTATGGAGATGAATTGAGCATTTTTATTCTGTATAATTCAGCAAAATCTCGTACCTCTTTAGAAATAAAAGATGTCTCTTGATCTGTAGTTAAGGTTTGAGGTATGCCGAATCTATGTATAATATGCTCAGTAATAAACTCAATTACCTCCTTATGTGTCATATTCTTCAAAGGCACCGCTTCAGTCCACTTAGTGAAATAATCTGTAGCGACCAGAACAAAACGATGTCCCTTCGAAGATGGGGGATGAATTTGGCGAATGAAGTCTAGCCCCCAACCACGAAAAGGCCACGGTTTGATAATAGTATGAAGCATAGCAACAGGTGCAAGCTGTATATTTCCAAACCGTTGACATTCTTCACACCCTTTGTAGTAACGAAAACAATCAGCCATCATCGTGGGCCAATAAAACCTAGCTCTGCGTAATAGCCATTTCATCCTTGGTGCCGATTGATGTGTACCACAAATACCTTCATGGACCTCTCCCATAGCCACCTTTGCTTGATCAGATCCCAAACACTTAAGCAACAAGTCTTCGGTAGTCCTTCGATAAAGCTCATCATTGTGCAGTATATATTTGAATGCACTCCGCTGAACACTTTGATCAACCTTAGTACTCGGATCATTAAGATGTTTAAGTAGGGGAGTTCTCCAATCTTCTAAATCAGTTCCACTCGATTCAGACCGATTTAGAGCCCCTTCAGACAAATTAATCGTTCCAAGATCGACCAGGTCAATCGGACGAATTAACTGACTTGATTCAAAAACAACCTGGTCGGCCATAGTGTCTACCCAAGTATGCTTAACATGTACCTGGTCTCCAAGATAAGGTGGCCGAACTGGTTCTAAAACAAACTGGTCGGCCATAGGAGCCGACAATACTTCTGCACGCTGTTGTACCGGCTTTATGTGAAAATTGTGTCTACTAACATAATAGCCAGATGCTTGTTGAGCTAACATGTTGGCTCTATGATTTTCATGCCTTGGTATATGCCGAATCTGGAATTCGGTAAAATGAGTAATGATGTTAAGGCACATGTCAAGATAAACATTTAATGATCCCTCTAAACATTGAAATTTACCAGCAACTTGTTGCACTACTAGCAAGGAATCGCCATAAGCTTCAACATGCTTAACCTCCATGGAACATAATATTTCTAAACCGAATAAAAGAGCTTCATATTCGGCTTAATTATTAGTGCACAAGTAATCTAACCGGCTCAACATTTCAAACTCAGCACCATTAGGAGAAATGATGACCACACCAACACCTTGGCCCTCCTTACAAGCCGATCCATCAAAATAAAGTTTCCATGGAGTAAAAGTAAAATAATTGATCTCATCTTCTAAACTAATACTATGCTCAACAATGAAATCAGCAAGAACTTGACCTTTTAGAGTTTTTAATGGTTCATAAGTCAAGTCAAACTCAATCAACGCATACGCCCACTTACCAATCCTTCCTCTAAGGATTGGCCGATATAACATGTGCTTAATTACATCGGCCTGACATGCAACAACACATGTACTAGATAGCAAATAGTGTCTCATTTTAGCACAAGCGTAGTACAAGGATAAACATAGTTTTTCAACATGGGCGTACCTTGTCTCGGGATCAAGAAGACGACGACCAATATAAGTAATCACGTACTCTTTACCTCCATCTTCTTGTGTTAAGACAACTCCAATGACCTTCTCTTCGGCAACGACATATAATCTGAAAGGGACTCCTCTCTTAGGCGCCCGAAGAACTGGTGGAGATGACAAATATTCCTTTATTTTCTCAAATGCTTCTTGTTGCTCTGCCCCCAAGTGAACTCAGCTTCATCCTTTAGCTTTAATATAGGGGTGAAAGGAATAATTTTCCCGGACAAATTTGCAATAAATCTCCTCAAGTAGTTCACTTTTCCCAAGAACTTCTGCAAGTCCTTTTTGCATGTAGGCGCCTGAACTTTCTTGATCTTTTCTATCCTTTTAGGATCAATCTCTATGCCTTTGTCGTGAATGATGAACCCTAAAAACTTCCCAGCCGACACACCAAAAGCACATTTTAGTGGGTTCATCTTCAAACCATAGCGACACATTCTCTCAAACGCTAAACACAGATCCGCTAAATGAGACACGTGAGCAGCCGATTTGATCACAATATCATCAATATATACTTCCATGATTATCCCAATCAAATCATGAAAGATCAGATTCATAGCGCGTTGATAGGTAGCACCTGCATTCTTTAAACCAAATGTCATCACGCCCCACTCAAAAAGACCAACAAACCCCGGACAAATGAAGGCCGTTTTGGACATATCCTCCTCGGCCATGAATATCTGATTATAACCAGCGTTGCCGTCAAGAAAACTAACAACCTGATGTCCCGAAGCATCATTGATCAATATATCGGCTATAGGTATAGGATAGTCATCTTTGGGAGTGGCTCTATTTAAATCTCTAAAATCAATGCAAACCCTGATTTTCCCAGTATCCTTTTTCTCCACAGGTACAATATTAGAGACCCACTCCGCATATCTGCATGGCTGGATAAACCCCGCTTGTAATAATCGATTAATTTCCTCTTTAATCTGGTCATATATTGTAGAATTAAAACGACGAGGATGTTGCTTGAATGGTCGGAACCTCGTCTTAATAGGAAGCCGATGCTCAACAAGTTCTCGGCTTAACCCGGGCATCTCCGTATAACTCCATTCAAAACAATCAACATACTCCTTGAGAAGCGTGATTAATTTTATTTTATAATCGGCTTCAAGGTTTTGATTTATAAAGGTCGGCCTAGGTATAGAACCATCCCTAATATCTACTTGTTCTAAAGGGTTGGCCGACGTGAAACCTTGGCCCAACTTATTGAGCTCATCAAAATCATCAATAGCTTCACAAGTATCGGCTTTACAGGTCCGATACTGCTCAACACGATGTTTTAACCAATCAACATTAGCATCCATTAAATTACATGATAATGTTGAACCGATTGTCGGTCGGCTTTAAAGACACTGGTACGAAACCTTCCCTAGTAACACTAACAAACTGGAAATCAGAAAGGTCTCGACCAGATAAACAAGCGATAGTATCATGCCCCCCAAGCAAAGGAGCATCGGCCGTAGCTACATAGGCCGATGAATCTGAGTGTACCACCTCAACATCGTCCCCCACCCACTGAATGAGAAACTGATGTAAACTAGAAGGTATACACCGATTAGCATGAATCCAGTCACGCCCAAGTATAAGGTTATAGCTACCTTGTATGTCGGCAACGAAGAAAGCAGTGGCCAAAGTCTTGCTTCCAATGGTTAGCTCCATGGACGCAACTCCTTTGGCCGGAATAGTATCTCCTCCTCCGACTCCAGTGATAGTCATATTGGTCTTGATCAGCTCTTCATCAGTGCCACCAAGCTTCTGATAAAGCGAGTATGGCATCAAGTTTACGATCGCCCCGCTGTCGACCAACATCTTGTGAACTGGTGTACCATTAATGTGACCTTTTATATGCAATGGCTTAAGATGATTGACAGATTTCTCCGGCTTCTGGAACACAACAGTTTGTGTAGCGAAGTTGAATTCCGCCATTGTCGATTCATCTCCGACCACATAGTAGTCGGCCGATAAGTAAACCACATTGACCTCCACCCTCTTTGGGGAAGGTTCGTAATCCAGCATCTCCTCATCTTGTTCCTCAGGTAATTCTTCACTGGTCGTAACAATACCAGCGGAGGAAACAGGGTCATCAAGATACATGTTGGATTCCATCAGAGTACTAGGAACCGATTCGGCCTTGGAATCTGGTCGGGTCGGCTCAATCCCTAATTCAGCAGTAGCTGATCCAACCTGCTCGACCCCTAAACTGGTCGGTACCTGACCCGAGGTGGTCAGATTGGGGTCCGACCTGATTGGTTCTAAAGCCACTTCAGCAGATTCGGTGCCCAGGCTGGTCGGCTCAGGATCCAACCTGTCCAACTCTACATTCATCAAAGTCGGCTTTTGGTTGCAAGCCGACTCTTCACCCCCTCGCTTGCCCTGAGGGAAAACAGGATGTATCGAGTTGAATATATCCTCCCTCATTTTCTCGAGTCGTTTCTGCCTCTGCTTGTTGCAGCGAGCCCTCTGCAGTTTCCTTCGTTGAGTCTTACTTAAACCAGGAGGGCACCACCTGGGTTGCATGTACTTGGAGTCACGCTCAACAGGCTTTTCCACCTCTGCCTCGGTCGAAGCATTTTGAGCTTCCGGAACCTCTTCTGTTGTTGGCTCCTCAACAACCATCGACTCAGGTTCATTGGCCAGAGGGACTTCCATAGACCCGATCGTAATAGTAGGTACAGGATCTGATCTGGTCGGGGAAATAACGGGGACACTTTGCACCTTCTTAGGTACGTAGATTTGTCGTACTTGCGCCTTCCCCGTTTCCTGAGAGGTCAAAGTTCTTGACGTGACCAACCGACCTTGATTTGCGCCACTAGAGCTTGGCCAATCACCTAAACGATCGAACACTGAGATCCTTGTGGGCTGACTGACGGGCATTCCCCATACTGGTTGGTAGTACATATGTGCTGGCATAGGGTAGGGTACCCATACCCCTTGAGGACCCCATTGTGGCGGTGGTGAAATAGGAGGGGCCCACTGATGCCAATAAGGGCCGGTCTTTGGTGCTGGAGATGCTGTCTGGGACACCATCATTTGCTTAGACTTTCTATCCTCACACTTCAGAGGAGTAGACTCTCTCTTTTTAAGGGCCAATTCTGGGAATCGGCCTTTTGCTGCTTGTACTTAGCCATGAGCTTATCAAAAATGCATGGTTCCCTAGCAACTTTCCCCTATTCCTATCCGCATTGGTCTTCCAAGTGCCGACCTCGGGCTTCTGCGGGACAAATGTGCGTAGGACATGCACTCCAGAAGAGGTAGGGTCTTTAGAACGAGCTTGACCGACCGCATTAGTCGGCTTATTGCTTCCACTGGGGTCAGGAGAAACCCGCTTGACCTGGTCGGCTTTCTGCTCCAACTGCACTGGTTGCTTTGAAGATGAACCAGACTGGTCGATTTGAGGACCCGACCTGGACGGTCTCTGCTGTGCCGCCCTGGTCTCGAAATATCTTTATTTATGCAAGTGTTGTGCTGACCGTGCAGTAATTGTGAGTTTTCTTTTGCCATCATAACCCTTCTCGAGCACCACCTTGCGCCCGAATCACTCTCAGTATTCGACGTAACTCGTGGTTCGCCGATGACCACATTCTTTCCTCTGGTTGTATCGGCTTGCTCTGGACGAATCAGAACAGCAGGATTCCCTGCCTCCACCATGTGCACTGTGAAAGGGGTAGTACTGATCTGCATATCAGTTAGACTCAATCGTCCTTCGTTGAGGGCCAATTGGACCTATCGACGGAAAACATTGCAGTCGTTAGTAGCGTGAGAGAAAGAACTATGGTATTTGCAGTAAGCCCTCCTTTTTAATTCGTCGGGTGATGACAAAGTATAATTAATTTTAAGATAACCGAATTTAAGTAATTCATCGAATATTCAGTCACATTTAGAAAAATCAAAAGTAAATTTCACCTCCTCACCCCGATTCTTTTGAATCGGTTTAAGGGAAGGATAAGTGACTAGTTTATTCTGCGCCGGCCATAGAATTTCGGCAGCGCAGCAATCTTTGGACTCATCGTCAGAACTATGAGAATCTATCTCGGCAATATGCACGCCCAGTCGATGGGTTTTATGAGGATCATAAGGTTCTTTAAGGCGCGATTCTATTGAAACAGCCTTTTGCAACAACTGATTCACATTAAAGAAATAATGATGCTCAAGTTTATCCTTGATCTCTTGACGTAGACCAACTAGACATAGATCTGTTAGATCTCTGTCGGAGATCATCAAATGGAAACATCGGTTCTTAATATCCTTAAAACGCTTAAAGAAGTCAACCACAGACTCGCTACGCCCTTGTCGAACTGACGTGAGGTGTGACAACCGTTTCTTGAACCCCGTCATAAAAGTGATTATGAATTTTTTCTTCTAACTCGGCCTAAGAACCTATGGTGCATTCTGGTAGTGACGTAAACCAGGCGAAAGCCATACCAGTCAAAGACAAAGGAAAATGTCGCACATTCATGTAATCTAAAGTACTGGCTTCACCCATTTGTGCAAGGAACATGCTAACATGCTCCATAGTTGTTTTGCTGCCGTCATCGCTAAACTTATAAAAATCTGGTACCCTCCAACCGTCAGGTGCTTTCATGAAATCAAAACATGAAGGGTATGGTTTTGAATACGTGGTCCTAGTAGGCTTAAATTGGACCCCTAAACTGGTCTCGAGAGACCTAGTTATTTCTTCCTTAAACCGATTTATGGCTCATCCAAAATCGGTGTCAGCAAGGTTAGGAGTGCCACTATGCATGGGGTTATAGCTCAGAGACTTCAGTGGATTGGGCAATACTGTTCCCTGTCCTCCTGAAGCTCTGTTTGTCGCTGCGCCCTGGTCGGTCTGTGTGGTCCGACCAGTGCCACGGTGGAGACTATTGGTATACATCGACGTACTAGCTTCACCGTGAGTAGTCCTGCCAGTATCGTTTCCTGATTGTGTTTGGCCAAACTCTGTGTGTGAGGTTTATCCTTTGAAGAAATTAAAAGGCATACCGAACTGTGGTTGTCTGGTAGGGCGATCAGGTTCAACGGTCTTACCCTCTAGTTTATCCATGCAGTCACTAAGTAACTTAAACGAATGCTGAATAGTATTGGTAAGAGTTTTTGAAGTATCAACCGGCATCGCAGAATAATTAGCATGGGTAGGGTAAGAATCTTCCGGTACCTTGGTGTTTACCTTGTCAGTAGCGTCTTCAGCGGTTGTAGTTGACGTGGTAGGGATGACCTCGCTGAAGTCTCGTTGCTTGTCTTGAGTGACCCTGCCACGTCGATCCTTCGAGCAGCTTTCCAGGAAAGCCTTCAAGACGGCGTCGAGCTTGGCCTGTGCTTGTTGCTTCAACTCATCAGGGAGTTCGTCGATGCCCGCAGGACGGACGATGTTTTCTTTATCAGTAGCACCGTCTTTGCCGCCCATGTCGGTAGTAGATGAAGTTTCAATCTTCCCCAGTGGAGTCGCCAAAAAGTGTGTTGACGTCGGAAGTGATCCGAATCAAACACCAGCAGGGCTAGAACGCCTAGAGAGGTTGCAGTCCAACCTGAGACAGCAGGGACCCTGACTAAACCGACGAAAACCGATCTAGAGACCGGTTTAGATCGATCTAGGGTTTTGGGCTCCTGTGTTGATTACTCTAGAACTCCTCCCGGGAAGACCCGTCGGGGAGAAGCACATAGGGGTTGTCCTAGGACCAGCAAGGCCGCCTAGAACGACGTCGAGTCTCACCGAGAGACGTGCCGAACAAGAAGGTAGAGGGAAAAAGGGGTAAAAGGGTAGTAGATTGGTTTTGATCGATTAGGGTTGGATGCCTCAATCGGCCATGATCCTCTCATATATATAGAGGGGGTTGGTCTTATCCCAATAGGAAACATCTTCAGATACGATCTCCAAGTTTCCTATTCGGACTCTATCAACATATAGAATCCAATCCGGACGCAACAAGGTAACCCTAATCTCGCTGATCCTTAGATCGACCATGTGGCGGAACCGTCCTGATTATAAGAGTTCAAGTACTGTCTTAGTCAAATCCGTTTGACTTTGACTCATACTTGATCCCATATAACCCCGGTAGTCCAGAAATCTCGAAGGATTTCTATCATCGTACATCATACAGGATCGCATCGTTCAAGGATTACATTCGTAAAGATACAACACAGAGAAACGAAACCGAATTTGAAATATCAGAGTGCAAATTTAAAACGGAGTTATTACAATACTGAATTTAAAAGTGCGGAAGCTGAAATAGTTTGAAACACGACCACTACACATGTGGCCCAAATAAAACCAACTCACACAACTCACTCTTCCCTTTTTAGATAATGTGCCACTAGAAGTCTCATACCAGCAAAAGAAAAAGGGAAGCTTCTGGACGACCCTGCCCGGGGCCTACTCCTCATCACCTTCCACTGGGTAGAGGCAGTGCTTACAATAGCCGAAGTAGACCTGGCCATCTGCAACAACGGGATAAACCCTGAGTACGGGAATGTACTCAGCTAGACTTACCCGTCCAACTGAAAATAAAGACTCCAAGGGTATGCAAGGTCTTTTGGGTGGAGCTGAGATCTTTAGTTGCAAAAAGCACAAATTCAGATAGGAGGTAATTAATGATAATGATGAGCTGCCATTTTTAGACCTATTCTTTAAACTCTAGGTTGTTCACCTGTACTGGAGCACTCACTTGAATCTATCAATCAATAATATAACCATATCCAGTTGATTTATCCACATTTTAGTTGAACCTTTTAAACATCACATGGAGTTGTATCGTGGTGAAGCTCGCCATAGTTTCCCACTAACCGGGGGAGACGGCGACTCGAATCGAATTCCAAACCAGCTGGTGAAAGACCTTTAATACCAGCCCACACTTTCCCCGTCGGGTCCATGCATTGGGCAACCGCTCGATGCTTGTTCGTGGTGGTAATCGTCGCGGTTCAAGCACGGACCGCCCAATTGGAACCTGGCGATGGCCTCACGCGGCAGATCGAAATTTCCATACTAGAGGGCGCGACACGGGTCGAAACCGGCCCGAACAGCTTCTAACCGGCTTTGGGGTCGATGATTACGGCACCGACATATCCCTAAGTAAAAGGGCGCGTTCAAAAATGAACGAGGGCCAACATCGATACAAACCTACACGATCCAACGGACGGACTGCCCCAAGTTTCCAACTTGTGCCTTACCTTTCAGTTGACCGTATTTCACTACAACTCAGGTTCTTTTCCACGATAGCAAATATAGCCAACCATGATCCGATAACACCCACCAGGGGTAATACGGAAACATCCTTAACTACTACTTTTATTTAGCAGACTAAGCAATTCTATATGATAAATAAGTACAGGATAACAAGGCAGGTGTAAACAATAATCAAGGAAGGGTAATGCAACAATTAGGATTCAATCAACTTCTATACTTAATGCATCACAATATAAAAGGACTCAAGTACTTTAATTATAAAAACTAGGAGACTTAGAATGCTCCGGGGCTTGCCTTGGGAGAAGACTGAGGCCTCGTGGGAGGGGCACTTAGGCAAGTTAGTGTCGCTTGCGGGGTCGGCTTCCTCGGCTTGTTGAAGCTCCGGGATCTCCTGCTCGACGTTTGTTTCCGGCTCCTGGTCTTGTTCCGGAACTGTCGATCCTATTGTATGCGGTAAAACGAACAATTAATGCGGGGTGCGAGATATGGCGGTATGAAGGAACGTTTCTTGCAAACCAACAAAACTAACTTGTTGAACCACTTTTGACATTGAGACAAATACTTATTTATTTCATAAAACAAAATCCATTTATTCACCTATTTCTTATTTAATAATTCAAAAGAAATCGAGTTTGAACTGCAAGTGCACTTTTCTGGATTCAGAAAAATCCACAAAAATTCCAGAAGGCAATTAACACTCACTGGACTTCACTGAACAATTTTTAACCAAAAACAAAATACAGAACTGCAGATACAAAAATAACAAGTAAACTGCTCAAAAAGATGCTTTGAACTAACTGTTCATCCAAAAGTGTCAAACAGCAGATTTCATAATTTTTTTAGCTTCTTCTACTCATACACATCCTACTGTAGAGAACTTGTGGTCAGAGCATAAACATACAAGCCTACACAAAATAAACAAATCTATCCCAATTTAAACCATTTGAACTACAACCCTACTGCAAAAGGGTGCTAAACTCAACTTCACATTTTTCCCAGATTCTACTCCATAATTCATGTTTATCAAGAAAGTTTCATGAATAGAAACATTATATTATTTCTTACATGAATTTCCAAAGGAAAACACAGAAAAATACATTTGTAAAGCAACTTCATATTTCTCCATACAACACCTCATGCTTGCATTTTTCTTAGCTTGAACATGGCACTCAGAGACTACACCATTTTTCCCATGTTTTATTTCGACATATAAAATATCTTAATATTTATTCTAAGAAATCAGTCAAAAAGGACTTTTAATCATAACAGAAACTTTTTCTACATAAACAGTGCATCATATATTTTTTACAGGTGCAAAACAGGATGATATACTTACACAAAATTTTCCAGAAATTATCTCAACAAGAAAACACTTATTTCCATTTATCACAACAAAAGCATATAAACTAAATTAAATAAAAACAGTAAAATAAACTTCTACCAAAACTACTTTCATATTTTTCCATAATAGATCTACTCATAATCAAGCTAGCAAAACTTAAAGCACTTCATTTGGACTTTTAAAACGAGCTACACAAAAATAACAAGCATTTCCGGAAAAATAAAAGTAAAAAGGAAAATGTTTGAACTCATCCCGGCCGCTGCGTGAACTTGGTCCATGGACCGGAGAGTGGCTGACGCGCGGGGTCCACGGGTCAACGGGACCCACCCGTCAGAGAGAGAGAAACAGGGGAGAGGGTTGACCGGCGGCTGCTCGCCGACGGTGAGGTTTCCGGCGGCGAGGCTAGGCTAGATAGATTCGTCTCGACGAGGCGCATCCAGTGGTGGTGTTGGTTTGGCCAGCGCACGGCTGTAGCACGCCGGCGGCAAGCGGCGGCGGACGGCGGCGGCGGCGACTCACGGCTATGCCGTTTCCGGCGGTGGCCGGAGAAATTGGGGAGGCAAAAGCTCCTACAAACCCTAGGGAAGCTACCAAGGGGGTTGGTTTGGCTCGGATGGCTCCAGGGAAGCTTGGCCACGTGAGCGGGCCGCGGCGGCGCCCATGGCGCTCGGCTGGGGAGAAGAGAGAGACGGGAGGCGGTAGCGTTGAGGCGGGCTAGTGTTCTCACCTTGCCTTGGCTCGGTGAGGCTCGAGGACGAGAGAGAGGAGGCAGTGGCGCTTAGGTCGGGGAGGAACGGCGTCGCGGGCTCAGCGGTGACGATGGCGTCCGCGGCGGCGCTCTTCGGACTCTGGCGTCAGCGAGGCTTGGCCGGAGGTGCGGAGGTGCGCACCGTGCGTCCGAGGCGAAGGCGAAGCTCGGTGCGGGAGGAATCGGACGGCGATGGACGGTGGTGGCTGGAACACGGTGGGGGTTTGTGCGGTGGCGCGCGGCGGCGAGGGCGAGCAGTGCTCTCGGCTCGCGTTCGTGGGAGAGGAGAGGGGAGAGCGAGAGCAATTGCGTGCGAGTGACGAGTGAGAGAGCGGAGAGAGGGGTGCGCTTGGGTTTTGGCTCTCCCGGGGCTCCGGCGGTCGTGGCGGGATCCGACGGCGCGGCGGGCGAGGCGGTGGCAGGGCGGTGGCGTGGGCGCTGCGGCCAAGACGAGCAAGGAGAGGGCGAGCGCGATTGCTTGCTTGCGCGGACACGCGAAGATCGAGCGGAGAGTGGCCGGCGAGGATTTGGCGCAGAGATGGGGCGCCACGCGGCAGGCCGGCCGGCGTACGACGCGGCCGTGTCGGCTGACGCGGCGCGACGCGCGGGCGGGGCGAGCGGCACGCGCGCGTGGGCCGGCGCGGCGGTGTGCAGCGCGGGAGCGGGCCGGCGCGGGTGTTGGCTGGGCCGGCGCGGGTGCTGGCTGGGCCGGCGCGGGTGCTGGCTGGGCCGGCGCTGCGCGGCGTGGAGCTGGGCTGGCGCTGCGCGGGCGAGCGGCGCGCGCGGGCGAGCGGCTGGCGCGGGCTGGGCCAAAAGGCCAGATGGGCTGGAAGTGGGGCGCAGGGAAAAATTCTTTTCCTTTTTCTTTTTCCAAAAATTTTCCAAAGTTTGACCACTCAAAAACAGTTTCAAAAACTCCAAACTAAGTTTTGACCCAAATATAAAAGTTGCTCGAAATAATTTTCTCTACAACTTTCATATAGGACACTTTTTCTGAAAACCATTTTTAAATCCTCCACATAAATAAAGCCAATTTTGATGTATAAACCTTTTTGTTTGATTTATTTTAATTTAACAAACTATTTTGAACTAGGTCAAAACTCCAACATGAAAAGCACTCTGCTCAACATTCTCTATTTTATGAACTCTTTGCCAAAGCAGATATCCACTTAAATCATCAAGTCAAATAGAAATCCAAAATCCAAATAGATAAACAAAAGGCAAAAAGCACTCTTATGCACATGAAATGATGCAATGCATTGCTTATGCTTCTTTAGCAGCTAAATGCAGTGCCTAATGCAGTGCTTGACACTAGGGTGTCATAGCCCTTCCCCTTAAAGAAATCTCGTCCCGAGATTTGAGTTACGTACCAATCTTTATAAAAAGCGGGATAGTTCACTTGCAAGTACTCCTCGGTTTCCCAAGTTGCATCGTTGGGTCCGTGATTGCTCCAGAGAATCTTGTAAGTCTTCACCGTTCGGTTATGAGTCTCTCGGGTCTTGGTGTCCAAAATCTCTTTGGGCTGTTCGTAGTACTCCAGATCCGATCTGATAGTGACATCTGGAATCCGAATTTCTTCTTGTTCTGGAACTTGAAGACACTTCTTCAACTGGGACACATGGAACACTGGGAAAACTGCGCTCATCTCTGGGGGTAACTGCACTTCATAGGCTACTTTTCCCTTTTTAGCTACAATCTGATACGGTCCCACATATCGAGGTGCTAGCTTTTTCTTAATTCCAAAACGTTGAACTTTTCTCATGGGTGAGACCTTAAGATAAACATAGTCTCCTACTTGAAATTCTAGGGGTCTCCTTCGTGTGTCAGCATAACTCTTTTGTCGGGATTGTGCTGCTTTGATATGTTGTTGTACCTTTTTCACAATCTCTTCAGCATCCTTTACATAATCTGACCCATAGGATCCTCGATCTCCTGACTCAACCCAATTTACTGGGGTTCTGCATCTTCGTCCATATAATACTTCAAAAGGTGCCATCTTTATACTTTCTTGGTAGCTGTTGTTATAAGAGAACTCGGCGAGGGGTAACCACTTCTCCCATGATTCTCCTGAAGATAGAACACAAGCTCGGAGGATATCTTCCAGAATCTGATTCACTCTCTCCGTCTGTCCTGCAGTTTGGGGGTGATAAGCGGAACTTCTTACCAACTTGGTTCCTAACCCCTTGTGCAACTGTTCCCAAAAACGTGCTATGAACTGGGGTCCTCTATCAGAAACAATCCTTTTCGGAACTCCATGCAACCTCAAAATATTCTGAATATACAGGTCTGCATACTGATGAGGGCGGTGTGTAGTCTTGACTGGTATGAAGTGAGCCACTTTAGATAACCGATCCACGACAACCCAGATAGAATCATTTCCTTTTTGAGTAGTGGGAAGACCGGTGATGAAATCCATACTGATTTCTTCCCATTTCCACTCTGGGATTGGCAACGGTTGTAATAATCCGGCAGGTCTCAGGTGTATAGCTTTTATCCTGCAGCAAGTATCACATCTGGCGACATAGGCCGCGACTTCTTTCTTCATCTTTGACCACCAATACCTGGTTCTCAAATCCTGGTACATCTTACTGCTTCCTGGATGAATAGATAACTTCGAATTGTGAGCTTCATTCAGAATTCTTTCTTTCAGCTATGTGTCCTTAGGAACAACCAACCTCTGATTATACCATAGAATTCCCTGTTCATCCGTTCTGAAGTTCAAAGAACTACTGGTTTCCAACCTCTTCTTAATCTGACAGATCTCTTCATCGGTCTTTTGTCCTTCGATGATGTCACTTTCTAAGGTGCACTGAAGAGTGATATTGTTCAGCATACCAGGGTGTATAAGGTTAAATCCATCTTCCAACAGTGGTTGTAGGGAGTTGCAATGAGTCTTGCGACTCAAGGCATCGGCTACAACGTTTGCTTTTCCGGGGTGGTAATGCACTTCAAGGTTGTAATCCTTAATCAACTCTAGCCGTCTTCTCTGCCTCATGTTCAACTCTGGCTGGGTGAAGATATATTTCAGACTTTTATGATCCGTGTACACATGACATAGATTTCCCATAAGGTAATGCCTCCAAATTTTGAGTGCATGCACGACGGCTGCTAATTCCAAATCATGAGTGGGGTAATTCTCTTCGTGTGGTCTCAACTGGCGAGAAGCATAGGCGATGACTCTTCCACTCTGCATGAGTACACATCCAAGTCCAATCTTGGACGCGTCACAAAACACATCAAAAGGTTCCTCCAAGTTTGGCTGAGCCAGAACAGGCGCGGAAGTCAACAACGTTCGCAGAGTGCGAAAAGCTGTTTCACACTCTAGAGTCCATTCGAACTTCTTATTTTTCTGCGTTAAACGGGTCATAGGTTTGGCTATTCTCGAAAAATCCAGAATAAACCGACGGTAGTATCCGGCCAAACCCAAAAAGCTGCGTACCTCATGTACGGTAGTGGGTGCTTGCCAATCCATAACTTCCTGTACCTTAGAAGGGTCCACAGAGATTCCTTCCTCTGAAAGGACGTGACCAAGGAAAGGTACCTTCTTCAACCAAAACTCATACTTGCTGAACTTAGCATACAACTTATGCTCTCTAAGCCGGGTCAGAACAACTCGTAGATGCTCAGCATGGTCCTTCTCATTCTCAGAGTACACCAAGATATCATCGATGAACACTACAACAAACTTATCCAACTCTGGCATGAAGACCGAATTCATCAGGTACATGAAATGTGCCGGTGCATTGGTTAACCCAAAGGACATAACTAAATACTCATAGAGTCCGTATCTGGTAGAGAAAGCTGTTTTTGGTACATCTTCTCTTCTGATCTTAATCTGATGGTATCCGGACCTCAAGTCGATCTTGGAGAACACTTTCGCCTTTGACAACTGATCAAACAAGACATCGATTCGGGGTAAAGGATATTTGTTCTTTATAGTTACTGCATTAAGCGGTCTGTAGTCCACGCACATCCTCAGAGTTTTATCTTTCTTCTTCACAAAGATAGCGGGGCATCCCCAAGGTGACGAACTAGGGCGTATCAAACCTTTATCCAAAAGCTCTTGCAACTGAACCTTAAGCTCTGCTAACTCTTTAGCGTGCATTCTATACGGTCTCCGTGATATGGGTGCCATTCCAGGGATTAACTCTATAGCAAACTCCACATCCCTATCTAGCGGTAGTCCAGGCAACTCATCAGGAAAAACATCTGGAAACTCACACACTATTGGGATTTCAGCTATCTGCTTTGCCGTGATATTAAACAACACTCCAATCTCATGAGGGTTTCAAGGTAACTTGAACTGAAAAGAAGATCCATTCCTGGGACTAACCATGGACACTACTCTTTCTGCGGTGTCTAGATTAACCTTCTAGAGTTTCATCCAACCCATTCCCAAGATTACATCCAGACCTAGACCAGGAATTACGATAGGATCCACTATGGCCTTCTTATCCCCAAAGGTCATTTCCACTCCCTTAGCCATTTTTCGCGCGGAGAGAACAGCTCTGGCGGATCTTATCTGATATCCCCGATCTAACTCTACCAACTCAAGATTACTTCTTAAAACAAAGTTCTCACTTTTGAAAGAATGCGATGCTCCAGAATCAAACAGCACAACTGCGGGGCATTGATTAACAAGAAAACGTACCAGCGGTGGCAGGCTCTCCTTCTGGCACTTCCTCCACGGTGGTGTGATGCACATGACCCGTGCGAGGTGGGGGCTGAGTGTACTGCTTCTTTGGGCGAGGGCACTGACGTGACAGGTGTCCAGTCTGACCACAGTTATAGCATGGACCAATCACATATGGGGTCTTGGGACCTCCTGCACTTCCTGCTTTGTTCTTGTTCTGCATCATGGGGGCGGTGTAGGGCTTCTGAAAACTAGGACGGGGACGGTTGGTAGTGCTCTTCCTCTGTGGGGGACGGTATCTTGCTCCTGTAACAGGCGGGCGATACGGGGTACGTGCTCCGAAAGGGGTCCTCTGTTGAGACGAACCTCCTTCGTTCGCACGACGGCGTGTCTCTGTCGCCAGCCGGCTGTCATTGGCCTCTTGATTGAGACAGTCACTGACGAAGTCACTGAAGGTGGTGCGGTGACTGTTGCCCATCTTGGAAAGCATGGCGGCACTCATGCCACGCTTAAAGCTTGCGATCTTCTTGGCCTCAGTGTCAACAAAGTCTGGGGCGTAGCGAGCTAGGTTGTTGAAACTGTGGAGGTACTCGGACATAGACCTGGTTCCCTGGGATAACCTCATGAACTCTGCAACCTTCATTTCCATCAAACCACTAGGGATGTAGTGGTTGCGCATAGCGGTGGAGAACTGATTCCAAGTGACACGTGCATTTGCTGGCAAGGATGCACGGTACTGGGCCCACCATAAACCAGCGGGTCCTTCCAACATGTGGGCGGCGTACTCCGCCTTGAGCTCCTCCGTCATACGAAGCAGATGGAACTTCTGGGTGATGGAGTTGAGCCACTCATCAGCCTCATGCGGTTCGGTGGCTTCCTTGAACACAAGAGGGCGAGTGTCCAAGAAGTCACGATAGGAGCTGTACTGGTTGGGCTCCGGGCCTTGGCGCTGTTGATGCTGTTGCGCTGTGTAGTTGGCGATATTGCGGAGGGTGGCCTCCATGTGCCTCTGCATCTCCTCCATGTTCCGTTGACTACCCAAGAACTGGCCGAAAAATGCTTCCGGCATCATCGGCGGCGGTGGGGGAGGTGACAGATTCTCCTCCTGTCCTGTCCCCCTATCCACGCTGGATGCGAGTGTGTGCCGGCATCTGCATATCCCATTAATAAGCAATCATTAGGTGATGTTACATTGATCATGAATAAATACTGCGCTGTACATAATTCGAAAATTTAGCACACGACCAAGTATAATTACTCATTTCCATACAACATCACAGAATAATTACTCGAATTTAGACATGCAAACGACGGATTTCCATAAAAGGTGCCGGATCGAAGTCCGGACTTTGTCCAAAAGCTTACATGCCATCAACATTTCAAACATAAAACCAACACATGTTTTGAGTGTTACATCACTTAGCGAGCAAGCTCAAGCTATACAAAAGAAAACGACTCCTAGCGAACCTAACGCTCAGACGTCTCCAGCGGCGGACGCGGCGTTCTCTACGTCGACGTCGATCATCGGCTCGTCAGCATGATCCTCCTCCGGTGGGGCGTCGGGACCAAAAACCTCTCCGTCCTGGGGATCCTGAGCCTCGGCGGCGGGAACCTCGGCAGCTGCTGGGGCGGCGGCCTCCTGTGCGGCATGATGCATCTGATGGACGGCCTCATGGAGCTGGTCGATGTAGGCCTGCTGTCCGTGGATCTGCTGTATCAACAGGTGGGCTCCCTCTCTGAGCTGGTCGAGCGCGGTGCGGGCCTCATCTCTCTGAAGAGCGGTGGTCAGGTACATTTGCTCTGCAACTGTCCTGGCAGTAGACTGTGCTGCTGCTGTGGTGCGGGCGTCGTCACGCTCAAGAGTGACCTGCTGAATCCTCTCCTGAAGGCGAGCAACCTCAGCGTCAAAGTCCTCCTGTAGCTTCCTCTTGCTCTGGTAGGTGGCGGTGAGGGTGAAGGACACGCTCTCTAGAGTGCGCTCCAAACTCTCACATACACCTAGCAAAGCTCCAGTGGCGCTCATCGCAGGCGTCTCCCAGTAGAACCTTTCTTCTGCACTTCCCGTCAGAACTGACTCCACGGTCTGCTTCCAACGTAATGGAAAAAGTGATCCACGGGGGAACACTCCTGCCATAGTGCTAGCTAGATCGGCGGGGAAGCGGACGATGATATCCTTCAACACGAGATATGCTGCCCTGTTGGCTCCATCCTTGGCACAGGTGCCTCTGGTGATCTCTGTCCACCCTGTCCAGTGAGGCTTGGCAGGCAAGGCTTTGACCTTGATCTCCACCATGACCAAGGAATCCTGCCCGTAGATCTCCTTCTGCCACGAGTACCTGGGCTCCTGTCCCTCCTCATAGCCCACGGCCTGCAGAATCCTCCAAAGGATGGTCGGCAACCCTGAAAGGTCCTAGTTTGGTTTTGGTAATTGAGTGACAACTTAGGTGGACTAATATGTGTTTGAAGTAAATTACACAGGTGATTAGTCCATAGGTGATCATGTGTGAGCAACATATGCCATAGAGGAGAATTGGCTTGGAGGATGTTGCAATGCTCATGCATGAAGATGAAGAAGGAGCTTAATGCATATGTGACATGACATGTGGTCATATGGCTAAGATGGAGAAGATCAAGGCAAGACTTGGCTTGATGGACCGGTTGCGAAGGTGAAGGGCAAGTTGAGGCTTTGAAGCCGTTGGTACCGAGTGTCGGGAGGCTTAAGCAAGACTTGGCGCCGAAGGACCGAAGCGATGGTGAAGAGCAAGTGATGTCAAGATCGATGGACCATGGAGGCCATGTGATGATATGAAGTGGATCATATCATTTGAAGATAGGTTGGTGCATGTGTTGCATCAACACCGAAGGAGATGGAATGGAATGCGCAAGGCAAAGGTATATTTGTAGGGCATTTCATTTCACCGGTCATAGGTGTGTAGAGAAGATTATGACCGGGTTTAGGATAGATGGCCGTACTATTAAGAGGAGCAAACTTGTTTGCATATCGGTCATCTAGTGCCACTTGAGCGATCTAACTTTGCGATGTTACTATGATCGAGTGGCGTGGTGAGTGCAAGTGAAAATCCTTTGAAAAATGATTGTGAAAATGCTAACACACTTGCACAAGATGATGAACACTTGGTGGTGTTAGCACATTTGCAAAGGAGAAGTTGTTGAAATAGTTTTGGATCAACTCAGAGATGGAAATGAAGTTTTCTGTGTGTTGTCGGTGGTACCGACCTGGGGGTGTCGGTAGTACCGACCCAGGAGGGCTGTTTGCAGCCTCTCTGGATGTGGCTCGTTTTTGGCCTGGCGGTGGTACCGCTATTACCTCGGTACTACCGCCGGCGGTGGTACCGACCAGGGGTCGGTGGTACCGTGGCCCTGAAGGGGTTTTGCGGAGCTCTCTGGAAGTGGCCAGTTTTGGCCTACCGGTAGTACCGCCATTACCTCGGTAGTACCGCGCTCGGTACTACCGACTCAAGGCCGGTGGTTGGCAAGTTTGCGGAGCTCTCTGAGTTGAGTGGAAGATGACCTGGCGGTGGTACCGCCATAGGGCCGGTACCACCGGGCTTGGAAGTACCGACCAGGGGGTCGGTAGTTCAAGAGTCAGGAGGAAGTTTTTGAATGCGTTCGAAAGTAGCCTGCCGGTAGTACCGCCATAGGGCCGGTACTACCGACCTCGGAGGTACCGACCAGAGAGTCGGTGCTTCGCCTAAAACAGCGGGCCTTGTGGTAACGGCTAGTTTGACTAAGCCGGTAGTACCGCCCAGGAAGGGTCGGTACTACCGACCGAGGCGCAGGAAAGGGGAAACGGCTAGTTGGCCGCTCCCCTCTATAAATAGGAGTTGAGGCCGGCTTAGGGCCGGCGGCTGAGCACTCCAAAGCCTTGGTGGCTTGAGTGGATGTGCCTGGGAGCCCTCTAACTCGCTTGTGCTTGCTAGTGCGCGAATCTATTGCGAGTGAGCGATTCTAGTGCGTTGCTTTGAGAGATAGCATCGAGTGGCACTAGGTGTTCGAGTTGCAAGCCGGTGGTGCTTATTACTCTTGGAGGTTGCCACCTCCTAGACGGCTTGGTGATCGAGTCTCCGTCGTGAAGCCCGCGTGAAGATTGTGCGTGGCTCCGGAGAAGGATTGTGAGGGGCATTGTGCTCGCCCCGCGGGGATCGCGAAGAGCAACTCTAGTGGATTGCGCGTGTCATTGAGTTACCCTCACTTGTGGGTGAGTTCTTGCGGCGCTCGAGTGTCGAGCTAGGTGTGGTGCCTATTAGCCGCCGAACTACCAAAGTGTGTGGTCGACACAACGGGGACTAGCTTGGTGGCAACCAAGTGAACCTCGGGAGAAAAATCACCGTGTCAACTTCGTGTTCATCTTCTCGGTGGTTTGCAAACTCTTTTCACTAGCTTGTATTTACTTGTTCATATACATGTGCTAGTTGCTCTTATGATTAGTTAGCTTGTGTAGCTTGCTAGTTACCTTCCTTGCTTGTGTAGCATAGAAGTTGATCCCATGAGTGACTAGTTGACTTGTAGTCTTGCTAGTCACATTGCTTAGTTTGTGTAGCTAAGTTGAGCTCTCTAATTTGGCTTGTGTAGCCTTGTTATTGAGCATTGCTAGTGAGCTTAGGAGCTTTGTGCTTTGCTTACTAGATTGTGTAGGAGCTCCCCCTTGGTTGAAGTACTAGTTGCTTAGGTTTGTGTGACCTTGCATCTAGAATTGATTAGGTGAGCTCTAACTAGCCCGACACCTTATTTGCTTTGTTTAGGATCTTTTATAAGGTGTCATAGAGTATAAGTAGAGGGGTGTAGTCTTGGCTAGACCGATAGATTTAATTCCGCATTTGTTTCGGTTAGCCATTCCGCTGCAATTAAGTTTAAGTTTTTAGAAAAGACTATTCACCCCCCCTCTAGTCCGCCATCTCGACCCTTCAATTGGTATCAGAGCAAGGTCTCTCATTTGTGGTCTTCACCGACCCGAGAGGATGGCGTCTAGTGGGCTAGATAATGTGTGTGATACACATATTTTTGATGGCACACACTTTGCACAATGGAAACACCATATGCTTGATCATTTTCGTGCAAAGGGGCCAAAGTTTTGGTGGATTATCACTAGTGGTCTCACTCATGTTTTGGACCATAGAAATCTCACCAAAGCTCAAAAGGATCTCTTTGAACTTGATGCAAATGCTTATTGTTATCTAATGGATGCATTGAGTTTTGAGTTGTTTTATAAGATCAACTCCAAAGGGACCGCCCATGAGATGTGGGAATCCATCAAGACCACCTTCGGTGATCCCTCCACGTTTGATGATGGCAAGTTCATAAAGGAGGATGAACCGGTGGTACATGAGGATGTTGAGCATGACCGCAACATAGTTGTTGTGGAAGATTGCTCCACCTCATGTTCAAGTGATGCAAACAATGAAAATACTTCAAGCACACTTGACAAGATGGAAGATGATGCCTCAAGTGATGCAAGTGATGATTCAACCTCAAGCACACTTGATGGTAATAATGGTACATGCTCCAATGATGATGCTACTACAAGCTCTCCAACATCATCATATTGCTTCATGTCACAAGGTGACACTAAGGTATCAAATTGCAATATGATTAATCATGATTCCTATGATGAGCTTGTTAGTAGACTTGCTAGCATGACCATTGCTTTAGAAAATGAGTTAGCTAAAAATGCAAAATTGACATTAGAAAACTCATTTCTAAAGAATGCATGTGAACAACAAAATCATTTACTTTATGTTACTACTTGTTCACATGATGAGCTTAAATTGACTCATGAGGAACTATGTGTTACTCATGATAATTTGGTAAAAGACCATGCTTTTCTCACTAGTAAGCTTTCTATTGAACAAATTAAAACTAGTGAGAGCTCATCACATGGGACAATTGATCAATCGCATACTTGTGCTAACCCTTGTGATGAAGAAAAGAAGCATGTATCCACCTCTTGTGAAGATTTATTATCTATGCCATGTTCTTCACAATTAGATGCTTGTTCTACTTCTTTGTCTTGTGAGACTAACCTTTTGAAGGAGAACAATGAGCTCAAAAGTGAAGTGAAGAACTTGAGCAATAAGTTAGAGAGGTGGTGTAGATCAAAAGTCACCCATGAGCACATGATGAAGAATCAAAGAAGCTATGGTGACAAGAGTGGCATTGGCTTTAACAAAAGCAATGCCAAGGGCAAGAAAATGAGGAAGCAAGAAGAAAAGAAGCTATCTCATTTCATGTGCTATCAATGCCATGAAATGGGACATCTTGCAAAAGCTTGCCCCAACAAGAAGAAGCCCCAAGCTCAAATCAAGAACAACCATCATGATGGTGACTTGATGAAGAAGAAGAAAACAAGAAGGGGCGGAAGAGCAAGGCATCCAACTCATATCCATGATGCCAAGATGATGATGAGCAAGAATGAAGAAAAGGAGAAAGATTTGGCTCACATCAAGTGCTACAAGTGTGATGACATGGGACACTTTGCCTCGAAGTGTCCTAACAAGCTTGAGAAGAAGGCTCAAGCAACTCATGAGAGGCAAGGCAATGAGAAGCAACAAATGAGCAAAGAAGAGAAGGCTCAATCAAAAAGAAGTTGCTACTCATGCCGGGAAAGGGGACACATGGCTCATTCATGTCCCCTAGGTATGACCCCTAAGCCTATTTCAATTATTAATGATTCTATGCTTAGGAAGGATGAAAATGGTACCTCTAAGGCTACTATTGCAACTCATCCCGCTACTCATACTAAGGCTATGCCTAAGTATGTTGCTCCTAACTTGAGAGGACCCAAACTAGTTTGGGTACCATCAAAAAGTGGATGAATGTGTGTAGGTACCATGGCATTGGAGACTTGATTCAATTGATTTCATATTGTTCATTATATGATTGAGTCAAGTAATGAAGCTTAGTGCTATCCAAACCCAATGCCAAGACAAAAGAGTGAAGTCCAAGTGCCACAACATACAAGTGCAAAAGGTCAAGTTGTGGTGGTTGATTGGATATATTTAAAGGCTTGCAAATGTTAGATGAAGAAGCTTGCTATTTCATGATCATGAGCTACTAGGTATATCTCTAGTTGATCATGTTATTTTAGATGCATATGAGATGATTGAATTGGATATATATATGCATAAGTTGCTTGCTATAAGATGATTGAATGGATAAATTGCTTAGTGATCAAAATTGAGTTAGTTTGAATGGATATGTTCATGAGACTTCTTTTAGTAAGTGATTTGAATGGATATATGTCTTGTGAGAGTATTCAAACATGTTAGCTCAAGTTTGATTCATATTGGTAGAGTATAGCTCAATTGCTCAAAGTTGTCAAAAAACTGAAATCTGAGCTAGCTGTGATAATAGCCATGTTTGAATGACCAAATCTATTTGGATTGGCTTGAAATTTGGTACACATGCTCTACACTTGTGATATTAGTCGCTGTGCAAAATTCATGATTATTGGATAAGATGTACTTTGGTTTTGGAGTAGATCTTGTCAACTATTGTGCAGCAGTTTTCAGCATGTAGTACTATGGAAAGAATTGAAATCTGGTAGCAATCTAGAAAGCCAATGAAGCTCAAATTTTTATGGCTGCTAGAACACTTAGAGAGGCACATCTCCACCAAATTTCATAGTCATTAGACTTATATTTTGGGAGATATGCATGTTTCTTTGAGAAGGACAGAATCTGCCAAAAAGTGACAAATATTGGATTGATTTAGAGTCACTTTGATTGAAAGGCCCTCAAGTTGGAATCATGTTTATAAGTGGGTTGAGGGACCTATGTTTGGTTTTGAGATGAGCTAGAAGTATGGCAAATATGAGTACAAGTTCATGTGATTGGGAAGTGTATTTGGCACACATTTGGTACTCAAATTGAAGATCAAGACGAACATCAAGATGAAGATAAAGATCAAGCTCTAGTATCAAATTGAAGATCATTTGGAAGAAAGAAAAGGACTCAAAGAGGAATTCAAAGTCACATTTTCAAGAAGAGTTTAATTGGATCAATCAAACAAGGTCAATTCAAGTGAGTATCAAGGATGGTTCTTTGGAGAGAGGTCACTTCTCCCTTTTGTAGGGGCTTGCCGCCTTTGGTAGGTTAACCAAGTATGATACTTGGAAGGCTAATATGGAAGTGGTGATTCAAAGGATATTTGAGATGCTTAGTTGAAGCAATGAAAGGATTGACCAAGCAAAGCAAGCAACATGCAAGATAGTAAAGCAAATCATGACAATTCAAGTGGTACTCATATGCAAGCTATGTTCAAATGAAGAAGCAAGCCAACCACAACAAGATAGCGCACTTAACTCATATGGGTGAAGATGGATTTCATCAATTGGTATCATTTATTTGGTATCTATCTATTGGTCTTCACCATGGACTTCACATTGCTATTTGGAGCTTAATTGGAATCAAATGACTATCCTCTACTCCAAGATAGCAAAGGTATCATTGTAATGTGCATGATCATATTCATCCCTTACTAGTATGCGGTTAGTGCATATAGTACATGCTCAATAGGATCATGCATAACAATTGAAAAGTTTAAATTCATAGCCTACCACTATTGCTTGTTTGATTATATGATCTAGTGGTTAGTATATGAGTTTGTTCATGAGCTAGTGAACCCAAGTACTTGATCTAGAAGATGAACATTCAAGTGTCTAATTCAACATGAGTAAGATAACCATTGAAAGATGTGTGAAGAAGCTTACTCTAGAGCAAACCGAGTTAGATATCTTGTGCAATATTGCCTAGTTCAAGTCACAAATGAGAAGCTCATGAAGATGACAAGAGTTCAAGAAAAAGACAATAATGCCAATGGATATCAAGTTTCAATTTTCATTCAATTGGTATCCTACAAGACTTCAAGTGATCCTCAACTTTAAGTGATCAATTCAAGCAAACATCCCTCACCATCAAGAGCTCAAGTTTATCAAGTGGATGACCCATGCTATGACATAAGGGAGGTGCCCCACCTATTGGTATCAAGGTCAAAGATCCTACACATGGTGTCATTCCAACACATATGGTGGTGTCCATAAAAAATGAAGACTCAAGTATCAACCATCTACCCTAGTCCAACTCTTTGTATCAAGAGAAGCATACCTTTTGTGGTCATTGATGACAAAGGGGGAGAAATTGTGGCAAAGATATGTCATTTATGATATGTCAAGGACAAAGGGGAGAAGTCAAGAAAAGAAGATGGACATGGATCAAGAGGGAGCAAGATTGAAGGATCAAAATTCTTGGACAATGAGAGCACACAAGTAGGGGGAGCAAGCTCATGAACTTGGTTGTTGCATTTGATATGTGCATAATCATGTGCTTGCTTGCATTGCATAAGTTTTAAAATTTTATATGCATGCTTGTGTGGTGTATGCTAGTTATAGGATTTAATTGATGAATTGATAACTAGCATGCATAGGTTAATAGCTAGACTTGTGCTTTTAATGCAAAACTAGACTCTTGCTATTAATGTTGATCTCACGGGGTTTTCTAGTTTTTATAATGTCTAGCTACTCTTCGATGCTAAGGATGAATCAAAATGTGGTATGCACGCTTCAAAGGTAAAATTTCATCATGTATACCTTAGCATCACTTAGTAGTGCTAACACTCCCACAAATTTCATATTTATGCATGTGTGCAAGCTTGAAACCAAACCATTTGAGCACACATGTAGGGGGAGTTAACACTACAAAGTTGGGTTGTATGGTGCTTATCCAAATTCTCTTATATGGTCTTAACGTTGGATAAGTAACATAGAATCCAAAGAGCTTAATTTCCATATCTTTGTAGAGTTGTCATCAATTACCAAAAAGGGGGAGATTGAAAGGTCCTAGTTTGATTTTGGTAATTGAGTGACAACTTAGGTGGACTAATATGTGTTTGAAGTAAATTACACAGGTGATTAGTCCATAGGTGATCATGTGTGAGCAACATATGCCATAGAGGAGAATTGGCTTGGAGGATGTTGCAATGCTCATGCATGAAGATGAAGAAGGAGCTTAATGCATATGTGACATGACATGTGGTCATATGGCTAAGATGGAGAAGATCAAGGCAAGACTTGGCTTGATGGACCGGTTGCGAAGGTGAAGGGCAAGTTGAGGCTTTGAAGCCGTTGGTACCGAGTGTCGGGAGGCTTAAGCAAGACTTGGCGCCGAAGGACCGAAGCGATGGTGAAGAGCAAGTGATGTCAAGATCGATGGACCATGGAGGCCATGTGATGATATGAAGTGGATCATATCATTTGAAGATAGGTTGGTGCATGTGTTTGCATCAACACCGAAGGAGATGGAATGGAATGCGCAAGGCAAAGGTATATTTGTAGGGCATTTCATTTCACCGGTCATAGGTGTGTAGAGAAAGATTATGACCGGGTTTAGGATAGATGGCCGTACTATTAAGAGGAGCAAACTTGTTTGCATATCGGTCATCTAGTGCACTTGAGGGCGATCTAACTTTGCGATGTTACCTATGATCGAGTGGCGTGGTGAGTGCAAGTGAAAATCCTTTGAAAAATGATTGTGAAAATGCTAACACACTTGCACAAGATGATGAAACCTTGGTGGTGTTAGCACATTTGCAAAGGAGAAGTTGTTGAAATAGTTTTGGATCAACTCAGAGATGGAAATGAAGTTTTCTGTGTGTTGTCGGTGGTACCGACCTGGGGGTGTCGGTAGTACCGACCCAGGAGGGCTGTTTGCAGCCTCTCTGGATGTGGCTCGTTTTGGCCTGGCGGTGGTACCGCTATTACCTCGGTACTACCGCCGGCGGTGGTACCGACCAGGGGTCGGTGGTACCGTGGCCCTGAAGGGGTTTTGCGGAGCTCTCTGGAAGTGGCCAGTTTTGGCCTACCGGTAGTACCCGCCATTACCTCGGTAGTACCGCGCTCGGTACTACCGACTCAAGGCCGGTGGTTGGCAAGTTTGCGGAGCTCTCTGAGTTGAGTGGAAGATGACCTGGCGGTGGTACCGCCATAGGGCCGGTACCACCGGGCTTGGAAGTACCGACCAGGGGGTCGGTAGTTCAAGAGTCAGGAGGAAGTTTTTGAATGCGTTCGAAAGTAGCCTGCCGGTAGTACCGCCATAGGGCCGGTACTACCGACCTCGGAGGTACCGACCAGAGAGTCGGTGCTTCGCCTAAAACAGCGGGTCTTGTGGTAACGGCTAGTTTGACTAAGCCGGTAGTACCGCCCAGGAAGGGTCGGTACTACCGACCGAGGCGCAGGAAAGGGGAAACGGCTAGTTGGCCGCTCCCCTCTATAAATAGGAGTTGAGGCCGGCTTAGGGCCGGCGGGCTGAGCACTCCAAAGCCTTGGTGGCTTGAGTGGATGTGCCTGGGAGCCCTCTAACTCGCTTGTGCTTGCTAGTGCGCGAATCTATTGCGAGTGAGCGATTCTAGTGCGTTGCTTTGAGAGATAGCATCGAGTGGCACTAGGTGTTCGAGTTGCAGCCGGTGGGTGCTTATTACTCTTGGAGGTTGCCACCTCCTAGACGGCTTGGTGATCGAGTCTCCGTCGTGAAGCCCGCGTGAAGATTGTGCGTGGCTCCGGAGAAGGATTGTGAGGGGCATTGTGCTCGCCCCGCGGGGATCGCGAAGAGCAACTCTAGTGGATTGCGCGTGTCATTGAGTTACCCTCACTTGTGGGTGAGTTCTTGCGGCGCTCGAGTGTCGAGCTAGGTGTGGTGCCTATTAGCCGCCGAACTACCAAAGTGTGTGGTCGACACAACGGGGACTAGCTTGGTGGCAACCAAGTGAACCTCGGGAGAAAAAATCACCGTGTCAACTTCGTGTTCATCTTCTCGGTGGTTTGCAAACTCTTTTCACTAGCTTGTATTTACTTGTTCATATACATGTGCTAGTTGCTCTTATGATTAGTTAGCTTGTGTAGCTTGCTAGTTACCTTCCTTGCTTGTGTAGCATAGAAGTTGATCCCATGAGTGACTAGTTGACTTGTAGTCTTGCTAGTCACATTGCTTAGTTTGTGTAGCTAAGTTGAGCTCTCTAATTTGGCTTGTGTAGCCTTGTTTTTGAGCATTGATAGTGAGCTTAGGAGCTTTGTGCTTTGCTTACTAGATTGTGTAGGAGCTCCCCCTTGGTTGAAGTACTAGTTGCTTAGGTTTGTGTGACCTTGCATCTAGAATTGATTAGGTGAGCTCTAACTAGCCCGACACCTTATTTGCTTTGTTTAGGATCTTTTATAAGGTGTCATAGAGTATAAGTAGAGGGGTGTAGTCTTGGCTAGACCGATAGATTTAATTCCGCATTTGTTTCGGTTAGCCATTCCGCTGCAATTAAGTTTAAGTTTTTAGAAAAGACTATTCACCCCCCCTCTAGTCCGCCATCTCGACCCTTCAAACCCCGAAAGTTAGGGACAAGAACGTCTTCCGGGTCAGCTTGTTGGCAAGCGGTGACGCGGAAACTCCTCTGCCTCCGGTGGCCGTACGAGCGGTCAGCTTAGTCCGGGCCATCTGTAGTATAGAAACAAAAAAGGTTTCGGAATTCGTGAGACGGATATTTAGTTGGCAAATTTTATAGAAAAAGGACAATTTTAATTAAGGGAGGAAATGTAAATGCATGGAATCTAAAACATGATGCACTGATCGTACTACGTTCTCACTCACTATATGACTCGTAAGTCCTCAGTTCTTAGTCTGGTGGCAAGAACGAAACTCAGCTGCGTTACTACACGTTTCTACTCGTTCGCTAGTTAGTGACCTGCAGAAGATTCATTTCAGCCAAGGAAATTACAATGATAAAACAATGGTATTGGCAATATGCGCAAAAATACATAGAAGCCAACACTAAACACAATGCACCAACATAGAAAACACCCTTGAAAAACATTGATACCCTCGTATGTGTCCGTGTGGAGCTCGCACATACTTGGTATAAGAACTCTCACCTAGACCGACGGTTGACAGTCATGCTCTCACATCTCACAAAAATCATTTTATGCATGTTTTCGCGATCGACGCATTCTCTTTTTTCCCGAGAATGGACCAGCAAATAAAAGATCCAACATGAAGCAAAACCCTGAACCTGTTAGCAGTTAAGCCACCCGAATCCAAAGTATAGGCTTAAGGACGAGACTGGGCACACTTAGTAATCGAAAATAGTTTTGAAAGTAGTTTTGAAATACCCCATTTAGTTTGAAAATAAATCTCTACGGAGGTAATCAACTTGAACCATGCTCCGATACCAGACTGTGGCGGAACCGTCCTGATTATAAGAGTTCAAGTACTGTCTTAGTCAAATCCGTCTGACTTTGACTCATACTTGATCCCATATAACACCCGGTAGTCCGGAAATCTCGAAGGATTTCTATCATCGTACATCATACAGGATCGCATCGTTCAAGGATTACATTCGTAAAGATACAACACAGAGAAACGAAAACCGAATTTGAAATATCAGAGTGCGAATTTAAAACGGAGTTATTACAATACTGAATTTAAAAGTGCGGAAGCTGAAATAGTTTGAAACACGACACTACACATGTGGCCCAAATAAAACCCTCACACAACTCACTCTTCCTTTTTAGATAATGTGCCACTAGAAGTCTCATACCAGCAAAAGAAAAAGGGAAGCTTCTGGACGACCCTGCCCGGGGCCTACCTACTCCTCATCACCTTCCACTGGGTAGAGGCAGTGCTTACAATAGCCGAAGTAGACCTGGCCATCTGCAACAACGGGATAAACCCTGAGTACGGGAATGTACTCAGCTAGACTTACCCGTCCAACTGAAAATAAAGACTCCAAGGGTATGCAAGGTCTTTGGGTGGAGCTGAGATCTTTAGTTGCGAAAAGCACAAATTCAGATAGGAGGTAATTAATGATAATGATGAGCTGCCATTTTTAGACCTATTCTTTAAACTCTAGGTTGTTCACCTATACTGGAGCACTCACTTGAATCTATCAATCAATAATATAACCATATCCGTTGATTTATCCACCATTTTAGTTGAACCTTTAAACATCACATGAAGTTGTATCGTGATGAAGCTCGCCATAGTATCCCACTAAAGGGGGGGGGAGACGCGACTCGAATCGAATTCCAAACCAGCTGGTGAAAGACCTTTAATACCAGCCCACCACTTTTCCCGTCGGGTCCATGCATGGGCAACCGCTCGATGCTTGTTCGTGGTGGTAATCGTCGCGGTTCAAGCACGGACCGCCCAATGGACGAACCTGGCGATCCCGCGCCTCGGCGGAAATTAATCCATAGAGGGCAGCAGAGGCGCGGACGACGCGGAGAAACCGGCCCGAACAGCTTCTAACCGGCTTTGGGGTCGATGATTACGGCACCGACATATCCCTAAGTAAAAGGGCGCGTTCAAAAATGAATGAGGGCCAACATCGATACAAACCTACACGATCCAACGGACGGACTGCCCCAAGTTTCCAACTTGTGCCTGCCTCCAGTTGACCGTATTTCACTACCACTCAGGTTCTTTCCACGATAGCAAATAAGCCAACCGTGATCCGGTAACACCCACCAGGGGGTAATACGGAAACATCCTTAACTACTACTTTTATTTAGCAGACTAAGCAATTCTATATGATAAATAAGTATAGGATAATAAGGCAGGTGTAAACAATAATCAAGGAAGGGTAATGCAAACAATTAGGATTCAATCAACTCCTATACTTAATGCATCACAATATAAAGGACTCAAGTACTTTAATTATAAAAACTAGGAGACTTAGAATGCTCCGGGGCTTGCCTTGGGAGAAGACTAGGGCCTCGTGGGAGGGGCACTCAGGCAAGTTAGTGTCGCTTGCGGGGTCGGTTTCCTCGGCTTGTTGAAGCTCCGGGATCTCCTGCTCGACGTTTGTTTCCGACTCCTGGTCTTGTTCCGGAACTGTCGATCCTATTGTATGCGGTAAAACGAACAATTAATGCGGGGTGCGAGATATGGCGGTATGAAGGGAACGTTTCTTGCAAACCAACAAAACCAACATGTTGAACCACTTTTGACATTGAGACAAATACTTATTTATTTCATAAAACAAAATCCATTTATTCACCTATTTCTTATTTAATAATTCAAAAGAAAATCGAGTTTGAACTGCAAGTGCAATTTTCTGGATTCAGAAAAATCCACAAAAATTTCAGAAGGCAAATAACACTCACTACTTCACTGAACAATTTTTAACCAAAAATAAAATACAGAACTGCAGAGATACAAAAATAACAAGTAAACTGCTCAAAAAGATGCTTTGAAACTAACTGTTCATTCAAATGTGTCAAACAGCAGATTTCATATTTCCTAGCTTCTTCTACTCATACACATCCTACTGTAGAGAACTTGTGGTCAGAGCAAAACATACAAGCCTACACAAAAAAACAAATCTATCCCAATTTTAAACCATTTGAACTACAAACACTACTGGAAAAGGGTGCTAAACTCAACTTCACATTTTTCCCAGATTCTACTCCATAATTCATGTTTATAAAGAAAGTTTCATGAACAGAAACATTATATTATTTCTACATGAATTTCCAAAGGAAAACACAAAAAAGTACATTTGTAAAGCAACTTCATATTTCTCCATACAACAGCTCATGCTTGCATTTTTCTTAGCTGAACATAGCACTCAGAAGACTACACCATTTTTCATGTTTTATTTCGACCACATATAAAACATCTTAATATTTATTCTAAGAAATCAGCCAAAAAGGACTTTTAATCATAACAGAAACTTTTTCTACATAAACAGTACATCATTATTTTTACAGGTGCAAAACAAAACAGAATGGTATACTTACACAAAATTTTCCAGGAATTATCTCAACCAGAAAAAACTTATTTCCATTTATCACAACAAAAGCATATAAACTAAATTAAATAAAACAACAGTAAAATAAACTTCTACCAAAAATACTTTCATATTTTTCCATAATAGATCTACTCATAAGCAAGCTAGCAAAACTGAAAGCACTCCATTTGGACTTTTAAAACGAGCTACACAAAAATAACAAGCATTTCTAGAAAAATAAAAGTAAAAAGGAAAATGTTTGAACTCATCCCGGCCACTGCGTGAACTTGGTCCATGGACCGGTGAGTGGCTACGTGCGGGGTCCATGGATCACGGGACGACGACTCCAGACCGGCAGAGAGAGAGAAGAAACAGGGGAGAGAGGGTTGAGGCGGCGGCTGCTCGCCGACGGTGAGGTTTCCAGGGCGGCGAGGGCTAGGCTAGATAGATTCGTCTCGACGAGGCGCATCCAGTGGTGGTGTTGGTTTGCCAGCGCACGGCCGTAGCGCACGGCGAGCGTACCGTGCCGGCGGCGAGCGAGGGCTGGAACGGCGGTGGCGACTCACGGCTATGCCGTTTCCGGCGGTGGCCGGAGAAATTGGGGGAGGCAAAAGCTCCTACGAACCCTAGTGAAGCTACCAAAGGGGTTGGTTTGGCTCAGATGGCTCCAGGGAAGCTTGGCCACGTGAGAGGGCCGCGGCGGGCGGGTGCCATGGGCGCGGCCGGGGGAGAAGAGAGAGACGGGAGGCGTAGTGTAGCGTTGAGGCGGCTAGTGTTCTCACTTGCCTGGCTCGGTGAGGCTCGAGGGACGAGAGAGAGAGGATGGGCAGTGGCGCTAGGTCGGGGAGGAACGGCGTCGGCGGGCTCAGCGGTGGACGATGGAGTCAGTGGCGGCGCTCTCCGGACTTTGGTGTAAGCGAGGCTTGCCGGAGGTGCGGAGGAGGTGCGCACCGTGCGTCCGAGGCGAAGGCGAAGCTCGGTGCGGGAGGAATCAGACGACGATGGAGGGTGGGTGGTGGGGGGAAACACGGTGGGGGTTTGTGTGGTGGCGGCGCGGCGGCGAGGGCGAGCAGTTGCTCTCGGCTCGCGTTCGTGGGAGAGGGAGAGAGGGAGAGAGACGTGCGAGAGCGTGCAGAGCAATTTGTGGTAGTGAGAGAGTCGGGACGAGAGAGGGAGAGATAGAGGTTAGGAAGGGTGCAGCGGGGGAGAAGGTGGATCCTTGGCTCGTGGCCAGGGAAAAGAAGGAGCGGAGGAGAGCATGTGGGACTCTCGGACGACGGTGGGGTGGGCGAGGCGGCAGGGCGGGGATGCAGCGTGGCGGCGCTGAGGGCGGCCACTGACGAGCCAGGAAGGGCGAGGCGATGGCTCGCTTGGCGAGAGTAGCGCGAGGGACTCTTGCGCGAGAAGAAGAGAGATGAGGCCAGAGGGGGCGAGTCGCGGGGAGGAGAGATGGGGCACACGAGGCAACGACAGCGGACGGCGCGCCGGGGAGAAGCGGAGCGGCGGCTGAGGGAGGCAGGAAGGGAGGAGAGTCACCCGCGGGCGGGTGAGGAGAGGTAGCGCGGTGGGTACGGGAGCGAGCTGGGCGAGCGGGCAGGCGGCGGGGGGCTGGCGCGAGAGCGGGCCGGCGGAGTGCGCGGAGGGAGGGGGCCGGCGCTGCGGTGAGGGAGCGGCGGGCGGGAGGCGCGCGCGGCTTCTGCGAGGGCTTCGAGCGCGGCTAGCGGCTGGCGCGGGCTGGGCAAAAGGCCAGATGGGCTGGAAGTGGGGCGCAGGGAAAAATTCTTTTCCTTTTTCTTTTTCCAAAAATTTTCCAAAGTTTGACCACTCAAAAACGTTTCAAAACTCCAACTAAGTTTTGACCCAATATAAAAGTTGCTCGAAATAATTTTCTCTACAACTTCATATAGGACACTTTTTCTGAAAACCATTTTTAAATCCTCCACATAATAAAGCCAATTTTGATGTATAAACCTTTTGTTTGATTTATTTTAATTTAACAAACTATTTTGAACTAGGTCAAAACTCCAACATGAAAAGCACTCTGCTCAACATTTCTATTTTATGAACTCTTTGCCAAAGCAGATATCACTTAATCATCAAGTCAAATAGAAATCCAAAATCCAAATAGATAAACAAAAGGCAAAAAACACTCTTATGCACATGAAATGATGCAATGCATTGCTTATGCTTCTTTAGCAGCTAAATGCAGTGCCTAATGCAGTGCTTGACACTAGGGTGTCACAGACCAGATCGGTCAAATGGGCTTTATCAGCCTATACTTGATCAAAAAATCGTCCTTACAAGAGAAGGATCCACATATTTAGCGCCGGATTCAGTATTCATCATAACCATAAGGCCTCCCGACCAGGGCCACCTGGGCGGGCATAACCTGAGTGATCGGACACCCAAAATGATCAGGCCCATTTTAACTTAGAACACCCGATCTCTTAAGAGACAAATTCGACCCTAATATTACAGGTCGAATACCTTTTTTAAATTCATCTTCATCTGGGACATTTTCGAGTGTCAACACTTTCAAGCCTCTAACTAGATCATGTTTAATCAATCTATGCAATTGCTTCATGCCAACATGACCAAGTCTTCTATGCCATAACCAACCCATGCTGGATTTGGTGAATAAACAAGTTGATACTTGAGCTTCACTAGTGTTGAAATCAACTAAGTATAGGTTCTCATATCTAAAGCCTTTGAAGATCAAGTTTGAGCCATCTACACTTATGATCTCTACATCATCAACCCCACATATGCATTAGAATCCAAGATCACACAATTGAGCCACAGATAGCAAATCAAAGTTGAAGCTCTCAACTAGCAACACATGGATATGCTCATGTCATTGGATATTGCAATCTTACTAAGCCTTTAACTTTGCCTTTGCCATTATCACCGAATGTAATACTATCAACTCTATTATCATCATTCTTGTTGATTGAATTGAACATTCTTGCATCTCCGGTCATGTGTTGAGTGCACCCACTATCAAGCACCCAATGCCTTTCTCTGGCTTTATAATTGACCTACAAGAAAATATCAATTCTTTTTAGGTACCCAAACTTGCTTGGGTCCTCCAAGGTTAGTTACTAAGCTTTGGGGCACCCAAATTGCCTTCTTCTTTGGGCCAACAATGGGGGCACCAATAAACTTAGCTTTTACACCATGAACACTCTTGGTAAGCAAATAATAAGAATCAAATTGAATTGAGGATACATTAGCATTTTTGTCCTTGTTCTTGCAATATTGCTCTATGTGCCCGGATTGCTTGCATCTATTGCAAAACCGACTATTGCTCCTCACAAAATTTGTCTTGTGAGTGACAAAGGCCACCTTGCCATTCTTGGGGGTATAGCCCAATCCCTCTTTGTTGAGAGAAAAGCGTTGGCTACCCAAGCACTTTAGCAAGCGGGCATCTTCACCATAGGCATTGCCTAAGGCACGAGTGAGCTCATTGACCTCCTTCTTGAGGGTCTCATTTTCCACCCTTAATGAGGCATCACAAGTGAAACCATCACTCATAGAAGGAGTAGTGGTGGTAGATGAGCTACATGAAGGATTAGTAGGAGCAACAACAATAGGAGTATAGAAGGATTCATCAAGTATATCACAAGTTACTCATATGTGACATGTTGGAACAATGTCCTCAACCTTGACTTGATCAAGGATGGAGGAGTGAGCCTTCTCAAGCTTGGTGTGAGCCTTGCCAAGCTTCTCATGGGCTACCTCTAGCCTCTCATGAGTAGACTTGAGCTCATCAAGGGATTGCTCAAGAGCACTAAACTTCTTGCGTAATTCCTTGCACTCCTTCCTCTTCATCTCAAAGCAAGTGTGAGCTTGCTCCAACATGTCCATCAGGTCCTCCTTTGAGTGCTCCTCATCCTCATCACTTTCACTATCCCTCTCATCATCGGATTGTACCTTTGTTGGCTTAGCCATGAAGCATGATGGAGTGTCAAAGAGAGAAAACTTGTTGTTGATTGCAATACTTGCAAGTGCCTTCTTCTTGGTGCTCTTCTTGTAATCATCATCACTTGAATCTTCACTATATCGGATGATGCATCACTATCCCATGTGACAACATATGAGCCACCCTTCTTCTTCTTGAAGCTCATTTTCTTCTCTTTCTTCTCCTTCTTATCTTTTTTCTTCTCATCTTCATCATTATCACTATTGTAGGGACAATCCGCTACAACATGATCCTTACTCTTGCACTTGTAGCATTTTCTCACATATTCTTTGCTCTTGTTGTTGTCTCTTCTCTTCCTTGCACCATAGCCCTCCTTCTTCATGAATTTGCCAAATTTGCGCACAAAGAGAGCCATAGTTTCATCATCAATGTCACTAGCTTCTTCATTGTCACTTGGTTCTTCCTTCTTGGACTTGCCCTTGCTCTTGGATGAGGTGGCTTTGAATGACACACTTTTCTTCTTCTTGTCCTCTTCCTTGACCACTTCTTCACTATCTTCATTATATTGATCTTCGGTCATGACATCACCAAGCACCTCATTTGGAGTTACATTCTTCAAACCCCCTCTAAAGATGATGGTGCAAAGTGTCTTGAATCTCTTGGGCAAGCAACTCAAAAACCGGTGGGAAAAGTCTTCATCCGGTACCTTCTCACCCAAAGACTTGAGATCATTGATGATGACTTGCAATCTATAGAACATTTCCGGAATTGATTCATCATCCTTCATCTGAAGTTGGTGAGCTTGTCCTTGAGCATATACAACTTGGCACTTTTTACCGTTGAAGTGCCCTCATATGTTCTTCTAATCTTTTCCACACCTCACTTGCATTATCAAGATCTTTGATTTGCTCAAACACTTTTGGATCAATGGCATTGTATATGGTGTTGAGCACCATTGTGTTGCATTGCTTGTTGATGGAGTCATTTGGTGTTGGATTGGTAGGATCAAGAATCACAAACTCATTTTCAACCACATCCCACACCTTGTCATTGATTGAACCCAAATACATCTTCATCTTTCTTTTCTAATAATCAAAATATGTTCCATCAAAGAACGGTGGTTTGCCCCCAACATGGTTGAACACAATTTGAGCCATTTTAACACCAAAGGTTGTTAAGCCTTATGCAAATGGTGACCACGGCTCCGATACCACTTGAAAGGTCCTAAATGGCTAGAGGGGGTGAATAGCCTAATAAAATTTCTACAAAACACTTAGAGCAACTAATTGGTCAATTAGAATGCGAAGCTTTTTGCTCTAGCTCTACCAAGTGTTGCAAGCCACCTATCCAAGCAATTCTAGTGTATTATAATCACTATGGCACACAATAGCTATGTCACTACTCTCTAAACTAGTGAGCTACCAAAAATAATTACTTCTAACTAGAGAGTTACTTCTAACAACAACTATCACTACACAAGAAAGAATGAAAGTAAATGCAAGTGATAGAGATGGTTACCGCCACCGGCAAGAGACAATCAATCACTATATGAATTCCAATTAATTAACACCGGGAGATATCCAATGAGACAAAACACACACAATTTTTCTCCTGAGGTTCACGTGCTTGCCGGCACGCTACTCCTTATTTTGTCGACCACACACTTGGTGGTTCGGCGGCTAATAGGTGTTTCACAAACCTAGCTCAACAAATGAGCGCCGCAAAAACCCACTCACAAGTGAGGGTATCTCAATGACACGAGCAATCCACTAGAGTACCTTTTGGGATCTCCCGCGGGGACAAGGTCAAGAACCCCTTACAAGAACTTGATTGAGGGCGGATATAATCACCAAATCCCCTCACCAATCACCAAACACCAAATCACCAACCGTCTAGGTGATCAACAATCACAATCACCACCTAGTGCCACCAAATGGAACACTAGGGTTTCCCCCTAAATCCTCTCATGAATGAGCACCAAGCATGGAGAGGGAGAGGAGAGGGAGGAGATGCTCTTGAAGCTCTCAAAATCAACACTAGAACTCAATCTCTCACTTTAATGGAGCACAAATCCTTGGGAGTGAGAGAGGAGAGGGAGAGAGCTTGTTCTTCCTTTAGGGTTTGAAAATGAACACTGGGGAAGAAGAATGAGCAAGAGTGGTGAAGAAAATGAGCACAAGACACCCAAATAGCAACCAGCCAAACCTCATGACCGTTGGGTGTTGGATCTGAGTTGAACCAGATATTCCGGGTAAGATCAAGAAAATATCCGAGGAAGGGCTTGTTATCCAACGAAATGAGCTAAACTGAGAAATAGCTGGAATTCGGTTAGGGCTGAGAATAATTCCGAGCAAGGCCTTGCTGTTTGTGAATGAACTGAGTTTGAAAAATAGCTGGAATATCCCAGTAGGGGCACAAAAATATTCGGCTGGAGGTTCTCTGTTAGGTGCGGTTGCTACTCTTTTCTTCTCCCTTTTTTCTTTCAAGTGCTATTTCTTCTAAAAAGATTCAAAAGAAATTTAGCACAAGAGACATCACTTTCACAAAGATTTTTAGGGTTAATCTCACCACGTCACTAAGCGCTTAATTATATGCAAATGAGACTCACACTTAGTGGCACTAGATAATCATTGCAAATAAAGATTTCTCCTCTCTTTAGTACGATTATCTAGCCTAAACCCTATCACACACTCTATTGCGTCTTGACCGGCAAAACAAATATCCTATTTTATACCTTTGCCTTGAGCCCATAGGATATTGTTTTTCTCTTTATTCTTTTCTAAATGTGGAGAAGTTTATCATCAATTTGACCATCACCATCACATTTGAGTGTCATCTAGCTCCACCTTGGTGTGAACCAACCTATCTCATATATCACTCACTCGAGCAAGAGGTTAGTTCACTTAGGTTTCATCAATTATCCAAAACCAAACTAGGGGTTTCAATGACCTATTTAAAAATCTACAAAATGACTTAGGCAATTTTGTTAGTAACACAAATGGCAAAGATTTTTCTCGTATCCAACAATTCTACCTAATAGTTCTATGACACACGATCAACTAGAAAAATAAGTTTGGCACAACCTAAAAGGACTAGGAAGATTATCTGAAGGACCGAAAGTGCTACCCAGGGCGACTAGAGGGGGGGTGGTGAATGGGAGCTTCAAATTTCTTTCGAAATGTTTAGGCCTCTGTCCCAGAAAATCAACCCCAAGAACAAAGCCGAGACGCGTGATGTCCACGACCCAGAGAGTGGGTGGATGTTCCCTAGGAACACAGCGGGACACCACAAGAACTTCCTCACCCAAGTTCACGCAAGTCAACTAGTGACAGGATGGACTTTGGGTAACCTCAACCTCCCCCGAGCAACGCGAGGGGGACTCAGGCTATTTTGCAAAGCGGGACACCCAATTTCTATATAGCACGGAAGCCGGGAATCCCACGCAAAAGCTAGAACTCAAATCCAAGGCCAAACGAACAAGCTACGAACAAATCAGTGCAGAACGAGCTGCATTGTGTTCACGTCGGACGCGTCCGATGTAAATAGGACCTTTCTGGAACCTTACTAAGTAACCATCGGAAGCTGCTACAGTAAAAGCTCAGTGTCCGATGCCAACGTCCGATGTAGGGCAGGCGTGTCCGATGAGAACAGTAGCATCCGATGCCCAGACACCTGACGCGTCCGATGCAAAATGAGGGTTTCTGGAACCTCACTGCATGACCATCGGACGCTGCACTGTAGCGTCCGATGTCAGCGTCCGATGCCCCTTCAAAAACACAAAAACTGACATGTGGCAATGACGCGTCCGATGCTATTCGGGTCAGCGTCTGATGCCAAGAACACTAGCGTCCGATGCCCCCGAAAACGCACAGTTCTTCCGTGATTCCAACCAGATCTCCTCCGAATCAAAAGCACTGAGGCTTAGACTTGGTATGAGGAGTTCCAAGGATGTTAGTGAGCTACCCCTAAGAGATCATGGCTCGAACCTAACTCCAAATTTGTAAATCGGGAGAATTGGAGACAAAAGGGAGAAAAACGATCCAAACACGAAAACCGATCGATCTACTTGCTCATGTGGTTTGAGTTGAATTCCTTTAGTGGAAATGATCCCCTCACAGTAAAGAACAAGTTGATTCAAACGGTTTTGCAAACGAAGCAATGTGGAGAGAGATCGATCGACGGGAAACTTGAGGAGAAAAGAAAAACGTGAAGAACAACACAAGAACGTGAATCACAACCTCAATTGCCAGCCGAAATTCGTCCCCACGAGGAGACAACGGGAATCCGGTCCTATTTCCGCAAAATCCAAATACACAGAGGTATGATTAAACCGTCTCTGCGGATCTCAGTTGCTACAACAGGGAATGGGAGAGCAGGAAACCCTAGAATGAAAATAGCAATGGCTGAGATAGTTTGGAGGGAGGGGCTGCCTCTCCTAATATAGCCTAATACAATTATTCCCCTTCTACCCCTGCTACTAATGAGCGAGCAGGCTAACCCTAAGGGTATTCCTGACCAACTCAAAGTTGATGGTGATCCGACGGCCACGCCCGCACAACTGGTAGCTTCGCCTCGACGCGACCTCATCAATTGCCGCCACGTGCCACCACCGCTCTGCTCGTCCTTTTCACGGACCTCCCCCGATTTTGAGGCTGAAACCGGGAAACCTGGGCCATCCCCCGGTTTTGAGGCCAAAACCGGGAAACCTGTCGTCCGTCGCCTGAGTTTTGTGGCCCAAACTCAGAAACCCGCCAGCGCCCAGGTTTTGAGGACCAAACCTGGAAACCGTCCTCAGCCCGAGTTTTGTGGCCCAAAGTCGGAAACCGGCCGTACCCAGGTTTTGAGGCCCAAACCTGGAAACCGTCCACTCAGTGGTTTTTCTGTGGCTCAACCACCAAACCAAGCCGTTGAAGGACCGAGAAAGCACTAGCAAGGCGACCAGAGGGGGGGGGGGTGAATGGGAGCTCAAAAATTTTCCTTCAGAAACTTTGGCCAAATGTCCCAAAATCAACCCCAAGAGACGGCGACCGAAACCGTGATGCTCACGACCCTTGGAAGAGGGTGGATGATCCCTAAGATCACAGCGGAGCACCACCAAGAAGAAGCAAACCAAACTCCAAAAGTTCCGGCTCGAACACAACCCCAAAAACCAAGTCCCGGACATAGATAAACGGCTACGTTGAGAAACTCCTAAATACCTGTGCTAACAAGTAGCAAAGATACCTAGAGAGGTTCCTTGGTCAACTACAGGGCCAAACGAGAAGTCCGGAAACCAAGCGAACAAGCGGGGAGAGCAAACGCACTAAACCGGAAGACTCAGGCAATTCCCGGACTGTCCGGCCCTGGGGTCCCGGACTATCCGCGGTACCGCCGGACTGTCCGCGGTTCACTGGCGGACTGTCCGCCGGCAGAAAACCAAAAACAGCAAGGTTGCTGAACCCTTGCTGGACGACTCGCGGACTGTCCGCGACTTTGACCTGCGGACTGTCCGCCGGTCACCCAAGGCAAGAACAGTCAAGGCTGCGCGACCACTGCTCGGTCGGACCCCGACGCCCGGACAGTCCGCGGGCCAAGTGGCGGACTGTCCGCGGCCCTGTAGAGAGGGCGATTTTGATCGCCCCTCTCCCAAATCTCTCCAAATCCGATCCAAATCAAAATCCCAAGTTCCCAAACTTGGAGAAGATGATCACGGGGTAGTTAGGAGACTATCCCCATGAAATCATCCGCTCAAATCAATCCAATCAACGGGAAATCACAAGGGAAGGTGGATGAACGGAAAAAGCGCCACGAAAACGAAATCGTCCCGATCTATTCGATCATGAGGAGTTAGATGAATTCCTTTGGTCGAAATGACCTCCTCAATGATACGAACAAATTGGTTCAAACGGATTTCGCAAAGACGCACCGGAGAGGGAGATCGAGTGACGGGAAAATCGCGAAGAAACGAAGAACGCGAAGAACACGAATCAAAACGTGAATCAAGTCATCGATCTGCACTGCAATCGTGAGATTACGGTCTCACTTCCTCACAATCAACAGTACACAGAGGCAAGTCTCTCTGCGGATCTCAGCTAGCTACAGCAGGGGATGGGAGAGCAGGAAAGCCTAAGGCGAAAGAGCAATTGACTGAGATGACTAACTGAGATCGGGGAGGAGGGTGTCTCCCCGACTACTTATCCTAATTCTAGTAATCAAGTAAGTACAATTCCTACTCTACCCCTCACTATTCTAATTACAGAGCGAACCCCTAAACCCTAGGGTTATTCTGGACCAACTCGGTGGTAGGTGTATCCGACGGCCACGCCCGCACAACTCGTCCGCGTTGCCTCCACGCAACCTTCCGATTGCCGCCACGTGCGCCCTCGCTCTGCACCCTGGTTTTGTGGCCCAAACCGGGAAACCAGCCTTTTCCAGCTATCCCCAGGTTTTGAGGCCCAAACCGGGAAACCAGCCTCCAAGTCCACGCCTGAGTTTTTGTGCCCACAACTCAGAAACCCGCAGCGCCCAGGTTTTGAGGCCAAACCTGGAAACCGTCCTCACCCGAGTTTTGTGGCCAAACTCGGAAACCCTCAGCACCCAGTTTTTGAGGCCCAAACCTGGAAACCGTCCACTCGGTGGTTTTTCTGTGGCTCAACCACCAAACCGGAGCTGTAGAGGGGATGCACCGCCCGTGCACCCTGTCCACCGACACATGTCCCCAGGTCCTCGACCCGAGCAACACCGTGCCCCGCAAGTCTTCACTTGTCGCTGTCCCAGGCTGCCAGCCACCACAACTGATCCTCAGGCACTCTGGTCCCTCAGTCCAAGCCTCACGTCCGCCCTTCACCGCTCGGTTCATCGGCATGATACGTCCGCCGCACGGCACGCCCATCCTTCACCGCACCCGGTCCATCGGCACGACCCGTCTCAACTTGACCTTCACCTTGCCCTCGATCACTGTCTCCGTGCTCGGCACTGCACAAAACAAGCCAAAGACCCTGCGATCAAACCCGTTGACAATCACTCATCACTTAGAGACTCGGCATACACCCATGTATCCGCAATCTCCCCCTTGATGAGTGCATTGTCAACTACTCACACAAATCATAATGAAAAGAAGAAGAAGGAAGAAGGAGAAGAGAGAACTCGACCAAGTGACCCTAAAGCATAGCAACGCCGAAGAAGGTCAAGTGGAAGAAGCAAAACAACTTGGTCCCCAAAGTGTAACACCCCGGTGTTACGAATGGCTTTTAACAATAAAACTTGTTGTTATCAACTGGTTAATAGTGGTTTATAAGTAAGTTAGTATGAAAAAGAATTTAAAATTTGAGCGAAACAAATTTTGTTTAATTAGAACAACATAGCCCGTCGAATCTTTTAATTCAAGCTGTTAAAAATGTTTTTAGTATCGGCTGTGTAAATTAGTGACAAAGAAATAGATATATAATTATGTAATGATTTATGTGTTATATATATATGTATTTATATAAGAAAAAGGTAAAAAAAAGAAAACAAAACCAAAACACAAACGAACAAAGAACGGACGCACGCACACTTGGGACCGCACATGGCCTGGCCGCCTAGGCCAGTGCCGACCGCCGACCTGTGCTCTCGCACAGTCGCGTGCACATGGATGGCTGCAGCAGCGGTCGGCCCCTCATCGCACACGGACACCCACTTCCCCACGGCCGGCGCAGAGCCCCCGAGGGGAAACCTGCCCGGCGCGCGCCGGCGAGACTTCCAGGGGGCACGCACACTCCCCCAGCGAGTTCGCGTTCGTCATGCGCATGAACCGGGAGCCTGGCCAGAGGCCCCCGAGCCGTGCTCCGTCGACACCACCTGGCCTCCTCCCGCACGGGGTGTACCGCACTCGACGCCAGCGGCCCCCGTTCGGCCTCAACAACTCCGCAGCTACTTACGCCCACCACCTCGACGAGCGTCATCAGGGCCGGGCGGCGGCAGAGCGGGAGGAACGTCCAGGCGTGCTCCTACGAGCCACCACCAACCTGGAGGTCGTCTACCCCGCACACATCGACCGCGGCTTCTCACGAGTCATCGAGCCACCCCGGCGAGCCACCATCGGAGAGTGGTACCGTGAGCTGCAGTCCCAGCATGAGCCAGGGCAGCGCGATGTCAACAGCTCCGACTCCGACGAGTACGATTACCACGACCCTGACCTCTGGGACCCCACCAGGGAGTGCTTCCAGCTCGAGGGGGTCGTGGACGATGCCGAGGACGATGACGACGGCGACGCCAGGCCGGTGCTCAACCTCAAAAGGCCTAACGACATGGCAGCGGCGGGCGGATCACGTGTTCAAGGGAGGAACGAGCCCCCGGCGCTGGATACACCCCCTCAACACGACGACGACGGGCGGCGCAGCTCGCGCAGCTGCGGGAGGCGATTGCCAAGGCCGAGGAGGAACGACAACGCCTGCAGCAGCTCGAGAAAACTCTTGTGCAGGAACAAGCCCATCCTCGAGGCGCCGGAGCTTGTGGCCACGCTCGAGAGGTCCACCGGCGGATTCTCGAGGATGGGACACCGGCACGCCCTGAGGTGCGCTTCCCGTGAGCCGGGCAGAATGTAGTGGCGGCCGCAATGCTGCTCCGCGATCTACCCACCTTCTCCAACCCTGACGCCATGCGCATGCTCGGAGAGATGAAGAACCTCCTCGAGACAGCCGCTCTGCAACAGGCCGAGAGCTCAGCCTCGCGCCGGCGCGGAGCGGCCTCGGGGAAACTAGCGGACACGCCCTGCAACGAGCGCGAGACGTCCGTCCACCAGCCGGACGCCTCTCAAGCTAGGCCAGTCCGGGAACGGATCGTCGACAATCGGCCACCTCGAGACCCCAATGATGCCCGCAACAACATCACACGCCGGCGCAGGACAAAGGGGCCGAGGAGCGTGGCTATAGCGCCCATCGAGGGGGGCGCTACGACAGTGACGAGGACCGGCAAGCCCTCGAGCCCCCGGGCCCCAGGGTCTTCAGCCGGGCCATCCGCAGCTCGACCCTCCCCGACCGCTTTTGACCACCGACCAACATCGTGAAGTATGACAGGGAGGTCGAGCCCAAGTTATGGCTCTCCGACTTCCGCCTGGGTTGCCAACTGGGCGGGGCGAAGAGCGACGACCGCGTGATCATACGCCAGCTCCCACTCTACCTCTCGGACACCACCCGTCGGTGGCTCGAGGGGCTCCAGCCGGACCGGATCCACGACTGGGCCGACCTAGTCAGGGTCTTCGATGGGAATTTCAAGCAGATCTGCGTGCGCCCAGGCAACCCCTGGGATCTACGACGTTGCCGGCAGACAGCGGACGAGCCCCTCCATGACTTCGCTCGGCGGTTCTCAAAGCAGCGCCTCGAGCTCCCCCACGTGCCTGATGAGGATGTCATCTCAGCGTTCCTCGCGGGCACGACATGCCAAGAGCTAGTTCACGAGCTAGGGCGCTACCGTCCCAGGACGGTCGAGGACCTGATGGATCGTGTCACCAGCTTTGCCTCAGGCGATGAGGCAGTGGGGGCCTTCTTTGGCCGCTCCACAGACAAAGGCAAGGCGGTGGCCGCACCGGAGGGCTCGAGCAAGGGCAACAACGTCAGGAACCGCAGCAATAACAACAACAAAAAGAAGAAAAACAAAGGCAAAAGTCAGAAGGCAAAGCGCGACGCCGATGACGACGACGATGAAGAAGTGCTCATGGGCGCCATCGATCATAAGAAGCCTCGAGGCCCCCCTGACGGGCTGTCTTTGACCAAATGCTCGAGGACCCCTGCCCTTATCACAAGGGCCCCGTGAATCACAAGTTGAAGGACTGCCGACTGATGAAGAGCTTCTACTCCAAGCTCGGTGACAAGAAGGAGGACGTGCCTAAGGGCAAGGACAACAATCGATGCGACGACGGGGACGCGGACTTCCCCCCGGTGCGCGACTGCTTCATGATCTACGGGGGCCCGACCGTCGGGCTCTCGCCTCGAGAGAGAAAGAAGGAGCGCCGGGAGATCTTTGCACTCCGCCACGACGCCCCCCGTACCTCGACTGGTCTGATGCGCCAATCACGTTCGACCGTGACGACCATCCGGACCATGTCGTGAATCCGGGGCGTACCCCTCGTCGTCGACCCCGTCATCGTCGACGTACGGTTCTCCAAGGTGTTGATGGATGGGGGCTCGAGTCTCAACGTCATATACCTCGAGACCCTCGACCTCCTAGGGATTTCGAGGGACCAGCTCCGACCCAGCGTCGAGGGGTTCCACGGAGTCGTACCAGGGAAGAAGGCCCATCCCCTTGGGCGCATCGACCTGCCAGTTTGCTTTGGCACGCCGGCTAACTTCCGCCGGGAAACGCTCACCTTCGAGGTGGTTGGGTTCCAAGGGACCTACCATGCCATCATCGGCAGGCCAGGCTATGCCAAGTTCATGGTGGTCCCCAACTACACGTACTTGAAGCTCAAGATGCCGAGGCCAAAAGGGGTCATCACCATCGACACCTCCTACGAGCACGCGTACCACTGCGACGTGGAGTGCGTCGAGCGTGGGGAGGCAAACGTCCAACTCGACTCGCTCGAGGCCCTAGCTGCCCTGGCCACCGAGGAGGCCCTTGAAGCAAAGCACCACGCTGGCACCTTTGAGCCGGCGGAGCACACCAAGCAGATACCCGTCGACCCGACCTCGACCAATGGCAAGACGCTGGCCATCAGCGCCAGCCTCGAGCCTAAATAGAAAGCAGTGCTCGTCGACTTTCTCCGCACGAACATCGACATGTTTGCGTGGAGCCCCTCGAACATGCCAGGCATACCGAGGGGAGTCGCCGAGCACGCCTTGGAGATCCAGGCCGGGTCCAGACCGGTGAGCAACGCCTGCGCCGCTTCGACGAGGAGAAGCGTAGGATCATCGGCGAGGAGGTGCACAAGCTTTTGGCGACCGATCAGGAGTTCATCAAGAGTTAGCTAACGACCAGATGCCTATTGCCCTGTGCTAGTCTAGGATCTCCGATTGTTAGAAAAAGATGGAAAAAGTCATGTGTGTAGACTACACTGGTCTGAATAAGATGTCCAAAAGTTCCATTCCTTTACCTAGAATTGATCAGATTGTCGATTCCACTGCGGGGTGTGAAGTACTTTCATTTCTCGATGCGTATTCCGGCTACCACCAGATTAAGATGAAAGAATCCGACGAACTTGCTACCTCTTTTGTTACGCCTTTTGGTATGTATTGCTATGTTACAATGCCCTTCGGCCTTCGAAACGCCGGGGCAATGTATCAGCGTTGCATGCAGCACATCTTTGGTAAACATATAGGCAAAACCGTCGAGGCCTACGTCGATGACATCGTGGTTAAGACCAAGGAAGTCGGGAACCTCATCAGCGATCTCGAGACCACATTCGAGTGCCTCCGGGCCAGAATGTGAAGCTCAACCCGAGAAATGTGTCCTTTGGTGTGGCCCCGGGGCATGCTACTTGGCTACATTATCTCACAACGGGGGATCGAGGCCAACCCCGAAAAGATCTCAGCAGTCACGAGGATGGGCCCAATTCGAGACCTCAAGGGCGTACAGAAAGTGACAGGCTGCCTAGCCGCTCTCAGCAGATTCATCTCGAGGCTAGGGGAAAAGGCGCTACCTCTCTACTACCGCCTGCTGAAGAAGACGGAACGCTTTGCGTGGACCGTCGAAGCCGAGGAGGCCCCTAACCAAGTTGAAGGGTTGCTGACTTCCGCGCCAATTCTCGTGCCACCACGACCAGCCCAGGGTGACGATCCCCCCGAGCCTCTCCTCCTCTATGTGGCCGCAACCACCCAGGTGGTCAGCACGGTCATAGTCGTCGAGAGGCACGAGGAGGGTCATGCGCTACCAGTCCAATGGCCGGTGTACTTCATCAGTGAGGTGCTCTCCGAGGCCAAGGTCCGGTACCCGCACATCCAGAAGCTGCTCTACGACGTCATCATCACGAGGCGCAAGCTCCAGCACTACTTCCTCGCTCATCCCGTGACGGTGGTATCGTCTTCCCCTCGGAGAGATCATCAACAACCGGGAGGCCACGGGGCGCATCGCCAAGTGGTCTGCCGAGCTTATGGGAGAGGCCATCACGTACGCTCCATGAAAAGCCATCAAGTCGCAGGCGCTGGCGGACTTTGTTGCTGAGTGGACGGACACCCAGCTCCGCCGACACAATTCAAGCCGAGCTCTGGACTATGTACTTCGACGGATCCCTCATGAAGACGGGGGCAGGCGCAGGGCTGCTCTTCATCTCGCCTCTCGGAGTCCACATGCGCTACCTGCTACGCTTGCACTTCCCCACGTCCAACAACGTCGCTGAGTACGAGACCCTCGTCAATGGGCTGCGCATCGCCCTCGAGCTCGGGGTCCGACGCCTCGACGTTCGAGGGGACTCGCAGCTCGTCATCAATCAGGTCATGAAGGCCTCAAGCTGCATCGATCCCAAGATGGAAGCGTACTGCGGAGAAGTGCGCAAGCTAGAAGACAAGTTCTACGGCCTCGAGCTCAACCACATCGCTCGAAAGTACAACGAGGCTGCAGACGAGCTGGCAAAGTTGGCGTCCACGCGCGGCACGGTTCCACCAGATGTCTTCTCGAGGGACGTTTTCGAGCCATCCGTCAAAATCGGCCCGAGGGCTGGCCCCTCGACGCCACCCTCGAGCCAGACACGGGGGCTCGACCGCCAACGCCACCCTCGAGAACGACCCTCGACATCCGCTGAGGCAATGCAGATCGACGCACCCGCCACTTCTTCATCACGACCCCTCGACTGGCGGACGCCCTTCCTCGACTACCTACCTACGCAAGGCCGTGCTACTGGAAGACAAGACGGAGGCCCGACGCATCGCTCGAAGGGCCAAGACTTACGTCATCTATGGCGACGAACGAGAGTTGTACCGTCGAAGCCCATCAGGGATCCTTCACGCTGCATCCCCTCCTCGAGAAGGACGCAAGCTCCTCGACGACATGCACTCGGGGCTTGCGGCCATCACGCAGCGCCAAGGACCCTGGTAGGGAACGCCTTCTGACAAGGTTTCTACTAGCCAACCGCCTTTGGAGACGCCAAGCGCCTGGTCCAAGCTTGCAAGGGGTGTCAGTTCTACGCCAAGCAAACACACCACCCGCCACCACGCCGCCCTGCAGTGATCCCCATCACTTGCCGTTTGCCGTCTGGGGGCTCGACCTCTCGTGGGTCCCTCAAGATGACAACTGGAAGGTACACGCATGGCTCGTGGCCATCGACAAATTCACCAAGTGGATCGAAGCTAAGCCTGTAGGCGACCCTACCTCCGAGAAGGCCGTCGAGTTCATCGCCGACATCATGTACCGGTTTGGAGTGCCTAACGTCATCATCACCGACAATGGCACCCAATTCATGGGCAAAAAGTTCATCAACTTCTGCGACGACAACAACATTCGCGTGACCTGGGCCTCGGTCGCGTACCCTCAATGCAACGGGCAGGTCGAGCGCGCCAACGGCATGATACTCCATGGGCTGAAGCCGAGGCTGTTCAAAACCCTAAAGAATTTTGGAAAAGGGTGGGGCTGCAGAGCCCCCTCGGTGCTGTGGGGCTTAGGACTACGCCGAGTCGAGCCACCGGGTTCACTCCGTTCTTCCTAACTAACCTACGGCGCCGAGGCAGTCTCTTGCCTACAGACCTCAAGTACGGCTCCCCTCGACTTCGAGCCTACAAACGACCAAACCAACGACGAGAGGCTTGCCAACGCAAGGACCAGCTCGAGGAGGCTCGAGACGTGGCACTCATCAACTCCGCGCGCTACAGCAAACACTTCGACGCTACCACGACACCGACAACAAGCACGTGCGCAAGAGGGGACCTGGCGGTGGTGACCTCGTGCTTCGACGACTGCAGGATAATCGAGGGCGCCACAAGCTCCCCCTCCATGGGAGGGCCCATACACCATAGCTGAGGTGCTCAAGCCGGCAACATACAAGCTCTACGACGAGCAAGGCAGGACCCTGGCGAACGCGTGGAACATTTCTCAGCTACGTTGCTTCTACCCTTAAGGGCCTCGAGGCCTTGTCATTTTGTGCTTTGTACAAACACGTTGAATATGAATGAGCAAACTCGTGCACCATCTTTCATACTACTTAGCAACTTAAGGTAGCCTCGACCCTGCCTTGCTCGGGTCGAGCCTCCCTCGGGGGCTGACAGGGGGACCCCCCCATACTCCGGAAAAAGCGCGTTTCCTTGTCAAAAATTCGACCCTTATCTTGATTCGCATCTTAGCGCACTAGCAACGTCTAAGCCCATAGATACCTCGAGCCTCCAAGAGTCGGGAGGCGTCGACGTAGACGGCCACCCACGCCCCAGGGCCGTAACCCTACCTATGCCTCCCCTCGAGGGACTCGTGACGCATATCGAGGAACCAGACTAAGCCAGTAAAAGCTCGAGCTTGCGATAAAGAGAAATGATCGAATGAATTTGAAAAGAACAACATTTCGTTAAAAAGTCATACACATGTTGGCCTCACAGGCCATAAGTCAACAATAAATTTTTACAAGGGCCTCGACGCCCAAATTTGGCACGCAGGCCTCATTCTTCATCCGTTTGGAATTCTTCCCCAAGATCTACCGCCGCGGGCTCAGCCTCGACGTCCGGGCCAGGAGGAGGGGGGCCACCTACACCACTGTCCGCATGAGGAGGCAGCACGTCCTCCTCGAAGAGCTTGGCGAACGCCGCCCCCGGCCTCTCCACCTTCTCCAAGATCTTGTCGATGCGGCGGTCGTTCCACTCCTCGTCCTTCCCCTCGATCTCGATGAAGCCCTTGGCAACGACCTTGACCGGGTAGCGGAAGCCGGAGCGGACGGCCGCAAGCGCCTGCTTTTGAAGGACCGAAAAAGCTATCGCAAGGCGACCAGAGGGGGGGTGAATGGGAGCCTAAAAATTTCCTCTCGGAAACTACGGCCTCTGTTCCAACAAAAACAACCCCGAGAGCAAAGCCGACACGAGTGATGTCCACGACCCAAGAGTATGGGTGGATGTTCCCTAGGAACACAGCGGGACACCACAAAAGCTCCTTCTTCCAAATCCACGCAAGTCAACTAGTGACAGGATGGAGTTTGGGTAACCTCACAAAGCGGGAAGCCCGGTTTCTGTAGAGCACAGAGTCGGGAATCCAACGCAAAAAGCGGATCTCAAATCGGAGCTCGAACGCAAAAGATACGGACGAAAACGTGCGCCGTCTGCACTGACCGGACTCACTGGAGCGTCCGGTCAAGATCGATCGGACGCGTCCGGTCAACGGAAACAAAGCGTCCGATTCGCCCGAGGCCGAGCCGATTCGCCCGAGGCCGAGGCTGACGAGGAGGCCTTCGGGAAACGCCCGATTCGCCCGAGGCCGAGGCTGACGAGGAGGCCTTCGGGAAACGCCCGATTCGCCCGAGGCCGAGGCTGACGAAGAGGCCTTCGGGAAACGTCCGATTCGCCCGAGGCCGAGGGCTCGGATTCGTCCGAGGCTCGAGGGCTCAGCCGAGGCTCGAGGAAAGTCCTCGGGAAAGCCTCGAGCGTTGGTGGCCTCGGCTCGATTCGCCCGAGGGTCGAGGGAAGGCCTCGGGGCGCTCGCGAGGGTTGCTGCGCGAGACTGGCTCGACCGGACCCTGGGTGCGTCCGGTCAGTCAACACCGGACGCGTCCGGTCGCCAAAAACCCGATTTGGGAGCTCTCTGTTCACGACCGGACTCACGGGAACAAGCGTCCGGTCGTTACAACTGAGCGTCCGGTCAAGCACCGAGGGGGCAATGAACAGTGCCTTCAGTGCGTCCGGTCGCACCCTCAGTCCAGCGTCCGGTCGTGTAACAGAATCAACACGTGACAAGATCAACGACCGGACTCTTGAACTGTGCGTCCGGTCATCACGATCCGAGCGTCCGGTCAAGGAAAAAGAAAATCCGCGAGCAGCAAACCTTCAACCACCGGACGCTTGGCCCTAGCGTCCGGTCACCCCGACAGCACCCTGATAGTCCACTGATTCGACTCGAACTCACCCAAAACGAATCCTCTAGGGATCAAACTTGGTGAGTGGAGTCACAAGGATGTTAGTGAGCTACTCCTAAGAGATCATGGCTCGAACCTAACTCCAAATCGGTGAATCGGAGAAAATCGGGGGAAAGGCGAAAACTTTACCCGAAAACTAAATCCGCCCGATCTGTGAGTTCGTGAGGTATTAGAGAAATTCCTTCGGTAGAAAGAAGACACTCACGAAGCTACACAAGATGGTCCAAACGGATTTGCGAATCTTCCCTCGAAACAAGAATTCTCGTGAAGAACAAAAGAAGGGAAAACGTGCAAACGCGAAGAACAAAATCGCAGGACAAATCAAAGCACGAATTTGATCCTTGGACTCAGAGGAATGGATGATTCATTAAGCACTTGGTGTACGGGCTACAAGCCACTCCAGCAGATCAAAGCTTGGATGGCGAAAAGCTCAAGAACAAGAGCCAACTCTCCTAACCCTAGCCTACTCTCACAGGAACAAAATGAGAGAGACACCACCACTAGTCTACCAAGGATGCGGCTGCCCTAGCAGCCCGCCTCATATATATAGGCGCACGTCCAATGACACAAACGCCCTTACATTAAGCACTCGACCAAATACCCCCCCAGGGGTACAACCGTCCAAACCGGTCAATCTTCATCCGACAGCCATGCCCGCACATCCGGTAGCTTCGCCTCGACGCGACCTCCCTGATGCCGCCACGTGCCGCCACCGTCGACCGCCGCGCCTTCTCACCGATAGCTTCGCCGCAACGCAAGCCTCTCGGTGCCGCCACGCGTCGACCGTCCTTTCGGACCAACCCCCTGGTTTTGAGGCCCAAACCAGGCAAACCGGCCACCCCGAGTTTTGAGGCCCAAACTCGGAAACCCGCCACCCCAGGTTTTGAGGCCCAAACCTGGAAACCGTCGATGGTAGCTTTTTGAGGCTCAGCTACCGAACCCGTACCGTGGACGGGATGTGGTTCTCACACCCCGACCACCGGCACCGATGCCGATGCATGTCCAGCCTCCACGCCGGGCACAACGCCTTCGCCATCCTCCTTGACTTGGCCGACGGCACTTGCGCCGCACGCAAGCCCGTGTCCGACCTCCCGCCAAGTGTCACGACGCCATCGCCTTCCTCCCGACTTGGCCGATGCACCGCACATCCCCATGTGCTCTTGCTCGCCGATGCCACATGCCAGCTACCACAGCTGGTCCTCTGGCCCTCTGGTCCCTCAGTCCAAGCCTCCCGTCCGCCTTTCACCGCTCGGTTCGTCGGCATGGCACGTCCGCCGCACGGCACGCCCATCCTTCACCGCACCCGGTCCGTCAGCACGGCACGGCTCAGCTTGACCTTCACCTCGCCATAGACCACTGTCTCCGAGCTCCACACCTGCACATCAACACAGCCAAGAGACACATGTCGCACACACACACACCAACCCAGAAACACCACACAACTCACGCCACCGGTTAGTCATAACATTAAGCGCATAGCAAGATAATGACTCAACCGGGTAAAAGCCTCAAACCTTCCTCAACACAGTCAATCATTCATCATATGTATTCTCAATCTCCCCCTTGATGAATGCATTGACTGACAATAAAATCAAAAAGGAAGGGTTTGAAGGCCAGTCTCACTCAAGTGCCCAAAAGCCAGGTAAAAGCAAACACAAGGCCACTTGAGAGAGGGAGGATCATGAATACTCCAAATAAAAGCTCTCGGTCCCAAAAGAAATGGGAAAAGCGGGCAAAGCCTCCACATAACCGAAGAGTCAAGAGAAGACAAGAGTTTCATGAATCCCAAAAGGCACTCGAAAACCAATCTCAAAAATTGTCAAACTATCATCACAAAAAGAAACCAAGGTACTTATCCACTTGGATTCACTTGGGTTACTCCCCCTTACTTGGGTTTCTAAATTTCCCCCCTTTACTTGGGTTTCTAAATTTCTCCCCCTTGATGATTGAATTGACAAGAACTAAGCACAAGAGATGGTTTGAGATACTAACACCGAAAGCTTGGTCCCCAAAGACATGGGCAACGGCTCGACGCAACCAAGCGAAGGATCGGAGCAACAACTCAACAAAGAGCAAAAGACTTGGTTCCCAAAGACATGGGCAACGGCTCGACGCAACCAAGTCAAAAATGAGCTAGTCCTCAAGAAGAGGCAGAAAAGGGCTCAACACCGCTAGCTCAAGGCTCGACACCAAATGAGGCTGAAACAGCGACCATTACAGAAGCAAAACCTACTTAGGCTATCCCTCAAGACATAGAGGCACAGAGGCTTCAACACAACTAGCAGAAAATTTGATACCATTCAAAATCAGCCAAAATGGGTGAAAACAGCTAGTTCCCTCAATACAAGAGGCAAAACGGCTCAACACAACTAGCTGAAGGCTTCCAAATCAAATCAAAAATACCAAGCAAAAACGGCTAGTACCTCAAGATAGAGGCAAAACTCCCCTCTCCCCCCTCGCTCAAAGCTCTCCCCAAATGCATGACTCTCCCCTTTGTGCCAACACTCAAGCTCCCCCTTGAAAACAGCTTCTCCCCCTTGACAAAAGGGACATGCTGAGGGGTTTTGACATTTTCCACAAAATTGACACAAACACAAGACAAGTCATCCAAAAGCATATGGGGGCAGTGAGAAGCATTAAAAAAAGCCCGAAACTAATTGAAGGTGACCACAAAGAATATCGGAGCTGGGGGTATGCACACTAAGCTAAATGCATGAAATGTACAATGCAACAGCTTCAAGTGTATAGCAATCAGAATAAAAAGATGCTCAATGGGTGCTGCCCTGAAAGTGTAGCAATCAATACAAATGCTAGCTAAGGCTCAAACTGATCAAATGAATACGAAATATGAACAATTAAGCATATGAGCAGTTTTAAGCCATTCGAAAAGGTGTTCACCACTAAAAAGCACTTAGCATGGATAGACAGGAAATCAACCAAGTGCTAACTCAGGTATAAAAGGTGAACTACCCCTAGCAAAGTTCAATCATCATGCAATAGAATGAAGCATAGACTTGTGTTATTTTTTTCAAATTTTATTGGAGTTTGCAGCGGTATTAACACAAGTTCATATTAAAGCATGTGATTGCGAGAGGTTGAAAGCATGGTCATTGCCTAACTTTTCAACCGGGCTAAGCCTATGCAAGAAAAGCAATCAGAAGCTTAAAGCACCGGTTTCGGTCTTACACTACACGGCTCAAGTTTAACTCAAATGTGCAATGAGAAACAGTCTCGATACCGTGATGTGCTGACACATGCAATCCCATCTCGATCTTTTCATTTCACTAATACTTGGATCAAAATTTTAAGCACAATGTACATATGAACAATCCAAGCAAGTGAATGACTCAGTGCAAGAGACATAGCAACCTAGCATACAAAAGATAGCATAAGTGATCTCAACACATCCTACCCATGCTAGTTGCCAATCTCAATGGTGAACAAATTAAAGGTTTCATAGTTGATTAGTCAAGTTCACCATTTGCAAAAATAGCTTAGCTCATAGCATGTATCAAGTGATCAAAAAGAGCCTAAGCTACAAGCATCATCATGAATAAACAGGGCATACCAAAAAGAGCATAGTCTTATTTTCATTACTATATACATGAAGCTCTAAAATGCAAGATGTACATGATGAAATGCATGCAAAAGCTAGTCTATCAAAGACAAAGCAAAACTAGCCTAAAAGGAACACCCAAAACAAAAGGGTATCGGAGAAGACCAACTATGATACAATAAGCAAAATGCTTCCCCAACTAAAAGGGAAACACACATCCAGCTCACAAGCGAAGAGCCAGGAAATGCTCAAGCGACAGGCAGCAAAATCCACATCGGAAAGACCACACAGCAGAAAAGGGTCGAAGAAGGAGTCTACCAAGAACCGAACTCAGAAGTGTGTCGGAGGTACCTCATGAAGCACATGACCGCCTGCTGGTGTGATGCCCGAGGGGACGCCTGATGCTGCTGAACTCCGGGGCGCCTGCCTCGCCGAAGTCGCCTCCCCTTCGCCTGATGCTGTCGCTCGCCCAGGTGCTGCTGGTGCTCACTGGAGAACTGCTCGAACGGAACCCCAAGTCGTGGAAGAAGTGGGATCGGGTCCTGAGCCGAAATGCTCTCTCCAGGCTCCTGTTCTCCTGCACACTCAAAAGCAGAAGAAAACACAAGGCATTGTCTCGTCCAGTGTGACCTCAAGGTCTCCACGAAAACGGTTAGTCAAATAAGCATAAGGTGAACTCTCAACAAAAAGAGATCTACCTATGAATGATACCGCAAGGAGAATGAACTCAAACTAGTCTAGACTACCATGCAACAGGATAAAGCACTATATAGCAAAATGCAGCCTAAAACATGATCAACCAAACATAGCCTAAGCCTCAACACATGCTATAATGCAAGGTAATGATAGCAATAGATCCAAAAGCATGTAACATGATAAAATCAAGGAAAGACTAGTGCTCAAACTAATCATATAAACAGGTACATGTAGCTAACAAAAACTAGCACCTGAAAAGTGACACCTAATGAACAACATACCTCTACAGTAAAGCTCATGGAGAAATATGGTAAAACATGGCATAATGTTCATGAGGATCACCAACTAGCATGAAAAGTGGCTTCTCCACAAAACTATACTATACATAAAGCTAGCATGACATGATATACAGGATAACACATGCTAGACTAAACAAAACATGATACAAAAGAAAATGTACATGTAAAAGCTATACAAGTGAGCACATGATGAACCATCTCATACCACAAGACATAGATCAAGGATGTACAAGGTATGAGTGAAAAAGGAAGCTCACCAAGCTATAAAGCCTCTTTGGAGGCAAATCTAAGCGGGGTGTAGAGAACCATCAACACTTGATCACATCTAAAAGATCAAGCTCCATCAGGCGCATGTTCTCCACCCCGCGTCCTCATATCTACACACAAGAGGACAAAATAACCCGAGTCTTGGATCCCGAAGGGCCCCGAGTTTGATCCGAAGGTTAGCAAGCATGTACTTGGGAATCCAGGACTTGGTCACAAATCTCAACTTCTCATGTGGGTTAGCATGATGCAAATGCTGGTTCAAAAGCGATTTTGAAACACCCTTGGAAGCATTCCTCAAAAGGACAACTCGAGGAGAAGAACGAGTCGTACCACGGGAAAAGAGGCAAACATCTTCCAAGGTCTTTGTAGAAGAACCAATAGAAGCATCATGAACAGCATGACGTGGACGAAGAGAAGAAGCACTAGAAGCATGTCCACGACCATGACCTATCCCACTAGAAAAGGAGTCATAAATCCCATCAACAAAAATGGGCTTCTTACTAGGAGCACAAGCGTTCATGCCGTGAGACGGGCTATGAATCACCATCTTCCTAGAAGAGCGAGCTTGGCGCAAACGTTTGGCACGCCGATAGCAAAAGCTTTCTTGATGCCCATCTTTCTCACAAAAAGAGCAATGGTACAAAGGCCTACTGGCAGGCACACCATTCTCCGACAAGTGAGAAGTCCCTTGGGACTTAGAACAAGAAGCATCAACCACCAACTTGGTGCCAATGCTAGGAGCACACGTGCCATGGGAAAGGCTACGCGGCTTCCTAAAAGCCTTAGCTCGAATTCGCCGCTCGTGCTTGACACGGCGAAAACAAAAATCGAATGAATGTCCATCCTTCTTGCAAAAGGTGCAATGGAAAACCGGATTGGGAGGACGAGTCCCAAAAATATGAGAAGCACCCTTGTCAAGAGAAGTCCCTTGGACATCACTCGAAGAACTAGCAAGGTTAGGAGTAGCTATGAAAGAGCTATCCGAAACCTTGGCACTAGTGCTAATGTCAAAAGACTCACGCGCAACACAAGAACTCAACTCCGGTTGCAAAGAAGCAATTTTAGAAGCATCAACATCGGAGTTGCAGAAATGCGTGACTCAAACGACTTAGCACAAAGGCTCTTGCACCTTTTGGCTAAAACCTCATTCTCAAACATGAGGCGATCACAAGTACCACAAGGAGTGTTTTTAAGATTCTCCATCTCCTCTCTAATGCACTCGGCATATGTGGTACGCAAGAGCTCAATCTCCTTTTCAAGGTTGGCACTCGTATCATTGTGCTCAACCAACTTGGCGCTCATATCATCGCGCAAAACTTTCAAAGCCAAAACTTCTTTTTCCAAATCAATGCATGATGTGCAAATGAAATCGGTGGAAGAAACATCACCAGAAACATCAAGCAAAGAATCATGATTAGCACAAGAAGTAGGGCAAGCATTTTTATTCAAGGAGCACAAGCTACAAGGCCTAGCATTTATCTCAATAATTTCAGCCCTAGCATGCTCAAGTTCATCTACACATGTCCTGTGAATCAGACTATATTCTCTAAGTCTAGCAACAAAAGATTCACAAGAATCACATGGTGAAGAAGCTTTTGACCTAAGCAAGGCTATTTCAGACTTAGCACGAACAAGATCCTTGCGCAGGTCAAAGCAAACAAGACATGGTATGGAAGCATTTGATTTCAACATTTCATTCTCAGATTTTAAGCTAGCAAGGGAAAAGCATAGCTCATCATTCTTCCTAACCATGTCACTACAAGAGGTGCAAGGCAAAGATGCTCTAGACTTCCAATGAAAGAGACCACATTTTAACCTATTGATGGAGCAATTCAACTTCTCAATCTTTCTATGCAAGGTATCACAAAGCTCATCATATCTAACATTATCATCACAACAAGCTTCAAAGCGTCGGGACAAAGCCCCAAGACTAGCAACAAGTGTACCTTTCTTGGCCTTGCCAAGTTCACGCACAAGATCCTCCGTCGAATGTCCATCATCTCCTAGGAAGTCCAGCAAAGCCTCCACCTCACGTTCCAAAGCCTCATTCCTCCTTCTTGTCAAAGCGTCGTCCTCGGTCGCATGTCCAAGACTCAAACCTAAGGACAAAGACACACCGGGAGAAAAGCTTGGTGCCATTTCTAAAAGCACCGTTAGTGTTAGCCAAAACACAAGCTCAACACCTCGACAAGCAAAGTCGGAAACAGAACCGCTCTCAAAAGGTCGCCTTCGCGGATCCGGAACCGGTTAAGGTAGAGAGATCCTTAACTGGCTCCGATACCAATGAAGGACCGAAAAAGCTATCGCAAGGCGACCAGAGGGGGGTGAATGGGAGCCTAAAAATTTCCTCTCGGAAACTACGGCCTCTGTTCCAACAAAAAACAACCCCGAGAGCAAAGCCGACACGAGTGATGTCCACGACCCAAGAGTATGGGTGGATGTTCCCTAGGAACACAGCGGGACACCACAAAAGCTCCTTCTTCCAAATCCACGCAAGTCAACTAGTGACAGGATGGAGTTTGGGTAACCTCACAAAGCGGGAAGCCCGGTTTCTGTAGAGCACAGAGTCGGGAATCCAACGCAAAAAGCGGATCTCAAATCGGAGCTCGAACGCAAAAGATACGGACGAAAACGTGCGCCGTCTGCACTGACCGGACTCACTGGAGCGTCCGGTCAAGATCGATCGGACGGTCCGGTCAACGGAAACAAAGCGTCCGATTCGCCCGAGGCCGAGCCGATTCGCCCGAGGCCGAGGCTGACGAGGAGGCCTTCGGGAAACGCCCGATTTGCCGAGGCCGAGGCTGACGAGGAGGCCTTCGGGAACGCCCGATTCGCCCGAGGCCGAGGCTGACGAAGAGGCCTTCGGGAAACGTCCGATTCGCCCGAGGCCGAGGCTCGGATTCGTCCGAGGCTCGAGGGCTCAGCCGAGGCTCGAGGAAAGTCCTCGGGAAAGCCTCGAGCGTTGGTGGCCTCGGCTCGATTCGCCCGAGGGTCGAGGGAAGGCCTCGGGGCGCTCGCGAGGGTTGCTGCGCGAGACTGGCTCGACCGGACCCTGGGTGCGTCCGGTCAGTCAACACCGGACGCGTCCGGTCGCCAAAAACCCGATTTGGGAGCTCTCTGTTCACGACCGGACTCACGGGAACAAGCGTCCGGTCGTTACAACTGAGCGTCCGGTCAAGCACCGAGGGGGCAATGAACAGTGCCTTCAGTGCGTCCGGTCGCACCCTCAGTCCAGCGTCCGGTCGTGTAACAGAATCAACACGTGACAAGATCAACGACCGGACTCTTGAACTGTGCGTCCGGTCATCACGATCCGAGCGTCCGGTCAAGGAAAAAGAAAATCCGCGAGCAGCAAACCTTCAACCACCGGACGCTTGGCCCTAGCGTCCGGTCACCCCGACAGCACCCTGATAGTCCACTGATTCGACTCGAACTCACCCAAAACGAATCCTCTAGGGATCAAACTTGGTGAGTGGAGTCACAAGGATGTTAGTGAGCTACTCCTAAGAGATCATGGCTCGAACCTAACTCCAAATCGGTGAATCGGAGAAATCGGGGGAAAGGCGAAAACTTTACCCGAAAACTAAATCCGCCCGATCTGTGAGTTCGTGAGGTATTAGAGAAATTCCTTCGGTAGAAAGAAGACACTCACGAAGCTACACAAGATGGTCCAAACGGATTTGCGAATCTTCCCTCGAAACAAGAATTCTCGTGAAGAACAAAAGAAGGGAAAACGTGCAAACGCGAAGAACAAAATCGCAGGACAAATCAAAGCACGAATTTGATCCTTGGACTCAGAGGAATGGATGATTCATTAAGCACTTGGTGTACGGGCTACAAGCCACTCCAGCAGATCAAAGCTTGGATGGCGAAAAGCTCAAGAACAAGAGCCAACTCTCCTAACCCTAGCCTACTCTCACAGGAACAAAATGAGAGAGACACCACCACTAGTCTACCAAGGATGCGGCTGCCCTAGCAGCCCGCCTCATATATATAGGCGCACGTCCAATGACACAAACGCCCTTACATTAAGCACTCGACCAAATACCCCCCCAGGGGTACAACCGTCCAAACCGGTCAATCTTCATCCGACAGCCATGCCCGCACATCCGGTAGCTTCGCCTCGACGCGACCTCCCTGATGCCGCCACGTGCCGCCACCGTCGACCGCCGCGCCTTCTCACCGATAGCTTCGCCGCAACGCAAGCCTCTCGGTGCCGCCACGCGTCGACCGTCCTTTCGGACCAACCCCCTGGTTTGAGGCCCAAACCAGGCAAACCGGCCACCCCGAGTTTTGAGGCCCAAACTCGGAAACCCGCCACCCCAGGTTTTGAGGCCCAAACCTGGAAACCGTCGATGGTAGCTTTTTGAGGCTCAGCTACCGAACCCGTACCGTGGACGGGATGTGGTTCTCACACCCCGACCACCGGCACCGATGCCGATGCATGTCCAGCCTCCACGCCGGGCACAACGCCTTCGCCATCCTCCTTGACTTGGCCGACGGCACTTGCGCCGCACGCAAGCCCGTGTCCGACCTCCCGCCAAGTGTCACGACGCCATCGCCTTCCTCCCGACTTGGCCGATGCACCGCACATCCCCATGTGCTCTTGCTCGCCGATGCCACATGCCAGCTACCACAGCTGGTCCTCTGGCCCTCTGGTCCCTCAGTCCAAGCCTCCCGTCCGCCTTTCACCGCTCGGTTCGTCGGCATGGCACGTCCGCCGCACGGCACGCCCATCCTTCACCGCACCCGGTCCGTCAGCACGGCACGGCTCAGCTTGACCTTCACCTCGCCATAGACCACTGTCTCCGAGCTCCACACCTGCACATCAACACAGCCAAGAGACACATGTCGCACACACACACACCAACCCAGAAACACCACACAACTCACGCCACCGGTTAGTCATAACATTAAGCGCATAGCAAGATAATGACTCAACCGGGTAAAAGCCTCAAACCTTCCTCAACACAGTCAATCATTCATCATATGTATTCTCAGCTTTACGCCGTGGTGGAGAGCGCTCCTGACGCGGTCCCGCGCGGCCACGTCGAAGAAGCACAGGGCGTCGACCAGGGCGTCGCCTCGAGCCACCGCGCCCTCCGCTGCGGCCACCGGGTCGACACCCCACATGGAGCCGAGCCTGTCGAGGGTGACGCGCGCTCGTTCCGCCACCATGGTTTCACCTTGGAGTTGCTCCACGAGAGCCTTATTCGTCTCGCGGAGCTCCTGAGGTCTTCTCGACGTCTATGCAACAAACAGAAAAGAGTGAGTCCGCAACGTGGCAAGAGTCTCGAGATCAAAGCAAGATGAAGCATGAAAATTACCTTGGCAATGCACGCCCAGAGCGTCGAAGTCGCTGGTAAGGACCTCGACGCGCTGCTCGAGTGTACGCTTTTGGGACAGCACGTCGAGCTTTTCGCCCCTAAGGTCCTCGACCAGCTTGCCCGTCTCCGCAAGAGCCAGGTCTTTCCGGATCACCTCCTGCCGCGCTGCCTCCGCTTTAGCCAGGGCGGTGGCGGCCTCGCCCTTGGCCTCCTCGCCTCCTTCTTCGCCGCCTCCGCCGTAGACCGGGTGGTGGCGGCCTCGCTTTGGGCGTCGGCAGCCTCCTTCTTCGCCGCTTCCGCCATAGACAGGGCGGTGGTAGCCTCGTTTCGGGCGTCGGCGGCCTCCTTCCTCGACGACTCCACCGCGGACAAAGCGGTGGTGACCTCCCTCTTAGCTTGGGCGGCCTCGTCTCGAGCCACCTGGGCCTCCGCCTGCGCGTTGTTGAGCCGGCTCGCCATTTGCGCGTTCCGACCCAGCCCGGCGCGGAGCTCCTGGAGCTCCCCCTCCGCCTTCGCGAGGGCAGCCGCCACCTGCGCGGACTTCTTCGCCTCCTCTGAGAAGGACCTCTCTGCCTCCGTCACGAGCTCGACCACCTCCCTAAAGATGGACCGCGCCTCCCGCGGAGCCCCCTGCCGAGCCGGCCGCTCGACGGGGATCATGGCGCCGGACGGGCTCGGCGCGTCAGGATATGGCCACACCGATCGATCGACCTCGACGAGGGGCAGACCCTCCTCCTCCGGCTCGAGTGGTGCTGGCTGCGGCCCACCAACTGGTGACACAGCTGCGGCTCCCTTCGCCCCTCCTCCATCTCCGGCCGCTGCTCCGTCTCCTCCCGAGGCGACGGCGCCTCGCCTCGCGTGGAGGCGGGGATTCGAGCGGTAGCGGGTCACTCGAGGGGTGGCTCGTCCCCAAGCTCTCCGGGTCTCCCGGCGTCCTGTCGACCCCGGCCGGTGCCTCGAGCGCTTCCTCCAGCGTTGAGCCCTCGACCGGGGCGGCACCCGCTCCAGCTCATCCAAGAGCTCCTCCACCATTGACACCTTCTCCACCGACGCCTCCCCTCCTTCTCCTCTCCGCGGGAGGGCGAGGCTCCGTCGGTGGGGGAGCCTGTCCAGCGGGATGGCCCGCGGCATCCGGGGCCTCAAGGGCCGCTATTCCCTCAGCCTCAGACGCCGACGGAGCCGCGCCTATCTCCGGTGCTCCCCCCAAGGTGGTCGTCATGGCAGGGGGAGAAGTGGCCCTCCCAGTAGGCGCCACTGGAGGAGGAGGAGGGGGCGGTGCCGCGACGGACGCGGTGGCGGCAGGCTCGGTGCCAGGAGTCGTGATCCCTGCCGAAAAAGGAGAACAACGTCGTCAGAAACAGGAAAAAACCTCGACCCCCTTGGTCGACGGCGTCGGCCTCACCAAGATCCATGGCGGCCATCTGGCATCCCCGAGCCATGGCTGCTCGAGCCTTCACCAGCCAAGCGGCCTCCCCAGTGGAAGAAGGAGCCATACCTCGAGGTGCTTGGACCTCAGCAGAGCTCGAGGTCTTGGCCCGCTTGGACGCCGCGGTGTCCGCCTCCTGCCGGGAGCGTTTTCCCTGAAAAACCAGAAAACAGCAAACGTCACCAAAAGTAAAAAGGTAAAGCTTCACTACCTACGAGACTGAGAAACGTTACTTACCCGAAGCGACGGCGGGGCTTCTTCCCCGAATCACCGGACCCGCTCGGGGGCTTCGGGCCCGCCCCGTGGCTCGAGCCGCGCCCCTGAGTCGTCTCCACATGGCTCGGATGAGGGGAAGGCTCCCGACGCTTCCCGTGGCTCGACCCGGCGGAGAGCTCTCCTTTTGTCTCCTGTCCCGGGGGGCAACCGCGTCTCCTTCGAGCGGTCATCTTGGCGCCCTTCCCGGCGCGGGCTCCGGGACCTACTCCGGCGCTCGCGCTGACGGTCATGCCCCCCGCGTCTGCCTCCTTCTCCCAGCGGCGGTGCGGCGACGGGCTGTAACACCCGGATTTACGAATAAAACGAGGTAAAGCATATGTGGGCCCAGGGGGTCCCAAATCCAAATATACCACAAAATGTATATCATTATAGCACGAACAACGTATAATAACTTAATACATCACACGAGATTGTTCATCACATCGGCCAACGACCCATTATTACAACGGGCGTAGACGTAGACATCACTCCACAGGGACACCGACTGGGGGTACGCCATCCTCAGAAATCTGGCACATCTTCTGGATACTCCTCGTACTCTCCTTCTTCTGGTACCCATCGGGATTTTTATGTGAACCAACGACAAGCGTCAGCTCACCATGCTCAGCAAGTACAACTACGGGGAATGCAAGGCTCAAAAGGTTGACCTGGTTGACTGCGGTTAGCATTTTATCTTGGTCATATTTTAATATTATCCTTTCATTACTAAGTATATGATCCCTGTTGTCCCACAAAGTATGATCATTATCATGTTAACCAGAGGTAAGCCACAAACCACCAACATACCCCACCATGAACCACTTATAAAGGATCCAAGCCGCTCGTATCCGTGAGCACGGCTGATATATCAGTTTACACTCTGCAGAGGTTGTACACTTTCACCTTAGGCCGTGATTCCCATATGCCGGGGAGAGCCAGTCCCACATTACCTCCTCTATGGAAGTACGGCGGGGTTTCACTACGTAGTCTTTCACTAGCTACTCTAACAAGTAGTAGCCGCAAGGTTTTGGCTTCCAGGCGAATGGAGGCCCCCTTCAAGATGGCACACCTGACAGCCGACCAGTACACATCTTGACAGGCAAGGAAGCCATTCTTTAACCCAGTTCCCCCCTCTAGCGCCTTTCGGTAACTACTACAAGCTAGAGAAAGTCTAGTTACACAACTAAGATCAGAGCCATGTAATACCCAAGGTTGCACGGGATCTCCCGGGTGGCCGCTTTAAAAGATAGTCCCTGGGGTGGGTCACTGAGCAACACCAGGCTCCAGTGCCCTAAACGTGGTTAAAAAGCCTCTTTTAACATTGTTCCATAGTCATTAGTCAGTATTAAACAATTAGCAATATTTAGCGCATAGCATTCTAGTCATATTATGCAAAACCCTCCCATAGGTACAAGGTATATAGTTCAAGGAGACTAGTATGGACCTATGGTTCATCATATTAGACACATGCATAATGATTACTGGATCTTGCATTAAGTAGGTAACAAGGAAACCGTGGGTTGTACTTGCCTTGGTCACACGCTTGGTCCTGGTACTGCTCCTGCGAAACTTGCTCCTCAAACACGTCACCGTCTGGACTCGGTATATAATCACCAAACATAGCATCCAAACAGTCATTACATGCAAACAAAATATACTTTTATTAGAACAGTACACAAGCATCAAAAACAGTTAGAGAAACATATATAAAACTATTCTACTCGTCGATACGATCAAATGAACATAAAGATCACTCTAATGGGACCTAAAACGAGAAAGTTATAAAGAAAACAAGTTTCAGGGGCATTTTTATAAATAAAAAATCATTTTCCGAGGGCTAACTTGCGAAAACCGAGGACCTATACGCTATTGAACCCAGCCGGCGGGGGCTAACACGTGAAAAACGCGCTGGACAGCGGGCACTATAACCGGGAACTCCAGGGGCTAAACCGAAAGAAAACAGGACTTAAAGCTAAATATTTTGAACTGCATCGGACTGCGGGTTAATTTTCGAAAAGCTCGGGGGCCTATCTACAAAAGCGGCAGCGGCTGCCGCGCTGGCGCCGACACGGCGCCAGGCGTCTCACGCGGGTTGGCCCGGTCCACCACGCGGCCGGTGGACCGCGCGCGCGGGTAGCGGTCTATGACCCATAGACCTGGCGCATACCCCTTCGGGGTTACGCTCTAATCTGAGCCGCACGGCTCAGATCGGATGGCGCAGGGTGGACGCGGCGGCGTGAGCGGCGGTGCGGTCGCCGGAGAACGGCGGCGCGCCATGGAAGTGGCTCGGGAGCTCGCCGTCCCAGCGCTCCCGGCCTCGATTGGCTACGCGGGTTACACCGGAGCGAAACGGGGGCGAAGACGAGCTTGCTGGCGACTTGGCCACGGCGGAGGAGCTTACCACGGCGAGATCGACGGTGGCGGCGCTCTGCAAGAAAGGGAAAGGACTCGGTGAGCTCGGGTTTGCGCGAAACAGAAAGGGGAGAGCTTGGGGTTGTTCGGACGGTCGCGGCGTCACCTGCGGGTGCTCGATGGAGAGCTAGGACGGTCGGCGGGGCCTCGCAGGCGGCGGCAGAGAGGGTGGGTGCAGGAAGTGGAGAGGGGAGGGAGTCAGGGCTTCGGCCACGGCTTTATAGGGTTCGGAGGAGGCGGCGAAGTGTCGGGGAGCTCCACCGGGGCTCTGATGGAAGCCTGAGTGGCCATTATTGCCCCTCAGTGGCCGGTTACGGGAGAGGAGGGGGCATGGCGGCGCGGATGCGGCCGACGCGAGGTAGGGGAAGGCCCCGTCGCTGACGGGTGGGGCCAAGGTGACAGGGCGGAGCGCACGCGGCGCTACGTGCGGGCCCCGGGTGTCAGCGAGCGGCTGCGGGCGTGCGCTGGGGCGAGCGGGCCGGCTGCGATGCGTGCGCGAAGGGAGAAGGAGAGAGAGTGGGCCGGGCCGCTGGGCGAGCGCGCGCGGGGAAGCGGGAAGAGGGAGCGGGCCGGGGCGCTGGGCCGGAACAGGCCGAGGCCCGAGCGGAGAGGTGGGGAGAGGGAGGGAGAAAGGCGTGGCGGGCTGGGCCGCCTTGCCTGGCTGGGCCAAAAGAGTGGAAAGGGAGAGGGTGAAAAGAAAAGCCTTTTTCTTTTATTTCCTTTTGAAAAAACTTGCTCAAATTCAAGTCAAATTTGAATTTGAACCACTCAACACTAATTCCTACACTCAAGCAAAATATTATGCTCCAGCATGAATGCAACAAAAATGTTTCTACGCCACGAGATATTTTATTACTTCACCAAAAATTATTATTGGCCTATATGTTTCATGAAAAATAAATAAGTAAAATCATATTAACTCCTTATTTCCGAAAAACGATTTCTAGGGTGTCACAACGGGCTCCGGGTCGTTTTGTGACTCCCGTCACGAGACGTCCGGGGGCTTCCCCCCCTCGGCGGTGATTGTGGCGCGGGCTCGACGCCCTCGCTCTGCTGCTCGCTCCTCCGCGGGCTCGATGTCGCCCTCGACGCCTTGCGGCGGTCGGGCTCGGAGTCCTTCTCGACGTGTTGGCCGCTCCTCGACGACCGACCCTTCTCGAGACCCCCCGCCTGGGTCGACGCGGTCGTGGCCTCTTCTGCTGCGCCGTGGCGATGGCGCTCCTGGTTCGAGGTTTCCTCGCGTCAGGGGGCACGTCCGGCACGGAGCTCGACGGGCCCTGAGCCTCTAACAAGGCTGGGCTCGGCGCAGCCTTCTGCTGCTGCGTCCCGCGCGATCCCTTCGCTGGGGGGACCTCCAAGACATCCTCCTGCTGCACAGAGGAGCGGTTAGCCCTGATGTCGACGACCCCCCCGCGCCTCAAGCGCGCATGCATCCCTTCGTCATCACTGTCCTCCTCATCGTCATCCTCCTCCTCTGAGCTCGTGGAGCTGAGCTCGGGGGACTCCTCCCCAGGCTGCCGGTTACGACGAGCCTTCGCAAGCCTCTGCTCCCGAGCCGCTTGACGCAAATTCTTCTCTTTCTCTTTCTTCTTCCTTCCTGACATCCTTACTCTCCTTGTCTTTCTGAGCAGAGGGCGCCTCACCTGTGTCTTCCGCGGCATCCTCCCTCACCGGGGGCCTCGACGCGTGACATGTGAACGCCCCCTGCAAAAAAGAAACTCGATAAAAAAAACCATAAGGAGAGTAAAACAAGATTCGGAAAAGAGAAAGGAGGGGAGGCTCGAGACAGCCTGACTCGAGGATGGCTTACCAGGTCGAGACACCCCTCGTCGGGTGCCATGGCGATTAGGTTGGCCTCCTCAGGGCGGAACGGCCCGTGGACCGTGACCGACACCGGGAGGTAGCCTCGTTCCGAGCACAAGCCTCTCCTGGCCATCCTCTACCGGTTCAGCGCCTCGAGCGGGGCGTTCGGCCCCATCTCGAACATGAGGAGGGGGCGGTCCACCAGAGGAAGAACCCTCCGCTAATGAAACGCCCAGATGATCGCCTGGACGGTCAGCTTCTTCTCCTCCACCAGCAACCCGCATCGCGTCCATCAGCGGCTCCAGGTGGCGCTGGCCTGTCCGCTACGACGCCCCAGTTCCACTTCTCCGGGCGCTGGGTGATGACCCTGCCGGTGTACTGTGGAAGGAGCCCGTCCTTGTTCCGCAGGTAGAACCAGTGGTCGTCCCACCCCGCCTGGTTGGTGGAGAGCTTGTAGCGGAGGTAGTCGCGGCGGACGTTGGCCGACGAGGGACCGGTCCTCGCGTAATGGTGAGGGACCCCACGCGCGCGAGCCTCCTCCCGCTCGGCTTCACGCCTTGTGGAAGAGATCGCCCCGGAAGAGGTGGACGAACATCTCCCAGTGCGGCTCAATCTTCAGATACCCCTCGCACACAGCGGCGTAGATGGCGGCGTGCGAGATGGAGTTGGGGGAGAAGTGCTGCAGTTCCACCTTGAAGTGGTGGGCCAGCCCCCGCATGAAGCAGCATCGGCGGGACACCGAGCTCCATGCGATGGTAGCGCGTGAAGCTCACCACGTACCCCCCTCCAGCGGGTGTGGCTTTCCGGTGGTCCGCCGACGGGAGAATCCACCGCGCAGGACCCTCTTTGCGGTTGAGGCGGAGAAGCCCCCGCTCCACCAGCGTCTCCAGCTCTTGCTGCGTCGCCTTTGTCGGGCTCAGTCTTCGGCCCGGCAGCACTTGGGCGGCCATGGCGGCGACGGCGCGGATCTGAGCGGCGGACGGACGGCCGGGAAGGTTGCCTATCGCTACCATGGGGAGAGAGCGTATGGGAGCTGCGGCGACTGAAGGCAAAGGCAAAGTAAAAGAATCCCTCACCCCTCTTTCGATATTTATAAGAAAAAAACCCCAACAGGCGAGGTCTCCTCACTGCCGGCGAAAAGGCAACCGTACACATTTAATGTGCCCACCTAACCGCATCTCGAGCCGGTCGACAGGTAACACACACGCGGCAACTTCGCACTCGCTCCGCTCCTCCGGCCCACCACGGCCGCCGCTCCGACTTCTTGTCGGTCGCCCTAGCGCCACGATCTCCACTACCTCGCCTAAAAAGGCGCACCCAACGGCAGAAGGATTCCAAGCGACGGAGGCCTTCTCGAGAAAGTAAAAACGGGCCCCGGCCCTAAGCCTCGAAAATCGAAGGTTGGCCCTCGAAGAGGATTCGACAGCCGCTTCGAGCATCCGAGTCAGGACACTAAGGGGCGCCACTCGCAGCATCGCTCGAGGGCCAAGCCCTCGAGGCCCCTCACGTGTATCCAAGGCAGGGCGCACGACGTGCAGTGAGATCCCCACGGAGGAAGGCATCGAGCCACCGGGTCCTATCGAATGGACCCGGCACTCCTGTAGACCGAGCGCCCATGCTTTATGAGATCGCCTCCGTGCTATAGTCGACCCTATCGAACGGGCACGAGGTCTCACTTGGATTTCCCCGTTACCAGCTCACCGGGAACCTCGATACTCGCCCGCTCGTGGTAGTACGAGGCATCCCCACCCTCGCATCCGATCGAAAGGACTCGCGGGATGGACAAGCCAGGCAACCGGCATGCCGGACAGCTCGAAGAGCCGGCCGATCGTTTCAATCTGGCACCCCTCGACGAAAGAGGGTCTAAAACTCAGGGGCTCGACACTCCCGAACCTAAAAAAAAACAACAACTAACACTCACGCTCGTAAAAAAGGCCCACGAGGGAGTCCTAACCACTCCCCCGTGGCCTCGGGGGCTACACCCGCGGGTGTCGCGCGCCGCGACACCCACGGAATTAAAGCAACCAAACCCTCGAGAACCGGCTAGCTGACCCTCGAGATCCCAATCGGGAGCCCCTGCTCGAGTGCAAGCACTCAAACAAGGGCTCGGGGGCTACTGTCGGGGGACGCAAAAGGGGGTACCCCCAATCAACGCAAAACAAATAGGTTAAACCTAGAACACACCAATTAATAAACCCAGCTAGACTAACCTTCCAAAAAAAAACAACACCCTCGAATCCTGCAACGCTGGCCCACCGCCAGGGAGCTTAGGCTCGCCAAAGCCTTACCGACCGCCTCCTGGTAGCCTACCCCTCGAGCCCCGGCGCGTTAGGCCTCGGACCCGCTACAGCCGTACACTGCTCCTCGGGACCCCGCGCGGGGACCTCAAGCCTCTCCAGCACGATAGCCTATCCCTCATCTCATCATCACACAACCCCAGGCCTTGAGCTGGAGCCCAACCTCCGCTCACCCGAGCCATCCGCGCCAGGCCTTGGGCGAGCGCTCCACTACCCTTCGAAGCCCCCCACGAAGAGGAAGCTTCCCGCTCCCCAGCTCTGACGACCGTACCAACCCCATGCAGCACATTTATGCTTTCACCTACTCCGGTCACACCCTCTGGCACACGATGCGTGCCACAGCGCAGCCAGGGTCAGGGTCAAAACCTCGTTTTCACCACAGGCATAGTCAAAAGGGGACGTACAAACACTGTTACGCCATACCCTGCACTGTTGCACGTCCAAGCCACGCCTCGAGGCCCGGATACCTGCTGCTCAGTCGGGTTTCCCGGGACTTGCCCATACCCGCGGGGACTCGAGCCCCCGTAGGCGCCACCTAGAGGCCGGCTCTGAGCCCCTCGAGCTCCGGCTACTTTCATGCTATTGGAGGACAGGTACCCCAAGACTCGGAGGGACCCAGCCACGTCATGTACGTGCCGGAATGGACGCTGCATGGCCTCACGTCGCCACGCCTCCGCATCCGCGCCCGGGAGGGAGGCCATGCTTCAAGGACGCTTCAACAGCAACCCCCACGTCGGCTCCAGTGGCATCGACAAGACGGGATTCCTACTCTCCGCCGTATTGGGCATTGTACATCCCGACTCCTGTGCCACACCTATGTAACCTGGCCTCCTCTTGATCTATAAATGGGGACACCAGGAACCTTCACTCACCCGGTTACACAGAGACGGCTAGACACACGAGTCCGCGCAAGTCCACACTACACACCACATACGAGTTCGGACTCCGGTCCACGCTCATTGAGCTTGTTTGCCCCTGTACAAGCACTTAGGTGCAAGTAATACAAGAATCTCCTCCCCCCGCTGGAACGTAGGGCCTTCTTTGCCCGAACCAGGATAAATCTTGTGTCCCCTTGCATCACCATCCAGAAAGAGAGCACGCGATCATATTACTAGTTGGTGTCCTACCCCCGGGGTCGAAACACCGACAATTTTTGGGACAAAAGGCCAAGTTTCGAGAGAAATTTTTTAGGCTCCCATTCACCCCCCTCTGGCCGCTTTCTGCTAGAGCTCTCGGTCCTTCAACTGGTATCGGAGCGGGTTAAGGATCTTCCACCTTAGCCGGTTCCAAATCCACAGAAGGCGACATGGATCGCGGCGTGGGCAAACCGCCATTTTTCGATGGGACGAACTATGCGTATTGGAAGGTACGCATGTCGGCTATCTTCAGAGTATAGGTGCTTCCATTTGGGATATTTGCAACTCTCCTAATTATGTGGTCTTGGCTGCTCGTGCGACTCAACATCAAATCTATGAGCACGATGCCAATAGCCGAGCCCGTAATGCTCTTTTCTCATGTTTGAAAATGACAGAGTTTGATCGCGTTTCTCACCTCGCTACGGCTCGGGAGATTTGGGCTACTCTCATGCATTTTCATGAGGGCACCACTCAAGTCAAAACCCGTCTCTACGAGTCGCACAAGCGAGAGTATGAGAACTTTCGACACATGCCTGGCGAGAGCATAGAAAGTTTATTCGCTCGCTTTCAGGTTATTGTCAACAGGATGAGGGCTAACAAGGAGCTGTTGCCTTTCGACGATCATGAGGGGGCTCTCAAGCTTTTACACACTCTCGATCGATCGGTGTGGGATTCCAAGGTTCAGGCGATCATCGAATCGCCTAACTACAAACCCTCACGTGCGACGAGCTCTTCAGTAAGCTCAATTCCAGTGAGATTGACGCCATGACGAGGGCTTCTTATAAAAATTCTTCTGGCCCGTCAATGGCTTTGGTTTCTGGCTCTTCTGCTAACACCTCTGGAGGCTTTGCTTTGTCATCTCTTCTTTCTGTCACAGAGGAGCAGCTGGAGTTCATGGTGGACGATGAGTTGGCCCTGCTTGCCAACCAGTTCTCGCGGTTTCACAACAACCGCATGAACCGTCGCCGCGGAGGAGGACGTGGTGGTTGCTACGAGTGTGGAGGCTCGGACCACTTCATCGCCAATTGCCCGAAGTAGAACAAGCAAGTCTTCGGCAAGGCGGATCACAGGCACAAGTACGACTCCGGCAAGCGCAAGGAGAAGTACGTCCCCGCTAAGCACAAGCGGAGGGGCGGCTTCAACAAGGAGTACATTAAGGAGAAGTACTTGGAGAAGGCCCAGGCCGAGCAGTGTGCCTTCTTCGCCACTCTCAGCAATGTCGACGACTCGGATGACGACTCCGCTGCATCAAGCGATGTCGAGTCCGAGAAGAAGAAGAAGATTGAGGACAAGCTGAACGGCCTTTGTTTCTTCGCCGACAACGAGGGCTTCTGCACCATGGCCCTTGGCGCTGAGGTCAACGGCGAGATGGAGGAGATCCCTCGGAACGATGACGACGACGACACCTCCCAGGTATCTCAAACTCGTGATGAACTCTCTACTGAGGTTGACAAGCTTACTGCTGCTCTCATTAGTCAAGATAAACTGCTTAGGCTTGCCGCTAGAGAGAGAAAGGAGTTTAGGAGGAAGTGGGAGGACGCGGTGAAGGAGCTTGAGTCTGTCAAGTCCACCATTGTCGTGACTGAGGAGGATGAGTGTGAGATGTGCTCCAAGCACATGACTGACCTTCTCACTTTGACTGGGAAGTATGTTGCTTTGGTTGGAGAGGTGGATGAGCTTAGAGCTAGATCCTCAGTGCTTGGTGCGTGCAAGTCTTGTGCAGGCTTGCAATCCGAGTTGGCAGAGAAGAATGCCAAGATTGTGTCTCTTGAGAAGGCCAGCTCGGGTAGCACTTGTGTGTCTAGGTGTGCTTTGTGTGAGGGTTTGGAGATGGAGATTGCAAACGTGCAACATGACAAGATGCAAACCGAGGAAGAAAACACATACCTTCGGACCATCTTGTCATGGGTGTCTTGTGGTGAACCGCAGCTTGGGATGATGATATCCCAATTCAAACGTGCTGCTGGAGGTCCTGGTGTTGGTTTTGCTCAGGGTGTTGAGTGTGCTTCATCTTTTGGGAAGGTTGGAGAGTTTAGTGGTCTTAATCCGAGTGAGAAGCCCAACTCCACCGCTACTCCCAAACTGATCAAGATTCCACCCAAGGAGCCTCTCAAACCTAACAACAAGGATGGAGTGTTTGTGGAACCTCCAAGAGCTCCACCCAAGAAACAGACATGGGCTCCAAAACCAAACCACCTCAGGAACAAGCTAGACACTATGCCACCAATCCATGAGGAGCTCATGCCACAAAAGAGCCAAGTGATCTACACCCACTACCGTGAGTACCAACACCCCCCTATGAGAGCGGTGAGGTACCATTGTGAGCACTATGGGAGAGATGGACATTTGAGGGAGTTTTTGTTTTTGGCGCAAGAGAGAGGAGCACCGTGCAAAGGAGATGAACAGCACGGACATGTACCATCTTTTCCATGATGTACATGTGCCGAATGTTCAAAGGAGAGCTGTTAGGCCTAAAGGTCCAATGCCTCAAGGTCCTAGGCCTAGGCCGCAAAGAGGACGTGCTCGGCGGGAGCCTGCATTTGTGGGCTATGGACCTCGTGGCGGTGGCTTTATAGTTGAGCGTTACCCCCACCGCGTTTTGAGTATCGCGATGGACGCTCTTCCCTAAGCGGACCACGTTTTCCTCAGCGTGGTGATCACTTTCCCCGTAGGCGTGCTAGGAATGGTTTTTCCTCTAACCGTTCTTTTGAGCAGCCGACCCAACACTAGTACACTTCCCATTTTACTCACCCCAGTGTTGGACCGTATGCTCACCCTATGTCTTTTTGTTGATGTAGGTAAAGCGATTGGAGAACATTTGGTTGGTGGATTCCGGGTGCTGAAGGCATATGATCGGAAACACCAAGTGGTTCTCCAGTCTTAGTCCAGTTGCTGGAAAGGAGTTTATCACCTTCGGCGACAATAGCAAAGATAAAGTGTTGTCTCGTGGGTCTATGCGAGTTAATGAGCACTTTGTGTTGCGTGATGTTGCTCTTGTTTCTAACTTGCATTTTAATCTTCTTTCTATTTCGCAACTCTTTGATGATGACTATGAGATTCATTTTAAGCCGAATCTCAGTTGTATTTTGGATCCTCGGGGCAATCTTGTATGTTTGATTTCGCCCTTTGGGAAAGTCTTTCGTGCAAATTTCTTGGAGTCTTTTGGCATTTCTCGGTATCTTTTGGCTAGTCCCTTCCTCCTCTGATCTTTGGAAGTGGCATAGGATACTCGGTCATTGAGCTTCGACTTGCTTGCAAAGCTTAGTTCACTTGGCCTAATCCGAGGATTGCCCAAGCTGCACATGGAGAAGGACCTTGTCTGCCATTCTTGTAGACATGGGAAAATGGTAGCTGCTCCCCACCATCCTGTGAATCAGGTTATGACCAAGCACCCTGGAGAGATTTTGTATATGGACCTTGTCGGTCCGGCTCGGGTGAGCTCAGTTGGTGGGAAGTGGTATGTGCTTGTTGTTGTTGATGACTTTTCGAGATATTCGTGGGTTTTCTTTTTAGTTGAGAAAACTGAGACTTTCATTTTTGTTCGTAGTTTGATCTTGCGACTTCAGAACGAGTTCCCTAAGAACTCGATGAGAGCTATTCGTAGCAATAATGGTTCCGAGTTTAAGAACTCAGATTTTGAGAAGTTTTGTAACTCTTTGGGTTTAGAGCATCAGTTTTCTTCCCCCTACACACCGCCATAAAATGGTGTTGTAGAGAGGAAAAATTGAACCCTTGTAGAGATGGCCAGGACGATGCTCGATGAGCATAGGACTCCTAGGTGATATTGGGCCGAGGCTATAAACACTGCATGCTATATTTCCAATCGCATTTTTCTCCGTGCTTTCTTGAAGAAAACTTCTTATGAGTTGCGATTTGGGAAGCAACCCAAAGTGAGTTATTTTAGAGTTTTTAGTTGCCACTGTTTTATACTCAAAAAGGGCAACTTGGACAAGTTTGAGTCTCGTTCTTCGGACGGTGTATTTTTGGGTTATGGAAATCATACTCGCGCATATCGTGTACTTAATCTTGATACTAACCGAGTCATGGAGACATTTGATGTCACCTTCGACGAGACTGTGCTTTGTCCTTCTTCTAGTTTTGAGCGTGCAGGTGATCATGAGGTTGGAGAACCTCTTTTTGATGATGAGGAAGAAGGTGCTGAAGGGATTGATGATCCAACACTTCCTCCACCTGCAGTGCCGATTGGGTCGACTTCAACCACAACTGCACGCGGCCCCGACCCTTCTTCTTCTACTACATGGGGGTCGTATGATCCACCACCGCGGTCTGTACCACTTGTACCCGAGGAGGCACCAGCTGCTGTTGAGGGGTAGGTCACTTCAGCAAGGGAGGCGCCACAACACAATCAGCGCCAACACCCTCCTCAACAGATGATCGGCGACATCCACGAACGCCTCACTCGGTCTAGGTCACAACAAATCTCTCACTTTGCTCATTCTGCATTTGTTGCTGATTTTGAACCCCGAGATGTTGGACACGCTTTATCTGATCCGGATTGGGTCAATGTCATGCATGAGGAGCTTGAAAATTTTGAGAGAAATCGGGTTTGGGTTCTTCTTCCTCCTCCTCCTGAGTGTCACCCTATTGGGACAAAATGGGTCTTCAAAAACAAACAAGGAGAAGATGGCCATGTTGTGAGAAACAAGGCCGGACTTGTAGCTCAGGGGTATAGTCAGAAGGAGGGAATAGACTATGAGGAGACTTTTGCTCCTGTAGCTCGTTTGAAGGCAATTAGGATCCTCTTGGCTTTTGCTGCATCCAAAGGTTTTAAACTTTTTCAAATGGATGTCAAGAGTGCCTTCCTAAACGGCTACATAGAAGAGGAGGTGTATTTGAAACAACCACCCGGTTTCGAAAATCCCAAGTTTCCAAACCATGTTTTTTAAACTTCACAAAGAATTGTATGGTTTGAAACAAGCCCCTAGAGCCTGGTATGATAGGTTGAAAACCTTTTTGCTTGCTAAGAGTTTTAAAATGGGATGTGCGGATAAAACTCTTTTTCTCTCTCAAGCTAGGCAATGACACTTTGTTGGTTCAGATTTACGTGGATGATATCATTTTCGGTGGTTCTTCTCATGCTTTGGTTGCTAAGTTTGCAGATACTTTGAGCAGAGAATTTGAGATGAGCATGATGGGCGAGTTGATGTTTTTCCTTGGGTTGCAAATCAAGCAATCCTGAGAGGAGACGTTCGTGCAAGGGCAAGTACACTAAGGACATATTGAAGAAGTTCGATATGGGTGAGGCCAAGCCTCTTCCAACACCCATGTCGACCACGATGGCCCTGGATGCGGACAAGGATGGAGAAGCTGTGGACCAGAAGGAGTACCGGAGTATGATCGGGTCGCTGCTGTACCTGACGGCGACATGCCCGGACATCCAGTTCACGGTGTGTCTTTGCGCACGATTTCAGTCGTCGCCGCGCACCTCTCACGGGCAGGCGGTTAAGCGCATTATGAGTACTTATGCTTCACACCTGAGTTTGGGATTTGGTATTCTGCTTCTTCCACCCTCTCCCTTTGCGGTTACTCGGATGCAGATTTTGCTGGTTGCCGCACTTGAGCGCAAATCCACTTCTGGGACTTCTCAGTTTTTGGGTTCTTCTCTTGTATCTTGGTCTTCTCGCAACAGTCTAGTGTCGCTCAGTCTACCACAGAAGCTGAATATGTTGCTGCGGCTAGCTGCTGTTCCCAGTTGTTGTGGATGATGGCCACTTTGCGTGATTTTGGTCTGAGTTTTTCTCGAGTTTCATTGCTTTGTGACAGCACGAGTGCGATTAGCGTTGCTAAGAACCCCGTGCTGTATTCTAAGACCAATTGATGTGCGCTTTCATTTCTTGCAAGACCACTATGAGAAAGGTGATATCGATCTTCACCATGTCGATACTCACCTTCAGTTGGCAGATATTTTCACCAAGCCTTTGGACCAATCAACCTTTGAGCTTGGTATGTGTTTTCCCCTTTTAGTTGGGGGAAACAGTTTGGTTCTTGTATCATAATCTGACTTCTTTTGCCTTGTTTTTGTTTAGTTTCTGCATTTCATCATATTTGCATCTTTATCTTTTCGAGCTTCATGTCTATAATCTGTAGAATGAATCTATGCTCTGATTAGTGTATGCTCCGATGATACATGATGATGCTTGTAGTTTAGGCTCTTTTTGATCACTGATACATGTTGTGAGCTGAGCTACTTTTCGGAATTGTGAATATGCTTAATTCCACATAATATTTGAAAACATGTTCACCATTGCGTTTGGCAACTAGCATGTGTAGAATGTGTTGAAGTCACTTGTGTTCTTCATATATGCTAGGTTGCTATGTCTCTAGTTCTGAGTCCTTCACTTGCTTGGTATGTTCATTTTCTGCTAAATTTGAACCAAGTCTAAGTGAATTGAAAAGTTCGAGATGGGATTACTTGACAGCACATCACGGTATCAAGACTGTTTCTCATTGCACATTGAGTTAAACTTGAGCCGTGTAGTGTAAGACCAAAACCATTGCTTCAAGCTTCTGATTGCTTATGCATAGGCTTAACTCGGTTGGAAAGTTAGGCAATGTCAAGTTTTCAACCTCTCGCAATCACATGCTGAAAATTTAAACTTGTGTAATCACCGCTGCAACTCCGATAAAATTCTGAAAACACAAGTCTATGATTCATTCTACAACATGATGATTGAACTTTGCTAGGGGTAGTTCACCTTTCATACATGTTTAGCACGTGTGACATTTCCTGTCTCTACATGTTTGGTGCTATTTTGATGGTGAAACCTTTTCTGAATGGCTTAATACTGCTCACTTTGTTCATATGCTCATATTTCGTATTCTATGATCAGTTTTGAGCCTTTGCTGGCATTTGTGCTAGTTGTTGAGTTATTGGATCAGCACTCTTTAGAGCATCTATTCACTCTGTGACTATATACCTGAAGCTGCTAACCTGCATTTGTAATCATATGCATTTGCCTTGTTGTGTGCATTTTCAACTAAGAGGGAGAAATTTGACAAATCATGTCCCTAGTTGTGTGCACTTTTGAAGGGGGAGTTTGCTCGATTTCTGCTTGTCGAGTTGTTTCAATTGGTTTGGAGCGACTTTCAGCCTATATGGTTTTTTAATTGGTTCGAAGCAGTTTTGCAATTGGTTTGGAGCGATTCTGCTAGTTGTGTTGAGCCTTTAGCTCTTTCTGGATGGACTAGTCTGTCTTTGTCTCATTTGCTCCGACTACCTTCTCGCTAGTGGTGTTGAGCCTGTTCTACCTCTTCTTGAGGGATAGCTTTGCTTTGCTTGGTTGCGTTGAGCCGTTGCCCATATCTTTGGGAACCAAGTTGTCTCGCTCACTCCATTCGACTTTTCCTGGCTTTGCTTCGCTTTTAGTCGACTGGTTGAGTTCGCTTATTTCTTCTTGTACTTTCATATGATTTGTGTTGGTAGTTGACAATGCACTCATGAAGGGGAAGATTGCGGATACATGGGTGTATGCCGGATCTTGAGTGATGAGTGATTGTCAACTAGGATGATGCGCATGTTCTTTGGCTTGTGTTGTGCAGGTGTTGAGCATGGATACGGTGATCAAAGGCAAGGTGAAGGTCAAGTAGAGACGTGTTGTGCCGATGGACCCGGAGCGGTGAAGGGCAAACGTGAGGCTTGGACTGACGGACCGATGGCCTGAGGATCGGCCGTGGTGGCTGACAGCCTGGGACAGCGACAAGTGAAGATCTGCGTGTGGACGGGTGCACGGGCGGTGCATCCCCTCTACGGCTCGGTTTGGTGGTTGAGCCACAGAAAAACCATCGAGAGGACGGTTTCCAGGTTTGGGCCTCAAACATGGGTGCGGCCGGTTTCCGAGTTTGGGCCACAAACTCGGGCTGAGGACGGTTTTCCAGGTTTGGGCCTCAAAACCTGGGCGCTGACGGGTTTCTGAGTTTGGGCCACAAAACTCAGGCGACGGACGACAGGTTTCCCGGTTTCGGCCTCAAAACTAGGGGATGGCCCAGGTTTCCCGGTTTCGGCCTCAAAACCGGGGGAGGTCCGTGAAAAGGACGAGCAGAGCGGTGGCGCACGTGGGCAATCGGTGAGGTCGCATCGAGGCGAAGCTACCAGTTGTGCGGCGTGGCCATCGGATCACCATCAACTTCGAGTTGGTCAGGAATACCCTTAGGGTTAGCCTGCTCGCTCATTAGCAGTAGGGGTAGAAGGGGAATAATTGTATTAGGCTATATAAGGGGAGGCAACCCCCCCTCCAAACTATCTCAGCCATTTGCTACATTCATTTAGGGTTTCCTGCTTCCCATTCCCTGCTGTAGCTACTGAGATCCGCAGAGATGGTGAACAATACCTCTGTGTATTTGGATTTTGCGGAAACGGGACCGGATTCCCGTTGTCTCCTCGTGGGGATGAATTTCGGCTTGCAATTCGTGGTCTTGATTCGCGTTTTTGAACTTGTTCTTCATGTTCTTCGTTTCTCCCACGATTTTCCCGATTTTCCCGTCACTCGATCTCCCTCTACGCTGCATCTTTCTCGAATCCACTTGAACCAACTTGTTCTTTGATGTGAGGAGATCATTTCCACCAAAGGAATTCATCTAACTTCTCACGGACAAGTAGATCGGGTCAATTCAAGTTTCGTAACACTTTTTTGGTTCATACATCTTCCCCTTCGATTTCCTGTTGATTGAGTTGATTTGAGCGGATGATTTCTTGGGGATAGTCTCTCAACTACCTCGTGATCATCTTCTCCATGTTTGGGAACAAGGGATTTTGATTTGGATCAGATTTGGGAGATTTGGGTGAAGGGCGACCAAAATCGCCCTCACTGGGTGGTCACGGATAGTCCGCCACCTACCCCGCGGACAGTCCGCGCATCGGGGGTGAGTCAGGTCAGTGCTGCGAGTTGTCACACTCGGTTTTAAGAACAAAACCAGGTATACACCATATGTGAGCCCAGGAAGTCAAATCTTACATATAGTCACAAATAAAGGGTAATATCGAAAGACAATGCTCTTATATAACGTATATAAAACCAAAGAACATAACCTTAAAGAGCAGACAGCAGAAAGACACTCCGATCTTCAGATGGAGACACCAACTTCACAGGGACAACTAACTGGTTGATCACAAGCCTAACTTCTCCAACTCTTGCAGTCTGGTACCCATCCGGGATTTTTCCAAAGTGTTAAAAAGTAAAACAAGCATAAGTACATCTCGTACTTAACAAATATAACATGGGGTTCATGAGGCTCAAAAGGCTGACACTGGTTTAACTGCATTAGCTTTTAGTTGGCATAATTTTAGCATTAAGTAGCATCAAAGTATAACCATCCCATTTAAACATATGATCAAATAAACATGTATCCATTGAATAAATATCATCATCATTATTACCATTATTTATAGCAACAACTATACCATAAGAATTCCAGGTCGCTCGTAACCGTGAGCACGGCTGATATATCAGTTTTACACTCTGCAGAGGTTGTACACTTTACCCGATGAGTCGTGATATCCAGATGCCCGGGTTAATTACTCCCATAACACTTCCGAGGTGAGCGGGCAGGACACACGCAAAGCCTTTCAAAGGTTCGTCTAACAAGTTAGGGCCGTTAGTTCTTAAGGCAAGGGGATGTAGAGCCCTCCTTCCAGGTGGCACAATAACACGCAGCCTATACTCACGTGGACAGAAAGCCGCACTATATCCGTCTCGGCAAGATCCAACGCGCCTATACAGGTGTCCACTAACAAGCTAGAAAAGGTCCTTATACTGAGCTAAGGTCAGAGCCATATAACTCCCATGGTTGCACTGTTGTCCCGGGTGATCCCTTATAGCAGTTCCTAAACCATGTTGCTATAAAAGTCATATTTTAACATGTCACATATAACATTAAAACAATTTACATGATCATAGTTTAAGTTGAGCACTAGCATCAAGCTATCCAATCCATACCCATGGTTATCAAGGTACAAGATCAAACATCTAGGATAAATCTATATAGGCATCAAGGTAGACACATGCAATATGAAAATTATGGTGAATTAAGGTTATTAGGACATCAGGAGGATCCCATGCTATACTTGCCTTAACAAACTCAGATCCTTCTTTGTTGACTCGTAGACTTCCAAAGATTGACGCTTGATCACGATCTCTTGATCACTAACTCTTCCTCTTGATCACCAACGTAAACTCACAGACTGGACATACGATCATAGGACACCACACAAGCATCCAAAGGCAGTCATGCCAAAGCAAAAATAGCCTATGATTAGACAATACATCAATAATAAGAAAACAGGATAAAGAGTTTTGAAAATTGATCTACGATTCGCTACGAACACACAGACGCAAAATCACGCTAATCAGAGTTTAACGGAAAAGATATGAGCTAAACAGATTAAGACACTAATTACTAGATTAGATTAACTCAAATTTTAATATGAAAAACAGTACTGAAAATTATATAGTTTGAAAGAACTTTTCAAAATGAACCTAACGCAAGTTGAACGGACTAAATCGGAGTTAAAACGAAGAAGTTATAAGGGTTAAAGTCAGTGGCAAAACTGTAAATAAATTGAAACTGATTTTGCAGATTTAAATAAATAAAACGAAATTGAAATCGGATGGACTGCGCCTGGAATAGAGAAAAGCGCAGGGGCTTGGTTGGAAGATTTTACAGACTCAGTGAATAGGTCGACTGGACTGCGGGTTGAGGTCAGAAAGTTGTAAGGGGTTTTGTGAAAGGTAGCCGCCGAAGGGGTATCGGTCACTGGAGACCGTCGGATTTGGGATGGACGCTCGAGATTAGATCAGAGAGGAGCCAGCGGCGCTGCAGGTCGGAGTTAGGCGGACGCGGCGGCTCACGGCGGCTCCATGGCCGGAGTTAGGCGGTGGGGCTCGGAATTAGGGTTAGGGTACTCGGTTTTCTGCGAGAAAGGGACGAGGAAGCTCAGAAGCTTGTAGCGGACTCACCAAGGAGGAAGATAGAATCAGCGCGGGCTCTAGACGGTGGAGGGCTCGGGATGGCGGAGGTGGTGCACTGCAAAACATGGTGATCTCGGATTAGGGCTTAACAAGGACAAAAACAGAGGGAGGAAGTCTTGAGGAACTTCGTCAGACCAATCCGAAACTCCTAAAGGTCCTTGCGACGGAGTTCAAGCCGCGAATCGTGAAGACGACGACGGCGGAATCCGGCGAGATGCGAAACTTCGCGGTTGAGATGTTTTAGGTCATGAGGACAGCATGGAGTTGGATTAGGAGAGGCGGTGGAGGCCGGGGAACTCTTATAGCGCGCTAGCTCAATCGCTAAGGCCGGGAAGAAGGCGTGGCCGGGGTGGATTTGGACTCGGAGGAGTCCGGCTCTGTCACGGCTCGAGAAGAGGTGGTTCCGACAGGCGGGGGCCACCTGCCAGTCAAATAAAGGAAAAGTGCGTGCGGGGCGAAGCGGCTGACTGGTGGGACCCCGAGGTCAGCGAGAGAGGGACGGAGGGAGTATGCGCGCGTGGCTCACGCGAACTGGGCCGTCTGCTGGCCTCGGCCCAAGCGGAGAAGAGCGATGGCGCGGGCCGTATAGAGGAGGAGCACAGGCCGAGCGGAAGAGGAGACTCGGGCCTGCGGCTGGGCTTGCGCAAGGGAATGAGGGAGGCGGCCGGCTGGGCCGTTTCGGGCCAAAAGGAGGAGAGGGAAGCCGGGCTGAATTAGAGAGGAGGGAAAAAGGAGGGGAGATGCAGGCCGGCTTGCTGGGCCACTCAGGCCGAAAACCGAGGGGAGATGAGGGAGAAGAGTTTTGCCTTTTTCATTTTATTTCAGAACCTTTTCAAACCATTTTCAAAACCAGTTTGAATTCCTTTGAACTTTTGATTTGAAACTTTGGGAGACCAAATTTTTTTGAAACTTAAACTTTTCCAAACTTTTGAAAAACAAAAGTCTTTATTTTCAAATTTTTCCAAAAAACATTTTAAAACCTTTCTAAACCATTTTGAACTCAATTGAATTTTAACCAAAACCACACATCACAAAAACTCAAATGCTCCAACATGAATGCACAACATGTTTCTAAACCCTAGGATAAATTTAATTAGAGAACATTTTTATTTCCCTATATTTTATGAGCACAAAAATTCATAAATAAATCATTTTAACTCTAATTAAGGAATGCAAATTTCAGGGTGTGACAAATCTACCCCCTTAAGAGAATCTTGTCCCGAGATTCGGAAGAGACTCAGAGCACAGGAGAGAAACGAGAAAAGATCTTGATAACACTTTCACTTCACACTTGTATACCAAGCTTATCAAACCACTGATGTTTCATGATCATAACTTGTGAACAAAGATTCCATAAAAGATTATTACACCTGATTATTCCAAACTTGTCTTGATTGCTAACTTGATTGGCTTACAACTCAAAGAGATATGGAACTTGATTTGCAGTCGTTCCTCGGTTTCCCACATTGCTTCTTCTTCACTTAGGTTACTCCACTGAACCTTACACACTTTAAACTTCTTCCATTAAAAGTTTCCAAACTATTTCTAGAATCTTGACCGGGTATCCTGCATTTGCCGGATGGTCTGGTGTATCCACTTCCACTGAAGACGTTTGCCCATCTGTGTTCTTATCTATATGCTCATCATTATCCACGATAGCATCTTTAGTCTGCACTCCATTGTACAAGTCATCAGCTTCCTCAGATTGAAGTTGACAACCGCGATACTCGATTCTTTTCCCTGACGGTGTTGTTAGAAGCACCAAACCTTGGGCATACTTAACCACTCCTTTACAAGCAGATAACCAACCCTTTCCAAGGATAACATCCATTTCCATTAACTTCAAAACAGTAAGGTTCGCCTCAAAGTTTACTCCCTTTATGTCAAGGCTAACTTTGGGCATATGCGGTTTGCTTTCATTTCGCCTCCTAGAGAGTTAACTATCACTGGTTTCCTCATTGGAAGCATAGTCATCCTATGTTCTTGTACATATATGCTAGAGATGATCGAGTGTGAAGCTCTAGGATCAAACATCACAATGGCAGGAGCAGAGTTTACTTGAATGAAACCATACACGACTTCCTTAGCCCCACGTTTGTTAATCATATACACATGATTTAACATTCCTTGGATGTAGTTTCTTTTTACTTTACTTCCTTGCTCTTGCTTCTCCTCTTCTTGTATTTGATGTGGTTCGTCCTGACTTCTATTGCTCTCCATAAACTTCTTTGACAGTCATTCTCATAGTGATTAACCTCATCATAATTGTTACAACCCTCACTAGTGGGAGTATTAATCTTCGTCAAGGTGTCACTAGGAGGTGACAAATATGGCTCTTGAGAATTGGAGTGAAGTACTTCATCATTGGATTGCTGATACTGACGGAGTTCATGAGGAGGTTCAAGATTCCACTGATCACTTGATTCCTGGTTCCATTGTTGGAATTCTGGTGCATGAGCGTAGGGGTGGTGTATGTTGCTACCTACAGATTGGCTTTCTCCTTTTCCTTTTTTTTGCTTCACCATCTTCCGACGCTTGTTCTCAATCACAATTGCTCTGTTCACCAATGTTTGATAGTGGCATATTCACAGTCATCAGTTGTAATTGCAGACACCATTGAGTCCTTTCAGAAAGCGTTTCTGCTTCTTAGCATCACTATTCACTTCTTCCAGAGCATAGCGTGACAACTGGGTGAACATGTCATGATACTCACACACTGACATAAATCCTTGCTTCAAGTTGAGGAACTGCTCTTCCTTAATCGCCACTATTCCAGCTGGAACATGGTAAGATCTAAAAGCATTCTTGAATTCTTCCCAACCAATTTGATTCTTATCGGATGTTCAAAATGGAATGATTCCCACCAATCTAATGCAGTTCCTTGAAGTTGGCTGAAGCATAAAGCACCTTCTCATGGTCATCACACTGGCTATGTCAAGTTGTCGTTCCACAGCTCTAAGCCACAGTCATCAGCTTCTATTGGGTTGCTAGTATGAGAGAATGTCGGTGGGTGTCCTTTCATAAAATCACCACGCTTGTCAATAGGTGGTTCTTGATACTGATTATGTAAACACATTTTGAGCAATGGTCTGTAATAGTTGAGTCTGCATTATCAAAACTTGCTCTATAGCCGAAGGATTTGATGGCGGTGGATTAGAGTTGTGAGCATTCCTTGTAGCATCATCGTAGTCATTTCTCCTGGTAGCAACCATCTGTTTTTCAACATGTATGGTTAGTAGAATTCAGCTCTTCATAACACACTTAACCGTAGCTTCATGAGATGACAAGGCAAGGTTGATATAGCAAGAGAGACAAGAGAAGACTCATCCATGACTGATTCTTCCCAATAAAGCACTAGATAAGAAACTTCATCTTGAAAACGGTTCAAAGTTAATTCATCATGGCTACCCCCTTAAGAAAAGATCAACTAGGAGAAACAATAAAAGGATAGCATTCCACCTTTTTCTAGTTAAGCTAACTAGCATAAAGACCTTCTCACATCCCAAAGAAACTCATGTGCAAAAGTATGAACATCATCCTGTATCTCCTCGTGAGCAGGAAAACAACTGTGCACAAAAAACAGTCATAACTCAAGTTCTGTTTATCCAATGAAGTTGCAGTTTACCTTCTGGAAAGCTTATGAAATCCTCTACAACTTTCATGTAGAACACTTTTCCAGATTCTGTAGTTAAGGTCGTCGAAAATAGCAGAGAACAGAAACTATTCCAGATTCCAGACAGCACAGATGCATCAACTTGTGAATTTCATAACTCCAAAACCATAACAGCTATCAGGGTGGCTCTTGCGCTCAAAGAAAGATCATGAAGTCTACTTGTGTCCAGAATTGCTCCATGATTTTTGAACATCCAAAAACAGAGATATAAGCTGATAAAGACAGACTGTTCTGAAAGGATTAGGATAGAGGAACAGAAGAAACAGAAACCCAACCTTCTATGCATGAAACCTATCAACTAAACCTAAATGAGATTGTGAGGAAACCCACAAAATCATTGCACTCATTACAAAGATGCAAAACAAAATTATCATAAGGACAAGCAACAAACATCACAGGTTCAGAAGCCACACATGGGCCAAGGACTTGACTTAACTTCGTGACTAACGTTCATTACATAAGGGCTCAAGAACTACTAGAACACGATACATCTGCAAGAACATCAAGGGTAGCTTCTCTGTGCACTCTTCATTTGTCAACTGCTATCAGGGACTTCCTTTGCATCAGGCACTGACATCACTTGTGGTGGCTACTCTAGTGACTGGGCTCTGGCTACTTCCATGAGTCGACTGTTGATCTTTTTGGGGCAAGATCCGACGTAATGTCCTTCCTGTTGGCAATGATAACATCTTCCTTTGGCTGGATCTGCTGTGGTAGAAGTGTTGTTTGATGTGCTGCCATCTTGCTGACTCAGAGGATTGACTTTTACCAGTTTATTCTGCTTCTTAACTCGCTTCCGTGGTTGGATTCTTTGTAGGTGATTGTCCATCCATCTATGCAAACCTCATGTGGAAAGTTCTTAATTGGGGAGCTTCTAAATGCTGCTGATCTAGGCTGGTCTGAACAAGAGTTGAAACTGTATGTGGTACTGGGGTAGAACTCAATTGTTGGTGACGTATCAACGATGGTTCTGAAGAATGAATTTGCTTTCCTTTTCTTACCTTCCTTGACTTCACCACTTGGGTTCGCTTTGACCTCATCCTTGGTTGACTTCTCTTGAAGACAAGAATTCCCATAATGCTTGCAACATGGACATCGATCCTGAACCTCTTGCGTCTTACTACTGCTAGCTTCCAATAGACTTGCTTCACATTCATTGGGTGATAATGGCATACCTCGATATTCAACCCTCTCGCCTGATGGTGTTCTTAGGAACACTGAACGTCGGGAATAATTGACCTCACTTTTTACGACTCCTTAACCATCCATGTCCAAGGATAAATCGATTCTAGAGAGTTCCAAAACATTCAGCTTCACTATGAAATCACTCTCCTTTATCTGGACTCTAACATCTCGGCACTCATGGTTTGTCTCAATTTCTCTAGTTGGTGTGCGAACTACTATGAGCTTCTTTGTTGGCCATTCCTTATCTTCAGGCGAGCTACAAACTTGGCAGAGATGAATGAGTGCGAGGCACTAGGGTCAAAAGAAACCATGGCAGTTACCGAATTGACTGGGATCATGCCATACACAACTTTCTTTGCTCCATGAATAGTGGTCATATCCACATGCCTCAATTTTCCATGGATGATGTATCTGGCTGTAACTGTTCTTTATGGCTTCCTTCCATGTTGGTGGGTCCTTGTGTTGCGTCTTGCTGTTGTGTCATTCTTCCCAGGTCTTGACTTTGCATAGCGATCAACTTCTCTCTGTCAACTGTGGTTAGAGACGACATAGCTTGGTCAACGATCCGTCTACTTAGATAGAGGGAAGTTTTCAAAAGAAATCAAGGCAAGGAGGAAGGTGAGAGCAACCTTTAAAATTTAAGCAACAAGGAGGAGATAAATAACAAGGGTAGAAGATACAATAGAGAAGAAAATACCAAGGTTGATAGAACAAGAGTTCTAGGGCAATTTTAAAAGCTTTAAACGACCAGTTTCTAACTAGGCTTGCGTCCTACAGTCAGCATTGCTCTGATACCACTTTGTCACACCCGGTTTTAAGAACAAAACCAGGTATACACCATATGTGAGCCAGGAAGTCAAATTCTCACATATAGTCACAAATAAAGGGTAATATCGAAAGACAATGCTCTTATATAACGTTTATAAAACCAAAGAACATAACCTTAAAGAGCAGACAACGGAAAGACACTCCGATCTTCAGATGGAGACACCAACTTCACAGGGACAACTAACTGGTTGATCACAAGCCTAACTTCTCCAACTCTTGCAGTCTGGTACCCATCCGGGATTTTTCCAAAGTGTTAAAAGTAAAACAAGCATAAGTACATCTCGTACTTAACAAATATAACATGGGGTTCATGAGGCTCAAAAGGCTGACACTGGTTTAACTGCATTAGCTTTTAGTTGGCATAATTTTAGCATTAAGTAGCATCAAAGTATAACCATCCCAATTTAAACATATGATCAAATAAACATGTATCCATTGAATAAATATCATCATCATTATTACCATATTTATAGCAACAACTATACCATAAGAATTCCAGGTCGCTCGTAACCGTGAGCACGGCTGATATATCAGTTTTACACTCTGCAGAGGTTGTACACTTTACCCGATGAGTCGTGATATCCAGATGCCCGGGTTAATTACTCCCATAACACTTCCGAGGTGAGCGGGCAGGACACACGCAAAGCCTTTCAAGGTTCGTCTAACAAGTTAGGGCCGTTAGTTCTTAAGGCAAGGGGATGTAGAGCCCTCCTTCCAGGTGGCACAATAACACGCCAGCCTATACTCACGTGGACAGAAGCCGCACTATATCCGTCTCGGCAAGATCCAACGCGCCTATACAGGTGTCCACTAACAAGCTAGAAAAGGTCCTTATACTGAGCTAAGGTCAGAGCCATATAACTCCCATGGTTGCACTGTTGTCCCGGGTGATCACTTATAGCAGTTCCTAAACCATGTTGCTATAAAGTCATATTTCAAACATGTCACATATAACATTAAAACAAATTTACATGATCATAGTTTAAGTTGAGCACTAGCATCAAGCTATCCAATGCATACCCATGGTTATCAAGGTACAAGATCAAACATCTAGGATAAATCTATATAGGCATCAAGGTAGACACATGCAATATGAAAATTATGGTGAATTAAGGTTATTAGGACATCAGGAGGATCCCATGCTATACTTGCCTTAAACTCAAGATCCTTCTTCTGTTGACTCGTAGACTTCCAAAGATTGACGCTTGATCATGATCTCTTGATCACTAACTCTTCCTCTTGATCACCAACGTAAACTCACAGACTGGACATACGATCATAGGACACCACACAAGCATCCAAAGGCAGTCATGCAAAGCAAACATAGCCTATGATTAGAACAATACATCAATCATAAGAAAACAGGATAAAGAGTTTTGAAAATTGATCTACGATTCGCTACGAACACACAGACGCGAAAATCACGCTAATCGGAGTTTTAACGGAAAAGATATGAGCTAAACAAGATTAAAGACACTAATTACTAGATTAGATTTAACTCAAATTTTAATTATGAAAAACAGTACTGAAAATTATATAGTTTGAAAGAACTTTTCAAAACGAACCTAACGCAAGTTGAACGGACTAAATCGGAGTTAAAAACGAAGAAGTTATAAGGGTTTAAAGTCAGTGGCAAAACTATAAATAAATTGAAACTGATTTTGCAGATTTAAATAAATAAAACGAAATTGAAATTCGGATGGACTGCGCCTGGAATAGAGAAAAGCGCAGGGGCTTGGTTGGAAGATTTTACAGACTCAGTGAATAGGGTCGACTGGACTGCGGGTTGAGGTCAGAAAGTTGTAAGGGGTTTTGTGAAAGGTAGCCGCCGAAGGGTATCGGTCACTGGAGACCGTCGGATTGGGATGGACGCTCGAGATTAGATCAGAGAGGAGCCAGCGGCGCTGCAGGTCGGAGTTGGGCGGACGCGGCGGCTCACGCGGCTCCATGGCCGGAGTTAGGCGGTGGGGCTCGGAATTAGGGTTAGGGTACTCGGTTTTCTGCGAGAAAGGGACGAGGAAGCTCAGAAGCTTGTAGCGGACTCACCAAGGAGGAAGATAGAATCAGCGCGGGCCTCTAGACGGTGGAGGGCTCGGGATGGCGGAGGTGGTGCACTGCAAAACATGGTGATCTCGGATTAGGGCTTAACAAGGACAAAAACAGAGGGAGGAAGTCTTGAGGAACTTCGTCAGACCAATCCGAAACTCCTAAGGTCCTTGCGACGGAGTTCAAGCCGCGAATCGTGAAGACGACGACGGCGGAATCCGGCGAGATGCGAAACTTCGCGGTTGAGATGTTTTAGGTCATGAGGACAGCATGGAGTTGGATTAGGAGAGGCGGTGGATGCCGGGGAACTCTTATAGCGCGCTAGCTCAATCGCTAAGGCCGGGAAGAAGGCGTGGCCGGGGTGGATTTGGACTCGGAGGAGTCCGGCTCTGTCACGGCTCGAGGAAGAAGGTGGTTCCGACAGGCGGGGGCCACCTGCCAGTCAAATAAAGGAAAAGTGCGTGCGGGGCGAAGCGGCTGACTGGTGGGACCCCGAGGTCAGCGAGAGAGGGACGGAGGGAGTATGCGCGCGTGGCTCACGCGAACTGGGCCGTCTGCTGGCCTCGGCCCAAGCGGAGAAGAGCGATGGCGCGGGCCGTATAGAGGAGGAGCACAGGCCGAGAGGAAGAGGAGACTCGGACCTGCGGCTGGGCTTGCGCAAGGGAATGAGGGAGCGGCGGCTGGGCCGTTTCGGGCCAAAAGGAGGAGAGGGAAGCCGGGCTGAATTTAGAGAGGAGGGAAAAAGGAGGGGAGATGCAGGCCGGGCTTGCTGGGCCACTCAGGCCGAAAACCGAAGGGGAGATGAGGGAGAAGAGTTTTGCCTTTTTCATTTTATTTCAGAACCTTTTTCAAACCATTTTCAAAAACCAGTTTGAATTCCTTTGAACTTTTGATTTGAAACTTTGGGAGAACAAATTTTTTTTGAAACTTAAACTTTTCCAAACTTTTGAAAAACAAAAAGTCTTATTTTCAAATTTTTCCTAAAAAAAACATTTTAAAACCTTTCTAAACCATTTTGAACTCAATTTGAATTTAACCAAAACCACACATCACAAAAACTCAAATGCTCCAACATAAATGCACAAACATGTTTCTAAACCCTAGGATAAATTTTAATTTAGAGAACATTTTTATTTTCCTATATTTTATGAGCACAAAAATTCATAAATAAATCATTTTAACTCTAATTTAAGGAATGCAAATTTCAGGGTGTGACACGAGTCTCAGTGAATAGTGCTGATTTTTGACCGGCGGACAGTCCGCCGTTGTGATCCGCGGACAGTCCGGGATCACACAGGGAGTGTTCAATAGTTGTGCTGTTTTGAGGTTTTTACCGGTGGACAGTCCGCCATCTCTTCGCGGACAGTCCGTAGCAAGGGCGGACAGTCCGGGAGCTCGCTGTGTGCTGATTTAGTGTATTGTCTTTTCCTCTCCCGACTTTTCCGCTTTTTCAGACTTCTCGTTTGGCCCTTGGTTAACCAAGAACCCTCTCTAGGTATCTTTGCTACTTGTTAGCAAGGTATTTGGAGATTTCTCGACGTAGCCTTCCATCTACGTTTGAGGGTGGTTTTTGGGGTTGAACTTAAGCCGAAGCTTGTGGTGTTTGGTTCGCTGTTGTTTGGTGGTGCCTCGCTGTGATCCTAGGGATCATCCTCCCTGTTCCAAGGGTCGTGGGCATCACGAATTTGGTCAACGCTTTTGGGGGTTAATTTTTGGGACAAAGGCCAAGTTTCGAGAGAAATTTTTTAGGCTCCCATTCACCCCCCCCCCTCTGGTCGCTTTCTGCTAGAGCTCTCGGTCCTTCACCTCAGGTCACCGGTCTGTCAGTCCAAGCCTCATGTTCGCCCTTCACCGCTCCGGGTCCATCGGCACGACACGTCTCTACTTGACCTTCACCTTGCCTTTGATCACCGTATCCGTGCTCAAAACCTGCTCAACACAAGCCAAGAACATGCGCATCACCCGAGTTGACAATCACTCATCATCTCTGCGGATACATGGGCGTATGCCGAGTCTCTGAGTGATGAGTGATTGTCAACTGGGATGATGCGCATGTTCTTTGGCTTGTGTTGTGCAGGTGTCGAGCACGGAGACAGTGATCGAGGGCAAGGTGAAGGTCAAGTAGAGATGTGCCGTGCCGACGGACCGGGAGCGGTGAAGGATGGGGTGCCGTGCGGCGGACGTGCCATGCCGATGTACCAGAGCGGTGAAGGGCGGATGTGAGGCTTGGACTGAGGGACCGGTGGCCTGGGGATCAGCTGTGGTGGCTGACAGCCTGGGACAGCGACGAGCGGAGACTGCGGGGCTTGGTGTTGCTCGGAGTCGAGGAGACCTGGGACACGTGTCGGTGGACGGGGTGCAGGGGCGGTGCATCCCCTCTAACGGCGTCGTTTGGTGTAGAGCCGAGAAAAACCATCGGGTGGACGGTTTCCAGGTTTGGGCCTCAAAACCTGGGCGCAGATGGTTTCCAATTTTGGCCACAAACTCGGGCTGAGGACGGTTTCCAGGTTGGGCCTCAAAACCTGGGCGTTGTGGGTTTTGCTGAGTTTGGGCCTCAAAACTCAGATGCTGGTGGGCTGGTTTCCCGGTTTGGGCCTCAAAACCGGGGTTGGCTAGAAAGGCTGGTTTCCGGTTTGGGCCACAAAACCGGGGGTGCAGAGCGAGGGCGGCACGTGGCGGCAATTGGGAGGTTGCGTCGAGGCCACGCTACGAGTTGTGCGGGCGTGGCCGTCAGATCCACCTACCACCGAGTTGGTCCAGAATAACCTTAGGGTTTAGCTGGTTCGCTCTGTAAGTAGAGGGGTAGAATAGGAATAGAGTAGGAATTAGGAATAGGTTAAGTAGGGGGAGACACCCTCCTCCCCAACCATCTCAGTTAGTCATCTCCTCATTTGCTCTTTGCCTTAGGGTTTCCTGCTCTCTCCCAATCCCCTGCTGTAGCTAGCTGAGATCCGCAGAGAACCATACCTCTGTGTACTGGAGATTTTGAGGAAGTGAGGCCGTAACCTCACGGTTGTAGCGTGTGGTAGCCACACGGTTGCAGATCGATGTGTTTGATTCGCGTTTTGGTTCGTGTTCTTCGCGTTCATCTTTTCTCCTCGTTTTCCCGTCACTCGATCTCTCTTCATACCGCGTCTTTGCGAAATCCGTTTGAATCAACTTGTTTGTATTTGAAAGGATCATTTCCACTGAAGGAATTTATCTAACTCCTTACGAACAAGTAGATCGGGTCGATTTCTTTTCGTAGCCGCTTTTTCGGTTCATCCTCCTCCCCTTTTCGATTTCCCGGAGTTTGAATTAATTTGAGCGGATAGTCTCCTAACTACCCCGTGATCATCTTCTCCAAGTTGGGAACTTGGGATTTTGATTTGGATCGATTTGGAGAGATTCGTGAGAGGGGCGATCAAAATCGCCCTCTCTGTTCATCCGCGGACAGTCCGCCATTGGACCCGCGGACAGTCTAGGAGTCGGGCTCCAGTCAGATCAGTTGCTGCGCAGCTCGTTCGGACAAGTCCTTTCTTGACCGGCGGACAGTCCGCAGGTGTAGGTCGCGGACAGTCCGGGAACGTCCAGAGACTTGCAACAGCACTATTGTTTTGCGTTTTCTGCCGGCAGACAATCCGCCAGTGAACCGCGGACAGTCCGGCCTTGGGCGGACAGTCCGGGACTCCAGGTCCGGACAGTCCGGGATTTGGCTGAAGCCTTCGGTTTTGTGCATTAGCTCCCCAGCTTCTTCGCTTGGTTTCCGGACCTCTCGTTTGGCCTCGTAGTTGACCAAGAAACCTCTCTAGGTATCTTTGCTACTTGTTAGCATCGGTATTTGGGGATTTCTCAACGTAGCCGTCTATCTACGTTCGAGACTTGGTCTTTGAGGTCGAACTTGTGCCGGTTCTTTTGGCTTTTGGTTCGCTATCACTTTGTGGTGCCTCGCTGTGATCCTAGGGATCATCTACCCTCTTCCAAGGGTCGTGGGCATCACGTTCTCGGTCATAGCTTTTCGGGGTTTGATTTTGGGACAATAGGCCAAGTTTCGAGAGAAATTTTTGAGCTCCATTCACCCCCCCCCCCTCTGGTCGCCTATTTGCTAGTGCTTTCTCGATCCTTCAATTGGTATCAGAGCGGGTTAAGGATCTTCCACCTTAGCCAGTTCCAGATCCACAGAAGGCGGACATGGATCGCGGCGTGGGCAAACCGTCGTTCTTCGATGGGACGAACTATGCGTATTGGAAGATACGCATGTCGGCCTTTCTGCAGAGTATGGGTGCTTCCATTTGGATATTTGCAACTCTGCTGATTACGTGGTCTTGGCTGCTCGTGTGACTCAACGTCAGATCGATGATCACGATGCCATAGCCGAGCCCGTAATGCTGTTTTCTCATGCTTGAGCATGACGGAGTTTGATCGTATTCTCACCTCGCTACGGCTCGGGAGATTTGGGCATCCCTCTGCGTTTCCATGAGGGAACCTCTCAAGTCAAAACCCGTCTCTATGAGTCGCACAAGCGAGAGTATGAGAACTTTCGACATATGCCTGGCGAGAGAGCATAGAAAGTTTATTCGCTCGCTTTCAGGTGATTGTCAACAGGATGAGGGCTAACAAGGAGCTGTTGCCTTTCGACGATCATGAGAGAGCTTTGAAGCTACTCCATACTTTGATCGGTCGGTGTGGGATTCCAAGGTTCAGGCGATCATCGAATCACCTAACTATGAGACCCTCACGTGCGACGAGCTCTTCAGTAAGCTCAAGTCCAGTGAGATCGATGCCATGGCGAGGGCTTCTTATGAAAATCCTTCTGGCCCATCGATGGCTTTGCTTTCTTGCTCTTTGCTAACCCCTCTGGAGTTTTGCACTCTCTTCTCTCTTTTCTATCACAGAGGAGCAGATGGAGTCTTTGGGGGATGACGAGTTGGCTATGCTCGCCAACGGTTCTCGCGGTTCCACAACAACCGCATGAACCGTCGCCGCGGAGGAGGACGCTCAGGATGCTATGAGTGCGGTGACCCCAACCACTTCATCGCCAATTGCCCGAAGAAGATCAAGCAGACCTTCAGCAAGGCAGACCATGGGCACAAGTACGACTCCGGCAAGCGCAAGGAGAAGTACGTCCCCGCGAAGCACAAGCAGAAGGGCGGCTTCGACAAGGAGTACATCAAGACCAAGTACTTGGAGAAGGCCCAGGCTGAGCAGCGCGTGTCTTTGCCACGCTCAGCGACGTCGACGACTCGGATGACGACTCCGCTGCCTCCAGCGATGACGAGTCCGAGAAGAAGAAGAGGATCGAGGACAAGCTGAACGGCCTCTGCTTCTTCGCCGACGACGACGGCTTCTGCACCATGGCCCTCGATGGAGAGAGCGGCTGGAGACTCCTCGGGATGACGACGACGACGACACCCCAGGTATCTCTGACCCACGACGAGCTTTCCGCTGCTGAGGTCGAGAAACTTACTATCGCGCTTCTTAGTCAAGATAAGCTGCTAGGCGTGCCGCTAGAGAGCGCAAGGAGTTTAGGCAGAAGTGGGAGGATACGGTGAAGGAACTTGATTCTGTCAAGTCCACCGTAGTTGTTACTGATGAGGAGGAGTGTGAGATGTGCACCACACACATGACTGACCTTCTCACTTTGAGGAGCAAGTATGTTGTGTTGGTAGGAGAGGTGGATGAGCTCCGTGCTAGACCCTTGTTGTTGGGTGCGTGCAAGACTTGTCCTGTCTTGCAATCTGAGTTGGCAGAGAAGAATGCCAAGATTGTGTCTCTTGAAGAGGCCAACTCAGGGTAGCACATGTGTGGCTAGGTGTGTTCTTTGTGAGGGTTTGGAGATGGAGATCGCAAACGTGAAGCATGACAAGATGCAAACCGAGGAGAAGAAAAACACATACCTTCGGACCATCTTGTCATGGGTGTCTTGTGGTGAGCCGCAGCTCGGGATGATGATCTCCCAATTCAAGCGAGCTATTGGAGGTCCTGGTGTAGGTTTTGCTCCGGGTGTTGATCTTTCTGCTTTTGGGAGATTGGAGAGTCGAGTGGTCTGAACCCATGTGAGAAGCCCAACTCCACCACTACTCCCAACTTACCAAGCTTCCACCCAAAGAGCCTCTCAAACCTAACACCAAGGATGGGGTCTTTGTTGAGCCTCCGAGAGCTCCACCCAAGAAACAAACATGGGCTCCAAACCAAACCACCTCAAGAACAAGCTGGACACCATGCACCCATCCAGGAGGAGCTTATGCCATAGAAGGGCAAAGTGATCCACACCCACTACCGTGAGTACCAACAACCCCCTTTGAGAGCGGTGAGGTACCATTGTGAGCACTGTGGGAGAGATGGACACTTGAGTGAGTTCTGCTTTCGGCGCAAGAGAGAGGCGCGCCGTGCTAGGGAGATGAACAATGCAGACATGTACCATCCTCTCCATGATGTACATGCGCCAAATGTTCAGAGACGTGCTGCTAGGCCCAGAGGTCCAAAACCTCAAGATCTCAAGCCTAGGTAGAGAAGAGCTCCGAGGAGAGATGCTAGGCCTAGAGGTGCAGTGGCCTCAAGTTCCTAGGTCTAGGCCTCGTAGAGAGCGTGCCCGGCCGGAGCCTGCAGTTGTGTAGCTATGGACCCCGTGGCGATGGCTTTGTAGTTGAGCGCTTTCCCCCACCGCGTTTGAGTATCGCGGTGAGCTCTCCTTCCCCAACGAACCACGTCTTTCTAAACGTGGTGATCGCTTCCTTCGTAGGTGTGCTAGGAATGGTTTTTCTGCTAACCGTTCTTTTGAGCAGCCGGCCCAACACTGGTATTCTTCTTACTTCACTAACCCCAGTGTTGGCCCGTATGCTCACCCTATGTCTTTTTATTGATGTAGGTAAAATGATTGGAGAACGTTTGGTTGGTGGATTCCGGGTGTTCGAGGCACATGACGGAAACGCCAAGTGGTTCTCCAGTCTTAGTCCGGTCGCCGGAAAGGAGTATATCACCTTCGGCGACAACAACAAAGGTAAGGTGCTGTCTCGTGGGTCTATGCGAGTTAATGAGCACTTTGTGTTGCGCGATGTTGCTCTTGTTTCTAACTTGCATTTTAACCTTCTTTCTGTTTCGCAACTTTTCGATGATGACTATGAGATTCGGTTTTAAACCGAATCTCAGTCGCATTTTGGATCCTCAGGGCAATCTTGTATGTGTGATTTTGCCCTTTGGAAAAGTCTTTCGTGTGGATTTCTCGGAGTCGTTTGGAATTTCTCATTGTCTTTTGGTGGACCTTCCTCCTCTGATCTTTGGAAGTGGCATAGGAGACTTGGTCACCTGAGCTTCGACTTGCTTGCAAGACTTAGTTCACTTGGCCTAATCCAAGGATTGCCCAAGTTGTCCATGGAGAAGGATCTTGTTTGCCATTCTTGTAGACATGGGAACATGGTTGCCGCTCCCCACCATCCAGTGACTCAGGTCATGACTAAGCGCCCTGGAGAGCTTTACATATGGACCTTGTTGGTCCGGCTCGGGTGAGCTCGGTTGGGGGGAAGTGGTATGTGCTTGTTGTTGTCGACGATTTTTCGAGATATTCGTGAGTCTTCTTTTTAGCTGAGAAGACCGAGACTTTCTCCTTTGCTCGCAATCTGATTTTGCGTCTTCAGAATGAGTTCCCTTTGAACTCAATGCGAGCAATTCGGAGTGATAATGGTTCCGAATTCAAGAATTCGGATTGATTTTGAAGTTTTTGTAACTCTTTGGGTTTGGAGCATCAGTTTTCTTCCCCCTACACACCACCACAGAATGGTGTTGTGGAGAGGAAGAATCGGACCCTTGTGGAGATGGCCAGGACGATGCTCGATGAGCATAGGACTCTTAGGCGGTATTGGGCCGATTGTGTTGACCATGAACACTGCATGCTATATTTCCAATCGCATTTTTCTGAGAGCTTTCTTGAAAAAGACTTCTTATGAGTTGCGTTTGGTAGACAACCAAGGTGAGTTATTTTAGAGTTTTTGGTTGCCACTGTTTTATACTTAAGAAAGGCAACCTGGACAAATTTGAGTCTCGCTCTTCTGACGGTGTGTTTTGTTGGTTATGGCATCATCACACTCGAGCTTATCGTGTACTTAACCTTGATACTAACCGAGTCATGGAGACATCCGATGTCACCTTCGACGAGACCATGGTTTGTCCCTCTTCTCGTTTTGAGCGTGCAGGTGATCATGAGGTTGGTGAGCCTCTTTTCGATGATGAAGAAGAAGGTGCTGAAGGCATGGATGACCACAGCCTCCTCCTCCACCTGCTGTGCCGCAAGGAGCGGCATCGACGACGACTCACGGCCCCGACACGTCTTCTTCCTGGGGGCCGAGGGATCCGCCACCTCGAGCGGTACCTTTTGTACCCGAGGAGGAGGCACCAGCTGCTGTTGAGGGGGAGGCCACTTCGGCAAGGGAGGCGCCACGACACATTCAGCGCCAGCACCCGCCTCAGCAGATGATCGGCAGCATCGACGAACGCGTCACCCGGTCAAGGCAAATCTCTCACTTTGCTCATTCTGCATTTGTTGCTGATTTTGAACCCCGGGATGTTGGACACGCTCTGATGGATCCGGATTGGGTCAATGCCATGCATGAGGAGTTAGAAAACTTTGAGAGAAATCGGGTTTGGGTTCTAGTGTCTCCACCTTCTGAGTGTCATCCAATTGGGACAAAATGGGTTTTCAAAAACAAACAGGGAGAAGATGGCCATGTTGTGAGAAACAAGGCCAGACTCGTAGCCCAGGGATATAGTCAGAAGGAGGGGATAGACTATGAGGAGACTTTTGATCCTGTAGTTCGTTTTGAGGCTATTAGGATACTCTTGGCTTTTGCTGCATCCAAAGGTTTCAAACTTTTTCAAATGGATGTCAAGAGTGCCTTCTTAAACGGCTACATAGAAGAGGAGGTGTATGTTAGACAACCCCCCAGTTTTGAAAATCCCAAGTTTCCAAACCATGTCTTTAAACTTCACAAAGCTTTGTATGGTTTGAAACAAGCCCCTAGAGCCTGGTATGATAGGTTGAAAACCTTTTTGCTTGCTAAGGGTTTTTAAAATGGGATGTGTAGATAAAATGCTCTTTCTCCTCAAGAAAGGCACTGACACTCTCTTGGTCCAAATTTACGTGGATGATATCATTTTCGGTGGTTCTTCTCACGCTTTGGTTGCCAAGTTTGCAGATACAATGAGCAGGGAATTTGAGATGAGCATGATGGGGGAGTTGACATTTTTCCTCGGGTTGCAAATCAAGCAATCCGAGAAGGGACGTTTGTGCACCAGGGCAAGTATACCAAAGACTTGCTGAAGAGGTTCGATATGGGTGAGGCCAAGCCTCTTCCAAAACCCATGTCGACCACGACGGCCCTGGATGCGGACAAGGATGGAGAAGCTGTGGACCAGAAGGAGTACCGAAGCATGATTGGGTCGCTGCTCTACCTGACGGCGACACGCCCGGACATCCAGTTCGCGGTGTGTCTGTGTGCGCGCTTTCAGGCGTCGCCGCGCACTTCTCACCGTCAGGCGGTCAAGCGCATTTTCAGGTACCTTCGTTTCACACCTGAAGATGAGTATCGACATGGTGAAGGTCGATATCACCCTTCTCATAGTGGTCTCGCAAGAAAAGAAAAAGCGCACATCAATGTGTTTGGTCTTAGAATGCAGCATGAGGTTCTTAGCAACGCTAATCGCACTTGTGCTGTCACAAAGCAATGTAACACGAGAAAAGCTCAGACCAAAGTCACGCAAAGTGGCCATCATCCACAAGAACTGGGAAACACAGCTAGCCGCAGCAACATATTCAGCCTCTGTGGTGGACTGAGCGACACTAGACTGCTTGCGAGAAGACCTAGACACAAGAGAAGAACCCAAAAACTGACAAGTCCCAGAAGTGGACTTGCGCTCAAGTCGGCAACCAGCAAAATCAGCATCCGAGTAACCACAAAGGGAGAGGGTAGAAGAAGCAGAATACCAAATCCCGAACTCAGGTGTGAAACATAAGTACCTCAGAATGCGCTTGACCGCCTGACGGTGAGAGGTGTGCGGCGACGACTGAAATCGCGTGCAAAGACACACCGCGAACTGGATGTCCGGGCGTGTCGCCGTCAGGTACAACAGCGATCCGATCATACTCCAGTACTCCTTCTGATCCACAGATTCTCCATCCTTGTCCGCATCCAGGGCCGTCGTGGTCGACATGGGTGTAGGAAGAGGCTTGGCGTCACCCATATCGAACTTCTTCAATATGTCTTTGGTGTACTTGCCCTGGTGCACAAACGTCCCCTCTCGGGATTGCTTGATTTGCAACCCCGAGGAAAAAACGTCAACTCGCCCATTGTTGACGGAAGTTATAGAATGTTTCACCTTATCAAAATACCGTCAACAGGCCTCGGTTTCAAGGAAGTATAGCATATCATGAGCATATTTATCACTAATAAGTTCCACTTGTACTCTTAGCTTGTGAACTTGTAGGAGATGGCAAAATGAACAAAATGAGGCCAGGTGGGCCCACCAAGGGGGTCGGCCGACCCCACCTTGGGGCCACCTCGGCCAGGGTGACATGGCATGATCCAAGAGAAGCATGTTCAAGCCAATATCAACACTTGGATCAAACATGTGCTTTTACTCAATGGTGCAAGATGAGAAGCACATGGATTCATGGGTCCACACCGAAACCAAATGCAACCATCATCACAAGACTTGCTCCATGACATGTGGGGTCACCAAGGGAGAGAAGAAGGTGGGCCAGCCCTGTCATAGGGGGGTCGGCTGACCCCCCTTGGTGGGGCCCATCTGCACTGTTCATCAGGATGACACTTACCACCTTCTAGAAGATGTACCCCGGGCACCACATGTCATAGAGTGGGGTCGGCCGACCCATGGTGAGCTTCATCCAAGTCGGTGCAAAGCACATGTTTCACACGGAACATTGTAACGTAACGACCCTAATCCCATGGCCCACTGACCACTGCCACCCACTGACAGTCGATCCGTACAGCCAAGAGATCAAGACCTGTTCCGCTACTGGGCTACATCAGTGCCCGTTGTCCGCAGGATCATCTCACAATTCAGTTACAATCTCTTTAACATTTTGACAAATAATATCGGAGTAGTAAATAGCGGAAGACTTAGATAACAATAGTTTTACAAACCAGGGTTCAACATAAACTTAAAGTGAAGTTATTACAGACCATAGTTCAAATAGATAGAGTTGGCAGAGTAGCATATGAAACACAACTAAAGGTAAAGATACATCACCCAGCCCGAGGGTGAATAATCACTCATCGGCTCATCGGCCTCCTCCTGAACAACAGTCACACAGCAGGGTCCAAGGCATACTGAGGAATCTGCCATACCTGCAACATGGGTAATAAAACCCTGAGTACAAAGGTACTCAACAAGACTTACCCGACTAAAGAAAAAGGGAGAAGACTCAGGAATGAAGGCTTAGGGTAGTCAAGGTAAGGCTTAAGCAAGATCAAGTATTTTGCAGAAAAGCATTTTTGTAAATCCTATTTTATTTTGAAAGATTCAGTATTCCTCAATTCTTCATCATTCATGATTCATTTTATATTTCAAAACATTCCTAGTTGAGAACCACTCTCCGTTGAGAGTCAATGGAACAAGTCTCCATAACCGAGGAGCAGCGTTAATCCGGATAAATAATACTCAGCTGAGGATCCCTATCCACACTGCATATGTAGCACCCAAGCTTGCATACGCCAACTCGTCTACCACGATTCCTCCATTATTGGGCCCGGTCCTACGCCACCCGGAAGTACAGTACACCACTCCAATCGGGACTCTAACCCACGTGGGTACATGCTACTTCCGCCATCTCTCCACTCCCAGTGCGCGGTTGTTCGGTCCAATAATGGATTTCTCGGAGCCAGAGCTTTCCGTAGTATGTGAATAGTTGCAAGTCCTGCCCAGCAGGCCCCCATACGGATGGTCCCTACATTTTTCCGCCAGCGACAAGCACCTCGGGACTCTAACCAAGAGTACAGGTCCTGTCGGTTTCAATCCTGTCCCGGTTGGTGTCAACTGTTGAGTCCCGGACTACAACATGACGGCACCGTACGCAAGGACAACCTCTCCTTCCCATTGACTAAGTACGGATCAGATACTTAGCCAATAGTGGGAGTAAACCAGAAATCCCATAAAGGTTTCTTTCGGTGATCACACTTTTGAAATTGGCATTTTTATTGCGAAGTCTAATTCAATAAGCATTGCTAAGCATTTTTCACAAACACTTTTGAAAAGCAGGTATCGGGTGCATCAGTGGTCAAGGTGGATAGTGCATCAATTAGGGTAGCACACAACTCCTATAAACCTAATGCAGTAATTTAACTCAAAAACATTTAAGGAAACATTTTATAAATTCAAGGAAAGGGTTAAATGCACCGGGGCTTGCCTTGGATGGCAAAAAGAGCAGACTCGGGGTAGGTATAGGCGTCGGAGCTCGGGGTCGCCTCGGGGACAGATCCTTCGGTGGCTACCTCGACTTCAGGTCCTTCTTCGTCAACTATACGGATGCAATGATGAATGCTCATGAGAATGATGATATGGACTTATGGTGCAAGACAATTCCACTGATTCTAGATTACTTTAAACAAAACATGATCGAAATCTAGGTTGAGCATAAAAGATCACCATTTCTTCCTTAAGCAATATTGATTGAACTAGCCCTTATTATAATTATCCTAAGCATCAACTAAACATAGCATCCCAAACATAGTAGAACAAAGGGTAGGGGTCTATGAACATCAATCAATCCAAAGATCACATCCTCAAACACTTATTACCAACCCTAATCCATCTTTTCTATTTCTTAATTTATTTAAAAGGTCATTTTATGAAGTTGCTCCAAAAATTACCAAATTAATCACATAAGTTCATTATGGTGTAGATAGATGGCAAAAACAAATTTCATAATTTTTGGAGGTCATTAAGGTGCTCAATTAAATCTAGACATTAATTAACAAAAGGTACTATTTAGGAATTAAAATAAATGCCCAAAAATCAACTTGTTTCAAATGACTTCAAAATTTTACCAGAGACTAAACATGGCATAAGAAGCTCACAAAAATTTGTCTCATGATTTATGGAGCTATAAATCATTTTCTAAAAAATCCAAAACCATCATTTATTAATTAAAAGGGAGATTTTTCATTTTCAAATTTTTGCAGAAAAGTCAAGTTTTATATTTTTATAAAATACTCCAGAGCATAAAGAGTCTACCACAAAAATTTCAGAATTTTTGGATCAACACAGAAAATCATACAAAAAAAGAGAAATCAGAGCACTATTCACATGTTTGAGAAAAAGAAAAAACGGCACTGTTCTTCTCCTCCGTTCGCCGGCGACCACCGACGACGGCGGCGCTGCTGCGCGCGGCTACTGCGGGCACGCCGCGGCGAAACCGAGGGCACGGGAAGCAACAGGGAGCTCACCGGCGTTGATTGCGGGGCTCGGCGAGGTGAGGGGATGAACGGAGGGGTGAGTTCGACGGTGACCGGCGGACGGCGGACGGCGGCGATCGTCGTCTCGGCAATCCTGTGCGACACAAGCGACCACAAGGGGGTCAGTCAGAGGCGCCAAGGAGTAAGGAAGGTGATGCGGGGGTCAGTGGAGGATGATCAAGGCCGGGTAGAGGGAGTATTTCACGATCCCGACCTCGACGGGATTCTTGCCGGAGATGACAACGACGAGCTACGCCGGGCGAAGGGAGGCGTGGCGGTAGCGACCAAATTGAGGGGTGGTGAAGCTGCGCAAAGACTTGGCGGAGCTTCTGGGCTAGCTGGGAGAGAAGCGGAGGCTCGGGCTTGCTCTGGCCACGGTGGCGGAGATGAGTTCCACTCCGGCCGTCGGCGGGGGGTTCTTATAGCCGCGGCGAGAGGCTGGCAAGACGCGCGCGGGGGCGGATAAGGAGGCTCAGTGCGTGCGCAATCGAGTGCGAGGTCGAGGGTCAGCGGTTTGGCACGCAGGGACGGGCGTTGTGCTCGCCGGTGGCGAACACGCGGCGGCGACGAACTGCGGGCGGTAGGGGAGGAGCAAGGTCAGCTGGAGCTCAGGCGCGTGCGCAATGATGCGCTGAGCATCGGCGTGGAGTTGGTTCGGGCGAAGGAGCTTCGGACACGCGGCACACGCGGACTCGGCGATGGCGCGCGGCCGGGCCCCCCCCTGGCTCGCCTGGGAAGATGAACAGTCTAGGGGTAGGTTTGACTTTTGGCCAGTTTCTGTATTTTGCAAATCTCTTCCAAAATTTGAACTGTGCGACAAAAACTCAAAATACCAAAGTTGCTCAGAAAACAAGAGATCTACAACTTTGTCAATATGAACATTTTCAAATTCCAAATAGTTTTTGAACAATCTTTTGAAAACAGTAAAGGGGACATTTTTCAACTTGATTCAAATCAAAATTACTCCTGGATTTCAACTGAAACTTGAAATCTTTCAATGGAAGTTGTTCCATTTGACAAACACCCTATAACCTTGCGAATAACCTTTTTCTGAAACTCAATAGTTTTTGATAACTTTTTAAAACTGAAAAGGGAAAAAGTTGGGGTTTGAATGAATTTAAAATAACTCATATTTTTGTACAGAAACTAGAAAACTTGTGATACCAAAGTTGTTTCTCTTTGACAGATCTACAACTTTGCTTTTTGGACCAATCCCAAACAAATTTGAATAATATTTGACTTACAAAAAGAGGGATAAAATCCAGGGTTGGAAATCAGGGGTTTGCAAAGAGAAATTTAAATCAAATCTGATTTTTTGAACTTTGATCAAGGCAACAAACATCAGGGCACTAAATTTGAACAGAATTACATAGAACTAGACACAGAGGTGAAATTACCATTTTGCCCCTATAGGAAAGAAGTGGGCTAATAAGGGTTTTTGCAATAGAGGTACATCACATAAAATGATACCTAAGCAAATGCATACATGAAATCATGATCAAGATGATTAATGATGCTAATGATGATATGTCAAGTTAATTACATATGCTTAAACAACAGAGGTGTTACACACAATATCCTAGCCATTCATCAAGGTCGGTTGCTATGACGTTTTTGATCCAATGGCCAGGAAGGAGAGCACGCGGATCGCTGACGTGGCACCGAGTAGCCGCTACTCCACCTCCAGCTATAAATACCCCCTAGAGCTCTTCATTTGTATGCACACCAAGGAGAATCTACTCTCTAGTGTAGTACTATCAATCATAGGGAGAGAGTGAGGATAGTGCGGAGGAAGTCCCGGGTCTATCGGGAGTCTCCTCCAAGCTGTGCCTCGGCGGATGCGACCCTCTTTGTAAGTAAGCATTCGAGATTCTTTTATGGTTTTTGATCCTTAGTTCAAGTAAAGTATTTACTTTTGTTTGTTCATTGGTTCACCGCCGCCTTAACCCGGTACTCTAGTCAATATCATCGGAATTCGGATTAGAGTAGTAAGTTATAGTGTAGACGTGGTGTCTAGATTATACGCTTACCTGTGTCTGCGGCTTGTTCAACGGTTTTTTGTGGTAGCTAGTAGGTGGTGACAGCCCTATCTAGCCTTTGATTCCACCACGTTTGGCCAAGTTTATATAAAACGTAGGTCTCTTGTGCTAGGTGGTTTAGCACCCATCTCATCCCTTTCTGTTGCTAAACGGCTTTAGTGACCGAAGTGAACAACCTTTGTATCTACTACCTTACCTACCTATTTCATAACCATAGAGATCCTCTCAACCAAATCTATCTTATACCCTTGTGTCATCATAGGACGAGCTTAGTTCTTTGTTAAGACCATTTCACGTTCCCTGCGGAAAATACGATACCTAGAATACTCCTGGTGAAGGCTACCTTGACAACCGTACGCTTGCGGTTTACCCGTTTGCCACTTTAGGTGTCAACAAGCTTTCTGGCGCCGTTGCCGGGGAACGGTAGCTGTTCTTAATATAGAATTGAGTCGCCCATTTATCAATTTCATCAATTTCATTTACCTTTTACATTATGGATCAAACACCTCTCTTTCAATATGGTGCTCCAAAGGGCGCTAGTTTGGAGCCACCTAAATCATCCAAAGCCATCTTGGCTGTTCGCTATGAGCTTCGCCCTGGTTTCATAGCGATGGTTCAGGCAAATCCCTTTTCTGGGAGCGAAGATGAGAGTCCATATACTCATCTGCGTGAATTTGAGCAATTGTGCTCATGTCTTCATATTCAAGGCATGACACGAGATACCCTGAAATGGAAGCTATTCCCATTTTCTCTGACGGGGATAGCTAAACATTGGTATGCTCGCCACGTAGAGAGTGTACAAGGAGAATGGGAAACCCTTCAAACCAAATTTTGTGTAGCCTTCTTTCCCATTTCTCATGTTGTCCATCTTCGAATGGAGGTCCTAACCTTTAAGCAAAAAGAGAAGGAGCCTCTAGGTGCATCATGGGTCCGTTTTACAGATCTTGTCTCTTCAGGCCCTGACCTTGCTATACCTGACCCAATGCTTTTACAACATTTTTATATGGGTCTTAGCAAGGACTTTGCACAATTCCTTAATATAGCCTCTGGAGGAGCTTTCCTTCATCTGTCTGCGAGTGAAGCGAGGTCCATTCTTGATAAAATCCTTGAAAACACTCCTTACACCGACATTCTTGAGGAGCTCCCAGAGGTAGAAAAGGAATCATCTCCCAAGCAAGAAGAGAGGTCCAAATAGTTGAATCACAACCACCCCAATTCTATGATTTAGCTATCGCTCCTGAACCAAAAACACCACAAGACCTAACTCTCCTCTAAAGGAAGAAGAAATTCAACCTTTGGAATTCCCTTTTGAAATCGAGGATGATCTTTTCTCTGATTTCGATTATGGAAATACCTCAATTTCCCCGTGAAAAAGAGATCTTCTGCATCATCTACTCCAAACCTTCATTCTCCAAGCTATCTTAAGGATACGATCAAAGAGCTAACATCCATCATGAGCAATGAGTGGCTTAAGGAGGCTGAAACTTCATCCGAAGTAATTCGGATCATTTCTCCCTCCACAACTATTCGTTGTTTCATGAAAGATGTTGCATTAGACTCTTTTTACAATCCCACCGTCGGAGTGAGCATCATGTCTGATTCTCTAGCATATTCCCTCTTTGCTAGTGATGAACCTCTGACTCCGACTGACAAACTCCTCAAAATTCCATCTGGAGAAGTCATAAAGTGTGATGGGATTGCACGCATGGTCCCAATCACAATCAATGAAATCACAATTCTCTTAAACTTCTATATCTTCGAGATTTCTGATTTTGATCTTTTGATTGGGCATCCCCTTGAAAAGCTCCTACAAGAAGGTCAACATTCGGGGAGCCTTCATGTCAACCTCGGGAAAAGTGTGAACCTTTATGTTCCCTTAACATGATCTGCAAATTCAAAAGCAGAGTCAAATCCCGAGCATATTCCAATGGAGGAAGTGATGACAACCTCTCTTCTAGAATCTTTTGAACCAAATCTTGAAGATGATGCTCAACATTTCATCCAAGAAGAGGACAACTTGGATGAACCCATAGATTTGAAGGAGTCCGAACCACCATCAAAACCTCCCATTGAACTCAAACCCCTCCCCTCAGGACTCAAGTATGTGTTCCTCAATGGTGATCGAGAATCTCCCGTAATCATTAGTGATAAACTTTCTACGGAGGAGAACTTTAAACTCATCACTGTTTTGGAGAAATATCGATCTGTATTAGGCTACTCTCTTCAAGATCTCAAAGGGATTAGTCCCGCTCTTTGTACGCATCGCATCCCTATTGATCCTGAATCCACACCTTCTAGGGAGCCTCAAAGAAGGTTGAACAATGCGATGAGAGAAGTTGTGAAGAGAGAAGTCTTAAAACTCTTACACGCAGGCATAATCTACCATGTTCCAAATAGTGAGTGGGTTAGCCCAGTGCAAGTCGTGCCTAAGAAGGGAGGCATAATGGTTGTTCAAAATGATAAAAATGATTTGATCCCTCAACGAACCGTTACGGGTTGGAGGATGTGCATAGATTACCGAAGGCTTAACAAGGCTACAAAGAAAGATCACTTTCCGTTGCCCTTCATTGATGAAATGTTGGAACGGTTAGCAAAACACTCTTCTTTTGTTTCCTTGATGGTTATTCGGGTTATCATCAAATCCCCATCCATCCCAACGACCAAAGTAAGACCACCTTCACATGCCCTTATGGGACATATGCATATCGCTGTATGTCTTTTGGTTTATGCAATGCTCCTGCTTCTTTCCAAAGGTGCATGATGTCCATCTTCTCTGACATGATGATCGAGCAAATCATGGAGGTATTCATGGATGGATGATTTCTCTGTCTATGGAAAAACCTTTGATGATTGTCTAAAAAATTTGGACAAGGTCTTACAAAGATGTGAGGAAAAGCACTTAGTCCTAAATTGGGAAAAATGTCATTTCATGGTTCGGGAAGGCATAGTGCTAGGACATAGAGTGTCTGAGCGTGGGATCGAGGTGGATAGAGCTAAGATAGAAGTCATAGAACAACTTCCACCTCCCACGAATGTCAAGGGTGTTAGAAGTTTTCTTGGGCATGCTTGTTTTTATAGGCGCTTTATAAAAGACTTCTCTCAAATTGCTCGTCCTTTAACAAACCTGCTTGCTAAAGATGCACCCTTTGATTTTAATGATGAGTGCTTAAATGCTTTTTACATTCTCAAGAAAGCACTTGTCTCTGCGCCAATCATCCAACCCCTGATTGGACGCTCCTTTTGAAATAATGTGTGATGCGAGTGATTATGCTGTTGGTGCCGTTCTTGGTCAAACAAAAGATAAAAAGCATCATGCAATCTCTTATGCTAGCAAAACTTTGGCTGGACCTCAACTTAATTATGCAACAACTGAAAAAGAGCTCTTAGCTGTTGTTTTTGCTATTGATAAGTTTAGATCTTACTTAGTTGGAGCAAATGTAATTGTTTATACTGATCATGCTGCTTTGAAATACTTGCTCACTAAGAAAGATGCTAAACCATGTTTAATAAGATGGATCTTGCTACTCCAAGAATTTGACTTAGAAATAAAAGATAAAAAAGGAGTAGAAAATTTTGTTGCCGATCACTTGTCCAGAATGCAATTCCAAGACGCACAGGATCTGCCAATCAATGACTACCTCAGGGACGACACACTTCTCAAGAACACGGACTCCAACCCCTGGTATGCGAATATTGTGAATTTTATGGTTGCAGGACATGTACCACCAGGAGCAAACAAAAGAAGCTCATACAAGAGAGTCGGGTACATCTTTGGGATGAGCCATACCTTTATAGAGTCTGCAATGATGGTCTTTTGAGAAAATGTGTCCCTAAAGCAGAATCAATCAAGATCATTGAGAGCGGATGTCATGTCCCGCACCATATGGAGGGCACTATGGAGCATTCAGAACCCATGCAAAGATTTGGCAAAGTGGCTTCTTTTGGCCAACCATGTATGAAGATACAAAGAACTTCATCAAGAGATGTGTGAGGTGCCAAAAGCATGGGAACATCAATGCCCGAGATGCAATGCCACTAACAAACAACCTTCAAGTGGAGCTCTTGATGCATGGGGCATTGACTACATGGCACCTTTTCCCAAGTCTCGTGGCTGCGAGTACATCCTGGTGGTTGTGGACTATGTGTCCAAAATGGTTGAAGCAATGCGTGCAAAGCAGCAGATGCCAAGAGCTCAAGAAGGATGTTTGAAGAAACCATATTTCCACGATTTGGAACCCCAAGGTGGTGATAAGCGATGGGGCTCTCACTTCATTGATGGGAGTTTTCGATGGTTTCTAGAAGAGCAAGGCATCCAACATAATGTTGCAACTCCATACCATCCCCAAACAGTGGACAAGCAGAAACATCAAACAACAGATCAAGAACATCCTGCAAAAGACAGTAAATGAGATGGGGAAAGGATGGAGGGACAAGCTACCTGATGCACTTTGGGCATATAGGACAACATTCAAGACACCCATTGGCATGTCACCATACCAGATTGTATATGGGAAGACTTGTCACCTCCCAGTCGAGTTGGAATTTCGATCACATTGGGCCATAAAGAAAGGAATATGGACCTACAAGCTGCTGGGAGGCATAGAAAAATGCAAATTTCAGAGTTAGAGGAATGGAGGGAGAAAGCATACCACAATGCTAAAATCTACAAGGAGAAAACAAAGAGATGGCATGACAAGAGAATAAAGAAAAGAGAGTTCAAGCCAGGAGACAAGGTACTTATGTTCAACTCAAGAGTTAAGCTATTTGGACATGGAAAGCTTCGAAGCAAATGGGAAGGGCCATTTCAAGTCATCGACACTCATCTCATGGAGCTATCACACTTCAAGATGATGAAGGCAAAATCTTTAAGGTAAATGGTCAACGTTTAAAAGTTTTCTTTGAACCAGACAAACTAGATGAGGAAATAGACATGATTGAATTCAAAACTTCCATGATCCAACTTAAAAAAAACATTCATCATGTTGTTTCTTGTTCACATGCCTATCCTTTCTCTTTAACTTGTTTACTTTCCCTCCATGTTTTATGCATTGCTCTATTTGAATAAATTTTAACTCTCTGGTGTTTCCCACCCAAAGAGTCCTTTGTATTGTCACCTTTGTTGTCTATGAATAAAAGCTAGGTACAACTTCGATGAAGTGTGGGGGGGTCGGACGACCCCCAAATTTCATCACTGAACCACACTGAACTGCTGAGCACAGGCTGACACGCTGCAGTACACAAAACAGAGGTAAGCAAGGGGTCGGGCGACCCCCGTTTTCTTGAATTTTTGAAAAGTGTTTTTGCAGATGTAAAACTGAATGGAGGAAAAAGCAAATGGCAACGAAAACCACCATTTGGTGGGGTCAGCCGACCCCACCATGGTGACCTGGGCCCACCAGCTCACCTCTGCATAGTAAGCTCAACACTGCTGTCTGGTTTGTTTCCCTCTCTCCTCTCGGTTCAAGCAGTTTCACACTCATTCCATATTCTGAATATAATAAAAAGCTACAAAGTAACTGGAGTTATGATATGCTAAGAATGTAATGACATAAAACCATGTTCTTACATATGTTTATACTCATGGGTAAACTAAATTAGGAAACCGTATTGACTAAGTTGTTGTTAAAAGTGAGATAAATCTTGGCTTAAGACTCAAACCTGTTTTTGTTTAAGGTGCTTAGAGATTTGTTTTTGAAAATATCTCAAAACCATAGTATCATTTACTCCTCTACAGTGAGAAATACCTACCAAAACCATCCATATGCATACATGATCAAAACCTTTTACACACATGCTACTTGTTTTTGTCCTGAGTTTGGTCAAACCTTGTCAAACTTGTGACCCTAGTCGAGAATTTTGTCATAACCCCAAGATCAAGATCACGTACACACCATCTATATATGCAACTTCTACACTGGAAGTATGCCTGCACATGCCATTGATTTCCACTCTATAGATGCTCCGTACATTAAAGTTCTACAATATCTCTCTCTCTCTAACTCTGGTTAGTAAAAAAGAGACATTAAGGCTAAGAAGAAAAAAATGTGGACACATGAAGGTCCACTAAAAAAAATTGGACACATGAAGGTCCACAAAAAAAATATGGACACATGAAGGTCCATTGTTGAAAAAAAGCTAGCCATGTCTCAAGGTAAAATAAAGTAGAGAGAGAGATTATATTAAAGGAGCATTCTAGTCCACATACATTCCACACACATGCACATCTTGATCTAGGATTATGACATTCTTCTCCTTGGATCCTTGTTTTGACTTTGCAATATATGCAAAACAGTATGCTATTTTGTTTATCCCTACCGAGCTCCACATAAGCCTGATAGATTAGGATAACACAAAAATAAGGCAATCACATGCTTGCCTTGGTGAGGAACCAAACACTTATAAGAGTGTCTTGAGAGTACTATATGAGGAGTAAGCATGAACTATGTGTTTTCCTTTCAACTGTCCTAAAAACTCTAAGTACCAAGAACAAGAATTCAGGGAGATGACTTTGCTTTGAGATTTGTTCCTTTTCTCAACATCTAAAGGATATATGATAGACAGTACACATAACCCATTTGTATAAACTATGTTAGGAATGATGCTTTATGATCATTATCATTTTAAGTATGTAATAATCACTTGTTCACTTTCTCTAACCTTTACTCGAGGACGAGCAAAGATTCAAGTGTGGGGGATCTTGTTGACTGAAGTTATAACATGTTTCACCTTATCAAAATACCGTCAACAGGCCTCGGTTTCAAGGAAGTATAGCATATCATGAGCATATTTATCACTAATAAGTTCCACTTGTACTCTTAGCTTGTGAACTTGTAGGAGATGGCAAAATGAACAAAATGAGGCCAGATGGGCCCACCAAGGGGGTCGGCCGACCCCACCTTGGGGCCACCTCGGCCAGGGCTGACATGGCATGATCCAAGAGAAACATGTTCAAGCCAATATCAACCCTTGGATCAAACATGTGCTTTTACTCAATGGTGCAAGATGAGAAGCACATGGATTCATGGGTCCACACCGAAACAAATGCAACCATCATCACAAGACTTGCTCCATGACATGTGGGGTCACCAAGGGAGAGAAGAAGGTGGGCCAGCCCTGTCATAGGGGGGTCGGCCGACCCCCCTTGGTGGGGCCCATCTGCACTGTTCATCAGGATGACATCACCACCTTCTAGAAGATGTACCCCGGGCCCACATGTCATAGAGTGGGGTCGGCCGACCCCATGGTGAGCTTCATCCAAGTCGGTGGCAAAGCACAGTTTTCACACGTGAACAATATCCTAGCCATTCATCAAGGTCGGTTGCTATGACGGTTTTGATCCAATGGCCAAGGAAGGAGAGCACGCGGATCGTGACGTGGCACCGGAGTAGCCGCTACTCCACCCCAAGCTATAAATACCCCCTAGAGCCTTCATTATTTGTATGCACACCAAGGAGAAACGACTCTCTAGTGTAGTACTATCAATCATAGGGAGAGAGTGAGGAGAGTGCGGAGGATGTCCGGGTCTGTCGGGAGTCTCCTCCAAGCTGTTGCCTCGGCGGATGCGACCCTCTTGTAAGTAAGCATTCGAGATTTTTTTATGGTTTTGATCCTAGTTCAAGTAAGTATTTACTTTTGTTGTTCATTGGTTCACCGCCTTAACCCGGTACTCTAGTCAATATCATCGGAATTCGAATTAGAGTAGTAAGTTATAGTGTAGACGTGGTGTGTCTAGATTATACGCTTACCTGTCTGCGGCTTGTTCAACGGTTTGTTGTTTGTGGTAGCTAGTAGGTGGTGACAACCTATCTAGCCTTTGATTCCCCACGTTTGGCAAAGTTATTAAAACGTAGGTCTCTTGTGCTAGGTGGTTTAGCACCCATCTCATCGCTTTCTGTTGCTAAACGGCTTAGTAGTGACCCGAAGTGAACAACCTTTGTATCTACCTTACCTACCTAGTTCATAACCATAGAGATCCTCTCAACCAAATCTATCTTATACCTTGTGTCATCATAGGACGAGCTTAGTTCTTTGTTAAGACCATTCACGTTCCCTGCGGAAAATATGATACCTGGAATACTCCTGGTGAAGGCTACCTTGACAACTGTACGCTTGCAGTTTACCCGTTTACCACTTTAGGTGTCAACACCCATCATGCTCATCTCAAATTCCCTGCTTATAGTATCTGCAAACTTGGCAACCCAAGCATGAGAAGAACCACCGAAAATGATATCATCCACGTAAATCTGAACCAACAAAGTGTCATTTCCTTGCTTGAGGAGACAAATAGTTTTATCCGCACATCCCATTTTAAAACCCTTTGATGAGGACATACCAGCTGTGCACACTACTTCAAGTCCAAATACTACTAATCAAGGTCCACTTACAAGAAGTCGTGCTAAGAATTACAAGAGCAGGTGAATTCTTTCCTTATTAATGTAATCTTTATACTTTGAGAATGATTATACTCTAATAGCTCTACTTTGGTTGTACTTAGGAGTATACATAAAGAGAAGGAAGAATCGGACCACAAGAGTCGGACCAGCACAGAGAAGATGGACCAGCAAGAATGGATCAGTGAGATGGCAAAGACGGACCAGTCTAATGGCAAAAACGGACTAGTGCGATGGCAAAAACGGACAAGTGAAAAGAATTGTCATAACTTTTGATTCCCTGAAGCTTTTGAGGCCCATGAGGACTTTTTGGAAAGTTTGCCGAGTCTACTTTCAAACCCAAGGGGTTTCATCACATTTGGACTCCGCATCATTAAGTTTATGACCGAATAAGTGATGACTAGTCAGAAGTTCAACAGTCTACATTATGTTCAAGTTCCTATGCAAAACTGTACCATTCTATGATGTTTCGTGGTGCATGCTGCACATGGTGTGAAAGCTTATCAAGTTAACTTTCCAACCACCAAACGACTTATCATTTGGAGTCCCAATAAAGAGTTATGGCCAGTTTAGTAGGAACTGCTGGAGGCCAACAGTCACGCGAGTCCACTTCGGGAAGCCATCTCCAGGAGACCTTTCACATTGATTATCTTCAGAAACTCTATTTCATTTCATACCTATCTAGTAGGGTTGTTCCTAGTATAATATTCCCTACCTTTAAGCTATTTGGAACCTTTTGATAAATTGAATAAACCACCCTGCGGTTGCAGCGAGTTCTTGAGTGATCTTACTCAAACCTTTGTTCTTGCTAGTTCTTCTTGGGCTTGTGAGAGATCTCTCTGAGGTTCCCTACTTCGTGCTTTACGGTTTCCGTTCGGCTGCGCCGTATTGTGTGGATTAGCTTCGGATTGTGGTTCTGCGGTCGTTCGGAGATCGAGTCAAAGTCTTCGTGGTTTCGGTGCCTCTCTCCCCGTCGCTTGGTCGCATCCAACCTTTGTCAGGTATAAAGCTAGTTATCCCGTTGTTCGCAGCAAGTTATCCTTTGATCGCAAACCTACTATCGTGAAGATCGGGCCATTTTCTTTCCGATCCAAATCGGAACCTATCATGTGGTAATCAAAGCTATTGTTGTCACGGTAGGTTTTGTTATCACCCATTTCTCTAGTATTTCGTTTACCATCTATTACTTTTTTCCATCACATATATTTGTGTTTTGTTCCCTATCCTACAGTCCACTAAAAAGCCACACAAAAATCCTATAGCCATTTTGTGGTACTGTTACTTTGTGTTTGTTTCGTTCATCTTGTTGCAAGTCATCATCATTGTTCTTTAGTCGTACTTGTTAAGTTTTTATCCGCACCCCTCATATGTTATCTTGTGTTTGCTGAAAAAAAATCTGAAAAAAAAAGAAGTGAAAAGAAAGGTTAAAAGAAAGAAAAAAAGAAGAAGAGAAGTGAAAGGGGTGTGTTGCGGATTGTTTTATCTCCAAGTATTATTATTTTTTTATCTCAAGTTTGTGGTGCACCAAACAACAACATTTACTTTTTGTTTGAACGATTTAAGTCACATTGTTTCAGTACCATAGCCCCCTTGAACAGCCACCTATAGCTCCACAAAATCTGAAACCGGGACGTTCGATTCGTAATCCTTGCGACCTCTTCATCACATTCGTTGAGCTGTTGCACTAGCACACTTACGGTCCTTGAGAACGAGTAAGAACATTGGTAAGTAAGAGGTGAGATTGTGTGATTCCACAAATTTTTATTCTATTCCACTTTTTCTTGCAAGCTCTCTAACATAGCAGAATCTAATCGAGTATTCATGGTGGTCGTCATGGAGACGAAGAACCCCTGTGTCACGGGCTGAGTTGCGTGATATGGGAAATTCACTATTGGAGGCCATGGAGAGGATGTTCAATGAGCGCATGCCTAGAGATGGACGAAGGGCTCTCAACATCAATATGATGAATCTGGAGGTGGAAATTTAATGCGGAACATGGCTTTCATGATCATTTCAGAGGTGGTCGTGGTGGTGGTAGGCGAGCTGGTCATCGCGGCCAGCATGGAGGACGACATGGACATGGTCATCGTGTCATTTTTGATGATGAATAATTTGATGGCTTTGATCATGAAGAAGGATTTGATGATAATGAGAATCCATTTGCTAATGGTGGATTATTTGAGCGGCGACGAGATCATCATCGGCGTGCTGATCATGAAGATAGAGAGCATCATCGTGGTCGTCATAATAGAGATGACCCGGACAGTATTGCTCGTGTCAAGTTGAGTGTCCCAAAATTTACAGGAAAAGAAGATGCTAATGCATATCTTGAGTGGGCTGAGCAGTGTGATCAAATTTTTAGAGTGCATAATCTCTCTGATCAGAGGCGTGTGAATCTTGCTTCAGTTGAGTCTTGGTTATGCTCTTACTTGGTGGAATCAAATCCAAGAAAATCAGCTTATGGGGGACGTGATCATATCAATACTTGGGATGAGATGAAGAGAGTGATGAGGAGACGGTTTGTACCATCTAGCTATCAGCGTGACCTTCGTAATAGGTTGCAAATGTTGAAGCAAGGAAAGAGATCGGTTGATGAATATTATAAGGAGATGGAGTTGTTATTAGTGCGGGCTGGAATTAGAGAGGATGCTGAGTCAAAAATGGCAAGATTTTTGGGAGGTCTCAATGACGATATTTCTGGTTTTGTTGAGATGTTCCATACCATAATTTGCAAGACCTGTTGATCAAGCTATGCGCACCGAGAGAAAAATTCAACAAGAAACACGTGCGGGGAAATCTTATGCAAGTAATTCATGCAGCCCCATGGGCAAAACAGCAGGCTGGTACTTCTTTTGGTGGAGGTCGATCCCAAGGTGCTGCAGCTAGGTCCTCTCCATCCATTGCTGCATCAAAGATGGTGGCTTCTACAGCATCATCACCTGCAAATCAGCAGCGATCTGCTGCAAATGCAGCAGCCCCAACCGTTGCTTCAGCTGCTACCTCCTCTACACGAAGCAGAGAAATTGTGTGTCATAAGTGCCATGGTCGTGGACATGTTGCTGCACAATGTCCAAGTAGAAGGACCATGATTATAAATGAGCATGGTGATTGGGAATCTGAAAGTAATCCAGAAGAAGATGCTCCAAGATATGATGAAGAACATTCAAATGATGAGAGTGAGATCCAACCCGATGAAGGTGATAATAATTGCTTTATTTCTCTTCGAGTGCTTAGTGTTACTGCTGCAAAAGAAGAGAATGGACAGTGACACAATCTATTCCATACTCGAGGCATGATCCAAGACAAGTTGTGCAGAATTATTGTTGACAATGGCAGCTGCAATAATATTACAAGTTAAGAATTGGTTGAGAGAATGGGATTAAAACAGCGACGCCATCCTTCTCCATACAAGATGCAATGGCTCAATCATTGTGGGGCGCTGCGTGTGAATCATGTTGTGAATGTTCCATTCTCCATTGGAAGATACAATGATCAAGTGGAGTGTGATGTGGTGCCAATGCAAGCATGCCAACTGCTGTTGGGAAGGCCTTGGTTATATGACCGTGATGTTCAGATTTTTGGTAGAACCAACAAGTTGTCTTTCATGTTCAAAGGAGAGCAAATTTCTTTACTTCCTTTGACACTGGAGGATATTTTAAAGGATGATCTAAAAGAAAAACAGCGAGAGAGCGAGAAACAATTGCGAGTGACCCACACATATAGTGAGGGAGTGTCTCCAAAGCCAAATAAAACTCCACAGCCACAAAGAACCAAGCCAATGGGAAAAGAGGGATTAGTTATGATGGCTAGGAAAAGGGACTTAAAAGAATTGAGTGAACCCAACTCCAAGTTCTTTGTACTCCTGTATAAGGAAAATTTTCTTTCTACTAATGACTTAACCTCTACTTGCCCAGCGATGTTTTTGATGTGTTACAGGAATATGAAGATGTGTTTCCAGAGGAAGTACCACCAGGGCTGCCACCCAAAGAGAGGGATCGAACATCAAATTGATATTATTCCTGGTGCTCCACTTCCTAACCGAGCACCTACCGAACCAACCCTGAGGAAACAAAAGAAATTCAGCGCCAAGTACAAGAGCTCATCAACAAGGTTATGTAAAGGAAAGTCTCTCACCTTGTGCAGTTCCTGTTCTTTTAGTACCAAAGAAAGATGGCTCATGGAGAATGTGTGTTGATTGTCGAGCCATTAATAACATTACTATAAGATATAGGCATCCCATACCTAGACTTGATGATATGCTTGATGAACTTAGTGGTGCTATAATTTTCACAAAAATTGATTTGAGAAGTGGTTATCATCAAATTCGCATGAGAGAAGGAGATGAGTGGAAAACAGCCTTCAAAACAAAATTTGGGTTGTACGAATGGTTGGCTATGCCTTTTGGTTTGACCAATGCACCTAGCACCTTCATGAGATTAATGAATCATGTCCTTAGAAGTTTCATTGGAAAATTTGTTGTAGTTTATTTTGATGATATCTTGATTTACAGCAAGTCTTTTGATGAGCATATTGAACATATAAAATGTGTGCTTACTGTTTTGAGGAAGGAATGCTTGTATGCTAACCTTGCCAAGTGCACCTTTTGCACCGACAAGGTTGTCTTTCTTGGTTTTGTTGTTTCAGCTCATGGTGTGGAGGTGGATGAGGAAAAGATCAAAGCTGTTCGCGAATGGCTGCCCCCACAAAATGTGAGCCAAGTGCAAAGCTTCCTTGGCCTTGCTGGTTTCATAGGCGATTTGTAAAAGACTTCAGCACCATTGCTGCTCCAATCAATGAATTGACAAAGAAAGAAGTTCCTTTTCAATGGGGTGAAGCACAAGACCGGGCATTTGAAGAATTGAAAAAGAAGTTGACAACAGCCCCATTCCTTGCACTTCCAGATTTCGATAAGACATTTGAAATTGAATGTGATGCAAGTGGTGTAGGGATTGGAGGTGTGCTTATGCAAGAAGGAAGGCCTATTGCATACTTCAGTGAAAAAGCTAAGTGGTCCAACTCTAAATTATTCTGTTTATGATAAAGAATTATATGCTCTTGTTAGGAGTTTGGAAACTTGGCGACACTACCTTTTAGCGAAAGAATTTGTGATACATTCAGACCATGAATCTTTGAAACATCTTAAAGGACAATTAAAACTGAACCGAATACATGCAAAATGGAGTGAATTCATTGAGTCTTTTCCTTACATTGTCAAGTACAAGAAAGGAAGGATAATGTTGTAGCTGATGCGTTATCTCGACATCATACTTTGCTTTCACAACTTGATGCTAAAAATCTTGGTTTGGAAAGTATAAAAGATTTATATACCACTGATTCATATTTTATTGAACCATATTCGAAGTGTTGTGGTGGCAAGGGATGGGAAAAATTCCATTTGCATGATGGATTTGTGTTTCGAGCTAATAAACTTTGCATCCCAGAATGTTCTGTTCGTATTTTACTTGTGCAGGAGGCTCATGCTGGTGGACTTATGGGCCATTTTGGTGTCAAGAAAACAGAGCAAGTCCTCACTGATCACTTCTTCTGGCCGAAGATGAGGCGAGATGTGGAACGACATGTTCTTCGCTGTGAAACTTGCCACAAAGCTAAGTCACGTTTGAACCCTCATGGTTTATACACTCCTCTACCTATTCCTAGTGTACCATGGGAAGATATTTCTATGGACTTTGTTCTTGGTTTACCTCGAACAAAGAGGGGTAGGGATTCAATCTTTGTTGTGGTTGATCGTTTTAGCAAAATGGCACACTTTATTCCCTGTCATAAGAGCGACGATGCTTCACATATTGCTGAATTGTTTTTCAGGGAAATTGTGCGTCTACATGGAGTGCCACGTACCATTGTGTCTGATCGTGACACCAAATTTTTAAGCTACTTTTGGAAGACCTTGTGGGGTAAACTTGGAATGAGGCTGCTATTCTCCACTACGTGTCATCCTCAAACCGATGGGCAAACTGGAGTTGTGAACCGCACACTGTCAACATTGTTGCGAGCTGTCCTGAAGAAGAATCTAAAATTGTGGGAAGAAAGCTTGCCTCATGTGGAATTTGCACAACAGGGCAGTACATTCCACTACCAAATTTTGTCCATTTGAAATTGTTTATGGTTTCAAACCTACTGCTCCCATCGATCTTTTGCCTTTGCCTATGCAGGAATGTCTGGACTTTGATGCAAGCAAACGAGATGAATTTGTCAAGAACCTCCATGATCAAGCAAGAGCAAACATAGAAAAGATGACCAAGCTATATGAGAAGCGTGCAAACAAAGGGCGTAAGAAGATGTTGTTTGAACCAGGAGACTTGATCTGGATTCATCTTCGCAAGGACCGTTTTCCTGAACAACGCAAAAGCAAGTTGCAGCCCCGAGCCGATGGTCCATTCAAAGTGCTTCGCAAGATAAATGACAATGCATATGAAATTGATCTTCCAAGTATATATGGTGTGAGTACAAGTTTCAACGTCGCCGATCTGTCTCCTTTCTTTGGATTGGAAGAGTCGAGGACGACTCCTTTTCAAGAGGGGGAGGATGATGAGGACATACCAGCTGTGCACACTACTTCAAGTCCAAATACTACTAATCAAGGTCCACTTACAAGAAGTCGTGCTAAGAAATTACAAGAGCAGGTGAATTCTTTCCTTATTAATTGTAATCTTTATACTTCTGAGAATGATATACTACCTAATAGCTCTACTTTGGTTGTACTTAGGAGTATACAGAAAGAGAAGGAAGAATCAGACCACAAGAGTCGGACCAGCAAAGAGAAGACGGACCAGCAAGAATGGATCAGTGAGATGGCAAAGACGGACCAGTCTAATGGCAAAAACGGACCAGTGCGATGGCAAAAACGGACCAGTGCAAAGAATTGTCATAACTTTTGATTCCCTGAAGCTTTTGAGGCCCATGAGGACTTTTTGGAAAGTTTGTTGAGTCTACTTTCAAACCCAAGTAGTTTCATTGCATTTGGACTCCGCATCATTAAGTTATGACCAAATAAGTGATGACTGGTCAGAAGTTCAACAGTCTACATTATGTTCAAGTTCCTATGCAAAACTGTACCATTCTATGATGTTTCGTGGTGCATGCTGCACATGGTGTGAAAGCTTATCAAGTTAACTTTCCAACCCAACAAACGTCTCATCATTTGGAGTTCCCAATAAAGAGTTATGGCCAGTTTAGTAGGAACTGCTCTGGAGGCCAACAGTCACGCGAGTCCACTTCGGGAAGCCATCTCCAGGAGACCTTTCACATTGCTTATCTTCAGAAACTCTATTTCGTTTTCATACCTATCTAGGAGGGTTGTTCCTAGTATAAATATCCCCTACCTCTAAGCTATTTGGAATCTTTTGATAAATTGATAAACCACCCCTGCGGTTGCACCGAGTTCTTGAGTGATCTACTCAAACCTTTGTTCTTGCGAGTTCTTCTTGGGCTTGTGAAAGATCTCTCTGAGGTCCCCTACTTCATGCTCTACGGCTTCCATTCGGCTGCGCCGTATTGTGTGGATTAGCTCCGGATTGTGGTTCTGCGGTCGTTCGGAGATCGAGTCAAAGTCTTCGTGGTTTCGGTGCCTCTCTCCCCGTCGCTTGGTCGCATCCAACCTTTGTCAAGTATAAAGCTAGTTATCCCACTGTTCGCAGCAAGTTATCCTTTGATCGCAAACCTACTGTCGTGAAGATCGGGCCATTTTCTTTCCGATCCAAATCGGAACCTATCACCCTTAGCAAGCAAAAAGGTTTTCAACCTATCATACCAGGCTCTAGGGGCTTGTTTCAAACCATACAAAGCTTTGTGAAGTTTAAAAACATTGTTTGGAAACTTGGGATTTTGAAAACTGGGGGGTTGTTTCACATACACCCCCTCTTCTATGTTGCCGTTTAGGAAGGCACTCTTGACATCCATTTGAAAAAGTTTAAAACCTTTGGATGCAGCAAAAGCCAAGAGGATCCTAATTGCCGCCAAACGAGCTACTAGAGCAAAAGTCTCCTCATAGTCTATCCCCTCCTGACTATACCCTTGGGCTACAAGTCTGGCCTTGTTTCTCACAACATGGCCGTCCTCTCCATGTTTGTTTTTGAAAACCCATTTTATTCCAATAGGGTGACACTCAGGAGGAAGAGGAAGAACCCAAACCCAATTTCTTTCAAAATTTTCAAGCTCCTCATGCATGGCATTGACCCAATCCGGATCAGATAAAGCGTGTCCAACATCTCAGGGTTCAAAATCAGCAACAAAAGCAGAATGAGCAAAGTGAGAGATTTGTTGTGACCTAGACTGAGTAACGCGTTCGTGGATGTCACCGATCATCTGTTGAGGTGGGTGTTGGCGTTGAATGTGTCGTGGCGCCTCCCTTGCTGAAGTGACCTCCCCCTCAATAGCAGCTGGTGCCTCCTCGGGTACAAGTGGTACAGCCCGAGGTGGTGGATCACACGACCACCATGTAGTAGAGGAAGAAGGGTCGGGGCCGCATGCAGTCGTGGTCGAAGTCGACTTAATCGGCACCGCAGGTGGCGGAAGTGCTGGATCATCAATCCCTTCAGCACCTTCTTCCTCATCATCAAAAAGAGGTTCCCAACCTCATGATCACCTGCACGCTCAAAACTAGAAGAAGGACAAAGCACAGTTGAAAGGTCCTTGTTTGGTTTTGGTAATTGAGTGACAACTTAGGTGGACTAATATGTGTTTGAAGTGAATTACATAGGTGATTAGTCCACAGGTGATCATGTGTGAGCAACATATGCCATAGAGGTGAAATGGCTTGGAGGATGTTGCAAGGCTTACATTTATGAAGAAGGAGCTTAATGCACATGAAACATGACATGTGGTCATGTGGCTAAGATGGTGAAGATCAAGGCAAGACTTGGCTTGATGGACTGGTTGCGAAGGTGAAGGGCAAGTTGGAGGCTTTGAAGCCGTTGGTACCGAGTGTCGGGAGGCTTAAGCAAGAATTGGTGCCGAAGGACCGAAGCGATGGTGAAGAGCAAGTGATGTCAAGATCGATGGACCATGGAGGCCATGTGATGATATGAAGTGGATCATATCATTTGATCGAGGTTGGTGCATGTGTTGCAGCAACAAATGAAGGAGATGGAATGGAATGCGCAAGGCAAAGGTATACTTGTAGGGCATTTCATTTCACCGGTCATAGGTGTGTAGAGAAGTTTCTGACCGGGTTTAGGATAGATGGCCGTACTATTAAGAGGAGCAAACCTGTTTGCATATCGGTCATCTAGTGCCACTTGAGCGATCTAACATTGCGTTGTTACTAGGATCGAGTGGCGTGGTGAGAGCAAGTGAAAATCCTTTGGAAAATGATTGTGAAAATGCTAACACACATACACATGATGTTGTACACTTGGTGGTGTTGGCACATTTGCAAAGGAGAAGTTGTTGGAAGAAGAAGTTGTGTTGAAAGGAGTTGTGGATAAGTGGGAGAAACTAGTGTATAGTCCCTCTCCCTCCTGCCAAGCTTGCGAGGCAGGAATCAGCGGTTTTTAGAGGAGAAGTGAAGTGCTCTGGGAGCATCGGACGCTGGTCCGAGGAGCATCGGACGCTGGGGCGAGCGTCCGGTGGTAAACCCTAGTTTCTGTCAGAAGTTGAAGGAGCATCGGACGCTGGCAACGGAGGTTGTAGAATCACTGTTGCAGAATCCGATGCAGGTGACGTGGCGCGAGCAAGTTTTCCAGGGAGCATCGGACGTTGGCCTGCGTCCGATATGGAACCATCGGACGCGTCCGATGTTGTTGGGAGCATTCTAGAACCTCTCTAGTGTGTCATCGGACGCTAGCCCTTAGCGTCCGATGATAAGGGTTCGACGCGTCCGATGTGAGAGCCGGTTTGCACAGGATCGAGCAGAGGCATCGGAGCGTCCGATGCTAGGCATCGGCGCGTCCGATGCCACTTTAACTGGCGCAGGAAATGATCTAGCCATTGGGATCTAACGGATCTTTTTCATAGCCGTTGGACACGTGGCTCCATCTGGAGCATCGGACGCTAGGCCAGCGTCCGATGCCCCCGATCCAGAGCGTCCGATGCTAGCGCAGTTTGCCCAGTGAAGGGGCAACGGCTAGTTAGCCCTTGGGGCTATAAATAGCGTTGGTAACCGGCCTTGGGCTGGTGGTTGAGCACTCTAGAGCCTTTGTGGCTTGTGTGGATGTGCTTAGGAGCCCTCTAACTCGCTTGTGCTTGCTAGTGTGCGAATCGATAGCGAGTGAGTGATCGCTAGTGCGTTGCATTGAGAGATTGCATCGAGTGGCACTAGGTGATCGAGTTGCAAGCCGGTGGTGCTGTTACTCTTGGAGGTTGCCACCTCCTAGACGGCTTGGTGGTTGTGTCTCCGTCGTGAAGCCCGCAAGAAGATTGTGCGTGGCTCCGGAGAAAGCTTTGTGAGGGGCATTGTGCTCGCCCGCGGGAGATCGCGAAGAGCAACTCTAGTAGAGAGAGGCGCGAAGAGCGCCAAGTGGTCCGGCCGGATCGAAGCTAGAGCTCTTGGTGAGCACTCCACCAATCGTGGAGAGTGTGACTTAGGGTCACCACTAGCAAGAGGATCGGCGGAAACCTTGGGCTTGCCTCAACGGGACTAGCTTGGTGGCGACCAAGTGAACCTCGAGATAAAATCACCGTGTCAACCTTGTTTCTTCCCGTTGGTTTACATTCCCCTTACACAAGCTTGTAATTACTTTCATATATATTGTGCTTGTGTAGTTGCTCTTGTAATTAGTTGGTTGTGTAGCTTGCTAATTACCTTCTTTGCTTGTGTAGCCTAGAAGTAGCACTCTTGCGTGACTAGTTGACTTGTAGTCTTGCTAGTCACATTGCTTAGTTTGTGTAGCTAAGTTGAGCTCTCTAATTTGGCTTGTGTAGCCTTGTTATTGAGCATTGCTATGAGCTTAGAGCCTTTGTGCTTTGCTTACTAGATTGTGTAGGAGCTCCCCGTGTTTGAGTACTAGTTGCTTAGGTTTGAGTAACCTTGCAAGCTAGATTGTTTAGGTGAGCTCTAGCTAGCCCGACACCTTATTTGCTTTGTTTAGGATCTTTTTGTAAGGTGTCATAGAGTATAAATAGAGGGGTGTAGTCTTGGCTAGACCGATAGTTTGAATTCCGCATTTGTTTCGGTTAGCAGTATAGATTAATTTAGAAAGGACTATTCACCCCCCCTCTAGTCCGCCATCTCGACCCTTCAAGTGGTATCGGAGCTAGGTCTCTCATTTGTGGTCTTCACCGACCCGAGAGGATGGCGACTAGTTGGCTAGATGTTGAGTGTGACAACATATTTTTGATGGCACACACTATGCACGATGGAAACTTCATATGCTTGATCATTTCCGTGTTTTGGTCCGAAGTTTTGGTGGATCGTTGTTGTTGGTTTTATCATGCCTTGGATGAGAGTAATCTAACCCAAGCGCAAGAGAGATTGCCTAACACTCGATGCACAAGCCCAATGTTTTCTAACAAATGCTTTGCAAGATGAGATATTTGCAGGGTGATGACTTCGGTGAGTGCCCATGATATGTGGATGGCACTCAAATATCTCTATGGTGATTTCTCTATTTGGGATGATGGCAAAATTCAAGGAGGAGGATCACATAGAGATGGCACATGAGGAGGATGATGAGCATGACCACAACTTGGTGGTTGTGGAGGATTGCTCCACCTCATGGTCAAGTGATGATGATGATGATCATCCACAAGATCACTTGACAAGGATGATGGTGACCATAGCCGAAGCTCAAGTGGTGCAAAAGATGATGCTACCTCATGCACACTTGATGATGATGATGATGATGATGACGGCTATGAGAGTGATGTCTCTACAAGCTCTCCCTCTACACCACCATTGCTTCATGTCACACGATGACACTAAGGTATCAATTGCAAATGTGGTTGTTGATTGTGATGATCCAAACTTTGAGCTTGTGTGTAGACTCACCAAGCTTTAGAAAATGAGATGGCTAAAACAATGAAATTGACAAAGAAAACTCATTTCTAAAGAATGCATGTGAACAACAAAGCATCTACTTTATGTTACTACTTGTTCACATGATGAGCTTAAATTGACTCATGAGGAACTTAGTGTTGCTCATGACAACTTGGTACAAGACCATGCTTTTCTCACTAAGAAGCTTTCTAATGAAGAAGAAAACTAAACTAGTGAGAGCTCATCATTGGGGTCAAGAGATCAATCACATATTTCTGCTAACCCATGTGATGTAGAGAAGAAGCATGTATCCACCTCTTGTGAAGATTTATTATCTATGCCATGTTCTTCACATATAGATGCTTGTTCTATTCCTTGTCTTGTGAGACTAACATTTTGAAGGGAACAATGAGCTCAAAAGTGAAGTGAAGAACTTGAGCAACAAGTTAGAGAGGTGGTGTAGATCAAAGGTCAACCATGCACATGATGAAGAATCAAAGAGCTATGGTGACAAGAGTGGCATTGGCTTCAACAAGAGCAATGTCAAAGGCAAGAGATGGGGCAGAGAGATATGAAGAGAAATGAATAAGCAAGAACAAGAAAAGCTATCTCATTTCATGTGCTATCGGTGCCATGAGATGGGACATCTTGCAAATGCTTGCCCAACAAGGAGAAGCTCAAGATGAAGAAGGAAGAAGAGAGGCTCAAGCATATCAAATGCTTCAAGTGCCGCACTAGAGGACATCTCACCTCTATGTGCCCAACCAAGCAATTGGAGAAGCAACAAGATGAGCCTCAACCAAAGCCACAAGTTGAGCAAGAAAGAAGCCCAAGTTCAAATCAAGAACAACCATCATGATGGTGACTTGATGAAGAAGAAGAAAACAAGAAGGGGTAGAAGAGCAAGGCATCAACTCACATTCAAGATGCCAAGATGATGATGAGCAAAATGAAGAAAGAAGAAGGATTTGGCTCACATCATGTGCTACAAATGTGATGAATTGGCACCCTAGCTTCGGTTGTCCAACAAGCTTGAGGAGAAGGCTCAAGTAAACAAGAGAAGCAAGGCAATGAGAAGCAAAACATGAGCAAGGAAGAGAAGGCTCAATCAAAAAGAATTTGCTACTCATGCCGGGAAAGGGGACACATGGCTAATTCATGTCCCCTAGGTAACACCCAAGCCTATTTCAATTGCTAATGATTCTATGCTTAGGAAAGATAAAAATGGTACCTCTAAGGCTACTATTGCAACTCATCCCGCTACTCATACTAAGGCTATGCCAAGTATGTTGCACCTAACTTGAGAGGACCCAAACAAGTTTGGGTACCATCAACTAGTGGATGAATGTGTGTAGGTACCATGGCATTGGAGGCTTGATTCATTTGTTCTATGTTGATCATCATGTGATTGAGTCAAGTAAAGAAGCCTAGTGCAATCCATCCCAATGCCAAGACAAAAGAGTAAAGTCTAAAGTGATATAACATACAAGTACAAAGATCAAGTTGTGGTGATGTTATTGGAATTATTTGAAGGATTGCAAATGATATATGTAGAAGCTTGCTATTTGGATGATCATGAGCTACCAAGTATATCTCTTGTTGATCATGTTCATTTGGGTGCATATGAGTTTATTGAATTGGATATATATGCATATGTTGCTTGCTATAAGATGATTGAATGGATTTGATGATTAGTGATCAAGTTTGAGTTAGTTTGAATGAATATGTTCATAAGACTTCTTTAGTAAGTGGTGAATGGATATATGTCTTGTGAGTGTGTTCAAACAAGTTAGCTTCAATTTTGATTCAATTGGTAGAGTATAGCTCAATTGCTCAAAGTTGTCCAATATTATAAAATCTGAGTGAGCTGTGATGATAGCCATGTTTGGATGATCAAATCTATTTGGATTGGCTTGAAATTTGGTACACATGCTCTACACTTGTGTTATTAGTTGCTGTGCAAAATTCATGATAATTGGATAAGTGATGCTTCGGTTTTGGAGTGGATCTTGTCAACTATAGTGCAGCAGTTTTCAGCATATAGTACTATGAAAAGAATTGAAATCTGGTAGCAATCTAGAAAGCCAATGAAGCTCAAATTTTTATGGCTGCTAGAACACTTAGAGAAGCACATCTCCACCAAATTTCATAGTCATTGGACTTATATTTTGGGAGATATGCATGTTTCCTTGAGAAGGACAGAATCTGCCAGAAAAGTGACAAATATTGGATTGGTCTAGAGTCACTTTGATTAAAAGGCCCTCAAGTTGGAATCATATTTATAAGTGGTTGAGAGACCTATGTTTGGTTTTGAAATGAGCTAGAAGCATGAAAAGATGAGTACAAGTTCATTTGATTATGGAGTGTTTTTGACACACAATTGGTACTCAAATTGGAGATCAAGACAAACATCAAAAATGAAGATAAAGCTCAAGTTCTAGTCTCAAATGAAGATCATTTTAGGAAGAAAGAAAAGGACTCAAAGAAGAATTCAAAGTCACATTTCAAGAAGAGTTCAAATGGATCAATCAAACAAAGTCAATACAAGTGAGTATCAAGGATGATTCTTTGGAGAGAGGTCACTTCTCCCTTTTGTAGGGGCTTGCCGCCTTTGGTAGGTTAACCAAGCAAGGCTTGGAAGGCTAACATGGAAGTGGTGATCTAAAGTGTCATTGGAGATGCTTAGTTGAAGAAATCAAAAGGGTTGATCTAGAGAGCAAGCAACACCCAAAAGAGAACGAATCATGGCAACTCAAGTGGTATTCACTATTTGTATAAACAAGTGGTATTCATATATGCAAGCAAAGAAGCAATGTCAACCACAACATTGAGCTAGTGCACTTGATCATATGGGTGAAGATTTGTTCTATCAATTGGTATCTATTGGTCTTCACCATAGACTTCACATTGCTATTTGGAGCTTAATTGGAATCAAATGACTATCCTCTACTCCAAGATAGCGAAGGTATCATTGTAATGTGCATGATCATTTCATCCCTTACTAGTATGCGGTTAGTGCATATAGTACATGCTTAATAGGATCATGCATAACAAATGAAAAGTTTAAATTCATAGCCTACCACTATTGCTTGATTGATTATATGATCTAGTGGTTAGTATGTGAGTTTGTTCATGAGCTAGTCAACCCAAGTATTTGATCTAGAAGATGACCATTCGAGTGTCTAATCAACGTGAGTAAGATAACCATTGAAAGATGTGTGAAGAAGCTTACTCTAGAGCAAACCGAGTTAGATATCTTGTGCAAGTTTAATAGTTCAAGTCACAAATGAGAGGCTCATGACAAGAGTTCAAGAAGAAGACAATAATGCAAATGGATATCAAGTTTAAACTATCATTCTAGTGGTATCTAGACTCATCATTTCTTCACATGGTATCTATTCAAAATGGTATGTGATCTTTCAAGTGACAATTACCAAGTGGTGTCTAGATCAAGCTCACAAGTGGTATGCTACAAGACTACAAGTGATCCTCAACTTTAAGTGATCAAATCAAGCAAAGCATCCCTCACAAACAAGAGCTCAAGTTTCATTTGGATGACCCATGCTATGACATAGGGGAGGTGCCCCACCTATTGGTATCAAGGTCAAAGATCCTACACATGGTGTCATTCCAACACATATGGTGGTGTCCATCAAAAATGAAGACTCAAGTGTAAACCATCTACCCTAGTGCAACCCTTTGTATCAAGAAAAACATACCTTTTATGGTCATTGATGACAAGGGGGAGAAGTTAAGGAAAAGATATATCAATTGTGATATGTCAAGGACAAAGGGGGAGAAAAGAAGATGGACATGGATCAAGAGGAGCAAGATTGGAGGATCAAAATTCTTGGACAATGAGAGCACACAAGTAGGGGGAGCAAGCTCATGAACTTGGTTGTTGCATTTGATATGTGCATAATCATGTGCTTGCTTTCATTGCATAAGTTTTAAAATTTTATATGCATGCTTGTGTGGTGTATGCTAGTATAGGACTTAATTGATGATTTGATAACTAGCATGCATAGGTTGATAGCTAGACTTGTGCTTTTCATGCAAAACTAGACCCTTGCTATTAATGTTGATCTCACGGGGTTTTCTAGTTTTTATGATGTCTAGCTACTCTTTGGTGCTAAGGAAGGTGTACAAGTATAAAACTTCATCGATAACATGCTTCAAAGGTTATTCTATACACCTTAGCACCTTTTGGTAGTAATTACTCTCCCACATTTCAATATCTATGCATATGTGCAAGTTTCATTTCCAAACACTTTAGCACATATGTAGGGGGAGCTAATACTACCAATTCGGGTTTGTGCTACTTGTCCAAAATCATTTACACATGGTAAAATAGCTTGGGCAAGCAACATGAATCCAAACCAAGTTAGCAATTTACATTCTTGTGAAGTGCTAGCTTGGAATAAGCATAATTTCCATATCTTTGTAGAGTTGTCATCAATTACCAAAAAGGGGGAGATTGAAAGGTCCTTGTTTGGTTTTGGTAATTGAGTGACAACTTAGGTGGACTAATATGTGTTTGAAGTGAATTACACAGGTGATTAGTCCACAGGTGATCATGTGTGAGCAACATATGCCATAGAGGTGAAATGGCTTGGAGGATGTTGCAAGGCTCACATTTGTGAAGAAGGAGCTTAATGCACATGAAACATGACATGTGGTCATGTGGCTAAGATGGTGAAGATCAAGGCAAGACTTGGCTTGATGGACCGGTTGCGAAGGTGAAGGGCAAGTTGGAGGCTTTGAAGCCGTTGGTACCGAGTGTCGGGAGGCTTAAGCAAGACTTGGCGCCGAAGGACCGAAGCGATGGTGAAGAGCAAGTGATGTCAAGATCGATGGACCATGGAGGCCATGTGATGATATGAAGTGGATCATATCATTTGATCGAGGTTGGTGCATGTGTTGCATCAACAAATGAATAAGATGGAATGGAATGCGCAAGGCAAAGTATATACTTGTAGGGCATTTCATTTCACCGGTCATAGGTGTGTAGAGAAGTTTATGACCGGGTAGGATAGATGACCGTACTATTAAGAAGAGCAAACCTGTTTGCATATCGGTCATCTAGTGCCACTTGAGCGATCTAACATTGCGTTGTTACTAGGATCGAGTGGCGTGGTGAGAGCAAGTGAAAATCCTTTGGAAAATGATTGTGAAAATGCTAACACACATACACATGATGTTGTACACTTGGTGGTGTTGGCACATTTGCAAAGGAGAAGTTGTTGGAAGAAGAAGTTATGTTGAAAGGAGGCGTGGAGAAGTGGGAGAAACTAGTGTATAGAGGAGAAGTGAAGTGCTCTGGGAGCATCGGACGCTGGTCCGAGGAGCATCGGACGCTGGGGCGAGCGTCCGGTGGTAAACCCTAGTTTCTGTCAGAAGTTGAAGGAGCATCGGACGCTGGCAACGGAGGTTGTAGAATCACTGTTGCAGAGTCCGATGCAGGTGACGTGGCGCGAGCAAGTTTTCCAGGGAGCATCGGACGTTGGCCTGCGTCCGATATGGAACCATCGGACGCGTCCGATGTTGTTGGGAGCATTCTAGAACCTCTCTAGTGTGTCATCGGACGCTAGCCCTTAGCGTCCGATGATAAGGGTTCGACGCGTCCGATGTGAGAGCCGGTTTGCACAGGATCGAGCAGAGGCATCGGAGCGTCCGATGCTAGGCATCGGCGCGTCCGATGCCACTTTAACTGGCGCAGGAAATGATCTAGCCATTGGGATCAACGGATCTTTTTCATAGCCGTTGGACACGTGGCTCCATCTGGAGCATCGGACGCTAGGCCCAGCGTCCGATGCCCCCGATCCAGAGCGTCCGATGCTAGCGCAGTTTGCCCAGTGAAGGGCAACGGCTAGTTAGCCCTTAGGGCTATAAATAGCGTTGGTAACCGGCCTTGGGCTGGTGGTTGAGCACTCTAGAGCCTTGTGGCTTGTGTGGATGTGCTTAGGAGCCCTCTAACTCGCTTGTGCTTGCTAGTGTGCGAATCGATAGCGAGTGAGTGATCGCTAGTGCGTTGCATTGAGAGATTGCATCGAGTGGCACTAGGTGATCGAGTTGCAAGCCGGTGGTGCTTGTTACTCTTGGAGGTTGCCACCTCCTAAACGGCTTGGTGTTGTGTCTCCGTCGTGAAGCCCGCAAGAAGATTGTGCGTGGCTCCAGAGAAGCTTTGTGAGGGGCATTGTGCTCGCCCCGCGGGAGAGCGCAAGAGCAACTCTAGTAGAGAGAGGCACGAAGAGCGCCAAGTGGTCCGGCCGGATCGAAGCTAGAGCTCTTGGTGAGCACTCCATCGTGGAGAGTGTGACTTAGGGTCACCACTAGCAAGAGGATCGGCGGCAACCTTGGGCTTGCCTCAACGGGGACTAGCTTGGTGGCGACCAAGTGAACCTCGGGATAAAATCACCGTGTCAACCTTGTTCTTCCCGTTGGTTTGCATTCCCCTTACACAAGCTTGTAATTACTTTCATATATATTGTGCTTGTGTAGTTGCTCTTGTAATTAGTTAGCTTGTGTAGCTTGCTAATTACCTTCTTTGCTTGTGTAGCCTAGAAGTAGCACTCTTGTGTGACTAGTTGACTTGTAGTCTTGCTAGTCACATTGCTTAATTTGTGTAGCTAAGTTGAGCTCTCTAATTTGGCTTGTGTAGCCTGTTATTTAGCATTGCTAGTGAGCTTAGGAGCTTTGTGCTTTGCTTACTAGATTGTGTAGGAGCTCCCCGGTGTTTGAGCACTAGTTGCTTAGGTTTGAGTAACCTTGCAAGCTAGATTGTTTAGGTGAGCTCTAGCTAGCCCGACACCTTATTTGCTTTGTTTAGGATCTTTTGTAAGGTGTCATAGAGTATAAATAGAGGGTGTAGTCTTGGCTAGAACGTTTAGTTGAATTCCGCATTTGTTTCGGTTAGCCGGTAAGATTAATTTTTAGAAAGGACTATTCACCCCCCCCCTCTAGTTCGCCATCTCGACCCTTCAACAGTCTCGTCGAAGGTGACATCGGATGCCTCCATGACTCGGTTAGTATCAAGGTTAAGTACACGATATGCACGAGTATGATTACCATAACCCAAAAATACAACGTCAGAAGAGCGAGACTCAAACTTGTCCAAGTTGCCTTTCTTGAGTATAAAACAGTGGCAACCAAAACTCTAAAATAACTCACTTTGGGTTGCTTCCCAAATCGCAACTCATAAGAAGTTTTCTTCAAGAAAGCACGGAGAAAAATGCGATTGGAAATGTAGCATGCAGTGTTAATAGCCTCGACCCAATATCGGAGTCTATGCTCATCGAGCATCGTCCTGGCCATCTCTACAAGGGTTCGATTTTTCCTATATACAACACCATTTTGTGGCGGTGTGTAGGGGGAAGAAAAAACTGATGCTCCAACCCAAAAAGTTACAAAACTTCTCAAAATCCGAGTTTTTAAACTCGGGACCATTATCGCTACGAATAGCTCTCATCGAGTTCTTAGGGAACTCGTTCTGAAGTCGCAAAATCAGATTGCGAGTAAAAGCAAAGTCTCAGTTTTCTCAGCTAAAAAGAAAGCCCACGAATATCTCGAAAAGTCATCGACAACAACAAGCACATACCACTTCCCACCAACCGAGCTCACCCGAGCCGGACCGACAAGGTCCATATGCAAAAGCTCTCCAGGGTGCTTGTCATAACTTGGTCACAGGATGGTGGGGAGCGGCAACCATTTTCCCATGTCTACAAAATGGCAAACAAGATCCTTCTCCATGTGTAACTGGGCAATATCGGATGAAGCCAAGTGAGCTAAGTCTTGCAAGCAAGTCGAAGCTCAAATGACCGAAGTCTCATATGCCACTTCAAAGACAGAGGAGGAGGGTCCAGCAAAGACAACGAGAAATGCCAAAAAGACTTGAGAAATTGCACGAAAGACTTTCCCAAAGGCGAATCAAACATACAAGATGCCCTGAGGTCAAAATACGACTGAGATTCGCTTTAAAACGAAATCTCATGGTCGTCATCAAAGAGTTGCTGCGGATACATGGGTGTATGCCGAGTCTCTGTGTGATGAGTGATTGTCAATGGAGATGATGCGCATGTTCTTTGGCTTGTGTTGTGCAGGTGTCGAGCACGGAGACAGTGATCGATGGCGGGTGAAGGTCAAGTTGCGACGTGCCGTGCCGACGGACGGGCGCGATGAAGGATGGGCGTGCCGTGCGGCGGACGTGCCATGCCGATGTATCGGACGGTGAAGGGCGGACGTGGACTTGGACTGATGGACTGGAGGCCGGAGGATCAGCTGTGGTGGCTGGCAGCCTGCGACAGCGACAAGCGGAGAAGTGCGATCATGTCGGTGGAGGGGTGCACAGGCGGTGCATCCCCTCTACGACGCCGGTTTGTTGGTAGAGCCGGGAAAAACCAACGGTGGACGGTTTCCAGGTTTGGGCCTCAAAACCTGGGTGCTGGGTTTCCAGGTTGAGCCACAAAACCTGGGCGCGACGGTTTCCAGGTTGAGCCTCAAAACCTGGGCGTGGGCCGGTTTCCGAGTTTGGGCCTCAAAACTCGGGCGCGGACGGTTTCCGAGTTTGGCCACAAAACTCGGGCTGGAGGCTGGTTTCCCGGTTTGGGCCTCAAAAACGGGGGCTGATGGAAAAGGCTGGTTTCCCGTTTGGGCCGCAAAACCGGGGGTGCAGAGTGGTGGCGGCACGTGGCGGCGATCTGAAGGTTGCGTGGAGGCGACGCGGAAGACCGTGCGGGCGTGGCCGTCGGATCTACCTACCACCAGCGGGTGGACTAGAATAGCCTTAGGGTTAGGCTGGTCCGCTCTGAAATTAGAGTAGAGAGTAGAGAGGGGTAGAGTAGGAAATAGACTTAGGCTAGGTTAGTATAAGTAGTCTAGGGGAGACACCCTCCTCCCTATCTCAATCTCAGTTAGAGCTTTCATTTCCTAGGGTTTCCACTCTCCCACACCCCTGCTTTAGCTAGTTGAGATCCGCAGAGAGACTCCACTCTGTGTACTGTTGATTCGAGGAAGTGAGGCCGTATCCTCACCTTGGATCCCATCTCTTGGTGTCAATTCGCGTTTTGATTTCATGTTCATCATGTTCTTCGCGGATTGCTTTGTGCCTTGAGTTTTCCCGTCGCTTGATCTTTGTGCTCGGTTCATCTTTCACGATTCCGTTTGAACTGAGTTGCTCTAGATCGTGAGGCACTTCTTTCCACCGAAAGAAATCATCTCTAACCTCACGGTCTAGGAGATCGATCAAGTTTTAGTTTCGGGTCTCTTTTTCTTCTTTCCCCGAATTCCTTCGATTCACCGATTTGGAGTTAGGTTCGAGCCATGATCTCTTAGAGATAGCTCACTAACCTCCTTGTGACTCCTCAGATCGAATCCCAAGCCTAGAGCACTTGATTCGGAGGAGATCGGGTTGAATCGCCGGAGTTTCAGTGCAGTCGCGGGGTGACCGGACGCTCTGTCGGGCTGACCGGACGCACGCTTTCAGAGTCCGGTCGTTGAGCACGGCGCCAAGCTTTTCTGCGTACTGACCGGACGCTCTCGACGGACGCTCTGTTTGCATTTCGACCGGACGCTACGCTTGCACTGTTCCCGTGTCATTGTCTCATCTGACCGGACGCTCAGTGAACGACCGGACGCTGAGCTCGTGCGTCCGGTCGCGAACAGAGAGCTCCAGAGCTGTTTTCTGACGACCGGACGCGTCCGGTCCCTGCTGACCGGACGCAGGCCAGAGTCCGGTCGCTGCAGTTTCGCGCGTCTTCGTTCGCGGTTCGTTCGTTCTTGATCGGATGGATTTGAGTTCCGTCTTTTGGGTTGGCTTTCTAGGGTGTCTAGTGTCCCGCTGTGCTTCTAGGAAGCATCCACCCTACATCTAGGGTCGTGGACATTAGCAAGCTCTAGGTTTCGCTTTTGGGGTGATCTTGGGACAGTGGCATCTAGTTTCCGAAAGGAAATTTTTGAAGCTCCCATTCACCCCCCCTCTGGTCGCTTTCGGGTAGCTTCTCGGTCCTTCAATTGGTATCGGAGCGGGTTAAGGATCTTCCACCTTAGCCGGTTCCAGATCCACCGAAGGCGACATGGATCGCGGCGTGGGCAAACCGCCGTTTTTCGATGGGACGAACTATGCGTATTGGAAGATACGTATGTCGGCCTATTTGCAGAGCTTGGGCGCTTCGATCTGGGATATTTGCAACTCCCCTGATTTGGTCTTGGCTGCTCGTGTGACTCAACAGCAGGTCGATGAGCACGATGCCAATAGCCGAGCCCGTAATGCTCTTTTCTCTGTTTGAGCATGGGTGAGTTTGATCGCGTTTCTCACCTCTCTACGGCTCGGGAGATCTGGGACACCCTCATGCGTTTTCATGAGGGCACCTCTCAAGTCAAAACCCGACTCTACGAGTCGTTCAAGAGAGAGTATGAGAACTTTCGACATCAGCCTGGCGAGAGCATAGAAAGTTTATTCGCTCGCTTTCAGGTGATTGTCAACAGGATGAGGGCTAACAGAGAGCAGTTGCCATTTGACGATCATGAGCGTGCTTTGAAGCTTTTGCACACTCTTGACCGTTCGGTGTGGGACTCCAAGGTTCAGGCAATCATCGAATCGCCGAACTATGAGACCCTCACCTGCGACGAGCTCTTCAGTAAGCTCAAGTCCAGTGAGATTGATGCTATGGCGAGGGCTTCTTTGAAAATCCTTCTCGCCCGTCCATGGCTTTGGTTTCCGGCTCTTCCTCTAACCCCTCAGCTGGCTTTGCGCTTTCTTCTCTCTTTTCTGTGACAGAGGACCAGCTGGAGTCTTTGGGAGACGACGAGTTGGCTTTGCTTGCCAACCGGTTCTCGCGGTTCCACAACAACCGCATGAACCGTCGTCGCGGAGGAGGACGCACCGGATGCTACGAGTGCGGCGACCCCGACCACTTCATCGCCGACTGCCCCAAGAAGAAGAACAAGCACTTGGGAAGGGCGATCACGGCCACAGGCGCGACTCCAAGTACAAGGAGAAGCACGTTCCCCCAAGGCACAAGAAGCGGGGCGGCTTCAACAAAGAGTACATCAAGAAGAAGTACTTGGAGAAGCAGCAGGCTGAGCAGCGAGCGTTCTTCGCCACGCTCAGCGACGTCGACGGCTCGGATGACGACTCCGCTCGATCGAGTGATGACGAGTCCGAGAAGAAGAAGCTGGAGGACAGTTCAACGGCTTGTGCTTCTTCGCCGGCGACGAAGGCCTGTGTACCATGGCGCTCGGAGATGAGGTCGACGGCGAGCGGAGCGTACCCCTCGGAACGACGACGACGACGACACCTCCCAGGTATCTCTCACCTACGACGAGCTTTCCTCCGAGGTTGAGAAGTTGACTGCTGCCCTCCTTAGTCAAGACAAGTTGCTTAGGCGTGCCGCTAGAGAGCGCAAGGAGTTTAGGCAGAAGTGGGAGGACACGGTGAAGGAGCTTGAGTTCGCTCGGTCCACCGTGGTTGTGTCGGAGGAGTTGGAGTGCGAGAGTTGCGCGCGCACATGACGGATCTTCTCACTCTGAGGAGTAAGTATGCTGCGCTGGTAGAGAGATGGATGAGCTCCGAGCTAGACCGCAGCTGTTGGGTGCGTGCAAGACTTGTCCTGTCTTGCAATCCGAGTTGGCAGAGAAGAATGCCAAGCTTGAGTCTTTTGAGAAGGCCGGCTCGGATAGCACTTGTGTCAAGAGGTGTGCTTTGTGTGAGGGCCTGGAGCAGGAGATGGCCAATGTGAGGCATGACAAGGTGCGTACCGAGGAGAAAACACATACCTTCGGACCGTCTTGTCATGGGTGTCTTGTGGTGAGCCTCAGCTCGGGATGATGATCTCCCAATTCAAGCGAGCTGCTGGGGCTCCTGGTGTAGGTCTTGGCCAGAGTGTTGATCTTTCAGCTTTTGGTAAGATTGGAGAGTCTAGTGGTCTGAACCCTGTGAGAAGCCCAACTCCACCACTACTCCCAAACTAACCAAGCTTCCACCCAAAGAGCCTGCCAAGCCTGTCACCAAGGATGGAGTTGTAGTTATGAACCCCCCAAGGCTCCACCCAAGAATCCACAATGGCAACCCAAGCCCAATCACCTAAAGAACAAGCTTGACACAATGCCACCCATCCGAGAGGAGTTGCCACAGAAGGGCAAGGGCAAGGTGAACCATACCCACATCCCTGCAAACCAACAACCCCCTTTGCGCGCGGTGAGGTTTCAGTGTGACTTTTGTGGGCGGGATGGTCACCTGAGTGAGTTCTGCTTTAGGCGCAGGAGAGAGGCGCGCCGAGCTAGGGAGATGCGAGAACCCGGACATGTTCACCCAGCTCGTGGTGGACATGCTCCGAAGCCTCAGGGGAGAGCTGCTAGGTCTGGAGGGAAGCATACCCAGCCTAGGCAGCAGGAGGAGAGAGCCCCTAGGAGGGAGACTAGGCCTAGAGGTAGAGCACCTCAGTTTGTGAGGCCTAGGCAGGAGAGAGCTCCGAGGAGAGACGCTAGAGTTGAGCAGCAGGCTCCTAGGCGTAGACCTCGTAGAGAGCGTGCCCGACGGGGTCCTGTTTTTGCAGGTAACGGACCCCGTGGCGGAGGCTTTGTTGAGCGCCTTGTCCCACCGCAGGTAGAGTTTCGCGGTGAGCGCTTCTTCCCCAGCGGACCACGTTTTCCTGTGCGTGGTGATCGCTATCCCCCTAGACAGGATGGTTTTTACACTGACCGTTCTTTTGAGCAGCCGGCCCAACACTGGTTTCCTTCTTATCTTACTAACCCCAGTGTTGGACCGTATGTTCACCCTATGTCTTTTTATTGATGTAGGAGGAGCGGTTGGAGGACATTTGCTTGTGGATTCCGGTTGCTCGAGGCACATGACCGGAAATGCCAAATGGTTCTCCAGCCATAGTCCGGTCGCCGGAAAAGAGTACATAACCTTCGGCGACAAAGGTAAGGGCAAGGTATTGTCCGTTGGTGCAGTGCGGGTTAATGAGCACTTTGTGTTGCGCGAGGTTGCTCTTGTTTCTAACCTGCATTTCAACTTGCTTTCTGTTTCGCAACTTTTTCGTGAAGGCTATGAGATTCGTTTCAAACCGAACCTTAGCCGGATCTTAGATCCTCAGGGTGATCTTGTATGTCTGATTTCACCCTTGGGAATGTCTTTCGCGCGAATTTCTCAAAGTCGTTGGATCTTCTCGCTGTCTTTTGGCTAGTCCTTCTTCTTCTGATCTTTGGAAGTGGCATAGGAGGCTCGGTCACCTGAGTTTTGACTTGCTTGCAAGACTTAGCTCACTTGGCTTAATCCGAGGATTGCCCAAGCTTTCGTTGGAGAAGGATCTAGTTTGCCATGCTTGCCGGCATGGAAGATGGTTGCTGCTCCCCACCATCCTTTGACCAAGGTTATGACCTCGCACCCCGGAGAGCTTTTGCATATGGACCTTGTTGGTCCGGCTCGGGTGAGCTCGGTTGGTGGGAAGTGGTATGTGCTTGTTATTGTTGACGACTTTTCGAGGTATTCGTGGGTCTTCTTTTTAGTTGAGAAGTCGAGACATTCTCCTTCGCTCGCGATCTGATTTTGCGTCTTCAGAACGAGTTCCTTTGAACTCGATGCGAGCGATTAGAAGTGATAATGGTTCCGAGTTTAAAAATTCGGATTTGAGAAGTTTTGTAAATGCCTTGGTTTGGAGCATCAGTTTTCTTCTCCCTATACACCACCCCAAAATGGTGTTGTAGAGAGGAAGAATCGGACCCTTGTTGAGATGGCCAGGACGATGCTTGATGAGCATAGGACTCCTAGGCGCTATTGGGCCGAAGCTATGAACACTGCATGCTATATTTCGAATCGCATTTTCTGAGAGTGTTTTTGAAGAAGACCTCTTATGAGTTGCGTTTTGGTCGCCAGCCCAAGGTGAGTTATTTTAGAGTCTTTGGTTGCCACTGTTTTATATTGAAAAAAGGCAACCTAGACAAGTTTGAGTCTCGTTCTTCTGACGGTGTGTTTTTGGGTTATGGCACTCACACTCGAGCTTATCGTGTACTTAACCTTGACACTAACCGAGTCATGGAGACATCAGATGTCACCTTCGACGAGACTCTTGTTTCTCCTTCTTCTCGTTTTGAGCGTGCAGGTGATCACGAGGTTGGAGAGCCTCTTTCGATGACGAGGAAGAGGGTGCTGAAGGTATAGATGATCCAGCACCCCCTCCGCCTGCCGCGCCGCCGGAGCGGCTTCGACGACGACCCATGGCCCCGAGACGTCTTCTTCCTGGGGGCCGTGGGATCCACCTCGCGCGGTACCTTTTGTACCCGGGGTGGAACCAGCTACTGTTGAGGGGGAGGTTACTTCTTCCGGGAGGCGCCACGACACATCCAGCGCCAGCACCCCCCTGAACAGATGATCGGAGACATCGACGAGCGAGTTACTCGCTCCAGGTCACAGCACATCTCGCACTTTGCTCATTCTGCTTTTGTTGCGTCTTTTGAGCCCCGAGATGTTGGACACGCATTGACGGATCCGGATTGGGTCAATGCCATGCATGAGGAGCTAGAGAACTTTGAGCGAAATCGGGTTTGGGTTCTAGTGCCACCACCTCCTGACTGTAAACCTATTGGGACAAAATGGGTTTTTAAAAACAAGCAAGGAGAGGAGGGCCACATTGTGAGAAACAAGGCCCGGCTTGTAGCGAAGGGTTATAGTCAGAAGGAGGGGATAGATTATGAGGAGACCTTCGCTCCTGTAGCTCGTTTGGAGGCTATTAGGATACTCTTGGCTTATGCTGCATCCATGGGTTTCAAACTTTTTCAAATGGATGTCAAGAGTGCCTTCTTAAACGGCTATATTGAGGAGGAGGTCTATGTCCAGCAACCCCCCGGTTTTGAAAATCCCAAGTTTCCAAACCATGTCTTTAAACTCCACAAAGCTTGTATGGTTTGAAACAAGCCCCTAGAGCCTGGTATGAGAGAATTAAAAACCTTTTTGCTAGCTAAGGGTTTTAAAATGGGATGTGTAGATAAAACGCTCTTTCTCCTCAAGCAAGGCAAAGATACTCTCTTGGTCCAAATTTACGTGGATGATATCATTTTCGGTGGTTCTTCTCACGCTTTGGTTGCCAAGTTTGCAGATACTATGAGCAGGGAGTTCGAGATGAGCATGATGGGCGAGCTGACTTTCTTTCTCGGGTTGCAAATTAAGCAATCCCGAGAGGGGACGTTTGTGCACCAGGGCAAGTACACAAGGGACTTGCTGAAGCGGTTCGACATGGGTGAGGCTAAGCCTCTTCCGACGCCCATGTCGACGACGACTGCCCTGGATGCCGACACGGATGGAGAAGCAGTGGACCAGAAGGAGTACCGCAGCATGATTGGATCGCTGCTCTACCTGACGGCGACACGGCCGGACATTCAGTTCGCCGTGTGCTTGTGCGCGCGCTTTCAGGCTTCGCCACGCATTTCTCACCGTCAGGTGTGAAGCGCATCTTCAGGTACCTTCGTTTCACGCCGAGCTCGGGATTTGGTATTCTGCTTCCTCCACCCTCTCGCTTTGTGGCTTTTCTGATGCTGATTTTGCTGGTTGTCGCATTGAGCGCAAGTCCACTTCTGGGACTTGCCAGTTTATTGGATCTTCTCTGGTGTCGTGGTCTTCTCGCAAGCAGTCTAGTGTCGCTCAGTCTACCACGGAGGCTGAATATGTTGCTGCGGCTAGCTGCTGTTCCCAGTTACTCTGGATGATGGCCACTTTGCGTGATTTTGGTTTGAGCTTTACTCGAGTTCCTTTGCTTTGTGACAGCACGAGTGCCATTAGCGTTGCTAAGAACCCTGTGCTTCACTCGAAAACCAAACACATTGATGTGCGCTTTCATTTCTTGCGAGACCACCAGGAGAAGGGTGATATCGACCTTCGCCATGTCGATACTCATCACCAATTGGCTGATATTTTCACCAAGCCTTTAGACGAATCAACCTTTAATAGGTTGAGGGGTGAGTTGGTGTGTGTTTCCCCTTTTAGATGGGGGAAGCATTTTGAGATGTACAGACTGACTCTTTTATTTTGAGGCTCTTTTCTTTTGAGTTTCTTGAGTCTCTCCTTTGGTATCTTCTTTCTTCAGTTTTGTGTCGGGCATACGCATTTACATTCTGAGCTTCATGTCTATATTCACTAGAATGTAATTATGCTCTTGTTAGTATTGCTCCGATACTTATGATGATGCTTGTAGCTTATGCTCTTTCTGATCACTGTTACATGTTATGAGCGAGCTATTTTTGGAATGGTGAATTATGCCTAATGTATATAAATCTGAAAATGTTCACCATTGAGATATGCAACTAGCATGTGTAGGGTGTGTTGAGTCCATTCCTGCTTTTCATATATGCTAGGTTGCTATGTCTCTAGTTCTGAGTCATTCACTTGCTTGGTTGTTCATAACTTGCTTAAAATCTGAACCAAGTATTGTTGAATTGAAAAGATCGAGATGGGATTGCTTGTCAACACCTCATGGTATTGAGACTGTTTCTCATTGCACTTTGAGTTAAACTTGAGCCATGTAGTGTATGACCGAAACCGTTGCTTTAAGCTTCTGATTGCTTCGGCATAGGCTTCGCACGGTTGAAAAGTTAGGCGATGACAAGCTTTCAACCTCTCGCAATCACATGCTAAAAATGAACTTGTGAATTCTTTACCGCTGCAACTCCGATATGAATTTGAAATCACAAGTATATGCTTCATTCCTATGCATGATGATTGAACTTTGCTAGTAGGGTAGTTCACCTTGTATATATGCTTAGCACTTGTTTGGATTCCTTCTATACATGTCTAGTGCTATTTTGATGGTGACTATCCTTTTGGCTTAAAACTGCTCACATGCTCATATGCTTCATATTTCGTATAAGTGATCAGTTTGAGCCTTTGCTATTTGAGTGCTTAATTGAGATGTTGGAGCTATACTGATTAGAGCATCTTTGCACTCTTTTGACTATATACTTGAAGCTCCTAACTTGCATTTTGACTTCATATGCATTGTGGAAGGAGATCTTGTGTTCAGGGGGAGTTTATGTGAAGGAGTTGCTTCTCCGATACCTTTTGGCCTTGATAAGTGCATTTTCAACTAGGGGGAGAAATTTATGCAAAATCATATGCCCTGAAAATCTTTTGTCCTAGTTGCTTGCATTTGTCGAGGGGGAGTTTGCTAGTTGTGTTGAGCCGTTGCCTCTGTCTTGAGGGACTAGCAAACGTTCCTAGCTTCTCATGAGCTTTCATAAGTTTTTTCATTTGGCTTTCAATTGGTATCGTCTGGTGTGCTTTCCCATTTGGTTTGGGTTGATTTCCAATTGGTTCGGAGTGATTTTCTTGCTAGTTGTGTTGAGCCTCTGTGCCTCTATCTTGAGGGACTAGCATTTTGCTTCTGTTGTCCTCCGATCTTCAATTGGTATCTGCTAGCGGTGTTGAGCCTGTTCTACCTCTTCTTGAGGGCTAGCTTTGCTTTGCTTGGTTGCGTCAAGCCGTTGCCCATGTCTTTGGGACCAAGTTTTCGCTTCATCCACTTGACCTTCTTCGGCTTTTGTAAGGCTTCTGGGTCATTTGGTTGGGTTTTCTCTTCCCACTCCTTCCTACCTCCTTCTTCTTATTCATGATTTGTTGTGGAGTTGACAATGCACTCATCAAGGGGAGATTGCGGATACATGGGTGTATGCCGAGTCTCTGTGTGATGAGTGATTGTCAATGGAGATGATGCGCATGTTCTTTGGCTTGTGTTGTGCAGGTGTCGAGCACGGAGACAGTGATCGATGGCGGGTGAAGGTCAAGTTGCGACGTGCCGTGCGACGGACCGGGCGCGATGAAGGATGGGCGTGCCGTGCGGCGGACGTGCCATGCCGATGTATCGGACGGTGAAGGGCGGACGTGGACTTGGACTGATGGACTGGAGGCCGGAGGATCAGCTGTGGTGGCTGGCAGCCTGCGACAGCGACAGGCGGAGAAGTGCGATCATGTCGGTGGAAGGGGTGCACAGGCGGTGCATCCCCTCTACGACGCCGGTTTGTTGGTAGAGCCCGGGGGAAAAACCAACGGTGGACGGTTTCCAGGTTTGGGCCTCAAAACCTGGGTGCTGGGTTTCCAGGTTGAGCCACAAAACCTGGGCGCGACGGTTTCCAGGTTGAGCCTCAAAACCTGGGCGTGGGCCGGTTTCCGAGTTTGGGCCTCAAAACTCGGGCGCGGACGGTTTCCGAGTTTGGCCACAAAACTCGGGCTGGAGAGGCTGGTTCCCGGTTTGGGCCTCAAAACCGGGGGCTGATGGAAAAGGCTGGTTTCCCGGTTTGGGCCGCAAAACCGGGGGTGCAGAGTGGTGGCGGCACGTGGCGGCGATCTGAAGGTTGCGTGGAGGCGACGCGGAAGACCGTGCGGGCGTGGCCGTCGGATCTACCTACCACCAGCGGGTGGACTAGAATAGCCTTAGGGTTAGGCTGGTCCGCTCTGTAATTAGAGTAGAGAGGGGTAGAGTAGGAAATAGACTTAGGCTAGGTTAGTATAAGTAGTCTAGGGGAGACACCCTCCTCCCTATCTCAATCTCAGTTAGAGCTTTATTCCTTTTAGGGTTTCCACTCTCCCACACCCCTGCTTTAGCTAGTTGAGATCCGCAGAGAGACTCCACTCTGTGTACTGTTGATTCGAGGAAGTGAGGCCGTATCCTCACCTTGGATCCCATCTCTTGGTGTCAATTCGCGTTTTGATTTCATGTTCATCATGTTCTTCGCGGATTGCTTTGTGCCTTGAGTTTCCCGTCGCGCTTGATCTTGTGCTCGGTTCATCTTTCACGATTCCGTTTGAACTGAGTTGCTCTAGATCGTGAGGCACTTTTCCACCGAAAGAAATCATCTCTAACCTCACGGTCTAGGAGATCGATCAAGTTTTAGTTTCGGGTCTCTTTTCTTCTTTCCCCGAATTCCTTCGATTCACCGATTTGGAGTTAGGTTCGAGCCATGATCTCTTAGAGATAGCTCACTAACCTCCTTGTGACTCCTCAGATCGAATCCCAAGCCTAGAGCACTTGATTCGGAGGAGATCGGGTTGAATCGCCGGAGTTTCAGTGCAGTCGCGGGGTGACGGACGCTCTGTCGGGCTGACGGACGCACGCTTCAGAGTCCGGTCGTTGAGCACGGCGCCAAGCTTTTCTGCGTACTGACCGGACGCTCTCGACCGGACGCTCTGTTTGCATTTCGACCGGACGCTACGCTTGCACTGTTCCGTGTCATTGTCTCATCTGACCGGACGCTCAGTGAACGACCGGACGCTTGAGCTCCGTGCGTCCGGTCGCGAACAGAGAGCTCCCAGAGCTGGTTTCTGACGACCGGACGCGTCCGGTCCCTGCTGACCGGACGCAGGCCAGAGTCGGTCGCTGCAGTTTCGCGCGTCTTCGTTCGCGGTTCGTTCGTCTTGATCGGATTTGAGTTCCGTCTTTTGGGTTGGCTTTCTAGGGTTGTCTAGTGTCCCGCTGTGCTTCTAGGAAGCATCCACCCTACATCTAGGGTCGTGGACATTAGCAAGCTCTAGGTTTCGATTTTGGGGTTGATCTTGGGACAGTGGCATCTAGTTTCCGAAAGGAAATTTTTGAAGCTCCCATTCACCCCCCCTCTGGTCGCTTTCGGGTAGCTTCTCGGTCCTTCAGTGCGAAACAGAAAGAAGGTCAAAATGAGAGTTAGACACAAGAGCAAAATCACGCAACACAAAGTGCTCATTTTAACTCGCACCGACCCAGAGACAACATTTACCTTTTGCTATTGTCGCCGAAGGTTGATAAAACTCCTTTCTGGCAACTGGACTAGATTGGAGAACCAATTGGCATTTCCGGTCATATGCCTTGAGCACTGGAATCCACAACCAAATGTCCTCAATCGTTTACCTACATCAATAAAAAGACATAGGGTTGAGCCTACAGTCCAACACTGGGGTCAGTAAAATGGGAAGTGTACAAGTGTGGCCCTACTTATCAAAAGAACGGTTAGTAGCCCAAAACCATTCCTAGCAGCCGACGGGGGAAGCGATCACCACGTATAGGAAAACGTGGTCCGCTAGGAAAAGAACGTCCCTCGCGATACTCAAAACAGGGGGGGGGGGGGTAATGCTCAACAGCAAAGCCACCGCCACGGGGTCCAAAACCACAAAAGCAGGCTCCGCCTGGGCACGGACCCTCCCTTGCGGCCTAGGACCTTGAGGCATGGGACCTCTAGGAGCTAGCAGCTCTCCTCTGAACCTCGGCACATGTACATCATGGAAAGGAAGGATACATGTCGTGTTGTTGTTCATCTCCTTTGCACGCGCTCCTCTCTCTTGCGCCGAAAGAAAAAATCTCCCTCAAATGTCATCTTCCCACAGTGCTCACTAGTGGTACCTCACCGCTCTCATAGGGGTTGTTGGTATCACGGTAGTGGGTGGGATCACTTGGCCCTTTGTGGCATGAGCTCCTCATGGATAGGTGGCAGAATGTCGAGCTTGTTCCTAAGGGGTTTGGTTTGGAGCCCATGTTGTTTCTTGGGTGGAGCTCTGGAGGTTCCACAAACCACTCCATCTTTAGTGTTAGGTTGAGAGGCTCTTTGGGTGGAATCTTGGTCAGTTTGGGAGTAGTGGTGGAGTTGGGCTTCTCAATCGGCTGAAGACCACTTACTAAACTCTCCAACCTTCCCGAAGATGTAAGACACTCAACACCCTGAGCAAAACCAACCCCAGGACCTCCAGCAGCATGTTTGAATTGGGCTATCATCATCCCAAGTGCGGCTCACCACAAGACACCCATGACAAGATGGTCCGAAGGTATGTGTTTCTTCCTCGGTTTGCATCTTGTCATGCTCACGTTTCACTCTCCATCTCCAAACATTCACACAAAAGCACACCTAGACACACAAGGCTACCCGAGCTGGCCTTCTCAAGAGACACAATCTTGACATTCTTCTTGCCAACTCGGATTGCAAGCCTGAACAAGACCTGCACGCACCTAGCAACACGGGTCTCTAGCCGAAGCTCATCCACCTCTCCAACCAAAGAGCATACTTCCCTCTCAAAGTGAGAGGTCAGTCATGTGCTTGGAGCACATCTCACACTCATCTTCCTAAGACATGACAAGGGTGGACTTGACAGACTCAAGCTCTTTCACCGCGTCCCTCCCACTTCCTCCTAAACTCCTTTCTCTCTCTAGCAGCAAGCCTAAGCAGTTTATCTTGACTAAGGAGAGCAGCAGTAAGCTGTCAACCTCAGCAGAGAGTTCGTCAGGAGTTGTGATACCTGGGAGGTGTCGTCGTCGTCATCGTTGTTTGAGGGATTCCTCCAGCTCGCCGTTGACTTCATCACCGAGGGCCATGTTGCAGAAGCCCCTCGTTGTCGGCGAAGAAGCAAAGACCGTTGGCTTGTCCCGAATTCTTCTTCTTCTCAGATCGTCATCGCTTGATGCAGCGGAGTCATCCTCCGAGTCGTTGACGTCGCTGAGAGTGGCGAAGAAGGCACACTGCTCGACATGGCCTTCTCCAAGTACTTCTCCTTGATGTACCTTGTTGAACCCGCCCCCGCTTGTTCTGGCGGGGACATACTTCTTGTGCTTGCCAGAGTCGTACTTTGGCCATGATCCGCCTTGCGAAGCTTGCTTGTTCTTCTTGGGGCAATTGGCGATGAATGGTCAGAGCTCCACACTCGTAGCAGCCACCTCGTCCTCCTCCGCGGCGACGGTTCATGCGGTTGTTGTGGAACGTGTGAACCGGTGGCAAGCAGGGCCAACTCATCATCACATGAACTCCAGCTGCTCCTTTGTGACAAAAAAAGAAGAGATCACAAAGCAAGCCTCCAGAGGGGTTAGCAGAAGAGCCAGAAACCAAAGCCATCGACGGGCCCGAAGGATTTTCATAAGAAGCCCTCGCCATGGCATCAATCTCATGAAATGAGCTTAAAGCTCGTCACACGTGAGAGCCTCATAGTTAGGCGATTCGATGATCGCCTTAACCTTGGAGTCCCACACCGACCGATCGAGAGTGTGTAAAAGCTTGAGAGCCCTCTCATGATTGTCGAAAGGCAACAACTCCTTGTTAGCCTCATCGTGTTGACAATCACCTGAAAGCGAGCGAATAAACTTTCTATGCTCTCGCTAGGCATGTGTCGAAAGTTCTCATACTCCCACTTGTGCGACTCGTAGAGACAGGATTTGACTTGAGTGGTTCCCTCATGGAAGCGCATGAGGGTCGCCCAAATCTCCCGAGCCGTGGGGAGGTGAGAAACGCGATCAAACTCAGACATACTCAAACATGAGAAAAGAGCATTACAGGCTCGGCTATTGGCATCGTGCTCATCGATCTGCAGCTGAGTCACATGAGCAGCCAAGACCACATAATCAGCCTTGTTGCAAATCTCCTAGACAGAAGCACCCATACTCTGAAGATAGCCCGACATGTGTATCTTCCAATACGGGGCCCATCGAAAAATGGCGGTTTGCCCACGCCACGATCCATGTCGCCTTCTGTGGATCTAGAACTAGTTAAGGTGGAAGATCCTTAACCTGCTCTGATACCAATTGAAGGACCGAAAGTGCTACCCAGGGCGACCAGAGGGGGGGGTGAATGGGAGCTTCAAATTTCTTTCGAAATGTTGAGGCCTCTGTCCCAGAAAATCAACCCCAAGAACAAAGCCAAGACACGTGATGTCCACGACCCAGAGAGTGGGTGGATGTTCCCTAGAAACACAGCAGGACACCACAAGAACTTCATCACCCAAGTTCACGCAAGTCAACTAGTGACAGGATGGACTTTAGGTAACCTCAACCTCCCCCGAGCAACACGAGGGGGATTCAGGCTATTTTGCAAAGCGGGACACCCGATTTCTATAGAGCACAGAAGCCGGGAATCCAACGCAAAAGCCAGAACTCAAATCCAAGGCCAAACGAACAAGCTACGAACAAATCAGTGCAGAACCAGCTGCATCGGACGCTGGGAGCATCCGATGTGTTCACGTCGGACGCGTCCGATGTGAATAGGACCTTTCTGGAACCTTACTGAGTAACCATCGGGTGCTGCTACAGTAAAAGCTTAGCGTCCGATGTAGGGTAGGTGCGTCCAATGAGAACAGTAGCGTCCGATGCCTAGACACCTGACGCGTCCGATGCAAAATGAGGGTTTCTGGAACCTCACTGCATGACCATCGGACGCTGAACTGTAGCGTCCGATGTCAGCGTCCGATGCCCCTTCAGAAACACAGAAACTGACACGTGGCAACGACGCGTCCGATGCTATTCGGGTCAGCGTCCGATGCCAAGAACACTAGTGTCTGATGCCCCCAAAAACGCACAGTTCTTCCGTGTTTCCAACCGGATCTCCTCTGAATCAAAAGCACTGAGGCTTAGACTTGGTATGAGGAGTTCCAAGGATGTTAGTGAGCTACCCCTAAGAGATCATGGCTCGAACCTAACTCCAAATCGGTAAATCGGGAGAATTGGAGACAAAAGGGAGAAAAATGATCCAAACACGAAAATCAATCGATCTACTTGCTCGTGAGGTTTGAGTTGAATTCCTTCGGTGGAAATGATCCCCTCACAGTAAAGAACAAGTTGATCCAAATAGTTTTGCAAATGAAGCAACATGGAGAGAGATCGATCGATGGGAAACTTGAGGAGAAAAACAAAACGCGAAGAACAACACAAGAACGCGAATCACAACCTCAATTGCGAGCCGAAATTCATCCCCACGAGGAGACAATGGGAATCTGGTCTCGTTTCCGCAAAATCCAAATACACAGAGGTATGATTAAACCGTCTCTGCGGATCTCAGTAGCTACAACAGGGAATGGGAGAGCAGGAAACCCTAGAATGAAAATAGCAATGGCTGAGATAGTTTGGAGGGAGGGGCTGCCTCTCCTAATATAGCCTAATACAATTATTCCCCTTCTACCCCTACTGCTAATGAGCGAGCAGGCTAACCCTAAGGGTATTCCTGACCAACTCGAAGTTGATGGTGATCCGACGGCCACGCCCGCACAACTGGTAGCTTCGCCTCGACGCGACCTCACCGATTGCCGCCACGTGCCGCCACGTGTCGCCACCGCTCTGCTCGTCCTTTTCACGGACCCCTCCGGTTTTGAGGCTGAAACCGGGAAACCTAGGCCATCCCCCGGTTTTGAGGCCGAAACCGGGAAACCTGTCGTTCGTCGCCTGAGTTTTGTGGCCCAAACTCAGAAACCTGCCAGCGCCCAGGTTCTGAGGCCCAAACCTAGAAACCGTCCTCAGCCCGAGTTTTGTGGCCCAAACTCGGAAACCGGTCGTACCCAGGTTTTGAGGCCCAAATCTGGAAACCGTCCACTCGGTGGTTTTTCTGTGGCTCAACCACCAAACCGAGCCGTAGAGGGGATGCACCGCCCGTGCACCCCGTCCACATGTAGATCTTCACTTGTCGCTGTCCCACGCTGTCAGCCACCACGGCCGATCCTCAGGCCACCGGTCTGTCAGTCCAAGCCTCACGTTCGCCCTTCACCGCTCCGGGTCCATCGGCACGACACGTCTCTACTTGACCTTCACCTTGCCTTTGATCACCGTATCCGTGCTCAACACCTGCTCAACACAAGCCAAAGAACATGCACATCATCCCAGTTAACAATCACTCATCATCTCAAGATCCGGCATACACCCATGTATCCGCATTATCAAGAAAGTTCTACACAAGATATCTAATAGAAAAGAATGACAATATAACTAAGTCTTATCTATACAAGATGTATCAGCAAGATACAATATCTACACAAGGTATATAGCAAAAGTAATAGCACAATCAAGACAAGTGACTAGCTCAAATGAATATGAATATAAAGAGCAATAACGAAATGAGCTAGTTTAGGGAGTATATCACCGAGCCTTCGGGAATGCCTATGAAGTACCAATCACCGGTGAGAAACTGAAGTGTAGAACCGATCACCAAGATATGAATGAAATCTAATCAAATAAAGTGATCAATCCAATACAATCAAGCACGCGGGACACAATGATTTATCCCAAGGTTCACGTGCTTGCCGGCACGCTACTCCCTGCTGTGTCGACCAAGACTAGGTGATCTGGTGGCTAATTGGCACCACGCCAATCTCACAAAGAGTGCCACAAGAATCTACCACTAGTGAGGTAGCTTAATGACATGAGCAATCCACTAAGGATGTCTCTTGCCGCTCCGGCGAGGTGAGGCTCCAAAACCTCTCACAATCACAACCGATGGTGGCCAAGAACAGTCACCAATCTTGCCAACTCCACCTCAATGTCTCCAAGCCATCTAGGCACCGACAAATGCCAAGAGTAACAAGAAACTCAAAGCCGATGCGAAGAACTAGTGCCACTAGAATGAACTCTTTCAAAACTTAGCACTAGATCACTCCATCTCACTAGCAAATGATCAAATCAACTCTAGAGATGAGTGGGGAGACTTGACTATGCTCACAAGAAGCCACATATATAGCCCACACACAAAGGGATAACCGTTGGGCAGAAATATGCTCTGACCGGACGCACAACACGGGTTGATCGGACGCTAAGCCCCAGCGTCTGGTCGCTGGATGACAGTCACGTGTCCATCTAATACGAAGGCATCCGTCAGATTCCAATGGCTATTTCTCGACTCACGCAGGTTAATGTTCGACCGGACACATTGATGAAAATGACCGAATGGTACACCCTCAGCGTCCGATCCAACATAGAGAGGATCCAAAGAGCATTTTCATCGATTGGACGTGTCCGATCAGGAGCGATCAGACGCATCCCAGCGTTTGGTCAAGCCCCGACACCCAGACCAGCTTACGCCACCTTGACCAGACGCACCAGCGTCGAGTCCGGTCATAAATTTTATCAGAGTCCAGTCACAGTTGAGGCAAACCCTTTCCTAGGGTTAGCTACCGGACGCGTCCTGTCACAAAATGACCAACGTCCGGTCGATGCTGGTCAGCACTGATTTGCCTCCTTTTGACTTCTATCTTCCACCCTTGCTCCCATGCGCCAACACTAAAGTGTTTCACCACTTGTGCATGCATGTTAGCATTTTGCAAATTATTTTCCAAAGGTTTTGTTAGTCACTCACTAGGTCTATAGCATCAATACGTTAGAGAACTTCTAGTGGCACTTGAACACCGCATAAGCTGTGAATTATCTCCTCTTAATAGTACGGCTACGTATCCTAAATGTGATCACACTCACTAAGTGTCTTGATCACCAAAACAAAGAGCCCTATATGTTATACCTTTGCCTTCGGGCCTCTTTGCTCCATCTCTTCTCTTCTTCATTTCATCAATGGTAGAGCACTTGATCACTTGAGTGCTTGTGGCCATCACCATCCTCCGTGGTTGCCACTTTGCTAGCTCCACCACTTGGCTTGGTCATAATCCTTTCTCATTAGCTACACACATGTTTAGCAATAGGATTAGACCAAGTAGGTTTCATTAAATAACCAAAACCAAACTAGGGCTTTCAAACTCACACAATCAACTTGATGCTCCAAGGAATTGTCAACATGCCTCGGTTCAAGAAGGTGATTGACCAAGTAAAGGCATTCACCATATATTTGTCTATGGGCACACAAGAACACTAGAGTGCATGAGATACTTCACTGAGGGGAAAGAGATAGTAAGGCCAGGAGTGACTAGGTTTGCTTCAAACTATCTGACTTTGAATAGCATACAAGAGAAGAAGGACCATCTAAGAAAGATGGTGGTTCATAGTAGGTGGGACTCATTGAAGGATGTGAAATCAAAGAAGGGAAAAATGCCACAACAACTATATTGAATCCAAACTTTTGGAAGGATGTGAAGTTGACATTGGCTGTTTTTGAGCCATTGTTCAAAGTTCTTCATTTGATTGATGGAGATTTGAAGACATCCATGGGTTTCATATATGGAGAACTATTTAAGGCAAAGAGACAGATCAAAGAGGCCCCCGGCAATACTGAGTCTCGTTTTAAGGATGTTGTTGTTGATGATGACAAGAAGATGGCTGGAAGACTTGATTCTCCATTGCATTTGACAACTTATTTATTGAATCCACACTACAGTTATGTTGACCCTTCAATCTTTGATGCTCCTAAAATAACAGAAGGATTTATCAGTTGTGTGGAGACTTTTTATTATCATGATGAGGAAATGCAAGAACAAGCTGCCAACATTGAACTCTAGAAGTTTCAGAATAGAGAGGGACCATTTAGCAAGAAGCTTGCAAGGACTTTTGAAAACTTTGATTATAATCCAGGTAAAAGTTGTTTGCTGATTTTACATGGTTGTTTGTTGTGTTCGTCTGGATGTGATCATTTGTTGTAACTACTAACTAATAGGGAGGTTTTTTATTTCAACATCATGGTGGCGGTTGTATGGAACTCAAACACCAGCTCTACAGAAGATGGCTACAAGGATCCTATCTTTGACAGCAAGCTCTTCTGGATGTGAAAAATTTCAGCAGCATTACAATTAAATTGCAGAACTAAAAGTGCTCTTATTTTTAATTTGTAGGTGCACAGTAAGAAGAGAAATAGGCTTACTACAGACCACCTCAACAAGTTGGTCTACATTCAATTCAACAACAGGCTGATTAGTAAGAGAGTGAAGATCAAGTCAAAGAAAATTACTGATGTTCTCTTGTCTAGTGATACAACTGAAGCTCAAGGTTTCCTCCAAGAGATGGAGATGATTTAACATTAGTTGTCTTTAGAGATGAGGAAGATGAGAAAGTCATGGAAGGTACAGGAATACCTTGGTCTGTGCTTGGAGATGCAGTGGGAGCAAAAGAACAACTAGAGCTGTGTAGAAGTGCAAGGGTGAGAGAGCTATATGAAGGAGAAAAGTTTGAGTTCGGAAATGAAGATTGATGAAGATGAGGATGACTATTTGATGGATGAACCCTACTGAAGAAGTGTGTGACAGCTTCATGTCATGTTTATGTTTTTGCTTTTATTATGCATTCATGTATCTTTAACTTATGAACTTAGAACTCCTGCTGTGTGCTTGTGCTTTGTGTTGTGAGAACTGAGAATCATCAATCATGTGATGTAATGTATTGCTAGTCTGCTATCCATTTTATATTGTGTGTTGCTACTGCTGTCCCTTCATGTTTCTGAATTCAAAAGGCTAACCTATACTGCTGGAAATGTTGATAATGGATGGGAGAAGGGCTCAGACCTCAGATAAGTACCTAACTTGCTATTTTCTATTTTGTTTCATTTGTATTGATGCCAAATTGCATCTAAAAGTGTTGTCCATTTTCTATTGCAGCAGTGCTGCATGAAATTCAATGATCAATATTATATCACTTTTGTATCAACTATCAAACTATAAGCAAGGATAAAAGACGTAAGGTATGTCTACTGGTCCTTCCCTATTTTTTATCTAAATTATTCATGATTTGTGCTATAAATATATATATTATACATTGATATATAAATTGGCAAAATAGCTAGAAAAATGCCTAGAAGTGCCTAGGCTAGACTAGTCGCTAGGCTAAGGGTCATCGCCTAGATTTCGCCTAGCGTCTAGCAAAACTTTGTAGCTAATACACCTAGACAATATTCAGATAAAATACGTGCAACATAGTTCTGAAAGCAGTTAAACATTTGAAACATACACTCAACTTACGTATATAGCCATTACAACATATGCAACTTTCAGATACACACTTATAACATGCAACTTACAACATAAGATTGAACGATTTGGAACATATATGTGAAACGTATGCAACATCTAGATCAAAATGCTTGTAAATATACATCTCAAACGGATGAAATATTTCGAACAAACACTTGCAATACTCATCTGAAACACTTGCAACATATGTAATATCCTAATCTACTTTTGTAACATTCAGACAAAACACAACGTACCACTGAAAGCATTTGAAATAATAGAGAGAGAACACGTGCACGTAAAGGGGAAACATGAGAGATATATAGAGAGAGCGTGGGGAGAAGCACGGGAGAGAGGAGCGGTACGTACAATATTCAATCCTATCTCTATCGGGATGAGTGGATAGATAGGGCTTGTTGGCTGACAGTGTGTATGAGTTGGGATAGTACAAGCTCATTGGGCTAGCGGTGCGTGTGGGTTGAGGACTTGAGGTCCGTCCGGATGGACGCACTCACACACATCATGACAGAAACATTATCAATAAGGGCGGAGCCCATGCCGCTTATGCCTCATCCACTCTTGTCGCTGCAGATGGTCAGGCTTAAAATAGGAGGGCTAAGATCTCGAAAAGGAGAACTTGATTTCGTTATAGCTTAGGAGATGGATCATATTTAAAGCTACTCTATTATCCTGTTTAATGTTATAAAATTTTACCACAACCGTGGAATATCATCTAGTCATCTAATAGTAAATGATTTCAAGCATTATAATGAAAAAAATCAATCAAACGACCACATATAGAATCATTAGACATTTTGCCATTACAAAGGGAGTCTCCCTCCATTCACTCCTCCTGCGTAAGGCCCCGTTCGGTTTTACCGGATTGGCCTTGTTCCAGGGCCTGTTCCACCTGGATAGCTGCGACTCGTTTTAAAACCTGGTCTTTGTTGAAATATGTGTTCGTTTTGGTCGGGCCCAGAACTTAAACTGGGCCTGCTTGGGTTTTTTCACCTCTCCACGACCTGTATTAGAACCGGACCTCGTACCCCCGGATCGAAGCCTGGCAGCGATGCGAGCAGACGATGCCGAGAACCAGACGCGAGGCGATAGGGGCACCTGCAGTGGAGGCGAGTCAGGGCAGCGCGAGGCGACGACGCGGGTGACGACAACGGCGAGGGCAGCAAGATCGACTCCAACCCTACATCTGTACCCTTCCTCGTCCTTCTCACCGATGATTCTTCGATCTCCCCTTCCTCCACATTCTCTCTCCCTCCTCTAGGGTTCTTGGATCTTGGATTGCGGGTATGATGGTCAAGTTCTAGTTGAGGATCTGTAGTGCAGGTACATAGGAGGTGGATTAGATTTTGCGCTACTCAGTTCTCCTCTTCCTCCCCTTTTGTCACAAGGATCTGTAGTTGCCCCACCGCCCCTAGCATTCCCAAAGCGCACGGCCGGATGGGATGGCACCGGGGACACCGACATGTGGATGGGGCCCCGTGAAGCAATAGAAAAGCAATGGCTTCTCTAAATGGTTGCACCAGTATTTCCTTCTCATTTCTTTTCCTAGCAGATCACTTTGGCTTCATCTTGTTGGTTTTCTTAAATAACTGATTGACTGCCCTGACTTTAGTATGTCAGTTTTCTTAAATAGCAGATCACTTTTTCTTGTTGTGTGTCAATTTTATTATCCTGACTTTAGTATGCTAGTTGTATAAATTTTCCTTATGAATGTAGTACTCCTATTTATTCCACTTTTCAATTTATACAATGGAATCTGACTGTGACACTAGTTCCTTACAACTAGCATTTGCCTGATACAATCTACTGAACATTACTTGCTGGTTTGTTGCACGAGGCTCCAATGTCAATACTGAAAGCTACTAGATGGGCATAGGAGAAGACCATGGCCTGAGTATAGGAAGAGGATTTATCATTCTATTTTATCCTGCATCATCATAAGCTACCTATCGACTTTTGAGAATAAGCTTTGTTAGTTTTGTTTTTTTGTCTTTGGATTTATGCACTTTGGGTATTATTGTAATTTATATTTTGGATCTAGGAACCATTTTCATGTTTAAATGTGATATAATGGCACTTTGGGCACTGAGTTGTCAGGTCATGATGATGCACTTTGGGCCATTGTTTGTGAGGTTGCGAAATATTCCCTGGAACTCTTGGGTCAGATGGAATTAATCCTGCTTGAACCGAACAACAAATAGGAGCCCACCAAGATTGAATCTGCAAGGGAAGTGAATCCAGGCCTGTAATGAGTGACAAGGTTGGATCAACTGATTCTAGGCCCAGAATGATTCATCTCCTGGATTGGATCAAGTGGAAACGAACGAGGCCTAAATCATTTGACAACCATGGAGGTGAAGTCTGGCCTTATCGGGTTCTGTACAGGGGTCCGTGTCGGCTGGTATCTTGTCGTCCTGGAGAGTCGGTGGTGTCGATGACACTTTTATGTCAAGGATGCAACGATGGTGGAGGGTGTTGTGGCAGTAGAGGCAACAAATCAAGCTGGGCTCGAGGGCTCTATGTCCGTTGACAACGAGCTTCGATTTAAGGTCAAAGGAGCTCGGGGTGCATCCTCGGTCGATATTCCTTCAACGGTGGATTCAACCAGCCCTCGATGGTGGGTGTCTATCGTGGCTCGCTTCAAAGCTTTTTAGCAATGGGGCTCTTCCAAATCTGAGCGACTTCAGGTGATCTTAGCACTGGTGATGATCGGTGATGGAGTTCTCCGACGCCGATGTTCTTGGTCATGGTGGCCAGGATCCTTGTTGTTTTCTCTAGGGGTTTATGTGCAATTTCGTCGGGTTATCCATCGCTACATCATGTACTCACACGTATGTACGCTTTCCTTGTCAATCAAGGCCTTGTTTAGATTACATCAAACTTCACACTTTTTTCACTCTCTCTATCACATCAGTATTTGGACCCATACATGAAGCATTAAATGTTGGTAAAATAAATAACTAATTGCACAGATTAGTTATAAATCATGAGACAAATTTTTGAGCCTAGTTAGCACATGATTGAACAATATTTAAATACAAATGAAAGTGCTACAATAGCAAAGTTAAAAAAATTTCAGCATCTAAACAAAGCGCAAGTAATATAGGTACGTTTTAATTTAAAAACGCTACTAGCGCCCGGACGTCCGGACGTAGGCACTTGTCCGGATGCCGTCCTCCTCGCGATGTTCCCCGCGCAAGGCTTCCCCTTCGCCACCCTCGATCGCTGGCCGCCGCCCTGCCACCGACTACGCATCGCCGCAGCCGCGGTAGGGCCTCGCCGGAGCTCCGGCAAGATCCTACCGCGGTCGTGGCAGCCTCCTCCTCCCCCTCCCCACCGCCCTCCTCCCACCGTGGCCGTCTCCGGCGAGCTCCCCCACCCCTCCCTGGCCCGACCGCCTCCACCACCACCAGTGCTCCCTAAGCGCCTGGAAGGATCAAGATGCCCAAGAGGGGGGGTGAATTGAGCTTTTCTAAAAATTCTTGCGTTGATTAAAACCTATCAAGCCCAATTAACCCCTTTGTGCTTACAAGTGTGTTTCACTAGACTCTACCGCACAAAAGACTATACCTATTCCATTCCTACTCTAGCAAGACAATTCAATTATGAATGAACAACAACAAGAGAACCAGCATGTACAAACTTTATTGCATGGTTGTATAGCTTGGATGTTGACCCCATGAGTCATCATATGATTGTCGGGGATTTCAATTTCTATCGATCTACCTCTAATCAAAATAGGCCGGGGGGGGGGATATTCCAGATATAACAGTTTTCAATGATGTCATAAGCCACTTGGGCCTTGTTGAGCTACCTCTGAAAGGTCGTTCTTTCACCTGGAGTAACATGCAGCAACAACCTCTCATGCAGCAGCTAGACTGGTTCTTTACCACTATAACTTGGACTATGGATTATCCCAGTACTATGGTTTTGCCGCTAGCCAAAAGCACCTCTGATCACACTCCTTGTAAGGTGCAGATTGTAACTTCTATTCCTAAAGCAGTGTTATTCCGATTTGAAAATTATTGGCCTCTAATGATAGGATTTGTGGAACTGGTTACTGATGCTTGGAGCAACCCGCCTCTTCCAGATGCAGCCCGTAATATTTCGGCTAAATTCAAAATCCTAAGAAACCGCCTCAAAGTATGGGACAGGTCCAAGTCAAGACTGTCCATCCTAATTGAACACTGCAACTCAGTTATCCAGTTCTTGGATGACTTGGAAGAAATGAGAGCTCTTTTCCAGCCGGAACAAAACTTCAGAAACATCCTCAAGAGGCATCTTAATAATCTTCTTCGCTTTCAACAGATCTACTGGAAGCAACGTTATACAGAGAAGCTGGTCAAGTGGGGTGATGAAAATACAAAGTTTTTTCATGCTATGGCCACTGAGCGCTATAGAAGCAACATTATCACCCAAGTCACTTCCCCTGATGGTAGAGTGGTGACAGATCATGGTGAAAAGGCTTCTCTTTTTTGGCAGGACTTCAAAAATAGGATGGGTGTCACAACAAATCCAGTTATGCGCTTCAATCTGGAGAATCTCATGGACAGGCACGATCTGCAAATTCTAATTCAGCCTTTTACTGATGACGAAATGGAAGGGGTGGTCAAATCTCTGCCGCCAGACAAAGCTCCTGGCCCGGATGGTTTCAATGGAAAATTCTTTAAATCATGCTGGCATATTATCAGAAATGACATCTTCTCCTTATGCAGGGGCTTCTATGATCATACAGTTGATCTAAAGAGTATTAACTACTCTTATATCACTCTAGTCCCCAAAAAGCAAAATCCAGAAACGCTTACAGATTATAGGCCCATCTCTCTTTTGAATTCATCTATGAAGTTCATCAGAAAAATTTTAGCCAACAGGTTGCAGAAAGTTATCTTGCAGACCATTCATAGAAATCAATATGGTTTTATTCAAGGGAGGACAATTCAAGATTGTCTAGGTTGGGCCTTTGAGTACCTTTTTCAATGTCGCCACTCCAGAAGAGAAATTGTCATTTTAAAGCTTGACTTTGAAAAAGCATTCGACACTGTAGAGCACACCTCAATCATTTCTGTTCTCCAGGCAAAAGGGTTTCCGACAAAGTGGTGTCATTGGGTCAAGGATATTCTGGATACAGGTGTTTCTTCAGTTCTCCTAAATGGTGTGTCATGAAAGGACTTCCATTGCAGAAGGGGGGTTAGGCAAGGGGACCCCCTATCTCCTTTGCTTTTCGTCGTAGCTGCAGACCTATTGCAGAGCATCATCAACAGAGCTTACCGGCATGGTCTTTTTTCTTTGCCTATCCCCAACAGGGACATTGATCACTTCCCAATTATTAAGTATGCAGACGATACTCTTCTCATCATGCAAGCAGATGCAAGGCAGCTGTTTTGTCTCAAAGCTCTACTCCAGTCTTTTGCTATTTCAACAGGGCTTAAAGTGAACTATAATAAATCTTGTCTTGTCCCCATCAATGTGCCCGAGGAGAAAATTCATTTGCTAACAGGAGTTTTTGGCTGCTCCCTTGGTCGGCTGCCTTTTACTTATTTGGGGCTCCCTTTAGGAACCACTAAACCCTTAGTAAAAGACTATGCTCCTCTAATTTGCAGAGTGGAGAGGAAAATGTCGGCTACTTCAATTTTTCTATCGTACGCAGGGAGGTTACAGCTCATCAACTCAGTCATTTCCTCCTTGCCCACATATTTCATGTGCACTCTAAAGCTACCAAAAACAGTAATTGAAGCCATTGATAAGTTCAGGAAAAACTGTCTTTGGAGAGGCTCAGACATCAATGCAAAAAGATACAATTTAGCAGCTTGGGAGGTGGTCACCAGGCCAAAATTGAATGGAGGATTGGGCGTCAAAAACTTGTACCTGCAGAACGATGCTCTTCTAATCAAGCACCTGCATAAGTTCTACAACAAGATGGATGTGCCTTGGGTGCGTCTGCTGTGGGATTCATATTATCGGAGTAAGGTCCCTCACTTATGTCCACCCAGAGGGTCATTCTGGTGGAAGGATGTACTCAAGCTACATTCTCATTTCAGAGGTATAGCTTCATGTTCAGTAGACAGGGGTGACTCAGTGGGTCTTTGGGAAGACAACATCTCAGGTGTTTTCTTCTCAAAAGGAGTTCCCGAACCTGCAGGCTTTTGCCACTTCGAAATCCATCTCTCTGCATGCAGCAATCACTGTGACAAATCCTGCAAATCTGTTTAGACTCCCTATGACTAGAGAGGCTTACAACGAGTTTCTGGCGTTCCAAGGCAGGTTAGATAGCTACAGATCAAGGCTGCATCATCTGGACACTTGGTCTTACATCTGGAACAGCCCGACTTTCACTGCCAGCAGATTTTACAGATACCAGTTTGCATCCATTTTGGTTCCTCGCCCTTTTTCCTGGATTTGGAAGTCAAAGTGTAGGCCCAAAATTAAATTCTTTGCCTGGCTCCTCCTTATAGATCGACTGAATACAAGAAATGTGCTCAGACGCAGACACATGCACATAGAGGAAGGTTATAACTGTGTCATGTGTCCAGATATGGAAGAAGAGACATCCAAACATCTTTTTTCACATGCTCGTCCAGCGCTGCTCGGTGGTACAAGCTTGGAATTCAATGGAACGATCAGCTGGATATCACACAGATGCTCACTCAGGTCAGACATTCCTTCAGTGGCCCTTTTTGGGTTGACTTGATTATGATTGCGGCTTGGAGTATATGGAAAGAACGCAATGCGTTTATCTTTGATGGGAAGGTTCCATCCATGGCCAATTGGAAAAGCATCTTCTCTTATGAAGTTAGGCTCCATCTACACCGGCTTCCTCAAAACCTTCATGATATAATTATGAATTGGGTCAACTCTCTGTAATGCTCTCATTTTTAGCTCGTTTTTTCCTTTTTTGCAGCTGCGTCTGCACTCTTTTTTTCTGCTTTTGCCCCTCTGTTGGGCCTCTATAAGTAGCCTCTTGCTCAGTTAGCGCCCAGCTAACTCTTCTTTTCTTCTTAATAAAATTTTTCTGGGGAGCAATGCTCCACGGTTTCTTCAAAAAAAACAAGTAAATTTCGGAATTGAATTGCTCAAATATAAATGTGTATGTAAAAGGAGTAGAAATGACTCAACGATCTTTTTGCCGAGGTATCGAGGTTTCGGCACACCCCCTAGTACTCATTGGAGCACCCGCGCAAGGGTATCGCTCCCCCTTGATCCGCGCAAGGATCAAGTGCTCACTATGAGCTGATTCTTCGCCACTCCGGTCTGGTGAATCGCTCACTACCGGTCACAATCCAACTTGGGTCATCCACAAAGCCACCGGATGATCACCAAGCTCTTCGGTCACCACCAAGCCGTCTAGGTGATGTCGATCACCAAGAGTGACAAGCTAGAACTCTCACTTGACCAAGCCAAGGCCAAAGAGAAGGATGGATGCACACTTGCTACTCTCTTTCACTAATGAGGTCACTAATTCTCACAATTAGTAAATCTCTCAACCTCACTAGGGCTCTTGCTCTCCCTTGCTTTGTCAAGGTGATTCTCAACAGAATGAATGGGCAAGAACACTTTAAAGGAGGTGGAGGAGGAGTATAAATACTCCCCCAACCGGCTATCCAAAAGAGCTTCAAACAGCACAGTTTTCGGGGGCATTAGATGCGCCGATGCCCTCGACCCAACGGTCGACTATACTTTTCTGACACGCAGGTTTGTGTGACATCGGACGCTGGTCAGTGTCCAATGCCTCTGTCTCGGATGAGTCCGATGCAGATCTGAACTCTTTGGAACCTCTCTGCATGGACATCGGACGCTGGCCCTCAGCGTCCGATGCCAGCGTCCGATGTGCCCCTCAGGACAACCTCTCATGAACAGGGGCATCGTAGCTCCCGATGCCATGTACCAGAGACTCTCAAGTCTAAGTGACATCGGACGTGCGTCCGATGCCACTAAGGCCAGCGTCTGATGCCCATTTCAGGGTTGAAACAACTTTGGATCGCGACGCTGCCTTAATGACTTTTCATCCTCACGACATAAGGCCTCTCTCTAAGCTACCTAGGGCTATGAAATAACAAGTGTGCACCACACCTACCTCAATAGTCTCATCTAGGTCCCCTTTATAGTACGGCCAAAGGAAAAATAAAGACCTAAGACTATCTAAGTGTCCTCCAACACCATGTGACACTTAGCCTAGCCTATCACTGTCTTCTTCGTCCATCCTTTGAAAACCGAAATGATTTCCATCGCCAGGGGACATGAACTTCATACGCACGTATCATCGCCATTACCATGACCTAACTCATCCCTGTTTCTGCAAAACACATGTTAGTCATAGTAATCTTGTGTTTCATCCAATTACTGAAATCCACTAGGAGCCAAGATGCGTTCAATCTCCCCCTTTTTGGTGATTGATGACAACACGACCTCGAGTATAGAGAGAAGAGGTTTTCAATATCATGACATGTATGAACTTGTGATAAATAAGAGAAAATGGTTAGGGGCAAGCTCATACATATCATGCCAACATCCAGCACTCAACAAGTTAGAGTGAAAAGCAAGTGCAAGAGAAATATAGCTCGAATACCAAATGAATATGAATTAGGCACAAGTAATCGAGCAAAACGAAATGACATGTCATATAAGATATCATAGTGAGCACAAACATGTCACAAGGTTCATATCACACATAATATAAACAAAGTGCAAAAGATATGATGCGATATGCAGAGCGTATGTGAAACATAACAAACATAAGAGTCAAATCCCTCTCACATTGCTCCCCCTATTGCTATACTCGACCACTCTCTCCCTTTGGCGTCAAACACCAAACTAAGCGTCGGAGGGCGGAGGTGGCGCAGACGAGTCAGGAGCTGAAGCCTCCGAAGAGTGCTGAGTGAACTCAAACTGCTGAAGAAGCGCCTCAGAGTCTGACGAAGAAGAGCCTGTAGCCGGTTGACCCTCTGGAGCTGGAAGCTGCGGAGAAGCGATCCGGTCTGCTCTGGTTGCTCTGACGGCTATGCCTACTCTGTCTACCCTGTGGCCACAGTCTCAGTCACTGTCGCCATGCCTGCCTGAGGATCGGAGTGCGGAAGCTTGGGAATAGAAGACAACTCAGGCTGCACTGACGTGGTAGTCTCAAACTGTACTGGCGCTATCTGCTCGGAAGACGCGACGGAGCTCAAAAGTGTCTCTGTAGTGGAAGTAATCGAAGCTGCCAACGTCTGAATGATGCCTTGAAACTCTGGCATGGGTAACCTAGTTGTTGGGGTGGTACCCATGCCGCAGGCACCTCCGGCCCGCAAGTCAGAAAGATTATCGCGCGAAGGTACACCGACGGGTGGGTAAGCTGGTCGGGCCGAGCTTTCGCGCGAAAGTGGACAAAGATGGCCAGGGCTTGGGGCAGCTTTCGAACGAAAGCGCACCGACAGGCGAATGTGCCCGCCGGCCCGAGCTTTCGTGCGATAGGGACTAGGAGACGGCCGGGGCCCATGACCTGAAGCAGCTTTCGTGCGAAAGCTGCATCGACAGGCGAATGAGCCCACCAGGCCTAGCTTTTGCGCGAAAGGGGCCAAAGGTGGCCCAGGCAACTTTCATGCGTAAGGGGCCAGGCGCTTTCGGGGTGGCACTTTCGCCGTTCACGCCTTTGGTTTTCGGGGTTTTCGCAGGTTGTCGGAGACTCCAGCCTAGGGGAGCGGACCCATCGGTCAAAGGAAGGAGTCAAGAGGACCCCGGACCCATTGGTCAGAGGAAGGAGCCGTAAAGTGCCATAAAGTAGTTGAGAGGGGCATCTTTGTAATTGTAACAGAGTGGTTGAGAGGGCATTTTGGTACTTTTAAACTGATTGTGGGCTAATATAAAAGCTCCGGGCCTCCCAGCCCAAGAGGCGGGAGGAGAACACTGTTCACTTTGCCTAACTCTCCCGTCTCCATTTGCCTTTGGCTTGTGCTTTCGCTCGTGCGTCAACCGACTGTCTTAGGGTTTCGGCCCTAAGACAACATTGGCGCCCACCGTGGTTGTCGCCCGAGCTTACCATGCCACCAAGGAAGGCGCCGAAGATGGTCGACAATCTCGAGACGGTTGCCGCGAATAAGGATGCCCAAGGCACAATCGCGACATCCGCTCTAGCCACTCTGTTGACGCAAAACGTGACACCTTGCGTCAAGGCACACAACAAGCCGAACGATGCTAGCTTCAATCGGGTGCCCGGAACGTACTGGATCCGGAGACGTGCCAGTCGATTTGACCTAATAACCAACAAGGGATAAAAGTGTGAGAATACCTTGGAACATGCTGGGTGAGACCAGATAGTTCCATATGTACGGCTTTGAAAGCCAATCACGATGGCACACAACTATAGAAGCTGTTTGTCGGAACAGATTTATAAAGTCATTCGGCAAGTATAAAAGATAAAGCTTGTAAACATATTGAACGCCGAACGCGTAAGTAGCAAGGAGATAAAAGGGCAATTTGTAAATATCTTGAAATCGGCTATCATAGGCTGATGTTTCCTTTACGTACAATATAGTTCATTCGGCTTTTATTATGACTGGCAGCCGATACTCATTAGCATGGTTCACGAGCTAGTTTTGCTCCAAACGACTATATTGGAAATCCTTGTAGAAACATCCTGCCTAGATTTTTCCAAACCACTAATCACAGAAGCATGATATCCGGTAAGCTTCCGATTTATTCCTAGCCAGGTCACAGACTCCCTTCCAAACAAATCCGAACTACTTAGTTCGGCCATAGCGGTTGTTTTGACCAGTCTGACCATGACCTTTATTTTTCCCAAAATCTACCAATAAAGGTGAAAGAGTAGCCAATGAATATACTACGGTTTTTGGCAATCGAAGCAGGGATCCTTTGCACATATGTGACTCTTCCTCCATAATAATATGTCATTTTTTGTTAACTATGCATCATATCCTCTTGACATATATTGGTTCGATGCCTCGATCCCACTCTGATCCGATAAATGTCTCTTAGCCGATTGTGGCCTTATTAGCCGATTGTTGCCTACATCTCATTATTTGCTCAAGTTTACTGATCGGCTATTAGGTTACCAACTCCCGACGTAACCTCTCGTGACAGATCTTTTAATTTGCTTTTGGCTGGCATATACTCTGAGCATGTCGATGCATTTAGCCGATGAAGATTAGATCTTCCAATTTTATCCATCATTTTGTAATAACAATCATCAGCTTGTTAACCATGTAATCTGAACCTAGGAAGTGCATCTCTTTTCTGAAATTCTTCTCTCTCAAACATGTCTGAACAGTTTGGCTATAGTTGTTGCCTTGATTAAACAAATATCTGAACTGTCATGGTGCTTTGCTGGAGCTGCTATTTTTGATGAGCTAGCAACCAAATCATGGCTTAAATCAATTGACACATGAACAGGTAAGCCTATACTTGAATCCGAACCAGATAACACTCGTTCGGCTATCTTATTCCTTATGTCGATTTATGTGGATGTAACTAACCATATTCTCTGTCCATTGGCTATCCAAAAAGTCTATTATTGGAGACCTGGGTACTTTGGTTGCTCTTCTTTTGTCAATCATATTCTGCTCTGTTATTCCAAAAGCAGCCAATTCAACACTAATTAGTTTTTTCAACAAGTGATGATACGTCCTGCGTCTCTTAGCAAATTTCTTTTGATAAATGCAAGCAATCATACTCTTTCTCCTTTGACCAACCCGTTAATAGAACAAAATTGGCTTAACATTGCCTGAATAATCATGGTTGATGTACCAACTTTTATGGCCGATGCACCAGTCAGCCAATAAAATAGATGGTTAATCTCTTCCAACAGCCGATGCAATAATTCAATTCCTGGATCGCCAGTCTATCCTTTTTTTTAATCTGTTTTGTTTTGACGCTAGAGATATCAATGAATATTATAACCTTGTTATAAATATTTTCAATATCGATGATACCGGCTTTCATGCACTGTAATGTGTTAGCTCCATAGCCTCTCCATAGCCGATTCTTCTTCTTGCCGCTTCAACCGATATTGAATCTGAGAAATTCATCTCATTGAGCCGATGCCTCTCCAGATGTGCCCAGAATCGGCTGATGTACTCAACTAATCATACGACCGTGGCTGCCCTGCTTACAATAGACTGCAGACACGATCTTTGGAGCGTACGTTTGCTCGAGTCCGCATGTACTCTGTACATTCTAATTTCTGCTCCCAGCAAATTTAATTCTTGATTTGCCTTGCTTGTAATGGACCACGTTACCAAATTTACCAGCTCCACATATGCTCTTGTAGATCCTTCTATATAGTACTTCCTTCAAATGTCCTGAATTTTCTCCTTGTGACCTTGATAATGGCGGTAGGTGGCATGGAAGTAGTGAGAAGGTGGCGTGTTGCACACACAAAAGGTTCACCATCGGCTATTTCTCGATTCTTATAAGCCGATGTATGGTAGCTAACTTCTTAGAAATTTGACTTCTAATCAAGCAATTGTGGTCCCACTGGGCGTGCCAAAAAGTGTGTTGACGCAAAACGTGACACCTTGCGTCAAGGCACACAACAAGCCGAACGAGGCTAGCTTCAATCGGGTGCCCGGAACGTACTGGATCCGGAGATGTGCCAGTCGGTTTGACCTGAAAACCAACAAGGGATAAAAGTGTGAGAATATCTTGGAACATGCTGGGTGAGACCAGACAGTTCCATATGTACGGCTTTGAAAGCCAATCACGACGGCACACAACTATAGAAGCTGTTTGTCGGAACAGATTTATAAAGTCATTCGGCAAGTATAAAAGATAAAGCTTGTAAGCATATTGAACGCCGAACGCGTAAGTAGCAAGGAGATAAAAGGGCAATTTGTAAATATAAATCTATTCAGATGACGTATGCATAGGCTAATCTAGCTAGTCTGCCGCACGTCTAGCCTTCATAAACTCGTCAGGTGTAAACTCAAGCAAAACTAATCCACCGCATGATACCACTTACTGCAAATTTACACCACTCCTTATAATTAGATTAATCCACCGCATGATACGATCTAATTATAAGAGGCTAAAAGCACACGTACATCTGGACAGATCTATAAAAACTCATTACTCATATAAGCTTAACCAGAATCGGCAAACTAGCCGAACTGGGGTCCATGAAGAATAAACATACAAGCCAAACATGGTTAAACTAATCTAAAACCTGCACCTGCCGCACGACACCCAGCTCTATCAAAGCCTAAACATGATCGGCATGCATGAACCCACAACATGTAGCAACCTAGATTGAAAGTCAGTTCGGCCATTATGATCTTATAATCGGCAAAGCACAAACAAACTCATGCGACAAGACCGAACGAAGATCAATCTACATTGGGCAAAAGGTGTTGTATGAATTAAATGAATAAAATATATAACACATGATAACTTGATGAATCTATTAGATCTGCCAAATCTAACAGAGCCGATAACTATTTTTACTCATGACTTAATCCGCCGCACGATACAAGGCATAAGCAAAAACTTCCCGTCATAAGCTTAAATCCGCCGCACGATACTAAGCTTAACGTACGAGACTACTTGCATCATATCTAAATCCACCGCATGATACTAGACATGATAGCAAGGTTGCTGGTACTTACGGAGGTCGACGGATCGATGATTCCTCTCGAAGAACTCGACGACACGACTAGGGACTCGAAGGTGGCACGGGGCCGGTTTGTATTGATGTGGTTGTGAACAACAATTACAATGGCCGATGGTTCATATTTATACCCAGGGCAGATAAGAGTCCTGAAGGGACTACAACTAAACAATTCCTTATCTAAAAAGAAACACTAATTTAATACAATAACTAATCTACTACTTCTTTCCTGGTGGATTACATCCTCATCAGGTCTGGGCCAATGCTGCTAACACCGTTGGCCTTCCAACATTGGTCGTATCTACTGAATTCGTTTCTTGTTTGGAGTAAGTCATCTCACGATCGGACTAGCAGTTAGATGTTGTACGTTGTACGTATAGATGGCTTCCAATCCATTCCCTATTTCTCCATGCTTGCTTATTTTCATTCACGTGATGAGCCTCTGGATGTCATGTACCTTAAAATATAATTTCCTTCTTCTCAATAGCCATGTCCACGAGGTCCCAAACGGATATGTCATAGTCACGTATTTGTATATATCTCCTTTGCTTGATTTTTACTTGCGACCACTAGACGTATTGCTTTTTCCCAGAATATATTAATATTTCCTTATTAATAATATTTCTCGGCTGACTAAATTTTGGTGTCAACACACTCAAATTCCACCGAATACAGCCTCAAATCCACCAGCTTTCGGCGGCACACTCACGACGGGAACCCAGCTACCGCCGGGAGCATCCGCAAGCCACGATTTACAGCCCCTGGGTCAGCAGCCTTTCAGCAGAGACGACACGCCGGAAGGAAACGTCCGGGACGAGCCCAGCGATGAAGAAGATGACGATGCTGAAGTTACCAGCCATGCCCAAGCGATTAGAATGTTGACACAGCAACCAGAATAAATTGAAAGGTTGGTACAACAAAGAGATCAGTTGCAGCGGCAACTTGTGGAAAAAGCAAGGGAGGATGAAACTCGCGATGCGTTTCGCCAAGCGGAAGCGCAGAGAAGGCAGCTGGAAAAAGAAATTCAGGAACTGCAAAGGGCAGGGGGAGGCCCAAACACGATGATCCAAGAAAATATATTCATACCGCGTCGAGAGCAGCCGCCAACTTTCGACAACGCCATCGACGAAACTTCTCCGCTCTCGAGGGAACTGCAAGCTCATCCATGGCCCCTCAACTACAAGCCGCATTCCGACTTTCGATGGCAAGGCGAATCCATGCAAGTTCTTGGCAAGCTACGAGACAGCCGTCTTTTTGGCTGGCGGGGACAATCAGGCCCTGGCAAAATCTCTCATTCTGGCAGTCGAGGATGTAGCTCATGATTGGTACACGACCCTCAAATCGCTGTCTATCTATTCGTGGGCTCAGTTGAAGGCCGAATTGCTCGCCACTTTCCAAGGTTTCCGACTGGATGTCAAGATCACACGTGACCTCATGAACGGTACCCAGCAGGACGACGAGCCATTATCTGAATATCTCAGACGCTTCATCCAGCTAAAGGCTCAAGCTCCGAATGTGCCAGAAGCGGCAGTGATCGCAACAGCCACTGAAGGCTTGGGGACTGGGCAGTGCACTGCTCTTTTGTCCAGAGAGCCGCCCAAGTCCGTCAACAAATTATTTGACATGATGAACGCATACGCAAGATGAGACGATGACTTCCGGCGGCATAAGGCCAACCGCCTGATACAAAGGCAAATGACGAAAGCAAACCGCCCACCCCCGATGCCGAATCAAAGAATTATCAGGCCTTTCCGGTCAATCAACAACCTGCAGGAAGAACCAACACAATCGATGGTAGATGCAGAAAGACCCAACATGGCCAATTTCTAGCAGCAAAGAGGGTTCGATCAAGCTTTCCGCGGAGGACACGGCGGAAGGGCCGGACGTGGCGGCCGTGATGGAAGAGGCCGAGGAAGGGGACCTAAGCTTCCATACTGCGTCATTTGCGACGACAATTTCGGCCATACCACCCGAGAATGCAAATACAGTAAGATGACAAAGGAATTGAAAGACAAGGATCAAGCCTCAACTTCCGGCGAAAGCACCAAACATGTCTTCCACAATTCACAAGACCTAGTAGCAGGGGCTGTATCGAGCAGCAATTATGTAAACACATCAATGCATCCTCCCCAGTATATCCCCTCCCAAATCATGCACTGGTTCAATCCGACGTATCAGGGTTACCAGTTTCCGATCTTTCCAATAGTCTGTGGCAGTTTCGTCACCAATGCAGTACCAGCATCAGCCAACGCTACCTCCAGCGCTTCCGGCGCAAGCCCGGCCTCAGGGACAGCTAGCACAGCTCAACTACCAGTACGGGCAGGATGCAAAAAATGACACCAGTGCAGTCAACAACATCCTTCCGTCACGAGGCCACATTTTTGCCATCACGGGCGGATCAAACATGGAGCACGAAAGTAAAAGAGCAAGAAGGGACTATCATCGAAGGGTCTAGACCGTATCGCCAAGACTCCCTTTGAACAGACCTGTACACCCTAAATTTCATTTTCCAAATTTAGTAACAAATTTGAGCTTTTATTTAATTTTCTGAGCATTTAACCTAGGTCAAATATTAATTTCGAATTATTAAAATGAACCCTAGGGCTTAGAAACATTTTTGTTGCATTCATGCCGGTGCATATAATTTTGTTTGAGTGTTGGAATAGTGTTGGGTGGTTTGAATTCAAATCTAGTTTGAATTTGAACAAGTTTTGCTTTGAAAATAAAAAGAAAAGTCTTTGTTTTTCCCCTCTCTCTCCCCACACCCTTTCAGCCCAACCCCAGAAACCGGCCTGGCCTGTTTTCCCCTCTCCTTCTCCCCCTCCCACCTTGCGCTCGGCCCGCTTTTGGCCTGCCCCGCAGCCCGCCTTCGCTCTCTCCCATCGCCCGTGCGAAGCCCGCTCGGCTCAGCCCAGCTCGGTGTTTGCAGCCCGCCTCCGTCTCCTCTCCTCTTGTGCACGCAGAAGCCCGCGCGCCAGCCCAAGTCCTGGCCCAGCGTCCTCCCCGCGGCCCAGCATCTGCGGCTTGCTTGCGCAAGCGCTCGCGCCGCGCTCGCTTTCCCGTCCGTTGACACCCCCGGCCCCGCTCATCAGCCGCACGCCCCCGTCTGTCGCTCGGGCCCGCCTGGCAGTGACTCCAAGGACCCATCCCCTACCTCCCGCACTCACCAGCACGCCGCCGCTCTCCTCCCCTCTCAAAACCGACGGTGGGTGGCCATAATGGCCACTCGGCCACGAATCAGCCGTAGTAACGCACTCTCGACCCCTCGCCGCCCCCCAACACCCTATAAAGCTCCGGTCGAGGCCTCCTCCCTCCCAGTCGAGCTCCTCCCTCCTTTTCCTTTTCACCAAACACCACCTCGCCCTTCTCCGCTCAGAACCGTGGCTTTGGCCTTCAATCTCCGGTGTTATCGAGCCCGCGGTAACTCCTCTCCCTCCCCATGCCCTTTCTTCTAAGTTTGGTGCTCGGTAATGGTGTATCAGCGAGCTCCGAGCCTTTGTTAATGGCGCCGCCACATAGAGGAGCCGCTCCGGTGGTCTCCACCCCTTGATAACCCTACCCTCGAGTTCGCTAGGCCTCCCTGAGGTTCCCGGTAGCCTTGGTTTGGTCTAGAGTGGCCGAGAATGCCATTTCGGCGGTCCGCCGCCAAGATCTGGCGCTCACCCATGGCGCGCCGCCGCGGGAGTGCCGCTCCGGCCGGCCAGCTTTGCCCCGTGTGCCCTGCGCCGTTGGATCGTCCGCGGACAGCCAAGTTTAGAACATACCCCTTCGGGTATGTAACCGGTCCACCGGGGCATCATGGACTCGGTCCACAGCTCCGGCGTGCGAGCGTCCATGCCCACATGGTGAGCCCACCAACCGTGCCGCGCCGCGTGACACGCCACGTCAGCCAGCAGCCCGATCAACAGCCACGCGCTCACAGTTTTGCAGAAAGGCCCCTCGAGTTTTCCAAAATCAACTCGCACTCCTCTGCAGTTCTAAAATGCCTCGATTTTATTCATTTTAACCCCTGAGATGTTCTAAAATAGTACCCGCCGTCCTTTACTACTCAGAAATACGAATTTTTTTGTTTTAAATCAAAAAGGACTTTGGTTTATTTACAAAAATGCCATTTGAACCTTGTTTTCAATGTAACTTTTGATTTAAAAGCCCGATTAGAGTGATTCTTGCGCTCACGTGTTCGTAGAAATGCGTAGAATAGTTTTATAACCTTTTCATCTTGTTTTAGTACTGTTTGGTGTACTGTTCTAATAGATTATGTATTTGTTTGCATGTGATGACTGGTTTGGATGCTTGTGTGGTGTTGTTGGACCCGTTTAGAGTTCGAGCAGTTCAAGGTGGTCGTGAAGTAGATCTCTGAAGAAGTGGAACCATCAACACACGTTCTTGGAAGGCAAGTGTAACATGAGTTCCTTTGTTTCCCAACAACCTTTAATCACCTTTTCATATGCATGTGTCTAATATAAAGAACCCTACAGATTTTACCTAGAACTTTGTTATCCTGTATTCCTTGTTAACTTGGGTTGTGCATATGGGTAGTACTGCTTAGCTTGCAAAATACTAAATATTATAATGATAATCTTGATTAATGATTTATGGAACAAATGTTGGTTCTAAATCTTAAAGCGGCAACCTAGGATTTACAGTACAACCACAAGGACTACATGGCTCTTGTCTTAGCTGAGTACTCTGAATGTTCTAGCTCGTCTGTAGCTTACCAAAAGGGCAAGAGGGGTGTACCATGTAGTTATGGCCCTGTCCCACTAGGGTAATTGCTTTGGAGGATGGGGTGTTACCTTAGTGGGGAGGTGTTCATAACTCTTGGGAGACAAAAACCTTAGCGGCTACGACTTGTTAGACCAACTTTGGAAAGGCTTCGTAGTGATCCCTGCCGACTTAGCTTGGTAGTGAGTTAAGAGGTTGGCCGCCTCGAGCAATGGGCAATCACGACTTGTGGGTAAAGTTGTACACACTCTGCGGAGTTAAGAATAAACTGATATATCAGCCGAGTTCTCGGTCATGAGCGGCCTGGATCCTTTTTGAGACAGTTCTATGAATAATGTGGGTGATAAAAATCTTGATGATACTTAATTATACTTTCACCATGGGAGCTTAAGCATAACCTAGTGACATAGGTCTAATAAATAAAACATGAACAACTAAAAATGCTTACCGCAGTTCAGCCGTGTCAAGCCTTTTGAGCCTTGCATCCCTCATGTTATACTTGTTGAGTATGGTGCGCTCACCCTTGCTTTGCGTACAATCAATGAAAATCCCGGATGGTTACCAGATGGTGGATTCAAGTGAGGGGTTACAGAAGATGTTCCAAGAGTTCTAGGCGAGTGTTCCCCCAGTCAACCGTCCCTGTGGAGTTTGGAGTCCCGAAGATTAGTTCCTGATCTGCTTTGTTTTAAGTGTAAGCCTTGATGTATCTATGTTTCGATATATAATAAAGCATTGTCTTTGAGAAATTCCATATTTGTTGCTATATGTGTCTTGTCGACTTCCTAGGCACACACATAGAGGGCACTTGGTATTCTTCGGAAAACCGGGTGTTACAAGACCAGCCTGGTCGCTGATGCCAATATGCTTCGACGAGTCAGACTTCAAAGTTCGCGACTACCCACATTGCGCTGCTTTTGTCGCCACAACCAATGTGGCCGGCTTCACCTTGCACAACATCTTGATTGACACAGGCAGCTCAGCCGATATCTTGTTCGTCAAAGCTTTCGAAGCCATGGGACTGGACAGGCGGAGTTTGGATCCTGTCGGCAACTCTCTGTACAGGTTCGGAGGAAGGAAGATCGATGCTATCGGCAAAAAGCAAATCCTGGTCTCTTTCGCCAAGGGAGAAAGAGTGCGCACTGAAATGGTGACTTTCGATATAGTGAACATGGACTACCCCTATACCGCCATTTTTGGTAGAGGTTTCACCAACAAGTTCAATGTTGTTATCAAACAAAGCTACTTATGTATGAAAATGCTGTCCCCTTTCGGCGTCATTACTGTGCACGGAGATCAACAAGCCTCTAGAAGAATTGAGGGCAAGCCAACCCCCGGTTACAGCCTAATAAACGAGGTGGCAAAGAAAGTCGAAATGCAAGCAACCATTGAAGAGCACGCTACCGCTAGCCCGCCGGAATGCAAGGCCGGAGCAGCCGAGGAGACGGTGAGAATCCCACTTGTAGCTTCAAGGCCCGAAAGAACCGTGCATATAGGTTCAAGCATGCCAGAAGGGGAAAGGAACACATTGGGGTCTTTTCCCGCAGACAATGATGACATTTTCACCTAGTTGACAAACGATTTGCAAGGCGTTAACAGGGATCTCGCTCAGCACCGCTTAAATATCGCAAGCGGCTCCAAGCCCAGGAAACAGAAGCTGAGAAAAATGTCAAACGAAAGAGCAGATGCAACAAAAGCGGAAGTACAAAGGCTACTCAATGCAGGGGTGATTCGCACAGTCCAGTACCCCGAATGGCTAGCAAATGTAGTCTTGGTGAAAAAGAAGCACGGGAAATGGTGAATGTGTGTCGATTTCACCGACCTCAACAAATGCTGCCCAAAGGACCCATATCCTTTGCTGCGTATCGATAAGCTGGTCGATATCGCAGCCGGTTGTGAAATAATGAGTTTGTTAGATTGTTTTTCAGGCTATCATCAAATATGTTGCATCCTGACGACGAGGAAAAAACAAGCTTCATCACCCCTACCGGCACATATTGTTACCGGCGAATGCTAGAAGGGTTACGAAATGCAGGCCCGACATTCTCGCGGATGACGAACAAGGTCTTCGAGGGCTAGAAACTGAAGAAAAACCTATTGGCTTATGTTGATGACATAGTAGTCAAGAGCGACAGGGAGGAAGACCATCAAGCAGACTTGTTGGAGACTTTCGGTAATCTCTGTAGAAGCGGCTTGAAGCTCAACCCAGACAAATGTATTTTCGACATCAAAATGGGCAAGCTCCTGGGTTGTCTAGTATCCGCAAGGGGAATCGAAGCCAATCCCGACAAGATAACGACGATCATTAACATGCAGCCGCCCACAAACCACAAGCAAGTGCAAAAGTTGACCGGAAGACTAGCGTCCTTAAATAGATTCATCGCAAGGTCCGCCGAAAAAGGCTTGCCCTTCTTCAGAACCTTGCGCAGCTTCGACCCTTTCGATTGGGGAGAGGAGCAGCGACAGGCCTTCCAGCAGCTAAAGGAGTACCTGACAAGGCTAACAACGTTATCCAAGTCGTCGGTGGAAGCGACGCTGTTGTTGTATCTCGCAGCATCTCATGCTACCGTAAGCGCAATGTTGGTGAAAGAAAGGGAGCACAAAAACAAGATGGCGCATTTCCCAATCTACTTCGTCTCTGAGGCCCTGTCAGGAGCAAAGCTGAACTATTCAAAGTTGGAAAAGATAGCATACACAGTCGTAATGGCTTCAAGGAAGCTAAAGCACTACTTTCAGTCTCATCACATCATAGTCCTATCAGCCCAACTGTTAGAAGCTCTATTTCGCAGCAACGAAGCTATCGGCCGAGTGGGCAAGTGGGCAACAAAGCTAAACGAATACGTGATCGATTTCCAACGTCGGTCAGCTATCAAGTCTCAAGCATTAGCAGATTTCATAGCAGATTGAACTCCTTCAGCTTTCGACACAGCTCTTGAGTTAGAGGAGCCAGTGTGGACAGTGAATTGTGATGACGCTTGGGGGATGGCAGGAGCCAGAATCTCAGCGATCTTAACCCTGCCAAAAGGACCGAAAGTTAGATTCGCCGTAAGGCTGCAGTTCCTTACAACTAACAACACCGCCAAATATAAAGCGGTGCTGCTAGGTTTACGAAAGCTACGAGCAATCAGAGCAAGAAGATGCATTGTCAAATCAGATTCCCAAGTGGTCGTCGGCCAAGCCGAAAAGGAATTCACAGCAAGAGAACCAGAGCTGGCCAAGTATTTAGCAGCAATCAGAAGAATGGAAAAATATTTCACAGGTTTTACTCTCTGCCATATTCGAAGAGCCGAAAACGCAGATGCAGATGAGTTGGCCAAAGCCGCAGCACAAAATCTGACATTACCACCGGATGTGTTCTATCAGGTCCTCTCGGGTAAAGCTGTAAAAGAAGACGAAGACCACCCGAGTTTAGTACACATCATTGCCAGTGATGACTAGAGGTCACAGATATCCGCTTACTTAGTCGGAACATACGAGCCGGAATCCAGAAAGGACGCCGAAAGGATGGCCAGCAGAGTGAAAGGGTACTCAATAATCGGGGAGCAACTATACTGTTGATGGTCCTTAAACACTTGTTTTACCATCAACATGTTACCCTAAACTTCACCAAAAAGGCATGAAATGTAGTCAAATAGGTATCAAACTAACCGAATTCAACATGTCCATAGATTTGTATTTGAATGCAGGATTTGAACCAAATTTGGATATTTGAACCACCAAAGGCCAAGCCCACTCAGCAGGGCCCAATTGGGCCAAAGGGGGTGGCGCCCGCCACCCCTAGGTGGCGCCCGTCACTTGGGTTGGCCCAAGTCCACTCCCTGCCATGTCACCGATCTGTGTGACCTCCCCAAGGCCAAATCTTGGCCCTTGGTCACTAGGTCAGTGGCATCGGACGACTCAGGAAGGAGTGGCGTGGATCAAGACCAAATGGCGATTACTTGGACATGCAACCGACCTAACCACCGCCTCTCTGAAGCTCCTGGATGCCGTTGAAGCAATGGCGGTGCATCCAACGGTGAGGGGGGTGGCGGCCACCACCTAGGGCTGGCGCCCGCCACTAGGGTTTGCCCTAGGTCGGCTGGCTGCCCCCTATAAATACCCCCCTTACTCACTTGGGCTATAAATACCCCCCTGAGGCATCACTTCAAAACACACAATCAAGAGAAGTAAGGAAGCAAAGAGAGCAAGGCTAGAGCCAGAGAGCTAATAGCTTAGGGTTTAGCCAAGCTTAGGCAAATAGGTAGCTAGTAGAGCAAGGCATCTTTGCCCTCGCGGAAGCGCTGCTCAAGGCTTAGCTCAAGAGTAGAAGCGTGCGAGTGATCGGTCCTGGAGCTGGGAAGAGTCTTCCTTCATCTCCAGTTCAGGTTTTGCTCTTGTTACTCAAGCACTTTACTATATTCTAGTTCATCATTTCAAGTATTACTTTATTCTACTTACCAGTATTGAGTAGTATACTTGATTGATTGCTTGAGTGCCTAGCTATCCTACAGTTCAATTCACTTAGCCATAGTAGTTAATCTCTAGTGAGCTTAGTGTTTGATCTTTGCCAATAGGTTGCTTAGTTAGTTTAATGTTTATCTTATTAAGTCAAGTATTTGCTCTGACGTCCGCAAGAGTGTCTCTATTCAAAGCTAGGGTAGAGATAGTTAGAATATAATTATTCGTGGTGCTTAGTTATAGTCTTACCTTCAGATACGGCTGGACCCCCGGATAGCTGTGGTAGCAAGCAGGTGGTGACAGCCCTGTGCACCTTGAATTCCACCACGTAGTTGGCCCAGTTTAATAGTAAGGCTTGTTGTGCTAGCGTTCAACCTAAGTCAATGGTAAAGACTAGTACGCCTCGATACTTGATAAGATAGGAATAAAACTTTACTCAACTTGGTTGCTTTATTGACATTTGCCTATCTTGCTTCGTAGTTATCTTGCTTCGTGGTTATCTAGGAGTAGTTAATAGTTACTAGTTAGTTATCATTAGTTATCCTTAGTTATCCCATTCTATCTATCTATCTAGTTATCCACCTTACCTTACCATCCATTTCATCCTTACCTATCCACCCACATATTCTTTCTAGCCTTTCATCTTCTTTTCTCTCCTTTTTCCTTTCTCATTCTTCGATTCTCACCCCCTCCTTGACTCGACTCATACACCACCCAAGCCTTCCCTTAGGATCAAATAAATCGACACCTGGTACTCCCAGGCGAAGTGCTACTACGATAGTTCTGTGCGCTTTCAGAATCTCCTCCTGGTAGATTGCATTCTCGCTAGCTAGCTCCTACTAATGTCGGGATTGACAACCCCATTTGGCATTAGTAGATAGCTGCTTTAGCTTCACTCCTTTAGGTATAGTGACTGGACTTGCTTCAATCATTTCTGGCACCGTTGCCAGGGATAGACTCCATAGTCTAGTCCTAGTCACGACGTTGACAAGTGTCAACAAGCATTTCTGGGCCGTTACCAGGGATAGTGCCTAGCTCTATCTTTAATGAAGTTAAGAACTACCAACAAGCATTTCTGGCGCCGTTGCCGGGGAAGGCAATCGGTGTATTAGATGAGTCCGTGTCGAATTTATCTTCGCTTAAGCTCCCGCTTAGCGAATCCCATCTTACCCCATTCTTTATTTCCTTAGTCCTTCTTATCTTTTTCCTTCATCTTCTTCAACTTCTTTCTTTCTTATCTCGTTCTATCTTCACGATGGCCCACAAGACCATTCATGAGTTTTCTGCTCCTTCTGCCGCCAATGTAGCGACAGGACCAGACGTGATCGATGCCAACCTCAATTTTGAGTTGAAACCGGCTCTGATCATGATGGTCCAAGCTAGCCCGTTCTGTGGCAAAGCTCATGAGGATGCCAATGCTCACCTCCAATAATTTTTGGAGATTTGCGGCACCTTCACCATTAAGGGGATAACACAAGAAGCCATCCGTCTTCGTCTCTTTCCTTTCTCTTTGCTAGGAAAAGCGAAGCAATGGTTCTATACCAGTCGCAACGCTGTAGACACATGGGACAATTGTTCCAATGCTTTTCTCGCCAAATTCTTCCCGATGGGCAAGACTAATGCTCTTCGCAACAAAATCTCCAGCTTTACGCAACAAGCCGAGGAATCTATTCCCGAGGCTTGGGAGAGAATGCAAGAGTATGTCGCTGCTTGTCCACACCATGGTATGGAGGACTGGCTATTGATCCAGAACTTCTACCATGGCCTAACCCCACTCTCTAGAAGCCATTTGGATGTCGCCGCCGGCGGTGCATTCTTTTCTCTGAATGTTGCAGATGCTAAGGCTCTCATAGAGAAGATGGTGTCGAACCAAGGATGGAATGACAAGAGACTGCAGCCCCGTAAGCGAGGTATACATTCCCTTAAGGAGGCCGACATGATCGTGGCCAAGATGGACCTGCTGGCAAAGAAGCTGGACAGCTGTGAGAAGATGAACCAACAAGAGAGTGTCCAATCTCTGGAATCCTACATGACTTGTGAAGTCTATGGAGAAACCGTACATTCTGGGAACCACTGCCCCGAGCTACATGAAGATTTGAACTTCATCATCATCATCAACAACAACAACAACGGTTTCCGCCAACAGAATCAAGGATGGAATCAGCCTGCAAACTCTCAAGGTAACAATTCATTCCCCCGCTCTAATTTTCAGAATTATGATAATTTCTCATTCTTGAAAAATTTAGTTTACTCACAAGGTAGAACTACTGATTTCTTGAATAAGAGATTAATGTCGAATGATAAAACCCTTGAGAATATAAATGCTAAATTGGAAGATTTCTCATCTGCTCTGAAAAATCAATTAAGCTTTAATAAGATGTTAGAAACCCAATTAGCTCAACTTGCTGCTATCATACCATCTTTTTAATCTGGCAAAATTCCTGCTAAACCTGACATGGAAACTGCAAACATGGTTGAAATAAAATATTTCAACTATTATGAAGATCAAACCATGACTATTAAAAAGGGTGATCCTGGTAGTCCCATAATTAGATGCTCAATCTTTGGTGAAGTCTTTAAAAATGCCATGTATGATTTAGGATCGAGTGTGAACATTCTATCTAAAGATTTTTATGAAAACTCGTTCTTTCCACCCATGTCATCCACATCTGCCTATGTTGTGCTAGCTGATCAATCCACTTGCTATATAGAAGGAATAGTCAATGATTTACCTGTTCATATTAGAGGCTCCTATGTTCCTGCTAATTTCATAATACTAGATATGGGAAATAGGAAAGATGTGCCTTTAATTTTTGGTAGACCTTTCTTGAATACTGTGAATGCCTGCATATATGTGGGGAGTGGTAAAATGCAAATGACATTAGGAGGGAGGAAGGAAATATTCTCCTTTTCCCGTGGTCCCGCATATGCCACTAACATGCAGGTAGCAAAACCCGTTCGTACCAAGAAGAGGCGCCCAAGAACAAGGTGGAACATAAAGGAAGAACCACCTTCTCCTGAGTTGTGTAATTCATATGACAAAGGAGAGGTGCCAAAAGAAGAAGAACCCGATGAAGTACTTAAAGAAGAAGCACCCAAGGAAGAAGATCCACCCGATAAGGATGAAATTCCATGGACCTAAGGTATGGATTTACTTTTAAATTTCCCTTTTTCAAATAAATAACATATGTCATGCATGTAACTAAAAAAATCAGTTATCATTAGTTATATGCATAAGTATATGTTAACTTAGCTAGATTAATAAAATATCATAATAGGATAGTTTCCCTTTTTCACAACATTAGATAGTTTCCCTTTTAATAAAATGAGAACAAGAGCTCCGACTGAGAAGAAGAAGATCTTTTACCAAGCAAGAAGCCAGCTTGGGGGAGACTCCCGCTCCAATAAGGTATGTCTCAAGCCTACACTTTATATTCAGTTCTTAAATTCTATATCTTTTGAATGCTATATGCTTGCCTAAGTAACCATTCCATGAATAAAATTGATGAAATCTGCTTAAACAAGTTGAAACCTGAATAAGATTTGAAATATGTCATGCAAATGCTATTGTTATGGTTTGAATAACTGGTCTTATCTAAGTTGTAGTTTTTGTGGGTTGCACATGCTTTAACTGAAATCATGCTTAGTGAATAAAGTTAGTAAGAAATGGAGTAATTCTTTAAACTTGCTAAAGTGAAATTAGGACCTAATCTAGAGGATTTCTTTTAAAAATCATGAAAACCTTGCTAAAAGTTCCTCCTGGATTTTATCACATCCTACCACTAGCCAAATATTTGTTAGCCAAAACCACAAAGAGCTTTGTCTGTGTTGAGTTTTGTTAGACCTCATAGATCTTAGTAGAGAAGCTTATCATATCTTTTGATCAAGATTCACACACCCATCATAAATTGCCTACTCTCCACTTTGGAAGTTTGCAACCACCAAATAAATTGCTCATTCTCTACACTGGAGATATGCAATACCTTGCCAAACGTCCCATTGCTAGCCTTATGCTATTCCTACACTGGGAATAAACATTTCTCTCCCTTTCCCTACTCATTTCAAAAAAATCCTTTCCTATAGATAATCTGGGGAAATCTAGAGCTAAAAAAAAGAAAGAGATAAAAAAAAGATGAGCAAAGTAGCTCAAGAGAGGACTATGTCCTAAGAAAATGTGAGGACACATTTTTGTCCACTCACTATGTATCGAAAAAAGAGAGAGTTATCATTAGCTCTAGACCCCAGAAATTAACCAGGAAGGATTATGAAATATCTCTCTATACACTTCCACTTAACCACACATGCACATCTTGATCAATTTTTATGATTTGCTGCTCCTTAGATCTGAGTGTCTAGCTTAGCAATAAATATTAGGCAATTTGCTCATGATTCTTAGCCTACCTATAACTCCACATATCATTCTTTAGAAATAGGAGAGGCTACATTTTGGCCTAAGTGAGGATTTAAACACCATTGAGCGATTGAGTGAATCTTGGAGGACTTAAGCAAGTTGTTATCTTTTGAAAACCTTGAAAAAACCTCCAGACAGAATCCTAGTCAAACCTAAGCAAGATAAAAGTTTCCTATCTACTGCTTTATTTCACTCTTGCATGTTTGAAGTGAAAAGCTATAAGCCCCACATTGCTATGATTAATGATATATACTAAGTTATTTCTCACTATACAATATGCACTTGTATACATCTTAAGTTGCTATCTATTTCATGCTTAATGCTTAAACCGCATTGTTGCTCGAGGACGAGCAATAGGTTAGCTTGGGGGAGCTTGTTGATGGTCCTTAAACACCTGTTTTACCATCAACATGTTACCCTAAACTTCACCAAAAAGGCATGAAATGTAGTCAAATAGGTTTCAAACTAACCGAATTCCACATGTCCATAGATTTGTATTTGAATGCAGGATTTGAACCAAATTTGGATATTTGAACCACCAAAGGCCAAGCCCACTCAGCAAGGCCCAATTGGGCCTAAGGGGGTGGCGCCCGCCACCCCTAGGTGGCGCCCGCCACTTGGGTTGACCCAAGTCCACTCCCTGCCACGTCACCGATCCGTGTGAACTCCCCAAGCCCAAATCTTGGCCCTTGGTCACTAGGTCAGTGGCATCGGATGGCTCAGGAGGGAGTGGCGTGGATAAAGACCAAATGGCGGATACTTGGACATGCAACCAACCTAACCACCGCCTCTCTGGAGCTCATGGATGCCGTTGAAGCAATGGCGGTGCATCCAACGGTGAGGGGGGTGGCGGCCGCCACCTAGGGCTGGCGCCCGCCACTAGGGTTTGCCCTAGGTCGGCTGGCTGCCCCCTATAAATACCCCCCTCACTCACTTGGGCTATAAATACCCCCCTAAGGCATCACTTCAAAACACACAAGCAAGAGAAGCAAGGAAGCAAAGAGAGCAAGGCTAGAGCCAGAGAGCTAATAGCTTAGGGTTTAACCAAGCTTAGGCAAGTAGGTAGCTAGTAGAGCAAGGCATCTTTGCCCTCGCGGAAGCGCTGCTCAAGGCTTAGCTCAAGAGTAGAAGCGTGCGAGTGATCGGTCCTGGAGCTGGGAAGAGTCTTCCTTCATCTCCAGTTCAGGTTTTGCCCTTGTTACTCAAGGACTTTACTATATTCTAGTTCATCATTTCAAGTATTACTTTATTCTACTTACCAGTATTGAGTAGTATACTTGATTAATTGCTTGAGTGCCTAGCTATCCTACAGTTCAATTCACTTAGCCATAGTAGTTAATCTCTAGTGAGCTTAGTGTTTGATCTTTGCCAATAGGTTGCTTAGTTAGTTTAGTGTTTATCTTATTAAGTCAAGTATTTGCTCTGACGTCCGCAAGGGTGTCTCTATTCAAAGCTAGGGTAGAGATAGTTAGAATATAATTAAGCGTGGTGCTTAGTTATAGTCTTACCTTCAGATACGGCTGGACCCCCGTATAGCAGTGGTAGCAAGTTGGTGGTGACAGCCCTGTGCGCCTTGAATTCCACCACGTAGTTGGCCCAGTTTAACAGTAAGGCTCGTTGTGCTAGCGTTCAACCTAAGTCAGTGGTAAAGGCTAGTACGCCTCGATACTTGATAAGATAGGAATAAAACTTTACTCAACTTGGTTGCTTTATTGACATTTGCCTATCTTGCTTCATAGTTATCTTGCTTCGTGGTTATCTAGGAGTAGTTAATAGTTACTAGTTAGTTATCCTTAGTTATCCCATTCTATCTATCTATCTAGTTATTCACCTTACCTTACCATCCATTTCATCCTTACCTTCTAGCCTTTCATCTTCTTTTCTCTCCTTTTTCCTTTTCTCATTCTTCGACTCTCATCCCCTCCTTGACTCGACTTATACACCACCCTAGCCTTCCCTTGGGATCAAATAAATCGACACCTGGTACTCCCAGGCGAAGTGCTACTACGATAGTTCTGTGCGCTTGCAGAATCTCCTCGTGGTAGATTGCATTCTCGCTAGCTAGCTCCTACTAGTGTCGGGATTGACAACCCCATTTGGCATTAGTAGATAGCTGCTTTAGCTTCACTCCTTTAGGTATAGTGACTGGACTTGCTTCAAGCATTTCTGGTGCCGTTGTCGGGGATAGACTCCATAGTCTACTCCTAGTCACGACGTTGACAAGTGTCAATAAGCATTTTTGGGCCATTACCGAGGATAGTGCCTAGCTCTATCTTTAGTGAAGTTAACAACTACCAACATATACAAAAATGGAATAGTAGCCCCGCTCTTGAAATGCGTAAGCAGGCAAGAGGGCATCCAGTTGCTTCAAGAAATGCACGCTGGAATGTGCGGAGCGCACATGGGGCCTCATGAGATAGCACACAGAGCAATGAGGCAAGGATTCTATTGGCCTTTCGCTGCCACAAACGCCAAAGAACTGATCAAGTGTTGCAAAGGTTGCTAGATGTTCGCCAAAAACCAGAAAGCCCCAGAAAATGAAACCGCGCCGGTAATCCCAACTTGGCCTTTACAAAGGTGGGGCATCGACATAGTTGGATCACTACCAGCAGCTCCGGGCAACCTGCGGTTCGCAGCGGTCGCCCTTGAGTATTTCACCAAGTGGGTAGAGGCGAAGGCCCTCGCAAGCATAACTTCCACCTCCCTAACCAAGTTAGTGTGGCAAAGCATAATATGTCATTTCGGCGTCCCTTCCTTCATTACTTGTGACAACGGAAAGCAGTTCGATTGCGCCGAATTCAGGAGTTTCTGCGACGAAGTCAACATCACACTCAATTTCGCGTCAGTAAACTACCCATAAGCAAACAGGGCCGTCGAAAGGGCAAATGGGTTAATCTTTTCAGCAGTATCTATGAAGGACCGAGAATTCTACCAGAAAGCGACCAGAGGGGGGGGGGGGTGAATGGGAGCCTAAAAATTTCTCTCAAAACTTTGGCCTTTGTCCCGAAAATCAACCCCCAAAAGATTCGACCGAAACGTGATGCCCACGACCCTTGGAAGAGGGTGGATGATCCCTAGGATCACAGCGAGGCACCACCAAACAAGAGCAAGCCAAATGCCAAAAGCTCCGGCTCAAGTTCGACCCCAAAAATCGACTCCCGAACATAGATGGAAGGCTACGTCGGGAAAACTCTAAATACCTATGCTAACAAGTAGCAAAGATACCTAGAGAGGTTCCTTGGTTAACTCTAGGGCCAAACGAGAAGTCCGAAAACCAAACCGTAAAGCCGGGAGGGCAAACACACTAAAAATCAGCACACAGCCGAGTCCCGGACTATCCGCGGATACGACCCCGGACTGTCCGGCCCTACTGCGGACTGTTCGTGAATGGTTGGCGGACTGTCCGCCGGCCAAATGTGCAAAACAGCACTGCTGCTGAAACCTCCCTGGGTGATCTCGGACTGTCCGCGGATCACAACGAAGGACTATCCGCCGGTCAAATTTCGGCACTGTTCATCGAGACACGCAGCCACTGAACAGGCTCGGCCCCGATGCGCGGACTGTCCGCGCCCTAGGTGGCGGACTGTCCGCCAACACCCAGAGAGGGCGATTTCGGTCGTCCTTCTCCCAAATCTTCCCAAAATTGATCCAAATCAAAATCCCTTGATCCCAAACTTGGAGAAGATGATCACAAGATAGTTAGGAGACTATCCCCAAGAAATCATCCGCTCAAATCAACTCAATCCACGGGAAATCGAAAGGGAAGGTGTAGGAACGAAAAAGTTGCCACGAAACTTGAATCGACCCAATCTACTTGTTCGTGAGGGTAGAGTTAAATTCCTTCGGTGGAAATGTTCCCCTCACATCAAAGAACAAGTTGATTCAAGTGGATTCGAAAAAGACGCAGCGAGGAGGGAGGTCGAGCGACGGGAAAATTATGGAGAAACGAAGAACGCGAAGAACAAGTTCAAAACGCGAATCAAGACCATGAATTGCCAGCCGAAATTCATCCTCACAAGGAGACAACGGGAATCCGGTCCCGTTTCTGCAAAATCCAAATACATAGAGGTATTGTTCACCGTCTCTGCGGATCTCAGTAGCTACAGTAGGGAATGGGAAGCAGGAAACCCTAGAATGAAAATAGCAATGGCTGAGATAGTCTGGAGGGAGGGGTTGCCTCTCCTTATATAGCCTAATACAATTATTCCCCTTCTACCCCTACTGCAAATGAGCGAGCAGGCTAACCCTAAGGGTATTCCTGACCAACTCGAAGTTGATGGTGATCGGACGGCCACGCCCGCACATCTGGTAGCTTCGCCTCGACGCGACCTCACCGATTGCCGCCACGTGCCGCCACCGCTCTCCTCGTCCTTTTCACGGACCTCCCCTCAGTTTTGAGGCCAAAACCGGGAAACCTGGGCCATCCCCCGGTTTTGAGGCCGAAACCGGGAAACCTGTCGTCCGTCGCCTGAGTTTTGTGGCCCTGTTGACGTAAAATCTTGGTCGGTTACGCCAACACACTCGTGCACACGGTCCTCAGAGGGGTGCGGAGCAAGGTCCTGACATCCTGAACCTTCAACGTATGGTGGAGCCGAATCTTAGCGAGATCGACTTCGGGCGTGCCAGTCAATTTGACCTGTAATTGACAAGGAGAAGAAAAATCTATCAAATTGTGGAACCTGCCGGTTTGGTGCCAGACAGTTCCAAGTTATACGACTCTGATATAGCCACTTGTCTTTAGGATTTTGACTACAAAGTCAACTCCTAGGTAATTGCATAAAAGGCATTGAAAAAGGTATAAAGCATGACGGCTATGACATATGTGAAAGAGTGTTTATAATAAACAAACAGCCGATGAGCTTTTAAAGATGTTAACAAAATAAAGATCTGTGTGTACATCTAAATGACATGAAAACATATCGACTAATTGCACAAGTAGTTCTATCCATTAACAGTGGGGTGTCTCCACACAGCCATAATAACAAATAGATCGATAAAATAGCTTAAACATCAATAGTGGGGTGTCTCCATACGGCCTTAATGATGACCAAGCTAGATCACGTCTCATGCAAAGAGTAGATTCGTTAATTCCAAGCCATTTAAAAGAACACATTATGAAGAAAGCATAACTGGATCGGCTATTTTAGCCGATTCAGGGTCCATGAGGCACGAACAAGATCTACCCGTCAAAACCATGATTTAATCTAAAATAAATAGACTTAATCTATTATATATATCAGTGGGGTTCGGAAATACAGCCGTGATAAACATGCTAGATCAAATCTATCTGCTCTCAGATCAGATCGTGGTTTTATCGGGTATCTCGAACGCACAACATGTAACAACCAAGATTGACAAAATAGTCGATGAAAGCCTTGAATCGGCTATTTTCTCTGTTGTGAGCGTATAAACCTCAAAACAGCCAAAACGAAGCATCTTTTAGGCATGAGCCACTTTGTCAATCTTGATTGGGCAAGATGTTGTTTCAAACATAAAGAAAAATTAAAACATAAAACAACATTGGTAACTTAATGAATCTACTAGCTTGCCAAACCAATAGAGCCGATAACTAGCCAAGATCGACTGAAGTAAGAGATTGATCAGAGTCAAGACAGTCTTACAAAAGACGAGCTTAAACCGATAACTAGCCATGCCATAACTTAACAAGAGTTTGGTCGATGCCAAATACAGCCTTATTACACGATGACACAAGCCATTGGTGAATCTTACAAGAAAACCGGAGGTCGGTCGATGCCGATGCAGCCCTGCCTGATTGAAGGTCTCGCCAAGATCTACGTTACTCCTACTCCTAGGGTTTTGGCCGAGGGCCGATGTATTGATTGATTGGATGTTTCACAAAATTCGGGTTTCTAACTATTTATAACCCGGTTGACTCCTATCCTAACACGACTAGGTTACATAAAAGGTAAAATAAAAGACGACCCGTACTTGAACTTCTTGGTCGAGTCCGACACGCCTTCGAAGCCTGTTGCGTTGGTCCACATGAATCATTCTAGTTACGCTTGACCTACACAAGCTTCTTTATTTTTAGGCCGATCCTTTTCCTTAATAAATCAGCCGTTTATGCTTACTGAATAATAATCTTCTTGGTCCAAAATCTGGTGTAAACACATTCCCCCCAAGTTTGGGATGAAATTTATTTTATTCCAAAAATGTCATTCTCCTTTCCTTGGAGTCCGATCAACTAACCTTTTCTTTTGTCGACCAGCCGAGTCTTCTTCCCAACCGTTATTGTTTTCTCTCAGAACTATTCTCAAACCCTAACCACCAAAGAAATCTGCCCCGCCATTCGATTCAAGCAAAAATCTCTTAAGAACTCAAATTTAGTGTTTCTGCAAGTCAAATGATGACTCAAGATTCTATTCCTGAGGTAAATTTCGGGTCTCCTGTCATCCCTTCTCTCCGATGATACTTTACTTTCGTATTTTCCCTCACATTTGAATTTTCAGGCGCTTCACGACCAGATCCTCATCCCAATTCAAGACAGTCTGAGCGACTTCTTTCTCGGTCCAGTAGGCAATCTCGATCCTACTGAAGTCATTATTGCTGAGACACAGAGAGCCCCTTTCAAGACTTCAGATTTCGCTTCAAAGCATTGGGGCAAAACTCCTTTCAGGAACTGGCCATCGATTATTCCGGGCTGGAGAGACTGGCTGATCAAGATAGAAGCCAAGAAGAAGTCAGTTTGGGTTCTTCGCAGTCTAGATCAGTGTACACTCTGTTCTTAGCCGACATGAAGAGGAACGAGCAAATGCTGAAGGCTGCCTGCTATTTCTGGTCGGGTACTTTCAATACTTTCATGTTCAAACAAGGACCCATGACCCCTAATTTAGCCGATGTGCACATGTTGACCAGCTTAAACATCACTGGATCCATCAACCCTTATAGCTTTCAGGTCAAACCTTCCATTAAGCTTGGAAACCAAAAATCTGGTGGGTGGTCCAACTATATTGCTTCCTTCAACACTCCACAGTCCAGTGTTTCAGAGCGAGAGCACACCATCTTCTTGAACATGTGGTTGGAGAAATACTTATTCTATGAGCAGAGTTGTGGTCCAACCTCCAACTTCCTGGCTCTGGCAGAAAAACTGCCTTTGACTTCAGACATACCCCTGGGAAAGTATCTTCTCGGCACCCTGTATAGTATGTTGAATAAAATAGCTCATAGTTTGATGGAAAATGAAGGCATCCCATCAATAACAGGTCCCTGGTGGTTGCTTCAACTCTGGCTTAACCTTCACCTTCACAGGTTGATAACCCCAGATTTGAGGACCTTGTCCTTCCCAAAACTATACCCAAACGACCAAGAAAAGCTATTGGCCAATGATGCTAAAGTGAGAAGATGCACTTCATTTGGAGAAGCTGCTGCTATGATATTTGTCGATGAATCAGCTAGCTTCTTCTTCAAAATTTTCTACAAAGGATTCCCTGCCGCTATCTTCGACTGGTTTCAATATCCAGATATCATAGATTTTGAGAACCCATACACCTTCAGGTTGTAGAGAGAATGTGATGATGAGGGTCTGGAGATCTTGTGTCAGATTATAAAACCTTGTCTCCTGCCAACTGAAATTAGGCATGGTAGAGAAAAACCTCCAATGTCCTATGAATTTTATCATCCTGTCATGGCAGCCAGACAAATTGGTTTTGGCCAAGTGCCCCCATCCCTTTATTTTGCTGATAAACTCAGGCCAAGGGAAGCAGTAGATTCTGCTTTAGAGTATAACAGAATACTCCAATTAGAACAATCTGTTTTCCTAAAGATGGTCAAGGAATGGAACTGCAGGCCTTTTTCTTCAGTTTCCTTTCAAGACTGGTGGCAACAGTGGAGTATTCATCTCTTTAGTGAAGCTGTGGCTACTTACTGTTTGAAGTTGGATTCAGACTTCTAGGCAACTGACGAGGTATAACTCAATTTGTCTTCAAATCTTATATCTTTACCATCTGTTTACCTCTGATATCATGTGCCAAGTTTTTGCAGGATTTGGTCACCTTGAATCCTCCAAAAATAAATTATAACATATGGTGACCAAACCCAAGGATTGGCTGTGATGCTCCCACCATCAAGACTCTGATGAAGAGGAAAGTTTCTGATGCCTCAGATGACCAGACCCTTAGCACCTTTATAAAGGAAGCTGGCTCCTCCAAGAAACAGAAAACTATAAAGCCAACTGCTAAGGTCGTATCCAAGAAGAAGAAGAAAGACACCTCTGGCAGCAACCAATCCTTGATAGAGAATGTCAATATAGAGGCAATAAAAATCTGCTGCTTCTTATTCTTATCACCAAGTCTGCGACTCTTTTATTTTTTATTTCCAGGAACAGGCTGGCACTCACAATATTGAGTTGCCTCAGGAGCAGGTGGATACCCAAAATATAGAATCTGAAATACTTCCTCTTCCTGATATTGATCAAGAGTTTCCCCAACCATGTATACCTTTTAGCTTATAGCTCCATTTTCCTTGGTGGATGTTCTTGAAAACTAATGAAAAATTTCTTTCAGATGTACTTCCTGAGCTTTCTCCAACCTTTCCTGAGCTTCAAATCAACCCATCTGATCAGGTGCTCCAATCAACATTACTTGTCCTTTCAATAATTTCTTGCCTGTAATTATCTTATTCATCTATCTGTTGTAGGAGCAAGGAGGACCTTCTTCCCCAATCATCCCTGTTGACTTCAAAGAATATATGGGTGAAGAAGAAGAACCTGTACCAGATCATTCCAAGAAACCTTCTGAAGAAACTAAGGCTCGGCTATAACCATTACTTTCTCTTTTGGAGACTAACATAGCCGACCTAGTACATGATGCAAAAGGAATCAGAGACATCTTCGACTTGATCAAAGATGACATACCAGATGACCTCAATAAAGCTCTGACTCCTGTCGCTCATATAGAGTTTCTTCGGTTAGAATTCATGGAAGCTAAAACTAAACTTTCTGCACGTGAAGCCCAAGTGCACCTGCCAGCACACGGACAATGTTGCATTTCTGATATGGTTGCTGCAAAAGACACCATAGATCAAATAAATTCAGACTCCACTGGCCTCATCGGCAACCTATCATCTTTAGAAGCCGAGAGAGATCAGCTACTGAACAGGCTTCAAGTTATCGATGATCAGATCAAGCTGAAAAAAGAAAGTCTGGAGAACATTCTTGTTGCTCTTCGTGAAAAAAAGAAGAAGATAGCACTTCTTCACAGCGAGCTTCAGGACGTTAAAGCCAGGAAGAAACCAATCCCAGGTTCCATTGAAGAAGATCAGAAGAAGATAGCCGATATAGGTGCTCTCCGCTTGAATGCCCTGAATGTACTAAAATCTGTACTAAACATTTAATTCTGTAATTCCTGACTACCAACCCTTCCTCTATAAACATTCTTCATTGGTTGACTGGCGTTATGATACTCTGTTTTTCATTTAACACTTGAAGCTCTATCAGCTATCTTTAGCCGATATTACCTTAGACGATTTAATCTTTAGTCGATTAATGCCCGAACGGCCCATTTAGTCGATTCACCTTAGGATCTGGATCTGAGGGTGCCCCCGAACCGACGACTTTTCACCTTCTCGAGTCTTACTCATAAATACGAAACATCGGCTTCTCGAACACACCACGCATCCATTGCTTTACTCTTCGGCCTTTGCTCTCCTCATCCACTGACTGCCCTTTCTTCCAAGCAATGGCGGACAACCGCGGCAAATGCCCCGCGGAGGCATCAGAGTTCGTGGATGGCCCTCCGGCGACCGGTCGTCATGTGCTCAGGTAATGATTCTTCTCTTTAGTGCTTCTTTATGCTCCGAAATTCTTCATTTACCTAAGGAAAAACCCTAACCTTTCCGCAGTCCTCCTCCTCCGGCAGACAGCCAAGGCCCCAGCCAACCCTAATCGGGACACGGGCTGGCATTGGACGATGACACATGGGCCTTCATCCGGGGTGTCGCCGACACCCGACGCCTCCTGGAGGAGGAGCGTCGTCGAACCGCTCGCCTGGTGGAGGAAAGAGAGGTCCTCTGCGCTCGCCTCAACAGTGTTCTTGAGCACTTAGAGGCGTCCGACGCCAGGGTTGCTGGTACATTTTTCGAAATCCTCCAACTCATCACTTCAATTACCTTTGTATAACTGTACTAGTGAATCTGTTGGCAACTGCTTGTTTAAATATTTAGCCGATTTGTTCTTTGATTTAATTGAATCGGCTATCCCTTTTGAACTTAGTCTCTTTTATCCAACTGTAGAACTCCAATAGCAACTCGACTGGCTCCCTGGGCGAGCCACGGCGATTGCTGATTTCGTGAACGCTCGGGGAGATAACCTGAGGACTCGCCTGGATGACGTCGGGACGCGTATCAGGGAGCTGGCCCTCCACGCTATCTGCCACGACACCACCTTCGCCCTTGCCGGAGCCGAACTCAGCGGTGCTAAAATCTCCGGGGAAGTCTGTCCCTCCTTCGTCGGTGCCAGGACGAGGGAAGACTTCAGGGAGCTGGTGGAGGAGTTCCAACCCCTAGGGCTCGCCGTGACGGAGGTATCGCACCTAGAGGACCTCCTGAACAGGCTTCATCTAGATTAGTCTGTGTTCTTAATGTCTCTTTTGGTGTATCCGGCCTGGTGGCCGAACAAACTGAACAACAAGTCTGCCCCTGCATTGTCAGGCTAAATAATTTTGTTAAATATCGTTTGCCTGACATTCCTTGCATTGTATTGCTTGAGCTTTTCTTTTGATGAATGTTCTGAAGGCGATACTTCCTTAATATCGGCTACCAATTAAAAATCAAAAGACGATACATATATATCGGCTATTTTTGTTCTAAAGGCGATACATTAGTATCAGCTATAAGCAAATTGATCTTTCGTTCTAATTCCAAAAGAAGTAATCTTGACACAACACCGGCTTTAGCTTATTGGCGCCGATGCGAACCACCGTTAGCAAGTTAATCTGCTAGAACATTTTTGAAGCCGATTGCTTGGATCGGCTGTTAACTTTCGTCGATTGTCTTGAGAAAGTCTTCTTCAAGAATCTTTCCAAAAAAGCACTCTAGGTTATCAAAGTTCCAAACATCAGGGTCTGAATAAGCAACACTAATAGTTGAATCGGCTGGTACCACTTCCACAGTGTCGCCGATCCACTGAATCACATTCTGATGCATCGTAGATGGAATGCAACAGTTGGCGTGGATCCAATCCCTTCCAAGAAGCACACTGTAGGATCCTTTTGCATCGACTACAAAGAAAGTAGTCGGCATACTTTTGCTGCCAATTGTCAACTCAACACATAAAGCACCTTTAGTAGCCGATACGTTGCCAGCAAAGTCGGTCACCCTCATATCGGTCTGAGTCAAATCTTCAGTAGTTTTGCCCAGTTTTCTAAAAGTGGCGTATGACATCAAATTAACAGCTGCCCCTCCATCAACCAACATCCTGTTCAGAGGCCTCCCATCGACAAATCCTTTTAGGTATAAAGCTTTCAAATGGGAATGTCTCTCGGGTTTTTGAAACGTGGCCTCTTCTGCTTGATAGATCCACTGAGCAACTGCTTCTTCATCATCAGATTCTTCTTCATGACCAGAGGATCTAAACTCAGTAGGTAGCATGAAAAGAGCAGCGATATTAGCCGATGACTCACCCTTATCGGCTATCTGCTTTACTTGCTAGACTTTGGGTTTCTTCTTCTGGACTTCATCATTTCTCAACCTTTGAACCCGTCGCTTCTGGCTTTTGGTCAAGCCACCAGGACACCATTTCCCCTCTTGCCAAGGATGATCATGATCGGCTAACATTACTCCAAGCCGATTATGAACATTTTTATTTTTTATGCGCCGATCTGTATTTTCAAACCTTAACCTTTCATGTACAGATCAACGGTTGTCTCTCGACTGCCTATATTCTCGGTACTGATCACTGCATTCTGGGCAATTACAAAGAGTAGGAAGTTTCAAATCATCATTCCAACAATGTCTAAAGAAGGGACAATCCTAATGATTCTTTTCTTCATCTCTGATGCGTCTTCCTTCTTCACGAGACCTCCTATACTCTTCTTCTTCAAGCCACTCCTGATATTCTTGTTCATCTCTTTCCCTTTGCATTTGGCTCCTTTCCTTCTGACATTGCCACTTGTTCAGTAAGATCCTGACAGTTGGACGCCTTCTTGCTTCACCAGCCCTTGAAGTCTCGGGTTGATCATGCTGATCATTTTTCTTTCCTTCCATCTCCCGATACTCTCTGGCTGTTAGCTGCTTCTTTGGATCAACTGTCCCGGCTGCCTTGGCTTTATCAGAAGTTAACACCTTGATTTCACTTCGAGGTGCCAGAGCTACCATGTTCTACTGGAAAGGATGGTCGTTGATGCTCATGCCTTTGGCCTTTTCTAGGCCAATCCTTCCTTTAACGATAGCCCTTTGGATCATATCTCTGAAAACTCGGCAATCATTAGTAGTATGGGTACCAGAATTATGAAATTTGCAGTACCTTTTATCTTTAAGCTCCTCAGGCGATGGGATAGTATGGTTCCCAGTCAACTTGATTTGACCCTTTTCTAGCAAATAGTCAAATATTTTGTCGACCTTAGTGATGTCAAAGCTATACTTTACATATTTCTCGGCACTCTTGGCTTTTGCCCAAGGCATGTACTCATTATTCTTCCAAGACCAATCTATAGCAGCCACTTCCTCATCACTTTCACCTTCTGAATTATTGTCTTCATCTTCCAGGAAGAAATGGCTTTCTGCATTGTAGACTTTCTTGGGTTTAAAGACTTGATTGTACCGATTTTGGGCATCAATACTTGCCACCTTTTTAGCTAAATCGGCCATACTGTTACAACCAAAGTCGATTTTTTCTCTGATAGCAGGTATCAATCCCTGAATTGCAATGCTGACTACCTCTGGGTCTGACAATGATAAGGAATAGCATTGATTCTTCATCTCTCTAAATCTTTGGAGGTACTGGCATCCAGACTCATTATTTGTTTTCCTTGTATCGATCAAGTCCCAAAGTATTTATGGAATTTATCTTCCAAATCCTACCAGCTCTGAATGGAATTGGGTGGCAGAGATGAAAACTATGAAAAAGCCGAACCAGAAAGAGAGAGAGGGAACATTCTGACTTTAAGTGCTTGTTCATCACCAATCTCTCCAAGCTGGAGCAGAAACTGGGTTATGTGCTCCATGGTTGTTATTGAGTCGGTCCCTGTGAATTTAGTAAAATCAGGGATTCTATATCTTGGAGGAAGAACAACCTGATCAAACCATTCTGGATATGGCTTTTTGTAGCCGGTCACTGTAGATTTTGGCATCAAGCCAAATTGCTTCTGAACCAGATCAGTTACCCGACTCATCAGTTGATCAATTTGGTTTACCGGCTTTTGATAGCCGATGTTCTGCCCCCCGAAAGTGTTGCCATTATACCCCGGGTTTTCCTGAGCATCCAAGGTATAGAAATCTGAGACATAATGATATCCCTGAGGGATATCACCAGGTGCTACGCTCCCTTGATATGGTGGTGCGTTGAAGTCTCTGGTGATGCGCCTGACATGAGGAGCTATTTTTGTAGCCGATGAGTACATATTATTACTCATAATCGGCTGTTGCACTGGCTGCGGTGTCATGCCCCCAGGGTTAATCATCATCTGGCTTCCATTGCCATTCGGACCATTGACCTGAGGTCCAGCAGAATTTCCAGCTCCTTGATTGTTTCTCACGGTATATACTGGACCCCTTCAGTCATTGCCTAAGTTGAAGGCCTCTTTAATGGCATTTGAGAGACTGTTGAGGAATACTTCATTGTGATTCGTCAGAGTGGTAGACATTGCTTTGCTGATCACTTCTTGCATGGTATTGTGCTGGACCTAGACCATCGGATCAACATGGCCATCTAGAACCAATCTTGGTAGATGAAACTTTTGGATAATCTTCTTATCCCTGCTTTTACTGAAGCTCAACAGACACATATAACGATATTGTTCAACAGTTTCTTCTATCAGACGTCGAAGTTCGTCTGGAAGTTCTTCCATTGTCACGTTTAACACATCTTCGTTGTTGATTGTCATGATCAGACGATTGTGTCCCACTGGGTGTGCCAAAAGAATGTGTTGACGTAAAATCTTGGTCGGTCACGCCAACACACTCGTGCACACGGTCCTCAGAGGGGTGTGGAGCAAGGTCCTGACCTCCTGAACCTTCAACGTATGGTGGAGCCAAATCTTAGCGAGATCGACTTCGGGCGTGCTAGTCAATTTGACCTGTAGTTGACAAGGAGAAGAAAAATCTGTCAAATTGTGGAACCTGCCGGTTTGGTGCCAGACAGTTCCAAGTTATACGGCTCTGATATAGCAACTTGTCTTTAGAATTTTGACTACAAAGTCAACTCCCAGGTAATTGCATAAAAGGCATTGAAAAAGGTATAAAGCATGACGGCTATGACATATGTGAAAGAGTGTTTATAATAAACAAACAACCGATGAGCTTTTAAAGATGTTAACAAAATAAGGATCTGTGTGTACATCTAAATGACATGAAAACAACGTATCGACTAATTGCACAAGCAGTTCTATCCATTAACAGGGGGTGTCTCCATACAACCATAATAACAAATAGATCGATAAAATAGCTTAAACATCAATAGTGGGGTGTCTCCATACAACCTTAATGATGACCAAGCTAGATCACGTCTCATGCAAAGAGTAGATCCGTTAATTCCAAGCCATTTAAAAGAACACATTATGAAGAAAGCATAACTGGATTGGCTATTTTAGCCGATTCAGGGTCCATGAGGCACGAACAAGATCTACCCGTCAAAACCATGATTTAATCTAAAATAAACAGACTTAATCTATTATATATCAGTGGGGTTCGGAAATACAATCGTGCTAAAAATGCTAGATCAAATCTATTTGCTCTCAGATCAGATCGTGGTTTTATCGGATATCTCGAACGCACAATATGTAACAACCAAGATTGACAAAATAGTCGATGAAAGGCTTGAATTGGCTATTTCCTCTGTTGTGAGCGTATAAACCTCAAAACAGCCGAAACAAAGCATCTTTTAGGCTTGAGTCACTTTGTCAATATTGATTGGGCAAGATGTTGTTTAAAACATAAAGAAAAATTAAAACATAAAACAACATTGGTAAGTTAATAAATCTACTAGCTTGCCAAACCAATAGAGCCGATAACTAGCCAAGATCGACTGAAGTAAGAGATTGATCAGAGTCAAGACAGTCTTACAAAAGACGAGCTTAAACCGATAACTAGCCATGCCATAGCTTAACAAGAGTTTGGTCGATGCCAAATACAGCCTTATTACACGATGACACAAGCCATTGGTGAAACTTACAAGCAAACCGGAGGTCGGTCGATGCCGATGCAGCCCTGCCTGATTGAAGGTCTCGCCGAGATCTACGTTACTCCTACTCCTAGGGTTTTGGCCGAGGGCCGATGTATTGATTGATTGGATGTTTCACAAAATTCGGGTTTCTAACTATTTATAACACGGTTGACTCCTGTCCTAACACGACTAGGTTACATAAAAGGTAAAATAAAAGACGACCCGAACTTGAACTTCTTGGTCGAGTCCGACACGCCTTCGAAGCCCGTTGCGTTGGTCCACATGAATCCTTCTAGTTACGCTTGACCTACACAAGTTTCTTTATTTTTAGGCCGATCCTTTTCCTTAATAAATCAGCCATTTATGCTTACTGAATAATAATCTTTTCGGTCCAAAATCTGGTGTAAACAGGCCCAAACTCAGAAACCCGTCAGCGCCCAGGTTTTGAGGCCCAAACCTGGAAACCGTCCTCAGCCCGAGTTTTGTGGCCCAAACTCGGAAACCGGCCGCACCCAGGTTTTGAGGCCCAAACCTGGAAACCGTCCACTCGGTGGTTTTTCTGTGGCTCAACCACCAAACCGAAGCTGTAGAGGGGATGTACCGCCCATGCACCCCATCCACACGCAAGTCTTCACTTGTCGCTGTCCCAGGCTATCAGCCACCATGATCGATCCTCAGGCCACCGGTCCGTCATTCCAAGCCTCACATTCGCCCTTCAATGCTCCGGGTCCATCGGCACGACACGTCTCTACTTGACCTTCACCTTGCCTTTGATCACCGTATCCGTGCTCAACACCTGCACAACACAAGCCAAAGAACATGCGCATCATCCCAGTTGACAATAACTCATCATCTCAAGATCCGGCATACACCCATGTATCCGCAATCTCCCCCTTGATGAGTGCATTGTCAAATACCAACACAAATCATATGAAGATAGAAGAAAGGAGGAAGAATAAGTAAGCCAACTCAACCAATCGACCAAAAGCGAAGCAAAGCCAGAAGAAGTTGAATGGAGTGAGCGAGACAACTTGGTTCCCAAAGACATGGGCAACGACTCAACACAACCAAGCAAAGCAAAGCTAGCCCTCAAGAAGAGGTAGAACAGGCTCAACACCGCTAGCGAGAAAGTCGGAGCAAGGAAAACAAAGACAAGCTAGTTCCTCTAGAAAGAGGCAAAGGCTCAACACAACCAGCCAAAACCGCTCCAAACCAATTGAAAAATCACATAGGCTGAAAGTCGCTCCACACCAATTCAACTGAAAGTCGCTCCACACCAATTGAACAGCTTGTCAAAGCAGAAATCGAGCAAACTCCCCCTAAACATGAACTCCCCCTTCAATAGTGCATACAACTAGGGACATGATTTGTCAAAATTTCTCCCCCTTAGTTGAAAATGCACACAACAAGGCAAAATACATATGAGTCACAAATGCAGGTTAGCAGCTTCAGGTATAGAATCTTTACAGTGAATAGAGGCTCTAAAGAATGCTGATCCAACTACTCAACAACAAGCACAAATGCCAGCAAAGGCTCAAACTGATCACAGAATACGAAATATGAACATATGAGCAAAGTGAGCAGTTTTAAGCCATTCAGAAAGGGTTTCACCATCAAAATAGCACTACTCATGTATAGACAGGAAGTTACACAAGTGCTAAACATGTATACAAGGTGAACTACCCCTAGCAAAGTTCAATCATCATTCTATAGAATGAAACATAGACTTGTGTTTTCAAAATTTTATCGGAGTTGCAGCGGTATTGACACAAGTTTAAATTTTCAGCATGTGATTGCGAGAGGTTGAAAACTTGACATTGCCTAACTTTTCAACCGAGCTAAGCCTATGCATAAGCAATCAGAAGCTTGAAGCAACGGTTTCGGTCTTACACTACACGGCTCAAGTTTAACTCAATGTGCAATGAGAAATAGTCTCGATACCGTGATGTGCTGTCAAGTGATCCCAACTCGATCTTTTCAATTCACTTAGACTTGGTTCAAATTTTAACAGAAAATAAACATATCAAGCAAGTGAAAGACTCAGAACTAGAGACATAGCAACCTAGCATATATGAAAAGCACAAGTGACTTCAACACATTCTACCCATGCTAGTTGCCAATCGCAATGGTGAACATGTTTCAAATTTTATGTTGAATTAAGCATATTCACAGTTCTGAAAAGTAGCTCAGCTCACAACATGTATCAGTGATCAAAAAGAGCCTAAGCTACAAGCATCATCATGTATCAATGGAGCATACACTAAACATAGCATAGATTCATTCTACAGACTATAGACATGAAGCTCGAAAAGATAAAGATGCAAAAATGATGAAAAGCGGAAAATAATCAAAACAAAAGAGTCAGTGTTGGGTGCACACTTGCCGCAGCCTTCGCACTTGTGCAGGGCCGCGGCGAAGGTGGCCAAGTGTCGGAAGCGGTAGCGAAGGTAAAGCGAAAGTGGAATGGTGCTCAATTCCCCCAAGCAAAAAATCGTGCCATTACACTATTCACCCCTTGGTATTTATAGGGAATACCAAGGGGCACGGGCCAAATTACAAAAGGGGACAGGAAAGATCCCTCACTTCCATGCAGGGAGGAAGGGCAAAAATGTAAACACACAGCTAAAGTGGAAACCCTAATCGGCCCCTCTCCAATGCGCCGCCACCTGGTTCTGTTCACCTTCGGGAGAGAGGGGCGGAGGTTTTGACCTTCGGCCGTGCTCGCCGGTCCTTTGACTTCGCTTGCCTCCGGGCCAACGCACATTCGTCGCTTGCTTGAACCTTCGCTTCAAGCGAGGTGGCTTTGTGAGACAGCGAGGGTTGCCTGCAGTGCGGTTGTCGACTTAGACCTGCATGGAATGCAACAAGGCGACGAGGGTTGAACCCGCGTCCGAAGGTCAGGGTAACGATCCTGAAGTTGAGAGGGACCTTGCAAGGACACATAGATTTGACGAGGGTTATTTTTTGGACACCAGCTCGAGCGGCGCCTCTGCCGAGGGTCCTTTTCCCCAACAGTAGCCCCTCGTTGTCTTGGATCTAAAACCCCGTGTTTAGGCCCAAGCAGCGCCTTTCAATTGGGGACAATAAACGGGACCCTCGGCAGCGACGCCCGCGACTGCTTTGGGCTGGGCCGTTGTAGTGTTGTTTGTACTGTTGAAGCTCGTTTCGTTTTTTGCGCCGCGTTTTTCGATTGTCGTGCCGATTTTGGCAGGCGTGGAGGCTCGTTGCTCGGCCTATAAATAGAAAGGGTGGGTGAAGAGGTTGGATTGTGCTTTCCTCTGCTATAGCTATCCTGTTGTTGCTGTTTGCTTGCAGCGAAGGTTTGTTTTGGCTTGTGCGCGAGGGTAGGGGCGGGCATTCGTTGTTTGATAGTGTTGGTAGCTGAAGGGATGGCCAGATTGAAGCAGACTGCTCGGGCTGGTTCTCCCGCCATCGCGGATGAGGGGATTATCTTCGATTTTGGTCTTAGCCGGGTTTGCGCCAGTGAGATTGCATCTTATGTGAGGTGGGGCTGGATTGAGGAAGGCAAGGCGAGGACCAGTGTTGGGGAGACGGTGCCGAGGCCGGACGCGGATGAAGTTGTTGTGTTTGAGGAGTTCCTTTCGGCCGGTCTTCGCTTCCCTGCTGATTCTTTTGTGACTTCGGTTCTGCGAAGGTTTAACTTGCGCTTTCATCAGCTTACACCTTCTTGCTTCACGAAGATGTCAGTTTATGTCTGGGCCTGCAGATCTCAGGGGATTGTGCCTAATGTCGAGGGGTTTGTTCGCACTCATCGCGTTCATATGCAACCTCGCAAGATTACGGACGGCGAGGGTAGAGCCAGTCTTGGTCAGTTCGCAGTGTACACTTTCTGTCATCGCGCTGGCGCGGAGCTGTTGGTGCAGGCGCAGAAGAACAAGTGGAGCAGCGGGTGGCAGGAGTTTTGGTTCTATTACAAGCTCAGTGATAGCTCCGAGCTTTGCGGTGAGCTTCCGATACTTGGAGATGTGAGCGCCGAAGCTAGGATGAGCGTCGAGGCTCACGCTGCTGTTGACTGCCTGAGAGTCGTTGCGCGCTCTCAGTGTGCGCGCGATTTAGTGGAGGAGTATTGCTGTGCCAAGATTTGGCCTCTTGGCCGGAGGCGGGCATGGTTCACGACGGAGAATGACCCCAGGTACGAAGGTAGGGGCTTGAAAAGGCCGAATTTGGATCTGGGGAAGGTTTGGGAGAAAACTCTTAAGAAGTTTCCAAGGCGCGAGGATGGGAACGAAGTTATCTATAAGCGGGTTCAGCAGTGGGCAGAGGAGCTTGTTGGGAAACTGTCCACATTGGAAGTCAAGGTTATCCATAGCTCTGTTGGTAGCGAAGGTCGAGTGAACAGGATGTTTGATATTCTTGGCATTCGTTATGCTGATTGGCCTGCCCCGTTAAGTGATGATGCACCCAAAAAGAGGAAACGGGTTGCTATTGATAAAGAGATTGTCTCGCGACCGAAGAGAGGTCGTGGTCGTGGCCGTGGCGGCGTTGGCGGCCGAACGAAGGTGCTTGCGGCGAAGGTCGCTGCTGGTTCTAGTGCTACCGGTGCTTCTTCCTCCTCGGCCGTAGTTCCAAGCGGCCGAGGCGCCAGTACAGTTGGGGGACGGGTGCCTCGCGTTGGAGGTATCAGTGCTTTAATTCGGATTTCGGGTGACGAGGATGAGTCTGATGATGAAGAGGTGGAGGAGGAGAAGGATGAAAAGGAGGAGGAAACAGACGAGAGTTCGTCTGATGAAAGCAGCGAAGCTTCTAGTGAAGGACATGGCACTGATGAGGAGGTGTCCATCGATGACACCCACGTAATAGGAGCAGCCTCGCCAAGTGCTGGTGCGATGGTTGCCCAGAGCGCGGATGACATCGCTCAAGACATTGAGCCAGGTAGCCCTCGACGAGGGTCGATTTCCAGCTTTGCGGGCTCGCACCTGTGGGTAGAGGGTTTGGAGTTTGATGGAGAACTTGAGTCCGACCGAGTCCGGGGAAAAAGACCGTTCGGCGAGGCGAGTCGGTCGTGCCTCCCGGAGTATGCTAAGAGGCTTGGGATTTCTGATCCGGCAACTGAGCTGTTCACTAGTCCGGACCTTCGGGACTGTCACTTGCAGTGTGGCCCGGAGGAAAGGCGTTTTTAGGTCGAATCTTCGGCCGCATTTGCATGCCAGAGGCAGAGGTTCGACTTGCGGACCAGGCAGTTGGTGATACTTTTGCCAACGTAGACGTCAAGTTGGCGGAGCTAATGCTCTTGAACCGCACGGCTAGGCGGAGGGTTGGGTCCGATATGGAATTTATGAGAAACCAACTTGATGAGCTTGAGAGGGAGAATAGCAGGCTTGCGCAAAGCTTGGAAAATAAAGAAATTGAACTGAAGAATGCTTCGGAGAGGGCGGCGAAGGCTCGAGAGGCAGTTGAGCTGGCGAAGCATAATGCTGAATTGATTGCCGAGGGAAAAACGAAGGACAAGGCGTTGGCTGACGTCGAGGGTCGCTTGGCGAATTTGAGTGAATCCTGGCGGAAAAGTATGGAAAATGTCCGGCGTAAGCTTGATTGTTGCCAGACTGAGGCCGGAGGCTCCGCCGGAGAATCGTTGCCTACTGCTAGTGCGGAAGCCTTCGAGGGTTGGTTAAGCAATGAACTTGATGTATTTAGTTCGCTAGTTGTCAATGCGGCCGATTTCGGGGGCTACGCCGGGGCTTTGGCAATGGCGAGCACGCATCGACTGGCGGGTTGTGATCATCTTCGCAAAGTCAAGAAACCGAACCATGTCTTTCCGTCGGTCGATGAGGTGCGCCGTATGAAGGTTGATGATTCTGAAGTTCGGAACTGCGCGATGCGCCTGCTCCGCAGGTTTTGGATCTCCGGTGGCGGTCGAGCTCTTGCCTTCGAGGAAGCTGCCGAGGCTACACATCAGGTTTGCGTACTTTTTCGGACTTCTCGATTTTGTTGATTTGTTTCAGAGGGATTATTATTGATCTAAGCGAGGTTTGCCTTTTGTTTTGCTTGTAGGCTCGACAGGATGCGATGCCCTCGCCGCCCACGGAAGTTGAAGCAGGAGGTGGCTCCGAAGCCGCCCCTGAGTCAAGTGTTACGGGGGTTACGCTCGCCGAGATCGAGGCATTGACTGAGGACGTCGCGATCGCTGAAGAAACCGCGGTGCAGAAAGCGGCAATGGAAGAGGATCCTGCTTCGATCGTCGAGGCTGCTGTGGAGGAGTCCACGGCGGGGGAGGCGTCTGTTGGGGCCTCGACTGTCGCCGTTGGCGAGGGTTCGGAGGCTATTCATAGGGAAGCTGGTCAGGTGTGATCCCTGGGATTGTTGTGGCGGGGTAGCCCTTTTGTAGAGATTGTGGTTGTAAAGACTTGATGAGGCTGAAACAACTTTGTATTTTTGTGAAACGTGCAGGTTCCTGACGGAACCGTGCTAGACGTATTCGACGTCACTCCGCTGATGTTAAATTACCAAGATGTTTTTATAACTGGTGAATCGTGGGCTCGCGCTAAGTTTAAACATCCTTCGCTTTCCTTTGAATGCTTTTGGTGGTCAAAGGTGCGAAGGTATGATTTAAAGAATAGAAGGTCGAATCGTTTTTGGCGTGAAGCAGATTATACTGACCGTCAAGCGGACCGTTATTTGTTTGGATCCTCTCCGATCTCGCAAGCTGGCGGAGATGATGATATTGACGAGAACACAACTTTGGAATATTTGTTTGGGCAAAGGGAGCTTGGTATCGGTTCGGATGGGGCGCTTTTGATTCCGAAGGAAGAACCTTCGGAAGTTAGTGAGACGAGGCACAGATATATGTATAGGGCGAGGGTTTTACCCGGGGAACTGCCAATTGTCCCTGCAGCTCCTTTGCTGTGGGGACCCCTGGTTGGGGGGGGGGGGGTTGAGGAGGGGGCCGAGGGTTCCGGTGATTTGATGTTGATTGAGGGGAGCAATTGTTCCTTGTAGAAATTTTCATTTTTCCGATATGTTTATCGTTGTGTTGTTACTTTGTAAAAGCATGAGAATGATGTATGGGTAGTGTGCCATGTTTACTGCGCTATTTGTTGTTCTTGCGTTGCTTAATGGCGACGCCCCCTTTTACTTTTAGCAAGGCTCGCGCGTTGCTCTCGTGAGCTTGTTTTGAAAAAACAGCGACGCCCCCCTTTTACTTTTAGCGAGGCTCGCGCGTTGCTCTCGTGAGCTTGTTTTGAAAAAACAGCGACGCCCCCCTTTTACTTTTAGCGAGGCTCGCGCGTTGCTCTCGTGAGCTTGTTTTGAAAAAACAGCGACGCCCCCTTTTTACTTTTAGCGAGGCTCGCGCGTTGCTCTCGTGAGCTTGTTTTGAAAAAACAGCGACGCCCCCTTTTTACTTTTAGCGAGGCTCGCGCGTTGCTCTCGTGAGCTTGTTTTGAAAAAACAGCGACGCCCCCTTTTACTTTTAGCGAGGCTCGCGCGTTGCTCTCGTGAGCTTGTTTTGAAAAAACAGCGACGCCCCCTTTTTAATTTTAGCGAGGCTCGCGCGTTGCTCTCGTGAGCTTGTTTTGAAAAAACAGCGACGCCCCCTTTTTAATTTTAGCGAGGCTCGCGCGTTGCTCTCGTGAGCTTGTTTTGAAAAAACAGCGACACCCCCTTTTTACTTTTAGCGAGGCTCGCGCGTTGCTCTCGTGAGCTTGTTTTGAAAAACAGCGACGCCCCCTTTTTACTTTTAGCGAGGCTCGCGCGTTGCTCTCGTGAGCTTGTTTTGAAAAAACAGCGACGCCCCCTTTTTACTTTTAGCGAGGCTCGCGCGTTGCTCTCGTGATAAGCTTTTGTCGTGCTTTGCGGGGGTGCTTGACATTTTGGACTTCGCACCTCCCCCGTTGGGTGGAGGTGAAGTTTGCTTTTTGCGAGCCCCTGTCGTTTGTGCCAAGGTGCTCGACTTTTTTGGACTTCGCGTCTCCCCTTATCTTAGGTGGAGGTGAAGTTTGCTTTTTGCGAGCCCCTGTCGTTTGTGCCAGGGTTCTCGACTTTTTTGGACTTCGCGCCTCCCCTTATCTTAGGTGGAGGTGAAGTTTGCTTTTTGCGAGCCCCTGTCGTTTGTGCCAGGGTGCTCGACTTCTTTGGACTTCGCGCCTCCCCTTATCTTAGGTGGAGGTGAAGTTTGCTTTTTGCGAGCCCCTGTCGTTTGTGCCAGGGTGCTCGACTTTTTTGGACTTCGCGCCTCCCCTTATCTTAGGTGGAGGTGAAGTTTGCTTTGAAAAGAAAAAGGATTGTTTTTCGAAGCAATCTTGGTGGGATTCATCGAATGTAGCGCTCTTAAAAGAGATCCGCTTTTTCGATGTTTGGGAGTAGAGGGTTGGAGATTTTACTTTTTTGGGGGTTCTAGCCTGTATTAATGGTTTGGATACTGCCTCGTTAAAAAACCTTACGCCCCTTCGTAAGGAAAAAGAGTGCAGCTCCTGTCGTTTGGTTACATTCGTAGGAATAGAAGGAAACATGAATGCGAAGATAAATTACATCTTGCGAGGGCTCGCTAGGGCTCCGCTATGGGTAGTATTTGCGAAGGTCGTCGATGTTCCAGGTGTGAGGCAAGATGTTTCCCTCGCTATCGGAGAGGTGGAAAGAGCCAGGGCGATTGCTTTCACAATCAAGTATGGACCTGTCCACTTGGGCTGAAATTTTCCCGCCAAGCTGGCGTTTTGTTTTCTGATGAGGACGAGGTCACCCTTCTGCAGATGTTTAATTCTGATCTTTTTGTCTCTCCATTTTTTGGTTTCTTCTTGGTACTTGCGAAGGTTGTGCACTGCGTTGCATCTTGCTTCTTCGAGTAGGTCTTTATCAAGCGGTTGGGCTTGCTCGTCAGATGCGAGGGTTGTCCTGAGCGACCCATATTTTAGCTCTTCTGGAAGCACCGCTTCTTCGCCAAACAAAAGTTTGAAAGGAGTGAATTTTGTTGCTCTGCACTCCGATGTGTTGTGAGACCAGGTGACCGAGGGTAGTTCATCGGCCCATTTACCCTTAGGTCTACCCTGCAACTTTTTGGATATGGCTTGGAATATTGTCTCATTGGCTCTTTCAACCAGGCCGTTGGATTGCGGGTGCCGGACAGAGGCGAAGCATAACATTGTCCCAATTTGCGCACAGAATTCTTTGAATACCTCGTTGTCGAACTGAGTGCCATTGTCGACGGTTAGATGCCGAGGAACTCCAAAGCGACAGACTATTTGTTGCCAGAAAAACTTTTTTACTGCGAGGGAAGTGATGGAGGACAGTGGCCTTGTTTCAATCCACTTTGTGAAGTATTCCACAACTACCACCGCATAGCGAAGGTTCCCGGGGGCTGTCGGTAATGGGCCTACGAGGTCCATCGCCCACCTTTGCAGAGGCCAGGTTGGGCATATGAGGGTTGTGGGTGCCCCTGGAGCATTTTGGTTTTTTGCCATCAGTTGACAACCCTCGCAATGCTTGACGATGGTTTCCGCATCTCTTAATGCTGTTGGCCAGTAGAAACCTTGCCGGAACGCTTTTCCGACTAGAGCCCTCGGGCCGTTGTGAGAATCGTAGATGCCCTCGTGGATTAGCTTGAGAATGTCATCGCCTTCGGACTGAGACACACATTTGAGCCATGGCGAGGTTACCGAGGCTTTGTACAAGGTGTTGTCAACGATCTTGTATCCTCGGACTCTTTGCTTTAGTCTGTTTTCTTCTTCTCTATTGCTTGATTCATGGAGCCCCTTGATGTAGGCCATAATAGGTGCTCTCCAATCCTCGCACTGAATTGCGCTGATCAGCTTGATGCTGGTTTCAAAAGCTTCGAAGGCTGAACGAGTGGTAACCTCGTAGAACACATCTGGTGGAAGCTGTAACTGTTGTGCGGCTGCTTTAGCTAGGCAATCTGCCTCGCTGTTTTCAGTCCTTGATATTGCTTTTACAGTTATGCCGAGGAAGAAAGATTCTAACCTTCGGACATATTGAAAATACTTTTGAAGCTCTGGATCTTTTGCTTTGTAGTTCTTTTCAATGTGCCCCGCAATGACTTGAGAATCTGTTTTAATGAGTGCCCTTCGGACTGATAACGACCGTAGTCTTGAAAGTGCTAGAATCATAGCTTCGTACTCTGTAGAGTTGTTTGTGCACCTGAAGTCAAGCCTTCTTGCGTATCTCAGCTTCGATCCGGAAGGCGAGATTAGAATGGCCGAGGCACCGGCTCCAGTTGCACCCCAGGCTCCGTCGACGTAAACGATCCAAAATTGGTCATGTTGCAGCTCACCAGGGCGAGGGTCGGGCGTCCATTCTGCTATGAAATCAGCCAGTACCTGTGATTTGACTGCTGTTCTGCCGACGAAGGTCACAGCGTAACTGTTAAGCTCGACTGCCCATTTTGCTATTCTTCCAACTGCTTCGTTGTTTTTGAAAATGTTCTCGAGGGGGTACGACGAAGGTACATGGATCTCGTGGGCCTGGAAATAGTGCTTGAGCTTTCTTGACGCCATAACGACGGCGTATGCTATTTTTTCAAGCTCCGAATAATTTCTCTTTGGACCTTCGAGGGTTTCTGAAACATAGTACACTGGGGCTTGTCTGGTCTTGTTGCTTTCGCGGAGCTCCTTGATGAGGACTGCGCTTGCTGCGTGGGGCGAGGCTGTGACGTAGAGTAACAAGAGATCTCCCTTGCTTGGGCTGGTTAGAGCAGTCAAGCTGGTCAGATACTTTTTTAGCTCCTCGAAGGCCTTTTGTTGCTGGGGACCCCAATTAAATGGAGCGTTGCTTCTGAGTGTTTCAAAGAATGGTAACCCTCGCTCTGCGGATCTTGAGACGAATCTGCTAAGTGCTGCTAAACGACCAGTCAGACGCTGAGCTGCTTTCTTGGTCGCCGGAGGTTCCATGTTCATGATGGCATCAATTTTCTCAGGGTTAGCTTCGATTCCTCTGGCTGAGACGATGCAACCTAGCAATTTACCTTCGCTTACCCCGAAAACGCATTTTTCTGGGTTTAGTTTCAGTCCGGCGGACCGGAGGTTGCTGAACACCCTCGATAAGTCTGATATGTGGTTTTCTTTTAGTTCACTCTGGACAACTAGGTCGTTGACATAAGCAAAGACAGCGTGTTCATCCTTGAAAACTTCAGAGGTCATGCGAGCGAAGGTTGAGCCTGCATTTTTCAAGCCTTCTGCCATTCTTCGGAAGCAAAAGGTGCCCGAGGGTGTGATAAAACTTGTTTTTTCCTCGTCTTCTTCATGCATCCAAATCTGGTGATAGCCTGAAAAGCAGTCGAGGAGGGATAGCATTTGGCAACCAGCTGCTCTGTCGATCAGGGTGCTTATGTTTGGGAGAGGGAAATCATCCTTCGGACAGGCTTTGTTCAAGCAAGTGAAATCCACGCACATTCGCCATTTTTTGTTCTTCTTTTGGACTAGGACCACATTTGAGAGCCAAGTTGGGTATTTGACTGGGCGAATGACGCCTGCGTCCAAAAGCCTTTTTACCTCAGCCTTCGCTGCCTCCTTTCTTTCTTCTGACATCTTGCGAAGCTTTTGTTTGATTGGGCGATAGCCTGTTTTGATGTTCAGGCTATGCTCAATCATTGATCTGTTGACTCCTTTTAGGTCTTCTGCGGACCAAGCAAAGGTGTCAGAATTTTCTCTGAGGAAGGTGACGAGGTTGCCTTCTGATTGAGGGTCTAGATTGGTTGAGATGATCACCTTTCTTTCGGCGTTACCCTTGAAGAGTTGGACTTGTTTGGTTTCCTCCTTTGGCGCTGCCTTCACTCTGTCATTGCAGACTGCACCCTCGTCGCTGATACCGGGGGTTTGAGGTTTTGACAAGTTGTGTACATTACGTTGCCCCGGGGCTACGTTCCCTTCAGCTGCCCTTGCAATGTCTTGGTCCCCAAATACTGCGACCACACCCTTCGGAGCGGGAAGCTTCATGCATAGGTAAGCGGGATGGATGACAGCATTGAATGCGTTTGTGACCCCTCGGCCAAAAATGGCATTGTATGGGTAGAACATGTCGACGACATCAAATGTTATGTGCTCAGTCCTGCAGTTGATTTGGTCGCCGAAGGTCACGGGCAGAGAAATTTTTCCGACGGCTCTTACTTGTTGACCACCGAAGCCGTATAGGGGGTTGTCAGCAGGTTGCAGAAGGTTCCTGTCAAGCTTCATGCTGTCGAAGGTTGAAGCGAACAAGATGTCAGCGGAGCTTCCTGTATCGATCAGTATTTTGGTGACAGTCCACCCAGCGAGGTTGGTTTCGATCACCATAGCATCGGTGTGAGGGTAATCTCTTAGCTTCATGTCACTGGAATCGAAGGTTATGGGGATGTGAGACCAACGACCGAATTTATGTGGTCCTTCGACGGCCACGTGGTGAACTCGTCTGGCATGTTCCTTCCTCTGCCGTTTGTTACCATGGTCCTCATTTGAACCCCCGGTGATAGCTAGAATCACACCGAAGGTTGAAGTTGGATTGTTGATGGTCGTTTGGCTCGGGGCTTCGGCTTTGACGGGTTGTGGTGCTGGTAACGCGGGGATTGGCGGTGGTGGTGGCAGAGCGTTGGGGGCTTGGTGGGTTGTTGGAATTTGGTTTTGGGGGGTTGTTGGGTATGTGACTGTGTAAGGTGGGTTTTGGCGTTGTGGGATGGTGGTTGGCTGATAAGAGGTTTGGTTGTAGAGTGGGTGATGAGTGTAAGTGGGTTGTTGCGAAGGTAGGCCGTAGTTTATGGGGGTATAGTGGTATGAGGGATTTGGTGGGTGGAAACTTGGTTTCCTGGTGTGGTTGATGATTCGGGTGTCAGACGAAGCAGCTTTCCTGGATTCCTGGTATTCTTTTCCCTTGGCGAAGCATTCGCATTGCTTTGTTGTGTGTCCCTTGCCCATTCCACAGAAGTGACAATACATTTTGGCGGGATCTCGCTGCTGGTTCCGCTGATTTGGCGGAGGTGGCAAACCCTGCGGGGCATGGTTGCTCAGAGGTTGAGCGTCCCGTCTTTGATCCTCGTAGTTTGTTGCTTTGTTGATTGCGCCGACGTTGCTTTGCTCTTGGCGAAGGTTGCTTTCTCTTGGTTGAGGCCTCGTTTGTGGCTTCTGGTGTGACCTCTGAGCATCGGACTTTGCTCGGAAGTCCGTGTCAGCTCTACAGTATCTTTCCATTGTCTCGTGCAATTCTTCGATTGTATTCGCCGGCTTCCGAGCAAATTTCGAAGAGCACGGGCCGGGGCGAAGGCCGCTGACTGCAGCGAGGATGACAGCCTCGTCGGATATCCCCGGGGTTCTTGCTCTGATTTGAATGAACCTCTGCCAGTAATCTTGAAGTGGTTCGCGCTCTTCTTGCTTGCAGTTAAACAACTCAATGGGGTTTGATGGAGCTGGCGTGATGCCTTTGAAATTTGTGCAAAGCTTGTCTCTGAGGTTGGCCCAGGAATCTACAGTTCCGAGGCGGAGGTTGCTGTACCAGGTTTGTGCGATGTCTCACAGGATAATGACAAAAGACTTTGTCATTGTTGATTCATCTCCGCCTGCCGCGGCAACTGCTGCTTCGTAGCTCATGATGAATTGACGAGGGTCAGAAAGCCCGTCGTAGCGAGGTAGGTTTTGTGGGTTGTAGCATGGTGGCCAAGGTTGGGTTTGGAGTATTTGGGAGAGTGGAGACTTTGGGTCGTAGGACATTTGGTGTTGTTGAGGCCTTCGTTGGTTGCGAAGGTTTAGCTCTCTCTCATCCGGGTAGAGGTGGCGGAAGTTTGGTGGCCTTATAGGATGTGGTTGCGGGTTTATTGGTGGTGGTGGGGGTGGTGGATGGTGGCGGAGGTTGTCTTGATCCTGCTCATTCCCCTCCTGCAGCGGGGGGATCTCATCACTCCAGCCCTCGGCCTCGGCTTCTGCCACAGCGAGGGATTCCTCCATTCGGCGAAGCTGCTCTCTGGCTTCATCTGCCCTTTGTCTGATCGAGCGTAATCGGTTATGCCTCTCGAGTTGATCCAGGCGCCTCTTCTTCTCTTGCAGTTGAGCTTCAAGCCTCTCGAGTGCCTCGAGGCCCAACTCCTCCTCATCTCCTTCCTCTCCCTCTCCTGAAGCGTGAGGGTGTGGCTGCGTTGCCACTCGGGCTTGGGAGCTTTGGACCTGAGGTTCCGGGGTAACATTCTCTGCTCCCGAGGGTTGCACAATTTCCTCAGCAGGGGGAAATACTGTCGTCGTCTCTCTAGCGACGCGCTGGTCCCTCGCCAAAGGTGCTCTCCTGTTTCCTGCCATTTCAAATTACGAGTCCCCATGGACGGCGCCAAACTGTTGGGTGCACACTTGCCACAGCCTTCGCACTTGTGCAGGGCCGCGGCGAAGGTGGCCAAGTGTCGGAAGCGGTAGCGAAGGTAAAGCGAAAGTGGAATGATGCTCAATTCCCCCAAGCAAAAAATCGTGCCATTACACTGTTCACCCCTTGGTATTTATAGGGAATACCAAGGGGCATGAGCCAAATTACAAAAGGGGATAGGAAAGATCCCTCACTTCCACGCAGGGAGGAAGGGCAAAAACATAAACACACAGCTGAAGTGGAAACCCTAATCGGCCCCTCTCCAATGCACCGCCACCTGGTTCTGTCCACCTTTGAGAGAGAGGGGCGGAGGTTTTGACCTTCGGCCGTGCTCGCCGGTCCTTTGACTTCGCTTGCCTCCGGGCCAACGCACATTCGTCGCTTGCTTGAACCTTCGCTTCAAGCGAGGTGGCTTTGTGAGCCAGCGAGGGTTGCCTGCAGTGCGGTTGTCGACTTAGACCTGCATGGAATGCAACAAGGCGACGAGGGTTGAACCCGCGTCCGAAGGTCAGGGTAACGATCCTGAAGTGGAGAGGGACCTTGCAAGGACACATAGATTTGGCGAGGGTTATTTTTTGGACACCAGCTCGAGCGGCGCCTCTGCCGAGGGTCCTTTTCCCCAACAGTCAGTCTATGATACAAGAACCAAAATGTTCCCCAACTAAAAGGGGAAACACACACCAAGCTCACCTCTCAACCTAGCAAAGGTTGATTGGTCCAAAGGCTTAGTGAAAATATCTGCCAACTGAAGATGAGTATCGACATGGTGAAGGTCGATATCACCCTTCTCATAGTGGTCTTGCAAGAAATGAAAGTGCACATCATTGTGTTTGGTCTTAGAATGCAACACAGGGTTCTTAGCAACGCTAATCGCACTCATGCTGTCACAAAGCAATGGAACTCGAGAAAAGCTCAGACCAAAATCACGCAAAGTGGCCATCATCCACAACAACTAGGAACAGCAGCTAGCCGCAGCAACATATTCAGCCTCTGTGGTAGACTGTGCGACACTAGACTGCTTGCGAGAAGACCAAGATACAAGAGAAGAACCCAAAAACTAACAAGTCCCACAAGTGGACTTGCGCTCAAGTCGGTAACCAGCAAAATCAGCATCCGAGTAACCGCAAAGGGAGAGGGTGGAAGAAGCAGAATACCAAATCCCAAACTCGGGTGTGAAGCATAAGTACCTCATAATGCGCTTGACCGCCTGATAGTGAGAGGTGCGCGGCGACGACTAAAATCGCACGCAAAGACACACCGCGAACTGGATGTCCGGGCGTGTCGCCGTTAGGTACAGTAGCGACTCGATCATACTCCGGTACTCCTTCTGGTCCACAACTTCTCCATCCTTGTCCGCATCCAAGGCCGTTGTGGTCGACATGGGTGTTGGAAGAGGCTTGGCCTCACCCATATTGAACTTCTTCAATATGTCCTTGGTGTACTTGCCCTGGTGCACGAACGTCCCCTCTCAGGATTGCTTGATTGGCAACCCGAGGAAAAACATCAACTTGCCCATCATGCTCATCTCAAATTCCCTGCTCATAGTATCTGCAAACTTGGCAACCAAAGCATGAGAAGAACCACCGAAAATGATACCATCCACGTAAATCTGAACCAAGCATGAGAAAAAGAGTTTTATCCACACATCCCATTTTAAAACCCTTAGCAAGCAAAAAGGTTTTCAACCTATCATACCAGGCTCTAGGGGCTTGTTTCAAACCATACAAAGCTTTGTGAAGGTTAAAAACATGGTTTGGAAACTTGGGATTTTCAAAACCGGGGGGTTGTTTCACATACACCTACTCTTCTATGTAGCCGTTTAGGAAGGCACTCTTGACATCCATTTGAAAAAGTTTGAAACCTTTGGATGCAGCAAAAGCCAAGAGGATCCTAATTGCCTCCAAACGAGCTACAGGAGCAAAAGTCTCCTCATAGTCTATCCCCTCCTTCTGACTATACCCCTGGGCTACAAGTCTGGCCTTGTTTCTCACAACATGGCCATCTTCTCCTTGTTTGTTTTTGAAAACTCATTTTGTCCCAATAGGGTGACACTCAGGATGAAGAGGAACAAGAACCCAAACCCGATTTCTCTCAAAATTTTCAAGCTCCTCATGCATGGCATTGACCCAATCCGGATCAGATAAAGCGTGTCCAACATCTCGGGGTTCAAAATCAGCAACAAATGCAGAATGAGCAAAGTGAGAAATTTGTTGTGACCTAGACCGAGTGACGCGTTCGTGGATGTCGCCGATCATCTGTTGAGGTGGGTGTTGGTGCTGAATGTGTCGTGGCGCCTCCCTTGCTGAAGTGACCTCCCCCTCAATAGCAGCTGGTGCCTCCTTGGGTACAAGTGGTACAGCCCGAGGTGGTGGATCACACGACCCCCATGTAGTAGAGGAAGAAGGGTCGGGGCCGTGTGCAGTCGTGGTGGAAGTCGACCCAATCGGCACCGCATGTGGAGGAAGTGCTGGATCATCAATCCCTTCAGCACCTTCTTCCTCATCATCAAAAAGAGGTTCTCCAACCTAATGATCACTTGCACGCTCAAAACTAGAAGAAGGACAAAGCATAGTCTCGTCGAAGGTGACATTGGATGTCTCCATGACTCGGTTAGTTTCAAGGTTAAGTACACGATATGCACGAGTATGATTACCATAACCCAAAAATACACCGTCAGAAGAACGAGACTCAAATTTGTCCAAGTTGCCTTTCTTGAGTATAAAACAGTGGCAACCAAAAACTCTAAAATAACTCACTTTGGGTTGCTTCCCAAATCGCAACTCATAAGAAGTTTTCTTCAAGAAAGCACAGAGAAAAATACGATTGGAAATATAGCATGCAGTGTTTATAGCCTCGACCCAATACCACCTAGGAGTCCTATGCTCATCGAGCATCGTCCTGGCCATCTCTACAAGGGTCCGATTTTTCCTCTCTACAACACCATTTTGTGGTGGTGTGTAGGGGGAAGAGAACTGATGCTCCAAACCCAAGGAGTTACAAAACTTCTCAAAATCTGAGTTCTTAAACTCGGAACCACTATCACTATGAATAGCTCTCATCGAGTTCTTAGGGAACTCATTCTGAAGTCGCAAGGTCAAATTGCTAACAAAAGCGAAAGTCTCAGTTTTCTCAGCTAAAAAAGAAAACCCACGAATATCTCGAGAAGTCATCAACAACAACAAGCACGTACCACTTCCCACCAACCGAGCTCACCCGAGCCGAACCGACAAGGTCCATATGCAAAAGCTCTCCGTGACGCTTGGTCATAAATTGATTCACAGGATGGTGGGGAGCGGCTACCATTTTCCCATGTCTACACGAATGGCAAACAAGATCCTTCTCCATGTGTAACTTGGGCAATCCTCGGATTAAGCCAAGTGAGCTAAGCCTTGCAAGCAAGTCGAAGCTCAAGTGACCGAGTCTCCTATGCCACTTCCAAAGATCAGAGGAGGAGGGTCCAGCCAAAAGACAATGAGAAATGCCAAAAGACTCTGAGAAATTCGCACGAAAGACTTTCCCAAAGGGCGAAATCAAACATACAAGATTGCCCTGAGGATCCAAAATACGACTGAGATTCGGTTTAAAACGAATCTCATAGTCATCATCAAAGAGTTGCGAAACAGAAAGAAGATTAAAATGCAAGTTAGAAACAAGAGCAACATCACGCAACATAAAGTGCTCATTAACTCGCACAGACCCACGAGACAACACTTTACCTTTGCTATTGTCGCCGAAGGTTATAAACTCCTTTCCGGCAACTGGACTAAGACTAGAGAACCACTTGGCATTTTCGGCCATATGCCTTGAGCACTCAGAATCCACCAACCAAATGTCCTCCAATCGTTTTACCTACATCAATAAAAAGACATAGGGTGAGCATATGGTCCAACACTGGGGTGAGTAAAATGGGAAGTGTACTAGTGTTGGGTCGGCTGCTCAAAAGAACGGTTATTAGCAAAACCATTCCTAGCACGCCTACGGGGAAAGCGATCACCACATATAGGAAAACGTGGTCCGCTAAGGGAAGAGCGTCCATCGCGATACTCAAAACGCGGTGGGGGGTAACGCTCAACAACAAAGCCACCGCCACGGGGTTCAAAACCTACAAAAGTAGGCTCCCGCTGGGCACGACCTCCTTGCGGCCTAGGACCTTGAGGCATTGGACCTCTAGTCCTAGCAGCTCTTCTTTGAACATTCGACACATGTGCATCATGGAAAGGATGGTACATGTCCGTGTTGTTCATCTTCTTTGCACGACGCTCCTCTCTCTTGCGCCGAAAGCAAAACTCCCTCAAGTGTCCATCTCTCCCACAGTGCTCACAGTGGTACCTCACCACTCTCATAGGGGGTTGTTGGTACTCACGGTAGTGGGTGTGGATCACTTGACACTTTTGTGGCATGAGCTCCTCATGGATAGGTGGCATAGTGTCTAGCTTGTTCTTGAGGTGATTGGGTTTTGGAGCCCATGTTTGCTTCTTGGGTGGAGCTCTTGGAGGTTCCACAAACACTCCATCCTTGGTGTTAGGTTTGAGAGGCTCTTTGGGTGGAATCTTGGTTAATTTAGGAGTAGTGGTGGAGTTGGGCTTCTCACTTGGCTTAAGACCATTAAACTCTCCAACCTTCCCGAAAGATGAAGCACACTCAACACCCTGAGCAAAACCAACACCAGAACCTCCAGCAACACGTTTGAATTGGGCTATGATCATCCCAAGCTACGGCTCACCACAAGACACCCATGACAAGATGGTCCGAAGGTATGTGTTTTCTTCCTCGGTTTGCATCTTCTCATGCTGCACGTTTGCAATGTCCATCTCCAAACCCTCACACAAAGCACACCTGGACACACAAGTGCTACCCGAGCTGGCCTTCTCAAGAGACAAAATCTTGGCATTCTTCTCTGCCAACTCGGATTGCAAGCCTGCACAAGACTTGCACGCACCAAGCACTGAGGATCTAGCTCTAAGCTCATCCACCTCTCCAACCAAAGCAACATACTTCCCCCTCAAAGTGAGAAGGTCAGTCATGTGCTTGGAGCACATTTCACACTCATCCTCCTCAGACATGACAACGGTGGACTTGACAGACTCAAGCTCTTTCACCGCGTCCTCCCACTTCCTCCTAAACTCCTTTCTCTCCCTAGCGGCAAGCCTAAGCAGTTGTTGGCGCAAAATGTGGTTCGCCGCGCCTCACACACAGCAAGCCAAAAAAAGCGTGGCTTCAATCGGGTAGCCGGACGGTTTGGAATCCGGAGACGTGCTAGTCGGTTTGACCTGAAAACCAACAAGGGATAAAACTGTGAGAATAAACTGGAACATGCTGGATAAGACCAGACAGTTCCATATGTACGGCTTTAAAGCCAATCACGACGACATACAGCTACAGAAGCTGTCTGTCGATAAGTTCAAAGATCATTCGGCTAACATTAAGAATGAGCATAAATCAACAGCCGATTGCCGAATGTACATGTGAAAGGATATCATCAAGATATAATGAATCATAAACAAGTAACTTGTAAATATAAATCTATCCAAACAACACATGCTTAGGTTAATCCAATTACTCTGCCGCACGTCTAATCTTCATAAACCCGTCAAGCATAAACTAAGTCTACACCACTCCTCATAATTAGATTAATCCAGCGCATGATACAATCTAATGATAAGGAGCTAAAAGCATGCATGTATCTGAACAAATCTACAAAGACTCATTACTCGTGTAAGCTTAACCAAGCTCAACAAACTAGCCGAGTTGGGGGTCCATGAAGAAGGAACAAATAAACAAGCACGATTAAACTAATCTAAAACCTGCATCTGTCGCACGATACCTAGTTTTATCAAAGCCTAACCATGATCGACATGCATGAACCCACAACATGTAACAATCTAGATTGAAAGTTAATTCGGCCGTCATGATCTTACAATTATTAAAACACAAGCAAACTTGTGAAACAAGGCCGAACAAAGATCAATCCAGATTGGGCAAAGGAGTGTTACAAAATTAAATAAACAATGCAACACATGGTAACTTAATGAATCTATCAGATCTTGCCAAATCTAACAGAGCCAGTAACTATCTCGCCTTTGCTAAACATATGAATAAACGCCTGCCGCACGGTATCTACCCATAAGCAAAGCAGAAGCAAAGACTTCTTGATCGCTAACAAGGGTCCACCGCACGACCATTGAAAACAAACAAGACTACTTGCATCATATCTAAATCCACCGCATGATACTAGACATGATAACAAGGTTGCCGGGACTTACGGAGGTCGACGGATCTATGATTCCTCTCGAAGAACTCGACGACACGACTAGGGACTCGAAGATGGCACGGGGCCGGTTTGTATTGGTATGGTTGTGAACACTTTTACAATAGCAGAGGGTTTATACTTATACCCTGGGCGAAACACGAGTCCTAGACGATTACGATCTACATAACAAAAATCTGGAAAGACACAAGTCCTATCCTTATTCTTTTCGGCGTTCTCCATTGTCATGTGTCTTCTTATGCAAGCCAGCTCCACTTGTCGTATCTATTTCCTGAACAAAAATACTGCCTTGCAAGATAGCCGACCGCTCATACACTTGCCAGGACCCCGAGAATTAACCGATCTTGGCCTTCTGCCGAATGCATCATACGACCATCTCTCGCACACTGGCTCATCTGTCATTCCCTTGTGTGTGCAAAAATCTGGTGTCAACATATGCCCCCTAATTTTGGGACAAATATTTGTTCCAAAATTCCTTTTCTCTGTATACATACGTGGAGCCTCCGGAAGCATCCATTTTTGTAGAAATTTTGCATGCCATAATTACTTTACCTACCGATTCATCTCCCGATGCACCTCTTGGGATCCTTTAAAGTCTCCCTTCACTCTGTTTTGGCCTGCGCATTCCGAACTCCCCTGCTTCGACTCGAAAAACCCTCTTTTCTTTCTGTCCATAATTTGTTCCAATCTAGAAGATGTCTTCCGTAGCGAGTCGACACAGCTCTGTGCTCGGTGCTTCCAGCACCTCCAAGAAGAGGTTACTCCTTTTCTCCTTCTATTGATTTGAAAACGAAGCAGCTGTTCTTACCTCATCACTTCTATTTTAGGAGGAACGATGACGTTTCCTCCGAAGACCTGACCCAGAAAATCGCAGACCTCCAACTCGATCTGGAAGGGAAGGATCGGGAGATTATCCAAATCTCCCGGGAGCGTGATGTCGCTCGTAATCGGGCCGCCGGTAAATATTTTTCATCATTTCTTTTCCTATTTTCCTCTTCCTGCTTTTACCCACTCTTCTTTCTTTCAGCTCTGGCAACTAAACTTCATGCCCTCGAAGTCGCCGTCACCAAGCTTGCTATCACAACTGACGTGACAGGTACGACGACCCTGAAGCGGGTAAATGAAGTTAACCGAATCCTCCCCGTCATCTCCAGGGCCGGCATGGGGTACGGTGCGGCGCTTGCTTTTTAATGCCATGCAAATTCACTCCGGCGCTGATTACCGCAGATTCGATGTCTGCGAGCGAGAGCTAGAAGATAGGGTAGAACACTCTGTGGATGATATGAAGGAGGCTGGAACAGATCTAGCCGATTCTTTTGACCACACTCTTCCGATCAAGCGTAGGATGGGGTGGACGAACTGACAGTCCTCTCTGTAATCTTGTGTTCCCCTTTTGTAAATAAAATCTTCTTGTTCGTTCACTGAAGTCAATCTGTGATTGATCCTTCGAGATCAACATGTGTTCTACTTTGTGCATTAGTCACTGATTTCTATTTTACTCCAGCGGTGATGTGCATCTCATCGGCTACTGTCGATAATCACATCAGTCATCTTTGCTTTGCCGTAATCAGTTATTTCAGATCCAAAGTTTCAGTCTTTTCTCAATTTGAAAATCATTGGCCAAACCTACTGTCTTCGGTGCCAATTGGTAATATGAGTTTCCAAACAATCAACCGAAACTGAACAACTCTTAGCCGAATCCCGTTGGCTCCCCAATTCTGGAGTCACGACTTCCTTTAGTCGTCAAAAATTCGGCCTGGCCCAATAACGGCCCATAAACTGTGAAAACCCCTACTTCAATGCTTGGTTTCCAGTGCGCAAGCTATGGTTTATAAACACAGGCTGTCGCCCTTGATTAATCAAATAGTTTGACTTGCAAACTCTCCACTTCTCGGCTTTTAGCTCAAGCTAGAGAGAAAATCCTTCACCGGTGTTATGGATAGAAAATTGATCTCTTGCCCCCTTGCAATAGCTTTTTTGTGTTCATCGGTTTCCGATTCACTGTCCACCTTCTCTCCAGGGCAAAGTCTCCTCTCAGCCAAACTCGGGTTCCTCTTCTAGAAACGGCAGTCCCAATAGCCTTTCCCAATCCTTCTAGGCCACCAGATTTTGAGTTTCTTGATTCAACTCAACAAACCTTGGCCCTTTTCCTCTGGTCGAGCTTGCCTTGCCTGATGCATCCTTTCCTCTTGCCAGCTTTTCCTTGATGTTGTAGATGGCCGCATAGATCAGGCTATTGTTCAAGGGGTTCACGTTGGCGTTTCCCTCGGGCTAGTTTAATGAGCTCTTGGACCCAAAAAGATTACTTCTCCATATCAATTGGCTTTGCAAACAGGTACCTCAGTGACTTTTCTGATCGCAATATTTTTCTGGAGAAATGTTTCCCGAACACATGACGTCAACTTATCTGATTAGATTTCGTCCTGCCATGTCATGTCGCTCAGTATCTTACTTACTGCACTTCACCTTTTTCTCTTCCCAATAAACCTGCTAACTAAAGCTCACCAAGATTATGAACATTTTGTTTTGTGCTAAAGACGATATAAACAATATCGGCTATATTTCAAATTCTTGGAATATTTTTTTTTGCTAAAGGCGATGTTTTACATCGGCTATCTCTGTATACAAATATTCTTGAATCTGCCTCACATACAATTACCACACGTTCGGCTTTTAGCAAGTAGTGCCGAAGCTTCAGCTTGTAAGCAACACAAAAAAATCTCTTCATAGCCGAATACCCGTCTCTGGGTCTAACATTTTCAGCTAAAGCAAGCTATTACTCATCCTTTTTCCTTTAAATTTTGTATAAGGGCCGATCCTACTGTAAGGCTATCGACCGCCACGTACAACCTGAAACGATTACCAAGTTGTGGAAGTGCCTTCATATATCCTTCAATTTCATCAAAAGCTTCCTGTTGTACGTCACCTTATGCGAACTCTTGATCTTCCTTTAGCTTTGGTAATGGAGAAATAGACAGAACCCTTTCAAAAGGTTTATCAATTTCAATCTATAATCCGGATCAAACTCGCATGCATTGGTTTTCTTTCGGCTTCATCACAAAAACTTTATTCCTCATCAGCCGATACGAAACCTGGTCTCAACTCTTCTCCATTACCACCATTCAGATCATTTATTCAAAAATTGCTCTGAGAGCCGATTGTTTGAATCGGCTGTTGGTCCTTGTCAAAAACGTTCACAGGACCTACTTCCCAAGCTCTTCTAGAGAAGCATTCGACACCATCATATTCCCAGTAGATGGGTTCTGCATTAGCAACACTCACCGAATCATCTGCATGGACAATTTTGATGTCATCTCTAATCCACTGGATGAGGAATTGGTGCATAGTTGACGGTACACAGCAGTTTGCATGTATCCAATCCCTTCCTAAGAGTAAACTGTATGCCCCCTTGCCATCGATGACGAAGAAAGTGGTAATCAAAGTTTTTGACCCAATTGTTAACTCAACATGAACTGCTCCTCGAGTATGAGAAGAATTACTAGCAAAGTCCCTTAACACCATGTCGGTCTTCAATAGTTCCTCACTTCCCATCCCAAGTTTTCTAAAGGTGGTATAAGGCATGATATTTATAGCAGCTCCTCCATCAATAAACATTTTGGTTAGTGGCTTGCCATTAACATACCCCCTCATATAAAGTGGCTTCAAGTGTCGATGCTTAGTTGGTTTATCAAAAACTGCCCGTTGAGCCAAAACAAGATGAGCTAACAGATCTTGGAATTCATCTTCTTCGAAATCTGAATACACTTCCTCTTGGACATCCTGATCTTCGGGGGCTAGGAATTCCGATGGAAGAAAGAATGCCATGCACGCATCAGCCGAATGACCACCTCCATTAGGCTTTTCCTTAGGACGCCAAATCTGCCTTGTTTTGATGCCTGTCTGTGCCAGTTCCATGTTCCTTAAGCGCTGCACTCTTCTCTTCTGGCTTTTTCTCAATCCTGGTGGACACCATTGTCCTCTCTGCCAGACATACTCACAGTATTCTTCTTCTTCAGTGCGAGCCCAACTTTGATCGACAAATCCTCTTCCTTGCCGATTCTCGGAACCGTTTATTTTTAAGCGTCGATCATCCTCAGAGATTCGTGCCCCAAGCCTTTCATGGACCGAACGGCAGTTGACTCGAGACTGCCTATACTCAGAATATTGATCACTACATTTAGGGCAATTGTTCTTGGCAGGCAGCTTCAAGCCTTCATTCCAACAATACATGAAAAATGAGCACTCCCAATGTGACTGCTCTTGTTCTTTCATATATTCTCGCTCCTCTCGGTATATCTCTTCTTCATACTTCTGTTGCTTCTTTATGAATTTTTGTTCCTCATAAAACTTTTGCTTCTAGTACCGTTCCTGCTCCCGATGCCATTTGTTTAATAAAATACGCGTCGTTACCCTGGGCCTGGAGGTTTGACCTCTCTCAGTTCGGCTATTCTGAAAATGAACTTGTTGCCGAAACTCCTCATCTGTGATCTGCCGATCAGGGTCAACAGCACCAGCTTCTCTCGCTCTATCAGAGGTTAACACCCTCATCTTGCTTTTGCCCCTGGGGTCAGCTTTGTTAACCATATTAACATAGAAGGATACGGTATTCTGTCCAAAAGGGTTATCATCAACCTTCATCTTTCCATCTGTAACGTCCCGCCTCCACGAGGCCAGGAACACTTACATCTGGCAGTTTTTTCTAGGATATAAACTTCCCTCACAGACCAACACCAGTCTTTTCTGCGCACTTTGTCCTCACTCGTGCGCACCCGGGAAGAACTTCCCAGTCAGTCGGTCACCCATCCCTAAATTTCTCCAGGCCAAGCACGCTTAACTTTAGAGTTCTTTGGAGATGGGCTTCCGAAAAAGAAGTTGCAACTTGTTGGTATGAGTATCCTAATATTCCTATTAAGCCTTAGGCCGGGATGTTACATCCTCACCCCCTTAAGAGATCGACGGCCTCGTCGATCAATCCCAAGCCAGGAACGTCCTCTCTTGGCCACGTCCGTGTGTCCAGTGCCAGCACATGTGCCATGCTGTGTGACCACTTCGGGTCCACACCAGCCATGACCACCATGTCTGAGCAACTGCGACACACGCGCCCGTGAAACCATGAGAGTCGGCTCTGATACCATTTTGTAACGTCCCGCCTCCACGAGGCCGGGAACACTTACATCTGGCCGGGAACACTTACATCTGGCAGTTTTTTCTAGGATATAAACTTCCCTCACAGACCAACACCAGTCTTTTCTGCGCACTTTGTCCTCACTCGTGCGCACCCGAGAAGAACTTCCCAGTCGGTCACCCATCCCTAAATTTCTCCAGGCCAAGCACGCTTAACTTTAGAGTTCTTTGGAGATGGGCTTCCGAAAAAGAAGTTGCAACTTGTTGGTATGAGTATCCTATTATTCCTATTAAGCCTTAGGCCGGGATGTTACAGCATCGAACCTCAAGTGTCCTTCCTGGATAGCTTTCTGGACCCGCGCTCTGAACACTCGGCAATCATTTATAGAATGAGATCTGGTATTGTGGAAACCACAATATTTCTTGTCTTTAACCCCTTCAGGGTGCAGCATGGGATGACCCTCTGGTAGCTTGATGCGTCCTTCCTTCAGCAAATATTCAAATAGTTTATCTGATTTGGAAACATCAAAGTCGTAAGTACCTTTTTGCTGCCTCAACCACCATTGATTGACTTGAGTTGGCTCTTTCGCCCAGACCAACTCGGCTGCAGCTATCTCATCTTCATCATCATATTCTGATGCCTCCTCTAGGAAAGTCTGATACATCCCGGCAGCTACATTACCTTTCTGAAATTGATTATTCCTCCTAAACCCTTGAGCTTGACTACTCATCATAGCCAACCGTTGTGATAATTGCCCGAGGTCATCAAAGTCCATGCCGAATAACTTTTCCTTGATATTCGGCAACATACCAGCTATAGCTATTCCTGGCAATTGATCATCTGGTAAATTCAATGAATAGCAAAGGTTTTTGGTCTCCCTGAATCTGCGCAAATATTCTTGCGGTGTCTCGTTAGGTTTCATCTTCAGACTCATGAGATCGACCAACTTCTTCTCACTGGTGCCCGTAAAGAAATACGTGTGGAACTTCTGTTCCAGCTCTACCCATGTATTAATAGAATTTGCTGGCAGAGAAGCGAACCATGAGAAGGCTGGTCCTGTCAATGACAACGGGAAGTACCGAATCCTCCAGGCTTCATCTGCAGATGCCTCTCCAAGTTGCATCAAGTAACGACTGATGTGTTCTATAGTATTGGTGTCATCCTGGCCCGAAAACTTGGTAAAATCAGTAGGAGGTTTTACCCTTGGAGTAAGTGCTACTCGGTTGTACCATTCTGGGTAAGGAGACTTGTAAACGTATGACTGATTCTTTGGCTTTAGGCCGAATTGATTTTGCATCATATCAGCCATCCTATGCATGATAAGGTCAACACTCGAATTCGGAGCTGCTTGTGTTTGCCCTCCAAGATGCGGTCCTGCGGAACTCTTGTAGCCCGGATTTGGAAGAGCGTTAATCGCGTTATAATCAATGAACTCTTGATATCCATCTCCAAACATATTCTTTTCTATCATGTTCGTTGCGGGAGACACCCTGAAAGCAGACTGCGGGACATTCCCTGTTGTGCCGAACGCGAGCTGGCCATAAGTCGTGGGTGGTTGCTGTGTCTCACAAGGGACCACCCCACCTGTGCTTGTGCCAGCTCCGCTGTCTTCGGCAATCCTTCGACGTTGAGGTACTGGGAACAACAGTGGTCCTTGCATCGGACCAGTGGCTTCTTCAAAGCGTTTATCCACTGCTGGGCCAAAAATACTAACCATGACGGCACAAAAGGTATTCAAGAAAGCTGACTGATGATTGGTCATGGCCTCTGATACAGCTTTGTACACTATTTCGGTCATTTTCTGAATATCCTCCTCAACAGTGCTGTCGGATTGGTTGGATTGGTGAGGAAGGAGAATCCTTGGGAATGGTTGCTTCTGGAAGACCTTGCCGCTCTTGTTCTTGGAGAAAGATGCCAAGCACTTGCGCTGGAACTCATCACAAGCTTGTTGTACTAAATCCTTCGAGTCTGATAGCAACTCATCCATGGTTACGTCCAGAATTTGATCGTCGCTGATCTCAGGCATCTTGAAACAGAAGTGCCCACCGGGCGTGCCAAAAAGTGTGTTGGCACAAAATATGGTTCGCCGCGCCACACACACAGCAAGCCGGAAAAAGTCTGGCTTCAATCGGGTACCCGAACGGTTTGGAATCCGGAGACGTGCCAGTCGGTTTGACCTGAAAACCAACAAGGGATAAAACTGTGAGAATAAACTGGAACATGCTGGATAAGACCAGACAGTTCCATATGTACGGCTTTAAAGCCAATCACGACGGCATACAACTACAAAAGCTGTCTGTCGATAAGTTCAAAGATCATTTGGCTAACATTAAGAATGAGCATAAATCAACAGCCGATTGCCGAATGTACATGTGAAAGGATATCATCAAGATATAATGAATCATAAACAGGTAACATGTAAATATAAATCTATCCAAACAACACATGCATAGGTTAATCCAATTAGTCTGCCGCACGTCTAATCTTCATAAACCCGTCAAACATAAACTAAGTCTACACCACTCCTCATAATTAGATTAATCCACCGCATGATACAATCTAATGATAAGGAGCTAAAAGCATGCATGTATCTGAATAAATCTACAAAGACTCATTACTCGTGTAAGCTTAACCAAGCTCAGCAAACTAGCCAAGTTGGGGTCCATGAAGAAGGAACAAACAAACAAGCACGATTAAACTAATCTAAAACCTGCATCTGCCGCACGATACCTAGTTTTATCAAAGCCTAACCATGATCGACATGCATGAACCCATAACATGTAACAATCTAGATTGAAAGTTAATTCGACCATCATGATCTTACAATTATTAAAACACAAGCAAACTTGTGAAATAAGGCCGAACAAAGATCAATCTAGATTGGGCAAAGGAGTGTTACAAAATTAAATAAACAATGCAACACATGGTAACTTAATGAATCTATCAGATCTTGCCAAATCTAACAGAGCCAATAACTATCTCGCCTTTGCTAAACATATGAATAAACGCCTGCCGCACGGTATCTACCCATAAGCAAAGCATAAGCAAAGACTTCTTGATCGCTAACAAGGGTCCGCCGCACGACCATTGAAAACAAACAAGACTACTTGCATCATATCTAAATCCACTGCATGATACTAGACATGATAACAAGGTTGCCGGGACTTACGGAGGTCGACGGATCGATGATTCCTCTCGAAGAACTCGACGACACGACTAGGGACTCGAAGATGGCACTGGGCCGGTTTGTATTGGTATGGTTGTGAACACTTTTACAATAGCAGAGGGTTTATACTTATACCCTGGGCGAAACACGAGTCCTAGACGATTACGATCTACATAACAAAAATCTGGAAAGATACAAGTCCTATCCTTATTCTTTTCGGCGTTCTCCATTGTCATGTGTCTTCTTATGCAAACTAGCTCCACTTGCCATATCTGTTTCCCGAACAAAATTACTGCCTTGCAAGATAGCCGACCGCTCATACACTTGCCAGGACCCCGAAAATTAACCGATCTTGGCCTTCTGCCGAATGCATCATACGACCATCTCTCACACACTGGCTCATCTGTCATTCCCTTATGTGTGCGAAAATCTGGTGTCAACAGCAGTTTCTCTTGACTAAGGAGAGCAGCAGTAAGCTTGTCAACCTCAGCAGAGAGTTCGGCCCGAGTTTGAGATACCTAGGAGGTGTCATCGTCGTCGTCGTCATTCCGAGGGATCTCCTCCAGCTCGCCGTTGACCTCATCACCGAGGGCCATGGTGCAGAAGCCCTCGTTGTCGGCGAAGAAACAGAGGTCGTTCAACTTGTTTTCAATCTTCTTCTTCTTCTTCTCGGACTCGTCATCGCTTGATGCAGCGGAGTCGTCATCCGAGTCATCGACGTCGCTGAGAGTGGCGAAGAAGGCACGTTGCTCGGCTTGGGCCTTCTCAAAGTATTTCTCCTTGATGTACTCCTTGTTGAAGCCGCCCCTCCGCTTGTGCTTGGCGGGGACATACTTCTCCTTGCACTTGCCGGAGTCGTACTTGTGGTCGTGATCCGCCTTGCCGAAGACTTGCTTGTTCTTCTTTGGGCAATTGGCGATGAAGTGGTCTGAGCCTCCACACTTGTAGCAACCACCACGTCCTCCTCCGCGGCGACGGTTCATGCGGTTGTTGTGGAACCGTTAGAACCGGTTTGCAAGCAGGGCCAACTCGTCGTCCACCATGAACTCCAGCTGCTCCTCTGTGACAGAAAGAATAGATGACAAAGCAAAGCCTCTAGAGGTGTTAGCAGAAGAGCTAGAAACCAAAGCCATCGACGGGCCAAAAGGATTTTCATAAGAAGCCCTCGCCATGGCATCAATCTCACTGGACTTGAGCTTACTAAAGAGCTCGTCACACGTGAGGGTCTCATAGTTAGGCGATTCGATGATCGCCTGAACCTTGGAATCCCACACCGACCGATCGAGAGTTTATAGAAGCTTGAGAGCCCTCTCATGATCATCGAAAGACAACAGCTCCTTGTTAGCCCTCATCCTGTTGACAATCACCTGAAAGAGAGCGAATAAACTCTCTATGCTCTCGCCAGGCATGTGTCCAAAGTTCTCATACTCCCGCTTGTGCGACTCGTAGAGACGGGCATGAAAGCGCATGAGGGTCGCCCAAATCTCTCGAGCCGTGGGGAGGTGAGAAACACGATCAAACTCATACATGCTCAAACATGAGAAAAGAACATTACGGGCTCGGCTATTGGCATCGTGCTCATCGATCTGCAGCGGAGTCACACGAGCAGCCAAGACCACGTAATCAGCCTTGTTGCAAATCTCCCAGACAGAAGCACCCATACTCTGAAGATAGGCTGACATGCGTATCTTCCAATACGCATAGTTCGTCCCATCGAAAAACGACGGTTTGCCCATGCCGCGATCCATGTCGCCTTCAGTGGATCTGGAACCGGCTAAGGTGGAAGATCCTTAACCCGCTCCGATACCAATTGAGGGACCGAGAATTCTACCAGAAAGCGACCAGAGGGGGGGGTGAATGGGACCCTAAAAATTTCTCTCAAAACTTTGGCCTTTGTCCCGAAAATCAACCCTCAAAAGCTTCGACCGAAATGTGATGCCCACGACCCTTGGAAGAGGGTGGATGATCCCTAGGATCACAGCGAGGCACCACCAAACAAGAGCAAGCCAAATGCCAAAAGCTTCGGCTCAAGTTCGACCCCAAAAACCGACTCCCGAACGTAGATGGAAGGCTACATCAGGAAAACTCTAAATACCTAAGTTAACAAGTAGCAAAGATACCTAGAGAGGTTCCTTGGTTAACTCTAGGGCCAAACGAGAAGTCCGAAAACCAAACCGTAAAGCCGGGAGGGCAAACGCACTAAAAATCAGCACACAACCGAGTCCTGGACTGTCCACGGATACGACCCCGGACTGTCTGGCCCTACTGCGGACTGTCTGCGAATGGTTGGCAGACTGTCCGCCTGCCAAATGTGCAAAACAACACTGCTATTGAAACCTCCCTGGGTGATGCTGGACTGTCCGCGGATCACAACGGCGGACTGTCCACCGATCAAATTTCGGCACTGTTCACCGAGACACGCAACCACTGAACAGGCTCGGCCCGGATGCGCGGACTGTCCGCGCCCTGGGTGGCGGACTGTCTGCCAACACCTAGAGAGGGCGATTTCGGTCACCCTTCTCCTCCCAAATCTTCCCAAAATCGATCCAAATCAAAATCTCTTGATCCTGGAGAAGATGATCACATGATAATTAGGAGACTATCCCCAAGAAATCATCCGCTCAAATCAACTCAATCCACGGGAAATCGAAAGGGAAGGTGTAGGAACGAAAAAGTTGCCACGAAAATTGAATCGACCCGATCCACTTGTTCGTGAGGGTAGAGTTAAATTCCTTCGGTGGAAATATTCTCCTCACATCAAAGAACAAGTTGATTCAAGTGGATTCGAAAAAGACGCAGCGAGGAGGGAGATTGAGTGACGGGAAAATTGTGGAGAAACGAACAACGCGAAGAACAATTTCAAAACGCGAATCGAGACCACGAATTGCCAGCCGAAATTCGTCCCCACAAGGAGACAATGGGAATCCGGTCCCGTTTCTGCAAAATCCAAATACACAGAGGTATTGTTCACCGTCTCTGCGGATCTCAGTAGCTACAGCAGGGAATGGGAAGCAAGAAACCCTAGAATGAAAATAGCAATGGCTGAGATAGTCTGGAGGGAGGGGTCGCCTCTCCTTATATAGCCTAATACAATTATTCCCCTTCTACCCCTACTGCTAATGAGCGAGCAGGCTAACCCTAAGGGTATTCCTGACCAACTCGAAGTTGATGGTGATCCGATGGCCACGCCCGCACATCTAGTAGCTTCGCCTCGACGCGACCTCACCGATTGCCGCCACGTGCCGCGACCGCTCTACTCATCCTTTTCACGGACCTCCCCCCGGTTTTGAGGCCGAAACCGGGAAACCTGGGCCATCCCCCAGTTCTGAGGCCGAAACCGGGAAACCTGTCGTCCGTCACCTGAGTTTTGTGGCCCAAACTCAGAAACCCGTCAGCGCCCAGGTTTTGAGGCCCAAACCTGGAAACCGTCCTCAGCACGAGTTTTGTGGCCCAAACTCAGAAACCGGCCGTACCCAGGTTTTGAGGCCCAAACCTGGAAACCGTCCACTCGGTGGTTTTTTTGTGGCTCAACCACGAAACCGAAGCCGTAGAGGGGATGCACCGCCCGTGCACCGCGTCCACACGCAAGTCTTCACTTGTCGCTATCCCAGGTTGTCAGCCACCACGGCCGATCCTCTGGCCACCAGTCCGTCAGTCCAAGCCTCATGTTTGCCCTTCACCGCTACGGGTCCATCGGCACGACACGTCTCTACTTGACCTTCACCTTGCCTTTGATCACCGTATCCATGCTCAACACATGCACAACACAAGCTAAAGAACATGCGCATCATCCTAGTTGACAATCACTCATCATCTCAAGATCTGACATACCCCCATTTATCCGCAATCTAAAACCTTGTTCGACGCACTGAAAGGCAAATGGGCAAACACCCTAACAACAGTTGTTTGGGGGCACAATATCTCCCACTCCAGAGCTACTGACTTCACTCCATTTCGCTTGCTGTACGGCAAGAAAGCGGTCACCCCAGAAGAGGTAAAGTTGGGTTCCTTCCGGACCGAAATGGCACCAGTGACCCAAGTTCAAAGGCACCTTAAGCTAGACACCATCGAGGAGGTAAGGTTGCAGGCGGCAAACAACCTCGAAAAATATCAGGCCGAAGCAAAGCACCACAGGGACAAAAGCCTAGTTCGGAAGGACATCAAGCCTGGTGACATGGTCACCATTCGGCAGCCAGACAAGCAAGGCAAGCTATAGTCACAATGGCAGGGCCCCTTCATTGTGGCAAGCATGGCAGCACCCGGTGTATTCTGGCTGCTGGATGAGAAGGGTGAAGAATCAACTCACACCTGGAACGCAAGCAACCTGCGTCGCTTTTATCCATAGTTCTTTTTGTTTTTAAATTTTGATGTAAGTTTTCAGTTTCAGTGTTTGCAATTAAATCGGCTGCACTCTTTTTCCTCGCCGGGGAAGCCCTTCATCGGGGTGCGAGGATTTTTTAACGAGGCAGTCGAATGTAACTGCTACATTACGAAAGCATTCACAATTCCCCAAAATTATCGTATAACGAGTAAAAGGACGAAATCAACCAAACATAAGGTCGAGACATTCATCAACTCGATGCGACAAACGAGAATGTCAGCTTAGCAGACGAAAGAAGTCCTTCTTAGCCACCGACAATCACGAAAGCTTGCGGGTAATGCAAGCCGACCCTCCAACAAAACAAGAGGGCAGAACCAAAGCCTGCGGGTAATGCAAACCCTCCAACAAAACGAGAGGGTGGAACGAAAGCCTGCGGGCAATGCAAACCGACCCTCCAACAAGACAAGAGGGAGGAACGAAAGCCCGCGGGCAACGCAAACCGACCCTCCAGCAAAACGAGGGGGTGGTAGCAAAAGTCAGGCTGAGCAACCCCGGCGATGCAGCAGAAAGGGCAGCTAGTAGCCCTCAGGCAGCACAAAGCTTAAGTGCAATCATAATTTTCCACCTACCAAAACCTACCGGCCTCAGCAACCCGCCAACCACCAAGTACAGCCAAAAAAGAACAAATACACAGGCCAGCTACCACAGAGGCAAGGCAATATAAATAGAGGCTAGGGCACGGGCCATCCAAGCAACCAAAGCTACCAAACCCATTCAGGAGTTAATCCCGAGAGGCACACCCAAGCAGGGGAACTGCGAATAGGAAGCATCAGGAACCGTGGTTTCACTTTTATGATTGTGTCATTGGCACAGTAGTTAGATAGTGCCACCAGTTAAATAGCCTTAGGCGAAAGCCTTCCCAAGCGGCAAGGCCGTCTCAAGTCCCAGTCGGAAGAGAAACAAAAGCAAGCAAGCCGCTAGAAGACAATAAGAGCAATATCTCAGATATAGCCGATTAGAATTTCCTCTGTTGCGCCTGTAAAATCGCTTTGATTAACCAAGTTTTCAAGCGAATCGAAAGCACCCTCGCGCGAAAACTAACGCCCCTCAACTAAAAAGTGTGGGGCGGGCGTTTTCCAAATTACGGCCAAGGGGCTCGCAACGAAAGCACCCTCGCGCGAATACTAACGCCCCTCGACTAAAAAGTGTGGGGGCGGGCGTTTTCCAACTTACGGCCGAGGGGCTCACAACGAAAGCACCCTCACGCGAATACTAACGTCCCTCGACTAAAAAGTGAGGGGGCGGGCGTTATCCAACTTACGGCCGAGGGGCTCACAACGAAAGCACCCTCGCGCGAATAAAAACGCCCCTCGACTTAAAAGCGTGGGGGCGGGCGTTTTCCAACTTACGGCCGAGGGGCTCGCAACGAAAGCACCCTCGCGCGAATACTAACGCCCCTCGACTAAAAAGTGTGAGGGCAGGTGTTTTCCAACTTACGGCCGATGGGCTCACAACGAAAGCACCCTCGCGCGAATACTAACGCCCCTCGACTAAAAAGTGTGGGGCGGGCATTTTCCAACTTATGACCGAGAGGCTCGCAACGAAAGCACCCTCGCGCGAATACTGCCGCGCCTCGACTAAAAAGTGTGGGGGCGGGCATTTTCCAACTTACGGTCGAGGGGCTCACAACGAAAGCACCCTCGCGCGAATGCTGCTGCCCCTCGACTAAAAAGTGTGGGGGCGGGCGTTTTCCACCTTACGGCCAAGGGGCTCGCAACGAAAGCACCCTCACGCGAATACTAACGCCCCTCGACTAAAAAGTGTGGGGGCAGGCATTTTCCAACTTACGGCCGAGGGGCTCGCCACGAAAGCACCCTCGCGCGAATGCTACCGCCCCTTGACTAAAAAATGTGGGGGCGGACATTTTCCAACTTACGGCCGAGGGGCTCGCAACGAAAGCACCCTCGCGCGAATACTAACGCCCCTAGACTAAAAAGTGTGGGGGCGAACGTTTTAAAACTTATGACCGAGGAGCTCACAACGAAAGCGCCCTCGCGCGAATGCTGGCGCCCCTTGACTTAAAAGCGCGGGGGCGGGCGTTTCCTAGCTTTCGGCCAAGGAACTCTAGGCGAAAGCGCTCGTGCGCGTTCGCTACCAGCTCTCATCGAGGTAGGATGAGCGTGCGTCTTCCACTCAATCGTCGAATGCCAGCAGCGAATATAGCACCGTGCACGAGTATCTCATCGCCATTGAAGGGGTTTTCAAAAAATAATTTCTAGACTACAACCAGCGAATTTCAGATAGAATTCGAAAACAAGAATAATTGGACGACCATCAGCTCTTTATTCAGCGCATTTCAAGCAGTGAAAACAAACTACGAGGTGAAGAGCAAACTATTTTTGCAACCCCAAGAAAATGCTATACCGGCGCTCATTCGGCGAAAACACGATTTCTTCAGGTTCCTCTTTAACGGATGGGCCATCGTCGAAGGCAGGCCTCGCACGCGAAGCTTCGTGTTTCCTTCGTCTAGCTTCAAGTTCACGCCGGTCGAAACCGTCATAAAATGCACGCAAGTGCTCTTCTGTGCGCTTAAGCTTCTTGATGTGTTTTTTTCAAATAAGACGAAAGCGACACAGTCAGAAACTAGAGCGAAAGCTCCTCCATAAGTCACCACCGACACAAACATCACCGGACCTAATCATTAACGGGCAAATGTCGAGAACATCCGGCGTTCCCGCACCCGCATCCTGTTCAATACAACATTTCCAGCTTAAGTTCACGGGTTACAAAACAGCGGTAGCCCTTACAGATACATTCAACCACCAGAAAAACATGGCCTCTGCATTCATCTACAACATCTTGCGCGTTGTTGCCATCGCGAGAAGCAGCTGCAGCAGAGCTTTTGAGGACTTCCTTGTTCGAACGATGGGGGATCCCTTTGTTGTCCGGTTCAGCCTCGCGCGTCCACCGCTCGGAGATGAAATCCGAAAAGATAGACTTGATACGGGCTTTCTCCTCCTGAGTCTGCGAATAGGCGAAGTTGTCACTCAGTTCAATCACAGCAAAAAGCAATGCCATCAAACAAAAATTGCAAAAAGTACATCCAAAAGCGAGGTCAATATCACCTTGCCGCGTCCCACCGCCGCTTGCATGAGGGACATATCGTTCCCGCCCGCCAGCCAGAACTCGTCGAAAAACTTCTTCCCAAGCACTTTCGCCGCTTCGGGGGTCCGTCAGTATTAGTCCACCTCCTTAACCGGAAGGTCAGAAATATGGGTACAACCGGCATCTACAAGGCTATGACCGATAGCCTTGATCCCAGTAACCGCAGCATAGTCGCGGCCAAGGGCCATGTGCCCTTCTAGCGACTCCATCTCAGAACGAATCCAATCAATGTGGCTATCGACATTGTTCCTGGGCGGGCCCTCCACCTCAACACCAATGCTGCGAAGACATTCACGGAAGCGAAGACTCCTCTCCCTTTTGGCCTACGCGGACCGCAGTTGCGATAGTTCTTCCTTCAAGCTTTCGACCTCCCGTTGACTCGCCTTCCGGGAAGTCTGCTCATTCTCGGCTCTCTTCGTCTGCGCCTCTAGATCAGCAGCGAGACTCTTGAGTTGATCATCTTTATCCTGCCGATTTCGCTCAAGCTTGCGAATATAAAGTTTGCCCTAGCGACTTTGGCTTCGAGCGATGACAGTAGCCTACGAAGCAAGGTACAAAATGAACAGGTGCTACATCAACGCGAACCCAAAAAGGATAATAATATGCAAAAAGACCACAATAGACCTGAGCGCTTACACTGGCCAGGTGGAAGGAGAGAGCATCGTTAAGCTTCCCGCTGCTGACTTTCAGGAGATCCCTTTCAATCTCCGGAGCGACGAATGCCTTCTGCGAAAACTCAACAAACTTTGTGGCCTCATCGTCGTCGCCAGGCAGAACCCTAGCTCGGCGATAGTCTATGCGGCAGGCGAGCTGAGCGTCTGAGGCTGCACCCAAAGAACGAGCAATGCGATAAGATTCTTCCCTCGCATCGTCTGTCTCGCTCGACGAGCTCAACCCAGTATAAAATCAGGGACTCTCGTAGTCCGACGGAGCTGCATCAAGAATCAACCGTCCATGACCGAGGAGTTGCCCATCCACCATCTCCTGCGTCAAGCGAATACATCCACCCAAAAAGCGAGACTTACCCTTGTCAACGGCAGCGGGAGCGGGCATCCTCGAGGAGCCGGCCCCTCTCTCCCCAGCGACTTCCCTATCGTCGGGCGCCCGAGTCACAGTCTCAAAACGTTGAGTCTTCTGTTTTTTCGGTTGATGATCAGCCGGCTCAGACGGACACGACGCCTTCCACGAGCCTGGTTTGGCAAATGTAGGGAGGTCGGCGATAGAAGCGTCATCATCAAAAGCCGAGTGCGAAAGTTGCACGTTCGACTTTTTCAGGGCCATATGCATAGCCCGTGACGCGCTCTGCGAATTTGAAAAAAGCAGGGTGAGCCTAGAGCGAAAAGCCAAAAACAAAACGAACCACAAAAAGCACGAAAGTAATGCGAAAGCCGATTAACGGCATCACATGCGAAAACTGACCGCTCTAGGTTGATTGAAAGGATTAGTGTCAGGAACGGAATCCAGCGAGACCCCCTGGCTTTCTCGCAAGGGCTTAGCAACCAAGCGCCCTATGCGAATGTCGCCAACTTCGGAAGCCTTGCGCCTAGTTATCACTCCTCTACGGCCTCGTGGGCGTGCATGGCCTTTCCCTTTTGCTCTTGAAACCTCTTCCTCCTCCTTGCTTTCGTCTAGCAATGGTCTTTCACAATATTTGACCCCCATAGTGTCAAACGCATGATTTAAGCGGCGGCTTCGACCAAGGTTGCCGAGCTGAAATTCGCTTTCCTTACGGAGATACGGTCCACAGATCTTCTTCGCTTCACTTTTGATGTGCTTCACATAAGACGGATCATCAGCAAAGTTGCTAGACCTCTCAAGCAACAACTTGGGTCCTCGATAGTCGTCTCGATCAGCGAAACCTTCGAAAGAAGTCTCGCTGCAGAGCGGGTTCATCCCAATCGCCATCCACTCCTCAACAAGGTCCCGGCTTATTTGAAACCGAGCGGTAAAGCGCTAATGTGTCTCCACAGAGAATGCTCTCCTCATCGTTCAGCGCAACGGGCAGAAGGCGCTTGGTAGGGTATTTCTCCAAAACAAAGACAAGTGGAGAAGCCTTTTTCTCTCCCTTGCCCAACTCAGCGGCAACCGTATCGTCGGAGCAAACTCGGTAATAGAACCAAAAGCGAGTCCAGTCCGACCATTTATTCCGATAGGTAAGCGAAATAGAAACGCTACCTCGTGTCTTCCGTGGAACGAAGTTAACGCAACCAATCTCGCTGGGCAGCTTGCTTCCCAAAAAAGGATCGTTTACTTTCGTCGCCCGCCGATGAATATCGTAGAATCGCACGAAAATGTCAGCGCGAGGCGTGCAACCCAGCATCTTCATAGCCATCGTGAAAACACCGAGTCTGACGAATGCATTCGTGGTCAACTGATGCAGCTGGAGCCCAAACCCAGAAAGTACATCTGCAACAAATCCTTCGAGCGGGAAGTCCAGTCCCACAGCAAAGTAATCGCGAAACACAATAGCTTCATATGGCCGCGGAATGGGAACTTCTTCATCTCCTAGAACGCGGCAGTTACCAAGGTGATCCCTTCGCAAAGGACCATCCTCGATCGAGGCATGCAGCACGACAGACAACATTCGCGAAGCACCAAGATAAAACGAGCAGTCGGTAGGCACCGAAACCAAACCCGAGTCTCCGTCGTCTGACAAACTGCCACTGTGGTCTGGAACCCGCGGAGCCTCCCCAGATCCAATAGATACGTCAGCACTACGTTCGCGACGCGAGGACCCTGAAGCACCACTGCTTTCGCTAGATGAGCTGGAAGTCAATGCGGAAGTGGAAGACTGCGGATACATGGGTGTATGCCGGGTCTCTGAGTGATGAGTGATTGTCAACTAGGATGATGCGCATGTTCTTTGGCTTGTGTTGTGCAGGTGTCGAGCACGGATACAGTGATCGACGGCGAGGTGAAGGTCAAGTTGAGACGTGCCTTGCCGATGGACCGGGTGTGGTGAAGGATGGGCGTGCCGTGCGGCGGACGTGCCATGCCGAGGTACCGAGCGGTGAAGGGCGGACGTGAGGCTTGGACTGAGGGACCAGAGGCCCGAGGATCAGCTGTGGTGGCTGGCAGCCTGTGATGATGACAAGTGAAGAAGTGCGGTCATGTGTTGCCTGAGTCGTGGACTCAGGGACACGTGTCGGTGGACAGGGTGCACGGGCGGTGCATCCCCTCTACGACGTCGGTTTGGTGGTAGAGCCAGAGAAAAACCATCGGATCGACGGTTTCCAGGTTTGGGCCTCAAAACCTGGGCGTGGACGGTTTCGAGTTTGGCCACAAAACTCGGGCTTAGGGTTTCCGAGTTTGGCCACAAAACTCGGGCTGAGGACGGTTTCCAGGTTTGGGCCTCAAAACCTGGGCGCTGAGGGTTTGCTGAGTTTGGCCTCAAAACTCAGAGGCTGATGGGCTGGTTTCCCGGTTTGGGCCTCAAAACCGGGGGTTGACTGGAAAAGGCTGGTTTCCCGGTTTGGGCCACAAAACCGGGGGTGCAGAGCGAGGGCGGCACGTGGCGGCGATCCGGAGGTTGCGTCGAGGCAACGCTTCGAATTGTGCGGGCGTGGCCGTCAGATACACCTACCACCGAGTTGGTCCAGAATAACCCTAGGGTTTAGCTGGTTCGCTCTGTAATTAGAATAGAGAGGGGTAGAGTAGGGAATAGACTTAGGCTAGTAGTAGGATAAGTAGTCGGGAGACTCCCTCCTCCCACGTATCTCAGTCATTTTGCTCTTTCGCACTTAGGGTTTCCTGCTCTCCCATCCCCTGCTGTAGCTAGCTGAGATCCGCAGAGAGACTTGCCTCTGTGTACTGTTGATTCTGAGGAAGTGAGGTCGTATCCTCACTGTTGTAGCGTGTGGTAGCCACAAGGTTGCAATTCGTGGTTGTGATTCGTGTTTTGTTCGTGTTCTTCGCAGAATCCTTTTCTCCACGTTTTTCCCATCACTTGATCTCTTTGCTCGGTTCATCTTTTGCAAATCCGTTTGAACCAAGTTGTTCTAGGTCGTGAGGCACTTCTTTCCACCAAAGGAACTTACCTCTAACCTCACGGTCTAGGAGATCGATCGATTTCGGTTTCGGGTCAAGCTTTTCTCCTTTCCCCTGAATTTCTTCGATTCATCGATTTGGAAGATAGGTTCGAGCCATGATCTCTTAGAGATAGCTCACTATTCTCCTTGTGACTCCTCTCACCAAGTTTTATCCCTAGAGGATTCGTTTTGGGTGAGATCGAGTTGAATCGGTGGACGAACAGCAGGATTTCGGGGTGACCGAACGCTGGGTCGTGCTGACCGGACGCACCAGACCAGAGTCCGGTCATTGAGCTCCCAGCGCGTTTTCTCTGTGACTTGACCGGACGCTGGGACTCGAGAGTGACCGGACGCACCCCTGGTACTGTTCACTGTTTTGTCTCTTTCTGACCGGACGCTCTGCTTGTGACCGGACGCACTGCTTCACATAGTCCGGTCCAATACAGTAAGGGTCCAAAATCATTTTGGCTTGACCGGACGCGTCCGGTGGTGCCTGATCGGACGCAGGCAGAGTCTGGTCAAAGCTGTTCTGCACGTTTTCGTCCGCGGTTTGTTCGACCGACTTCCGATTTGAGATCCGCTTGTTGCGTTGGATTCCTGACTTCGTGCTCTTCAGAAATCGGACTTCTCGCTTTACAAAATAGCCTGAATCCCCCTCGCGTTGCTCGGGGGAGGTTGAGGTTACCCAAAACCCATCCTGTCACTAGTTGACTTGCGTGAACTTGGGTGAGGAAGTTTTTGTGGTGCCTCGCTGTGATCCTAGGGATCATCCACCCTCTTGCAAGGGTCGTGGGCATCATGTTTTCGGCAGTAGCTCTTGGGGGTTGATTTTGGGACATTTGGCCAAAGTTTCGAGAGAAATTTTATTGGCTCCCATTCACCCCCCCCCCCTCTGGTCGCCTTGCTTTTGCATTCTCGGTCCTTCAATTGGTATCGGAGCGGGTTAAGGATCTTCCACCTTAGCTGGTTCCAGATCCACAGAAGGCAACATGGATCGCGGCGTGGGCAAACCGCCGTTCTTTGATGGGACGAACTATGCGTATTGGAAGATACGCATGTCGGCCTATCTCCAGAGCATGGGCTCTTCTATTTGGGAGATTTGCAACAGGGCCGATTACGTTGTCCTGACTGCTCGTGTCTCTCAGCTTCAGATAGATGAGCACGAGGCCAATAGCCGGGCGCGTAATGCCTTGTTCTCCTATTTGAGCATGTCGGAGTTTGATCGCGTTTCTCACCTCCCCACGGCTCGTGAGATTTGGGACACCCTCATGCGCTTTCATGAGGGCACCTCTCAAGTCAAATCCCGTCTCTACGAGTCGCACAAGCGGGAGTATGAGAACTTTCGACATATGCCTGGCGAGAGCATAGAAAGCTTATTCGCTCGTTTTCAGGTGATTGTCAACAAGATGCGAGCTAACAAGGAGCTGTTGCCTTTCGACGATCATGAGAGAGCTTTAAAGCTTTTGCATACTCTCAATCGATCGGTGTGGGACTCAAAGGTCCAGGCGATCATCGAATCGTCTAACTATGAGACTCTCACTTGTGATGAGCTCTTTAGTAAGCTCAAGTCAAGTGAGATTGACGCCATGTCGAGGGCTTCTTATGCGAATCCTTCTGGCCCAACTATGGCTTTGGTTTCTGCCTCTTCTGCTAACCCCTCTGCTGGCTTTGCACTTTCTTCACTCTTTTCTATCACAGAAGACCAGCTTGAGTCGTTGGGGGATGACGAGTTGGCAATGCTCGCCAACCGGTTCACGCGGTTCCACAACAACCGCATGAACCGTCACCGCGGTGGAGGACGCTCAGGATGCTATGAGTGCGGCGACCCCGACCACTTCATCGCCAACTGCCCCAAGAAGAACAAGCATTCGGGGAAGGGCGATCATGGGCACAAGTACAACTCCGGCAAGCGCAAGGAGAAGTACGTCCCCGCGAGGCACAAGCGGAGGGGCGGCTTCGTCAAGGAGTACATCAAGAAGAAGTACTTGGAGAAGGCCCAGGCTGAGCAGCGCGCGTTCTTCGCCACGCTCAGCGACGTCAACGGCTCGGATGACGACTCCACTTGCTCAAGCGATGATTAGTCCGAGAAGAAGAAGAGAATCGAGGACAAGCTGAACGGTATCTGCTTCTTCGCTGACGACGACGGCTTCTGCACCATGGCGCTTGGTGATGAGGTCGACGGCAAGCTGGAGCACACCCCTCGGAACAACGACGACGACGACGACGACTCCCAGGTATCTCTCACCCACGACGAGCTTTCTGCTGAGGTCGAGAAACTTACTGCCGCGCTCCTTAGTCAGGACAAGTTGCTTAGGCGTGCTGCTAGAGAGCGCAAGGAGTTTAGGCAGAAGTGGGAGGACACGGTGAGAGAGCTTGAGTTTGCCAAGTCCACCGTGGTCGTGTCGGAGGAGGTTGAGTGTGAGATGTGCACCACGCACATGACTGACCTTCTCACCTTGAGAGGTAAGTATGCTGCGTTGGTAGGAGAGGTGTATGAGCTGAAGGCTAGACCTTCTCTGTTAGGTGCGTGCAAGACTTGTCCTGTCTTGCAATCTGAGTTGGCAGAGAAGAATGCCAAGATTGTGTCTCTTGAGGAGGCCAACTCAGGTAGCACTAGTGTGGCTAGGTGTGCTTTGTGTGAGGGTTTGGAGATGGAGATTGCGAATGTCAAGCATGGCAAGATGCAAACCGAGGAGGAAAACACATACCTTCGGACCATCTTGTCATGGGTCTCTTGTAGTGAGCCGCAGCTCGGGATGATGATCTCCCAATTTAAGCGAGCTGCTGGAGGTTCTGGTGTAGGTCTTGCTCAGGGTGTTGATCTTTCTGCTTTTGGGAAGATTGGAGAGTCGAGTGGTCTGAATCCTAGTGAGAAGCCCAACTCCACCACTACTCCCAAACTGACCAAGCTTCCATCCAAAGAGCCGGTCAAGCCTATCACCAAGGATGGGGTGTTTGAGGAACCTCCGAGAGCTCCACCCAAGAGAGGATCCCAAACCCAACCACCTAAAGAACAAGCTAGACACAATGCCACCTATCCAGGAGGAGTTGCCACAGAAGGGCAAAGTGATCCACACCCACAGCCATGAGTACCAACAACCCCCTTTGCGTGCGGTGAGGTACCATTGTGATTTCTGTGGGAGAGATGGTCACTTGAGCGAGTTCTGCTTTAGGCGCAAGAGAGAGGCGCGCCGTGCTAGGGAGATGAACAACCCAGACATGTACCATCCCTTTCATGATGTACATGCGCCGAATGTTCAGAAGAGTGCTCCGAGGAGAGCAGCTAGGCCCAGAGGTCCAGAACCTCAAGTTCCCAGGTCTAGGCAGCAGAGAGCTCCGAGGAGAGTCGCTAGGCCTAGAGGCACAGTGCCTCAAGTTGCTAGGCCTAGGCCTCGTAGAGAGCGTGCCCGGCGGGAGCCTGCAGTTGTAGGCTATGGACCCCGTGGCGGAGGCTTTGTAGTTGAGCGTTTTCCCCCACCGCGTTTTGAGTATCGCGATGGACGCTCCTTCCTTAGCGGACCACGTTTTCCTCTACGTGGTGATCGCTCCTCTCGTAGACGTGCTAGGAATGGTTTTTTTGCTAACCGTTCTTTTGAGCAGCCGGCCCAACACTGGTATTCTGGTGATCGCTCCTCTCGTAGACGTGCTAGGAATGGTTTTTCTGCTAACCGTTCTTTTGAGCAGCCGGCCCAACACTGGTATTCTTCCTACTTCACTAACCCCAGTGTTGGACTGTATGCTCACCCTATGTCTTTTTATTGATGTAGGTAAAACGGTTGGAGGACATTTGGTTGGTGGATTCCGGTTGCTCGAGGCACATGACCGGAAACGCCAAGTGGTTCTCCAGCCTTAGCCCTGTTGCCGAAAAGGAGTACATAACCTTCGGCGACAATAGCAAAGGTAAGGTATTGTCTTGCGGGTCGGTGCGAGTTAATGAGCACTTTGTGTTGCGCGATGTTGCTCTTGTGTCAAACTTGCATTTTAACCTTCTTTCTGTTTCGCAACTCTTTGACGACGACTATGAGAGTCGTTTTAAACCGAATCTCAGTCGTATTTTGGATCCTCAGGGCAATCTTGTGTGTTTGATTTCGCCCTTTGGAAAAGTCTTTCGTGCGAATTTCTCGGAGTCTTTTGGCACTTCTCGTTGTCTTGTGGCTGGACCTTCCTCCTCTGATCTTTGGAAGTGGCATAGGAGACTTGTGAAAGGACCGTGACGCCTAAGAGAGGGGGGGTGAATTAGGCAACTTAAAACTTCTACTCTAAACTATGGCCTCTAATTTCCACCTAAGCAAAACCTATGCAAGAAAGTAAACTATCTAAAGTGCAACTAAGGTTTTGCTAAGTGTGTTTGCTATCTCTACCGCAAAAGGAGTTATGCTACCTAGTTTCCAAATCTATCAACTAGCATATCAAGCTATGAAAGGTAAAACACATGAACTAGATAGCAATGTAAATGCGGAAGCTAAAGAGTGTGATAGAGATGCAAACTCCCGTCGACGACTCCGGTATTTTTACCGAGGTATCGAGAAGCGCGCAAGCTTCCCCCTAGTCCTCGTTGGAGCCCCTCGCAAGGAATCCCTCGCAAGGGCCAAGCTCCCGGTCGGGTAACTCCGTGGATAGCTCCGGTTCTTCCCCACGCGCAAGTGGGTCTCCGGTTAAGCCACTCGTGGCAAAGCCTCTCCCGGATGCTCCCCGCCGTCTTCACTATCAAGCTTCCGGCCGAAGCGCCACGGGCCTTGTTCCCTTCGGTACACGGAGGCGGCCACACCACAAACGCGGTTGGTGTGATCTCGCAAGACTTACAAGCCCCACCGATGTACAATCACGGTGCGCGCAAGCAGCGGTAGATAAGAGGTTTTCAAACCTCACTAAACACTAGGCCTAACACCTAGAGCAAGCGCAAAGCGGTGGTCTAACTAGCCTAAGCACTTCGCAAAAGCACCTACACTAATCACCTAGTATATTCACTAAGCACTTTGGTGGCTAGAGCGACTAAATATGTGTCTATGCACTATGATCACTTCCTTGAGCTCCAACCATTGTGTTTTGGCCGGCCATGGGGGTATATATAGAGCCCCAAGCAAATAGAGCCGTTGGAGAAGAAGATGGGCTTCACTGCGAGGCATCGAACGCTCCGGTCGAGACCATCGGACGCGTCTGATGCTCCTTCAACGGCTAGATGCTGACCTAGCACTGTGCTACAACGGCTAGCCAGCGTCCGATGTGGTACCATCGGACGCGTCCGATGCCGCCAGAGCCTTTCTGGAACCTTTCTGTACAGGCATCGGACGCAGGGTACTGTAGCGTCCGATGTTGCATCGGTGCGTCCGATGACGCATCGGAGCGTCCGATGCCTTCTATCTTCAGCGTCCGATGCTCCTGTTGGCGCTGTCACGAGCTAGGGTTTACCACCGGACGCGTCCGATGCTTTTGAGCAGCGTCCGATGCAGAGCGTCCGATGCACCTTTTGCTTCGTTTCTTCGCGATTTCTTGCGCCGTCTTGGTTCCGTTCTTGTGCCTTGGACTTTGCTTGATCTTGAGGGTCTTCTATTGGTCTTCTAATGTCTTGCTTGAGGTGTTGATCGTCAGATCACACCGTTGCCTTAGTCCAAGTCACATTTGCACCCTATTGAACTACAAAACAAACACTTGCAAACACATTAGTCCAATTTGGTTATGTTGTTCATCAAACACCAAAATTCAAAGTTAAATGGGCCGAGGTCCATTTTCCTTACAATCTCCCCCTTTTTGGTGATTGATGACAACACAACCAAAGCAAGCAAATAATAGATACAAAATTTAAAAATGCAATCTACTTGCTAGGATGCAATGCAAAGGCAAGATCATATGATGCTAAAAGATATCAAAATGAAACAACACTATTATAATTTATCTTGCCCTTGCCATTAAGTCCCTTTGTGGTATTATGGATTTAAATCTCCCACTAACTCCATAATCCACTTCCTCCCTTTTCTTGGACCATCCAAAGATATAACCAAAAAAAAAATTAAATTTTGGTTTTGGTTATTTTATTTGTTTTGGTTTGCTTTGGTCCCTCAAATTCTCCCCCTTTGGAATCAAACACCGAAAAGGAAGACATTAGTGGCACAAGGGAGGGTCAAATTTTGTGATCCTTTTTATGGAGAGTGGAATAGATCACAAAACTTGGCTCTCACATGATATAAACTAAACTCCCCCTAAGAATATGCATACATGTGATATATGGCAAAGCATATGCATAACCGGCAAATTAATGCACAAAGGAGTTTAATCTATATAATGCATGGAGAAAGCATAATAAAATCAATTGAAATGAACATGATGATATCGGTTAGGAATACCACATGTAGATGCCAATTGGATTATCACAACACACGATGCTTGTCTCCAGGGACTCCATTTTCCTTGCAATGAGACTACTACACACATGATAAACTTGAAAGTAGTGTTAGTCTCAAAGCTTCCAAATTGTAGAGTAAACTCCCCCTAAAAGTGTGCATACAAGTTTGAAATACTTGTAGGAGACATGCACATTGACTTGTAAGGTCAAACTACCATTTTACAAGTTGATATCATAAGACATGTGACATCAATTGAAGATGGTAATCGGGGTAGTTTATCTACTATTTGGACTTTGGCACATATAATATAAAGCAATTAAGAGAAGCTATGTGCTGTGCTCCTAAACAAATTAAACCATGTAGGTTTGCTCCAAAGATGAGAGTGATACCGAGCAAAACTACCATATGATAATCCTAGTGAATGCATGACAAAGGATTTAAATATGCAAATGCAAACCTAGGCAATGGAAAGGAACTAGATGCAAAAAGTAATTGCAAGACATTATACCATTGAAAAATGATTGCAAGACTTTAAATCTAGTTACCTAATCATGGGAAGGGGAACTTGGGTCCATAGTAGCCACTTACATACTTGGCAATGACATGATCCAATGTGATGCACCCCATGATATGCACCCAAACTTTGCCAAGTCTCCAAATTCCCCGAAGTCCAGTTGACTACTCACTTCCCTCTCGGGACCCAAACTTTTTTGGTGCTCTTCATGGTAGAGATTATGTCCTTTGGCACCCAAATGCGTTTGGCCCCATTGTTGGCTTGCTTGTTCACCTTGATGGCCACCACCTTGTCATTTTTCTTCTTCTTCAAGAGATAAGGTGTGGAGGCCTTCTTGTTCACCTTGTTGGTGTAGGTGTTGGAGAGCTTGCTTGTTTGCTTTTTGTTTTTCTCTTTCTTCTTTTCTCCCCCATGCTTCACCTTGCACTCATAGGACTTGTGGCCTTCCTTGTGGCAAAGGTAACAAACCACGGTTTGCTCCTCATCAAGCTTCTTCACTCCCTTGACGGTGTTATCTTGATGAGTTCGGGTTTGCTTCCCCTTGCTTTTTGCTTGGGTCAAGTCCTTGGTGAGGCGGGCCACTTCTTGCTTTAGTAGCTCATTCTCCATTGCAACTTCTTGTGTACATGTTTCTACAATGACATTCTCAACACAAGCTTGTTTGCACATGGGTGAGTCTAAATCAAGTAAATCAATGCAAGAAGTAGAGGCATCCTTTTTAGGCATATCAAATATTGATTTTTCAATTTTAGGTGCCTCTATGGGGTTTGCTCCGATGGTTTCAAGATTAGCAACTTTGTCAGTTAGCTCATCACAATGTTTGCACATAATTTCCATTTTGGCAAGCAAACTTTTGTAAGCATCTTGTGTGCTAGCTAACTTTGCTTTTAGTTTTTCATTTTTCTTAGCAAGTTGCTCATCATTACTTGTGCAATCACATGTGCTTGTACTAGCCTCAAGTTTCTCAATTTTGTTAGATAGCTCAACATTAAAATTTGAAAAGATTTCATATTGTTCAAGCATAGCATTGTAGGCTTGTTGAGAGCTATCTAATTTTTCTTTTAAATCATTAATTTTCTTTTGTTGACTAGTACAAGCTTTAGCATATTTAAGATTATCTTGCACAAGTTCATTATAAGAAGGAAGCTCATCATCACTATCACTATCACTATCACTAGAGATAGGACTAGAATTACCTCGTGCCATAAGGCACATACGCTAGGAGCTTGATGATGAGTGCTTGCGGCCATGCCTCTTGTGATGAGCTTCATCATCGCTTGATGAATCATCCCATGTCTTGATGGTGGTGAGAGCTTTGGCCTTGCATCCCTTCTTTTTCTTGTCATTGGGTGAGGGCTTTTGTTTTGGACAATCTTCTTGCCACATCCATAGCATCCCTTTTTCCTTTGCTCTCTTCTTTGATTGGTGAAGAGGCAATCTTCTATTGTGATGGGCACACCCTTGACATTGAGCTTGCGGATCATCCTCTTCACTCCCTTCATGAGCTTGATTGTTTCTTCTTCATCTAAGAAGGAGTCGGATGAGGTGGAGGCTTGATCATCATCACTTGATTCTTCATCTTCATCATCCTCTTCTTCACTTGAGGAGCTTGAGCTTGTTTCGACTTGCTTCTTGCTCTTCATCTTTTTGTGCTCACATGAGAGAGCGGTGTCTTTGCTTGATGAAGTAGCTTCTTCTTGACCCATCTTACGTGACATTTCAAATGCCACCAATTTGCCAATGACAATGGTCGGGGTCATGGTGCTCAAGTCCTCCATGTTGTGGAGGATGGTGATGATGGTTGCGTACTTGTTCTTTGGAAGCACGGAGATGATCTTCCTCACAATATCCGCATCACCTAGCTTTGTGATTCCTATAGAGTTGAGCTCATTGATAATTAGATTCAAACGCGAATACATATCACGAACAAGCTCATTATTATTCATTTTAAAGGAATCATAACATGATTTAGCTAGATGATATTTTTGCTCTCTAACATTACTTGTACCATCATGGAGCTCATGGAGTTTTAACCAAATTTCATGAGATGTTTTCAAAGTAAATACTTGGTTAAACACATCCATGCTAAAAGATTCAAACAAGCAATTTTTGGCTCTAGCATTTAGATGAATTTCCTTTTCATCACACGCGGTAGGCTTCTCGGGATTCTTAAGGGGTTTCATCCCGTCGCGAGTGACTCTCCAAACACCTAGATCAACGGCTTCTAAAAAGCAAGCCATTCTAGCACTATAGTAAGGGAAGTTTGTGCCGTCAAAGTGCGGAGGCCTAGAGGTATCCATCCCAACCACTCTTAGGGGCGTCGGCTCGAATGCGGTGAAGCCAAGAGTCCACAAATGAGCCAACCGGCTCCGATACCATTTGAAAGGACCGTGACGCCTAAGAGGGGGGGTGAATTAGGCAACTTAAAACTTCTACTCTAAACTATGGCCTCTAATTTCCACCTAAGCAAAACCTATGCAAGAAAGTAAACTATCTAAAGTGCAACTAAGGTTTTGCTAAATGTGTTTGCTATCTCTACCGCAAAAGGAGTTATGCTACCTAGTTTCCAAATCTATCAACTAGCATATCAAGCTATGAAAGGTAAAACACATGAACTAGATAGCAATGTAAATGCGGAAGCTAAAGAGTGTGATAGAGATGCAAACTCCCGTCGACGACTCCGGTATTTTTACCGAGGTATCGAGAAGCGCGCAAGCTTCCCCCTAGTCCTCGTTGGAGCTCCTCGCAAGGAATCCCTCGCAAGGGCCAAGCTCCCGGTCGGGTAACTCCGTGGATAGCTCCGGTTCTTCCCCACGCGCAAGTGGGTCTCCGGTTAAGCCACTCGTGGCAAAGCCTCTCCCGGATGCTCCCCGCCGTCTTCACTATCAAGCTTCCGGCCGAAGCGCCACGGGCCTTGTTCCCTTCGGTACACGGAGGCGGCCACACCACAAACACGGTTGGTGTGATCGCGCAAGACTTACAAGCCCCACCGATGTACAATCACGGTGCGCGCAAGCACCGGTAGATAAGAGGTTTTCAAACCTCACTAAACACTAGGCCTAACACCTAGAGCAAGCGCAAAGCGGTGGTCTAACTAGCCTAAGCACTTCGCAAAGCACCTACACTAATCACCTAGTATATTCACTAAGCACTTTGGTGGCTAGAGCGACTAAATATGTGTCTATGCACTATGATCACTTCCTTGAGCTCCAACCATCGTGTTTTGGCCGGCCATGGGGGTATATATAGAGCCCTAAGCAAATAGAGCCGTTGGAGAAGAAGATGGGCTTCACTGCAAGGCATCGGACGCTCCGGTCGAGACCATCGGACGCGTCCGATGCTCCTTCAATGGCTAGATGCCTACCTGGCACTGTGCTGCAACGGCTAGCCAGCGTCCGATGTGGTACCATCGGACGCGTCCGATGCCGCCAGAGCCTTTCTGGAACCTTTCTGTGCAGGCATCGGACGCAGGGTACTGTAGCATCCGATGTTGCATCGGTGCGTCCGATGACGCATCGGAGCGTCCGATGCCTTCTATCTTCAGCGTTCGATGCTCCTGTTGGCGCTGTCACGAGCTAGGGTTTACCACCGGACGCGTCCGATGCTTTTGAGCAGCGTCCGATGCAGAGCGTCCGATGCACCTTTTGCTTCGTTTCTTTGCGATTTCTTGTGCCGTCTTGGTTCCGTTCTTGTGCCTTGGACTTTGCTTGATCTTGAGGGTCTTCTATTGGTCTTCTAATGTCTTGCTTGAGGTGTTGATCGTCGGATCACACCGTTGCCTTAGTTCAAGTCACATTTGCACCCTATTGAACTACAAAACAAACACTTGCAAACACATTAGTCCAATTTGGTTATGTTGTTCATCAAACACCAAAATTCAAAGTTAAATGGGTCGAGGTCCATTTTCCTTACAACTTGGACATTTGAGCTTCGACTTGCTTGCAAGGCTTAGTTCACTTGGCCTAATCCGAGGATTGCCCAAGTTGCATATGAAGAAGGATCTTGTTTGCCACTCTTGTAGACACGGGAAGATGGTTGCCGCTCCCCACCATCCAGTGACTCAGGTTATGACCAAGCGCCCTGGAGAGCTTTTGCACATGGACCTTGTTGGTCCGGCTCGGGTGAGCTCGGTTGGGGGGAAGTGGTATGTGCTTGTTGTTGTTGATGACTTTTCGAGATATTCGTGGGTCTTCTTTTTAGCTGAGAAGACCGAGACTTTCTCTTTTGCTCGCAATCTGATTTTACGTCTTCAGAATGAGTTCCCTTTGAACTCGATGCGAGCAATTCGGAGTGATAATGGTTCCGAATTTAAAAATTCAAATTTTGAGAAGTTTTGTAACTCTTTGGGCTTAGAGCATCAGTTTTCTTCTCCCTACACACCGCCACAAAATGGTGTTGTAGAGAGGAAGAATCGGACCCTTGTAGAGATGGCCAGGACGATGCTCGATGAGCATAGGACTCCTAGGCGATATTGGGCCGAAGCTATGAGCACTGCATGCTACATTTCCAATCGCATTTTTCTCCGAGCTTTCTTGAAAAAGACTTCTTATGAGTTGCGTTTTGGAAAACTGCCCAAGGTGAGTTATTTTCGAGTTTTTGGTTGCCATTGTTTTATACTCAAAAAGGGCAACTTGGACAAGTTTGAGTCTCGTTCTTCTGACGGTGTGTTTTTGGGTTATGGCACTCACACTCGAGCTTATCGTGTACTTAACCTTGACACTAACCGAGTCATGGAGACATCCGATGTCACCTTCGATGAGACCATGGTTTGTCCTTCTTCTCGCTTTGAGCGTGCAGGTGACCATGAGGTTGGCGAGCCTCTTTTTGATGATGATGAAGAAGGTGCTGAAGGGATAGATGACCCAACACCTCCTCCACCTGCAGTGCCGCAAAGAGCGGCTTCTACGACGACTCACGGCCCCGACACCTCTTCTTCCTAGGGGTCGTGGGATCCGCCACCCCGAGCGGTACCATTTTACCCGGGGAGGCACCAGCTGCTGTTGAGGGGGAGGCTACTTCAGCTCGTGAGGCGCCACGACACATCCAGCGCCAGCACCCGCCTCAGCAGATGATCGGCAACATCGACGAACGAGTCACTCGGTCCAGGTCACAGCAAATCTCGCACTTCGCTCATTCTGCTTTTGTTGCTAATTTTGAGCCCCGAGATGTTGGACACGCTTTGACGGATCCGGATTGGGTTAATGCCATGCATGAGGAGTTAGAAAACTTTGAGCGAAATCGGGTTTGGGTTCTAGTTCCACCTCCTCCTGAGTGTAAGCCTATTGGGACAAAATGGGTTTTCAAAAACAAGCAAGGAGAGGATGGCCTCGTTGTTAGAAACAAGGCTAGGCTTGTAGCGAAGGGTTACAGTCAGAAGGAGGGGATAGACTATGAGGAGACGTTTGCTCCTGTAGCTCGTTTGGAGGCTATTAGGATACTCTTGGCTTTTGCTGCATCCCAAGGTTTTAAACTCTTTCAAATGGATGTCAAGAGTGCCTTCTTAAACGGCTACATAGAAGAGGAAGTGTATGTTGAGCAACCCCCCGGTTTTGAAAATCCCAAGTCTCCAAACCATGTTTTTAAACTTCACAAAGCTTTATATGGTTTGAAACAAGCCCCTAGAGCCTGGTATGATAGGTTGAAAACCTTTTTGCTTGCTAAGGGTTTTAAAATGGGATGTGTAGATAAAACACTCTTTCTCCTCAAGCAAGGGAAAGACACTCTCTTGGTCCAAATTTACGTGGATGATATCATTTTCGGTGGTTCTTCTCACGCTTTGGTTGCCAAGTTTGCAGATACTATGAGCAGGGAGTTCGAGATGAGCATGATGGGCGAGCTGACATTCTTTCTCGGGTTGCAAATTAAGCAATCCCGAGAGGGGACGTTTGTGCACCAGGGCAAGTACACCAAGGACTTGCTGAAGCGGTTCGATATGGGTAAGGCCAAGCCTCTTCCAACACCCATGTCGACGACGACTGCCCTAGATGCGGATGTGGATGGAGAAGCAGTGGACCAGAAGGAGTACCGCAGCATGATTGGGTCGCTCCTCTACCTGACGGCGACACGCCCGGACATCCAGTTCGCGGTGTGTCTGTGTGCGCACTTTCAGGCGTCGCCGCGCACCTCTCACCGTTAGGCGGTGAAGCGGATTTTCAGGTACCTTCGTTTCACGCCTGAGTTCGGGATTTGGTATTCTGCTTCCTCCACCCTCTCCCTTTGCGGTTATTCGGATGTCGATTTTGCTGGTTGCCGTATTGAGCGCAAGTCCACTTCTGGGACTTGCCAATTTATTGGTTCTTCTCTTGTTTCGTGGTCTTCTCGCAAGCAGTCTAGTGTCGCTCAGTCCACTACAGAGGCTGAATATGTTGCTGCGGCTAGCTGCTGTTCCCAGTTGCTTTGGATGATGGCCACTTTGCGTGATTTTGGTCTGAGCTTTTCTCGCGTGCCTTTGCTTTGTGACAGCACGAGTGCCATTAGCGTTGCTAAGAACCTCGTGCTTCACTCGAAGACCAAACACATTGATGTGCGCTTTCATTTTCTGCGAGACCACCAGGAGAAGGGTGATATCGACCTTCGCCATGTCGATACTCATCATCAACTGGCCGATATTTTCACCAAGCCTTTAGACGAATCAACCTTTAATCGGTTGAGGGGTGAGCTTGGTGTGTGTTTCCCCTTTTAGATGGGGGAAACATTTTGGATCTTGTATATTTGACTGACTCTTTTGTCTTTCTTTTCTTTTTGCATTTCAGCATACGCATTTACATTCTGAGCTTCATGTGTATAATCACTAGAATGTAACTATGCTCTATGTAGTATGCTCCGATGCTTATGTTGATGCTTGTAGCTTATGCTCTCTCTGATCACTAGTACATGTTGTGAGCTGAGCTATTTTGAGATGGTGAATTTACTTAAAAACTTACAATCTGAAAATGTTCACCATTGAGATATGCAACTAGCATGTGTAGGATATGTTGAGTTCACTCGTGCTTTTTTATATATGCTCGGTTGCTATGTCTCTAGTTATGAGCCATTCACTTGCTTGGTCTGTTCATATCATGTTTAAAATTTGAACCAAGTTTTAGTGAATTGTAAAGATCGAGATGGGATTGCTTGTCAACACCTCACGGTATCGAGACTGTTTCCCATTGCACTTTGAGTTAAACTTGAGCCATGTAGTGTATGACCGAAACCGTTGCTTTAAGCTTCTGATTGCATATGCATAGGCTTCGCACGGTTGAAAAGTTAGGCAAAGACAAGCTTTCAACCTCTCGCAATCACATGCTGAAATTAATCTTGTGTAATTTCCCCGCTGCAACTCCGATATAAAAATGAAATCACAAGTATATGCTTCATTCCTACGCATGATGATTGAACTTTGCTAGGGGTAGTTCACCTTGTATACATGTTTAGCACTTGTTTGGATTCCTGTCTATACATGTGTAGTGCTATTTTGATGGTGACTATCTTTTTGGCTACCGACTGCTCACATGCTCATATGTTCATATTTCGTATGTGTGATCAGTTTGAGCCTTCGCTATTTGAGTGCTTAGTTGAGTCATTGGAGTTATACTGTTTAGAGCATTCTTACACTCTTTTGATTATATGCCTGAAGCTGCTAACTTGCATTTCTGACTTCATATGCATGTTGGAAGAAGGAGTTTCTTGCCTTGATGCCTTTTATTGATTAGTGCATTTTCAACTAAGGGGGAGAAATTGCAAATCATATGTCTCCTGGATGTTCAACTAAAGGGGAGTTTTCGTCAAGGGGGAGAATTTCCAATCTTTGTGCTCTTTCTCATGTTGGACCTAAGGGGGATTTTCCTAGTTGCTTGCACTTGTCGAGGGGGAGGTTGCTAGTTGTGTTGAGCCTTTGCCTCTGTCTTGAGGAACTAGCAAACATTTATTTTCAGGGCATTTTGTCTTCGATTGGTTCTCTTTTAGTTTGGAGTCATTCCAATTGGTTCGGAGCGTGCTTGGCCGAAAGACTTTGGTTTCGAGCTTTCTTTGCTAGTTGTGTTGAGCCTCTGTGCCTCTATCTTGAGGGACTAGCATTTTGCTTCGATTTTCCAATTGGTATTTGCTAGCGGTGTTGAGCCTGTTCTACCTCTTCTTGAGGGCTAGTTTTGCTTTGCTTGGTTGCATCGAGCCGTTGCCCATGTCTTTGGGGACCAAGTTCTTTCGCTCTTTCCACTTGACCTTCTTCGGCTTTGCTATGCTTTTGGGTCATTTGGTTGAGTATTCTTCTTCTCCTTCCTCCTTCTTCCTTATTCTTCTTTTCATTATGATTTGTGTGAGTAGTTGACAATGCACTCATCAAAGGGGAGATTGCGGATACATGGGTGTATGCCGGGTCTCTGAGTGATGAGTGATTGTCAGCTGGGATGATGCGCATGTTCTTTGGCTTGTGTTGTGCAGGTGTCGAGCACGGATACAGTGATCGACGGCGAGGTGAAGGTAAAGTTGAGACGTGCCATGCCGATGGACCGGGTGCGGTGAAGGATGGGCGTGCCGTGCGGCGGACGTGCCATGCCGAGGTACCGAGCGGTGAAGGGCGGACGTGAGGCTTGGACTGAGGGACCAGAGGCCCGAGGATCAGCTGTGGTGGCTGGCAGCCTGTGATGACGACAAGTGAAGAAGTGCGGTCATGTGTTGCCTGAGTCATGGACTCAGGGACACGTGTCGGTGGACGGGGTGCACGGGCGGTGCATCCCCTCTACGACGTCGGTTTGGTGGTAGAGCCAGAGAAAAACCATCGGATGGACGGTTTCCAGGTTTGGGCCTCAAAACCTGGGCGTGGACGGTTTCCGAGTTTGGCCACAAAACTCGGGCTGAGGGTTTCCGAGTTTGGCCACAAAACTCGGGCTGAGGACGGTTTCCAGGTTTGGGCCTCAAAACCTGGGCGCTGAGGGTTTGCTGAGTTTGGCCTCAAAACTCAGAGGCTGATGGGCTGGTTTCCCGGTTTGGGCCTCAAAACCGGGGGTTGACTGGAAAAGGCTGGTTTCCCGGTTTGGGCCACAAAACCGGGGGTGCGGAGCGAGGGCGGCACGTGGCGGCGATCCGGAGGTTGCGTCGAGGCAACGCTTCGAATTGTGCGGGCGTGGCCGTCGGATACACCTACCACCGAGTTGGTCCAGAATAACCCTAGGGTTTAGCTGGTTCGCTCTGTAATTAGAATAGAGAGGGGTAGAGTAGGAAATAGACTTAGGCTAGTAGTAGGATAAGTAGTCGGGAGACTCCCTCCTCCCACGTATCTCAGTCATTTTGCTCTTTCGCACTTAGGGTTTCCTGCTCTCCCATCCCCTGCTGTAGCTAGCTGAGATCCGCAGAGAGACTTGCCTCTGTGTACTGTTGATTCTGAGGAAGTGAGGCCGTATCCTCACTGTTGTAGCGTGTGGTAGCCACACGGTTGCAATTCGTGGTTGTGATTCATGTTTTGTTCGTGTTCTTCGCGGAATCCTTTTCTCCACGTTTTTCCCATCGCTTGATCTCTTTGCTCGGTTCATCTTTTGCAAATCCGTTTGAACCAAGTTGTTCTAGGTCGTGAGGCACTTCTTTCCACCAAAGGAACTTACCTCTAACCTCACGGTCTAGGAGATCGATCGATTTCGGTTTTGGGTCAAGCTTTTCTCCTTTCCCCGAATTTCTTCGATTCATCGATTTGGAAGATAGGTTCGAGCCATGATCTCTTAGAGATAGCTCACTATTCTCCTTGTGACTCCTCTCACCAAGTTTTATCCCTAGAGGATTCGTTTTGGGTGAGATCGAGTTGAATCGGTGGACGAACAGCAGGATTTCGGGGTGACCGGACGCTGGGTCGTGCTGACCGGACGCACCAGGCCAGAGTCCGGTCGTTGAGCTCCCAGCGTGTTTTCTCTGTGACTTGACCGGACGCTGGGACTCGAGAGTGACCGGACGCACCCCTGGTACTGTTCACTGTTTTGTCTCTTTCTGACCGGACGCTCTGCTTGTGACCGGACGCACTGCTTCACAGAGTCCGGTCCAATACAGTAAGGGTCCAAAATCATTTTGGCTTGACCGGACGCGTCCGGTGGTGCCTAACCGGATGCAGGCAGAGTCCGGTCAAAGCTGTTCTGCACGTTTTCGTCCGCGGTTTGTTCGACCGACTTCCGATTTGAGATCCGCTTGTTGCGTTGGATTCCTGACTTCGTGCTCTTCAGAAATCGGACTTCTCGCTTTACAAAATAGCCTGAATCCCCCTCGCGTTGCTCGGGGGAGGTTGAGGTTACCCAAAACCCATCCTGTCACTAGTTGACTTGCGTGAACTTGGGTGAGGAAGTTTTTGTGGTGCCTCGCTGTGATCCTAGGGATCATCCACCCTCTTGCAAGGGTCATGGGCATCACGTTTTCGGCAGTAGCTCTTGGGGGTTGATTTTGGGACATTTGGCCAAAGTTTCGAGAGAAATTTTATTGGCTCCCATTCACCCCCCCCCCCCTCTGGTCGCCTTGCTTTTGCATTCTCGGTCCTTCAAAGACGCCATCTAACACGGCACGAAACACGAATGAACAAGGATGCATGCGAAAGGACAAAGAAGGGGGAAACGGAAAAAAGCAACGACTAAACGTGCAGCAAGTCGAAAAGAAATAAGGAGGTATAAAAAGCATACCAGGACGAAAGCTTCACGCAACCAAAGCAGCCACCGAGCAATCCAATCAGCGAATGCGAAGCTCCAACAAGCAACGAAAGGATGAAAGATAGTTCAAAGCGCAAGGAAATCCCTAAGACTACACCCTCTCCACTTATATATACGCAAACGCCCTGCGGATCGTACACGGTTTTTGAGGCAACGAAAAGACTTTTAGGCACGCGAAACAAATTGTCGTAGAGGCCCGACAAACCATACACAGTCTTCGAGGAGACGAAAAGATGTTTAGGCACGGGAAACAAAGCGTCACAGGGGCCCGACAAACCGTACACAGTCATCCAGGAGACGAAAAGACGTTTAGGCATGGGAAACGAAGTGCCACAGCCGCTGAGGACACTTGCCAAAAAAACTCTCAGCTTCAAACGAAGCAAGGGTCTTTTTTGGGCAGGCGTAGGCGCCTAGCGAAAGGACATGGTCGGACTTCGCCGGCTCGCAGACCCGACCGTGAGGGGCTATTGTTGGGGTGGTACCCATGCCGCAGGCACCTCCGGCCCGCAAGTCAGAAAGATTATCGCGCGAAGGTACACCGTCGGGTCGGTAAGCCGACCAGGCCGAGCTTTCGCGTGAAAGTGGCCAGAGATGGCCACGGCTTGGGGCAGCTTTCGAACGAAAGCGCACCGACAGGCGAATGTGCCCGCCGGCCCGAGCTTTCGCGCGATAGGGACCAGGAGATGGGCGGGGCCCATGACCTGAAGCAGCTTTCGTGCGAAAGCTGCATAGACAGGCAAATGTGCCCGCTAGGCCAAGCTTTCACGCGAAAGGGGCCCAAGGCGGCCCAGGCAACTTTCGTACGAAAGGGGCTAGGCGCTTTTGGGGTGGCACTTTCGCCGTTCATGCCTTTGGTTTTCGGGGTTTTCGCAGGTCGTCGGAGACTCCAGCCCAGGGGAGCGGGCCCATTCGGTCAAAGGAAGGAGTCAAGGGACCCCGGGCCCATTGGTCAGAGGAAGGAGCCGTAAAGTGCCATAAAGTAGTTGAGAGGGGCATCTTTTTAATTGTAATGTAGTGGTTGAGAGGGCATTCTGGTACTTTTAAAATGATTGTCGGCTAATATAAAAGCTCCGGGCCTCCCAGCCCAAGGGGCGGGAGGAGAACACTGTCCACTTTGCCTAACTCTCCCGTATCCATTCGCCTTTGGCTTGTGCTTTCGCTCGTGCGTCAACCGGCTATCTTAGGGTTTCGGCCCTAAGACAACACCAGTGAGCTCATTGAATGTAGCAGACAAGTCACACGTCACAGTGGTAGTCGTCCCGAACAGAGACTCTGTCAGACGTGGAGTGAACCCTGTGTGAAGTGGACTGAAAAGCGGGGCCCTCCAAGTGGAGTGGTATACCAGGTAGACTGGGAGGGACCCGAGAGCTATGGGAGCTGGCTCTGCTGCTGCTGTTGGGGTGGGACAGGAGGCGGCCACTGAATCATCTGCTGGGGTGGGGGCTGCTGCCACTTGGAGGGTCTGCTCATGAGCTTCTCCATGAAGCTGAGCGTCTGCTGCTGGAGGGCAAGCATCTGCCGCTGATGGTCATCAGACCTAGCCAGAGCCTGCTGCTGGGAAGCAAGCATCTATCGCTGAATAGCGTTTGACCTGTCCTGTGCCTGCTGCTGAGCCAGTGCTTGTGCCTCTGCTAGGCGCTCCTGCTTCTGAGCTAACCTCTGCATGTCCTGTGTCACTGTCCTATGCTGCTCCTCTATCCTTGATAGAATAACAAGAATTGCGGGATCAGAGGAAGCAATACCAGACGTCCCGACCTCGGTGTCATGGGAACAGGGTTGAGCATGAGGCGGGAGCTGGTAGTCCTTGTCAGAGCTATCGGTGGGGTCCTCGGTGACAAACTGTCCCTCGCCCTCTAAGTCTGCAAGCTCTCTCCCTACGAGGACTCGGACTGTCTCATCCTACTCTTGTGCAGTTTCTGGCACGTCGAGGCACTATCAGGAGCTGTACGTTGCTGTAGCTGCCTGTGGTCACGGCCGTGTCTGAGAAGCTGGCTCATGTGGTACTTAGGGAACACAGTCGTCGAGCTGGTGAGAGACTGCCCTGGGTATGTCCCTGTGGTGGCAGCTACCTTCCATAGGATATACGAAATCCAGTGTGCGTAGGGTAGCTGCCTGCGGGCCTTGATGCCCTCTGCCACTATGTCCTCCATCTCACACAGTATCACATCCCACACGTCGAACTCCTGCTGCCTAACCATATAAGCAAGTAACCACAACTGCAGCCGGGAGAGTCCCCTCGAAAGCCCACCCTGGGTAACAAAGTACGCCGAAGGAGATCGTTGAGGATCCGAGTCGTAGGGGTGAGATCCCTGGGCGTGCGACTCGAACCCTCGCCGAAGGGCTCAGTGAAGCACGGACTTACCAAATCTATCGTCGGCTGCTCTCCGCCGTGAGGGCGTTTGGGTGGCTCCGTTCTGTCGTAGCATAGGGTGTGGATCCGGGCCTAAGAGTGTCGCAGGCCAAACCACTCCCGGATCTCGGAAGAAAATAGCCTATAGTGTTCCCCTCTGAAAGAAAACTCAATAGTCTCTCGGTCTGGGTGCACCCACAGTGAAGCATAAAATTGAAAGACCCAATCCTTTATATATGAGATAGACCGCCCCAACAAGTCTACCAGACCAGGATATGCTCTCTAGCTGCTGCAACCACTGACTCCAAAGGGCACACTCTCTGCGAACGCAGGCAGATCCCGACGTTCCTATAGCCCTAGTAGAAATCCTCCTGGAGGACTGTGTAGAACTCTGGGCTGGCATGTTGCTGCCTCTCCCTAGGAAACCACTACTCAACTGGCACTAGGCGTAGCGTCTGGATCTGGGAGCAGGTAGCCACACAGAGGTCAAGCCGCAGAATCTACGGGGGCGCACGCCTCGACGGAGCACGTGCACCGCGCGGAGGGACCTAGGGTCGGGGTGGCACATCAGTCCTATGATGAGATGACCGATGCCGAGACTGCTCAGCTGGGACCTCCTCCTCTGCCGCTGGCTCGGCTGCCTAGGCATTTGCTGTCTCCGACTCTGCCTGGTCCTGTCGGAGCCCTACAGCTCGTCAACTAGAGCGGTGAAAGTCGTCCAGCGACCGACAACCATAAGTGTCCCTGCTGGTGATCCGTGCCGATGCTCGGTCTCGTCAATCGCTTGCCTCTGCTCGGGGGTGAGAGAGTCCTCGATCTGTAAACCGCCACTGTGGCCTCCCCTCTCAGCACGCTTTGCGGCGTCTGCAACAGCCTGTGCCTGCTTAGCCTCCAAGCTCTGGAGCGCTTCCTGTGCATGATCAGCTTCGCCTTCCCCTTCGCTGCACTGGAAGGAGGAGGACGAGGAGGGGAATCCCCCGAGGCACCACCGACGTTCTTGCAGCGCATAGCTGACAAGAACAAGAACCACTATCACGGAAAAGTTTAGGACTGCCACTAAAAGATCAACTGACAACTGAAGAACACTGACAAGTCCACTGACACGGAAAAACTGACAGAGACCCCACCTGACTCACTGAACAGCTGCCACTGACACTCGCGAGGCTTGGCCTCAATCCTTACCCGCGGGCTTGGCCACGGGTTCACTGTCACTGCCAACTGCCAACTGAACGGGCCACTGACTTGCTGCAAGATTAGATGGGATATACGATAAGCATACACATAGTCTAGAGATTAGCGAGACCTAATGAAAGCAAAGCATTGGAGGTAAGATATGGAAGGGGCTTTGTGTAAGTGCATTCGCCCCCAATGTGGGTTTTGGCTAATTAATGACAATCGAATTAGGGACTAACGGTTTTATAAAGGCATGTATGCAGGTGTTAGTCCTTAGAAAGAATTGCAATGTTGAAATCCCGTTGAACAAAGCACGTTAAATTTTGTTAGACAAAAGGTGCCTAGCTCAAGTGGTGGATTGATATTTTGCTTTTGAACTTGAGTTATAGGTAAGCCGGACTATCAAAAGGGATACAAATTAGGCTAGCTAGATGTGGAGAAAAGTGCTCATATCGACTAACAAAAGTTTGCTTAAGAGACACCGCGCACTCACGAACACATAGAGTTTTTCCTGCACGATCCGTAGTACCGACCATGGTGTCGGTAGTACCGCCCAGGGGTGTTGCGCGCAATGCTCTCTGGATAGGGTCGAAAATGACCTAGCAGTAGTACCGCTATAAAGTCGGTACTACCGGGGTCGGTAGTACCAACCTCCTGGTCGGTAGTACCGACCGTCCAGGGACAGTTTACTCCCTCTCTATGTAGATTCGAAAATGGCCTATCGGTAGTACCGCCATAAGGCCGGTACTACCGGGCTTGGTAGTACCGACCCTATGGTCGGTAGTATCGACCCCTTAGGTCAGTTTCGCAGACCTCTCTGTTCGTGACTCAAAATGGCTTGGCGGTCAGTGGCGGAGCTAGAGAAAACATGAAAGGGGTGTGCCTTATCTTATGGTTGCAAGGATCTATAAATTATGGGCGCAAATATGGTGAAAATTTGACTCTTTCCATTGTTTTTTGAATTTTGTGTGGGTGCGGCCGCACCCACAGTGATGAACATAGCTCCGCCCCTGTTGGTGGTAGTACCACTATAAGAGCCGGTACTACCGAGGTCGGTTGTACTGACCCCTGGTCGGTGGTACCGAGCTCATCCGGGTGATTTCACAGACCTCTCTGTCTGCGGCCACTTTGGCCTGGCGGTAGTACCGCCATAGGGCTGGTACTACCGACCCTCGGTGGTACCAACCTGTTGGTCGGTGGTTTCAACCTGGTCAAACTAGATCTGGCGTAGTGTGAGTTGGTTGGCCGGTACTACCGACCCCTCAAGGTCAGTACTACCGACAAGCCTCGGGACAGGGTGACTATAAATAGCCACCCACTTAACTTCTAACTGTCACCCATGAACTCCACTCATTCATTGCGAGCTACCAACAAACAAAACACCTCCCAAGCATTGACTCCTCCCCTCTCCCCCTCCCCTTTGCTCCTAGATTCATTCTTTTGCAAAATTTGAGCTAGGGAAGTGAGATTAGAGAGTGGGAAGCTTCGATCTACAACTTGAGCACTTGGTTCCCGCATCTAGCTGGCTTGGTTTGTGTTTATTACTCTTGGGTTCTTTGAACCCTAGCCGGTTTGGTGTTCTTCGTGGTAGCCCGTGTTGATTCATTTGTGAGGGCTCTCCGAAGCGTTTGTATTTCCCCTGTGATTCTTAGTGGAGATACTCGGCTAACCTTTGTGGTGGCTTGAGTGAGGCAAGGAGGTGAAAGAGACTCGGACCTTGGCGGTCACCTCAACAATGAGGACATAGGCACTCCTTAGTGGTTGTTGACACTTACTACGGTCGTCACCAAAGTCGCCCTTGGCAACGGCACTAGTAATGCTAAGGTATGTTATCAGAACACTAGAAATAAATCTGCAAGCGCACAGATTAGATACCGCACTTCACCGGATGTAGACCCAGTTTTATATCGAACCCAAAGGAACAGGGTTATCGTATTAAGTCTATTGCTTAAACCCTGAGCACTAGCAAAAGCGAGAATATAAAAGATAAAGGGGAACACTAGGGTTTCCAGCTCTAACCTCAGGAAGCTATGCGATTATTATTCTACTATGGATTATGTTGGGAGACCACATCCAAAGTATGGCGATTCCCAGGTAACATACTCCTGCTAGCCCTATAGACGGGAGGTGGACTATGGAAGATTCAACAGGCCTATAAGAGTCACACCCACGAGCTACCACCGATCCGGAATATAGGGTACACCATGCAAGTAATGGAGTCTAAGCACCACGCTTACACGACGACGACTCCTCTAACTCTAGAGCGACTAGATTAGAGTACCCTAATTAGAATTAGTACTCTAATTAGAGATGCAAGCCAGAAGAACAATAAGAACAAGAATGCTTACTGATAATTAGAAGTTGAAGACCGAAGATTATCCTGATCCAAGCTCTTGACGAACTTGAATCCGCAGATACAAGCTGAAGAAGTAGATCCGACAGGTCGGATCTCCTTCTAATCCTCCTCTAATACCTCTCTCTCTCTCTCTCTCTCTTCTAATTTTAATCTTTGAATAACTCTCCACCACTAGATGAAGTAGAACTAGAACTAGAAGAACTAGAACTAGAAGAAGAACTAGAACAAGAACTAGATCTAAATCAACTAGAGGGATCTCTACTTCTACTTGAAGACCTAAAGTTGGATATGTAGATGAACAATGAAGATGAAGATGGAGATGCCTCCCCAAGGGGGTTTGAGTCTGGTTTTATAGCCCGTAAGGATGAACCGCAGCCCTCGAATCAAACCGACCTTGAACAAGGGTTGAGATTCGTTGTAGAGGTCGATTAGGGCACGCTCCACGAAGATGGGCCGAGGACCTTCCTGGCCCAGGCCGGCCGGCCTGGGGGTGGGGATGGCCGGCCCCACCTGTCAACCACTTGGTCCCTCCTTCGACGTGGTGTCTTCTTGATCCTCCCTTGTTGCCCTAACGCGACTTGCCATCTGTTTGCATGATTCATCGTGTTGGAATATGACTCTACCTCTTTCCATCTGCAGGAAAACTCCCTGGAAGACAGTAATTCATCAAAGCTGTTGGATCTGTCACTTTAGCCCCTGAATTATGTTGCTTGGTGATCACTCCAGGTTGTTCTAGAAGCTTCCAAGTCATATCCAACTAGGACTCTTGCTCCGGGACTCCAAATGTAGCAAACCATATGTCCGTTTCGATCGTCTCGACGAGCTCTTCATATTGGTGTTCTCTGTTTCATCACTTGAGATACTTTTATATGGTGAAATATTGATAACCGTGCAAAACAAGTGAAAACAGCATAACTCGAGGAACTTGTTAGAATCAAACCCTACAACTATGGTTTATGGTTTATTTCATGTCATTCTATGCATTAGTTGATGGTACAATATTGACTGTAAGGACCGTCAACAAGTTCCCCCAAGCTTACCCTTTGTTAGTCCCTTAGCAAAACCAAAACTTAACAATGGATCAGGAGTTGCTGCAATATCTTCATTTCCAGCAAGTATACCTGTTGTTAAACAAAAATTCTCCAAAATATATTATGTTATTTTTCATGGGGCTTATTACTTTTACCTTAGATCTTGAGTAATTGAAAGATTGAACGATCAAATCAAGCACTATGTCTCTAGTTCTTTCACTTCACCTTTATCCCGGAGTTTTAATTAATTTTTAAAAGCTTTAATACATATGTTGTCAAATTAAACAATGGATCCAAAGAGAAAGTCAACCAACCATTGAATCAAGAAGTGCATGTGTATGGAAAAATGGAGTCAGATGCTTTTTTAAATATATTCACTCTCTTCTATTTATCAGAGACATATGGCTATTAGGCTAATTCTACTGTTGGGCACGTGTCCATTTTTTCTGATCTTTTTCGAGGTTCCGGACACTTGTCCCTTTTTATTTCCTCGGGATCTATCTTCTTGAGGTTTCGGACACTTGTCCCTTTTTATTTCCTCGAATCTCTCTTTTTTTTCTTTTTTTCTTTTAAATAATAGCCACATGCTTCCAATAAACTTCTGAGAGGGTAGCAACAGATAATTATGAGCATTTATGCGGAAGATGGATGAAATGTGTAAGTGATCTCAATTCAATGGTATGATAAACTACTCATAGGGTTAATAAAGCTTAATTTAACTCAATGCAATTATTAGTCATGTTTATATTTAGAAATCTCCGGAACTTTAGTGTTGTTTAGAACAAGATAATAGCAGCTCAGATCATCACATGTCATATCCCAATTACCTAGACCTTAGATCAAGTATTTGCCAACCATGCATTTAATTTTATTTTAAGGCATCATTATTAATTAGGAGAGCTCATGCTTTGAAGGCTAGGTACTTGAAAGAAATTAGATAGAGCATCTATTCATCATTTCCATGCAAAAGATTAGAGAGAGGGTTCTTCTTTGGTTATCAACTTCTTAAAACAAACTAGACACACTATTTTATTTATTTAATCTAACACACTTTAAGATATAATATAAAAGCTAATAGTAGTAGTAGTAGTAATAATAATAATAATAATAATAATAATAATAATAATAATAATAATAATAATAACGGGGGTGCGTCTCCCCCAAGTTGGTTCCCTTAATAGCATTGAACCTTCATGTGCCCATATATTTTTGTCTTTTTAACTAAGGGTGAGCCTTCATGTGCCCACATATTTTTGTCTTTTTTTTAATAGTGAGCCTTCATGTGCCCACATATTTTTATTCTTTTATTTTTAAGGGTGAGCCTTCATGTGCTCACATTTTTTTTATTTTGAATTTGTTTATATAATAAAAAACTTAAGAGAATAAAGATACTTACGTGGATACATAGGGATGTCTTCCCCCAAGCTGAATGCTGACGTAGTCGTTCGATCTTGCAATGTAGCAGACTGGCGGTGGATATATCCTTCCTCTATCAGAACTTTGATTGATGTCGATGGTTGTTGAAACAGTGTTCCAGTAGTGGATGGAACATTCACTTGCTCGTCAGCTTTTCTTGGCCTTTTAAATCCTATGAAACTCAATAGACAACAAAACTTGTGGAATAGATTAAGCATCAGTGGTTGGCCACTCAAGCCTTAGCTGTCTAGAATTTCAGTAAGATCTCTTTCTTAATATTTTTATATTTTAATATTTTTACGATGCAAGAGAAAAAATGCAACAGGATGAATGTATGCATATTTATTTTTATTATTTTTATGCCACCACGGTGAACATTCCTGTGGGTTTTTACACACCATAGAATTATTCACATGGGGCTTCATGGTTTATGATGCATTAAAATATTTTTTATTTTGTTTTCTAATAAAAATGTTTGTAAATTAAATATGATGATATAAGAAATGATTATGGATTAAATATGAGAAATATGCAGGAAAGTAAATATGAGGATAAGTACTGATTTTTACCTTTTGGCGAAGGTTCGGATATTTTGGTCCGACGAACCGGACCTTCTCTTGGTTCAGACCTCTCAAGGTATGTCAGACGTTTGGAAAGTTGTTATTGATTGTACCTCTTAGGTGCAGACATTTTCTTCCATACTTTCTTGGTCTGAGTCTTTACTTCCTGTGGTTCACTGTCTTGAGGTTTCTCTCCTTTCTTTTCTGGGACAGTGTCGATAACTTCTTCTTCATGATTGACCTCTCTATTCTTAATAGCTTGCCTTCTTTGGCGTTGAGAGCGGCGTCTTTCACTTCTGTTCTTCTTGGGTGCTTCATTGGATATATTGATGAAGTATCATCGTATCTTTTCTCCAGGAAAGTGAAAATGGATTTCCTCTTGTAGATGATTGTACTTGTAGTGTAGAGGAACGGTCTTCCTAGGATGAGGTGGACATCATTGTCTTCTCCCATGTCGAGGATCAACAAGTCTGTGGGGACTTCATGACCTCTAATTCTGACTACAATGTCTTCCATCATTCCTTCTTGATTATGCCTTTTGATATGGTGTCACTCATGTTCGTCGTTCGTCCAGCAGTTTGAAGTGAAACGTTAAGTGTGGAACCTGGCAACATCTTGCTTAGTGTGCATGTTCTTGTAGATCTAGGACCTTCACTCTGTAGAATTTGGGAGTGAGTTCTCCATGTTTTGCTAAAGAGTGTGTCCTGCTCATAAAGACAAGGTAGAGATCAAGTGCATGGGCTCTGTTGGTGGAAAAAACACCAACAGAACCAAAAGTTTTGTTTATTCCCCTCTAACCTTAGGCACATTGCACAAGATACACTTGTTGTTTATGTGTTCTATTCAATCTTAATATGAGTGATAGGATTAGAGGATGAGCATGAAAGTAGCATCTTAAAATATTTAACAGATCAATGCATAAAGTGTCGATCTTTTCATAATTGAGATATATCATCTTCCAAAGGTTAGATGCACAACATTTTAGCTCATTTAGTTAAGACAGTGAGATTCAATAGAGTAAAGCTAGGAACAAAGATCAAAGGACTAAACATGTTGAGTTGATTAGGTTGAATCAAATGAGGTGCAACTTAAACATGTTTTGTTCTTTATTTATGTTCATACTAGAATCAAGAAGAATCTTTTAAAGTGATGGTTACTTACCTTGAAATGTTACTTAGTCATTGAAGAGTGATATGTCGAACCACCTTGTGGAAGCTTCACTTGTCTAGCTGGCTTGTCTTCTCTTGCTCGTCTCACAGTGTGCTTGAGAGGAAGAAGATCACGGTGGAATCATCTTTATAGGTATCGACCTTCCTTCTCTATGTGTCGACTTATCAGTGAAGGCACATTGTTCTTCGAGTATGCTGACTAGGATCCTCTCTCTTTCTTGTATTAATTCTATACTATGAGGATGTAGGGACAGTTCCACATTCTTCTCTTGTCAATCTTTCTTGTTTTTCTTTAATTAATGGGTTGATAAGAGACTTGAAGTTAGAGCTGTTACTCGAGTGCCTTCATGATAGTCTTTGTCTTTTAGTGTCACGACTGAGACTTGTTCTCTCAATAGTGTCTAGATGATGGAGATATTATTGGTTGTTCTTCTTGATTTTGCTAGCTCAGGTATTATTTCTCCATCTTCTAATTCTTGTGGTGCAGTGGCTTCATCCTTCATGATGCCCTCCTTAATTCTTGGCAGTTGGTTCTTCCTTCGACGTCTTATCTTGGTTCTCTTTACCTGCTCATAAGTGATGTAGTTGTTGAAGAATCAACAAAAGATCCAAGAGTTGACTTCTCCAGGTCTGACATAGATGATAACATTGATGGCATTCAAGAACGATCTTCCAAGAATGAGTGGTGGATCATATTCTTCTTCTCGACTGGGATGGCATCTAGTGGTTTGTATTGATCAAAGTGGTGAGTAGGAGATCAATATGTCTTGAAGCTGGTTTTCTCCTTCCTCCCCTTGATTGTGAAAAACATCTAGATAACAGAATTCTCTCTCAGGCTGGCTTGTGATGTAGATCGATTCCCAAACAACATGTTCATGTGTTGGATTTGTAGATCTTGTTATTGTTGTAGTCGTACCATCTTGTCTCCAAAGCTAGCTCTTGATTAGAAGAGAAGATAACTCCCCACTTCTTGTCTTGATGTCTTGGACAATGATGGTTGCAGGCATAGGTTGTCTCATACGAGGTAAGTTGCATCTTGTTTGTCATCAGCGCCCAAGCAAGACTCAAAGCTAGGCTAGCACCATTTGTGATCTAAGAGTAGGTTTGTGTGTCTATGGTTTGGGTTTTGGATCTTCAATGTTCAGACCAAACCATGGATGAACAAAATCTCTCTCCTGCATAACGTTAGTGGATATATACCTGAAGGATTGCAAGAATTTGAAGCATGAGTTGTTATCCATAACTTATGTATTTTGCATCTATGCTAATCAAAAGATGTTTTTAGGATTATTTTAGCATAGACTAGTATTTTATGTGCTGGCTGCACTTTAACATGATTCAAGGAAAAGATAACTTGCAGTAGAAGACAAAATAAATAAACTTTGATACTCACAGTTCTTTCATACATGATGAATGAGCTGAGTCTTCATTGTGCAAGAGTTGTTGAAGTTCATGTGTCTCTTCATCTCCAGTGTGAGTTCATCTCCGGACTATCCCAAATTAATAATGAAAGTTTTCCTGCAGGGGTTAGTCCAACAAAATATCCAATATCTACTATAGCATACTATCAGTTCAGAAATCAACCTAGACACCACGTCTAATTTGACTTAGGAAGGTATTCTAACCTAAGCACCATGCTCAATTTAAAATCCTTCTGAAGCAAAATCAACACACCTCTTGGTTTAAACTAAACACCATGCCTAATTTAAAGAGATGTATGATTGTACTTCAAACCCATACATATACTATAGCAGGTAAAGGTAACATGAAAACATTGTAGAGATTTATTCAGATGGTGATGAAAGAGCATGATTAGTATATGAGCATATCTTAAAGGTAGGGACAACCAACATAGCAACATGGCAAGAGATATTCTTAGAAAGTCTATTCCCGAAGCTTGGATTTTGCAAATTAAGATTGGATGAATGTAATTCAATGTTGAATGATGATTGGTTGGACATACCTTGTGTTTGTTGTTCCTTCGTTCTTTTCTGCTCCAGACCTAGAAAGGTTAGTGACAAGAATACCCGAAGGAATATTTTCATAACTATATTCTATGCTCATTACAAGGACAGTGCAACAAAAAGGTGAACACTCATGTTCGGGTGGTACTATCTTCTTTTAGGGAGTTGGTGAGAAAACTAAGGCAAGGGGGCTTTTCTAGTAATGCAATGAAACATAAACCTTGCTCACTAGCAGACAAGATAGAGGAACACTCTCTAATGGCAGCATTAAGGGATTACATGATGAGGTTATTAAAATCATCCCACAATGAGCCAAAAGATTATTTATCTAGTTGTCTAAAATGCAGACTCCCAAGAAGGAACGTTCCCAAAGCAGAATATTACTAAAATGTAGGCGTAGCACATAACCAGGTATTATGATAGGATTAAAGATTCAACTGGTTATAGCTTGCGCTCATGGGGTAGTAACAGATAAGAGTGGAATTCAAAAAACAACATTCATAAGAATGAACACAAAAATAATGATGAAAAGACTGGGACAAAAAAGGAAAACATAAAAGTATGATTACAAGCTTAAGCAGACTTAAGATCAACTCTAGACCGTTCCCTGACAACGGCGCCATAAATGCTTGTTGACACTTACTACCGTCGTAACCAAAGTCGCCCTTGGCAACGGCACTAGTAATGCTAAGGTATGTTATCCGAACACTAGAGATAAATCTGCAAGCGCACAGATTAGATACCGCACTTCACCGGATGTAGACCCAGTTTTATATCGAACCCAAAGGAACGGGGTGATCGTATTAAATCTATTGCTTAAACCCTGAGCACTAGCAAAAGCGAGAATATAAAAGATAAAGGGGAACACTAGGGTTTCCAGCTCTAACCTCAGGAAGCTATGCGATTATTATTCTACTATGGATTATGTTGGGAGACCACATCCAAAGTATGGCGATTCCCAAGTAATATACTCCTGCTAGCCCTATAGACGGGAGGTGGACTATGGAAAATTCAACAGGCCTATAAGAGTCACACCCGCGAGCTACTACCGATCCGGAATATACGGTACACTATGCAAGTAATGGAGTCTAAGCACCACGCTTACACGATGACGACTCCTCTAACTCTAGAGCGACTAGATTAGAGTACCCTAATTAGAATTAGTACTCTAATTAGAGATGCAAGCCAGAAGAACAATAAGAACAAGAATGCTTACTGATAATTAGAAGTTGAAGACCGAAGATTATCCTAATCCAAGCTCTTGACGAACTTGAATCCGCAGGTACAAGTTGAAGAAGTAGATCCGACAGGCGGGAGCCCCTTCTAATCCTCCTCTAATACCTCTCTCTCTCTCTCTCTCTTCTAATTCTAATCTTTGGATAACTCTCTACAACTAGATGAACTAGAACTAGAACAAGAAGAAGAACTAGAACTAGAACTAGATCTAAATCAACTAGAGGGATCTCTACTTCTACTTGAAGACCTAAAGTTGGATATGTAGATGAACAATGAAGATGAAGATGCAGATGCCTCCCCAGGGGGATCTGGGTCTGGTTTTATAGCCCGTAAGGATGAACCGCTGCCCTCGGATCAAACCGACCTTGAACAAGGGTTGAGATGCGTTGTAGAGGTCGATTAGGGCATGCTCCACGAAGATGGGCCGAGGACCTTCCTGGCCCAGGCCGGGCGGCCTAGGGGTGGGGCCGGTCGGCCCCACTTGTCAACCACTTGGCCTCTCCTTCGACGTGGTGTCTTCTTGATCCTCCCTTGTTGCCCTAACATGACTTGCCATCTATTTGCGCGATTCATCATGTCGGAATAGGACTCTACCTCTTTCCATCTGCTAGAAAACTCCCTAGAAGACAGTAATTCATCAAAGCTGTTGGATCTGTCACTTTAGCCCCTGAATTATGTTGCTTGGTGATCACTCCAGGTTGTTCTAGAAGCTTCCAAGTCGTATCCAATTATTACTCTTGCTCCGGGACTCCAAATGTAGCAAACCATGTGTCCGTTTCGATCGTATCGACGAGCTCTTTGTAATGGTGTACTCTGTTTCATCACTTGAGATACTTTTATATGGTAAAATATTGATAACCCTGCAAAACAAGTGAAAACAACACAACTCCTGGAACTTGTTAGAATCAAATCCTACAACTATGCTTTATGGTTTATTTCATGTCATTCTATGCATTAGTTGATGGTATAATATAAACTGTAAGGACCGTGAACAGTGGTTTGGCTGAACCTTGGGATAAATCATTGTGTCCCGCGTGCTTGTTGCTATCTCTACTTTGCATACTACGCTTGTACTTGTGTTCTTCGTGTTCTTCCTTTCCCTCTCTCGTTCTTAGGTTGGGAAGACTCGATCTACTCTATGGGAAGTAACCAAGCCTTGGGAAGGTTACAGTCTTCATCTACATCACTTAGGGAAGTGAGGTAATTTCTAGATCTGAAATCGCATCTCATTTGCATCGGATTTGTAGTTCCTTTTAGGATCCCGGTAGTACCGTTTGTTTGTGTCGGTAGTATCGGTGTTCATTACCCGGTAGTACCGACCCAAACAGACCGGTAGTACCGGCTATTATTTAATTGCAAGTTTTAGTCTTTGAGTTTTAGATTGTAGAGAATCACCTATTCACCCCCCCTCTAGGCTGATTTGATCCTTTCAATTGGTATCAGAGCCTAACCCTTTGTGTTAGTGCTTCACCACGTAAGGGAAAAATCATGTCGACCCTAAGTGAGGCAGATCTTAACAACATTGTCAAGAGGCTTGCGGATCAACTGAAGAAAGAGCAAGCACAACCAGTTTGAAGATCAAATGAGTAAGATGAAGCAAGATATTGAGAGCTTGAAGCAAGCTTTGAGCAACAAAGGTGAAACTTCAACCAATGAACCAATTCCTCAAGTCCACAAAGAAAAGGGAAAGCCAAATGAAGATGAGGATGGAAACAAGACACCAAGAGAATTCTCAAGTATACCATTTGACTACAACCAAATCAGCAAGGTTCTACAAATGCCTAACATCAATCTAGGCAAACCTCCTTCCTTTGATGGAATCAATTACAATGATTGGGCACACAAGATGAAGCTACATCTCATTGCGGCAAGAGCATGAGAGATTGTTGAGATCGGACCTAGTCATGTTGAAGGAGAAGAGTTTACCGCTCAAGATGCCATTGAGTTCCAACAAAATGCTCAAGCGGCCTCTTTGATCCTATCTTGTCTCAAGCTCGAAGAAAACACAAAGGTTCATGGCATGGAAAGTGCGAAGAAGATTTGGGACACTCTCAAGATATCATTTAAGGGTGATGCAAGTGTGAGAAAATGCAACATAGAGCTACTTCAAGGGAAGATAGAAAACTTCACAACCAAGAGTGGTGAAACCACTCAACAAATGTTTGATAGATACATGACCATGATCAACAAGATAAGAGCTCTAGGAGATGAGAAATGGGATGACAATGTCGTTGCAAGAAAGCTATTGAGAGCTTATAGAAAGAAGAAGAAGACTCTTGCATCAATCATTATGGAAAGACCAAACTATGAGACCATGGACCTCATGAGATGCTTGCCAAGATAAAGCATCATGAGGTGCTTGATGATGAACCTTTAGAAGATCAAGAAGCAAGTAACAAGAAAGTGGTGGCCTTCAAGGCTAATCAAGAAGAAGGAAGCAAGGCTCAAAATGATTCATCAAGTGAAGGAGGTGATGACTCGGATGAAGAGATTGCACTTCTTGTCAAGAATTTTAGAGGATTCATGAGGAAGAGTATGCCCAAGAAAGGCAAGAGTGGCTACTTCAAGAAGTCAAAGAAGAGAAATTGCTATGAGTGCGGTGTGAATGATCACTTCATAGCCGATTGTCCACAAAATAAAAACAAGAGCAAGTACAACAAGTATGATGATGACTCAAGTGATGAGGAGAAGAGCAAAGGGAAGAATAAGGAGAAGGGAGCGGCCAACATTGCCATTCACAAGACCTCCTCTCCAAACCTCTTCGCCAACATCACTACATCAACCTCTTCATCACGCCTATTTGAGGATCTCCCCGATGATGAGGATGACTTCACTCATTTTTGCTTCATGGCTAAGGATGAGAAGGTACCACCTAACTCTCCTACTTGTTCTAGCGATGATTATAGTGATGATGACAATGATGAATTTGAACAAAACATGATAAGAAAATTTTGAAGGAAAGGTGGACCTAAAATAATAAAACTGCTAACTAAGTTAGAGACTCGAAATGAGAGTCTTTCTATGCAAGGGGACTTGATCTCTCAAGAGAGAGAAAAGAACCATGTATTGGAAGCCTCTCTTGCCGAGGAGAAGTTGAAGGTTGAGAAATTGACCGTGGAACTATCTTTAGCCAATGACTCTAACAAGAAATTGGCTAAGGAGTGTTCCACAAACAATGACATAATTGCCAATCTAAAGAATAAAGTTAGCTTGGTTCAAGAAAGCCTCACAAGCTTTCAAGATAAATATAAAACTCTTGAACTAAGCTACAATACTCTTTGGAATAGAACCTCTTCAGCTACTCCTAAGGATTCCGATAGCTCTAATGCTTCAACTAGTAAAGGTTGCAAAAGATGTTATAAACTTGATGTAAATGCATATGCAACTAACCTTGTTGAGTTAGAGAAGAAGAACAAGGAGATTCAAAGGTTGAACATGATCTTAAAGAATGGTTGCAAATGTAAGGTGCAAAAACCAAAGGACATTCTCAAGACCGCAAGACATCCATCCATCAAGGATGGCATTGGCTATAGTAAGTATGATGGAAGAGCCAATGGAAGGAAGATGGTCAATGGAGTACCCTTTGTTAACTTTAACAAAGGGGCCTCTCTCTTTGACCTCATGAACAAGGCCAATAAGAGTGCCAATCCAAAGGCAACACTTGCAAATGACAAGACCAACAAGAAGAAGCAAGTGGAGGCCCCCCAAGCAACAAGTGCCCATCTCACACAACTATGCTAGTGACTATATGTGTTGTTGGGGGCAAGGATGGCAAAAATGTTGTGAAGTATGTTCATGCTCTCAAGAAGAGAGAGATTATGAGGAGTGTTTGGGTAACCAAGACTTATGTGACTAACCCCCTAGGACCCAATCTCACTTGGGTACCTAAATCGAGAACATAATCTTGTTTTGTAGGAATATTCCTCCAGTGGATGAAGTTGGGTGTTGGATAGTGGATGCACCAATCATATGACCAGGGCAAAGGAAATGTTCACTTCTTTCCAACCAAGCCATGACTCTTGTAACAACATCATGTTCGGTGACAATGGAAAAGGAGAGGTTCTTGCCTTGGGTAAAATTTCTATCTCAACCGATAATTCTATCTCAAATGTTTTACTTGTGCATTCGTTGAGTTACAATTTGTTATCCGTTTCTCAACTTTGTGAAATGGATTACAATTTTCTCTTTACGGATAAGGGTGTGACCGTCTCTAAAAGAAGGGATGCCTCTATTGCATTTGAGGGTGTGTTAAAGGGAAAGATTTACTTGGTTGATTTCTCAACTAGTAAGGTGGAACCTAAGACATGCTTAATGGCAAAATCTAGCATGGGTTGGCTTTGGCATCGCCGTCTAGCCCATGTTGGGATGAGGAACTTGGCCCAACTTCAAAGAGAAGGGCACATCCTTGGACTAACCAATGTCTCTTTTGAGAAAGATAGGATTTGAAGTGCATGTCAAGCCGGAAAGCAAGTTGGAGCCAAGCATCCAATAAAGAACATCGTGTCAACTACAAGACCATTGGAGCTACTACATATGGATCTCATTGGACCCGTTGCTTACCAAAGCATCGATGGTAGCAAGTATGGTTTCATTATTGTTGATGACTATTCTCGCTTCACTTGGGTGTTCTTTTTAGTAAATAAAAGTGAGACCCAAGGCATCTTCAAGCAGTTTGCAAGAAGGGCTCAAAATGAATTTGAGCTAAAGATCAAGAAAGTGAGAACTGACAACGGGACCGAGTTCAAGAACACCAACATAGAAGTGTATCTTGATGATGAAGGAATCAAGCATGAGTTCTCCGTTCCATATACCCCACAACAAAATGGGGTTGTGGAAAGGAAGAATCAAACTTTTATTGAAGCCGCAAGATCTATGTTGGATGAATACAAGATGTCTCATGGCTTTTGGGCGGAAGCGATGAACACCGCATGTCATGCAATCAATCGCCTCTACCTCCACAAGCTAAGGGACAAGACTCCATATGAGCTTCTAACCGGTAACAAAACGAAGGTGCATTACTTTAGAGTCTTTGGCTGCAAGTGTTTCATACTTAACAAGAGGGCCAAAAGCTCAAAGTTTGCACCTAACGTACACGAAGGCTTTCTACTTGGTTATGGTATTGTTGACACTGGTTATCTATCAAAATTAAAGGATAAATAAATATGAAAAGGGCATGAATTCAATCACTAATAAAGGTTTAGGGTTTTAATTGACAATATTCCACGAGTTTTAGTGGATTGTGATTCTGCAGGGACTAAACAAGAAAACCAGCACTGATTACTTCTCCGCGCCCCCAACGGCGGACTGTCCGCAAGTGCCTAATGAGGGCGATTTCGGTCGCCCTCAACTCAAATCCTCCCAAATCCGATTCAAATCAAAATCCATTGATCCCAAACTTGGACAAGATGATCATGAGGTAGTTAGGAGACTATCCCCAAGAAATGATCTGCTCAAATCAACTCAAACACCGGGAATCCGAGAGGGAAGGAGTATGAACCAAAAAAGCGCCACAAAAATGAAATCAACCCGGTCTACTTGTTCGTGAGGAGTTAGATGAATTCCTTTGGTGGAAATGATCTCATCAAGATAAAGAACAAGTTGATTCAAACGGATTTCGAAAAGACGCAGTAGAGAGGGAGATCAAGTGATGAGAAAATCACGGAGAAACGAAGAACACGAAGAACACGAACAAAACGCGAATCAACACATCGATCTGCAATCGTGTGGCTACCACACGCTACAATAGTGAGATTACGGTCTCACTTCCTCAAAATCTCCAGTACACAGAGGTATGGTTCTCTGCGGATCTCAGTTGCTACAGCAGGGGATTGGGAGAGCAGGAAAACCTAGAAGGCAAAGAGCAAATGACTGAGATAGGATGGGAGGTGGGTGTCTCCCTCTACTTATCCTAATTCTAGTTCCCACTCTACCCCTAACTAATTACAGAGCGAACCAGCTAAACCCTAGGGTTATTCTGGACCAACTCGAAGATAGTTGTGATCCGACGGCCACGCCCGCACAACTGGTAGCGTTGCCTCGACGCAACCTCACCGATTGCCGCCACGTGCCGCCACCGCTCTGCTTGTCCTTTTCCTGGACTTCGTCCCCGGTTTTGTGGCTCAAACCGGGAAACCAGCCTTCACAGCCAACCCCCGGTTTTGAGGCCCAAACCGGGAAACCAGCCGACCATCGCCTGAGTTTTGTGGCCCAAACTCAGAAACCCGCAGCGTCCAGGTTTTGAGGCCCAAACCTGGAAACCGTCCTCAGCCCGAGTTTTGTAGCCCAAACTCAGAAACCATCAGCGCCTAGGTTTTGAGGCCCAAACCTGGAAACCGTCCACTCGGTGGTTTTTCTGTGGCTCAACCACCAAACCGAGCCGTAGAGGGGATGCACCGCTCGTGCACCTCGTCCACCCGCAAGTCTTCTCTCGTCGCTGTCCCAGGCTGTCAGCCACCACAGCTGATCCTCAGGCCACCGGTCCCTCAGTCCAAGCCTCACGTCCGCCCTTCGCCACTCTCGGTCCATCGGCACGACACGTCTCTACTTGACCTTCACCTTGCCTTCGATCACTGTATCCGTGCTTGACACCTGCACAACACAAGCCAAAGAACATGCGCATTATCCCAGTTGACAATCACTCATCACTCAGAGACTCGGCATACACCCATGTATCCGCATCTTGTTGTTGAGTAGCTCATAGGGGGTCTTGCCAAGGAGACGATGGGGGAAGAACCGATCTGATGCATAGCAAGCGGTGTTGATTGCTTCCGCCCAAAATCTTTCAGGTGTAGAGTACTCATCTAACATTGTTCTTGCTAGGGTGATTAGTGTGCGGTTCTTCCTCTCAACTACCCCATTTTGTTGTGGTGTATATATTGCGGAGACTTCATGCTTGATCCCAACTTCACCACAATATTGCTCAATGTGGGTGTTGTCAAACTCTTTTCCATTATCGCTTCTTATTTTCTTGATCTTCAAGTCAAGCTCATTTTGGGCTCTCTTAGCAAACTTCTTGAATGAAGGGTTTGCTTCGGATTTGTCATGAAAAAAGAACACCCAAGTGTATCTTGAATAATCATCAACAATCACTAGGCAATAGAGATTTCCACCCAAGCTAGCATAAGTTGTTGGGCGAATAGATCCATGTGAAGTAGCTCCAACTCTCTTGATGTTGATACAAAGGCTTTGGTTGGATGAGTGTTTGCAACTTGCTTGCCTACTTGACATGCACTACATAATTTGTCCTTCTCAAATTTGACATCCTTCAAGCCTATAACCAAATCCTTCTTCAATAGCTTGTTGAGAGTGTTCATTCTAACATGTGCTAGTCTTCTATGCCATAACCAACTAAGAGATTGCTTCGTGAACAAACATGTCTTCAAGTTGGCATCTTCGGAGGTGAAATCAACTAGATAGAGATTGTTGTATCTAAATCCTTGAAAGATCACTTGTAAATCACCCTTCTTTGTTACAACCACTTCTTTCTTGGTGAATAAGCATTGAAAGCCAAGATCACATAGTTGCCCAACGGATAGCAAGTTGAAGCTCAATGAAGCAACTAGAAGCACATTGGAAATTGTATGGTCATTTGATATTGCCACTTTGCCCAAACCCTTGACATTGTCCTTTGAGTTGTCACCAAATGTAATCTTTTCTTGGTCATTGACATTCTCTTCAAGTGAGGTGAACATCCGGGGATCACGGGTCATATGTTGTGTGCAACCACTATCAATCACCCAATGAGATCCACCGGTCTTGTAGTTCACCTACACACACAAGAAATCAAGCTTGAGCTTTAGGGACCCAAACTTGTTGAGGCCCTCTAACCTTCTCAACTAGAGACTTAGCAACCCAAATTTTCTTTGGCCTATTCTTGTTTGGAGGCCCCATGAACATAACTTTCATTTTGCCACTAGAATCTTGTCTAAGCATGTAGTGAGCATTGAAAGCAAAGGGCCTAGCATGCTTGGGCAAGGGTGTTGGTTTTGGCTCTTCACAATTGTGAGCAAAGTGTCCTTCTTTCCCACACTCAAAACATCTCCCCAACTTCTTCTTTTGCTTGGGCTTTTAGTTGCTCTTGTGTTGCTTCAACCTCTCTTCAATGTAGCCAATACCATTTCTATTTGTCTTCATCACACTATTCATGAGAAGCTCACTTTGAAGACATTGACCTTTGGTGAACTTCTTCAACCCAGTGGCTAGGTGCTCTTTCTCTTTCTTAAGCTTGTCATTCTCTTGTTGGAGTTGCACTTGGGATGGTGTCATCTTGTAATCCTTCTCCATGTTCAATCTCTTATTTTCTTCTTTCAACATATCAAGCTCAAGTGCCATGTCATGATCTTCATCAAGAGTTTTAATGACAACTTGCTTGGTGAAAGGATCAAATCAGCCTAGAGGGGGTAAATAGGTGATTTTCTGCTAACTGAAACTTCACAAACTAAAACTTATAGTTAGATAACAATCGGTATTACCAGTTTGTTTGGGTAGGTACTACCAGGTATGAGACACCGGTACTACCTACACAAACAAACAGCACTACCGGAATCCTAAATAGAAACTACAAATCCAATATATGTGAGCTATGAATGTAAATCAAAGAAGTGCCCCACTTCCCTAAGTATTGTAGATGAAGACTCTGTCCTCTCCAAGCCTTGGTCACAACCCCCGATGTAGATCGAGTCTTCCAATCCTAAGAAAGAGATAGGGAGAGGAAGAACACGAAGAATCACAAGCACAAGTGCAATATCTAATGTAGAAATAACAACAAGCACACGGGACACAACGATTTATCCTGAGGTTCGGCCACACCACTAAGGAGTGCCTACGTCCTCGTTGTTGAGGTGACCACCAAGGTCGGAGTTTCTTTCACCTCCTTGCCTCACCCAAGCAACCACCAAGGCTACTTGAGCTTCTCCACTAGAAATCACAGGGGGTAATACAAACGCTTCGGGAGGCCCTCTGTTGACACTGGTTATCTATCATAATTAAAGGATATATAAATATGAAAAGGGCAAGAATTCAATCACCAACAAAGGTTTAGGGTTTTAACTGACAATATTCCACGAGTTTTGGTGAACTATGATTCTGCAGGGACTAAACCAGGAAATCAACACCGATAGCTTCCCATATAAGGAAACCGACGGGAGATAGCTCCACCGCCATGTCAGGAAGTTTCTAGAAGACTCCAAAGGACACAAGAAGACACCAGGAGGTCGACCACCACGAGAGGATGACGGGTGGAACCAACCGGTCCCACCTTGGGGCCGCTGGACTCTATCTTCTGGAAGGTTCTCCCACCGACCTCTAGGATGCATCTCAGTCGTACCTTAAGTCGGTTTGATCTAACGGCCACGGTTCATCGCTCAGGGCTATATAAATAGCCCCTGACCCCCCTCTCCAGATCATCAGGCATTACATTCATCAGATCATCATCAGAATTATCAGAGAGGGAGATCAATCGGAAGCCCTAGAACCACATCCACCTAGAATAGTTAGATAGAATAGGATTAGAGGAGGCAAGCTTCGCTTGGATTCCTGATCTAGTCATGAGAAGGCTCGGTAAACCCAAGATCTTCTCTCTTGTAATAACATTATGGATCTATTTCATAATTGCTCTTCTACTTCATCATTGTTCTTCATTGTTTATGTTCTAGTTCATCGTCTAGTTCATGTTCATCATCTAGTTCATCTTCTAGTTCATAATCCTGTTCTAGTTCATGTTCTAGTTCGTACTTTAGTTCTTCTCGATGATCTAATTCACCTTATTGTTCATCTTTATGTTCTAGATAGCAATACAATTGATATGACTAAGACATCAACTATTATATTCTTAATTATATTTCTTATAGGATGCTTTGATTATATATTTGGCATAGATAGTTCATTATTATGTTTATACTCATGTTCGTATAGCGCTCATCTTAATGATCATTGGGTGGGTGATAGATGTTGTGTAGGCGTGGTGCCTATACACTATTTATCTGCAAATGCGTCCTATTTCCGGATAGAGTGGTAGATCGCGAGTGTGATATTCCTGTTGAGTCCTTTGTATTCCACCTCCCGAATGTAGTGTTCAGTATGGCTCAGTTAACTCATGGTATAGGGGTTACTCTGTTTGGCACCTTTACTATGGAGTTGCCTCTTGATTATAAATATGGTGTGACCTAGCCAATGATTGCCAAATATGTTTGCACTAATCAATGTATGCTATGACTTGTAATTAGAATAACTTAGGAATGTTTCTATTCAATGCTTGTTCTAATCATCACTTGCTAGGTAGTACTGTTCTAGGATTATCTTTGATTGATCTGATCTCTGTTATCATTTATCATTTATCATTATCATTTACTCTGTAATCTGATCCCTGTTTAGAGTAATAAGTGTGTTATCAGTCTTTATCTTAAGTGTGTGCCATATTGAATGTCGTTAAGTCCTCATTAGTATAATACCATCATACTTGAATTGATTAGTGTCTAGGCTAAATATAAATAATGATACCTGAGATTATTTATCTTTAATCCAGTGCCTTGATATATTTACATTGCTAGCTTCATGTTGGGGATGACAACTTGACGTTAAGTGAAGTTAGTAGTGTCCTGTACACTCTTTAGTGCCTTCACTAGATTATTATTTATATGGTTCATTCTTAGAGTAATTCCATTAAGGAGTGTCAATAAGCATTTCTGGCGCAATTGCCGGGGACCACATCAATTCAATTAGGGATGGTACCTAAGGTTTATCATTAAAATCTTTATGAACACTGATAGGACATTGCATTAGCAGCAATTTAAAACGGTAGCTAGAACATATCATTTAACTTACACACATATGATAATGCACTGATTGTTTATCTTTACTCAAACAGGCTTACCCTGACTTTTGTTTATCTTTTATCTTATGCAGTGTGTAATGTATGACTGGTTTCCAACTTCCGAATAACTACGTTGAGGATCTCGAAGCTTTACTAAGGAAAACAAGACGCAAACTCAAGAGACCCTCACTACCACTTCCAGAAGTTAGCCAGATAAGAAGAAGCTTAACACCAGTGTTGGACACCATGGCCGACAAGACACTCCGCGAGTTCTCTGCACCAACCACTGCCAACATCAGGATTGGGCCAACAGTCAATGTGGGAGACAATGGATCTGAACTCAAGCCAGCTTTGATCAACATGGTGCAAGCTAATCAGTTTTGCGGAAAGACACATGAAGACGCAAGCGCTCATCTCCATCACTTTCTGGAGATTTGTAGCACTTTCACCATCAGGGGAGTCGAAAGAGACGCCATTCTACTTCGCTTATTCCCATTTTCACTATTGGGAAAAGCAAAACAATGGTTCTACGCCAACAAAGACAAAAACACCTCATGGGCGATCTGTTCAACTGTCTTCCTAGCAAAGTTCTTTCTAGTGGGCAAGACGAATGCCCTCCGTGCTAAGATTTCAACTTTCCAGCAACAATACGACGAATCAATCCTAGAGGCTTGGGAACGCTTTCAAGACTACATATCAGAATGCCCTCACCATGGGATGGAGAATTGGCTAATCATGCAGACCTTCTACCACGGGCTCACTTCGAGTACCCGTGAGAATGTGGATGTCGCTGCTGGAGAATCATTTTTGTCACTCACTATCAACAATGCTACTACACTCATTGAGAAGATGGCCTCTAACCAAGGATGGAACGAGGAACGCTCTCAGCCACGCAAGAGGGGAGGAATACATCAACTAAAGAAAGTAGACATGTTGTCTGCCAAACTTGACCTACTCATGAAGAAGTTCGATGAACACACTCCCAAGAAAAAAGACGTCAAGCAAATCTACGAATCTCGCATGACATGTGAAGAGTGTGGAGGCACTGGTCATTCAGGGAGCAACTGCCCTGAGATCCAAGAGGATGCAAAGTACATCAACAGCAACACCAACTATCGTCCTCAACAAGCTCAAGGATGGAACCAACAATCGAGGCCCAATTACTCAGGTAACTACTCAGGTAACTACCAAGGTAATACATTTAACCAACCACCTTTGAGAGAGATGATATCTAATCAAAACAAGATTTGCACAAGGTGCAATGGAAAACCAGATTGGGAGCACGAGTCCCAAAAATATGAGAAGCACCCTTATTAAGAGAAGTCCCTTGGACATCACCCGAAGAAACAACAAGGTTAAGAGTAGCTATGAAAGAGCTATCCGAAACCTTGACACTAGTGCTAAGGTCAACAGACTCACGTGCAACACAAGAACTCAACTCCGGTTGCAAAGAAGCAATTTTAGAAGCATCAACATCGGAGTTGCAAGAAGTGCGTGAATCAAAAGACTTAGCACAAAGACTCTTGCATCTTTTGGCTAAAACCTCATTCTCAAACATGAGGCGATCACAAGTACCACAAGGAGTGTTTCTCAAATTTTCCATCTCCTTTTCAATGCACTCGGCATATGTGGTACGCAAGAGTTCAATCTCTTTCTCAAGGTTAGCACTCATATCATTGTGCTCAACCAACTTAGCGCTCATATCATCGCGCATTTGCTTCAAAACCAAAACTTCTTTTTCTAAATCAATGCATGATGTGCAAATGAAATTGGTGGAAGAAACATCACCATTCACATCAAGCAATGAATCATGATAAGCACAAGAAGTAAGGCAAGCATTTTTATTCAAAGAGCACAAGCTACAAGGCCTAGCATTTATCTCATCAATTTCAGCCCTAGCATGCTCAAGTTCATCTACACATGTGGTGTGAGTCAATTTTAATTTATTAATTTCAGCAAGCAAAGACTCACAAGAAACACATGGTAACAACGCATTTGACTTAAGCAAGGTTATTTCAGTTTTAGCACATTCAAGATCCTTGCACAAGTCAATGCAAACTAAGCATGGTTTGGAAGCATTGGATATCAACATTTCATTTTCAGATCTTAAGCTAGCAAGAGAAAAGCATAGCTCATCATTCTTCCTAACCATGTCACTACAAGAGGTGCAAGGTGAAGATGCACTAGACTTCCAATGAAAAAGACCATTTTTTAGCCTAGTGATGGAGCAATTCAACTTCTCAATCTTTCTACGCAAGGTATCACAAAGCTCATCATATCTAACATTATCATCACAACAAGCTTCAAATCATTGAGACAAAGCCCCAAGACTGGCAACAAGTGTACCTTTCTTGGCCTTGCCAAGTTCACGTACAAGATCCTCCGTTGAATGCTCATCATCTCCTAGAAAGTCCAGCAAAGCCTCCACCTCTCGTTCCATCTCAAGAACTGCACTCCTCCTTCTTGCCAAAATGTCGTCCTCGGTCGCATGTCCAAGACTCAAACCTAAGGACAAAGACACACTGGAAGAAGAGCTTGGTGCCATCTCCAAAAGCACCGTTAGTGTTAGCCAAAACACAAGCTCAACACCTCGACAAGCAAAGTCGGAAACAAAACCGCTCTCAAAAGGTTGCCTTCGTGGATCCGGAACCAGTTAAGGTAGAGAGATCCTTAACTAGCTCCGATACGAATTGAAGGACCGAGTTGGCAACCAGAGGGGGGTGAATGGGAGCCTCAAATTTTTTCTCGAGAAATGATGGCCCTTGTCCCAGAAAATCACCCCAAAAGCGAAGACTCAAACAACCGGTGAGTTCACGACCTACGAATAGGTGGATACCCTAGGAGATGTCCTATAGGTATAGTGGAACTACCAAAGAACCCCCAAAACCAAGCGCCAAAGCAACGGGGCTAAAACTGCACAAGCAAGCTCCTAGAACAATCGAACCTCCGATAACGGAACACCGAACTCCTATGGAGAAGAGAAAAGTGTTCGACCAAAACTACTTAGGCCATCTAGTGGAAAAAGCACCTTGGAAAGATCCTTATGAAGTTAGGAAACTAACACAACATATGGATCTCAAATCGGAGCTCGAACGCAAAAGATACGGACGCTAGAACCAACGAAACTCCAAAAGAGGAACACTTGACTCCTATGGAGAAAAAGGAAGTGTCCGACCAAAAATACTTTCACCAATGGTGTCAAAAGTACTTTGGAATGATCCTTAATAAGTTAGGAAACCAACGCAACAAACGGATCACAAATCGGAGCTCGTATGCAAAAGATACGGACGAAATCAGCAAAACTGTGCAGTGGCGGACTGTCCGCTAGTGAACCGCGGACAGTCCGCGATTGAACCCCGGACAGTCCGGGAATGAGTCCCGAACAGTCCGCTGTTCAAAAATGAAAACAGCGACCTCGCTGCCCGTAAACAGCCCTGACCCCCGGACAGTCCGGGGATGAGTCCCGGACAGTCCGCCACTGTCCAGAAAGCCCAAAAACAGCTCGGGACAAAACCAAAATCGATTGGATCTTCACCAAATCGAACGGGGCTGCAACCAAACTTCTCTCAAGTGTTCTTCTATGTGTTGGGAAGCTAATCCTAGGATATCATCACTCCAAACCAACTAATCCATGAGAAATCGGAAGAACACTAGAAAAGGGGGAAGAACGAATAACGAACGCGATTTCGACCCGATCTATGTGCTCATGAGGTTAGAGAGGAAATCCTTCGGTGGAAAGAAGGAGCTCACGACATAGAACAAATTGATTCAAACGGAATCGCAAATCGTCGCTCAGAGAGAGAGAACGAGACAAATCTCCAGGAGGGGAAAAACCGAAACGCGAAGAACAAAAACGCGAATTTGATCCAAAATCGCAGCCAACAAGAGGAGGACAAATTTGATCCTTGGATTTGGGAAGATGATGATTTGTATTATCACTCGATGTCGGGTTACAAGCCACTCCTCGCAATACAAAACGCGGATGGCGAAAAGCTCAAGAACAAGAGCCGGTCTCTCCTCTCACCCTAGCCTCCTCTCACCTAAACAAAATGAGAGTGACACCTCCAAGGATGGCTGTCCAACACAGCCCCTTCATCTATATATAGGCGCATGTCCAAATGACACAAACGCCCTAACATGAAGTACTAACCCAAATACCCCCTAGGGGTAAAACCGTCCGACTCTGGTAGTTTCCATCCGACGGCCACGGGCCTTCTCATCCTTCGCTTCGCCTCGACGCAAGCTCCAGGATGCCGCCACATGCCGTCACCGTCGACCGCCGCACCTTCTCACTGATAGCTTCGCCGCAACGCAAGCCTCTCGGTGCCGCCACGCGTCGACCGTCCTTTTGGACCTTCCCCCAGTTTTGAGGCCCAAACCGGGAAACCTGCCAGCCCAGGTTTTGAGGCCCAAACCTAGAAACCGTCCACCCCGAGTTTTGAGGCCCAAACTCGGAAACCCGCGAGCCCAGGTTTTGAGGCCCAAACCTAGAAACCGTCCATCCCGAGTTTTGAGGCCCAAACTCGGAAACCGGCCACCCGAGTTTTGAGGCCCAAACTCGGAAACCGTCGAGGTAGCTTTTTGAGGCTCAGCTACCGAACCTGCGCCGTAGACGGGATGTGGTTCGCACACTCCGACCACCGGCACCGATGCCGATGCATGTCCAGCCTCCATGTCGGGCACAACGCCTTTGCCTTCCTTCTTGACTCGGCCGACGGCACTTGCGCCTCACGCAAGCCCGTGTCCGACCTCCCGCCAAGTGCCACAACGCCATCGTCTTCGTCCCGACTCGGCCGATGCACCGCACATCCCCATGTGCTCTCGCTCACTGATGCCACGTGCCAGCTACCACAGCTGGTCCTCCGACCCTCTGGTCCATCAGTCCAAGCCTCACGTCCGCCCTTCACCGCTCTGGGTACTTCGGCATGGCACGTCCGCCGCACGGCATGCCCATCCTTCACCGCTCCCGGTCCGTCGGCACGGCACGGCTCTACTTGACCTTCACCTCGCCATAGACCACTGTATCTGAGCTTAACACCTGCACATCAACACAGCCAAGAGACACATGTTGCACACGCACACCAACACAGAAACACACCACAACTCAACGCCACCGGTTAGTCACAAGCATTAAGCACATAGCGAGATAATGACTCAACCGGGAAAAGCCTCAAACCTTCCTTATCAAAGTCAATCATTCATCATATATGTTCTCAGATACAAACACTATATTATCAAAGAAGAAGAATAGGAACAAAAGAAGGAAGAACAAGAATACACAACCGCATCAAGACACAGTATGGATGGTCAACTCTGTCCGAACAGAATACGACCACCTTCTTCCATCACCATACCTCACTAAGAGAGATGACCCAGGTGTACCCACCATTGATTGCAAGATCGAGGGAAGTACATTCCACAAGACGTTCTGCGACATAGGTTCAAGTGTCAACATAATGTCTAAGGTAACATATGAATACTTATATAAAAATAGACCTATCTATCAGACATATGTGCAGCTGCAGCTGGCGGACCAAACTTATCGATTTCTGGAGGGAATAGTAAAAGACGTGATGATCCAAATTGAAGACCACTATGTTCCCACCGACTTCATAGTACTAGACATGGGAAGAAAAGACGATATTCATATCATCCTAGGAAGACCCTTCCTCAACACTACTGGCGCCATTATCTACATGAGATCTGGAGAGATCCACTTCCAGTTCCCAAGAGAGAAGGTACGCTGTTACTTCACTAGTTATGCCACTAATGTACAGGCAAAGAAGAACCACTCAAGGAGGAGGCGCCACACATCCCAACGCAACAAGAATTGACCAATCAAGGAAGGATGGGCTGACTATGAAGGAGAAGTCACCAGGAGTGAAGACATCCCATTAAAAGAAATGAAGGACGAAGAAGTAAAGGAGACAAGTCCACCAGTCAAACAAGTGTGGAAAAAGAAAGAGAGTTCTACTGACGTGCAATCATCGAGGTCCTCCTCAGGATCTGCTGATGCACCCAAGGAAGAATGAGGAGCATACAAGGAGTCTTGTTCGATAGACTATAAACGTCCAATCCTCGCCGAAAGGTAACTCGGTAGTTATCCATATTCATTAGCATTAAATTCATCATTAGTAGATTTAGCATGATCATTTTACTATTAGTATCATATTTACTTCTTAGCAATTATATCTGCATTAGAAAACAAAATAAAGATATGGAAAACTCTAAAGCCCCATGAGAGTATTACACTTTCTGTGGAGGCATAAAAAATGATGATACATTTGCATATTTACTTCTGCATTGCATACATCCATAAAAACAAAAATCCAAAAAGAGATACTACGAAACACTGCTGAGAACATAAATAATCGTAAGAGCTTTAAGACAATTAGACAAATGGAGGAATATTTATCACTAACGCTTAATCAAGTTCTACTAGTTGTGTTGTCTATCTTTGTATTCAGCAGGAAGAGAAGAAGAGAAGGACTTAAGAAACCACTAACAGTCTACTCGTCTTCTGGAGAAAAAGACCACGTCAAGATCCAGCTTGGGGGAAGGCACCCTCAGTTACCACAATAAGTATCACGATTTTTTATCTATTACTATTAGTTCAGTTTGGTTAGATTAGGTTAATAAATGTAGAAACCCCTAAAAAGATGAATAACTATTACAAAACCAAATAAAGATATTATATAATGAATAAATGTCTAGGTAGATATAAACTTAATTTTGCTCATGATGAAAATGATGAACAATTGCTCTGCTGTAATTCCTTTTAAGTACCAACTGTTCGAACTTAAATTTTCTTGAGTTTTAGACAAAGTTGTTCTGAATAAACTCTGAACCTGAAACCTGTGGATTGCAAATGCTTGATCTAAAGTTTGGATAATTGTGAGATATGATATAAAAAGGTGTGAGCTGCTGTTTATCTAATTCCTAGAGATGCTAGAGTTCTGGAGATTTACACTTTGAAAAGATTAAAAATACATGATGAGATCCTGTATGACATAACATGAATTCCTACCTAGAGCCATTAATATGATCTTAAGTTAAGGCTATTTGCTTTGTTCTAAGTTTTTAGTTATGGTTGAGAAATTTCTCATGCTCTAGAGATCAAGAATGTTTTATTAAAAGATTCACTCTTCTGAAGTAGTATTGTGTTAGAGGCATGGGACTATGCAAAAGTATAAAAGGAGGAAATAAAAAGGGACAAGTGTCTGACTACCTCAGTTAAAAAAAAGAAAAAAAATGATAGCCCATGGTCCCTCTAATTACAATATGCCAGCAAGAGATGACAAATTTCAAATGTTCTAAGATCTTGATCTATGAGTATGACATCTTTCTCCCTAACTTTGAACTTTGACTTGGTATGATATGCTTTTCACTTCTTAAAGCTCTAGATATATATCCATAGAAGGAAGAAAAATGCATCAGTGAGGAATCATAAAATATAAAAGAGCGATTTGAGAGTGTCATACATTGGAATCTCTGATTTTTATTTTGAAAATATATAAAACTCCAGAATGAAGGTTGATCAAAGAGTTAGAGATACAGTGCTTAACTTGATTATTCTATCTTTCGATTATTTAAAGATTCAGGTGAAGGCAAAAGCTCCATAGTTAAAGGTAATATGAGAAAGTCAGAATAGTTAACTCTAATCCAAGGGAAGATTTTTGTTTGAACATATGTACCATTGAGGTGCGAAAGCATAGTAGCAATTCCTGATTCATCATGAATATTTGCTAAGGGACTAGCAAAAGGTAAACTTGGGGGAATTGTTGACACTGGTTATCTATCATAATTAAAGGATATATAAATATGAAAAGGGCAAGAATTCAATCACCAACAAAGGTTTAGGGTTTTAACTGACAATATTCCACGAGTTTTGGTGAACTATGATTCTGCAGGGACTAAACCAGGAAATCAACACCGATAGCTTCCCATAGAAGGAAACCGACGGGAGATAACTCCACCACCACGTCAGGAAGTTTCTAGAAGACTCCAGATGACACAAGAAGACACCAGGAGATCGACCACCACGAGAGGATGACGGGTGGGACCGACCGGTCCCACCTAGGGACCGACCGGTCCCCCCTTGGGGCCGGTGGACTCTATCTTCTGGAAGGTTCTCCCACCGACCTCTAGGATGCATCTCAGCCGTACCTTAAGTCGGTTTGATCTAACGGCCACGGTTCATTGCTCAGGGCTATATAAACAGCCCCTGACCCCCCTCTCCAGATCATCAGGCATTACATTCATCAGATCATCATCAGAATTATCAGAGAGGGAGATCAATCGGAAGCCCTAGAACCACATCCACCTAGAATAGTTAGATAGAATAGGATTAGAGGAGGCAAGCTTTGCTTGGATTCCTGATCTAGTCACGAGAAGGCTCGGTAAACCCAAGATCTTCTCTCTTGTAATAACATTATGGATCTATTTCATAATTGCTCTTCTAGTTCATCATTGTTCTTCATTGTTTATGTTCTAGTTCATCGTCTAGTTCATTTTCATCATCTAGTTCATCTTCTAGTTCATAATCCTGTTCTAGTTCATGTTCTAGTTCGTACTTTAGTTCTTCTCGATGATCTAATTCACCTTATTGTTCATCTTTATGTTCTAGATAGCAATACAATTGATATGACTAAGACATCAACTATTATATTCTTAATTATATTTCTTATAGGATGCTTTGATTATATATTTGGCATAGATAGTTCATTATTATGTTTATACTCATGTTCGTATAGCGCTCATCTTAATGATCATTGGGTGGGTGATAGATGTTGTGTAGGCGTGGTGCCTATACACTATTTATCTGCGAATGCGTCCTATGTTCCGGATAGAGTGGTAGATCGCGGGTGTGATATTCCTGTTGAGTCCTTTGTATTCCACCTCCTGAATGCAGTGTTCAGTATGGCTCAGTTAACTCATGGTATAGGGGTTACTCTGTTTGGCACCTTTACTATGGAGTTGCCTCTTGATTATAAATATGGTGTGACCTAGCCAATGATTGCCAAATATGTTTGCACTAATCAATGTATGCTATGACTTGTAATTAGGATAACTTAGGAATGTTTCTATTCAATGCCTCTTCTAATCATCACTTGCTAGGTAGTACTGTTCTAGGATTATCTTTGATTGATCTGATCTCTGTTATCATTTATCATTTATCATTATCATTTACTCTGTAATCTGATCCCTGTTTAGAGTAATAAGTGTGTTATCAGTCTTTATCTTAAGTGTGTGCCATATTGAATGTTGTTAAGTCCTCATTAGTATAATACCATCATACTTGAATAGATTAGTCTCTAGGCTAAATATAAATAATGATACCTGAGATTAGCTTGGGTGAAATGCTTCTACAACGAGTATATTTATCTGTGTGCTTGCAGGTAAATATTTATCTTTAATCCAGTGCCTTGATATATTTACATTGCTAGCTTCATGTTGGAGATGACAACTTGACGTTAAGTGAAGTTAGTAGTGTCCCGTGCACTCTTTAGTGCCTTCACTAGATTATTATTTATATGGTTCATTCTTAGAGTGATTCCATTAAGGAGTGTCAACACCCTCACAAATGAATCAACACGGGCAACCATGAAAAATACCTAACTGGCTAGGGTTCAAAGAACCCAAGAGTAATAGAAACAAACCAGGCCGGCTAGATGTGAAACCAAGTGCTCAAGTCGTAGATCGAAGCTTCCCACTTTCTAATCTCACTTCCCTTGCTCAAATCTTGCAAGGGAATGAATCTAGGAGCAAAGGGGGAGAGAGACGGGAGGAGTCAATGCTTGGAGAGTATTTTGTCAGTTGGTAGGTCACAATAAGTGAAAGGAATGAGTGGGTGACGGTCAAAAGAGAAGTGGAGAGCTATTTATAGTTCCCAGTCCCGAGGCCTGTCGGTAGTACCGACCACCCATGGTCGGTAGTACCGACCGGCCAAAAATTGTTGCGCCAGATCTGAGTTGACCTGGATCCAACTACCGGTCAAAGGTCGGTACCACCGAGGGTCGGCAGTACCGGCCTTATGGCGGTACTACCACCAAGTCAAAAAACGCGCACCAACAGAGAGCTCCGCAAACCTGCCTTTCTACCGGCTTGGGTCGGTACCACCGAGGGTCGGTAGTACCGACCTTATGGTGGTGCTACCGCCAAACCATTTTGAACACGAACAGAGAGGTCTGCAAAAATGACCTTCCTACCGACCAAGGTCGGTACCACCGAGGGTCGGTAGTACCGGCCTTATGGCGGTACTACTGCCAAGTTATTTTCGAACCTACACAGAGAGGGTGTTAGAATGATCTGGGTGGCCGGTAGTGCCGACCTTATGGCGGTACTGTGACACCCTAAAAAAATCATTTTTCGGAAATAAGGAGTTAATATGATTTTGCTTATTTATTTTTCATGAAACATATAGGCCAAATAATAATTTTTGGTGAAGTAATAAAATATCTCGTGGCGTAGAAACTTTTTTGTTGCATTCATGCTCGAGCATAATATTTTGCTTGAGTGTAGGAATAGTGTTGAGTGGTTCAAATTCAAATTTGATTTGAATTTGAGCAAGTTTTTCAAAAGGAAATAAAAGAAAAGGCTTTTCTTTTTCACCCTCTCCCTTTCCACTCTTTTGGCCTAGCCAGGCAAGGCGGCCCAGCCCGCCACGCCTTTCTCCCTCCCTCTCCCCACCTCTCCCCGCTCGGGCCTTGGCCTGCTCCGGCCCAGCGCCCCGGCCCGCTCCCTCTCTCTCTCGCGCGCGCGCGCCCGTAGCGCCGCGGCCCGGTCGCCTTCGCGGCCCAGCTCGCTCGCGTCGCGGCCCGCTCGCCCGCGCAGCGCGCAAGCGCCCGCCGCGTCCCCGCCTTCGCCCGCTGCCACCCCGGCCCCACCTGTCAGCGTCAGACCCTTCCCCTACCTCGCGACGGCTCGCGCCCGCGCTGCCGCCGCCTGCTCCTCTCCTGCAACGGCCGCGCGAGTGGCATTCAAGGCCACTCAGGCTTCCATCAAGCCCCGGTGGAGCTCCCCGACCGTTCGCCACCTCCCCCGAAGCCTATAAAGGCCAGGGCGAAGCCCTCGCCCTCTCCCTCACGCCACTCGCCCACGCTCTCTCCCTGCCGTCGAGCCGAGGCTCCGCCGGCCGCCCTAGCGCCTCCCCGAGCCACCGAAGGTGCTGCCGCATCCGCCATCAAGACCCCAGAGCCCTCTCTCTTTTGTTTCGCGTGTACCCGAGCCTCACCGGAGTTTCTCCCCTTTCGCAGATCCCGCCGCCACCTCATCGTCGCTGTGGTGAGTCCCCGCCGGAGCCAAGGCCACCGACGAGCTCGCCTTCGCCCCCGCTTCGCTCCGGTGCTATCCGCGTGGCCAACCAAGGCCGGGAACGCCGGAACGGCGAGTTCCCGAGCCCCTCGCATGGCGCCGCCGCTCGCCGGCGTTTGCGCCGCCGCTCCCGCCACCGCGCTCTCTCGCCGAGCCGCCCTGCGTCGTCCGATCGGTGCGGACGGCCAGGATTAGAGCATAACCCCGAAGGGGTATGCGCCGGGTTCACCAGCCAGTGCACCCGCGCCCCGCTCGCGGTCCACCATCCGCGTGGTGGGCCTGCCCAGCCGCGTTGCGCCGCGTGGCGCCGTGTCGGCGCCAGCGCGGCAGCCTCCGCGTGTTTTGCAAAAGAGCCCCTGCCATTTTGAGAAATCAACCCGCGATCCACCGTAGTTCAAAAGAGTTACTTTTAAGTCTTGTTTTCTTTCGGTTTAGCCCCTGGAGTTCTCAGTTTTAGTACCCACCGTCCAGAGAACGCTTTTTCGTGTGTTAGCCCTCGCCGGCTATGTTTAATAGCATTTAGGCCCTCGGTTTTCATAGGCTAGCCCCTAGGCAAATGTTTTTATTTACAAAATAGCCCCTGAAACTTGTTTTCTTTATAACTTTCTCGTTTTAGATCCGATTAGAGTGATCTTTACGTTCATTTGATCGTATCGATGAGTAGAATAGTTTTATATATGTTTCTCTAACTGTTTTTGATGCTTGGTGTACTGTTCTAATAAAAGTATATTTTATTTGCATGTAATGACTGTTTGGATGCTATGATTGGTGATTATATACCGAGTCCAGACGGTGACGTGTTTGAGGAGCAAGTTTCGCCGGAGCAGTACCAGGACCAAGCGTGTGACCAAGGCAAGTACAACCCACGATTTCCTTGTTACCTACTTAATGCAAGATCCAGTAATCATTATGCATGTGTCTAATATGATGAACCATAGGTCCATACTAGTTTCCTTGAACTATATACCTTGTACCTATGGGAGGGTTTTGCATAATATGACTAGAAATACTACGCGCTATATATTGCTAATTGATGAATACTGATTAATGACTATGGAACAATGTTAAAAGAGGCTTTTTAACCACATTTAGGGCACTGGAGCCTGGTGTTGCTCAGTGACCCACGCCAGGGACTATCTTTTAAAGCGGCCACCCGGGAGATCCCGTGCAACCTTGGGAATTATATGGCTCTGATCTTAGTTGTGTAACTAGACTTTCTCTAGCTTGTAGTAGTTACCGAAAGGCGCTAGAGGGGGAAACTGGGTTAAAGAATGGCTTCCTTGCCTGTCAAGATGTGTACTGGTCGGCTGTCAGGTGTGCCATCTTGAAGGGGGCCTCCATTCGCCTGGAAGCCGAAACCTTGCGGCTACTACTTGTTAGAGTAGCTAGTGAAAGACTACGTAGTGAAACCCCGCCGTACTTCCATAGAGGAGGTAATGTGGGACTGGCTCTCCCCGGCATTTGGGAATCACGGCCTAAGGTGAAAGTGTACAACCTCTGCAGAGTGTAAACCTGATATATCAGCCGTGCTCACGGATACGAGCGGCTCGGATCCTTTATAAGTGGTTCATGGTGGGGTATGTTGGTGGTTTGTGGCTTACCTCTGGTTAACATGATAATGATCATACTTTGTGGGACAACAGGGATCATATACTTAGTAATGAAAGGATAATATTAAAATATGACCAAGATAAAATGCTAACCGCAGTCAACCAGGTCAACCTTTTGAGCCTTGCATTCCCTGTAGTTGTACTTGCTGAGCATGGTGAGCTGACGCTTGTCGTTGGTTCACATAAAAATCCCGGATGGGTACCAGATGAAGGAGAGTACGAGGAGTATCCAGAAGATGTGCCAGATTTCTGAGGATGGCGTACCCCCAGTCGGTGTCCCTGTGGAGTGATGTCTACGTCTACGCTACCGTTGTAATAATGGGTCGTTGGCCGATGTGATGAACAATCTCGTGTGATGTAATAAGTTATTATACGTTGTTCGTGCTGTAATGATATACATTTTGTGGTATATGTGGATTTGGGACCCCCTGGGCCCACATATGCTTTACCTCGGTTTTATTCGTAAATCCGGGTGTTACAGGTACTACCGCCAGTTCAAAATGAACTCTACCCAAAGAGCATTGCGCGCTGCCTCCCTGGTCGGTACTACCGACCCCCATGGTCGGTACTACCGACTGTACAAAACTACATTTATGTGTTCGTGATCGTGCGGTGACTCTCAAGCAAACTTTAGTTAGTCGATTTGAGCACTTTTCTCCATATCTAGTCAACCTAATTTGTGACTCTCTTGATAGTCCGGCTTACCTATAACTCAAGTTTAAAATTAAACTTTCAATCCACCACTTGAGCTAGGCAACTTTTGTCCAACTATACTCAACATGCTTTGTTCACGAGATTTCAATATTTCAAATCTTTCTAAGGACTAACACCTGCATGCATGCTTTTATAAATATGTTAGTCCCTAGTTTGATTCTCATTAATTAGCCAAAACCCACATTGGGGGCAAATGCACTTACAAACACCCCTTTTTTGCTAATTGATGATAACCCACTTAGGCTTACAAAAAGGATAGAAAGAATTGAAACTTTTGAATTCCAAAATTTAGTTCAAGCTCCCCCTTAGTTCGAGATGGCAACGGGTAAATACCCATCTGGTAGTGCTATTCCATACCCATACCCGTGAGATAAAATTTTACCCGTTAAAATACCCATATCCGCATGTGGGTAGAAGATTTTACTCGTACCCGTACCCGCGCGGGTATTTTTACCCGACGGGTAATCCGTACCCGAATGCATACCGGCAATAAAGCATAAAAATATGAATATATTATATTATTAAAATCATATATCATCGATAATTTGTGAATAAGATTCAACAAATTATAACATAGCAACAAAACTACAATAACTAATAGTCTAACATTCATAGATATATTAGATATATGTATATTTTATAGTAAGTAATGAATACATATATGTTGCTAAGGCAGGTATAAATTACCCGCGGGTACACGGGTATGGGTAGTATGTTTCCGTACCCGTACCCGCATACCCGTTGGGTAGAAATTTTTACCCATTAGTATACGCATGGGTATAAAATTCTTTCCATACCCATCTCTTTATCGGGTAAAACCCATCGGGTAGTCGGGTTTCGGGTACCCACTGCCATCTTTACCCTTAGTGTATGCTTTGAATATGAATTTCAAACCTTGACTTTAAGCAAGGTTGCATACACAAGAATAAGAGCTCCCCCTAAATTTTGCAATTCGTGGGGTGCCTAAGTGTGTGACAACGTCATATATAACAAATTTGTGATGCATGAACAAGATGACATGGTGATTCACATAACAATAGGATAAGAGAAATCGAATGGCTATGAAAGAAAGAAACAAACTCAAATCACATAGCCATATCTAAAACAACAACCACCAATAATGACAAGAGCAGAAAATAGAGGATCAACCAAACATGAATATTACATTAAGCTCAAATGTATCAAATCCTCTAGCACACATAGTTCATCAAAAATGTAGCATACCACACACTTAGTTCTCATAGTTCAAATCTCTCTCAAAGCTAGCTATTACATCATGAATAAAGTCTAACACTCCCCCTTTGGCATCAAATGCCAAAAAGGGTAGGCCACGATATGCATAGGATCTAATAGAAGCCACCGGAAGAACCACCATGAAAAAGGCCTCCAAAGAGAGAAGAGTAGGCGCTGGCACCAACATCACCACCTGGGAACGACGACGAAGGAGCACTAGAGGGATCCGGCGGAGGAGAGGGAGCGTGGAAGCCACCACTTCCAGCTGGATCGGCATCCGGGGCAGCAAAACCCATGTAAGAGCCACCACCACCACCCTGGTATGAGGTAGATCCACCACCATGTGACGGACCCGCACCATAGTCAGGGTAGAAGGGAGGAGGCTGATACGTAAGCGGAGGGTGAAGAGGCTGAAACAAAGTTGAGCTGAAAATATCGGCCTCATCATCACCTCCATGTTGCTACTGTTGTGGCTCACCACCGTCATCATCATCATCATTACGACCATGCTGAGCATCGTACTTGGCAAACGGATCTGGGAAGGACCGAAGAGGAGACTGCTGAGGAAGACCAAGATGTGCATTCACTTGCCTCTGATGCTGCTCGTCATGCTTAGCCTTGTAACAGAACCACTTGAAGAACTTGCTGAGAGCGTAACGAATAGCCTCACCACCTCCACTCCTATGCCTCTCATGACGCGGAGGAGAAGAGGCAGCAGGAGGCACTCCCTCATGAACCGGCTCCTGACCAGGAGCCTCGCCAGGGGCAGCTGCTGCAGCTGGAGCACCACCACCTTCACCAACTACCTCCTTGCCTACGGAGGAGAACTGTCGGACATTGTACTCTTTTACAGTCCGATCATAGTCAAACGTTGCTCCCACCACGTGCTCAATGATATGCATCAAATATGGAGCATAAGACAAGTCTTTGTGAGGGTCATTGTATGCTTTCGAGATCTTCTGCCACATAAAGTGGGAGATGCTAAACCTCCCATCTGGCTTGGCAAACCGGCAAAGGACCTTCGATGCGCCTCGTTGTCCCGATCTTCACGATGTAGGATCAATCTCCAGATAACTAGCTGCAGAACAGCCGGATAACTTGCTGCAAGCAGCGATAACTAGTGCAACCTAACAAATAAAACTCAAAGCCAACCACCGTCTTTAACCGGCAATTTGAATCGAGGATTCGCCCAACCACACTCTCAAAGAACCAACCAACATAACCTACAATCAATCAAGGAAAACCTTGAATGGAGTAGGAGCACCAATTTGGAGCAGATGACGTCGCCGCTTCTGTAAATCCTGCGAAGGAAGTCACAAGAGCAAAGGGGTAGAGATTACACTCTCAAGGTTTGTTAGCACAGAGCTGAACAAAGGGGTTCTGTATTTCGATTATCAAAAGTCTGTGTTTGCTATGAAGTAATGACATATTTATACTAGGAACAGCCCTCCTAGATAGGTATAAACACGAAATGTAAATGAAAAGATGGACTATGTGAACAGGCTTCCACAAAAGGGCTTCTGAGTTAATTCCCGCGTGACTGTTGGACTTCTGAGTAGTCTTCAATGTTTTGGCAATAACTCCACTTTGGAAAGTTCAAATGATGCACCGTCAGTTGCATTGGAAATTTAACTTGATAAGATTTCAAACCATGTGCAGCATGCACCATGAAGTTTCGTAGATTGGTACAGTTTTACACAGCAAGTTGGACAACATGCAGTCTGTCCACCAGCTGACCAGCATGCACTAAATCTGGTCGGCAGTCAAGAGACAAATTCCAAACTGGTCAGGGCTTATTTCATTGGAAACTAGACTTGATAAGCTTTCCAGAATGTCCTCATGGGTCTTCATAGCTTTTGTGAATCAAAAGATATGACTAATTCTTTCCGACGGTCCTGCGGGACTGGACTAGTCGGAGTGTGGATCTTCACTGTAATCAACTCTTTGTGTGTTCTTGTCTTCCTCCTTGGTGAACCTGAATAATAGCAATATACACGAATTAGGTAGTACATAATTCACATTAATATTAAAATGAATTTCACAAAGTAACGCGTGCACCTTTTGTTATAGCTTCTTTGCTTGGCTACGTGTAACATCGAAGACTTGGGCTGGTGACCTGTTATAGTTTGACTTGGAGCTTGTAACATCTTCCTTATCGGCGTGCTCGTCGATGTGCTGGTCGGTGAGGTCATATCATCCTCTCCTCTTTGAAAAGGAGTCGTCCTCGACTCTGAAGTATCTGATGTAGTTGGATTTACAGCTTGTAATGTCTTGCCGGTCGGTGAGGTCATGTTGGTCAACGAGCTGCTCTGTAAGGTCATATCAACCTTGGGGCATCGCTTCTCAAGAAAGTGTTATCCCAACCTTCGGATCCAAGGTGAGTCTCATTACGTTGTTCAGCACAAAGAAGTAAGACTTTAGCCCATTCACCTGAAAGTTGGTCGCTATGCCAGGCAGATAGATCCCAGACTCCTGAATCTCAGAGAGATAGATCCCCTCACCAAACATCTCTGACAGTCTCGGGGCACTGCGATCTTCATTGTTGAATCCCAGCAGCCTAGCGAAGGTCACAAAGGAACATCTGTAGTGGACCCCTTGGGTCATCCAATGAAGAACCTTCCCAGGTTGATCAATGTAAAGAGTAGCCCAAAACTGACAGATAATCTCCTGATTCCAACTACGCTCACCAGAGATGAGCCCTAGAATCCTCCACTCCTCTAGCCTCTGCACCAATCTGTCCATCTGCTCTGAATTCTTGTCAGTCAAGGATCAGATGGCCAGGCGCTTGTGCTCAATAAGCGGAGGATGCCCCTTCACAGAGTAACCCTTCCAGGGGACAGACACGTAGTAGTCCTGCTGAAAACGGGACCAAAAACGTCTATCAACTGAGTCATCTCTGATGTAGAGGTAGGGGTTCTCCAAGCGTTGCTCCCTCAACAGATTAGCCCTCTTTCTGTCTGAGTAATCCATCACATTTCCTGGATCAGCTGGACCAATCATCATAGCTGCTGCCATACTATGCATATGAAACACCCGGTTGATCAACAACAAACCGGATGTCTTAGGAGACGGAGGTCCAAAACGAGGATCAAAAGTACGACCTTCCCTGTTGGGACCGACCTCTAACAACTGACCACCAACAATCACACTGTGCAGCCGACCGGGGGGACCATTAGCAGGAGGCGGTGGAGGCGGAGGTGGTGCATGCCCACTTCGACTTCCACTGTCTCGGCCGACGCTCCGACGGCTCGTGGACGAACGCCCACGAACGTGTCGAGCGACGTCCTCACTGCTCCCACCAGCAGGCCGAGCACGGCGCGCGGGATTGCACCGCTGCTGCTCTCCTTGCTCCATTACAGCAACTTCTTCTTCCTCCTCCTCCCTTGCCTCTCTAGCAAGTCGTGCATCACGTGAGCCCCTTCGGTTATGCGACATCTGGAATAGAGTACATAGACCAATATGAGACACAAGACAACAAGACTGCTTCGAAGGATGTAACAAAGATAGGCGACGATACGTAGGATGGGAAGAAAAACCGTTCACTGCGCGCGGTCGGTACTACCGCCCATAGGGTCGGTACTACCGACCGCACAGCAGTGCGCCGGTTATCCTCAATCCATCCATACAAATCACCAACAAATTTGCAAAAAATACATCCTAGAAGCATTTATGTACTAGAGAGAACAATCCTACCAAAGGAAACGACCTAGAACAAGATACATTGAGAGATCGGGCAAGAACACCCTAGTACCTTGCTACTCGAAGGGAAGAGGCCGAAATCCAATGGAAGGAGAGCTTCCAGGCTTGAGGAACACCACCACAACGATCTCCTTGCTTCAACGCACCTTCTCATTGGAGGGATTTGGATTTGAGTGGTGGAGGAGGGAGATCGAGAGGAGGAGGCGGAGAGCGGCGACCGGACGGCTCGGGGTCAAGAGGGCGGTGCACAGTGGAAAACTGAATGGATAAAAGAGAATCCTTTTCACCGCGGCCTTTTATACCAGGGTAAAACCCCGGTCGGTACTACCGCCCAGAAGGGTCGGTACTACCGACGGTCGGTACTACCGGCCCTGATGGCGGTACTACCGACCGTTCACTTCCAGAACGGACAGATAGCTTTCCTAGGAGAACTTTGTGTGGTAAACTACACACGCTTCAACCATGTCCAGATTTCATACAAGCATTACATAACTATGGACACAAGTGAAGCATGCAAAATAGATTTTGAAATCACACACAAAATTTGTCAAAACATTTGTCTATGTCTGTAGGTGAAAACAAATATGTGCAAGACATCAAACCACGTTATGAGAATCAATGATATTTAGCTCACTCTTCAAAGCACAAAATCTTAACTCATCTAATGGCTTTGTGAAGATATCGGCTAGTTGCTTTTCGGTGCTCACATGGCGTAAAGCGATATCTCCTTTGGCTTCGTGGTCTCTCAAAAAATGATGTCGGATGTCTATGTGTTTTGTGCGAGAACGGTTTACGGGATTGTTTGCTAGTTTGATAGCACTCTCATTGTCACACAAAAGTGGAATTTTGGTTTCCTCACATCCAAAATCTTTTAGTGTTTGCTTCATCCAAAGTAGTTGGGCACAGCATGCGCCGGCCGCCACATACTCAGCTTCGACAGTGGATAGGGCAACACTATTTTGTTTCTTGGAACTCCATGACACCAAAGACCTTCCAATAAATTGGTAAGTCCCGGTAGTGCTCTTCCGATCTTCCTTGCAACCAGCATAGTCCAAATCGGAATAGCCAAGTAGATCGAAAGTGGAGCTCTTAGGATACCACAAGCCAAGATTCTGAGTGTGCACTAAGTATCGAAAGATTCTCTTAACGGCCATAATATGACATTCTTTCAGATTAGCTTGAAATCTTGCACACATGCACACACTAAGCATGATATCAGGCCTAGATGCACAAAGGTAAAGCAATGAACCGATCATAGTGTGATATACCTTTTGGTCCACTGACTTACCATCCTCATTTAGATCAAGATGTCTATTGGTTGGCATGGGAGTCTTGATGGGCTTGGCCTTGTCCATCTCAAACTTCTTTAGCATGTCTCTTGTATACTTTGTTTGACTGGTGAACGTGCCATCCTTGAGTTGCTTGATTTGGAATCTGAGGAAGTACTTCAACTCACCCATCATGGACATCTCAAACCTTTTGGTCATGATCCTACTAAACTCCTCACAAAAAGCCACATTAGTACTACCAAATATTATGTCATCGACATATATTTGGCACACAAAGATATTATTATTGACTTTGCGAGTAAATAGAGTAGCATCGGCCTTTCCTATCTCAAAACCCTTTTTGAGTAGGAAATCCTTCAAGCAATCATACCAAGCTCTAGAGGATTGCTTGAGCTTGTAGACGTGGTTGGGAAATCCTTCAAGCAATCATACCATAGAGCGCCTTATCGAGCTTGTAGACGTGGTTGGGAAATTTCGGATCCTCAAAACCCGGTGGTTGCTCCACGTACACCAATTCAGAGAGGGGGGCATTGAGGAATGCACTTTTCACGTCCATTTGGTACAGCTTGAAATCATGGTGAGTAGCAAAGGCGAGTAATATGCGAATTGACTCAAGCCTAGCTACAGGTGCATAGGTTTCCCCAAAATCCAAACCTTCGATATGAGTGAAACCTTGAGCCACCAACCATGCTTTGTTCCTTGTAACCACGCCATGCTCGTCTTGCTTGTTGCAGAAGACCCACTTGGTTCCTATCACATTTTGCTTGGGTCTTTCCACCAAGGACCAGACTTCATTCCTGGTGAAGTTGTTGAGCTCTTCTTGCATTGCATCACCCAATCCGGATCATCAAGTGCTTCTTCCACCCTAAGAGGTTCCAAAGAGGAGACAAACAAGTAATGTTCACAAAAACTTGCTAAATGAGAATGTGTCGTTACCCCTCGTCGTATGCTCCCTAATATGTTATCAATGGGATGGTCCCGTTGAATCGTATGATGAACTTTTGGGTGAGGCACAAGTGATCTTATTTGGATGGGTCCATCTTCATCATCTTCATCATATGTATGGATGTCTTCATTAGCTTGTTGGTCATCATGTTGAGCTTGAGCTTGATCATCATGTTGATAATGCATTTGACCATCATTTGCACTTCCACCTTTCGGAGTTGCGGAAGCTTCACCATGTGCATTCGAATGCACATGGACATTTGAATCTTGTGGAGTGTGCAATGGCTCATCTTCATCATCTTGAATCTCAATAGGCCTCACATCACCGGTCGCAAGCTTCTTGATTGCTTCGGATGGAGACATATCATTACCTACAAGCTCATCACTGACTTGCTCCTTTTGGGAGCCGTCGGATTCATCAAAAGTCACGTCTACCGTTAACTCAATAGTGTCGGTGGCATTATTGAATACGCGGTAGCCCTGTTCATTAGTATCATAACCAAGTAGAAAGCCTTCGTGTACCTTAGGTGCAAACTTTGAGCTTTTGGCCCTCTTGTTAAGTATGAAACACTTACAGCCAAAGACTCGAAAGTAATGCACCTTCGGTTTGTTACTGGTTAGGAGCTCATAAGGCGTCTTGTCCCTTAGCTTGTGGAGGTAGAGGCGATTGATTGCATGACAAGCGATGTTCATCGCCTCGGCCCAAAAGCCATGAGACGTCTTGTATTCATCCAACATAGATCTTGCGGCTTCAACAAGAGTTCTATTCTTCCTTTCCACAACCCCATTTTGTTGTGGGGTATATGGAACAGAGAACTCATGCTTGATTCCTTCATCATCAAGATACTCTTCTATGTTGGTGTTCTTGAACTCAGTCCCGTTGTCGCTTCTCACTTTCTTGATCTTGAGCTCAAACTCATTTTGAGCCCTTCTTGCAAACTTCTTGAAGATGCCTTGGGTCTCACTTTTATCTGCTAAAAAGAACACCCAAGTGAAGCGAGAAAAGTCATCAACAATAACAAAACCATATTTGTTACCACCGATGCTTTAGTAAGCAACGGGTCCGATGAGGTCCATATGTAGTAGCTCCAATGGTCTTGTGGTTGACACGACGTTCTTTATTGGATGCTTTGCTCCAACTTGCTTTCCGACTTGGCACGCGCTGCAAATCCTATCTTTCTCAAATGAGACATTGGTTAGTCCAAGGATGTGTCCTTCTCTTTGAAGTTGGGCAAAGTTCCTCATCCCAACATGAGCTAGTCGGCGATGCCAAAGCCAACCCATGCTAGATTTTGCCATTAGGCATGTTGTAGGTTCCACTTTACTAGTTGAGAAATCAACTAGGTAAAGCTTTCCCTTCAACACACCCTTAAATGCAATAGAGGAATCCCTTCTTCTAGAGATGGTCACACCCTTATCCGTAAAGAGACAATCGTAACCCATTTCACAAAGTTGAGAAACGGATAACAAATTGTAACTCAACGAATGTACAAGTAAAACATTAGATATGGCATTGTCAGTTGAGATAGCAATTTTACCCAAGCCAAGTACCTCTCCTTTTCCATTGTCACCAAACACAATGTTGTTGCATGAATCATGGCTTGGTTGGAAAGAAGTAAACATTTCTTTTGTCCCGGTCATATGATTGGTGCATCCACTATCCAACACCCAACTTGATCCACCTGAGGCATATTCCTACAAAACAAGTTTATGTTCTTGATTTAGGTACCCAAGTGAGATTGGGTCCTAGGGGTTACTCACATAAACTTTGGTCACCCAAACATTTCTCATAATCTCCCTCTTCTTGAGTGCACCAACATACTTAACGACAATCTTGCCGTTCTCTCCCCAACAACACAAATAATCACAAGTATAGCTTCGTGATATAGGCTTTTGTTGCTTGGGGACCTCCACTTGCTTCTCCTTGTTGACCTTGTCATTTGCAAGTGTGGCCTTTGGTTTGGCAACCTTGTTTGCCTTGTTCATGAGGTCAAAGAGAGGAACCCCTTTGTTAAAGTTAACAAAGGGTACCCCGTTGACCATCTTCCTTCCATTTGCCTTGCCACCATACCTATTGTAACCAATCCCATCCTTGATGGATGAGTGTCTTGCGGTCTTGAGGATGTCCTTTGGTTGTTCCACCTTACACTTGCAACCATTCCTCAAGATCATGTTCAACCGTTGGATCTCTTTGCTTTTCTTCCCTAACTCAACAGTGTTAGTTGCACAAGCATTTATATCAATTTTATAGCATCTTTTGCAACCGTTACTTGTTGAAGCATTAGAGTTATCGGAATCCTTAGGAGCAGTTAAAGAAGTACTACTTCAAAGAGTGTTGTAGCTTAGTTCAAGAGTTTGATATTTATCTTGAAAGCTTGTGAGGCTTTCTTGAACCAAGCTAACCTTACTCTTTAGATTAGCAATTGAGTCATTGCTCGTGGAACACTCCTTAGCCAACTTCTTGTTAGAGTCATTGGCTAAAGATAATTCCACGGTCAATTTCTCAACCTTCAACTTCTCCTCGACAAGAGAGGCTTCCAATGCAAGGTTCTTTTCTCTCTCTTGAGATATCAAGTTCCCTTGCAAAGCGAGACTCTCATTCCAACTTTCCAATTTAGTGAGCAGTTTTAATATTTTTGGTCCACCTTTCTTACCAAATTTTCTAATTATGCTTAGTTCAAATTCATCCATATCATCATCACTATATTCATCACTAGAACAAGTAGGAGACTTAGATGATACCTTCTCATCCTTAGCCATGAAGCAAGAATGAGTGAAGTCATCCTCGTCGTCCGAGAGACTCTCGAACAAGCGTGATGGAGCGGTCGATGTAGCCATGTTGGAGAAGAGGCTTGGAGAAGTGGTCTTGTGTATGGCGATGTCGGCTGCTCCCTTCTCCTTGCCCTTGCTCTTCTCTTCATCACTTGATTCATCTTCCAAGAACCATTCTTCACCAAGATGAGCTTCACCACCACCTCTTCTTCTTTGGTTCTTGTCATCACTCTTGCTAAACTTGCTCGTGTTCTTCTTTTGTGGACAATCAGCGATGAATTGATCATCCGCACCACACTCATAGCAATTCCTCTTCTTTGACTTCTTGAAGTATCCACCTTTGCCCTTCTTGTACATCTTCTTCCTCATGAATCTTCTAAAGTTCTTTACAAGAAGCGTAATCTCGTCATTAGAATCATCGCTCCCTTCACTTGATGAATCATGTTGGGCTCTACTTCCTTCTTCTTGCTTGGCCTTGAGAGCTACCACTTTCTTGTTGCTTGCTTCTTGGTCTTCTATGGCCTCATCATCCAAGACTTCATGATGCTTTATCTTGGCAAGCATTGCATGTGGTCCCATGCTCTTATAGTTAGGTCTCTCCATGATAATTGATGCAAGTGTCTTGTTCTTCTTCCTATATGCTCTCAATAGCTTTCTTGTAGCTGAGTTGTCATCCCACTTGTTATCTCCAAGAGCTCTAATCTTGTTTATCAAGGTCATGAACCAATCAAACATTTGTTGAGTGGTTTCACCACTTTTGATAGTGAAGTTCTCGATCTTCCCTTGTAGAAGCTCTATGTTGCACTTTCTTACACTTTGATCACCCTCATATGATATTCTGAGAGTGTCCCAAATCTTCTTGGCAACTACCATTCCATGGACCTTGGTACTCTCTTCAGGCTTGAGGCATGATAGAATCAAGGATGCCGCTTGAGCATTTTGTTGGAACTCAATGGCATCTAGACGGTGTACTCTTCACCTTCAACATGACTTTGCCCATTCTCAACTATCTCTCAAGCTCTTGCAACAATAAGATGTATCTTCATCTTGTGTGCCCAATCATTGTAGTTGATTCCATCAAAGGAGGGTGGTTTGCCTAGATTGACGCTAGGCAAATGAAGGATCTTGCCCATTTGACCATAATCATATGGTATGCTTGTGAATTCCTTATCTTTCTTGTCTTTCTATTCATCTTCCTTCTTCTTATTGTCTTTGGGCTGTGGTGGAACTTCTCCACTTCCAGATGATTCAGCTTTGCTGCCCAAAGCTTGTTTCAAGCTCTCAATCTCATCCTTCATCTTCTTCATTTGATCTTTGAATTGCTTTGCTTGAGTTTCTAACAGCTGCTCAGAAACTCTCTTGACAATGTCATTGACTGCTTCTTGACTTAGGCTAGACATGATTTCTCCCTTATGCGGTGAAGCGCTAACACAAGGGTTAGGCTGCGATACCAATTGAAAGGATCAAATCAGCCTAGAGGGGGTGAATAGGTGATTTTCTGCTAACTAAAACTTCACAAACTAAAACTTGTAGTTAGATAACAACTGGTATTACCGGTTTGTTTGGGTAGGTACTACTGGGTATGAGACATCGGTACTACCGACACAAACAAACGGCACTACCGAAATCCGAAAGAGAAACTACAAATCCAATATATGTGAGCTATGAATGTAAATCAAAGAAGTGCCCCACTTCCCTAAGTATTGTAGATGAAGACTCTGTCCTCTCCAAGCCTTGGTCACAACCCCCGATGTAGATCGAGCCTTCCAATCCTAAGAAAGAGATAGGGAGAGGAAGAACACGAAGAATCACAAGTACAAGCGCAATATCTAATGTAGAAATAACAACAAGCACACGGGACACAGTGATTTATCCCGAGGTTCGGCCACACCACTAAGGAGTGCCTACGTCCTCGTTGTTGAGGTGACCACCAAGGTCGGAGTTTCTTTCACATCCTTGCCTCACCCAAGCAACCACAAAGGCTACTTGAGTTTCTCCACTAGAAATCACAGGGGGTAATACAAACGCTTCGGGAGGCCCTCACAAATGAATCAACACGGGCAACCACGAAGAACACCTAACCGGCTAGGGTTCAAAGAACCCAAGAGTAATAGAAACAAGCCAGGCCGGCTAGATGTGAAACCAAGTGCTCAAGTCGTAGATCGAAGCTTCCCACTCTCTAATCTCACTTCCCTAGCTCAAATCTTGCAAGGGAATGAATCTAGGAGCAAAGGGGGAGAGAGAGGGGAGGAGTTAATGCTTGGAGAGTATTTTGTCAGTTGGTAGGTTGCAATAAGTGAAAGGAATGAGTCGGTGACGGTTAAAAGAGAAGTGGAGAGCTATTTATAGTTCCCAGTCCCGAGGCCCGTCAGTAGTACCGACCACACATGGTCAGTAGTACCGACCGGCCAAAAACCGTTGCGCCAGATCTGAGTTGACCTAGATCCAACTACCGGTCAAAGGTCGGTACCACCGAGGGCCGGTAGTACCGGCCTTATGGCGGTACTACCGCCAAGTCAAAAAACGCGGACCAACAGAGAGCTCTGTAAACCTGCCTTTCTACTGGCTTGGGTCGGTACCACCGAGGGTCGGTAGTACCGACCTTATGGCGGTACTACCGCCAAGCCATTTTGAACACGAATAGAGAGGTCTGCAAAAATGACCTTCCTACCGACCAAGGTCGGTACCACCGAGGGTCGGTAGTACCGGCCTTATGGCGGTACTACCGCCAAGTCATTTTCGAACCTACACAGAGAGGGTGTTAGAATGATCTAGGTGGCCGGTACTACCGACCTTATGGCGGTACTACCGCCAGTTCAAAATGAACTCTATCCAGAGAGCATTGTGTGCTGCCTCCCTGGTCGGTACTACCGACCCCCATGGTCGGTACTACCGACTGTACAAAATTACATCTATGTGTTCGTGATCGTGTGGTGACTCTCAAGCAAACTTTAGTTAGTCGATTTGAGCACTTTTCTCCACATCTAGTCAACCTAATTTGTGACCCTCTTGATAGTTTGGCTTACGTATAACTCAAGTTTAAAATTAAACTTTCAATCCACCACTTGAGCTAGGCAACTTTTGTCCAACTATACTTAACGTGCTTTGTTCATGAGATTTCAACATTTCAAATCTTTCTAAGGACTAACACCTGCATACATGCTTTTATAAATCCGTTAGTCCCTAATTTGATTGTCATTAATTAGCCAAAACCCACATTGGGGGTGAACTCACTTACACTTGGTGGTTGCTAGCTTCTGTAGATCAATCTTGAGTTTTGCATTCTCATTCTTGATCTTGACATAGTCATCATAGTGTTCGGCTTCATGCTCACTAACCAAGTCCTCACAAGATGTTGCTATATCACACTTAACAACCTGGTTAGAAGCATCATGTGTCTCAAGGGAAAGTATATCATAAGCAATAGTGAGAGCATCATGATCAACTTTAACTTGAGTATATTGTTCTTTGAGCAAAGCATAGCTAGTGTTGAGCTCACTATGCATCTTATCAAGTTTTTCATTTTTAGCTTTGAGCTCCTTGTTAGAGGACTTGAGCTTCTTGATAGAGGATGACATGCTACCAATTTCATTTTGAAGCTCATCACTAGCATGTGTGACATTGTTATACTTGTCTACAAGAGATTCATTGTCACGAATAAGCCTTTCATTTTTAGCTCTAGTCTTTCTTATGATTTTAGAGTAGTTGTTTAGCAATTCAACAAGTTCATCATAAGAAGGAGCTTGGAACTCTCCATCACTAGAGTCATCATCGCTTTGTACCTTCCAGTCACACTTTGCCATGAGGCATAGGTGTGTAGAGGATGATGGCGACGGTGGTGGTGGTGGTGTAGAGGTCCCAAACACTAGAGCGGTCACCTTCTCCTTCTCATCATCACTATCTTCATTGGACGAGCCACCGGAGGAGTCAATGACGGTGAGCCAATCACAACCAATGTATGCTTTACCACCTTTCTTGTGGTATTTCTTCTACTTGCCTTCTTTCTTCTTGTAAGGCTTCTCATTTCTCTTCTCATCTTCACTTGATGAGTCATACTTCTTGCCCTTGTTCTTGTTCTTGTAGTTGTCCTTCTTGGGCTTGATGCATTGGTGAGCGAGATGGCCAAGATCACCGCAATTGTAGCAATCCATTTTGGATAATGGCCTTCTCTTGCTACTAGTGAAGAACTTCTTCTTCTTTGAGTCAAAGTTGACTCCATTCTTATGAAGCTTCTTCAACATCTTTGTGGTCTTCCTCACCATGAGAGCAATGTTGGAGTCATCTTCATCATTGCTTGTGCTCTCATGGTGAACCTCTATTGCCTTGGACTTGCCCTTCTTGTCATGGCTTGCTTCGAAGGCCAAGTCCTTCTTCTTGTCAGTGGAAGAGCCACCACTTGGTGTGATGTGCATGTACATCTCATGAGCATTGATCTTTCCTAAGATTTGAGTTGGAGTTGTGGTGAAAAGATCACTTTGATGAAGCACCGTCACAATGTGTCCATATTTTTCAATTGGAAGGACACAAAGAATCTTCCTCACAACATCGGATGGTTGCATTTGTTTGAGGCCAAAGACCATTCAATTCTTCTACAAGAACATTCAACCGTGAGTACATTTCATTTGCAATTTCATTTGCATGCATATCAAATGAATTAAGCTTTTGCATGACAAGATGATATCGTTCCTCACGCTCACTCTTAGTTCCCTCATGGAGCGTACAAATATTATCCCATAGCTCATGGGCGTCTTTGTGGTTTCAGACGCGGTTAAACACATCATTGCAAATGCCTCTAAAGATGATGTTTTTGGCCTTTGCATTCCACTTCTCATTTTCTTCCTCATGAGGTGTGAGACTAGTGGACTCCTTGGGTTTGGGGACCCAGTTATCGCGACTTGGCGGCATTTTACATCGACCACCTCTAGGTACGACTCCATATAGATTTTACAATATGGAAAGTCGTCTCCCTCGAACATGGGAGGTTGTCCATCACCTCCGGACATTTTAACTCTAGGCGATTAAGCCTAAATCGAGAGCACGAGGCTCTGATACCAATTGAAAGGATCAAGATGCCCAAGAGGGGGGTGAATTGGGCTTTTCTAAAAATTCTTGTGTTAATTAAAACCTATCAAGCCCAATTAACCCCTTTGTGCTTACAAGTGTGTTTCACTAGACTCTATCGCACAAAAGACTATACCTATTCCATTCCTACTCTAGCAAGGCAATTCAATTATGAATGAACAACAAGTAAATTGCGGAATTGAATTGCTCAAATATAAATGTGTATGTAAAGGGAGTAGAAATGACTCGACGATCTTTTTGCCGAGGTATCGAGGTGTCGGCACACCCCCTCGTTGGAGCACCCGCGCAAGGGTATCGCTCCCCCTTGATCCGCGCAAGGATCAAGTGCTCACTATGAGCTGATTCTTCGCCACTCCGGCCCGGTGAATCGCTCACTACCAGTCACAAGCCAACTTGGATCATCCACAAAGCCACCGGATGATCACCAAGCTCTTCGATCACCACCAAGCCATCTAGGTGATGCCGATCACCAAGAGTAACAAGCTAGAACTCTCACTTGACCAAGCCAAGGCCAAAGAGAAGGATGGATGCACATTTGCTACTCTCTTTCACTGATGGGGTCACTAATTCTCACAATTAGAAAATCTCTCAACCTCACTAGGGTTCTTGCTCTCCCTTGCTCTCTCAAGGTGTTTCTCAGCAGAATGAATGGGCAAGAACACTCTAAAGGAGGTGGAGGAGGAGTATAAATACTCCCCAACCGGCTATCCAAAAGAGCTTCAAACAACACAGTTTTCGGGGGCATCGGACGCGCCGATGCCCTCGACCCAACGGTCGACTGTACTTTTCTGACACGCAGGTTTATTTGACATCTGCCTCTGCCTCAGACGCGTCCGATGCAGATCTGACCTCTCTGGAACCTCTCTGCATGGACATCGGACGCTGGCCCTCAGCGTCCGATGTACCCCTCAGGGCAACCTCTCATGAATAGTGGCATCGCAGCGTCCGATGTGATAACATCAGAGCGTCCGATGTCACATACCAGAGACTCTCAAGTCTAAGTGACATCGGACGCGCGTCCGATGCCACTAAGGTCAGCGTCTGATGCCCATTTCAGGATCGAAACAACTTCGGATCGCGACGCTGCCTTAACGACTTTTCATCCCCACGACATAAGGGTTATGAAATAATAAGTGTGCACCACACCTACCTCAATAGTCTCATCTAGGTCAAGCTACTGATTCACGCTCCCCTTTATAGTATGACCAAAGGAAAAACAAAGACCTAAGACTATCTAAGTGTCCTCCAACACCATGTGACACTTAGCCTAGCCTATCAACGTCTTCTTCGTCCATCCTTTGAAAACCGAAACAATTTTCATCGCCAGGAGACAAGAACTTCATACGCCCGTATCGTCACCATTACCATGACCTAACTCATCCATGTTTCTGCAAAACACACGTTAGTCATAGTAATCTTGTGTTTCATCCAATCACCGAAATCCACTAGGGGCCAAGATGCGTTCAGCGCCGCCCGACCACCATCTCCACCGCCGGGCCTGCCTGCCTCCCTAAACCCCCCTCCTTTCTAAGCCCGCCGGAGTTGGGGGGGAATGGAAGAGCTCGCCAGAACCCTACCGGATCGGCCGGAGTTGGGGAAGAAAGGGAAGATGAGAAGGAGGAGGACAAGAAGGGGGAAACCTACCGGCCATGGCGGATCCGACACCACCGTTGCCGGATCCGGCGAATCGGACACCGCCGCCACCGGATCCGCCATGGCCGGCGTGGGGAGGCGGTGGGGCGATGGGGCGTGGGCACGTGGATGCCAGTGTCATACCGATGAGAGGGAGGGAGGAAGGAAGTCATGGGAGGTCGTCGCCGGTGAGAGGGAGGGAGCCGCGAGCGGAGGGAGGCCGCGTCTGGGTAGAGGGAGGCCGCGTCCGGCTGGTGAGAGGGAGCCAGACGCGGTAATGTAATCTTTACCGATTTAAAAATGGTGTGTGTGGGGGGTGGGTGGGTGGGGTGTTACGGTGGGGGTTGGTTGCGTACTTGCGTGCTCTGAGACTGTCTGCACCGTGACCTTTATATGATCCTGAAGGAAATATTTAGAGGAAGAAACTGTTGCAGCGTTATACGCTATAGGTTCCGGAAGGAACACCCTTCCGCTAAATCTACCGGTGAGGGAGACGCATACAGGAGGTACGAACATGGGACCGTGGGTTGCTGCCGCATGCGGAGAGGGAGCCGGAGGAGAGAGGAGAGAGGTGACCAGCGGGCCCCATTTTTGGGACTAACTAAAAAATGTTATATCTCACCAACCGAAAACCTAAATTAAATTATGATTGCACTATTAAATTTGTTGCAATTAATTCTTCAAAATTAGATCTCTCATGGATATATTTAGATAAAGTGACAAGTGGGCCCATAGTAAAGATGGCAACGGGGCGGGTCTGGACCCAAAACCCGCGGCTTTAGACCCGACGGGGCCGAGGCGGGTCTAGTTTTTGCCCCGCGGGTTTGCAAGTTCGGGGACCCGAAACGGGGTGGGTCGCGTTCGGGTATTACATTTCCCCCGCGGGTGCCCATCGGAGACCCGAAATATTATTGTTGTATTGCAGTATATGTTGTATGTTGGTCGCATAATATTTTCATTTATTAAAAGATTATATTCAACTCTCAGATTCTTATTCCTGACTATTAAAATTACATTTTGGGTTCTTGATCTTGTATTTCGATTGCTATTTGCATGATACAAATATATTTATATAGTAAAAATATTAATTCTATAATGTTACTGTGTTGTCGAAACCCAGGGTTCGGGTCCCCCGTCGGGTTCGGGGGCGGGGGCAGATTCTAACCCGAATCGGGGTTCGGCTTCGGGGCAGGTCTTCTTGGCGGGTTTCGGGTGCGGGTCCACGAATGCTCCACCCGCATCGAACCTGATCCGTTGTCATCTCTAGCCTACAATGGATAGAGGATGATATAGAGGATGAATGGATGTACCAGAAATAAGTATAGAGAAGAGAATCTTGATGATCAAACAGTATAGAGGATAAAAATAGAGGAACGTGAGTGCGGATAGCATGGTTCGGGCGGGGCTGGACGAAACGGGAGAGCCTACAATGGATAGAGGATGATATAGAGGATTAATAGATGTACCAGAAATAAGTATAGAGAAGAAAATCTTGATGATCAAACAGTATAGAGGATAAAAATAGAGGAACGTGACTGCGGATAGCATGGTTCGGGCGAGGCTGGACGAAACGGGAGGGATGAGGGCGACAAGATAGGAAGTCCCCGCGGCCACGAGGCCCCGACTCACCTTGCCATTCCACGGAGCACCGACACCGACCGAGGTTCTCGACTCCGCTCGAGCAATCCGCCAGCCATGGCATCCCCCTCTCCTCCGGTGCCCCAGTCAGACCGCGCCGCGCTCGTCAAGGCCTTCGACGAGGCGCGCACGGGTGTCCGCGGCCTCGTCGAGTGCGGCGTCTCCTCCGTCCCAGCGCTCTTCATCCATCCGGACCCCTACGCCTCCGCGCCCCTCGCGCCACCGGGCGTCTCCATCCCCGTCGTCGACCTCTCCCTCCCCGTGCCCCTCGCCGCCGCTGCCGCAGCTGAGGCCGCCCGCAGCTGGGGCTTCTTCCACCTCGTCAACTACCACCAGGCCCTCGGTGTCCCCGAGGACTACCCCGCGCGGGCGCTCGCCGCCGCGCGCGCCTTCAACGAGCTCCCAGCCGCCGAGCGCGCTGCGCACTACGGCCGCGCCATGCCCGGTGGGGTCTCCTACTCTTCCAACGTCGACCTGTACCGGGCCCCCGCCGCGAGCTGGCGCGACACCATCCAGATCGCGTTCGGGCCCGATCGGCCCGACCCGGCACGCATCCGGGCCGTCTGCCGCGACGAGGTCCTCGAGTGGGACGCGCATGCCACCGCCGTCGGGCGCGCCGTGCTGGGGCTCCTTTCGGAGGGGCTCGGGCTCGGGACCTCGAGGCTGGAGGCGGCTTCCTGCCTCGAGGGCAAGCTTATGGTGTGCCACTACTATCCAGTGTGCCCTGAGCCCGAGCGCACCATGGGCATTGTCCCGCACTCAGACCCCGGCGTGCTCACCGTCCTGGCACAGGATGGTATCGGCGGTCTGCAGGTGAAACAAAGCGATGATGATGGGACGAGCCGCTGGGTGGATGTGAAGCCAGTGCCTGGTGCGCTTGTAATCAATGTCGGCGACCTCTTGCAGGTAAAGTATCCAGACTATCCAGTATCTCAATTCGGTTTTCTGCCAATCCAGTCCATTGAGAAACTGTTTATGGCCTCTATCTATATACTCTCAATTTAAATTTATTAGTACTTCACTTCACATGACTTAGAAACTCCAGTGTTCTAAACACTCCAATTTGTGTACTGCTTTAAGCCTTTAAGTGGCAAAAGTACACCATATCTGGTTAAGCATATGTCTGACCGAATCCTGAAAGTAAAATAACTGATGTAGGTTGGATTATTGGAACATATTGCTCCATGTGGTATTGATAGGATCCATTGATCCTACCCTTGCTGCGTAGTGCGTATGGATGGTTGATGGGAGGCCAGGGCTTGATATCTCGGCGGCAGCGTGGTGCTGTGGTGGCAAGAGGGAGAGGCAGTGGCTGCTAGCTGCTGCTGCCCTAGGGCTGTGCGTGAGGGAAGGAAGGGAGGGAGGTCACGTATGTGGGAAAAGGCCCGTGGCCCTTTGAGGCTAGACAACAATTGTTTTGCCTTGCTTAATTCTCCATCAATCAACATTACAAATATATAGCCTACGAGATCCTAATTTTAGGAAATAACTAAACTATTTAAAGAAATATAAATAATATAAGATAATTCGGGTAATTAGCCTACTAATGGGCCTGATGCCTGCTGAGCCCGACATAACATCTCTCCCCGCCTAGAGGAACAACTTGTCCTCAAGCTGAACTCTGGTAGAGACGTCGTTTGGTAACATCGGTCTCCTTCTGGAAAGCGGCAACAGTCGCCTCCGCAGCTAACACGTTGTCGTCGAGGAAGTCAGCTGTGACTCCAAGTAGAACAGCCACTGACACTAGTGGCCGCGGACGTAGGGCTTGTCACAATTGTAACAAAGCCCTTTACGACGGCAGCTCGGCCGGTGTAAGGTGACGGAAGGAAGGTGCTGGAGCTGATAGCAGAGTTGCCGAAGAACCCACAATCGGGTGGAGCAGCATCGGTAGACCCGAACGTTGTGGGGAAGGCGCCACGAGCAGGGCTGTAGTTGGCGGCATAGCGACAACGCGGTGCTCGAAGGCCCGAGCGAGGTGCATAGCTATTTGAAGGTCCTGAGGCTCGCGCAACTCGACGCTCGAAGGCCCGAGCGAGGTGCATAGCTGTTTGAAGGTCCTGAGGCCCGCGCAACTCGACGTCCACCTTGACCTTGATGTGTTCATGAAGACCGCCAACAAACAAGTCCGCCTTCTGGGGGCCCGACAAATTGTGTGCGTGGCATAGGATTGCATTGAAGCGGTCAGAGTAGTCTTGGACCGTCGACAGGAAGGGCAGCCGACCAAGTTCAGCTAGACGGGTGCCACGAATCGCGGGTCCGAAATGAAGATTGCAGAGCTCCTTGAAACGGTCCTAGGTAGGCATGCCCTCATCCTGTTCAAGGGCGTAGTACCAAGTCTGGGCGGCGCCTATGAGATGGTACAATGCAGGCCAAGTGTGATCCGACACTAGAGTACGTTGGCCCCGAAAAATTGGCTCACAATGGTTGAGCTAGTTCAGGGGATCCTCGGTGTCATCGTAGGTCGTGAAGTCGAGCTTGTAGAAGCATGGAGGCGTTAGACCCGAGCTGATGTAGGGTCGAGATGGCGGACTAGAGGGGGATGAATAGTCCTTTCTAAAATTAATCGCACTGGCTAACCGAAACAAATGCAGGATTAAAAATATCGGTCTAGCCAAGACCACACCCCTCTGTCTATGTTCTCTAGCACCTTACAAAGATCCTAATTGGGCAATAAAGGTGTCGGGCTAGCTAGAGCTCACCTAACCAATCTAACTTGCAAGGTCACATAAACCTATGCAACTAGTAATTCAAGCACCGTGGAGCTTTTACACAATCTAGTAAGCAAAAGCACAAAGCTCTTAAGCTCACTAGTAATGCTCAATAACAAGGCTACACAAGCCAAATTAGAGAGCTCAAATTACTTAGCTACACAAACTAAGCAAAGTGACTAACAAGGCTACACAAGCCAATTAGTCACACAAAAAGCTACTTCTATATTACACAAGCAAGGAAGGTAACTAGTAAGCTACACAAGCTAACTAATTACAAGAGCAACTACACAAGCACAATATAAATAAAAGTAATTACAAGCTTGTGTATGGTGATTGCAAACCACCGAGAAGAGGACAATGTTGACACGATGATTTTCTCCCGAGGTTCACTTAGGTTGCCACCAAGCTACGTTCCCGTTGTGTCGATCACACACCTTGGTAGTTCGGTGGCTAATAGGCACCAGACCTAGCTCGACACTCGAGCGCCGCAAGAACTCACCTACAAGTGAGGGTAACTCAATGACATGCTCAACTAGAGTTGCTCTTCGCGATCTCCCGCGGGGCGAGCACAACACCCCTCACAAATCCTTCTCCGGAGCCACACACAATCTCCACGTGGGCTTCACAACGGAGACCACAATCCACCAATCCGTCTAGGTGATGGCAATCGCCAAGAGTAATAAAAAATCCCCAATCACAAAGATTACCTAGTGCCACCAAATGCAAATCCTCAAATGCACACACACTGGGCTCTCAATCTCTCACTCAAATTAGCACCAAGCTTGAGAGGGAGAGGAAGGGGAGGAGGTGGATCTTCAATCTCTCATCCACACCCACAAAGGGCACTCCCCAATCTCTCACGAGATTTGGCTCATAGCAATGGAGAGAAAGAGGGGATGAACCCTAGCTCACCAAGAGCAAGAATTGGGAGAGGTGAAGGAGGAAGAAGGCACCCCCCCCCCCCCCCCCCCCCCCCAAAACCATCTGCCCACACTCCTGACCGTTGGAATGCATAGATCTCAGCTGAACTAGAATATCTGGGTAGGGCCAAAAAAATATCCAAGAAAGGGTTCACTATCTACGCAGATGAACTAAGCTGAGAAATAACCGGAATATCTGGCTAGGGCCAAAAGTAAATCCGGATGGGGGTTCTCTGTTAAGACGCAGTTGCTTCTCCTTTTTTTCCTCTTTTCAAGTGCTATCTCTTCCAAAAGATTCAAAACATATTAGCACTTGAGTTAGCATTTTTCACACAGACTTTTTAGGGTTAAACTCATCAATCTCACCATGTCACTAAGAGCAATGCATATGAAAATGAGACTCACACTTAGTGGCACTAGATAGCCGTTGCAACCAAAAGATTTCCCCTCTTTATAGTACGACTATCTATCTTAAACCCGGTCATAAACTTCTCTACACCTATGACCGGTGAAATGAAATTTCCTACAAGTTATACCTTTGTCTTGCGCATTCCATTTCATTTCCTCCTATGTTGATGCAACACATGCACCAATCTTGATCACCAAATGATATGAGCCACTTCATATCATCACATGACCTCCATAGTCTATCGATCTTGACTTCACTTGCTCTTCGCCATTGCTTCGGTCCATCGGCGCTAAGTCTTTGCTCAAGCCTCCCGGCACTTGGTACCAACGGCTTCAAAGCCTTTAACTTGCCCTTCACCTTCGCAATCGGTCCATCAAGCCAAGTCTTGTCTTGATCTTCTTCATTTTAGCCATATGATTCCATGTCATGTCACATATGCAATAAGCTCCTTCATTACATGTGTACCTGTGGACTAATTTCCTGTGTATCTCACATAAGCACATACTAGTCCACCTAGGTTGTCACTCAATTACCAAAACCAAACAAGGACCTTTCAGCTGATCCCTAGAGCAGACTGCTCGGAGGTGCCACCGGCGTATGACGACATGCCAGAGGTGGGCAGCGGAGCTTCGCTGTAGAGGAGGGAACCATCCAGGCCCCCATAGAAGACGCCGGTGGTGTGCTGCTGATGCTGGTATGCCCCCAGGTGTGGCACTGGTGGCGGTTGTCGGAGCTGCAGACGCGGTCGTGGTGGCCACAGTCGGTTGTGGTGACGCCATGGTAAAGATCGGGGCTGCCGTTGGTGCCAGCGCGTATGACAAGATCGGCGACGCCGAGTTCGGCAACCACAGCTGATGGATCGGCACTGACCCGGTCGAAGCGCCCTGCAGCACTGGGGGTGGGACGCCCTAGAACGGGAAAGTCATTTGGCCGTAGTCGGACATCCCATAGGGAAAAACCAGTGGTAGAGAAGCCAGGGCTGAAGTTGGCGTGGGCAGCGACGGCGGTGGAGTTTGCTGCATCGTAGTGAGATATGACTAGATCCCAGCCATGGAGGTCTGCAGAGGATCGCACCGTCATTTGTTTTGGCGTGAACACCGTGGGCGAGAAGGCTGAAGGTGCAACCAGCAGCGGAGGGGGGGGCATGGAAATATAGAGAGGGTGAGGGTGAATAAGAGGTGGAGGAAAGAAAAAAAAATGAAGAGATAGAGGAAGAAGAAGAGAACCAGCCCCCCCCCCCCCCCCCCCCCCCCCCCCCCCCCCCCTCAATCCTATTCTGCATCCGCAACTGGTGGTGACCGGAGGTGGCAGCAAGGCAGTGGTGGTGGAAGAAAGAGAACCTGACATCTCCGATACCAGATTGATAGGATCCTTGATCCTGCCCTTGCTACGTAGTGCGTATGGATGGTTGATGGGAGGCCAGGGCTTGATCTCTCGACGGTGGTGGGTGTCGTGGCAGCAAGAGGGAGAGGCGGCGGCTGCTAGCTGCTGCCCTAGGGCTGTGCGTGAGGGAAGGAAGGGAGGGAGGTCACGTACATGGGAAAAGGCCCGTGGCCCTTGAGGCCAGGCAACAATTGTTTTGCCTTGCTTAATTCTCCATCAATCAACATTACAAATATATAGCCTATGAGATCCTAATTTTAAGGAACAATTGAACTATTTAAGGAAATATAAATAATATAGAATAATTGAGATAATTAGTCCACTAACGGGCCTAACGCCTGCTGAGCCTGACATAACAGGTATCATCTAATTCCAATATTTACTTTCTGTTTGAATACTTGATTTTTTTGGTGATTTTTTTTCAGACAAAATTCATGAATAGAAATGCCTGCTAGCTTCCAAGAAAATACTCAGTACATGTTTTATCTTCACGATTGGATTTTGTGCACCATACTGGCATAGTGGCATGAGTTACAGAATATGTCTACTTGGACATTGTTCATCCACTATTAAATATAAATATGATTTTAAGAAGCTGTGTGGAGCAGGTTTATAGTGCCATCATCTTATCTAACTTATTTTTATCCTATTCTTTTATCAGATCATGTCTAATGATAAGTACGTGAGCGTTGACCATCGCGTGATTATGAATACACGGGAAGAAGCAAGAGTTTCAATTGGAATATTTTTCAATCCTGGCAAGAGAGGGGACACAGTTTTTTATGGGCCACTATCAGAGCTGGTTTCTTCAGATAGTTCACCAAAGTACAGGAATTTTACCATGTCTGAGTTTCTGGGGGCCTTCTTTAGACGAGACCTTGCCAGCAAAGCTTTGGTTGAGCACTTCAAATTGTAAATACTTAACCACTGTCACTTCAAACTGTAATACCCTATGTTCACAAGCCCCACCCAAGTACCCAACCAACAAAAGTTCAAACTTGTGTCAACACGTGTGACGGGTGATAATGCAAGGAAAAATTTTCTATCTTGTAAAAGTCATGCTACACTGTTTTCCATTAGATTTATCGTGGATGTGTCAAATTAATGATAGATTGTTTCCTTGATGACATCTTCATATAACTAATGCTGGACAGGCCCTATAGGCATGCAACAGCTTTGTTGGGCATTTATATCTATACAAATTAGTCCAAACTCTTAACATGGACAGAAGCATGCACACAGGCATCATTGGCTGTTCTACTTACCTAGAATTGGATGGGTGTTCACACTGTCACATGCTGTTCAGAACATGGGTTCACTTATATGGACATGAGTCCTCAGGGCATGTTTTACCTGTAAAATTTCTTTGGCATATCTTATCTATTTGTTTTTTTTATAAGGGCATATTTTATCTATTGAAGCCATCACTGATTTATCGCATTCCCTTCCAAATTCTGGCATGGATTTACTATGCAATTCTCAAGAGCATCCAGAATATACATTATCACTGCCAATCCCCAGAATAAGTGAAAGCTAACTTTTGTAAGCTTGTTACATTGTTTAGCTACATGTTTCATATTTTATCCCACAAAATATTTCTTATTACAAGCTGATTCAAATGTGGAAAATTGTTGATATGGAAGCTGAATTACCAAAGCATCAGTCAGAAAAGAGTTTACATGTCCACATCAACAGGGGTCATGTCTTGAATATTTTGGAGCTCTGAGAAGACATAAGCCCGTGGAACTACTGAATGATTTTTTTTCCTCCATGTTAAATCACTTAATTACAAATTCTTTGGATGTACTTGTCATTGAAGTTGGGATATCATATAAGTGGTAGTTGCAGAGGAATGCTGTCATTCCTTGATAGTGTTCATGCTTGCAAATATTGACACAAGGATTCATCACTTAACTTTTCCAAAAGAATCTGCTACGAATTGTTCATGTAATCCTTTTTAGAAGAATCAGTTGGTATACTCACCATATCATCTGGTATTCTGGTGTGGTCGTGTGGGTATGTCTCCCCCCTTGCATACTATGGGTATCTTCCTGCACACCAACTTTGGCATGCCTTTTGTGCTCGCCGGAATGGTTACTATCCTGCAGTTGGAACACATTGGTGAGGATGGGTAGAGCTATTTGGGTCGATGTAAAGCCTGTGGCCGTAATTTTTGTGATCAATATCAGAGACCTTTCCCAGGTAAAATGCAACACTTTGGTGCCCAAACAAACTCAATTTTGTGTTTGATTGTTTGTGCTTCCTGTAGGCTTCAATACATTGAAGCTACTGTAGGATTTACCTGCATCGGAGTCAGGATCTTGTGCACTGAAGAGCTTTGACCTGCTAGCTTTCATGAAGCAGTAGAAAATTAATTGACAGAGTTAGTGAAAGATATATTAGCTCATATTTATTTTCATATACTGTGTGCGTCATAGCATGGCATTTAAAATCTTTACTTTGTAGGTTTACTAGTGCAGGGCGCGTGCCACCGCGCGCGTACAGTGATACACAGAATTTTAAACTGTGATTAATAAGGTACAAAAGCAATCAGAGTTGAGAGCACATTCATTTTCCTACATAGTATATCAATGCCATGAATACATTTATAGTTCAGACATTGGAAAAATCGAATACGTGAATTTTATATTGGATTACACACCCACAGGTAACAAGCTGTAATTGAGGTTACGATAGCCTGACAAATATACAAACTACACACTGAGAAGTGAGAAACATAAAACTGATCTGAAAAGACACTGGTTAATATACAAACCACAGCCCAAGGAACAAATGTTTCTTCAGAGGACAACCTTTTGATGGGGTGGAATCCTTCGTAGGTTTATAGGACTGGCATGTTGAAGAAGCGCTGGATGTCTTGCACGTGTGAAATATAGCCATGCGCATACCGCAAAATGGTAGTCAAAAAAATGTTACAAAATGGTGAAGCCGACATCTTGTTGGCTGGCTTTACCTGGTTAAGAAACAACATAGTGAATCAGAAAATGATGAAACTGAAAGACGGGAACTGAAGTTTTTTTTTCCGCTGCAAAAAAACAGTATTACAGTTGATGCACAAAAAGATTAATATGTAGGAATTAAGAGAGAGTATGTAACTAAGGCCTGTGTAATGGTTGGATTGATGGATGTAACTGTAACCCAGATGGTGATTGTTTATATCTAGATGTGGTGTATACTCTACCGTAAGGGTTTGTGGTAGAGATGTGACCTGTCAATTGGCAAATAGGTTTCTTTGGTGCAGGATGGTGATGCATCTTTTTCACAAAGATTTAATCTAACGACATCACTGAAAGCATTTTCTGTTCCCACCATCACTACATATAACTGAACTAAAATTGTGTTTTGCTAGGCTGTTGAAAACAAATGGTAACCTTAAAATCTGTGCAAGTGTAATTAGATTATATTTTGGAATAATTAAGCTGTTGTAAAATCTCAATACCCATCAACAATTCATAAGCTTGCAAAAAATTATACCAAGCCATGGTAAGGAATTTTAAATTCTAATGTGTCGCATAAGACCAAGGCACTATAATTAAACATGTGATATTTTACAGAACATTTTGACAACTACAAATTAAAGAGTTGAAAAAAAATAGTTGTATCTCTGAAGCTTTTGTCTAGGAATAGTTTCATGAAGATCAAATCACCCCCATGGAACTCTGAGTGCTATACATTATAATCCATGGAACGAAGAATATGAAAACCGTAAACACAAAGGAGGCTTCAATCTAATGATTTTTTTTTGCAGAGTTAGGTCTATGAAAAACAGGTATAATACATCGACAGATTGAGAAATGTATCTTAGCAGGGAAATAGAAGCTACAATAACGGATTGAGGAGAAAATAAAGTGTTAGACAAAGAGGTCATGGATATACATGGATGTGCTTTATTACCTGAAGGACTCGATATATAATAGGCACTCTCTTCGGTTGCAGAGCTGGAAGAGGTGCACCACTGAGCAGGCATGGACATGGTTCCTTCCATTAAGGGGCAAATAATATCAACCTACACATATGACATATCAGACAAACTCCAGCAAGGCAATCTTTAAAATGTTAGGTTTTCATAGGGACTGATTTAACAATAATTTAGTAAGGAACAGTGTGTACAACAGGAAGTGATATAGCCTACGAAAGGCAATAGTGTTGTAGTTCATAATAACAGTAATTTATTCAAATCAACATAGTATTTCCGTATGAAAAAGATTGTGTTTAGGAAGCAACCAACATTTTTCTAGGTTGTCTAAAAACATATTTATTGTTGTAGAGTAAGAGGCCACAATTTTAAAGTAACAAAATAGATAATTTATCAATAGAAGAAATCGCTAGTTGATGCTAGCTCTGTAAAAGTAGTGGATCCCAACTCATTCAGAATACCTGTTGTTCGGTACTTCGGTGTACTATTATTATAAAATTAGAACCACTATCTGAACCAACAAAGCTCTGTTAAGGCTGGAAGGTAGGCACCAAACCTTTAAAAAGATCACGAATTAGGGGTTCTACCATTGCCTCCACTAAAAAAAGGAACAAATGGCAGGTAGTTCCACATGTCCTTGCGCATTGTGAGGGATGAGCATTGCTTACCTGACACATATAATTATGTATCAGAAGAATCAAGAAAGATAAAACACGAAAAAAGTGTCATCCTTTCTTATGAGTTATGACATGAGCATGCTCGGGGAAAATATATGTCATGTATGTTGCATGTCTGATGTAGGATCCTTGCAGGCTAAATTTGTTGGGGTTTAAGAATTTTTGTTACTACATGAATGGAGACCCTCTTTAACACTAATCCACCTCATTATAATCTGGAATAAGTTTTACAGCAAAAAATAAGCACATGCCTTGTAAATGAAGTTACTGCACAACAACATAATCATCAAAATGCGACAAACTGTGCATGAGTTGTGCAATAATTTATGCCTTGCACGGCAACATAGTCATCAGAATGTGACAAACTGCACAGGAGCTGGGCAGTAATTTATGCCTCTGATATTTCATCTTGAAAGACTGTACTATGCACTAATTTTAGATCTTTATTTTTTGCATGACAGTAATACAAATATCATTTTAGCATAGTCTAATTGGTTGTCAGTGGTATATATAAAACTATAGGCAACAATATATCGTCTGAGGAAGGACTTACATCTATTGATGGCATTCATCAGCACCACCATATATAAAATGAGAATTTTTACAATGGTTGGGGAGGCGATTGGAAGCGATTGGTGAGTCTATGGTCGGTGGGCCCAGAACATGAAAAGCGATGGGAGGCGATGAGAGCAACGCGATTGGAAGCGATTGGTGAGTCTATGGTCGGTGGGCCATATGCTTCCAATCGCCTCCCATCGCGTCCGAAATTGAGTGAATCAGTACCCAAAATATGAGAAGTGGTAATTCCTTTTTCGTAGTTCTTTTTTTTAATTAAGGGTAAAATGGTCAATCTATAATTATACAAATAATGTTTTGGGTAGTATAGTTGGGGTGGATAATACAAATAGTATAGTCCGGTTATTTTTTTAGGGTTCATTCAAATTCATTCTTTTTGTTTGTCGGTTTGTCGTCGTCCGCTGCCGCCGCCAATCCATCGTCCGCCGCCGCCGCCAATCCGTCCTGCGCCGCTTCTGCTTCCTCGCCGTCGCACAGGTGTCCTCCAACCTCGTGGGCCCCTCCACGTCCGAAGCACCCACGCCAACCTCTATTCTTTCACATGCGCCTATTGCTCGGAGATGCCATTTCGGCGACCTCCTAGACCTCGTTCATGGCGCCGCCGCATTTGGGTGTCGCTCCGGTATTCTCCACCCCCGCTAGTTGGGCCTGGGGTGGTCTAAATCACCGTTCCGGCGAGTCCGCCGCCGTGCTCCGCCGGCGCCCATGGCGCGCCGGCGTGGATGCGCTGCTCGGCCGGCCAGATCCTTCCCAACCTATTCGGCGCCGTCGATTTGATCGCGGACGGCCGAGATTTCAAGATACCCCTTCGGGGCTCATAACCGGTGCTGATCAGTGTTTTGTACATAAATGTGTTTTAAAAATTATGAAGCTAAAAGCATGAGATCACGTTTTTGGTTTAGGCATGGGTAAGCTCAGGGGTCCCTCGTCCATCAGCATTATTCTGAGGACAGTATTTATTTTCTACACTTTTATTCATTCATTTTAAAGATAAACTTATTTAGCTTGAATGTGTTGAACATCCGAGCATAGCTTAGTGGTATATGGTACAACTTTGTATGTAGAGGGTGTAGGTTCGATCACTGCCCTGATGCGACTTTTTTCAATTTTTTTGGTTTTTGTTCTATTTATTTGACTTATTTGAGGATTTTTTTTTTGTATTGGACTTAATTTTTATGACAATATGAATTCAAATTATAAAGTGGTTAACTATAAAGTTGTATAATTTTTTGAGATCTACTACTTTTATTTTGGTTGTTTCTCCATCCGAGGTCGTTTGAAAAATCATATTTTGAATTTGAGTACTTTAAACGTAGTTTTCCTTGACAAGATGAATTGTAACGAAAAAGTTATTGCCTACAGAGTTCTATAAGTTTCGGAGATGTACAACATCTATTTTGGTGATTTTGTTCATCAGATATAGTGGTAGTAATATTGTTCACTCATTTTATATATCCCTCTTATAGTGTATAGTTTGTGAAAGTAAGATTTGTAAAATTTGTGAATAACGTTAGTACCATTTTGTCGGATGAAAAAATAATTAAAATAAAAGTTGTAGATCTTGATCAACTCTACAACTTTTATGTTTATGATTTTCCCATTGAAATCATTTAGTATGTCAAAATAACATCTGAAGTTGTCATTTTTTGAAATTCTAATTTCAAATTGATAAAATACAGTAGCATGACAACAATAGCTGTAAGAACATAACAACTTGATACAACATGATTTTAGAAAAATTTAGAAAAAAAAATCATCAAATTTGAAAATTTAGTACTTAATTTTGAAAATAGCCAAAATAAATGAATTTGGCCCATCGGAGTAGTTGGCTGGCACTTCCTAACCTGGGCTTAGGCCTTTTTTCGGGGTGAGAAGCCCGCGCGGAAATTAGCCACGGGCTAGATTACACATCGTCCTTTGGAAGCCCACGTGGAGGGAAAGCATTTTATATCATTTATTTCAAAGATAAATAACGTCTGAAGTTGTCATTTTTTAAAATTATAATTTGAAATTCATAAAATACAGTAGCATGAAAAGATAACCACAACAATAGCTGTAAGATCTCAAAACACGTCGTGTCATTAACAAAAAATTCCAAGCAATAAAGAGTGACATGAGTCAAGCACATACAATCATCAGACCTCAAGTACTACCTCACATTGTCATATAATCTATTTGAGCTTATGTGAATCCCATCAAAACACACACATGCATGCTCACATATTTACACAGGTACCAGGTCGATCTGCATCCAGCACACTCATACTCAGAAATGATTGGACACACAAAATACATAGCATATATATATATATAGTACCAGGACTTAATTATATATTTACAAAGTACCAACATCTAAGTCTACTAGTTCAGATTCTAAGTACCAACATCTAAGTACCATATATATAGTACCAGGACTTAATTATAGTACCAGATTCTACTAGTTCAGATTCTAAGTACCAACGTCTAAGCACACTCATATTTACAAAGTACCAACATCTAAGTGTTTCTTCCCAAAAAGCACCACCACAGTCCTACTAGTTCAGATTCTAAGTCTACTACTGCTAGATACTAGATCAATCTGCTCCATCATAAGCCCAAAGGTGTTCATACATATGGTGATCTCAAAGCATCTTCCTCCACATCTGCTCCATCATATGATTAATTTTTACCTTCACCTCCTGCTGCATCTTGTCACAGATTGTGTCAATGTCTTGTCCGGTCTGCAGGTCATTCTTCATCTTCTCAAAGACATCAACAATGTCTTCTTGCACCTGTTGTTTTGTAGTTTCAGCCCAGAAGCGGAAAGTAGCTTCTGGTTCTTCCGGCTCCTGTAATTGATAATATGCAACCGATTTTATTGATAAACAATTAAATCTGACCATGCAAAACTAACATTGATGATACGTTGAATTATCAGATTTTCTAATGCAACACACTTGTGATAAACATAAAGTAATTACGTCAAAACTGGACAAACAAACATATATGAAAACCTATTTTATTTTTTAATTTTTTTATTGATAACCTTTCAAAGCATGTACATCAGGAATCTTCATTTCAATTTATTTGATTTGAACCTAATCAATTAAAGCATCAGGGCTGTAAACATATAAGGCAAAACGTTAATTAAAGGAACAATGCATGTAGGCCAAGCATATGATCATTAATGCATAAATAATTAACATCAGAAATAATCACTACAATAATGTTAACAAAAACTTAAGTCAATAGGCTAAACATATGGTCTATATACATATCAACCCATAATAAACAGTAAACTTCGGATTGCCAACAAAATTGTGAAACCTGACAACCAACTTAGAATCTGACCATGCAAAACTAACATTGATGATATGTTGAATTATCAGATTTTGTAATGCAACAAACTTATGATAAACATAAATACGTCCAAACTGGACAAACAAACATATATGAAAACTCATTTCATTTTTTAAATTTTGTTATTGATAACCTCTCAAAGCATGTACACCAGCAATCTTCATTTCAATTTATTTGATTTGAACCTAATCAATTAAAGCATGGAGGATGTAAACATATAAGGCCAAACTTTAATTAAACGAACAATGCATGTAGGCCAAGCATATGATCATTAATGCATAAATAATTAACAACACTAATAATCACTACAATAATGTTAGCAAAAACTAAAATCAGTAGGCCAAACATATGGTCTATATACATATCAACCCATAGTAAACAGTAAACTTCGGATTGCCAGTTCAATCCCAAACCGAAACCCTAATAAACTATAGTAACTAACGAATAGATTAGGCCATAATCTCAATTTGAACCCTAATAAACCTAAATAAACCCTAGCTCCTTGGGATTGGGCGAGGTCACGGTGGAGCATACCTTGTCCTCGCCGATGACCGTCTTCTCCTTGTCGGCGGCTGGGCGTGGGAAGGTCGTGGCGCCGATGACCGTCTTCTCCTTGTCGGCGGCTGGGCGTGGGAAGGAGAACGCCGACTCCATGGAATCAGCATAGGACTCCATGGGGCCGCCACCCAAGGAAGAGTTGGTGTGGCGCCTCGGCTTCTTCACCACCTCCTCCGCATCGTGAGGGCGCCTCCTCCGGCCAGTGCCGCCCTCGCCGTTGTCGCCACGGGTTCCGCGCTCCATCTCCAGGCGGCCTCACCACCGCGCACACCGCGTTGCGAACCGCCCTCGCCTCGCCGACTATGGAAGAAGAAGAGACCCGCCGACTGTGAAAGAAGAAGAGACGAGGAAGCCGAGGAAACCGCACCGAGTAGTTCACGGTGCTTAATATGGGCCGGCTAATTGCGAGGTCGCACCCAGTAGGCCCACCGAGTACTCACTCCGTTCCTAAAGTATGTTTTTGATTTAATTAATAATAAATGGAAAAAACCTAAGGTAACAAGGAAAATCTGAAAACTTGCATGGACACCTCACTTGGGTGTATATTGTTGAGAAAAAAGTTTCAATTGATTCTCTGAGAAAAGTTGTGATGCATATGATTACAAAGTCACACATCTCTTACACATGACCTTGTGAATAAGTGATATATGCTCATCTGTTTATGGATGTGTAGTACAACTTTGACGAAATTGTTTGAATTTTTTTTGGGATGTTTATGTAGGTGTCCCATGATGGTGTGTGCATCTGTGCAATTTTCAGACCAAGTTTACCTATTACTGTAATTATTTGTTGATTTTCTCAAGGATAAATGGTAAAATATAGTAAGCTACCTACAAAAATCTGAAAACTTGCATGGACACCTCATTTGGGTGTATATTGTTGAGAAAAAAGTTTCAACTGATTCTGAGAAAGTTGTGATGCATATGATTATAAAGTCACACATCTCTTACCCATGATCTTGTGAATAAGTGATAAATGCTCATCCGTTTATGGATGTGTAGAACAACTTTCACCAAATCAATTGAAATTTTTTTGGGATGTTTATGTAGGTGTCCCATGATGGTGTGTGCATCTGTGCAATTTTTAGACCAAGTTTACCTATTACTGTAATTATTTATTGATTTTCTCAAGGATAAATAGTAAAATATAGTAAGCTACCTACAAAAATCTGAAAACTTGCATGGACACCTCATTTGGGAGTATATTGTTGAGAAAAAAGTTTCAACTAATTCTGAGAAAGTTGTGATGCATATGATTACAAAGTCACATATCTCTTACACATGACCTTGTGAATAAGTGATAGATGCTCATCTGTTTATGGATGTGTAGAACAATTTTCACCAAATCATTTGAATTTTTTTTGGGATGTTTATGTAGGTGTCCCATGATGGTGTGTGCATCTGTGCAATTTTCAGACCAAGTTTACCTATTACTGTAATTATTTGTTGATTTTCTCAAGGATAAATGATAAAATATAGTAAGCATACATCACTCTGTCAATCATCACAAAGCACCTCATGCTCAACTACTGAGCAGCATAATAACAACACAATCAGTTTAAACCAGTTATGCACCCGCGTACCTATTATGCAACAAGAAGCGGATCCTTGCCAAATCACATGTCCAGCACATCCTCAGGGAGCTTTGAATCCTACAAATGAAGAGGAACATTAGCCATAATTACACATCACTCTGCAGACAGCCGGTACAATGTTGTTCATGAAGATTACTCTTAACTACCTCTTTTCTCATGTAGCATGTTCGTCGATTGTGACCCTCTTCCTTGCACTTGGTACATTTCACCGTACATTTCTTATTTTTTGAAACCGACTTCAGCTTTTTCTTCGGGGCCCCTCTGCCAGGTACATGCAAGGGATCCAAGATATTTGTGGCATCTGGTGAACCAACATGCTGGGCTTGCGGCAGCACAGGGCCATACCTATTGTCTTTGTTCTCTCCTCCATTAGGCGGGATCATAGCAGCTTCGTCATGCAGAACTCGTTTCAGCCGCTCATATGCTTCAGGTGAACGAGATGCTACAAACGATGCAGTGTGACTGATATTACGTAGCTCACGGTACCTCTGTAGGCTATCAGAATAGTCATACATGGTGTTCTTCCTTATAGCATGAAATGCACTCTTGGCCCCCATTGTCCACCTTTTCAAAACACAGCACTCTGGAAGTTCGCGTTCTCCACGATAGCCCAACACAAAGAATATGTGTGAGCAGGGGGTTCCAAGGGACTGTAACTTAAGACAAGAACAAGAAATTCCCTTAAGAATGTCTTCGTCAACACATATCTCACATTTGACAAAGTATTCTTTGTCTCCCTTATCGACCCTTTCAACAATATACGTATGGACATCATAGCCATCTAGGTGCTCTATCATGCAACACTTGTTGGCTGCTTTTATGCTGAACTGCACCTTGCCAAAAACTCTAGGTGTGAACTTTTTTGCAGCCTCTTGCTCAATAATTGAAGCATCTGGTTGCAACAGTGGTTTAGAATTCTCTGCATCAAAGTCCAGAAGCACTTCATTATCACGCAGCTGTGAAAGGCAGTGGTCAAAGTGTTGTACCAGCTCAAACAGTGTCATTTTACGGTCTAGATTTACCTGAAGCCTAGAGTTTAGGCTCTCACTCCGCTGATTGGTACTCATTCCTAAATAGCACTTTGAAGCATGATATGCAGCACACCAGATTTGCCTCCTCTCATACATCTGATAAAGCCACGTCTCGTGATCTGTAACATTATGCTTATCCAAAAATTGCAGCCATTTTCTCTCCACCTCTTCTATGGAGCAACTATCATAAAGGAAATTCCTAAACTCATCCTTGACACCATCATCATGCAGATTACGCACAATGTTCTGCTCAATATGCCATCTGCATAGCCTATGCGATGAATTGGGCCACACCAGACTAATTGCTCTTTGCATAGCAAGGTCTCCATCAGTTATCACGGATATCGGAAACTTCTGAGCCATAGCATCAGAGAATGTCCTAAGCAGCCACACATAGGACTGAATAGTCTCCTGGGAAATAATTCCACAAGCAAAAAGAACTGTGCTGCAATGGTGATTGACCCCAACAAAAGGAACAAGGGGCAGGTTGTATCGGTTCGTTTTGTATGTGCTATCAAATACAACGACATCACCAAATGCTGCATAATCAAGCCGACATTGACAGTCACACCAGAGCAGTCCCGTCAGGTGCCCTTCCCCATCAGTCTTGAACTCAAAAAAGAAATCAGGATCTCTATATTTGCATCCTGTCAGGTAACTAATGACTGTTTGAGCATCACCAGTGACAACTGTCTCCACCTTATTGCGATGGCAGAAATTATACAGGTCCCTTATTGTATATCCGACCTTATCGTACCCACCCTACTGCTTTTGCATAACATCCATTATTTGGTGTTTGCGGATCCCAGAAATCTGCATCTCCAAAATCTCAGCTTTCTGATCATCGCTGATTCTTCTATGCGAATGCAGCAGACAAGCAATGTCTGGATCTGCCATCGTATGGTTGTGTCCATCGATGAAATCCTTCACATACCACTGCCCTATGTTCTGGTCCCGTGCAATCACAAGTTTAGCACAACATCCAACACGAGTAACATTGTGTGGCTTCCGCTTCTTAGGCTCCCTTTTCAACTCCTTCTCTTCGCGGAAACCCTCACGACTGCAGACAAACTTCTGAAGGATCATCTCATTGTGGTCATTATCCCACTCACAGTAGCTTTTTCTAACACTAAATCCTCTCTCCTTAGCATAGTTGTTATAAAACTAAAATCCTTCTTCTTCATTACCAAACAGCTTCCTAACAATTTCATTGTGCTCCGGCAAATGATCAAGACCCGACATTTCCTACAGGCTAAGGATTAGTAATACTACAAGGATATAGTAGACTCATATAAAATTGGTCATCGACTTTCTTTGCATCCGTTATGACCAACTCATATTCTAAATACATGGTTGCAGTCAACCAAAATATCAAGATGCAAGTGGAGGACATATATTTGGTATAATACCTTAAAGTTGGTAATTAATCTCAACATTTATAAAATATTCATGACAATTCACTACTTTTCTAGACCACAGCTAAACTAATTATGAGCAAGCACCAAACAATACTTGATCAATACAATGATTTATTTACTTACTTCCCATTAATTTTTAGTATCAAGGATAACCTTCTTCAGAAAAGGGAGAAGATATGTCAATGTGATAACCTGCCAAGAGAAGGCATTCAAGATCCATGTGTGAATCTGGGAAATGCTACAAGGTCTAGACCCATTGAAACCACATATGAACAAAACTAATGTGCGACCTGTCTAACAAAACTCATTTCGATGATGATAACAAGGTTAAGCAAAACCTAACTATGAAGGTTCTGTGGCATAGTACTAAATATGAAATTGAAGCTGTTCAGTGGCTGATATTTCAAGTGTCTATGTACCAGCTATAAAAAATCCATTACTGACAAATTGACAATCAGAGTCTCATGTGCATAAATGTCATCCAAAGCCTTAAGACAATAAAAAGATTATGATTAAAGTGTATACACCAAAACTAGTGTGCGAGCAAGAGAAAATCCATGATTTATAGTAGATTTTAATGAAACTACTGTAATCTTATATATATATTCATGTACTTTTCTATAAATTTGGTTAAAATTATTGAAATTTGAAGTGTCCAGCTAATACTACATCAATGTACGAACTAAAAATTAATTAAAACAACATGCTAAAACACTGAGCGAGACGAAAAGATAACACACCTTGATTGTGGATCTAAAGCTTCGTGATGCGATCACGGCTGTCGTGTCGGAGATGAACGAGCTCTCCCTGTTCAAGTCCCTCTCGTTGAACGAGGTAGCCGGATCTGCCGCTGCCTGGGACGAACCGCTGCCTGGGTGCCTCGCCGGCTAGCTGGGCGCCGCGCCGACGATGTTGGCTCGGTGTCGCGCCGCTGCCCTGGTTGCCGACGTTGACTTGGGGCCGAGGGCGGGCGAGGGCAGGCCGGTGGCGCCGAGATCGAGCGATGGAGAAAGCAGGGCGCCGACGGCTTGAGAGAGGGAGACAGCAGGGCGGGGACGACTGATTTGTCGATGGAGATTGCTCGGTGTCGCGCCGCTTCCTGGCTGCGCGCCGCTGCCCTAGTTGCCGCCATCGACTTGAGGCCGAGGGCACTGCGCCGGGATTCCTGAGATGCGTGTGGGCGAGGGCAGGCCGGTGGCGCCGAGGTCGCACGATGGAGAAACCGACGGCGCCGACGGCTTCAGAGAGGGAGAGAGCAGGGCGGGGAGAGACGACTGATTTGTTGGAGGGGGATGGCGGCGTCAGGCGTCGGCCCACGGGGGATGGGGGCGCGGCGGGATGGGCGGGATGGGGATTGTTTCACGAAACTTTGCACAATGACTATATTACCCTTCCACCAATTAAAACAATCAAAAGAGTTATTTAGCGGAAGCGATTGGATACGATTGGAAGCGATTCCAACCATTGTACAAGGTCACATATAAAATAAGCAGATTAAAATACGAGACCACAAAAGGTCGAAACTGCTACAGGAATGTATAAAATAGCACCATCAATTCTTGCACATCACATAAGATACATCCAGGGCAATAAACAGTGCAATTAGTAAGGGTGAATAGAAATTGTGGAGGTTACTAAACAGTGTATTTAGTAAAAGTGAATAGGAATTGTGAAAAAGAAGAGATTACCAAGATAGTATGGCAAAACCAGCTTAGCTTAGAACAAAAAATCTGGTATTAGTTTGACTGGTCTACCAAGATGGAATCAACTGTGTACACAGCTCAGATCAGTCAAAGCATATGTAAAAAAGAGGGCATTTCCATTTTGCTGCGAAGAATATGTAATAAAAAATATGAGGTACATATGCATATCATTATTTGAAATAAATCATGCAGGAACAATGCCATATCCTATAGGGAAGATGGAAAATGAATTTGTTTTTGAATCAGAAAAAAAACAAAATGCTTCGAAAGAGAGACTTTCAGCATAGTTTATTAGTTTTAGTGATGGACACCACACCATCAGCATCTAATAGGTATATGGTTCAGGCGACAAATAGTCTGATCTGTTTATTGGGAAAAGATGATTAAAAATATTACAATCACAAGCTGACATAGAAAAAAGAAATGAGTGGAGTCATGTAAAAGTGAGCCATGTCTGCATAGCAAGATCACACATATAGCATAGAATAGCAAGTAGCCTGTAAAGCGTGAATCTAAGTCCACATACAACATGTATCGACGATAATTAGCCCTTAATTTATTTTGTGAACCTTCCTGCAATTATTGGTAGCAGGTTTAATTGTGTACTATAGAAATAGGATACACGGTTGGCACACTTATATCATTCGGATTTCTAGTGAACTTTTTTTGCAAAGAAGATTTTTTTCGCTGATGTGGACTGCATGGTTGCTCGCCAACCTATTATCAATTGATGAGAACAAACAGAACATACAACTGCAGCGCCTATATCATTCAGAACATATAGGCAGCATGTACTTATTTTAAAGAACGGTGTTTTTTCCCAAAGAAGAAATGTTTTTAGGAGGCCTTAAAAATATACCAATCATCAAATGTCCATGAACTTGGAGCCTCGAGGCATGCCGATAACTCGGTTAGTCTCATAAATTGCATAATATAAGCAAAATCATGCATAGTACCTCACAAGCGAATGAACATCAGATCATATCCCTGAGCAATGAATATGGTATTTTCATCACAGGCGGGAGAAGGGGAAAACAAAAAATATCAAATAATGGAACAAAATCCAAGCAGAACAAGGTAGACAGACTTGCTAGAAAATTAGCAGGTGCATTGTATAGGAGCAAGCTGAGAACCTGCTCATCACTCTAATAAAGTAGCGATGGATTCACCTGGTATCTGGGTTGTGCATCAATCAACGCACGACGGATCAGCAGAGACGGTCTCACCTGGTACCCGGATCGCAGGACTGCACGAACTCGCCAAGGAGAGCCAACATGGCTCGCCCATCCGAAAGCAGGAAGACCCACTGCCGCGACTACCGTGAGGTTTGTCGGCACGAGCATTGAGAGGAGATCCAGAGGGGACAAGAGGGCTCCCCGTGCTGGCATGCAACTGGATCTGGTGACACCGGGAGAGGGAGAGAGAGAGAGATGCGTACCAGGCCTGGGGGAGGGGCAGCGGCCACTGGGTCCATGATGCAAGCACCGACCGCGCCACCGGGCCGCCGATGCGGGCACCGACCGGGTGTGGCCAACGACGAAACCCTAAGTCGGTGCCGCCACCACGCTAGGGACCCACCGTCGCTCACCTATACAACGCGAGGGGGCGTGGAGGAAGAGAAGATGGATGACCACCACCACACCGGCCGTCGTGGGGTTCCGCTCGCGTCGCCGCCCTTCCCGTGTTGCCGCCTTGGCCACATCGGGAGTGATGGGGAGAAAGAGAGACGGAGGGTCGGCGCCACCCGTGGGCTGCAGCGCCGTCGAGAGACTTGTTTAGGAAGGCGACTTAGCGCGAGCGCCGAGAAGGCGACGACAGCAGGAGGAAAAGGATGGACGGCGCGACAGCAAGGTGAGAATGGGAACAAGGAAGAAGAGGAGGCAGATAGGGAGCGGTGAAGGCGGGGAGAGCGACCGTGGCCCTTTGGCTTCCCTTGGAGCGACGGTGGCCCTTGGACTTCTTTTTTTTTATCGAGACTGGGGGAGATGGGGAGAGTGATGCGTGGGCGTGCATGTGCTTTTTTTTTTGTGCCGATACTGTAGCAGATGACGTGGCTGGCTTCTTATTTCAGCTAGCAACATGTGATTGTAGGAGTTAATGCACAAGTAAACAGAAATTGGGCTACTATGCTACAACCTGTGGTTCTAAAAAAACTTAACGAAGGAACTTCACAATGACCTTGCTTCATCCTTCTTTCTAACCCTTTGTTCCCACTAGATAATGTTAATGTCTAATTATACTCGTGGAGCTATATATGAATATTGTGTCACAATGAATTAGCTAGCATGCCGAACCTGTACTTTTCATTGTTGCTGTTTTTAACCTGTCGGAATGACACAGGCCTCAAATTATATGGACCACTGCCCTAGTTGTGTCCTTGGAAATTCAACACACAAATTGTGAACTTCTGCGCAGCCGACCATGTCAGTATCAATATTGTACTCCACTGCAATTATTTTACCTCATAGAAGTCACGCTGCTGCTTCCTCTGTGTAATTTGGCAATCATGCAGTCACGCATTCTTGACGTCCAATTTTATTGGATCAAGGAGCTGAACCTGGCCTAAAGGCTGGAATTGGATGATGCCAGCCTGAGAAGGCTGGAATGCTCTTTCCTTAATCAGTCAGCTTAGTCGGTTTGCTGCCTTTTTATGCCTTTCTGTAAAGCTCTTTGTTTATGGATCCAAAACAAGCATTATACGCATGGATTTCTTTATGGACTTCTTGAGCTCCTCGCCGCCGCCATCCACTGTTCACATGCAGAAGCACAGAAGCTTTAGAGCATTTGGGATCTTTTGCAGAAGCACAGAAGCTACTCGGCCATTGCATGTTGCATATCTCCTTATGTTAGTTGCGGACACTTGATACACACACTTCTCAGTCCCAACTCCCAAGTCCGAACCCCTTGCTGAATGTGATAAGCCAATAGCAGTTCGCAGCTTTTAACGAGATATGGTCGCTGCTGCTCAGACCTGATACCTGTATTGTAATAGCTCTGGTTCTCTGTTCTGTTTCACATATTTATTCAGAGTGTCACTCTGTTGTGTAGGAGCCTCTTATCGAGTGGTTAGAGCCGTGTCTGAAAAGCTTGGAGGACCTGTTTGACATTCTTCATCTTGGTAAACATTGTTTTGATTTTGAAGGAGATATTTATTCACATGCCTCTTCATTTGTCAGCAGGAGACTGCTACAGGTAATTGTGTTACTGTATCTCAGGACTCAGGGAAGTAAAATATCAATAATATTAATCGATGAAATAAGCGTAATGTTGCATGGTTTATACACTGAAAAAAAATGACATGTGGCTTTAGCTTCCAATATCCATCAATTTGTTATTAGGACTGCGGCCATCTTGGTTGAAATAAGGCCTTACTGGATGTCACAATTTGCATCATGCTACAACACCAATTAGTTTTCTTCCCGTCGTTGATTTGGCTCCAGGCTGATAAAACTGTCAACTTCAGTTAACATTCTCAGCTAACAAGTCATCGTTAATCTTAATTCAGAAGGAACAGTTATAACCTTTGTGTTTATTGAATTTCACAAATTGTGTTTATCATCAATGATCAAAACCCATGCTTAACTTATTCTGTTCGGCAAGACTTATAAGCCGGAAATAAGCTGAAAATTGTTGATTTACTGTGAGAGAAAAATATTGTTTCACAACTGATTTGTACGGATTAAAGCCGACTTGTAGCTCAAGCGAAAAGTTTGACATAACATGTTGGTATCCGCAAAGAGGTTCCTTCTTGAATCATTAGATGATGAACATCTACTTAAATTAGTTAATGCCGCCCCAAGTTGGGGACTTGAACCCTGTGTTATATGTGCGCTAAGCAAACACTTTAACGTCTTTTCTCTTGAGAAGAAGGGGGTTCTTGTGGCTACTTTAATTGAAGATTTAGACAATGAGGCTCGGATGTAATTAAACAGTCTTAATGAAAAGGGGGGATAAAACCCCGAAAGGGGCGCCAAAAGCTCGTAAAAAACGAGGGGTTAATCACCCAGAAAGGGGTGATGGGGAACCCACCATTACAAGAGATAGCATTAAAGGCTCATTGCCGAAACCAGATCAGGTCTATCCATTGGGTCGTATCTTGGTTAATTGGCTCCTAAGTAAGGAATTGCTGAGTATCTACCAATCGGATGTCGATATAAAGACGAGAAAAAAGGGTATCAACAGAGTCCCAGTTATGCCGCTGCTCTTTTTGACATTAAACTCTTACCCCTAAATGTATTCAAATAGCAGGCTTTATCTTTTAAAACAAGCAGGATTTCAGGAATTGGGAAGAAAAGAAAGAATCAAGGAAAGATCTTTCTCTTGAACTATAAACTAGAGGCAGACTTTCTCTCCTTCAACAGGAGAAGATGCTGGTCTAGCTTTTACTACGGCAACTCCTTATCGCAGCAGATGCTTTTGTTGTCTAGACGACTACGCAAATTTTACCCGTCTTGTGTTACATCTTACATGCGCAAATTTTATCAACTAGAAGATGCTTGTGTGACGAGTACGCAAATTCCCAGACGCGGATTTTACCCGTCTTCGATGACTGTTACAGTTACAGTAAGTCGCATTACTATAATGAGAGCAGACGATGATCAGCTAGTTGATCAGTCCTTCCGACAACATTCTGCAGCTGCAGGGTGGTGGTCGTCAGGGTCTCGTTATCTTGGAGTTGGTGTGTCGCCACAGCCACTTCGGCAGCTGGAGCGCTGCCGGCGGTTGCTTTCGGCTTCGACTCTTCTTTCCTGCAAGCAAGCAGGCAACAAGCAAGCTTGTGGTGGCACTTGGGGTGAGTGACGCGCACGCTCGGGCGGACGGCGGCCGCGGCCTCCCGCGCGCTTCCCGCCCGCCTCCCGCCTCCCGAGTAGGTGTGGTTGATTGCACGCGTCGCCAACGCGCCCGTGCCGTCGCTTTTCCGTCCGTCCCAATTAAGCAGAGAGAGTGCGCGCGGCGCGGAAGGGATGGTGCATGTGTGATGATGCTTTCGCGAGCGGGACGCGTAACGGCGGCTAACCACGAGCTGGCCCTGCCTCAGTATCAGTCCTAACTCTGGAAGGCGTGTAGACCGAGCCTAGTCGATCAAAAGGGAAATATGCTTCAACTGCCTCGGTGAAACAAAGCCGCAGTTGAACACGCTCACTACAGAAATGCATACCGATTCTAGAGCGGCCGCTAAGTTTATCTGAACCGTCCTTATTTGTCTCGGGATTTGATAAAGCTCTTTACCTCTACATGCAAAGTACTTACTTCAACAAGATGGTTTTCTAAACAAATGAGACCCATCGCTGGTCTAAATGTGGAGATCCAGGCACAACGGAGGCAGCTATGCGTTAACCGCACGGAATAAAATATTTAAAAGATTGGTACTTCTTACATTCAAGTGGGGACTTTGGACCGAATCAGTCTCAGGATGAGGGTGGGGACTGGGTGGCGGCCGGGTTCAGCGACCTCGCAACCCCCCCCCCCCCCCCCCCCCCCGTCAGCCACGGTTTCGTAGTCGGTGCTCTCTCTCTTAGCCACGCGTCTAGTGTATCCCCTAGTACAGATCCCGATGCTCCGCCGTTTTAGCCGGCGCCTTCTGTTCTGTGTTTCAACCGAGGGCGTTGGCAGCTCGCCATTCGGCCGTTCGGTCCATGTATGCAAAACACTCTAATCTCTCGTAATGAAGCACGTGCCGATGGCATGTTCTCGAAAAAAAAATGTATGCATTCTCGCCGTAACATAAACTCCGCGGCCGCTATCGGAAGTGGAATTTTTGCTCTGCATCAGCTTCGACATGGCCACTTGCAGACTGGTGATAAACTGATAACGGTGACAGAAATTAGAAGCTAGCCGGCAGCCAATGCAACAAAGGTCATTGGAAGCAGGGCAGGGGCGTCGCGTACGTCGTTGCGCTTGCGCTTGCGCACGCTCAGGCCACACGGCAGCTGAGGACACACTTCGTCATCAGCTTCGTTCGGAACCGAACATGGCATGGCCACGCTTTTACGTTGCGGAGCCGCTCGCGGACGGACACACGGCTGGGGCAGCATAAAAAGCAGCTGCGCACCCACAGGCCACAGGTTCACAAGCCTCTTTTTGTCTCCTCCATCGCCAGTAGTCCAGTCGTAGTTCACCACCAGCACACGCGCTCGATTCATTCGTTCTTCCACTCCTGCCGCGCCCTCCTCCTGCTCCACCTCTTCACCACTTATTGGCATGTGTGATGATGCTTTCGCGACCGGGACGCGTAACGGCTAACCACGACCTGCCAGGCTCTTGTACCAGTAGTTCGTGTGGTATGGTTCAGAATGAACCGATGGAGAGAATCATAGACGCTACATTTAAAATCTGTCTATAGCCCCAAATGATAAAAATGAAGGGATGGACAAATCTATTAATTTCAATATAGACCTGAAAGCTCTTTACACAGACTAAATAACATCTATCTTGAATTTTTGATAAATAGTTCCCTGGGAACCAGATCGCTATACCCTTATAACTATATATAACATCATGAGAAAGGAACAATACAGTGATGCTGTTGGGGAATATAAAAAGACTACTCATCTGAGGAAGGCAGGAGGAAAAAAGAATCCATTATGCTAAAAATTCCCTTCAATTTCTTGTGCTGTGACGCAGGAAGTGCGAATCAGTACTACATCCAGACAATTGAACCAAGAAAGCTTAGGTCAGTAATAAAAGACGTCTCATTCTAAGCGAGCAGAAGCCTTCCGGTATATTGCACACAAAAGCATAGTATTTTTTTTGAAGGCTTTGATGACAAGATGCACTACTTGCTATACGCAGTGGATGATCCGCTGCAGGTGGCTGTTGCTGCCATCTACATCGAGCGGGTGAGGACCGGTGCCTCTTCCTCTTTGCGCGCATAGCCATGGATTTAGTATTTCAGAAATTTAAGATATGAAAAAATATTGGATCCTTGATTCATCCCTGAGTATATAGTAACAACAAAGTATTACAATGAAGAAAAGTGAACTGATATATATATATATATATAGAAGAATGTTCAGAGCGGTAGAAAAAACTGTTATACATAGAAGAATTTCTAGAATGATAGACAAAAATCCCTTTCATACACAGGGCTCATCAGGTACACATGCATACTTCATATTTATGGTCATGGAGATCATGGTATCTTTGTCAGTATATATAATGTACCATATATAAATATATATATATATTCCTTTTTTTAGTGGAAAAGTTTCTTCTTTTTGTTGAAATATTACGTGTTCGAGATGCTCGTGCCTGCAATATTAGGCTTTGGATGAATAATATGGTGCTTTAGAATTTTGTGGCATGCCAAATATGCTCTACGAATATTATGAACTATTTTTGAGTAGGAACAACACAAGTCATCAATCTATTTGTAAGGCACAAGGAAATGAAGGACTATTTTATAGCTATGAAGCTCTTAGCATATCAAGAACTTTCTGCCTCTGTCACAAGACAGGTATGATATAAGAGCATTATCTTATATATTCACTAAATTAAGAAAGAAGCACTATGTTTTTTAAATTTTGCAAAATACCTAGGACAGAGAAACTTTGTTGACATTTTACTCTTTCTACATCATCACTGATCCAGAAGCAGAGCATATATGACAACGTGTAGTACCTGATTACTCATGGTGGTGCGTATTGGGCAGTGCATGCATGTAGATATTTCATCAAATATCTTGACAGCAACACCCAAATATTATACATGCAGAACATATATGAGTTGTTGTCAGAGCAAATTCCGAGTACAGAAAACGCCACAAATGAAGCAACACAGTAATGGACTCATTCAGCATGTGCTTTGATTTAGATTTCAAACAGAAAGTGTATGTAACCTTTATTGAAATGAAGAAAGCATGAATTGGAAAGTACAGAGAAGGTAAAAGATCCTATAGAACACCCGTTCTCCCTACACAAAATAAAACCAGAATACATAGTTAATCAAAGAGTAAGCTAACGATGGAAAGCCATAGCATTGAACAAACATTTCACGTGGCATAGAGTCACACCTTGGGGGGGGGCATGTAGCATCCATAGAAAAATCAAATTGAGATGATTAAATTCAGACCTGTAAGATTAACCACAGTGAGCACTCTGGTGGCAAATGCGCATTATCAGATAGCACCTGCAAAACGAAAAAAACAAGAATAAACAGAGCAAGTGAAAGCAAGTACCACCTCACCTCAAATTTTGCTAGGCTGTGTGAATTGATTTCTGGAAAGAAATCGTTCTCTTCTTTGACAACCTTGCAGGGAAAATAAGCATCAACAACTAAGGAAAGGAAATAGGAAGCACTAAAATGCTCATGAATGCAGAAGCTAAGAAAAGTACTGAACCACAAACTGCGGGTTGTTGAGACGAAAGGTGCAGCACATATGAGAGAGACAGTCGAAGCTTATATTAATCTCTGAAAGATAAACTCTGCTATAACGTACAGTAAAAGGCTAAAAGTTTCGACTGAAGGTATGTCATGGTTTCGACTGTACCTGTAGGTTGCTAAACAAATATCAAGCATCAGAGTAATTAGCGAAGGTATGTCATATTTGTTATGTCCAACACCAATGTCAAAAACTGGCAGACCCTGTCAATGAGAGGGATGAAGAGTCGAAGACAGAACAAATTATCAAAACAAAGATAGAACAATAAGGGAATCTTCGGCATGTCTCTAATTAACATATAGAGTAAAATCAGAGTATATATAATAACGTGTTAAAATCTAATTGTAAAAACAGAAGAATACGATAAACAAATAAGGAACAGAGGAACAGGAGGCCTCTAAGCAAGAACAATTCAGTGCAAAGATAGAAGTGAAGTTGATCACATGTATGTAAATTCCTTCAACCTGTATCTAACAAACAATTTTGCTTCCACAACTCCATATGACTATTTCAGGGCACCATGAATGGTGTATATGTTACATTGAAGAAAGTTCAAGGGCCTACAATGGTGCATAACGCAGGTACACAAATAAAAGATCGATGGATAAAAGAACCCTTTGGCAAAGAAATCTAATAATCATTTTTTCTTGCTCAACTCTAAATGGTGTATATATTACACTGAATAAATACAATGTTGTGCAACACAGGTACGCAAACACAAGCCTCGATGGATAAAAGAACCCTTTGGCAAAAAAATCTAATAATCATTTTTTCTTGCTCAACTCTAAATGGTGTATATATTACACTGAATAAATACAATGTTGTGTAACACAGGTAGCGCATGATGGGCTCATGTCAAAAGTGCGAGGAGACACAAATAGCGAAGCCACTTTTACATAACTTAAGATGAAAACAGCAGCACCAAAGTGAGGTCCTGAATTGTCCAAATTTTTGTGAAATGTCAAAGCATGAACTAAAGCCCAAGTTGGGTTGCATATACAACCAACAACTACTAAACAGCACACATAGAGGCGAACCTACCATTGCTTAAAAATAGGAACGATGATGTCATCCAAAAGTATGTGTCATGGAAAAGCAGGTTATCAACAAATTTAACCGAGAATTTAAGAATTATTGTATGTGTGATAACACTGACATGTTCATACAGAGAAAATTGTTGACATGCATATTTTTTATTTTGTTCACATGCATTTTTCATGCACTATAGTAGTTTACTATACAGTAAGTAGACACTAAAACAGAAAGCTGGAATCAATCAACCTATTTGTTGTGTTGGACATCCCGCTTTCCAAGCTAAAATGGTCAGGGACACTAACAACCAAAATTAGGCAATTAGCCAACACCAAAAACCAACAAAAAAAAATGCATGTGTTGAACTACCGCAAAAGATGATCTCCTGCACCGGCATGCCCTGGACCCCGAAACGCATCTACTGTTTAATACTAAAATACAAAATTTTAGTAAAAAGAACAAAAGTAAAAGAGCAGCGCCAATGGGAAAATGGCCTCATCTAATTTCTTGCAGGCACATATAGGGAACAAATTGATTCCTTAAAATTTGAGACGTCGCCACCTAGCCTGGTGCGGTTGGGCAAGAACAACACGCAGCCACCCAGACACATTAGGCAGCAGGTAGATCCAATTCAATTATAGATGGACTAATGTTTTCCCACGGCCGACAGAGAAGAGAAAGGGTCTGTGTACCTAGCAAATTAAACTATGGTTTCAATGGTCGTTCTGCAACAGTAGGCAGGGACGAGAAGGGACGAACGTACCCGGCGGGTGCTCGTCAGCAGCGCAGATCATGGGGGTGAGCCGCCGCCGCCTAAGCGGAGGCCAGCAGCGCAGATCCTGGGGTGAGCGGCCGCCGCCTAAGCGGAGGCCGTGGCTGGTATTCCAAATGTTCGCATAGACCTTGGGACCTAACCCTAGAGGAGACGCAGGCCTAACGGAGGAGAATGGACAAGCGATAACTGACCTGGCCGCCGCCGTCGCTGTACCCTAACCCTAACCCTAGGGCACATGGTGAAGGGACGAAGGGAAACGGTCGCGTGGTGAGGAAACGTGGAGACGGAGAGAGGGGCAGCTCCGGCGCGGGCGCGCCGCCTACCTGTGCTGCTGTGCCGCCGCCGTGGCCACGGCGCCATGCCGCGGGGGCGCCACCGCGGCTGGCCTGGCCGCCGCGCCGCCGTGCCGCCCGCTCGCGCCGCCTGGCCGCGCCGCCCGCATCGCCGCCGGGGACGACCACCATGGGGGGGGCGCGCCGCTAGGGCGCCATCGCCACCGGCCATGTCAAGGGGACGGAGGTACGGGAGAGAGCGAAGAGGAGATGGCTCGGGAAAGTCGGGAGAAAGAGAGGGAGAGAAGCCGAGAAGGAGAATCAAAAGCTCCTGTATATATTTATGGAGTTGGTGTAACGTCCCGCCTCCACGCGGTCGGGCCCACTTACATCTGGCAGCTTTTCTAGGACATAGACTTCACTCACAGACCAACACCAGTCTTTTCTGCGCACTTTGTCCTCACTCGTGCGCACCCGGGAAGAACTTCCCGGTCGGTCACCCATCCCTAAATTTCTCTAGGCCAAGCACGCTTAACTTTAGAGTTCTTTGGAGATGAGCTTCCGAAAAAGAAGTTGCAACTTGTTGGCATGAGTATCCTATTATTCCTATTAAGCCTTAGGCCGGGATGTTACATCGATCCAGATAGACACCACAAGCTAAAACCTGCAACAGGGGATTAACAAACCCTGAGTACATGAGGGTACTCAACAAGACTTACCCGACTAAGAAAAAGACACCAAGGGCATGCTGGCTCAAGGGATGTAGTGGGGCTAGCAGAAGAGAAGAGCTTTGCAGAAAAGCTTTCTACTAGTTCATCTTATTTTCAAGTTTTAGCGGTGCATTAAGTTATTAAGCAGTATCCACTTTGCACCTATCTAAATCAAACGCTTGTCTAAGCATCACATCTCATGATAAACTTTTCTTGCCATCATCTTCACTTGATTAAACTACGCTGAGGGGGCGAGGACGAGTCTCCTTTTCTCGTGGAGCAAACGACGATTCAAACCGCTTGATCTACCCAGCTGGGGCTTCCTTATCACACGACATATGCAAGACTGAACTTGCATATATCAACCGTCCCGTGGATCCGCTCAGACCGGACCGGAGCCGCGCCACCCGGGAGTACAGTACACCACCGTCCTACCTCGGCCTTGCTGAGTCCGTCCAACAGGGGACCGAGCAGGGTGGGTACACGCTACTCCCGCCATCTCTCCACTCCCAATGCGCGGGTGCGCCGTTCCAGTAAGAGCATAGCCACCGTAGGGCTTACCGTAGCATGTGACCAGTACTAACAAATAGTTCTCGATCCAACGGGCCAACAGCGGACGGGCCCTAGGCGACACAGGCGGAAACACTACACCAGGACTCCATTCCTGTGCAAGTTACCCATAGACTTGGAGTTACATGATCAATGCTGTTCTTTGTGCAGTGTTGGAATCTGTCCAAATTCTGGACAGAACTTCTTCTTTGCACTGTTTGATCTTGTTAAGTCTAGAATCAATCTTTAGTGTTAATAACAAGTTTGTAGACATTTATATAAGCTTTCCAGATTGTCCTCAACCACTATTTTTGGAGGTCTGGAACAATAGTTATGGATAAATCAAGTTGGTTGTGTAAATCTGCCCAAAATCTGGACTGCAGTGTTTGATTGAATTGTTTGACTTAGTTAACTCTAGAATCACTTAAAGATGATAAAAATGAAGTGATAGCTAACTTAATGAGCTTTCAGAAAAGTTGTACTCGACCTCCCTTATCCTGTTTTAACTTTTGTTATGCATTTGTTTGTCCTGCACCTTAGCATGCATTGCATCATACTAAAGCATGCATCATTGTATACGTGTAGTTCCTACGAGAGAGTCGATGGTCATGTTGAGCAAGCTTCGAAAGGTTGCGTTGAGCAAGCTTCAGATCGATGTGGTCCAGTTGATCAAGCATCAGAAGGAGAACTTCGTCGGACAAGATTCTTCGGGAAGATTCGACTTCAAGTCTCTAAGGAACTAACTTTTGTGGGTCTTTCGGAGATCCTAGTCTTCTCTGCAACATAGGCAAGCCCCGGTGCATACGCCCACTCTCTGCTTTACAAATACTTTATTACACTGTAGGTCTTGTGGAATGTGCATTAAGTAAGTAGGAGTTGAACGAAACCGTTGCTGCATGAATACCTTGATTTCCAGATAATCCACTGATGATATCCTATTAGTAGTGATAAGACGATCTCAAATGCTTAGCAATGCTTAGACTTCGGTAGAAGTCGATCGATGGTTTCATCGTTCGCGAGATATAGGTTTTACCTTTTCTCTCTTCGACTCTGTCTATGGGTCGTGAGAACCCCAATATGATGATATTTAAACTGAGACCGGGCGGGTAACTTGCACAGGAATGGAGTCCTGGTGTAGTGTTTCCGCCTGTGTCGCCTAGGGCCCGTCCGCTGTTGGCCTGTTGGATCGAGAACTATTTGTTAGTACTGGTCACATGCTACGGTACGCCCTACTGTGGCTATGCTCTTACTGGAACGGCGCACCCGCGCACTGGGAGTGGAGAGATGGCGGGAGTAGCGTGTACCCACCCTGCTCGGTCCCCTGTTGGACGGACTCAGCAAGGCCGAGATCTTGTGGCAGAACCTCCCGGCAATGTGGCCCACCTGCACACGTCATCATCTCCCAGAGCTCTGATGACCATGCACGCGTACCACATTACTGGAAAGATCCGTCGAGTGTCCCCGAGAGAACCCCGAATTATCCACGAGTTACAGGATCATCCTCCATTTGAGTGAAATAACGACAACATTAATAGTGAACTAGAAAGAATCACGATCAACGACCTGGATATTAGCGAGCGCCCAGCAGTAACACCATATGCGTCCATAGGTGACCCCAGGTTTCGACGCCTTTATCCAGTCCACGGACCATGGTTCCTTCATAGGACACAATCTCAGTAACTTCCGACCACCATTCGTTGTTTTCACAGTATCAAACAATTAGCACGTGTCAATTTAAGGCTTGGCACGCACATCAAAGAAAAACCAAGGATGTTACCGTGGTTCTGATTTTATGTAGTGGAATATATAAAGATATCCAAAGTTCTCAAGGACAAACTGCACTGTGGCTACAGGGGATTGGACCCTTGCATGGCCTCCACGCGGCCGGGCCCACTTACATCTGGCAGCTTTTCTAGGACATAGACTTCCCTCACAGACCAACACCAGTCTTTTCTGCGCACTTTGTCCTCACTCGTGCGCACCCGGGAAGAACTTCCCGGTCGGTCACCCAACCCTAAATTTCTCCAGCCCAAGCACGCTTAACTTTAGAGTTCTTTGGAGATGGGCTTCCGAAAAAGAAGTTGCAACTTGTTTGTATGAGTATCCTATTAAGCCTTAGGTCGGGATGTTACATCCTCACCCCCTTAAGAGATCGACGTCCTCGTCGATCAATCCCAAGCCAGGAACGTCCTCTCTTGGCCACGTCCGTGTGTCCAGTGCCAGCACATGTGTCATGCTGTGTGACCACTCCGGGTCCACACCAGCCATGAGCACCATGCCTGACCAACTGCGACACACGTGCCCATGAAACCGCGAGAGTCGGCTCTGATACCAATATGTAACGTCCCGCCTCCACGCGGTCGGGCCCACTTACATCTGGCAGCTTTTCTAGGACATAGACTTCCCTCACAGACCAACACCAGTCTTTTCTGCGCACTTTGTCCTCACTCGTGCGCACCCGGGAAGAACTTCCCGGTCGGTCACCCATCCCTAAATTTCTTCAGGCCAAGCACGCTTAACTTTAGAGTTCTTCGGAGATGGGCTTCCGAAAAAGAAGTTGCAACTTGTTTGTATGAGTATCCTATTAAGCCTTAGGTCGGGATGTTACAGTGATCGACCGGGAAGTTCTTCCCGGGTGCGCACGAGTGAGGACAAAGTGCGCAGAAAAGACTGGTGTTGGTCTGTGAGGGAAGTCTATGTCCTAGAAAAGCTGCCAGATGTAAGTGGGCCCGGCCGCGTGGATACCATTCTGTAACGTCCCGCCTCCACGCGGCCGGGCCCACTTACATATGGCAGCTTTTTTAGGACATAGACTTCCCTCACAGACCAACACCAGTCTTTTCTGCGCACTTTGTCCTCACTCGTGCGCACCCGGGAAGAACTTCTCGGTCGGTCACCCATCCCTAAATTTCTCTAGGCCAAGCACGCTTAACTTCAGAGTTCTTTGGAGATGGGCTTCCGAAAAAGAAGTTGCAACTTGTTTGTATGAGTATCCTATTATTTCTATTAAGCCTTGGGTCGGGATGTTACAGTGCTTTCGTTTTTGGACGCCCAAATGGGAGTTCAGAACCATATTCCATGTAATTTTCTTTAAATCCTTGTAATTATAACCAACCCAAGATTTGGTTATAACTTCCTCAATATAAGATGCGAGTTACAGAAGTTGTGCTCTATTGTGGTGCCATGATTGTGACCACGGTGCCGCGACGGAACCCGATGAATCTTGTGTGACGGCCTACACAAGTTTCCGTTGGGCGCGCGCTGGTATCTTGGTCAGCAGTCATGAGCCATTATAGCCCGCGACCAATGTACGCTCTCTCTCTTAATAATCCTCCTTCATGCCTCCCAAATATCCACTACCTTGTTGAAACTATGTTTTGCCCACGGTTGTGATTCGAAAAACCAACCCCAACTGCTTTGTGAACTCCTTGTCTGTAAACCTTCTTGACACATTTCCTTTTCCATTACTTAACCTCAGACTTTAGGTGCTTCTAAAATCTCCGGAAGAGATTTCTTTAAGGGGGGAGGAGCTGTAACACCCCCGGTGTTAAGCGTTAATTAAAACTCTAAGTATGATGAATATTATGCATAATCATCTAGTATCATGGCATATAAGCATATCATGTGTGATGATTTCCCATGTTTAATTATGTGTGTTGTATGAGTGTGTAATGTGTGTCACATGAAATAACAATCCCAAAACCATACTTAAGAAACTTTGGCTAATTCTAAAATGAATTCTAGGAAATAAACTTGGGGCAACTAAGGCATTATTTGTTGGGTCAACTTTTGCTCTAATCAATAGTGAGGTTGGTTGCTTGTAATGAACACCAAGAGACCCCTAATTAAATTCCTTAAGATTTGAAGGTTCTAAATTAGCAAACATACTAATTTTAAATAATTCTTTTGTCCCCTTTTCTATAAGTCAAAAAGCAAGCTAAATCTTTCCAGTAACGTGGTACACGTGCACGGTCATCAGAGCTCTGGGAGATGATGATGTGTGCAGGTGGGCCACATTGCCGGGAGGTTCTGCCACAAGAATGGATACCATTCTGTAACGTCCCGCCTCCACGCGGTCGGACCCACTTACATCTGGCAGCTTTTCTAGGACATAGACTTCCCTCACAGACCAACACCAGTCTTTTCTGCGCACTTTGTGCTCACTCGTGCGCACCCGGGAAGAACTTCCCGGTCGGTCACCCATCCCTAAATTTCTCTAGGCCAAGCACGCTTAACTTTAGAGTTCTTTGGAGATGAGCTTCCGAAAAAGAAGTTGCAACTTGTTGGTATGAGTATCCTATTATTCCTATTAAGCCTTAGGCCGGGATGTTACAGCTGGCTTCGAAGCAGAAGCCAGACTACGACGCGAGAAGTGAAGACGAAGCCGACGGAAGCGACCAAGGCAGCAGAATCCGCTTCTGATGGAATCCGCTTCGAACACTGGTGGCCACACGATCGAAGATGCAACGGTTACAAATATTTCGGGAGACGTGGCCGGTGCGGCCGGCGGAGGAGCAGGTCTCCTTTGTCTGGGTTAATAACTCGTACTCAGTAGGCATGCAGAGACGAGCCTACTCGATCAAAAGAGAAATGCTATTTTCCAGACGCAACGCAAAGTTTAGGTTAATAAATGGAAAAAGTCCAAAATACTACCCTTAAGACCTAAATCCATATTACCGCCTAAACTATCGTTTAGTTTGATTTACTCCCATCAATTATTTTAATTGATCCAATTTACACTCAACGAGATTTATTTTTCTATTTCTCCGCATTCAAGATGGTTTTCAATTTCAAATTATGTGTGGGGATAGCTAGCACCATACTTTATGTTTTAAAAATATGTCACAAATTGTTATCATGTTTTGATTGGTTGGGACATATAATAATAAATTAACATAAAAAATAAAAACTATATTAAACATTACAATACAAAATTCATAATATATTTTTAAAAATAATTTATGATGTCTACTATTACATCATAGAATTTTAATTAAAACTCAAATTCTACATAGAGAAATAAATATGGAAAATCTTGTTAAGGGGTAAATGAACCGACGAAATAGTTAAGGAAAGTAAACAAACTAAATATTAGTTTAGGGGGTTATCTAGATATAAGCAAATCAGTATATCTTTTGTTTAGGATGCAAGTCTAAAAAGGTTATTTTGTTGCTATTGTCACAAATATTATGGTGGTCGATCAGATTATGCTGGGAATGACGCTCCTAGCCCATGGATGGCCTAGCGGCACTCCTGGCCACACCCCACCCTCCCTCCACCTCCCCTTCTTTCCTCCTCCCTACAACCTGCAAGCTCATGGACTCGACTGCTGGCGCCTCAGATGCGCCTCCATCTAGGTACCGCCGTCATAACCCGTTTCTCGGTTGGTTTTCATTGTTTTTGTCCTTGCTGTGCAGCCTGAAAGAATCAAGATGCCTAAGAGGGGTGAATTAGGCTAAACTAAAATTTCTCACAAGAATTAAAGCCTACACTAGCCCACTTCACCTCTTGTGCCTAAAAGTGTGTTTCAACTATTCTACCGCACAAAAGACTTGCACCTAGGTTCTAATCCTACTATAGCATGACAATTTTAGTAATATAAATTACAAGAATTGAAATGCTCAAATTAAATGTGTAGGTAAAGAGAGGAGAGGAACGCAGCGATGTTTTCCCGAGGTGTCGACGCACCCCCTTAGTCCTAGTTGGAGCACCCGCTCAAGGGTATCGCTCCCCCTTGATCCGCGCAAGGATCAGATGCTCACTACGAGCTGATTCTTCATCTCTTCGGCTCGGTGAATCGTCCACAACCGGTCACAACTTGAGTTGGGTCATCAACAAGCTCTCTGGATGATCACGAAGCTCTCAATCACCACCAAATTGTCTAGGTGATGTCGATCACTAAGAGTAACAAGCAAGAACTCTCACTTGACCAACGCAAGGCCGAAGAGATGGATGGATGTGCTATCACACGATTATCAAATCTCACAACCTCACTAGGGCTCTTGCACTCCCTTGCACACTCAAGGATGTTTATTGTAGTTCAAAATGAGCAAGAGTATCTAAATGGAGGAGGTAATGGGGTATAAATACCCACACACAACCCCTCCACGAAGGGGTAAGATGCAGAAGAAAAAGGAGCATTGGATGCATCTAATGCAGAAGAAAAAGGACTATCGTGCGTCCTATGCTCTGGCAACGGTAACATATACTGTCTTTGATAGCACACGTCACAGCGGCATCGGACGCTGACAAATTTGCCTCTCTAGATCCTCTCTGCATGGTCATTGGACGCACCGGGGCTGCGTCTGATGTCAGTGTCTGATGTGACGTTAAAACATACACCAAGTGAGCAATGTAACTGTTGACGCAAAACGTGGTCCGCGTCTCACACACAGCAAGCCGAAAAAAGCGTAGCTTCAATTAGGTGCCCGGACGGTCTGGAATCCGGAGACGTGCCAGTCGGTTTGACCTGAAAACCAACAAGGGATAAAATCGTGAGAATAAACTGGAACATGCCGGATAAGACCAGACAACAAGGGATAAAATCGTGAGAATAAACTGGAACATGCCGGATAAGACCAGACAGTTCCATATGTACGGCTTTAAAGTCAATCACGACGGCATACAACTATAGAAGTTGTCTGTCGACAAGTTCAAAAAATCATTCAGCTAACGTTAAGAATGAGCATATATCAACAGTTGGTTGCCGAATGTACAGATAAGAGAACATCATCAAGATATAATGAATCATAAACAGGTAACTTGTAAAATATAAATCTATCCAAACAACACATGCATAGGTTAATCCAACTAGTCTGCCGCACGTTTAGTTTTCATAAACCCGTCAAGCATAAACTAAGTCTACACCACTCCTTATAATTAGATTAATCCACCGCATGATACAATTTAATGATAATAAGCTAAAAGCATGCATATATCTGAACAACTCGTGTAAGCTTAACCAAGCTCGGCAAACTAGCCGAGTTGGGGTCCATGAAGAAGGAACATACAAACAAGCATGATTAAACTAATCTAAAACCTGCATCTGCCGCACGATACCTAGTTTTATCAAAGCCTAACCGTAATTGACATGCATGAACCCACAACATGTAACAATCTGGATTGAAAGTCAATTCAGCCGTCATGATCTTGCAATTATTAAAACACAAGCAAACTTGTGAAACAAGGCCGAACAAAGATCAATCTAGATTGGGCAAAAGAGTGTTACAAAATTAAATAAACGATGCAACACATGATAACTTAATGAATCTATCAGATCTTGCCAAATCTAACAGAGCTGATAACTATCTCGCCTTTGCTAAACACATGAATAAACGCCTGCCGCACGGTGTCTATCCACAAGCAAAGCATAAGCAAAGACCTCTTGATTGCTAACAAGGGTCCGCCGCATGACCATTGAAAACAAACAAGACTACTTGCATCATATCTAAATCCACCGCATGATACTAGACATGATAACAAGGTTGCCGGGACTTACGGAGGTCGACGGATCGATGATTCCTCTCGAAGAACTCGACGACACGACTAAGGACTCGAAGGTGGCACGGGGCCGGTTTGTATTGATATGGTTGTGTACAATTTTACAATGGCCGAGGGCTTTATATTTATACCCTGGACGAAAAACGAGTCCTAGACGATTACGACTTACACAATAAAATCCGGAAAGATACAAATCCTATTCTTATTCTTCTCGGTGTCCTTCAACGTCACGTGCCTTCTTGGTGCAAACCGGCTTTACTTGCCATATCCATTTCCCGAATGGAACCGCCGTTTCGCAAAACAGCCGACCATAGAAACATCTACCGAAACTCCGAAGGCTAACCATCCTTGGTTGCTTACCGAATCTTTGAGAGCCAGCCGATCGTCCGATCGTTTGCCCAATCTTTTCCTCACTGCTGGCTGGGTCCACTTGTCATATCCTCGTGCATGCAAAAATCTGGTGTTAACACATGCCCTCTAATTTTGAGACAAATATTTGTTCCAAAATTCTTTTTCTCCGTATACATACGTGGAACCCCCGGAAGCATCCACCTCTATATAAATCTTGCATGTCATAATTATTTCACCTACCGATTCATCTCCCGATGCACCTCTTGGAATCCTTCAAAGTCTTCCTCCACTCTGTTTCGGCCTGCGCATTCCGAACTCCCCTGCTTCGACTCAAAAAACCCTCTTTTCTTTCTGTTCATCATTCATTCCAATCTAGAAGATGTCTTTCGTAGCAAGTCGACACAGCTCTGAGCTCGGTGCTTCCTGCACCTCTAAGAAAAGGTTGCCCCTTTCTTCCTTCTCTTGATTCGAAAATGAAGCAGTTGTTCTTACTTCATCATTTCTATTTAGGAGGACTGACGATGTCTCCTCCGAAGACCTGGCCCAGAAAATCACAGACCTTCAATTTGATTTGGAAGGGAAGGATTGGGAGATTACCCGAATCTCTCGGGAGCGTGACGTCGCTCGTAATCGGGCCGCCGGTAAATCTTTTTCATCATTTCTTTTTCTTGTTTTTCTCCTCCTGTTTTTTCCCACTCTTCCTCCTTTTAGCTCTGGCAACTAAACTCCATGCCCTTGAGGCCGCCGTCACCAAGCTTGCTATCACAACTGGCGTGATAGGTACGACGACCCTGAAGCGGGTAAATGAAGTCAACCGAATCCTCCCTATCATCTCCAGGGCTGGCATGGGGTACGACGCGGCGCTCGCCTTCAATGTCGTGCGGATCCACTCTGGTGCTGACTACTGTAGATTCCATGTCTGCGAGCGAGAGCTGGAAGATAGAGTAGAACACTCTGTAGATGATATGAAAGAGGCTGGAACAGATCTGGCCGATTCTTTCGATCATACTCTCTCGATTAAGTGTAGGATGGGGTGGACGAACTGACCATCATTATTGTAATCTTGCGTTCTCCCCTTTGTAATTAAAAGTCCTTCTGCTTGATCCAACCTATGACTGATCCTTCGAGATCAATATGCGTCTTGCTCTGTTCATTGTGTTTTTTAATATATTTTTACTCAGCAGCGATGCATATCTCACCGGCTATCATTGATAATCACAGCAATCATCTTGGCTTGGCTGTAATCGGTTGTTTCAGATCTAAAGTCTTAACCCCTTCTCATGTTTCCAATCCATGACGATATTAGGATAGTGCTCTTTCAAGAGATTTGGTGCCGATTTTATCAGCCCCCCAATTCTGGAGTCATGACTCCCTCTAGTCATCAAAAATTCAACCCAGCCCAAAAATGGCCCATAAAACTGTAAAAACTCTATTCTGATGTTTGATTTCCAGCGTGCAAGCCACGGTTTTATAAGCACGATTCCAGACAGGCTATTACTCCTGATTCCAATCGAATAGTTTGACTCACAAATTCTCCACTTCTCAGCTTTCAGTCCAAAGATAAAATCCTTCGCTTGCGTCCCCATCAATGGCAGGCAATAGTGATCACGACAGGCATCCCACTGGAGATGAAGCAGGAGGAAGTCGAACTCATCAGCGTTATGGGCAGAAAATCGATCTCTTGCCCCTTGCAATTGCCCTTTCCCGGTCATCAATCTCTGATTCGCTGTCCACCTTCTCTCCAGAATAGCCTCTCTCAATTTTCTAGGCCACCAGATTCATAGGTCAGTGAAACCTTGGTCCTCTTCTCCTGGCTGAGCTTGCCTTGCCTGACACATCCTCTCCTCTTGTTAGTCCTTTTTGCAGAGAATGATCGCCCAAAAATGGCAGTGAACAAAATCGTCATCAAGGTGAATATTCATGAGGATTCAGCCGAGGCTCATTTTGACGTCGTAGATGGCCGCATGGGTCAGGTCGTTGTCCAAGAGGTACACGTTGGCGTTTCCATCGAACTAGCAGTAATGAGCTTCTGGACCAAAGAAGACTACTCTTCCCTATCAATCGGTGTTTGCAGACGGACACCTCAGTGATTTCCCTGATCGCAATATTCTTCTGGAGAAACGTTTCCCGAACACATGACGTCAGCTCATCCGACTAGATCTCGTTCTACCATGTCATGTCGCTCAGTATCTTACTTACTGCACTTCACCTTTTCCTTCCCCCGATAAACCTGCCAACTTGAAAAATGCTAGGGTTACCAGGGTCATGAATATTCTTGTGCTAAAGACGATATAAACAATATCGGCTATATTTCAAATTCTTAGAATATTTTTCCGCTAAAGGCGATGCTTTACATCGGCTATCTTTGTATACAAATATTCTTGAATCTGTCTTACATACAATTACCACGCGTTCGGCTTTTAACAAGTAGTGTTGAAGCTTCAACTCATAAGCAACACAAAAATATATTCATAGTCGAATACCCGTCTCTGGGTCTAACATTTTCGGCTAAGGCAAGCTATTACTCATCTTTTTCCTTTAAATTTAATATAAGGGCCGATCCTACTGTAAGGCTATCGGCCGCCACGTACAACTTGAAACGATCATCAAGTTGTGGAAGCGCCTTCATATATTTTCAATCTCATCAAAATCTTCTGTTGTACGTCACCTTACGTAAACTCTTGATCTTCCCTCAGCTTTGGTAACGAAGAAATAGGCAGAACTCTTCAAAAAGGTTTGTCAACTTCAATTTATAATCTGGATCAAACCCGCATATACTGATTTTCCTTCGGCTTCATCACAAAAGCTTTATTCCTCATCAACCAAAATGAAACCTGGTCCCAACTTTTCTCCACTACCACTAGTCAAATTACTTATTTAAAAATTGCTCTGAGAGCCGATTGTTTGAATCGGCTGTTGGTCCTTGTCGAAAACGTTCACAGGACCTACTTCCCAAACTTTTCTAGAGAAGCACTCGACACCATCATATTCCCAGTAGATAGGCTCTGCATTAGCAATACTCACTGAATCATCAGCATGGACAATTTCGATATCATCTCCAATCCACTGGATGAGGAACTGGTGCATGGTTGACGGTACACAGCAGTTTGCATGTATCCAATCCCTTCCTAAGAGCAAATTGTATGCCCCCTTGCCATCGATGACGAAGAAAGTAGTAATCAAAGTTTTTGACCCAATCATTAACTCAACATGAACTGCTCATGATCTGCTCCTCGAGTATCAGAAGAATTACCAGCAAAGTCTCTCAACACCATGTCGGTCTTCAAAAGTTCCTCACTCGCCATCCCAAGTTTTCTGAAGGTAGTATATGGCATGATATTTATAGCAGCTCCTCCATCAATAAACATTCTGGTTAGTGGCTTGCCATCAACATACCCCTTCATATAAAGTGGCTTCAAGTGTCGATGCTTAGTTGGTTTATCAAATACCGCCCGTTGAGCCAAAACAAGATGAGCTAACAGATCTTGGAATTCATCTTCGTCGAAATCTGAATACACTTCCTCTTGGACATCTTGATCTTCGGGGGCTATGAATTCCGATGGAAGAAAGAATGTCATGCATGCATCAGCCGAACCCCCATCAGGCTATTCTTTAGGATGCCAAACTTGTTTTGTCTTGGCACCCGCTTGTGCCAATTCCCTGTTCCTTAGGCGCTGCACTCTCCTTTTCTAGCTTCTCCTCAATCCTGGTGGACACCATTGTCCCTTCCGCCAGACATATTCACGATATTCTTCTTCCCCAGTGCGAGCCCAACTTCGATCGGCAAATCCTCTTCCTTGTCGATTCTCGGAACTATTTATTTTTAAGCGCCGATCGTCCTCTGGGATTCGTGCCCCAAGCCTTTCATGGACCGAACGGCGGTTGACTCAAGACTGCATGTATTCAGAATATTGATCACTGCATTCAGAGCAGTTGTTCTTAGCAGGCAGCTTCAAGCCTTCATTCCAACAATACTTGAAAAATGAGTACTCCCAATGTGACTGCTCTTGTTCTCTCATATGTTCTCGTTCCTCTTGGTATATTTCCTCTTCATACCTCTGTTGCTTCTTCATGAATTTTTATTCCTCATAAAACCTTTGCTTCTGGTACCGCTCCTGTTCCCGACGCCATTTGTTCAATAAAATACATGTCGTTACTCTGGGCCTGGAGGTTTGACCTCTCTCAGTTCGACTATTCTGAAAATGAACTCGTTGCCGAAATTCTTCATTCGTAATTTGCCGATCAGGGTCAACAGCACCAGCTTCTCTCGCTCTATCAGAGGTTAACACTTTCATCTTGTTTTTGCCCCTGGGGTCAGCTGCATTGACCATATTAATAGAGAAAGATACGGTATTCTGTCCAAAAGGGTTATCATCAACTTTTATCTTTCCATCGAACCTCAAGTCACCTTCCTGGATAGCTTTCTGGACCCGCGCCCTGAATACTCGGCAATCATTTATAGAATGAGATCTGGTATTGTGGAAACCACAATATTTCTTGTCTTTAACCCCTTCAGGGTGCAGCATGGGATGACCCTCCGGTAATTTGATGCGTCCTTCCTTCAACAAATATTCAAATAGTCTATCTGATTTGGAAACATCAAAGTCGTAAGTACCTTTTTGCTGTCTCAACCATCATTGATTGACTTGAGTTGGCTCTTTAGCCCAGACTATCTCGGCTGCAGCTACTTCATCTTCATCATCATACTCAACTGCTTCCTCTAAGAAAGTCTGATACATCTCAGCAGTCACATCACCCTTCTGGAATTGATTATTCCTCCTAAATCCTTGGGCTTGACTACTCATCATAGCCAACCGTTGTGATAATTGTCCGAGGTCGTCAAACTCCATGCCGAATAGCTTCTCCTTGATATTCGGCAACATGCCAGCTATAGCTATTCCTGGCAATTGATCATCTGGTAAATTCAAGGAATAGCAAAGGTTTTTGGTCTCCCTGAACCTGCGCAAATATTCTTGCGGTGTCTCATTAGGTTTCATCTTCAGACTCATGAGATCGACCAACTTCTTCTCACTGGTGCCTGTAAAGAAATACGCGTGGAACTTCTATTCCAGCTTTGCCCACGTATTAATAGAATTTGCTGGCAGAGAAGCGAACCACAAGAAGGCTGGTCCTATCAATGACAACGGGAAGTACCGAGTCCTCCAAGCCTCATCTGCAGATGCCTCTCCAAGTTGCATCAAGTAACGGCTGGTGTGTTCTATAGTACTGGTGTCATCCGGGCCCGAAAACTTGGTAAAATCAGTAGGAGGTTTTACCCTTGGAGGAAGTGCTACTCGGTTGTACCACTCTGGGTAAGAAGACTTGTAAGCGTATGACTGATTCTTTGGCTTTAGGCCGAATTGATTTTGCATCATATCATCCATCCTATGCATGATGAGGTCAACACTCGAATCTGGAGCTGCTTGTGTTTGTCCTCCAAGATGTGGTCCTGCTGAACTCTTGTAACCTGGATTTGGAAGAGCATTAATCGCGTTATAATCAACGAACTCCTGATATCCATCTCCAAACATGTTCCTTTGTATCCTGTTTGTTGCGGGAGACACTCTGAAAGCAGATTGCGGGACATTCGTTGTTGTGCCGAACGCGAGCTGGCCATAAGTCGTGGGAGGTTGTTGTGTCTCATGATGGATCACCCCACCTGTGCTTGTGCCAGCTCCGCTGTCTCCGACAATCCTTCGACGTTGAGGAACTGGGAACAACAGTGGTCCCTGCATTGGACCAGCGGCTTCTTCAAAGCGTTTATCCACTCCTGGGCCGAAAATACTAACCATGATGGCACGAAAGGTATTCAGGAAAGCTGACTGATGATTGGTCATGGCTTCTGATATAGCTTTGTACACTATTTCGGTCATTTTCTGGATATAGCTTTGTACACTATTTTGGTCATTTTCTGAATATCCTCCTCAACAGTGCTGTCGGATTGGTCCGATTGGTGAGGAAGGAGAACCCTTGGGAATGGTTGCTTCTGGAAGACCTTGCCGCTCTTGTTCTTGGAGAAAGACATCAAGCACTTGCGCTGGAACTCATCACAAGCATGTTGTACTAAATTCCTCGAGTCTGGTAGCAACTCATCCATGGTCACATCCAGAATTTGATCGTCGCTGATCTTAGGCATCTTGAAACAAAGCTTGTCCCACTGGGCGTGCCAAAAAGTGTGTTGACGCAAAACGTGGTCCGCGCCTCACACACAGCAAGCCGAAAAAAGCGTAGCTTCAATTAGGTGCCCGGACGGTCTGGAATCCGGAGACGTGCCAGTTGGTTTGACCTGAAAACCAACAAGGGATAAAATCGTGAGAATAAACTGGAACATGCCGGATAAGACCAGACAGTTCCATATGTACGGCTTTAAAGCCAATCACGACGGCATACAGCTATAGAAGTTGTCTGTCGACAAGTTCAAAAAATCATTCGGCTAACGTTAAGAATGAGCATATATCAACAGTTGGTTGCCGAATGTACAGATAAGAGAACATCATCAAGATATAATGAATCATAAACAAGTAACTTGTAAAATATAAATCTATCCAAACAACATATACATAGGTTAATCCAACTAGTCTGCCGCACGTCTAGTTTTCATAAACCCGTCAAGCATAAACTAAGTCTACACCACTCCTTATAATTAGATTAATCCACCGCATGATACAATCTAATGATAAGAAGCTAAAAGCATGCATATATCTGAACAGATCTACAGAAACTCATTACTCGTGTGAGCTTAACCAAGCTCGGCAAACTAGTCGAGTTGAGGTCCATGAAGAAGGAACATACAAACAAGCACGATTAAACTAATCTAAAACCTGCATCTGTCGCACGATACTTAGTTTTATCAAAGCCTAACCGTAATTGACATGCATGAACCCACAACATGTAACAATCTGGATTGAAAGTTAATTCGGCCGTCATGATCTTGCAATTATTAAAACACAAGCAAACTTGTGAAACAAGGCCGAACAAAGATCAATCTAGATTAGGCAAAAGAGTGTTACAAAATTAAATAAACGATGCAACACATGATAACTTAATGAATCTATCAGATCTTGCCAAATCTAACAGAGCCCATAACTATCTCGCCTTTGCTAAACACATGAATAAACGCTTGCCGCACGGTGTCTATCCACAAGCAAAGCATAAGCAAAGACCTCTTGATTGCTAACAAGGGTCCGCCGCACGACCATTGAAAACAAACAAGACTACTTGCATCATATCTAAATCCACCGCACGATACTAGACATGATAACAAGGTTGCCGGGACTTACGGAGGTTGACGGATCGATGATTCCTCTCGAAGAACTCGACGACACGACTAAGGACTCGAAGGTGGCACGGGGCCGGTTTGTATTGATATGGTTGTGTACAATTTTACAATGGCCGAGGGCTTTATATTTATACCCTGGACGAAAAACGAGTCCTAGACGATTACGACTTACACAATAAAATCCGGAAAGATACAAATCCTATTCTTATTCTTCTCGGTGTCCTTCAACGTCACGTGCCTTCTTGGTGCAAACCGGCTTTACTTGCCATATCCATTTCCCGAATGGAACCGCCGTTTCGCAAAACAGCCGACCATAGAAACATCTACCGAAACTCCGAAGGCTAACCATCCTTGGTTGCTTACCGAATCTTTGAGAGCCAGCCGATCGTCCGATCGTTTGCCCAATCTTTTCCTCACTGCTGGCTGGGTCCACTTGTCATATCCTCGTGCATGCGAAAATCTGGTGCTAACAGTAACATATGCATCTGACACCACCCTCTCGGTGCATCCGATGCACATGCAAACTCATTGTACACTTCCTGTAGGCATTAGACGCACGTCCGATGCCTGCAGTGGCAGCGCCCGATGCCCATTTAAGGGTCGAAACGATTCCAGATCACGACGCTGCCTAAAGGACTTTCGATCCTCACGATCTATGAGCTATCTCTGAGCTACCTAGAGCTATGAAAACAAGTATGCACTACACCTAACTCAATAGACTCACTTAGATCAAGTTATTCATCCATACTCCCCTTAATAGTATGGTCAAAGGAAAAACAAAGACCTAAATTACTCTAAGTGTTACCCAACACCAATCAACCTCACGGTGGATGTTGGCCCTTCTAGTTCCCAGAATGTGGATAACGATGACTCTGCCAAACGCCGCCGCTTCGATAGCTTCATCAATAAAATGACATGCAAGAGGGACTCCTCGCTGATTCGCGAGCTCCCCAACCAGCCTCCTGCTAAGCCGGTGTTGCTATGGCGGAGTAGGCGGTTAGCGGCTCAGAGCCTCTCTCGAGTACTTGCTGTTATGAATGACGTATAGGAATATGAAGTAAACGAGATCAATCACAGAGAAGACACACGATTTACGTGGAAAACCCCTTCAATGTGAAGGGGAAAAAACACGGGCACCAGCCGACAACAATCTCACTATCTCAAGAGTTTTGGGGTTACACGCCTATGGCGGCTTACAAGAGAATCAATCTCCACGAAACCCTAGCAAGGGCATATATACCGTACCAAGCCTCGCTTCGCTCCGTTAGAAGCCCGACCAATATCCTGAAGGGAATTTGGAACAACTCCAACAAACTCCACCTTGAGACAAATTCATCTTGTATCATTAATCAACCCAGCATCCTGAACACAATAAAGATAGAAAACCACTGGTGCCAACAATGGTCTCTTAGACTATTCAATTAAACCGACTAAGCTTGAGCACAACTCAAACTTAGCAACAGGAACAGGCTTTGTCATCATATCAGCAGGATTATCATGAGTACTAATCTTGCATACCTTCAACTTACCTTCTACAATCACATCACGCACAAAATGATACTTGATATCTATGTGCTTAGTTCTCTCATGGAACATCTGATCTTTAGTGAGGTAAATCGCACTTTGACTGTCACAATGCAAATTTATGCAAGATTCAACTCCACAAAGCTCAGCGTACAAACCTTTCAGCCAAATTAATTTTTTGCACGCTTCACAAATAGCCATATATTCTGCTTCAGTAGTAGACAAAGCAACAACAGACTGTAGAGTAGCCCTCCAACTCACAGCACAACTGCCAACAGTAAACACATAACCAGTAAGTGATCTTCGTCTGTCCAGATCAGCAGCATAATCAGAATCCACATAACCAATAAGACCCTTATCAGTTCTTCCAAACTTTAAACAAGAATATGCTGTGCCTCTGAGGTACCTGAAAATCCACTGAACTGCCCTCCAATGTTCTTTGCCAGGATTAGACATATATCTACTAACAAGACTCATAGCATATGACAAATCTGGACGAGAGCAAACTATGGCATACATCAAAGACCCAACAACACTAGAATATGGAACCCTTGACATGTACTCAATCTCTGCATCTGTACTAGGACACTGAGCAGCTGACAACATAAAGTGAGGTGCAATAGGGGTACTAACAGTCTTAGCATTTTGCATGTTAAAACACTGAAGAACCTTCTTGATATAATTTTGTTGACTAAGAAATAGCAAACCAGATTTTCTGTCTCTACTAATTTCCATACCAAGAATTTTCTTAGCACTACCAAGATCTTTCATATCAAACTCACTATTCAACAACTTCTTTAACTTAGTGATTTCAATCTTACTCTTGGCAGCAATCAGCATATCATCAACATATAACAGCAAATATATAGGTGATCCATTAACATGCTTGATGTAAACACAACTATCATATTTAGATCTTTTAAAACTGTGTGATAACATAAATGAATCAAACCTCTTGTTCCACTGACGAGGGGACTGTTTCAAACCATACAAGGATCGCTTCAACTTGCACACATATTTTTCTTTGCCAGGCACTATGAACCCTTCCGGTTGGTCCATGTATATGTCCTCCTCAAGCTCTCCATGCAAAAACACAGTCTTCACATCTAACTGCTCAAGCTCAAGATCATGTGAAGCAACAATACTAAAGAAAGTACGAATTGTACTGTGTTTTACCACTGGAGAGAACACATCATTATAGTCAACACCCGGAATTTGACTATAGTCTTTAACAACTAACCCTGCCTTATACTTTGGAAGCTCGCTTGTAGATAAACCCTCCTTTCTCTTGAAGATCCACTTGCAGCTGATGGTCTTCTTCTTCTTAGTCAAAGGTACAACTTCCCACGTACTGTTCTTCTCAAGGGACTGCATCTCATCATGCATAGCAGAAATCCAATTCTCACTATCACCAGAACGAACAACTTCTTTATAGGTTGCTGGCTCATGAACATTCTCCACCTGTTCAGCACAACTCAAAGCATAGCAAGACAAATTACATTCTTCAATGAGACGTTTAGGAGATGCAACTATCCTTTTTGACTTGCGTTGAGCAATAGGTAAATCCTCCTCTAGCTGCAAAATAGGAAGAGTTTGCTGAACATCATCATGAGCATCATTGTCAGCAACATCATTATCATGGTCATCCTGCTCATCACCAGGCTCCACCTGCACACCTGTATCATCATCAACATGCTCCACCTGTATGCGCATACGCTGCAGCTCATTCTCTGGAACATGATCTGAGGGCAAACTGTTAGTAAACATCACAGATTCATTGAATACAACACTCCTGCTCATAAAAGTCTTTCCTGTTTCAGGATTCCACAATTTATAGTCTTTGACTCCTGAACCATAACCAAGAAAAAGACACTTAACAGCTCTAGGCTCCAATTTTCCATTATCAACATGAGCATAAGCAGTGCATCAAAAAACTTTCAACTGTGAATAATCAGCAGGCGTACCAGACCATACCTCATTGAGTTCTATGATTTAGCGGAATAGAAGGCGACCTGTTTATCAAGTAACATGCAGTATTAGCAGCTTCAGCCCAAAAACGCTTGCTCATCCTTGCATTAGACAACATGCAACGGACCCTGGATATGATGGTCCTGTTCATACGTTCGGCCACACCATTCTGCTGTGGAGTATGTGGTATGGTGTGATGCCTAACAATGCCTCCGGCCCAATCCTCTGGCGACGGGCCTCCGCTTCACTCCATCGGAAGTCCGACCAATATCCTGAAGTGAATTTGGAACAATTCCAACACTTGCTTCCAAGCGAGGTAAGTTGCTAATCAAGTAGCGTATGGGCTACACTAAGAGTCCATCAGCGCCATCTGCATTGGAGTTGAAAGCCTTTGACAAGCTCTTTGATGGCAACCTGAATGCGCCCACTGCTGAAGTGTTGGACGGCTTCCCGACCGTTGGAAAGGGCTCGTCTAGGTAGCCTGCGCGTGGTCGGCGAGCAGGCTGCAGGGGGCCAGCCGGCCAGGGCACCGTGTGGGTTGCGTACGTCGTTGCGCACAGCCGAGAAACTTGGGGGCGTGGATTGGTGGGGCTGGAAACGAAAACCACACGCACGACGGTGAGCTGAGAAGCCACCACAATGACAATCCACATGCCTGCACGACCGCAACTTGCAAAGATATGAAGCAAAACGGATCGGCGATATCATCGCGCGTTTGCTTGGCAGGGTCGTCGTTGCGGACACACACGGCTGGCTGCCGCAGCATACAAATACCATCCAAAAGCAGCTGCGCACCCACTCTGCCTCTCCTCCTCCATCACAAGTGGTTCACCACCAGCACAGCACACGCGCGCGCGCGATTCATTATTCCTTCTTCCACTCCTGTCCTGCCGCGTGCGCCCTCCTCCTGCTCCTGCTCCACTTGTGCGCAGCGCATCTCTCGCTCGTCGTCCTCGTCGTCGTCAACGATCCCACCGCTTCCATGGCCGCCAAACCTGCAGCTTCAGAGACGACACCAGCTGGTAAGTCTCTTCAGGAAGCGGCAACAGCAAAAGTGATATATATAGCAAAACGTGCCTCGGCTCGGCTTGCCATGTTGTTCAGATGTTTTCACTTCTTCATCTGTCATCTGTGGGCTGTGGCGTTAAGTTTTCACCACCGTGTGCTCGCTTCTCTCTCTCTCTCTCTCTTTGCTGCTGGGACACTGGGGCCGGACCAGCAGGGGGCAACAAAGTTGAGTCCTCCTCGTCGTCGTCGTCCATGGCGGACGTGTACAGAGGCGAGCTGACGCCGCTGCAGAGGCACGTCGCCTTCTTCGACCGCAACAAGGACGGCGTCATCTACCCCTCCGAGACATACCAAGGTGCTGCTGTTATATTTAATATTTGGCCCGTCGATCGTGAACACAAGAACTTCAATCAAATCGAGATGACGATTTCTTCAAACTTCTCATGGACGTACGGTACCGCTTTTGTTTCTGGCCTCTGGCATCTGCATGCTCATGCATGCTGCAGGGTTCCGCGCGATCGGCGCCGGCGTCCCCTTGTCTGCCTTCAGCTCCGTCTTCATCAACGGCCTCCTTGGACCCAAGACCGTACCGGTACGGTATATACGAGTATATGTCATCTCTCTCCTCCCTCAACGCTCATCTCATCAATCAACATCTTAACACGCATGCCTTTAGTCTTCTGTAGATCATCCGTCCATCTTCTGGCTGAAATCTGAATCTCCGCTACTTTGGCCTTTGAGTATGTAAAAATCGCTAAATGCAGAAACTATATTAAGATGGTCCTTTAATTTTCTGTCATTCTACTTTACCAAATCGACTTCTTCTGCATGGCAGGAAGAAATCTAAACCATATATACTGCGGTTAGTAGTGTACGTGGTCGTTTAGGAATTACAAACTACGTTACTGACATATATACTATCAGACTTAAAATGTGAGGATACGAATTCCTAAGGCTGCTTCTAGCTAGTTTCAGTCTAGCTTCAGCTTATAGGATATGAGGTCTCAGATATTCTTCAGGCCAAACATAATTTAATACGTTTATGGATTCGGCGGTAAGATTTTAAAAGTATCACTACAATTTTCCAATAACCACGTGAATGGGATTAACGAGGAATCCTAAACTAAACAATGTGATATAAGGATTCGGTGGGATCTGTACTAACATGGGTATATATAAAATGTTGATGCCAGCTTCCTGGACAGCTTCCTAGCTGGACACATGGCAACATGAAAATGTGCGTGTCCATTATGAACACTCAACAACAACATATAAAACTACACCTTTCAGTTAGCTTCTGAAACATAAAGTATTTGGAAATCGTCCTTATATGCAGCTAGCATATTATATAACCTATAAGTTCCAATGTATAATTCAGATGCAGAAATTGCACTCTTTCTGACGTCGGCTCGTTCCATGTCAATTCCAGGAGAACGAGAAAGCTCCAGCTTTCAAGCTCCCCATCTACGTGAAGAACATCCAAAAGGGAAAACACGGAAGTGATTCGGGCGTGTACGATGCCAATGGAAGGTACCTATCCAATTCAAATTCCCATCTCTCACCATCTCCAGGTTACAAATTCAGAGTCCAGACACATTAAATGGCAGCAGAAGCACATGGTTTCTGGTTTTCGTCAGAGTTAATCTCAATTCTCATTATACTTTTCGAGCAAGGCTAATAATTGCAAGGATCTTCGTAGCCTTCTATCAGCCAATTAGCTCTTCGTTACTAATACATGGTTCACTTGTCTCTCACACAATTTTTTTTCAGTTCTTATGCCTAAGTCAGCTGTAAGCTTGCAACCCGCTTCTTTTCTCTGTCCTTTCCTCCACTACAACAGAAATGGTCTTTGGCCGATCTATCAACTGAGTTACAGTCTCGGCATGGTAAAACCAACCGAGACTCCCGGTTGGTATTACTAACCCGGATTAAAGGTCCCCCAGCCTTTAGTCCCGGTTGGTAATACCAACCGGGACTAAAGGGTGACCTTTTAGCCCCAGTTGTTGTTACCAACCGCGACTAAAGGTTTATCAACCGGGGCTAAAGATCCTTCACTAGTGTATTCAAAAGGAAAACGTCCAGAACTGTATCACGTGGGTTGTGTAGCTCAGTTGGTAAGCGCGCGTGAGGCAAGAGGTGTTGAGTTCGAATCTCACAAACGCAAATTTATTTTTTCTCGTGGGAGTCTTTAGCCCCGGTTCGGAGCACCCGGGGCTAAAGGCTCCCAACCTTTAGTCCCGGATTAGTAGTCCGGTTGGGAAAACCGGGGCTAAAGACATGTTTCTGTAGTAGTGTTTTCTCCTCCACCTCAACATTTAGTTGACTTATAGCCTACTATTATACTTGCTTTGAATGAAGACAAGGTAACACTAATAAACTATAACTATCAACAATATACTCCCTCTGTCTCTGAATAAATAGATTCCTAGAGTTGTTCTAAGTCAAACTTTTTAAACTTTGACCAAACTTTTAGAATAATACGCCAAGATTTATGATATCAAATTAGTATTATTAGATACATTATATAATATATTTCCATAATATGTTCATTTTATATCATAAATATTTTTATTCTTTTCTGTAAAGTTAGTTAAACTTTTAAAAATTTGACCGGTACGAATTCTAGGAATAGATTTATTCAGGGACAGAGGGAGTAGTATTTAAGAGACATGTGAATGAGTTACCAAATAGGAACAAAAATTGATAGCCTCTCCTATGTGTGTATTAGATGGATGCATACTACTTTTTATTTGATGAACTAAGGATTATACTATTTATTAAGGGAGGCAGCTGGGAGTGAAGCACTTCTTATGTCGTTTTGCCCTTTGTCTGAAGCACCACTCAACAACTTCAGTACAAACATGATAATTTGAGATGGAAAGCATTAGAGCAAAAACTATTGACATGAGGTTGTTGCATTATTAGTTAATCAAGCTTAGTTTCAAACTAACAGAAAACTATTATATTGCCATGAGGATATGTGGAGTCGTGTTCACATGTGCCTGCCTTTTAGATCAAACAAATGGATTACTTAATTCCGCACGAGCGAGGCAAGTTCGAGTACTGACTCAAATATTGACAAAAGAAACATTATTGTTCCAAAAATTCCCAACCACAGGACGCAACAATAAGCATCTGATTTTTTTGAGGGAAAATAGGAGGGGTTGCCCCCTACTGAGCTTTATTAATCGTGACACAGGGAGGTAGTGACAATAAGCATCTGATTTTGACAGGACCAAAATGTGGACTTCCCACACTCACATATAATCACAAATATAAGTCTATTTTTGTTTGCCCTGAGGTAAACTTCTAGAGAAACTGTAAAATCCATCACATTTATCTTTTGTGTGTGTTGGAGGAAACAAAATTCGCTGCACATGATGAACAAACCTAAATACCTAATCCAAACATTTTAACAAGCTTTGTCTCGGCTAGCTTGGTATGTCACCGCTTTACATCGGCAAAAAACAAGCTGAATCAACCGCGAGTAGCATAGTGAGGTAATTTTTTTTCAAAATTGAAACACTACTAGTCAAAATTAGAACGTCTGATTTAGAAAAAAAAACTAAATCGACTCTTATTTGTCAGCATCAGAGAACCGTCATGATGTAAAAAGGCCAAGTGCTCAAGTACTAAAAGTCGTGGCAGTATCCAACTTGATTAAAAACAAGAACATATAGAATATTTGATGGATACATACAGAATGGATGCCTTGGTTCACTGTAATTTACTATAGTTGCTCAGCTAAAAAAAATGTCTGGCTTAATCCCTCCTCGAAAACAACAAAATCTCTCTCATAATCATCTACTTATAGTTACAAAATAAAAAAAACTTCTTGGATATCTCGTTGAGCTAAAAGAATTGCTAATCGTCATTGTATCTATCAATTCAGGTTCGTTCCTGAAAAATTTGAGGAGATCTTCAAGAAGCATGCCCACACCAGGCCTGATGCCCTGACGGGCAAAGAGCTGAAGGAGCTGCTCAAAGCAAACAGGGAGCCTAATGACTTCAAAGGGTGGTAAATACTCTTCAGGAGCTAGACTGCTCAACAGTAGTATATATATATATGACATGCATGCAAGAAGGATCTTTGAGCTGAGTATGTTTGAAAAATTACTGCAGGCTAGGTGGTTTCACGGAGTGGAAGGTGCTCTACTCCCTCTGCAAAGATGAGAAAGGGTTTCTTCACAAGGACACTGTCAGGGCTGTCTACGATGGCAGCCTGTTTGAAAAGTTGGAACAAGAGAGGAAGTCTAAGGAGGAGTCGACTAAGAAGAAATGATAAGAGCATCAAAGAATATGTAAAATCGCGGTGTGCCGTGTGCATCATGTGGATCGGTAGAATAACACCCTAGATTGATTCTGTAGGCCAGTGGATTCATCTTTACTTATGGAGCAAGAGATTTTTTTCTTATAAATATATCCATCTTTCTATGCATTGTAATGGGTGTTTTTAGAATCAATCTGTGGTAATCTAGAGACAAAAGGTAGACAAATGAATTTTTCATCTATCTCCACGACAATTGATTGAATGTACTATATGAGCCTAAATATAATTTTATCTATTTTTTAATCTTATTAGGATATACTCCCTCCGTCCCAGAATAGAAGTCATTCTCACTTCCCGAGAAGTCAGCTTTTGTTAACTTTGACCAATTATATGTAAAATAATATTAATATTTATAATACATAATTAGTATCATTAGATAGATCTTTGAATATACTTTCATAATAAATTTATTTAGAAATATAAACGTTGCACAAATTTTTTACAAACCTAGTCGAAGTTGAGAAAGTTTGACCTACACGCAACCCAAAACGACCTCTATTTTGGGACGGAGGGAGTATGCGGTTGAATTTTAAATTTTTACCGATAAGCATGCATAAATTGATTTATAAATTGTAAAAGATAGTGAATCATTCCAAAAAAATTTTAGAACAACAACATATATGTCTGATTAAAAAAGATTATAATTATCCTTTGCGTGCATGATGAGCCGAGCGTTTTGTAGGGCGACCCGGGGAGGCAACCGCGCCGCCGCCGTCTAGTCCTCCTCCCCAGCTCTCCTCCGGCCGCCGTCGCTGTCCTCTGGCGTGCGGCGACGCGGCGGCCCCCGAGTAGGCATCCTCCATCTCTCTCTCCTCCATCCCCTCCCTCTCCTCCCCTCCTTCCCTCCACTTGTGCTACTCCGGCGAGGAAGGACGGCGGGCGGGGCGGATCCGGGCCTCCCAAGGCTGGATCCAGCCTCCTCCTCCTCCCCGGATCTACAGTGCCGGCGAGGCATGGCTGCTGCTATGGCCTCCCCCATCCTCCCGATGACTGTGGCGGTTGGCGGGCGGCCATCCGACGACCTGGGCAGGCGGGGTCCGCTGGATCTGGCCCCTGGGCCTCGGATTCGGCCTCCCTCCCCCTCCTGCTCTCCCCACCCCCCCCCCCCCCCCTCCGGCTGCGGCGACTGGCATGCGTCGTCGGCCATGTGGGGCCGGTGGATCCTGCGGCTTCGGCGGCTCCGATGGATGAGGGACGTGCGGGCTGGTCCCGTGTGCTGCGGTGCACGCGAGCGAGGGGCCCCCATCGGCTACGCCCCTTCTCCGACCGCGCTGACACCTCCTTCCTGTAGGCGAACGTAGTGTGGGTGCCGAGGTTTGCAATGTTCGCTGCCTTGCATCGTGGTGATGTGGTCAGCTGGCTTGCGGTGCATCATCAACGTCGTGGTGGCGTGGGTGGCGTAGTCTCGTTTGTTCTCGCATCTCCTTCGTCACGGTGGCGAGGCTGACATCAGTCTGGCGGGCACTCGTGCCCCTGGTTCGGCGGAGTGGCGGCGCCTGGCGTGGTCCGCGCCTGGGAGGGTGGTGCTAGGCGAAAGCCTTGCTGTTGCCGACGATGGCGACGTCTTCTGGACGTCGTTTTCCTCCTTGGAGGCATCTGTCGTTGCATCCCCTTCTCTGAATGGCGTGGAGCTTCTAGGTGAGAACCTGGCCCACCTGGGCAGGCAGCGGCGGCGCTTTCGGCGTCGCAGTCCTTCTTGAAGGCGTTGCCTTTGAAGTTCCAAGCTGAAAGGTCCTAGTTTAGTTTTGGTAATTGAGTGACAACTTAGGTGGACTAATATGTGTTTAAAGTGAATTACACAGGTGATTAGTCCACAGGTGATCATGTGTCAGCAACATATGCCATAGAGGTGAAATGGCTTGGAGGATGTTGCAAGGATCATGCATGTGATGGAGGAGCTTAATGCACATGAAACATGACATGGAATCATGTGGCTAAGATGGTGAAGATCAAGGCAAGACTTGGTTTGATGGACCGGTTGCGAAGGTGAAGGGCAAGTTGGAGGCTTTGAAGCCATTGGTACCGAGTGTCGGGAGGCTTAAGCAAGACTTGACGCCGAAGGACCGAAGAAATGGTGAAGAGCAAGTGAGGTCAAGATCGATGGACTGGAGGCCATGTGATGATATGAAGTGGATCATATCATTTGATCGAGGTTGGTGCATGTGTTGCATCAACACCGAAGGAGATAGAATGGAATGTGCAAGGCAAAGGTATACTTGTAGGGCATTTCATTTCACCGGTCATAGGTGTGTAGAGAATATTATGACCGGGTTTAGGATAAATGGCCGTACTATCAAGAGGAGCAAACTTGTTTGCATATCGGTCATCTAGTGCCACTTGAGCGATCTAACTTTGCGATGTTACTAGGATCGAGTGGCTTTATGAGAGCAAGTGAAAATCCTTTGAAAATGCTAACACACATGCACATGATGGTGTACACTTGGTGGTGTTGGCACATTTGCAAAGGAGATGGTGTTGGAGTTGATTCGGATCAACTCGGAGTTGAGAAGGAGGCTTGCCGGTGTGTTCCGAACTCTAGGATGGATCTTGGATTGGGATTATGTACTAATGCTTTGTGAATTGGATTATCTATGTGTGTGGGTTGTGTAGCCCTCTGAGTTAGCTTTCCAAAATGTCCAAGATCATCGAAATCGGAGTTCGGAGCTAAGAGTTATTGTCGTTGTAGTGCGGAGCTCAGGCCGATGCAGTCAATAGTACCGACCGTGGTGGTCGGTAGTACCACCTAAGAAGGCAGCGCGCAAGCTCTCTGTTCGGGAGAAGGTTTGGCCTACCGGTAGTACCGCCATAGGGCCGGTAGTACCGGGCCCGGTTGTACAGACCTTAGGGGTCGGTGGTACCGTGGTTTGGAGGCAGTTTGGAGGCGATCTATGTAGATCCAAAGTTGGCCTGTCGGTAGTGTGGCAGAACCGCCTAAGTAAATCCACTACCAAGTACACTTGCCTTCCATTAGGCACTAAGCGCACTTGAGAGTGTCTAAACTTAGCAATTCCGTCGAGCGCACCCCAAGGGAGAACTCGAAACAATCCACATTTTCTCGCCAGGATCCAATAATGAGTAGAGCTTACATAACACAAGCCAAGTCACATATATTACAAGTCTTAGGAATTTAATTATTACAAGCCATTGTTCAAGTACTCAAAGTAAATGGTGCAAAAATAACAACTAGCGAAGGTCTAAACGAAGGGGTGAGGACTCGGTCTGTGCCCACCAGAAGAGTCCTCCAAACAACTGCTCAAGCTGCACCTGCAAGATTACAACAAACCTTGAGTACTCAAATCTACTCACAAGTCTTACCCGAATGGGAAATATAGATCCCGACTCACAAGGATTATGAAAGGCTATGTGGCTCTGGTTTTCCTTTGTTTGCAAAAGAGCATTTTTAATAAAAAGGTTGTAACATGTTATTTAGCCATATTAGTTGTTACTCCTATTTCTATGTAAGCACCTATTCTATTTCTAAGCAAGTGGTAAACAATACAGTATAGTTCTCCATCCTTAGTTCCAGTTGTTAAACTACGTTGTCGGGCGATTGCCATACCGGTACCGTTTAAACAACGGCGATTCGCGAATCAATGTAGCCCAGCTGGGTACCCCAAAACACACACCCCGTTTGTACCAAGGCACAACCGAGACCAACTCGCCAACTCCTGCCAAGGGGTCCCGTATCCGCATCCAGGACCGGGACTCCAAGCCCCCACTCACCGGCCAGACCGTGAGTGGTGCAAGGACCTCCTCCTACCAAAAACTAACGGTCGGATCACATAGAGCCGGAAAGCGAGGCAAGACTCAGCTAGCCTTCCCGCTCCCATAAGCATGTATGTGTTCGAGATAAGAGGATCTGTGACATAGCTCACACCCACAACAACAAACAGTCCCTAAGCGACACGGACAGGAAAACAGTGCAACCGAAGCTAAGCTCGTGGCCGCGGGACATAACTCGTCACACCCACCAGAACCAAACCACATCCCTGCCCGGTCTCAATTTCTTTCCATCATCATCAGTTTAAAGTAGAGCACCTACTTTGTGAGCAACGACAGGTCGCCCACGCTACCGTTCAACCTAAGCATAGCGCTACTCGAACCTGTACTAGTAGGACTCATGGGATATGTATATATATGCAGGTGGGTTTCATATAACTCCTGAAAACATAAATGCACAACATACATATATTCATTTAGAGATATTCAAAAATATAGGTTATGCATCAGGGCTTGCCTTGGTCAGGAGCAACAGGAACAAAGTTAGAAAGAGGCGGCAGTGGTGGCAGCTCCTCAGGCACCTCGAGCACTTCCTCGTACTCCTCTATCACCTCTTCGAACTCCGGGTCGCCGACAACCACCAACTCTTCTTGCCCGTCACCTATATGCATGCGATGATGATGCAATGCTTAGCACGGATTAACACTAGCGAAAGAGTGAACACACAAGCTACTATCATTACTTACTAACTACAGCAAGGTACCAACAGATTAAACTAACAGCAAGGTTACAACAACCCTAACCAAGGATTAAACTAACTCATGTCCTTTTCTATTTTCTTCTATTTACTCTTAGGAGCTAACTAGATGGACTATCAAACAGATTGTGATGAAACTATAAAATTTACAGTAGGTAGTCAAAATTACAGAGAGGCTACCATAAAATTTTTAGAGCTATAGCTATTATGGTTCGTCTCCTAAAAATCTTAGAAGTTTTATTCCAAGCAATAAAGCATTTTAGCATTTATTTAAAGACTACCAGAAAATGCAAAACTAGTATGAACTAAACATTCCAACAGGTATATCATGATTTTAGAAACCTACAAAATTTATTTCACTATTTTTGGACACTCACACTAATTACTATGATTTATCAAAGTTTGCTGCAGTTACACAATTAATAAAATATTTTCTTAAAGCAACAAAAAGGAAAAACCGAACTAGCCCAAATGGCCCAACCGCATCAGGCCTGGCGCCCGCGCGGCCTGGCCACCCGGCCCATGCCGCGGCCCAGACAGAGCGGTCGTGCGCTCACTCTCTCTCTCCCCGCGACTTTTGCGAACTAGACCTTAGAGAACTGGATAAGTACGAACAGGTCCAAACACTATTTAAACTACTCACTGCCATACTCGGTTAACGCCCTGGCCTTTACCTTAAACACGCGCGCGGGTCCCTTCTTCCTTCTCTCGTTCGCCTGATCGGGCAGACCGGCGCTGGGGAAAAGGAGGTCGGACTCCGGCCGGGGCGGCTCGCCGACGACGAGGCGGGGCCTCGGCTGCGCGGCTCCACACCCGCTGCTGCAGGCCACGCCCAGCGAGGAGGGTCGGAGCCTCCCGCAGCAGCAGCGCACCAGACGGCCGCGGTGGCGCCCTCGGCAGCCACTGATGGCGAACGCCGACGAGGGAGAGGGGAAAAAGCGTGACCGAGCGCTTGGCAAGCGAACTCAAAGCCAAAACCGATGCCGCCCACAGGATCGTCCGCGACAAGAAGAGCGGCGAGGATCTCGGTGGCGTGGTTCAGGCAAAGGTGGAGCTCGGGACGAAAAGGAGAAGGCTTCCCTTTTCTAGGTCTTGGCGACTTGGCTAGGTCAGGAGGCACGCGGGCACCAGAGACGCCAGACGACAGCCACGTGCGACTGCAACGCGCACAGCGCTCGCGGACAGGGAACGCGCTCGTGGTGGCCGCGACCAAAACTGATGAGCTGACATGTCGTGGCCAGGGTTTGGACGCGAGCGTTCTGGCCGATCCTCATAACTGCGGCTCTTGGCTCCAAAAACAACATGAGACACGGGACTATACACTGGCGAAAGACGTAGACCGCACCCTGAACCGACCAACCCACGTGGAGCACAGCCTACAGGAACTTCCCAGTGTCAAGCCAAAACGTGGTCAAAACATCGAGCAGCTGGCGTGCGCCCCGACCACTTTTGAACGCAGATTCTGGCTTTATCCGCTCGGATTCAGCCCAGACGCCTGTGGACAAAGTTGGAGAGCTTCCAACCCACTTCCAAACTCCTTTAAGGCAAAAGACCATACGAGGCTTGGATCGGCGAGAAAAACAGTGCCAAGGTAGCAGTGTCACTGTGCCTGCCGAGTTCAAACAAACTGGGTTCTGGTGATCCAAATGGGTCCGGACAAGGCTCAACTTTCCACCAGCTCTGACCCGAAACATCTACTCCAACTTTTGTTTTTGGGCCTATCCCAAACTCTGCACAGGTAAGGAGAACGTGGGATGCCAACCTCAAGAACACCCAAAGGCCCTAGACTTAGCAGATTTTTCTAAGTCCCAGGGTTTCCGCATCAGATTCAAACTTGCTAAACCTTTTCGACTGACTTCCAAACCGAACTAGCATTTGGTAACTAAATCAAACTTGTCGACCACGATCCCATCTACAACTTTGCTTAAAGGTCCAACCTCATAGCAGTTAAGGAAACTGCAGCTTGACTAAAGCCAAAGATGCATCCTGAAAACAGTTACGACGTTGGTTTTGGCCGTTTTTAGGCATCTTCCACACATATACTCAACAGGGACCCTTACTAACTTTTGTTTGGGATATCCCAAAGATGGAGAAGAGCAAGATAAGAAAGCTTGGTGGTAACATACGGTCACGACTTAGTTAAAAGACACTAAGCCAACGTCGGAACGACATTTCATGTGACCTCCGGAAAAGGGATTAACCTGGTTTGAGAGATGATTTTGGATTCGATGGGAGGCAAAGGTTGAGTTTAGACCCCACCAAAGGTTTATGCCAAAACACGGATCGCGCTCCTCACAAAGACTTGGACCAAAACACACTAGCTAACAAGTTATTATTAAAAGCAACAAAAATTTTATTTAACACAACCATATGCAAGCAAACTATATGATGCTCATGACATGTTTTAGTAAGTTGTTTTACGCGGTAACACCGTGGGTGTTACAGCCCCACCCCCCTAAAGAAAATCTCGTCCCGCGATTTCCGTGCCTAGTGTGGGAAAAAAAGACAGGAAACATTATTGAGCTTTTTACCTTGGAGAGACAGGAAGAAGATGAGGATAATGCTCTGCAATATAACTTTCTTGTTCCCAAGTTGCTTTATCCTCTGAATGGTTTTGCCACTGAACCTTGTAAAACTTAACCACTCGGTTTCTGGTGACTCTTTCCTTTTCATATAGAATCTTTATCGGATGCTCAACATAAGAGAGATCTGGCTGAAGAGGAAGATCAGTAACTTCTATAACTTCTTCAGGGACACGCAAACACTTTCTCAGTTGTGATACATGAAAAACATTATGGACTGCTGACAGAATCTCAGGAAGCGGAATCTGATATGCCACAAGACCCCGTTTTGTCAACACCTTGTAAGGTCCAACATAACGAGGAGCTAACTTTCCACGAACACCAAAGCGATGTTCACCTCTCATAAGGGATACCTTAAGATATACATAATCTCCAACCTCAAAACTCAAAGGCCTTCTTCTCTTGTCTGCATACATTTTCTGACGATTCTGAGCTGCCTTCATGTGACCCTGAATGATGGCGACTTGCTCTCTAGCTTCTTTTACCAAATCTGGACCAAAATATCCCCGGTCTCCAACCTCAACCCAGTTGAGTGGTGTTCTACACTTTTTGGCATACAAAGCCTCAAATGGTGCCATCTTGATACTTTCCTGGTAACTGTTATTGTAAGAAAACTCTGTGAACCTCAGACACTTGTCCCATTTTTCTGGAAAAGATATGACACAAGCTCTCAACATGTCCTCCAGCACTTGGTTGACCCTTTCAGTTTGTCCATCTGTTTGCGGGTGATATGTTGTGCTTCTTAACAACTTAGTTCCCAGGCATTCATGGAGTTGTTCCCAGAAACGGGAAACAAACACAGACCCTCTGTCTGACACAATGGTGAGAGGCACTCCATGCAAGGTGACAATCCTGTCGAAGTACAACTCAGCATACTGCTTGGCCCCATATTTAGTATGCACTGGCAAGAAATGAGCTGACTTGGTGAGTCGATCCACAATCACCCAAATGGAGTCATATCCTGAAGAGGTACGGGGCAAGCCCACAACAAAATCCATAGAGATATCTTCCCATTTCCAGGCAGGAATAGGCAAAGGTTGAAGAAAACCAGGTGTCCTCAAATGATTTGCCTTTACTCTTCTGCATGTATCACACTCAGATATATACTTGACAATATCTTGTTTCATTTTTGGCCACCAGTACAACGAACGCATATCATGATACATCTTGTTACTTCCAGGATGGATAGAAAGCTTTGAGTTGTGTGCTTCTTCCAAAATTTTCCTCCTCAACTCTCCTTCATTGGGAATCACAAGTCTATTCTTGAATTTCACCACTCCTTGGTCATCCACACTGAAATGAGTTCCCCGTTGTTCCATAATCAACTTCTTGATGTGAGGGATTTCTGCTTTATCTTGCCTTTGCTCCATAACTATTTGTTCCAACAAATCCGAAACAAGAGCAATATGTGCTAGGATTTCTGAGTGATCCATAGATAGAGATTCCTCTTGTGTTGAATGTGACATCTGACTCAAAGCATCGGCTACCACATTAGCTTTTCCAGGATGATAATGGACTTCTAGATTATAATCCTTAATCAGCTCGAGCCATCTTCGCTGCCTCAGGTTCAGCTCAGGTTGAGTGAAGATATCCTTGAGACTGTTGTGATCTGTGTAAATGTGCACCTTATTTCCAAGCAAATAATGCCTCCAAATTTTCAATGAGTGCACAACTGCAGCTAACTCAAGATCATGGGTGGGGTAGTTCAACTCATGCTTCTTTAACTGCCTGGAAGCATAAGCTATTACCCGTCCTTCTTGCATCAGCACAGCACCCAGTCCAATCCTGGATGCATCACAAAACACATCAAAAGGCTTTTCAATATCAGGCTGAGCTAGAATAGGAGTAGTGGTGAGACACTTCTTGAGACTCTGAAAAGACTCTTCACACTCTGGGCTCCACTTGAACTTGACCTCTTTCTGCAGCAGCTTGGTCATCGGTCTAGCTATCTTGGAGAAATCCGGAATGAACCGACGATAAAACCCTGCTAGACCAAGAAACTGTCGGACCTGATGCACTGACCCAGGAGATTTCCACTTCAACACATCTCGCACCTTGCTTGGATCCACCGAGACTCCTTCAGGGGTTAAGACATGCCCCAAAAACTGCATCTTTTCTAACCAAAACTCACATTTGCTAAACTTGGTATATAACTTATGTTCGCGTAGTCTACTCAAGACTACCCGAAGATGTTGAGCATGCTCCTCTCTATCCTTGGAGTAGATCAAGATATCATCAATGAAAACCACCACAAACTTATCCAACTCTGGCATGAAGACTGAGTTCATGAGGTACATGAAGAAGGCAGGAGCATTGGTGAGGCCAAAAGACATAACTAAATACTCATATAAACCATATCTGGTGGAGAAAGCTGTCTTGGGAATATCTTCAGGCCTGATCTTGATTTGATGATAACCGGATCGAAGATCTATCTTGGAGAATACCTTTGCACCGGCTAACTGGTCAAAAAGTGAGTGAATCCGAGGCAATGGGTATTTATTCTTAATGGTTACCGCGTTGAGGGGACGGTAATCCACGCACATCCTGAGAGTATCATCTTTCTTCTTGACAAAGATTGCTGGACAACCCCAAGGTGAGTGACTGGGACGGATGAAACCTTTCTCTAGCAACTCTCCCAACTGTTTCTTCATCTCAGCAAGCTCTGGAGGAGCCATGCGATAGGGACGCCGAGAAATTGGTGTGGTCCCTGGTTCCATCTCAATGGTGAACTCTACATCTCTCTCAGGAGGAAGACCGGGTAAATCCTCAGGAAACACATCTGGAAACTCACAAACAACTGGGATGGAAGCAAGATCGGGGGAAGCTTCTGTACTAGCAACAACTAGCAAAGCAAGAGTGGAGGTCAAGAAAAGAGTCATCCTATCCTTTGATAAGTTTGGAAGCCTCAACTCTATGGCTCGGTGCTCTAAGTTCAGACTGACCCCAAAGTTTTTCATCCAATTCATTCCCAAGATAACATCTATGCCGTGTCCAGGCAATATTAAGAACTGGGAGCGATATATATGAGTGGCTAATCTCAGATCCACTGTAACTGTCCGAGTATTAACACAGATTTGAGCTCCCGCAGTTCTTATTCTATAGGCAATAGGTATAGCCATAACAGATATATCATGCCTTTGTGCAAAACCCATGCTCATGAATGAATGTGATGCACCGGAATCGAACAACACATAGGCTGGATGGGAATTTATGGTGAACATACCAGCCATCACAGGTTCTCCCTGTGGAATCTCCTCAGCTGCGGTGTAGTTCACTTGACCAGATCTGCTAACTGGAATCCTCTTCTTGATCACCGTTCTCTTGACCAGGCGTGAGTTGGTTGAAGGCTGTGAGAACTGACCGCCCTGATTTTGCGGGCATTCTCGAGCATAGTGACCTTCCTTACCACACCTGAAACATGCACCCGGCCGATTCCCTTGAGCTTGAAATGGCGGTGCCTGCTCTCCCGGAGGTGGCTGCTGCACCTACTGAGAAGGTGCGCGAAACTGGGTAGGTGCTGGAAAGCTTCTGTAGCTCTGAACTGGGCGAGACGGTTGCCCACCCTGTTGGTGAAAGGGCACCCGCCTAACCACCCGCACCTTCTGAGCTTGCTGATGCCCAGATCCTCCGGAAAAAGCCCGCTTTCTCTTCTCTTCCGCCTGTGCCTCCTTGTGCAGGCCCTCCATGGTGATGGCAGCATCCATTAACTCCCCAAAGGTAGTATACCTGCCGTTGTAAAGCTTCTCCTGGAGCACAGCAGTAAGCCCCTGGTAAAACGTGTCTCTCTTCTTGGCGTCTGTGTCAACATATGACTCAGCATATTGAGCTAACAGGTTGAACCTATTGACATAGTCCAACACAGATAGCCCACCCTGCCGCAGCTCCAGAAACTCCTTAAGCTTCCTGCTCAGAAGACCAGCAGGAATATGGAACTGACGAAAAGCTGTTGTAAACTCCCGCCAGGTGATGGCATGGCCCACAGGCTGAGCTGCATTGAAAGTCTCCCACCAAGCTGTTGCTGCACCTCGCAGCTGCTGTGCTGCGAAGTACACCTTCGGCCCATCAGTGATAGGAATGATCGAGAACTTCTGCTCCATATTGCGAAGCCAATGGTCAGCATCCAAAGGCTCCTGAGTGGGAACAAAAGTAGGAGGCTGTGTCCCCAAGAAGTCCTGGAAAGTGCATTCCCTTCCAGGAGCACAACCCCCATTCCCATTGCCACCATTTCCTCCCCTCGCCCCGTGAGCAAAGCCCTCCATAAAACGGGCCATGAGGCTCAAAGCTTGAGCTGCTTCACGACGAGACGCCGCAACTTTCGCCCACACTTCCGCCGGGACCCCGTGAGGAGGTGGCGGCGGGGGTGGCGGGTGAGGTAGATGTTGTGCAAGCTCCAACGCAGGGACCTCATTGCTCCCCAAATGGCCCTCGTGCCCCTAGTTGCTCCCATGAGCGCTCCCCTGACGGTCTTCCCCTGTGCCTGCCTGACCACGTCCGGACCTCAGGTTCATCTGGAACAGATAGGGCCATTATTAGGGAACAGTCAACACCATCTTATCAAAGAGCTCGAGAAGAGATATGGAACAAGAGAAAACATTAATTGTGGAGGGGTGTTTATTATGGTTCCCTATGAATGATGCATGCTTCGACCTATTTATCCTCACAAGCCAAAAATATGGCGACTATCGCAAAAGTTCGGCACATCGCTCACTCTCTACGTACTACGCAAGTTAGTGTACCTGCAGAAAATGATTAGTCCAAAATAGTGCCGCTATCCTAGATAGACCATATTTATAATGGGGCTCATATTCAATACACGACCTACGCTTCCTATGCTTGTTGGTCAAGTTTTTAGCAGTTTTTCGGAAGTGTTCTGAAGCTCAGATACTCATTATTGGATCTGATACCAACTGTGGCAGAACCGCCTAAGTAAATCCACTACCAAGTACACTTGCCTTCCATTAGGCACTAAGCGCACTTGAGAGTGTCTAAACTTAGCAATTCCGTCGAGCGCACCCCAAGGGAGAACTCGAAACAATCCACATTTTCTCGCCAGGATCCAATAATGAGTAGAGCTTACATAACACAAGCCAAGTCACATATATTACAAGTCTTAGGAATTTAATTATTACAAGCCATTGTTCAAGTACTCAAAGTAAATGGTGCGAAAATAACAACTAGCGAAGGTCTAAACGAAGGGGTGAGGACTCGGTCTGTGCCCACCAGAAGAGTCCTCCAAACAACTGCTCAAGCTGCACCTGCAACAAAGATTACAACAAACCTTGAGTACTCAAATCTACTCGCAAGTCTTACCCGAATGAGAAATATAGATCCCGACTCACAAGGATTATGAAAGGCTATGTGGCTCTGGTTTTCCTTTGTTTGCAAAAGAGCATTTTTAATAAAAAGGTTGTAACATGTTATTTAGCCATATTAGTTGTTACTCCTATTTCTATGTAAGCACCTATTCTATTTCCAAGCAAGTGGTAAACAATACAGTATAGTTCTCCATCCTTAGTTCCAGTTGTTAAACTACGCTGTCGGGCGATTGCCATACCGGTACCGTTTAAACAACGGCGATTCGCGAATCAATGTAGCCCAGCTGGGTACCCCAAAACACACGCCCCGTTTGTACCAAGGCACAACCGAGACCAACTCGCCAACTCCTGCCAAGGGGTCCAGTATCCGCATCCAGGACCGGGAGTCCAAGCCCCCACTCACCGGCCCGACCGTGAGTGGTGCAAGGACCTCCTCCTACCAAAAACTAACGGTCGGATCACATAGAGCCGGAAAGCGAGGCAAGAGTCAGCTAGCCTTCCCGCTCCCATAAGTATGTATGTGTTCGGGATAAGAGGATCTGTGACATAGCTCACACCCACAACAACGAACAGTCCCTAAGCGACACGGACAGGGAAACAGTGCAACCGAAGCTAAGCTCGTGGCCGCGGGACATAACTCGTCACACCCACCAGAACCAAACCACATCCCTGTCCGGTCTCAATTTCTTTCCATCATCATCAGTTTAAAGTAGAGCACCTACTTTGTGAGCAACGACAGGTCGCCCACGCTACCGTTCAACCTAAGCATAGCGCTACTCGAACCTGTACTAGTAGGACTCATGGGATATGTATATATATGCAGGTGGGTTTCATATAACTCCTGAAAACATAAATGCACAACATACATATATTCATTTAGAGATATTCAAAAATATAGGTTATGCACCAGGGCTTGCCTTGGTCAGGAGCAACAGGAACAAAGTTAGAAAGAGGCGGCAGTGGTGGCAGCTCCTCAGGCACCTCGAGCACTTCCTCGTACTCCTCTATCACCTCTTCGAACTCCGGGTCGCCGACAACCACCAACTCTTCTTGCCCGTCACCTATATGCATGCGATGATGATGCAATGCTTAGCACGGATTAACACTAGCGAAAGAGTGAACACACAAGCTACTATCATTACTTACTAACTACAGCAAGGTACCAACAGATTAAACTAACAGCAAGGTTACAACAACCCTAACCAAGGATTAAACTAACTAACTCATGTCCTTTTCTATTTTCTTCTATTTACTCTTAGGAGCTAACTAGATGGACTATCAAACAGACTGTGATGAAACTATAAAATTTACAGTAGGTAGTCAAAATTACAGAGAGGCTACCATAAAATTTTTAGAGCTATAGCTATTATGGTTCGTCTCCTAAAAATCTTAGAAGTTTTATTCCAAGCAATAAAGCATTTTAGCATTTATTTAAAGACTACCAGAAAATGCAAAACTAGTATGAACTAAACATTCCAACAGGTATATCATGATTTTAGAAACCTACAAAAATTTATTTCACTATTTTTGGACACTCACACTAATTACTATGATTTATCAAAGTTTGCTACAGTTACACAATTAATAAAACATTTTCTTAAAGCAACAAAAAGGAAAAACCGAACTAGCCCAAACGGCCCAACCGCATCAGGCCTGGCGCCCGCGCGGCCTGGCCACCCGGCCCATGCCGCGGCCCAGACAGAGCGGTCGCGCGCTCACTCTCTCTCTCCCCGCGACTTTTGCGAACTAGACCTTAGAGAACTGGATAAGTACGAACAGGTCCAAACACTATTTAAACTACTCACTGCCATACTCAGTTAACCCCCTGGCCTTTACCTTAAACACGTGCGTAGGTCCCTTCTTCCTTCTCTCGTTCGCCCGATCGGGCAGACCGGCGCTGGGGGAAAGGAGGTCGGACTCCGGCCGGGGCGGCTCGCCGGCGACGAAGCGGGGCCTCGTCTGCGCGGCTCCACACCCGCTGCTGCAGGCCACGCCCAGCGAGGAGGGTCGGAGCCTCCCGCAGCAGCAGCGCACCAGACGGCCGCGGTGGCGCCCTCGGCAGCCACTGATGGCGAACGCCGACGAGGGAGGGGAAAAAGCGTGACCGAGCGCTTGGCAAGCGAACTCAAAGCCGAAACCGATGCCGCCCACAGGATCGTCCGCGACAAGAAGAGCGGCGAGGATCTCGGTGGCGTGGTTCAGGCAAAGGTGGAGCTCGGGAGGAAAAGGAGAAGGCTTCCCTTTTCTAGGTCTTGGCGACTTGGCTAGGTCAGGAGGCACGCGGGCACCAGAGATGCCAGACGGCGGCCACGTGCGACTGCAACGCGCACAGCGCCCGCGGACAGGGAACGCACTCGTGGTGGCCGCGACCAAAACTGACGAGCTGACATGTCGTGGCCAGGGTTTGGACGCGAGCGTTCTGGCCGATCCTCATAACTGCGGCGCTTGGCTCCAAAAACAACATGAGACACGGGACTATACACTGGCGAAAGACGTAGACCGCACCCTGAACCGACCAACCCACGTGGAGCACAGCCTGCAGGAACTTCCCAGTGTCAAGCCAAAACGTGGTCAAAACATCGAGCAGCTGGCGTGCGCCCCCGACCGCTTTTGAACGCAGATTCTGGCTTCATCCGCTCGGATTCAGCCCAGACGCCTATGGACAAAGTTGGAGAGCTTCCAACCCACTTCCAAACTCCTTTAAGGCGAAAGACCATACGAGGCTTGGATCGGCGAGAAAAACAGTGCCAAGGTAGCAGTGTCAGTGTGCCTGCCGAGTTCAAACAAACTGGGTTCTGGTGATCCAAACGGGTCCGGACAAGGCTCAACTTTCCACCAGCTCTGACCCGAAACATCTACTCCAACTTTTGTTTTTGGGCCTATCCCAAACTCTGCACAGGTAAGGAGAACGTGGGATGCCAACCTCAAGAACACCCAAAGGCCCTAGACTTAGCAGATTTTTCTAAGTCCCAGGGTTTCTGCAGCAGATTCAAACTTGCTAAACCTTTTCGACTGGCTTCCAAACCGAACTAGCATTTGGTCACTAAAGCAAACTTGTTGACCACGATCCCATCTACAACTTTGCTTAAAGGTCCAACCTCATAGCAGTTAAGGAAACTGCAGCTTGACTAAAGCCAAAGATGCATCCTGAAAACGGTTACAACGTTTGTTTTGGCCGTTTTTAGGCATCTTCCGCACATATACTCAACAGGGACCCTTACTAACTTTTGTTTGGGATATCCCAAAGATGGAGAAGAGCAAGATAAGAAAGCTTGGTGGTAACATACGATCATGACTTAGTTAAAAGACACTAAGCCAACGTCGGAACGACATTTCATGTGACCTCCGGAAAAGGGATTAACCTGGTTTGAGAGATGATTTTGGATTCGATGGGAGGCAAAGGTTGAGTTTAGACCCCACCAAAGGTTTATGCCAAAACACGGATCGCGCTCCTCACAAAGACTTGGACCAAAACACACTAGCTAACAAGTTATTATTAAAAGCTATAAAAATTTTATTTAACACAACCATATGCAAGCAAACTATATGATGCTCATGACATGTTTTAGTAAGTTGTTTTACGCGGTAACACCGTGGGTGTTACAGGTAGTACCGCCATAGGGCCGGTACTACCGACCGTTGGAAGCACGAAGGTTTGGAGAAGTTTGGTGCTCTCTGTATGGATCCAGTTTGGCTTGTCGGTAGTACCGCCATAGGGTCAGTACTACCGACCCCCGGTGGTACCGACCAGAGGGTTGGAGGTTCCATCGAGTCAACGCTTCGTGTAACGGCTATAAGTGAGGTAGTCGGTACTACCGACTGAAGCGCAGAAAGGGGAAACGACTAGTTGGCCACTCCCCTCTATATATAGTGGTTGAAGCCGGCCGTGGGCTGGCTGCTGAGCACCCTAGGGACTTAGTGTCCATAGTTGGGTAGTGCTTAAGAGCCCTCTAACACACATATGCTTTAGTGCTTATCCGATTGTGTGAGAGAGTGATCGCTAGTGCGTTGCTTTGAGAGATAGCATCGAGTGGCACTAGGTGATTGAGTTGCAAGCCGGTGGTGCTTATTACTCTTGGAGGTTGCCACGGCTTGGTGCTTGTCTCCGTCGTGAAGCCCGCGTGAAGATTGTGCGTGGCTCCGGAGAAGCTTTGTGAGGGGCATTGTGCTCGCCCCGCGGGAGATCGCGAAGAGCAACTCTAGTGGAAAGAGGCGTGAAGAGCGCCAAGTGGTCCGGCCGGATCGAAAGCTAGAGCTCTTGGTGAGCACTCCATCGTGGAGAGTGTGGCTTAGTGTCACCACTAGCAAGAGGATCGGCGGCAACCTTGGGCTTGCTTCAACGGGGACTAGCTTGGTGGCAACCAAGTGAACCTCGGGATAAAATCTTGTGTCTCGTCTCTTGTTGCTCTTATTGTTCTTGTTTCCTTGCATATTACGCTTGTTCTTGTGTTCTTCGTGTTCTTCCTCCCTCCTTCACTCTATCTTAGGCTGGAAAGGCTCGATCTACATTTTGGCAAGGAACCAAGACTTGGGGAAGCTACAACCGTCATCTACATCATCTAGGGAAGTGGGGTAATTGCTAGATCTGAGATTGCATCTCACCCACTTCGATTTTGTAGCTTCCTGCAGGTGCTCGGTAGTACCGGCCTAACAGCCCGGTAGTACCGGTATCGGTAGTACCGGCCTAGCAGCCTGGTAGTACCGACTGCCTGTTGTTTACACTAGCTTCTATTGCAATACGTACTTATTCTTGTGCTAGTGTTTAGTTGCTTAGTTTGTGTAACTAAGTTGAGCTCTCTAATTTAGCTTGTGTAGCCTTGTTATTAAGCATTGCTAGTGAACTTAGGCTTTGTGGCTTTGCTTACTAGTTTGTGTAGGAGCTCCCCCGTGTTTGAAGTACTAGTTGCATAGGTTTGTGTGGCCTTGCTTCTAGAATTGATTAGGTGAGCTCTAGCTAGCCCGACACCTTATTTGCTTTGTTTAGGATCTTTTGTAAGGTGTCAGAGAGTATAGGTAGAGGGGTGTAGTCTTGGCTAGACCGATAGTTTTAATTCCGCATTTGTTTTGTTAGCCGCTACGTTTAATTTTCAAAGGACTATTCACCCCCCGCCTCTAGTCCACCATCTCGACCTTTCACAAGCCTTGGCGTGTGCGGAGCTATCTTCCTCTTTGGCGATGCCTATTGGGTCTCTTATTTTTCCTCACCTAGGTTCGTCTAGTTGGTGGTTGTTGTAGCGGTAGTTGTGGTCATTCCGGTGGATGCTTTGTCGTCGAGGAGTTTCTGACGAATGCTTTGCCGTTGAGGTGTTTCTGGTGGATGCTTTGCCACCGAGGGTTTGGGTGGACGCTTCGCCGTCGGTATAGCTTTAGGTAAGTCCTCCTCGGCCCTGGTCCTGAGGGCATTGGCCTTAGTGACTCGGAGGAGAAATGAAGGTTGAGTTACCATCGACACGCGTCTCGGAGGGCCTCCTCGTCCATGGTCTTGAGGGTAGTGTGGTCCTCAATGACTCGGAGGAGCGCTCAGAGAGCGTGCTCGTTTTCCGACGGATGCTTTGCCGCCGAGATTGCGTTTCCGGTGAATGCTTTGCCGCCGAGGTCACTGTCGAAATTCTCCTCGATCGCGGTCCTGAGGGCTTTGGCCTTAGTGACTCGGAGGAGCAAGTGGTTTCCGGTGGATGCTTTGCCGCCGAGGTGGTCCCGGTGGACGCTTTGCCACGGAGGGGTTCTAGCGGATGCTTTGCCGCTCTTGTCGTCTACGGCTCTGGTCACTACTGGCTACCGAGGTGTTGAGGTTTATTGTTTTATTAGGCTTAGCTACTCAGAATGTTAGGTGGAGGGTCCTCTTTCTTGCTTTTGTTTGTGTTGAGGACTTTTTTGGTAATCCATGGATTACCAATGAATCTTTTTATATCTTATGCGTGTAGGTCTATTGACCATTCACACTTCTCTTAATGAAGAACGTGCAATGCACGATTTCGAAAAAAAACATATATTTCTTCTGTTGCATTCAAAGAAGTTTTAGGATACATAAGGAAGAAGTTCTGTACGGTAACAAAAAGTTTTTTTAAAAATACATATAAGATAACAAAGTTTTGTTTTGCAAAGAAATACATTTTTTCTGATTAGACCGATATTAACGTTGTAGTCTATAAACAGGTTGTAACATGGGAACGTATCTAGTGCAAACCACAGCCTTTGTGAAAACCCATGCAAAGCACGGTAAAAAAATCGTCTAAATTCACCAAAAAAAAATTACACATGTAGATGGTATGATGATACACAACCTTGTAAAATATCTTATCCAAACCCGACTTCATTTGTGAGTTATAAAAATAACAAATTTCAAGCCAGAAATTTGTTCTCAACGTATCTTGGCTAGAGCGGAGCTCCATCTTCATAAACCTTCATCTAGCATCTCTCGTGCACCATCTTGAGTCTTGACTACGAAGCAAAGGTGTATATGGAGGACATTCTCCTAGAAACACAATTTGTCTCAAAGAGACCACACATTGAAAAAAAATTGAAGCGATGAGTAGTTCTACCAGATTCGTGTGAGACTACGACCAAGGGAGCTCAGTTGTCCATATGGTACCAGATCTGTGTGGGACTACGAGCAAGAGAGCTCTGTTATCCATATGGGGGCGACCTATGTATGCTCGGGCATATGATTTATAGCCAGAAGCAATGATTTTAACTAGACCTGAAGGTGGAGAAGGTTAGGTGGATCCAACGGTCGCTAACACTGCCATGCCAACCCAAAACCCTAGCAGTGATGCCCTTATGCTGTTGTTAGATCAAGTCACGATACCGTATTGGCATATCACTAGCCAGTGATATTTATGATGATGAGAAGGAGAGAGAGAAATGTGAGAGAAGGAAGTCGTTGTTTCGTAAACCAATTACCTTAGGAAAAAAAAATTAAGACCATACAACAACTATTTTATCATTGTGCGGTTTCATATTTGTCTTGCAACTTCACAAACTTTGCTTTATTGACACCACAAATTAAACATAGTTAAGTTAGTATAAGATAATTTAAGAGATAATCTGTTGCACGAGTTGGTTGTTCAATTGTGTAACAATTATTGTATGTAGGCTGAGGTCACATGACCTTGCTCGTGTACTTCTACCATCGTCGTTGGTGTCCGCGAATGTCAAGGTCCTTTCTCAAGGCTTCGTTGAAGCTCTACTGCAACTCATCCCCTTCCTCTTTCGCTAGAGTCGCTTTTGCGTCTATGTCTGGGTGTTGCCATCGTCACCCCTTTCTGACGGATGTTTTGCCATCGTCGTTGTCGTTGGTCTCCCCTTGTGTAGATGCTTTGTTGCCGAGGCTATGTGGACCCTTTCGTAGACGGATGCTTGACCGTTGTGATCGCTTGGTTCGTTGGCGGATGCTTTGCCGCTTGGATCGTTGCCGAACGCTCTGCCGCTTTTGTTCGCGAGCAGAATGCTTTGCCGCTTGGTTCGTTAGCGGATGCTTTGTCGTTTGGTGCGTTGGCCAGTGGCGGATCTAGGATAAAAGTTTAGGAGGGACTAAATTCAAACTATTTAGCAAAATTAAGACCTAAATCTCCTCTCTGTGACATTATCTTTTACCTCAAGCTCCTGTGTTAACCTTATCTCATGGTTAAAAATTTATGTAGGGGTCTCATGGACGTGACTGCCTGTGGGGGGGGGGGGGGGGGGGCTGGAGCCCCGGCAGATCTGTCACTAGCGTTGGCAGATGCTTTGTCGTTGTGTTTTGGCACATGCTTTGCCACCGTGGCTTGAGCCACTCTCTTAGTGACCTTTGCATGGATGTATTTTTCTTTTGCAAACATAGTTGAGTAGTATGTGGAGGTGGAGGGTTTGCCCCCTCCCCTTGTCATGTTTTCTTGTTGTATGTTGTTTGTGTCTTGGGGATTCCGTGCTCACGGAATCCCCAAGACACAAACAACATACAACAAGAAAATATGACAAGGGGAGAGGGCGAACCCTCCATCTCTGACTCCGGATCTTTTACCCGTAATTTTTTTAAGTGAACGGATCTAAAGAAGGGTCACTAAGCCGATACAAAACACTGATCCGGATCTCAGGGGAAAAATTGTATGTAGCACTGTACATAGGGCGGCCATTTATGACTATGACTATGAACCCTATGAGACAATGGAAATGCTGTATGCTGGTTTTTATATCATCAGTCACGATGATGAGCGCTCGCTCTGCTGACAAGTGTCAGACAACCTTTCTGTTCGGTGCCGCGTGAGCGCTGAGTCGCGTGCGTGCAGTTGGCCAACACGTCCACGTAGGGCGTGATTGGTTGGTCGTATCCGGCCGGCACAGGTTCTTGGGATGCAACTTCCTAGCGATTGGTTGGCTGCAGATTTGTTGGGACCTGGCCCGTCGCATGCAGCACGCCCCGCCGAGCCAGGCCGCGGGGAAACGAGAATCGTTTCCGTTTCCGCCGAGCCAGGCTCGTGCGAGCGCGGGCGCACGTCTGCTGCGTCTCTATCAGAAGGAACAGATGCAAACTCGAGTTAGAAGAAAAGCAACCAAACAGAATCTACGATGAGCTATGTTCTCTGACTACAACCAACCAATCACGGTGTGGTTGCATGCCTAGGCCCTGGCTGCTCAGCGTCTGGCTCTAGGATACGAGCCAGGTTGCTCACAAACGAGAACTAATCACGCCCGTAATGACCTGACTGCATGCGCGCGACATTATATAGCAGCTCTCGGGATACGTACTGGGTCGATCGTGTGCGTACGCATCTTCGTCTCCCAAAATGCTGTGTGTGTGACGATGGACCCAGGCCGATCAGGTCGGCCGCTCCCGCCGCTCTCACCTACTACTACACGTACTATGGGACGAGGGACCGGCAGGCAGCCAGCCAGCTGATGGAGTCCACCACGGCACCACCACCGCCGAATCTTGTTGGCCCTATCTTTCTGCCGTGACCGCGCGAGCGCAAGGCCGGTCGACCGACGACCGTGAGCGGCAGCGGCAGCAAGCGGGAAGAGCAGGCACGCGGCGAGATAGCGTCACCGAGAGATATTATGGATGGATCCACATCGAGCGCGAGACAGAAGAAATCTCTTGCGTGATCTGGCTAATAAGGTTTGGCTCTGGGATGCTTTCGCTTTGCAGGACACGACCGGTTAACGGCTGGGGCCTGGGGGCCCATGCCTGGGCCGGGGCGGCATGCAGTGCAACAGCCTCCCCCACGGCCCACGGCCCACGCATCCATCTCCATCTTTCTTCATCTTTCAATCAACAAATAATAAAGCGTCGTCAGTTTCCACCGATGGAAACCGCTGGCGCCGGATTGGATTCCTTCCTTCCCCCTCCCCTCGTACCACTCCGAACCAGAAACAGAGACAGAGAGAGCATTTCTGTAGTCTGTTCCAAACCAAAATTCCTTCCTCTTCCTCCAAGGCTCCCCTCCAACTTCTTTTTTCCGCTCCCTGCCTCTGCCTGGTTGGTTCTTCTCTACAGCTCCGTCGGTCTATCGTCGGTCTTTCGTCGATCTCTCTCACCTGCAACCGCAACGATCCAACTCCATGGCCGCCAAAGCTGCTGCCGCTGCAGACACCGCCACCGGTAAGTCCAGCCCCCCTCATCAAAAAGCAGCCTAGGGGCGAGCGAGAGAAACAGAGAGAGAGAGGGGGGGCACTATGCAAGTCCAGAGATCAATAGCTCGGCATGTTCTTCGCGGCGCAAGTTTCGCTCTCGTAACCACCGTGCTCCTCTCTGTGCTGGGACCAGGGAGCAACGACGGCGACCCCTCCTCGTCGTCGTCCATGGCGGACGTGTACAGAGGCGAGCTGACGCCGCTGCAGAGGCACGTCGCCTTCTTCGACCGCAACAAGGACGGCATCATCTACCCCTCCGAGACGTACCAAGGTACAGTAAGCACTACTCTGCTGTCCGTCACTGTGACAATAATAGGACAGACAGGTGACCAAACGACCATCTCACACTGGCTGCTGCAGGGTTCCGAGCTATCGGGTGTGGCGTCGCCCTGTCTGCTGCCGCTGCAGTCTTCGTCAACGGTGGCCTTGGTCCCAAGACCGTACCGGTACCTCGCTCGCCCACCTCTATCTGGCTCTTCAGTCGCTTATAAATTTTTCCATTGAAAAATTCTGAATCTCTTTAGAGCACGAATGCATGTTTGGCTCGGTTTGGGCTTCGCAAACACGCCTGCAGTTGTATATCAAGTTTGTGCAAAACTATAAAGAATATGTTAATTCCGGTTTCCACTAAATATGTGGCGTGCACACCTTCACGAAGCTTCAGTTTCTCACTAAATAAGTCGGAGAGAGCAGAGTTACATTGTAGCGTGGCCAATGATCGTTTAGAGCAGTTTCTGGTAGAATGATGAAAGTTTTTTTTTTTGCTCCTTCTGTGTCCAAACCAAAAGATGCCTACATCTCTAGGAGTTCCCTTTTAAAATTTACGAAAATTTAATTACACGTTTATGTCTTCTGTTTATTAATTATACCTGTAACCTCCTCTGAAATTACAGTCTACTCCCTCCGTCCCTAAATAAGTGTCGTTGTTGGTGTGCGTGCCACACATTTGACTGGATTTGTAGAAAATATGTGCAATATTTATATCTCCAAATAATTTTGTTAAAAAACTAGATGTAAAGATCTTTCCGATGATACTAATTACTTAGCATAAATATTAATATATTTTAATATATAATTGCCGACAACTTTTTCTCGGGAAGCGAGAACGACACTTATTTAGGGACGGAGGGAGTATATGTGTAACCCCTCTCTCTGTAACGTATCGTATGTACATTAATAGCTTCATTCAGAGTCATAAATAACCTACCGTACTCTAAAATCTCAGAAGCCCAAGGCTCTACTCGGCTCATCTGTTGTGAGAGAGAAATACAGTTTCACGACTGATTTGTACGGATTAAAGCTGACTTGTAGCTCAAGCGAACAGCGCCCAAAGTAACTTACATTAAGGGCAGTCCCTATGATAGAAACTATGCATAGTTTCCAAAATAACCACATCAGCAATAAACTATACATAGAAACTGCAACATACAATGATAATGTCTTCCTATAATTAATAAATATTACCATACATTTTTTCCTTTCTCTTTCCTAACACCACCTTCTTCCCCCAACTGGACTCCCTCCGACCAGCATCTTCTCTTCTTCCTCAAACCAAGCACAAGCATAGCAAAGAGAAGGAGGGGACAGAGGGGGCCGCAAGGTGCCGGCGAGGCAAAAGAGCCGGACCACCGGGTCGTGGCAAGGCAAGCTTGGTTACGTTCCTGCCACCAGACGTGGCCAGGTGGGGCGGACACTTCCAGCACGATTGGGCGGGGCTGGGAGCGCCCAACGACGCGGACGAGCTCACGCAGTTGCTGGCGACGCGGGCGAGCGTGGCCACGGCAGCCAGCACGCGAGCGGCTGGGAGTTCGCAGCGTCACGGGTGAGCTCGCGCGGCTGCCGGCGACCCGGGCGAGCGCGGTCGCGGCGCCCAGCATGTGGGCGACTGGGAGCGTGCAGCGGCGCGGGTGTGGTGGCGAGCTCGCGCGGCTGCGAGTGACACGAGGTCGCGCGGCGGCAGCATCCAGCATGTAGCGGTGTGGGCGAGAGCGCGCGAGGTGTGGGCTCGCGCGGGCGAGGACGAGCACACGCGCGTCAACCGGCCAGCGGCCGCGGCAGGGCAGACGAGTACCACAGACGGCCGGCGAGCACCCGTGGAGGTTGGCGGGTGAGCGTGCGGCGGTTCGCACATGAATTGCAGCATCGCTGCGAATACGCACGATAGCCGGCGGGCGCGGCGGGGCGGACGAGTGAGGGAGCGCGACGGCCGGCTCACGAGCGTGCAGCAGCGCCGGCGAGTACGCGCGGCGAGCACAAATCATGGGTCCCATGTATGGAAACCAGTTGTTTCTTCCCAACGCCAAAATGGCAGTTTATTTCCCCATCGGAACAAGTGTCGACTTCGTTTCTGGTTGAAGAAACGGTTTCCTCTAATTTCTTTCTCTTTCATCGTTAATTAGACCGCCACATCAGCATTTTTCTTAGGTGATATCTTATTTAATAGAGATAGAAACTATCATTAGTTTTCCATTGGGAGTGCCCTAATAGCTTCATTTAGAGCATCTCCAACAGTTTGCTAAATTTTACTTGGTAAATCTTGTGTTTTAGCAAGTTGCCAAAAAATATACCAAATTAAAATAGAGCCTCTCTTTAATAGTTCCCTATTTTTAACTTGGCAAAAATAAAAAAAAAAGCAGAATCCACCAATTCGGTTTGTTGACACGGACGACATCTCTCTCGCACCCAGAGCTTGACCGACTCCCTGACCAGGGCCGCCGGCGGGATGTCCTTCACCCGGCCTCGGCATCCGATGAGTCTGCACGGAGCAGCAGCAGCGCCCACCAGAGATGCTCGGGACACCGCCCGCCAGAGGTGCGCGAGCAACGCCTACAGGGAGGAGATGGTGGTGACTGCCATGGTCGCGTCCGCGCCGCCTTCGCCGGAGCGCACCTCGGCGTTCGCCGCGGCCTTGAGCTTCCTCGGACGGGACGCCGCCAGGCAGCTACGGCGAGCCGTCGCTGGTGGGTCCGAGCGCCCCCGCCGCTCCTGCAGAGCCCGACGAGCCCGCCGACGAACCCTCTGGTGGCCACCGCAACGACAAAAATAATAGCGAGAGTTCGATAGCTGGCGGTCGAGATCTGCGGAGAGAGACAGAGGAGCGGCAGTGGGATGCGGGATGGGCGCGTACCCTCAACGGCGGCGGCGGCGACGGTCTTCACCCTTGGCGGCGAGGCGGAAGTTTCCGAGGTCGCGCGGGAAGGGAATCGGAGTACCGCGGGATCGCGATGGCAAGCCGATGCCCGCGCGTAAATATGCGCGCGCGGCGTCGATGGATAGCAAGTTGGAAGATTTGGCAAGTTTGTTTAGCAAACTATTGGGGAATGATTTTGGCTTGTTTTGCCAAATTTTAAAGGATGACAAGTCATTTACCAAACTGTTGGAGATGCTTTAGTCATAAATAACGCCACATGATTAGATAGTGTGTGTTTGATTTTCTAGCTTAGTTGTAGCCTAACAGGATTGTAGTCTGCCTCGAGCCAACATGAGATTGTTTAGTTTTCTATACTATCTAAGTCTGGCTAGATTTAGAGTCTGTTTGGTTGTCTAATTTGTTTTGATACAATTATCTCTTCTCCAAATTGGTAACACTACCTCTTTGAGAGATTTTTGTCGAACATGTGGTGAGCACCTTGCATAGTTGTCATGCCCACTGCAGATCTGTTGTCGAGGTGAGCTACCGAGTAGGCGAGTACCCAAGGTTATGTTGCTGAAAGCTCTCCCCCTGCCTGTTGTCCACGTCTGCCGCAGTGGGTCTTTGGCAAGGTCGTGGCACGCGCGAAGGAGGGCGGGAGGAGAGGAGTTCCTCTTCCGACGAGTAGGGACAGGGGCGGGGAGGAGGTGCACTTTGGGTGGGTTCCAACAAGCAGGGGTACGCCCAGACCATGTAGGAGCAAGGGCGGGGATGACGACACAGTGGTCATGGTGTGCAACAACAGGGGTGGAGGAGGATGGCAGCATCCATGGCGTGCAAGAGCAGGGCGGGGACAACGACGACATCCATAGTGCACATCAGTAGGGTGAGGGGGACGGCGGTGGCCATGGCACACGCGAAGGAGGAGGATGACGTGCTCGCGTGGTGGCCTCGTCGGAGCTCAGGTGCACAAGTTGAGCAGCGATGAGGAGGAGCATTAGTGGATCTCACCGGAGCTCGCGTGCATGAACGAAGGAGGTTGCCTCGCATCATACCCACCGGGGACCTCCTTGGTCGTATCGCGTGGGCCTCACCGGCCTCACCCGTCCTCACGCGCGACAAACGGGGTGTCCTCGCACGCGATAGATGAGGTGATGACGGGAGGTGGTGGTGGCAGTCATAATAGGATGTGAATGAACTCACGCTTGCGCTAGCCAGGGCCTGGTTCTAGAAAAAAGATCCAACTTCCATATTTTTTTGGAGCCAGAGATAAAATCTCTTGGGTGGCTTACTAAGACCTAACTATAGAAGGCTTGAACAACCAACCAAATATACTGAAGTTAATTTCAGAAAGTCTGGCCAGAGGATAGCTAAGGAACCAGACACACCCATGAGTACTGATGGGAAAATATGTCCCTAACGTGAAGATATTGGATCGACGGCAGGTTGGCAGCACCCATAACATGCAGCTTGAAAGAGAGATGCCACCTTTCTATTGAGAAAAAAGGCAAAAATAAAAAAGCAGCCATAAAAGCTACGTGGGCCTTGTTTAGATACACTCAAACTATCAACTTTTTTTCACTCTCTCTCCACCACATCACTATCACATCAATCTTTGGACGCATTCATGAAGTATTAAATATTGGTAAAATAAATAATTAATTGTACTTTTAGTACGTACATGTTGAGACGAATCTTTTGAGTCTACGTAGTCCATATTTGGACAAAGTTTGTCAAATAACAACGAAAATGCTACAGTTGACAAAAAAATCTCACTCTACGCATCTAAACACTAAATATGTACGTATATCTTTTATTTTTAACGAACCGTACGTATATCTTTTGAATGTCGCTCTCTGCGATAGTGGTGTACAACTGTATATGTGTGTCAGTGCGCAAATCGATTCAGGGTGTAATTGTGTAAACTAGGATATCATATCACCTTAATAATTTGATATTTTTATTATCACCCTGATGAATGAAGCTGGCTGCTGACTCGTGTGTGGCCATGCCTGCATGTTTCTCGCTTTGCTGAAGGAGAACGAGAAGACTGCGCCGTTCAAGCTCCCAATTTACGTGAAGAACATCCACAAGGGCAAGCACGGAAGCGACTCAGGCGTCTACGATTCCAATGGAAGGTAATGTACTACTGTATTTCTCTAATTCAGATCGATATGTCAACATCAGCCAAGATTGACAGCAATGCAAAATAAAGACAAAGAGACACTGATCATTTAGCCATTTAGCCAGCAAAGCAGACCGTCAATAAATAAATTTACACAATTTCTATATTTCAGATACCTGATCAGTTTTATCTTTGTCCTTTTATAAAAAAATTATTTATTTATTTATTGTGATTTGTGTTAATAGATTTGGACCATTGGATAGTCGTCGTCTGAAATATAGCAAATTTCATAAATTTAATTAAATTATTTCCTGGTGCTGAGACACGCGAACTGGCAGGAGAGTTAAAAATAGTAGTAGTGCCACTTTTCTGATGTGAGTTAGATGGATGCACTATCACTTTTCATTAAGAAAAAGGTACTTACTGCTGGCCGGGGATTAATACTTTAGTAGGGCTGTGTGCTGTGTCGTTTGCAAAGCTAAAAGCAACACACTCGTCAACTACTGCATCTCATTAAAAATATGCAAAACGGATAGCATGGCACAAAATGACAACATCGGCAAGACGGTCTTGCATTAGTTACTGAATCATGAGCCAAGCGAGGCGACAAGAGGGTGGGGTGTCGTTGCACCGTAGCATCGGCCAGATTGTTTCAGTTGTTTTAGTTGCTTTATTTAAGTTGTGTGTTTGCTGATGTTGCTAGACCCTTCCTGATCATTGTTGTTTTATTGTATTGCTCAGTCTGGACTTCTTTTTTAATATATCCGGCAGTTCTCTGCTTGTCCGGTTTGTTAAAAAGAACAGTTAAATCAAAGTTAACCTGCCTACTAAAAAAACAGTTCAATCAAGGTTTAACCCGCTACCTGGTGATAGGAGTGGAGACTCCATTATACTTGGACACTCTCCCTCACAGAGACTTCATTAGGCATCCGATATGAAACAGGAGTAAGTAATAATATTTTATTACGTCAGTGCATTAGTCATAATTTGAAGTAGAGATCTTTGGTCCTACTATACCTTGTTCGTTTGATCGTTTTTATGTGGCTGATTTTGACTGTTTTAATAGTGTTATGTGAGAGAGAATAAATCGAAATACGACTGTAAGCTGACTGATAAGACAAACGAACAGGGAACCTCTACAAGAGGGTGCCCGCCTCACACATGGAAAGCTTAAGGCTAATTATTAAACCAAATCCAAATAGAATTATTCTAGGTGTCCAATCTGAAGCAACTGAAGATGCCCTAAGTAGGCCCACCAGGTTTTGCCCGTCCACGAACCTTACTGGACAGGCCTGGGCAGAGATCTTGCTGCCCAGAAAAAATATCTCGGCCCAAAATATTTATTTTAGCTGGTTTACACTATAAATTATGTGGACGGCTCGCCCCAAAAATAGCAGGCCCGACTCGCCCAGTGGACGGTAATGAACGAGATTTTTTTTGGCCCGGCCCGAACCAGACCTGGCCCGCAAAATGTTCAGATCTAGCCCTAAGGTGTATTTTCTGTTGAACTGATATGTGACGTTAACTTACGGTTTGGTCAATTATAAGTGCGTAGGATGAAGTGGTCAAATAGGCAATGGTTAGGACGAAGCTAGGAAAAAATTTAGGAGGGGCTGAACGAAAGTTGACGCTGAAATTCAAAAAAAAGTCACCTGCTCATCTAGATACCTGTAGCCTGCTGCATACTGTGGCGTATCCTCGTCCACTAGCGCTGCGCCTAACTCTTTGACTGTCGGTCCTATCGCCAAAGCTCGCTTGCTAGCCAGGCTGCTCGTCCGCTGGCTGCCACATCTGGCTACACGCTCACAGCTTGCCGTGTCACTCAGCTTCGCGAATAGGCCTGGCTGCTCGTCGGTCGCTAATCGTGGCCCCGCTGGCTTGCCCCCGCACAACCGCACCCAGGAGTCATTGACCCGTTGGTTGCTTCGCGGCGTAGTCGCATCCGTCGCTCACTAGGAACTGCGTGACGCCATGTGAACGGAAAGAAACACTGTAGGGATGGGTTAGGGCATAGGGAAGAACACTCTATAGGGATGAGTTGGGGTGGTGCGTGACGCCACGTGAACGGGAAGGAACACTCTATAGAGATGGGTTAGAGCGCAAGAAAGAACACTCTATAGGGACGAGTTGGGGTGGTGGGCTGGGAACTGAGAAGTTATGATTGGGTCTTGTGCCTTAGCTGAATAATTCTTTGTGTCTACTGGATTACTTGCCTAATTAACAAAAGATAACATTTTGTACTCCCAATAAATTCTAGCCCCTCCTACCTTGTACATCTACAATCTCAGCCTCTCCTACCTTATATACCTATGACTAAAATTTCAACAGGATACTATAGAGATTTCATGCACTCGGTAGTGGTAGGAGGGGCTCGAGCCCCTCCCGCCCCACCGCTAGCTACGTCGCCAATGTCATGACACACACACAAAGAGAGTTGTCTACGCCTTTTCCACCGATTATTGTTTAAAGCAACACGCATCAGCCAGAGTGTGATAGAATGTGTCTGTCAGACTGCCAGTGAGTGGCCACGGTGTAGCTAGGAAAGACTGTCCGACTGCTGACAGGTAGTAACAGTTAAGCACTGTCTAACACTATTTAAAGAAAAGCATACTAAGACACAAGTGCAGATACAAGGATGAATTGGACGTAGGGATGAAAACGGACGGAAACGGACGGAAAAACCCTATTTCTATTTCTGTTTCTATATTTTGTAGCGGAAAATGGGACCGGGTTCGGAAAGTGCGGGTTCGGAAACGGAATCGGAATAAACGGACATACGGAAACGGATAAATACGGATGGAGAGTCAGATAATTAAATTAAGATAATATAATCTAATATTCTCAAAATATGCATATATAAAGTCATATAATAATGTATACATAGTTTAATATTCATTTACATGCTATGTACGTGAACATAACATCTATATTTGGTGATTCGTAGTTATATTAACATAATATAAGGATATGTAATTGTTAAACATAGTGCACACATATTGAAAACGAAATAAATACGGAATAAATACGGGTCTATTCCGTATTAAAACGGGATTACTCGGAAACGGACGGAAAATACCCTTTTCTACTTCCGTAAATACGAAAACGGGATCTCGCAAATACGGAAACGGACGGAAAAATATAGAAAATGGAACGGGACGGTACGGGAAAATTTCCTTCTGTTTTCATCCCTAATTGGATGCCCTTGATTTCATTTTGTAATTTACCATAGGTTCTTTTGCCAAGAAAAATCATCGTACAGAGAAACATGATGGCATGTCTTATCTTGCTAAAAAAACAGGTCTCTCATAAGCAGCAAGTACAAAAGACTAAGTAAATAACCAGAAATTAAAACAATACCTAATTACAGTATCTATCAAATTGCAGATTTGTTCCTGAAAAGTTTGAGGAGATTTTCAAGAAGTATGCCCACACCAGGCCTGATGCTCTTACAGGCAAAGAGCTACAGGAGATGATGCAAGCGAACAGGGAACCTAAAGACTTGAAAGGATGGTAAGTTCTCTACAAATACAGAGTACTTTTTTAGATGATGGAACAAGGTATCTTACTTAGTACTGCACTTGGCAAGCAATATACTTGCTCCCTTTGATCTCAATATATTTTTTTCTGCATAATTACCACAGGCTGGGTGGCTTCACAGAGTGGAAGGTGCTGTACTCCCTGTGCAAAGACAAGGACGGGTTTCTCCACAAAGACACTGTCAGGGCAGTCTACGATGGCAGCCTGTTTGAAAGGTTGGAGCAAGAGAGGAACTCAAAGAAAGAATCGAGTAAGAAGAAGTGATAAGAAATTCAGACGCTACGAATTTGTAAATTATATGCTGTGCGCATGGTTTGGTAAATACCATAATTTGATTGATTCTATATGTTTGTCGATTCATATAAAGATATTGCAAGTATTTGTCGAACATGTTTGAATTAGCAAGACATCCATAGCTGTGAGCTTTGATAGCCTCCCATTATTTTCAGTTCATATTTTATCATATAATCAACAGTTCTCTTGCTCGACTCGTTAAAAGAAAGTACTAAGGTGAACTGAGACACAATAGGAGTGGGCACTTGTTTGAATCAGGCATCTAATATAAATAAAGATGTGAGGCTCAAAAATGTAAGTTTTTTCTGTCTTATGTCTCTATATAGCAGTATAGCTACAAAGATATGCACCCTGCTATATGTTCCAACTAGTACAGGGGGCGCGCCTATGCGCGCCGTAGACTATATATTAGAGTTTCTAGGTCTGTTTACCGGTCAGGCCTTACATCTCAAAGTTGAACATTGTTCGATGTCTGCAGCTCTTAATTTACATAGTATAGATAGCAGTCTAGACTGATAAATTACAAATAGGCGAAGGTACGACTACATAAAAAATATACAAGACATAGTCATAGATTTAAGGTAGGAGTTTTCGCTGTACAACATAGTCATTTATTAGAGCCATGTAAGACTCTTTCAAAAGCTACGGGACTGTGCTTGTACTGGACGGCTATGTAGACCAATTTCAGGGAACATGTGGTTGCTGAACCTTCCAAGTCAGGTAGCACAAGGTACGTGATAGCGTAATCTGCATAAATGGAAACTGTTAATTTAATAAAAATGTGAAGGCAGTGAGTTTGAGTATGAATGCGAAGGTTGTCTTGGAGAGGTTGCAGGTATACCTATTCCGGACTGCTAACTGGTGAGGGAGCAGGAGCAACATCTTCTGACTGTTTACTGGAGGAACCTCGCCTAGGCCTGAAACCAGAATATTTGTGTTCAGGCCTTGTTTAGTTTCCCCAACTTCCCCCAAATATTTCTAGATTCCCCGTCACATCAATCTTTAGCTACATGCATGAAGCATTAAATGTAGGTAAAAAATAATTGATTGTACTTTTAGTATCTACATGGAGCATTAAATGTAGGTAAAAAAATAATTGATTATACTTTTAGTATCTACATGGACCAATGAAATGTGCCCAATATTAGTTGGAGTTTTTGATGCTGTTCTATCAGGAGTTTCTTTCGGAGAAGGTGTCTGTGTATATGGAAAAGGAAATGATGCAGATGTATATGGCAGTGATTAATTATAGATATGTGTGGAGGAGAGGGAGTGTTTATAGCACCTGTGATTGGATCTGCGAAGGCTCTATGACATCAGGCAAGACCCTATTGTGTAATTCAGCAGGAGGTACAGTTGTGATAATCTGGGTGTTTTGATTGTCTAATTTAGCAGGAAGTGGAGCTGTAACAATCTGCATGCTCATCTGTGAACTGCCAATTTGAAGCACGGAACCGCGCCTGTCTGATCTGTCGAGGACTGAATTGACCAGGTATTGTCTTCTTGCGCTTGATGTGAATGAGTCTTGTGTCAGTGTAACTGCAAATGTGAATTTCTTGTCTATCATAGCCTGTAAGGGTTCAGGAAGCTCAGTCTGTAGCCTAAGTGGGTTTATAACTGCTTTGCATTCTTGCAGAACAATTTTTGCTGCTATCTCATCAAAAGCAAAGAAGCTTGCTTCAACTGTATCGTCCTTCGCATTGAATGATAGCAGGTATCTGTATTTTGATAGATGAAAATCAGTGTGACTCTAATTCTTGGTACTTATGTGCGTAACATCGAGTTTTATTGGACCATGAAAATAACAAGGTACCTAGCAGTAGCGCCAATTTTGCCGCATTTTGGGCATTTATACCCACCACCAGGCTGAGTTTCAGATTTTTTCTTGCAATCGTCGCATGCCATGTACCACCAGTTTTTGCTGGGTATGTATGTTACAGTGACTGTGCATTTATATCCTCTCTCTTGCTGTAGAATTGTGGAAGGAAAAAGGTAACAGAGAACAGAGGTTATTTCTTTGGGGTGGGTACTGTAGGCCTAGAAAATAGATAAATGAGCAGTGCAGAAGATATAATGTGATCATACCGAGAAATCGTATGGATTTATATCATCCAGGTCTCTGATGGTTTTCTGTGGCAGCAGCTCAATCCTAGTTTCCCTAGCTGTTTCATCTTCAGATGCTTCTGGCCGTTCAATGTAAATGGTCTGATCTCTAAACCTGCGCAACGATTGTATTGTGGTTAGATGCAGGTATATAAATTGGGACCTTTGTTTTTTCCAAGAATGTAGATGCATAGGTACATGGAAATGGTAATGCGCGTGTTAGACGTGTGCATACCTTGCGTAATATGGCTCTGCCTCCTTGATGTTTGGATTATAGTAATAAGCGCAGGAGCTGCTTCCACTGATGTAGGGTTGATCTGAAATTTGATGTTGAATAATTTGATGAAGTTGTGCTTTTGTTTGCATTTTGGTTTAGATAAATAGGAGAACAATATTTGTCGGTAGTATAGCTGCCTAATGCAGCAGGCACTTACTGTGCATTGTCTTGGGAAGGCACCCGACAAAGAGCATTAGAACCAGACTGCGATTATTCTCATCATATAAGTTGCTGATATTGAAACCAAGCGCGTGTTCACCCCATAAAGTTACCTTGAGAATGTTATCGCTACAAAAGATTTAGCTGTTAGTGAACACATTTTATTGTACCATATCAGCCAGCGGCAGGGCCTGTGGGTAGTTTACTGACATTAGTTTACTGGCATACCTTAAGTCCTTTATAAAAACCTCTCTAAGAATGCTAGATCTTTCTTGGCCTTTAGGAATAACTGAGGAAAGGGCTGTGTATTTTGTAACATAGCCAAGGACATCTGTAAACATATTGTTGTAAGAATATAAGCCTGGTTGATGTGTGTTTTTGCTGCCTCTTATAGCTGTAAGGAACATAAACATGCTTGTTGAGGTTGGCTAGAAATATGTACCTATTGTTGTACTGGGCGCGCTGTAAGATACCTTTATCATCTTGAACGGCGTCAAGTTGTATATGTATGTTGGGATTGTATCTGGGGGATTCCTGGCAATTGATGCCGCTGTGTATTCAGTAAATTGAATCATAAGGCTTCCTTCAAAGGGTTTGTACGAATTCTTTGCACCAGTGACTCTGAACTGACTGATGATATAGATCTTATCAAGATCAACAAGGTTTTCCTTAGCTGCAATCCTCGCTTTGGGAATTTCGGCATACATTGCACCCCCCTGCTCACAGCAGAAGTAGAGTATCTGAGTACAGCACTGAGAAATGAGGAAGGCAAGGGTAAAACTGTTCTGGAATGATACCTCTGCGTCTGCTAAGACAAGGCCAATGTACAATGGATCTTGTTGGCACATTATTCCCTTGAAGGCCAATGTATGGAAGCCCACAACGCTGTGCAACTACGTACAAGATAGGCCGATACGAAACATGGACAGTAAACATAGCCGAAAAATGGGCGGAGCCAAATTGACAAGATTTGTGTGATGAGAAAACTGGGTTTATTTGTCCGTGCATATAAAGAATGCAGATATTTCAGAATTCACAAAATTTGATTAGTATGAAATCAAGAAACATCGTTAGCTCTGATTAGAGGAAAAGACCCATTTTAAATGGCACAACACGTTCTTTTGTCACGCGAGAACAATCCTTCTGAAATACTTTTATACGCAAGGACAAAACCCGAAACAAGAGAAAAGAACAATATTAGCCATATTTTGTAGCAGACGCTGCAACATCAATGCTAAAAATATGAGCTGGAAACATAGAACCATACCTGTATCTGTAAGAACGGGGAGCCCAACAGGAGAAGATCCTCAGACAGAACACAGAAGGCAGGGCAAAAGTAGATAACCCAGCCGTCAACGGGCAGTATACCAGACCTAAAAGAAAACAAAGGAAAGCCGAATCAATACAATGTTCTGTAATCACAAGAACAGTCCTAGAACACGCAGAGTGAGGCAATACCTGCTGAAGCAAACAAGGAACAGGCTGCAGGTGTGGCACAAGCACGGAGCAGAACTAACAGTCTACGGTGGACACCCCCTGCACTTTTTCAAGGGATCAGAGCTGCTTATAGGCAGAGAAGGCCTAAGCCGACCCCAAAAGAGGACACGAACAAAGAGAAACAACCATACCCGTTGAGGAGAAGTGAGGACAACTGTACCCCGTCTGCAGGCAACCGGGAAGGCGAAGTCGCGGGCGGTCAATCAGTCGCAGGCGTGGACCCCATTGACGCGGAGGAGGACGTCCTCCGTGGCAGCCCCCGCGTCAGCCAACCCTCTGGACGAGCAGCCATTGAAGGTCGTGAGCAGATCTAAAACGAAAGCAACAACGAACTGAAAGTAACAAAGAGCAGAAACTCACCACCGCTGGGCACAGGCCAAGGACAGAGGAAACCGGCAGCAATAATGAGGAAGACAGATCCGGCATCGCACACTCATCCCGTACCGAAATTTGTAGCCATTGCTGGGAGCAGAGGACAGGCCACAAAGATAGGTGGAACAGCGGCCCCCAAAACAAGGCGAATCGGGAGGGGCTGCAACAGAGGAGGCGGAACCGAGGCCGACCGGTCACACGGCACCCAAATCGACCAACATTGGTCGGACGAGGACGGGCGGCGCGACGAAGAGGATGAACAGGAACCCTAGATCGGGCCGGAACTGTACCCGAACAATGACGGCGGCGGCGGCATCCCCCGAGGCCCCTCTGCCGACAGCCAGCCCGCAGCCACCGGAACAAGATAGAACGAGCAGGCAACCGTCGCTGAAACAACAGCAGCAGGCACCGCGGCCAGCGACGGCGGGGCAGGGCGGCGTCGTCGCAAGGCACGGTCAAGGGCGAGGCGAGCGCAGCAGGCGAGCGAGAGGAAAGCGACTGGAGTTGGTAAAAGGCACGTGACGAAACGAATCGGAAGCCAAGCATTTATGTGACGGGTCTGACGGCACGGACGAGGGCAGTCGCAGCGGCTCGTAGCGGCTCGACGCTGCCAGACAGCAAAAGAAGCCTCGAAGCAGGGCACCGACAACAGAAGCAGCTCCAGGTAGAATCTCCGTCAAAACCGGCGAACCACCCATGGCACGGATCGAACGCAGCAAATAATTTGGAACGACGTGGATAGGCTGACCGTCCTAGAAGGTCTGAAGAATATAGGGTTATAAATATAAATAAATATAAATGCTACCAACTATACCCGGCAAGGAAAGATAAAAGTGGAACATTTAAATGTGATACTTTTTTTCTTTTTATCACCAACAAGGTATGGGAATACCCTCCACGAGTGTCATTTCTCTCGAAGGTCAAGCTCATGGTCATTCATTTCGATCCAAAATAACTGTACATCTCATTTATCGAGGAGTTAAATATCTTTAAGTTTGACCAAATATATACATAAAAATACTAATATTTATGGTATATAATAAACAATATTATATTTGATTGTGAAATATATTTTTATAATAAATTTATTCAGAGATATAAATACTGATATTATTTTTATGTAACAAGTTAAATTTAAAAGAGTTGGACTCCTTAAGAAGCATAATATATGTTTATTTTCCAAGTGGGCTGCTGCTCCAGGCCCAAGACCAATGGCCCCAACCTGAGTATGTATTCTGTACTAGTGTTTGCCAATTAGTTAGCCCAGATAAATATGATAAGTAACTTTTGGCATTGAGACAGTGAAGGGTCGGATACGGCGATTAAATTGGGGCTGAATGAGAGCCTCAATTTTTTTTTCAGAAATATTTAACCATTGTTTTAATTTCAAAACTCCAACAATAAAGATCGCAGTTCACGACATAAAAGATTGAGTGGATGTTCCCTAACAACACAGCGGGACACCACACAAGCAACCAACCAACAAACACACCACCAAAATTGGACCTTTGAAAATAGAGCACTCCACTCCTACGATGAAGAAGCAAGTGCCTAACAAAAAATACTAACCAATTGGTGGCAAGAGTACTTTAAAAAGTCTCTTACAAAGTTAGTAAACCAATAAAAAATCAAGACTCAAATCGGAGCTCAAACGCAAAAACTACGGACAAAACAACGCGGAAACAATACTAAGTGGGCGCAGGTACTGTGTAACACCCTAAACTTTTTTTGGCTTTAAAATAGAATAATATGTTTTATTTTACACATTTCCTATATTTCAGGCGTCTGAATACTTTTGTCTTTGTCCTTCCATAGAAAAAAAAATTAACATTTTTTTTGTGATTTGTGATAATAGATTTAGACCATTGAATGAAGATTTGAAGGTTATAGTCGTCGTCTGAAAAGATACTATATTTCAAGCGCCTGAAATATAGCAAATCCCTTTATTTTATTTATTTGTGGACATTAAACATAGGGAATTAATAATTTTGGGGGAAATAAAAATTTATCTTAGACTAGCAATAAGTTGATACATTCATGCTGTTGCGCTCTTTTGTTTGAGTGGAGTTTCAAAAACCAGATTTGAATTCAAATTCAGTTTGGAAATGATTTGAAAACTATTTGAAAAAGGCAATTTCCTTCCTCTCCCTTCTTCCTAACTCAATCTGGCCCGTTGGCCCAACCCGCAGGTGCACCTTTCCCCTTACCCCGGCCTGCTCCCTCCCTTTTCCGCAGGTTGCGTCCTCCTCTCTCTCGGGCTAGGCTTCTGGCTGGGCCAACCCAGTGGCCACACCGCAGCGCAGTGCCGCAGCGCTCCCGCTCCTGTTCACGCCGGCTGACGCTCTGGCTCCACGCTACGCTCACTGACGGGTGGGACCCACCTGTTAGAAGCACCCCCAACCTCCCGACGAAAGCGGGAGCACCTGTTGCTGCCGCTGACTCCGGTTCCTTCGGCGCACAGGCCTTATCCCCACTGTGCTCCGAGCCTATAAAGGGGTAGCGGCCCTTGCTGCTGCTTTTTTGCCACCTTCAAGCCCTGTAGCGCCGCCAACCGAAGCTCCAGTGCGTCGCTGAAACCCTAGACGACGACGTCGTCGAGCTCACCCCCCGTCTCGTCAAGTCACCGTACAAACTAACCCTCCACCAAGCTTCTTTGCGCCGTGAGGATGCCAAAGGACTCTTTAATTCGCTGTTTACCTTTTTTAGCACTCATCGAACCTCATCGCCGTGCAGGGACCGTCGTTGACCCTCGCCGCCGCCTTTCGTCCATCCCTCATCGTGCCTAGGTGAGACCGTCGTTCCTCCCTCTCTCTCTCTCTCTCTCTCTCTCTCTCTCTCTCTCTCTCTCTCTCCCGGTACTTCCCCTATGTCGAATGATGCTCGGAATCACCAAACCGAGCAGCCCCGGCGAGCACTGCTCAGCCAGCCATGGCGAACCGCCATGCCGCCTTTAAAGAAGACGACGGCGCCGCCCTCGCACCATCGAGTCTAATCTGGTCCATCCAGATTAGATCGAACGACCCTGAGCCACCGATACCCCTTCGCTGGCCTTAATTCTAAAGAGCCTCTCGGGTTTTCTATTTTTGCAACCGTAGTCCCTGGGGCGGGTTATTCCGATATTCCGATTTATTTTATTTTGAAAATGTTTTGATCTAATTACAGAATGGTCATTGCACAATTTTGCTGATAACTTGCTCATTTTAACTCTGTTTTGATCCACTCAACTTGCGTTGGTTTCGTAATTTAGTAATCTACACAGTAGTGTCATCGTTGGTTAGGTTTCCAGAAAATAAAATTCACGTTTAGGTTAGTCTTGTATATGCCTTTTAGAACCTTGTTTAAGTCATATCTTTCATGTTTTAAATCCGAATTTGGTGATCCAAACGTTTATGTGATCATAGTGACGAATAGATTTGTTTTATAAACCTTTATTGTTATTATTTCTATTGGTGTACTATTCTAATGGTAGCCTTGTCTACAATGCATGTGTATATTTGGATTGCTTGTATGATGCGTTGTGATCGAGTTCAGATGGTGCGCAGTACGTGAGAGAGGAGGACCAACTCTTCAAGACCAATAGGAGCACCAGGAGTTCGCTGATCAAGGCAAGTATAAGTATAACATGAGACCATCATTGTTGTCTACTCATCTATAATTTACTATTCATGAGCATGTGTCAAATATGCAAATAATAGGTTTTCCTAGTTGATTCAACTCTATACCTTGCTACCATGAGATATATGCATAGGGGTAGATCTGCTAATGCTTAACTCCAACCTATATGAACAAATGAGATGATTAATAATATGCGCAACACATATTGATAACTTGTTTTCATGGTAATGTGAACATCTGGCATAGGAGCTTAAGCTTCGTGCTCCTGACCCCTTCAAATGACCTATCTGTGGGCAAAATCTGGGACAGACAGTACAACTGTGAGGGCTATATAGCTCTAATTTTAGTTCATTACGAGGACCTCTCCTGGTTTGATGGTGGTTACCTGAAAGTGCACAAAAGGTGCTTGATGAGACAGGTATAGGACAACCTCTAGTCTCATGTGTATAGGCAGGAAGGAATGTGCCATTGGAAAAGGGCTTTCCTATATCTGCTTGTCGATTGAAAATCTAGTGGCCATTATCCTGTTAGGGGAACCTTCGAAAGACTTCATAGTGTACTCTGCCACACTTCTTAGGTAGAGGTTATATGGGCCTTGCAAACCCTAGCACATGGGGATCACGGCTCACGGGTAAAGATGTATAACCTCTGTGGAGTGCTAAAAACTGTTATAACAGTCGTGCACGGTCACAAGTGGCTCATAAAACTTGCAGGCTAAATGACTTTAACAACATATACTTTATATTCAAGTTATTGTTAATATGTTAATCTTTGATGTGGTTAATCATAATATTATTCATGTTGTTTGAATGAGATTTAAGCACAACCTGGTGACTATAGTATGCTAAAATGTTGACCAAACTAAAAGAGCTCATTGGAGTGAAACGTGTCTAGTCTTTTGAGCTTCATAACCCCATGTTGTCTTGTTGAGTACGAGATGTACTTACGCTTGTTATTTTTCTTTATTTGAATAAAAATCTTGAATGGATAACAAATGATTATGACTATGAGCAAGACAGAGTACGAGATGTACTTACGCTTGTTATTTTTCTTTATTTGAATAAAAATCTCGAATGGATAACAAATGATTATGACTATGAGCAAGACAAGTTTCCAGAGGATTACTAGACTTGTGGTTCACCAGTCGACGTCCCTGTGAAGTGGAGTTGTCGCTGAGAGTTACTTACCTTCTGTTTGCTTTATATTTAGAACTCTAAGTTGTAATAAAGTCGTTTATGTAATAAGCACTAAGATGATGTCATATTTTGTAATTTGTCCCTTATGTGTGCGACTGTTTCATGGGCGCATATAAGTTTTATACATTCAATTCTGTCCTTAAAATTGGGTGTGACATACTGTAGCAGTACTGTAGCGTCAGCCATTGTTACTGTAGCATCTGATCTGATTATTGTTACTCTAGCAAGTTACTGTGTTAATATAGCGTCAGACGCATGAACAACACAGTGTCGCGCCCAACCACATTGTAGCGTCGAGTCCAGCCACGATTACTGTAGTAGGTACTGTAGTACCAGACAAAATGTAGCAGTTAATGTAGCGTTCAGTCGTAGTATTGTAGCAGCGTTCAACCAGTCCAAAAACTACCCCGATTCAAACACCAAATTGACCCAAAATTTAGTCAAATCAACTTCAAACTTCACCAAATTTTGCATAGATGGTCACAACTATGTTGGTAAGCAACCAATAAGAGATTATGACTCAAACCTAACTAGTAATTCATGAATCGTAGATCTTGTGCAAAAGGAAAAAGTTTAGATCCAAAAATGAAATCTGCCCGATCTATGTGCTCGTGAGGAATTAGATGAATTCCTTCGGTGAAAAGATGTCTCTCACGATAAAGAACACAATGGTTAAAACGGAATCGCAATCCATCCATCGAATCAAAAGATCTCATGAAATCAAGAGAGGGCAGAAGCAAAGAACGCGAGAACAAAACGAGAGATAAGATTTCAGCAAAATCCCCACGAAGGAGACAAGGTGATTACAATCATCTTTCCTTAAATGCAAGTAAACAGAGGAATGATTTCTCTACGGATCATAGTAACAGCTATGGGAAAGGGAACCTGAAAGTGCATTCGCCCCCATTGTGGGTTTTGGATAATTAATGACAATCAAATTAGGGACTAACCGATTTATAAAAGCATGTATGCAGGTGTTAGTCCTAGAAAGATTTGAAATATTAAGATCTCGTGAACAAAGCACGTTTGGATACATTTGGACATAAAGATGCCTATCTCAAGTGGTAGTTTAAAATTTCAATTTTAAACTTGAGTTATAGGTAAGCCGGACTATCAAGAGGGTCACAATTTATGTTGGCTAGATGTGGAGAAAAGTGCTCAAATCGACTAACTATAGTTTGCTTGAGAGACACCGCACAAACACGGACACATAGAGGGTTTTTCTGTGCGGGCAGTAGTACCGCCCATGGGTGGTCGGTAGTACCACCCGTGGCTTCACCATGCTGTGCTCAAAACAACCTCTCTGTGTTGGCTCGAATTTGACTTAGTACCGCTATAGGGCCGGTACTACCGCCCCCGGTGGTACCGACCCTGGCCGGTAGCAAGTCAGTTTTGCAACCTTCTCTGTGTAGATTCAAAATGACTTGGCCGTAGTATCGCCATAGGGCCGGTACTACCGACCCTGGTCGGTAGAAAGGCAGATTTGCGAAGCTCTCTGTGTTGATCAAAAATGACTTAGCGGTAGTACCGCCATAGGGCCGGTACTACCGCCCCCGGTGGTACCGACCCAAGCCGGTAGTAACCAAGTTTTGCAGGGCTCTCTGTGCTGACTTGTTTTTGACTTGGCGGAAGTACCGCCATAGGGTCGGTACTACCGACCCTGGTCGGTAGTAACCGAGGGACTGAGTCCCTTTCTGCGGAGCTCTCTGTTCGCAGCCATTTTGGCCTGGCGGTAGTACCGCCATAGGGCCGGTACTACCGCCCTCGGTGGTACCGCCCCGCGGGCGATAGTTGACTTTAGGTCAGATTCAGATCTGAGTGACCGTTAGTGGTTGGTAAGTGACTGGTCGGTACTACCGACCATAGGTGGTCGGTACTACCGACCAGCCTCGGGACTGGGGGACTATTTATAGCCCTCCACTTGACTTTTATCGGTTACCCACTCATTCCTCTCATTCATTGCGACCTACTTTCAGACAAAGCTCTCTCCAAGCATTGACTACTCCCCTCTCTCTCTCTCCCTTTGCTCCTAGATTCATTCCCTTGCAAGATTTGAGCTAGGGAAGTGAGATTAGAGAGTGGGAAGCTTCGATCTACGACTTGAGCACTTGGTTTCCATTTAGCCGGCTTGATTTGTGTCTTTTACTCTTGAGCTCTTTGAGCTCTAGCCGGTTAGGTGTTCTTCGTGGTAGCCCGTATTGATTCACTTGTGAGGGCTCCCCGAAGTGTTTGTATTACCCCTGTGTTTTCTAGTGGAGAAACTCGAGTAGCCTTTGTGGTTGCTTGAGTGAGGCAAGGAGGTGAAATAGACTCCGACCTTTGTGGTCACCTCAACAATGAGGACGTAGGCACTCCTTAGTGGATTGGCCGAACCTCGGGATAAATCGCGTGTCCCGTGTGCTTGTTGTTGTCTCTACTTTGTATATTACGCTTGTTGTTGTGTTCTTCGTGTTCTTCCTATCCCTAACTCTTTCTTAGGTTGGGAAGGCTCGATCTACTTCAAGGGAGGCAACCAAGGCTCGGTGAGAGTAGAATTACTATCGGTCATACTTAGGGAAGTGGGGCTAGATTCTTGTATTACATTCATAGCTCACGTACTTCGGATTTGTAGTTCCTTTTAGGATCCCCGGTTGTGCCGTTTGTTTGTGTCGGTAGTACCGGTGTTTTACACCTGGTAGTACCTACCCAAACAAACCGACCTCTCTGGTTGTTATCTAACTACATTTCTTAGTTTGTGAAGTTTCAGATTGTTTAAAATCACCTATTCACCCCCTCTAGGCTGATTTGATCCTTTCAATTGGTATCGGAGCCTAACCCTTGTGTTAGCGCTTCACCGCGTAAGGGATAATCATGTCTACCATAAGTCAAGAACAAATTGATGACATTGTCAAGAGGGTCTCCACTCAGCTGCTAGAAGATCAAGCAAAGAAACATGAGGATCAAATGCAAAAGATGAAAGATGAGTTGGAGATCATGAGGCAAGCTTTGGTCACTAAAGGCGAAGCTTCTGGAAGCGGAGAAACTCCGCCGCAGCCCAAAGATGACAAGAAGGAAGATGAAGAGAAAGGCAAGACAGACAACGAGTTCTCTAGAGTGCCTTATGACTATAGCCAAATGGGCAAAGTCATTCAATTGCCTAGCGTCAATCTAGGCAAACCACCTGCCTTTGATGGAATCAACTACAATGATTGGGCACACAAGATGAAGCTACACCTTTTTGCCGCAAGAGTTTGAGAGATTGTTGAGAGTGGACCAAGTCATGTTGAAGGCCAAGAGTTCACCGACAATGATGTGATTGAGTTTCAACAAAATGTTCAAGCCGCATCATTGATCCTATCATGCCTTAAGCGTGAAGAAAGCAACAAGGTACATGGAATGGAGAATGCCAAGAAGATTTGGGACACTCTCAGGATATCATATGAGGGTGATGCAAGTGTGAGGAAGTGTAACATAGAGCTTCTTCAAGGAAAGATTGAGAACTTTGCTATCAAGAAAAGTGAGACCACTCAACAAATGTTTGATAGATTCATGACATTGGTCAATAAGATTAGAGCTCTCGGAGACAAAAAGTGGGATGACAACTCAGCTGCAAGAAAGCTATTGAGAGCATATAGAAAGAAGAACAAGACACTTGCATCAATCATCATGGAGAGACCCAACTATGAGAGCATGGGACCTCATGAGATGCTCGCCAAAATAAAGCATCATGAAGTCTTGGATGATGAAGCTCTAGAAGATCAAGAGGAAAGCCACAAGAAGGTGGTAGCTCTCAAGGCAAACCAAGAAGAAGGAAGCAAGGCCAAACATGATTCATCAAGTGATGAAAGCGACGATTCCGATGATGAGATTGCTCTCCTTGTGAAGAACTTCCGAAGATTCATGAAGAAGAAAATGTACAAGAAGGGCAAAGGTGGATACTTCAAGAAGTCAAAGAAGAGGACTTGTTATGAGTGTGGTGCGGACGATCATTTCATCGCTGATTGTCCACAGAAGAAGAACAAATATAGCAAGAATGATGATAAGAAGCAAAGAAGAAGAAGAGGTGGTGAAGCTCATCTTGGTTAAGAATGGTTCTCCGAAGATGACTCAAGTGATGAAGAGAAGAGTTAAGGGCAAGGAGAAAGAGAAGCGAGCGGCCAACATCGCCATACACAAGACTTCTTCTCCAAGCCCCCTCCTCAACATGACTACCTCGACCACATCATCACGCTTGTTCGAGGACCTCACCGACGATGAGGAGGAGGTCACTCATTCTTGCTTCATGGCTAAGGATGAGAAGGTATCACCTCACTCTCCTACTTGTTCTAGTGATGAATTTAGTGATGATGACATGGATGAATTTGAACTAAGTATCATAAGAAAGTTTGGTAAAAAGGGTGGACCAAAAATATTAAAATTGCTTAGTAAATTGGAAAGTCGGAATGAGAGTCTTGTATTGCAAGGGGACTTGATCTCTCAAGAGAGAGAAAAGAACCTTGCATTGGAAGCCTCTCTTGCCGAAGAGAAGTTGAAGGTTGAGAAATTGACCGTGGAACTATCTTTAGCCAACTACTCTAACAAGAAGTTGGCTAAGGAGTGTTCCACGAGCAATGACTCAATTGCTAATCTAAAGAATGAGATTAGCTTAGTTCAAGAGAGCCTCACAAGCTCTCAAGATAAATATCAAACTCTTGAACTAAGCTACAACACTCTTTGGAGTAGTACCTCTTCAACTACTCCTAAGGATTCCGACAACTCTAACGCTTCAACAAGTAATGGTTGCAATAGATGTTATAAAGTTGATATCAATGCTTGTGCAACTAACATTGTTGAGTTAGAGAAGAAGAGCAAAGAGATCCAACAGTTGAACATGATCTTGAGGAATGGTTGCAAGTGCAAGATGGAACAACCAAAGGATATCCTCAAGACCTCAAGACATCCATCCATCAAGGATGGGATTGGGTACAATAGGTATGGTGGCAAGGCCAATGGAAGGAAGATGGTAAAGGGGTACCCTTTGTTAACTTTAACAAAGGGGTTCCTCTCTTTGACCTCATGAACAAGGCCAACAAGGTTGCCAACCCTAAGGCTCCACTTGCTAATGGTAAGATCAACAAGGAAAAGCAAGTGGAGGCCCCAAGCAACAAAAGCCCATATCAAGAAGCTATACATGTGATTACTTGTGTTGTTGGGTAGAAGACGACAAGATTGTCGTTAAGTATGTTGGTGCCCTCAAGAAGAGGGGAATTATGAGAAATGTTTGGGTGCCAAAAGCTTATGTGACTAACCCCCTAGGACCCAATCTCATTTGGGTACCTAAATCAAGAACATAATCTTGTTTTGTAGGTATATGCCTCCGGTGGGTCAAGTTGGGTGTTGGATAGTGGATGCACCAATCATATGACCGGGGCAAAAGAAATGTTCTCCTCCTTCCAACCAAGCAACGACTCATGCAACGACATTGTGTTTGGTGACAATGGTAAAGGAGAAGTGCTTGGTTTGGGTAAAATTGCTATCTCAACTGACAATTCCATATCTAATGTATTACTTGTGCATTCATTGAGTTACAATTTGTTATCCATTTCTCAACTTTGTGAAATGGGTTATGATTGTATCTTTATGGATAAGGGTGTGACCGTCTCTAGAATAAGGGATTCCTCTATTGCTTTTAAAGGCGTGTTGAAGGGAAAACTTTACCTAGTTGACTTCTCAACTAGTAAGGTAGAACCTACAACATGTCTAATGGCAAAATCTAGCATGGGTTGGCTTTGGCATCGCCGACTAGCTCATGTTGGGATGAGGAACTTGGCCCAACTTCAAAGGGAAGGGCACATCCTTGGACTAACCAATGTCTCGTTTGAGAAAGATAGGATTTGCAGTGCGTGCCAAGCAGGAAAGCAAGTTGGAGCAAAGCATCCAATGAAGAACATTGTATCAACTACAAGACCATTGGAGCTGCTTCACATGGACCTCATCGGACCCGTTGCTTACCAAAGCATCGGCGGTAACAAATATGGTTTTGTTATTGTTGATGACTTTTCTCGTTTCACTTGGGTGTTCTTTTTAACAGATAAAACTGAGACCCAAGGTATCTTCAAGAAGTTTGCTAGAAGGGCTCAAAATGAGTTTGAGCTCAAGATCAAGAAAGTGAGAAGCGACAATGGGACCGAGTTTACAAACACCAACATAGAAGAATATCTTGACGATGAAGGAATCAAGCATGAGTTCTCCGTTCCATATACCCCACAACAAAATGGGGTTGTGGAAAGGAAGAATAGAACTCTTATTGAAGCCCCAAGATCTATGTTGGATGAGTACAAGACTTCCCATGGTTTTTGGGCAGAGGCGATGAACACCGCGTGTCATGCCATCAACCGCCTCTACCTCCACAAACTAAGGGACAAGACGCCATACGAGCTTCTAACCGGTAACAAACCGAAGGTGCATTACTTCTGAGTTTTTGGCTGCAAGTGTTTCATACTTAACAAGAGAGCCAAAAGTTCAAAGTTTGCACCTAAGGTACATGAAGGCTTTCTACTTGGTTATGGTACTAACGAACACGGCTACCGTGTATTCAATAATGCCACCGGCACTATTGAGTTAATGGTAGACGTGACTTTTGATGAATCCGACGGCTCCCAAAAGGAGCAAGTCAATGATGAGCTTGTAGATGATGACATGTCTCCATCCGAAGCAATCAAGAAGCTTGCAACCGGTGATGTGAGACCTATTGAGATTCAAGATGATGATGATGATCCGTTGCACACTCCACAAGATTCAAATGTCCATCATGTGCATTCAAATGTACATGGTGAAGCTTCCGCAACTCCGATAGATGGAGGTGCAAATGGTGGTCAAATGCAACATCAACTTGATGATAAAGCACAAGCTCAACATGAAGACCAACAAGATGATGGGGACATCCCCACTTGTGATGAAGATGATGAAGATGGACCCATCCAAAGGAGATCACTCGTGCCACATCCTAAAGTGCACCATACTATTCAACGGGATCATCCCGTTGACAACATACTGGGGAGCATACGTCATGGGGTAACGACACATTCACGTTTAGCAAATTTTTGTGAACATTACTTGTTTGTCTCCTCTTTGGAACCTCTTAGGGTGGACGATGCACTTGATGATCCGGATTGGGTGATGGCTATGCAAGAAGAGTTGAACAACTTCACCAGGAATGAAGTCTGGTCCTTGGTGGAAAGACCCAAGCAAAATGTGATAGGAACCAAATGGGTCTTCCGCAACAAACAAGACGAGCATGGCGTGGTAATAAGGAACAAAGCACGGTTGGTGGCTCAAGGTTTCACTCAAATCGAAGGTTTGGATTTTGGGGAAACCTATGCACCTGTAGCTAGGCTTGAGTCAATTCGTATATTACTTGCCTTTGCTACTCACCATGATTTCAAGCTATACCAAATGGATGTGAAAAGTGCATTCCTTAACGGCCCCCTCTCCGAATTGGTATATGTGGAGCAACCACCGGGTTTTGAGGATCCAAAGTTTCCCAACCACGTCTACAAGCTCGACAAGGCGCTCTATGGGCTCAAGCAAGCCCCTAGAGCTTGGTATGATTGCCTTAAGGACTTCCTACTCAAAAAGGGTTTTGAGATAGGAAGGGCCGACGCTACTTTATTTACTTGCAAAGTCGATAATGATATCTTTGTATGCCAAATATATGTCGATGACATAATATTTGGTAGTACTAATGTGACTTTTGGTGAGGAATTTAGTAGGATCATGACCAAAAGGTTCGAGATGTCCATGATGGGTGAGTTGAAGTATTTTCTTGGATTTCAAATCAAGCAACTCAAGGATGGCACATTCATCAGTCAAACCAAGTATACAAGAGACATGCTAAAGAAGTTTGAGATTGTAACACCTCTGGTGTTTAACTGTAATTAACCTGGCATGTCATCATCATTAGTCATTAATCATCCTTGCCTTGCATTTATGTTTGCTTAGTACTTGTGTAGCAATCTCTTTTCAAAAACCCTAAAAGCCCAAATCTTCCTATAAGGGCAAAAATGGTAATTTCACCTCTGTGCCTAGCTTTGTGTAATTCTTGTTCAGTTGGATGTCTTGAAGTTTTGTTGTGTTGGCCAAAGTTCAAAAACCAAAATCAGATTTCAAATCCCTTTGCAAAACCCTGATTTCCAAACCCTGGATTTTATCCCTCTTTTTGTAATTCAAAAATTATTCAAAATTTGGGGTTGGTCCAAAAAAGCAAAGTTGTAGATCTGGCCAAGAGAAACAACTTTGGTATTTACAAATTTTCAAGTTTCTGTACAAAGTTTGAAGTAAATCCAAATTCATTCAAATTCCAGTTTTTGTCCCCTTTTCAGTTTTCAAAATTTATTTAAAAACTATTGAGTTTCAGAAAAAGGGTATATTAGCAAAGTTGTAGGTTTTGATAAAAGGAACAACTTTCATATTTGCAGATTTCCAACTTTCAATGTAAAATCAAAAGTAATTTTGAATTTATTCAAATCCCAAAAGTGTTCCCTTTTCTGTTTTCAAATGTGGTCCAAAAACTATTTGGATTTTGAAAATATTCTTTTTAACAAAGTTGTAGATCTCCTTTTTCTGCACAACTTTGGTGTTTTGAGTTTTTGCTGCTCAGTTCAAGTTTTGGGAGTAATTTGCAAAATACAGAGATCAGCCCATAGTCAAACCCTAAGACCTAGCCCTGTTCATCTTCAACCTACAGCTAGGGGCCCCGGCCATGGCCGCGCGCCAGCGCCGCCTGCGCCACGCGCGCCTAGCAGCCGCACGCCCGCCCCCGACTTGTCGCCTGCGCCCGCGCCATCATGCCGCACCCGCACGCGCAAAGCGCTGACCTCCGCCCCGTCCCCCACTGCTCCCAGCACGACGCCGCCGCGTGGCCGTCGCCGGCGAACGCATACCCGGCCCCTGCGCGCACGTCGTCCTCCCGCCGGCTCGCAATCGAGTGCGCACGCCTTGGCCGAACTCATCCACACCATCCCGTGCTCTCTACCGTCCCCTGGCCGCGGCTATAAAAGGCCCGCCGGAGCCGGAGCTCCGCACTCACCCCGCCACCGTGGCCAGCCCACTCCGAAGCTCCCGCCACTCAACCACCTAGCCCGAAAGCTCCGCCTTGAGCTCGTGAAGCTTTCCCACCCCTCAATTTCACCTCCCCCGCCTCCAATCGCCCGGCGTAACCCCATCTTCCCAAACTCCGACGGAACACCGGTGAACTCGGGTTCGTCAAATACTTCCTCTCCGGCCACGATCATCTTCCCCTGACCCCTGTGTCAGCTTCCTTGGCTCCGCGCGACTCTAACCAGGCCCTTGCGGTCTCGTGTGTTGCGCAGGATCGCCGGATCGCCGGAGTGCCGCCGCGGTCGTCTCCTTCCTCGAGCCTCACCCTCGAGCACGTGTCGAGCCTCACCCTCGAGCACGTGTCGAGCCTCACCCTCGAGCCTCACCCTCAAGCACGTGTCGAGCCTCACCCTCGAGCCACACCCTCGAGCACGCCTGCGAACCGCGCTCCCTCGAAGCAGCCGAGCCCTGCCTCCGACCCGTGGTAAGCACCCGAAGCCTCCGGTCTCTGCTTCCACTCCGCTTCGCCCGAGCCTCCCAGCCAGGTCTCGAGCACACGTTCTCCGCTTCGCCCGAGCCAGGCCTCGGCGAACGCATGCTTTCCGTCTCGCCCGAGCCTCCCAGTCAGGCCTCGGACGGACGCTTGCTTTCCGTCTCGCCCGAGCCTCCGTGCCAGGCCTCGGACGAAGCAGTCGCTTCCGTCTCGACCGAGCCCGTTTCGCCCGAGCCCCGCGCGATTCGCCGAGCCCTGCATAGAAGGAGCACAGTGCTCTTTTCTTTTCTGAAAGATGTGAATAGTGTTCTGTTTTCTCTTTTTTGTGTGAATTAATCTGTTGTTCCTTAAATTCTGATAAAATTATAGTATGCTCCATGCACTGTGTAGTATTTTATAAAAATATGAAACTTGAATTTTCTGCAAGAATTTAAAAATGTAAAATCCCTCTTTTAATTAATAAATGGATGGTTTTGGATTTTTAGAAAATTATTTATAACTCCAAAAATCATGAGATAAATTTTTGTGAGCTTCCTATGCCATGTTTAGTCTCTGGTGAAATTTTGAAGTCTTTTGGAACAAGTTGATTTTTGAGCATTTATCTTTAATTGTTAAATAGTGCCTTTTGTTAATTAATGTCTGGAATTATTTGAGCACCTTAATGACCTCCAAAAATTATGAAATTTGTTTTGCCATCTATCTACATCATAATGAACTTATGTGATTAATTTGGTAATTTTTGGAGCAACTTCATAAAATGACCTTTTTAAATAATTAAGGAAAATAGAAAAAGTGATTAGGGTTCATGTTGTATGCCCTGTTTTGCATTGTTCATGCTAGCATACTCATGTGCATGCATCATTGCATTCGTATAGTCACCGAAGAAGGAGTCAAGATCGAGGCAGCCGCCGATGAACCTGTCCCCGAGGCTACCCCGAGTTCCGACAACTGCTCCGCCGCCTTCGAGCCTGCCCTCTTTGCTCTTCAAGGCAAGCCCCGGTGCATTTAACCCTTTCCTTGAATTTATAAAATAATTTCCTTAAATGCTTTTGAGTTAAATTATTGCATTAGGTTTTTAGGAGTTGTGTGCTATCCTAATTGATGCACTATCCACCTTGACCACTGATACACCTGATACCTGCTTTTCAAAAGTATTTGAAAAATGCTTAGCAATGCTTATTGAATTAGACTTTGCAATAAAATGCCAATTTCAAAAGTGTGATCACTTAAGGAATGTTTATGGGAATTTGGTCTTACTCCCCGGCTGTTGGCTAGGTATCTGATCCGTACCTAGTCAATAGCGAGGAGAGGTTGTCCGAGCGTACGGTGCCGTCATGTTGTAGTCCGGGACTCAACAGTTGACACCGACCGGGACAGGGTTGAAAAACTGACAGGACTATTACGCTTGGGTGAGATATGACCAAGGTATAGTTCTGGCTGGAAAATTAGGGACCATCCGTATGGGGGCCTGCTGGTCAAGACTTGTAACTATTCACATACTTCGGAAAGCTCTGGCTCCGAGCAATCCTTGATTGGGACCGACAACCGCGCACTGGGAGTGGAGAGATGACGGAAGTAGCATGTACCCACGTGGTCGTCGTACCTGGAAAGGAGTGGTGTACTGTACTTCCGGGTGGCGTAGGACCGGGTCCAATCTTGGAGGAATCGTGGTAGACGAGTTGGCATATGCAAGCTTGGGTGCTACATATGCAGTGTGGATAGGGATCCTCAGCTGAGTATTATTTATCCGGATTAACGTTGCTCCTCGGTTATGGAGACTTGGTCACTGACTGTCAACGGAGAGTGGTTCTCAACTTGGAATGTTTTGAAATGTAAAATGAATCATGAACGATGAAGAATTGAGGAATACTGAATCTTTCAAAAATAAAATAAGGTTTACAAAAATGCTTTTCTGCAAAATACTTGATCTTGCTTAAGCCTTACCTTGACTACCCTAAGTCTCTCATTCCTGAGTCTTCTCCCTTTTTCTTTAGTCGGGTAAGTCTTGTTGAGTACCCAGTACTCAGGGTTTGTTACCCATGCTGCAGGTATGACAGAGTCCCCGATGTGTCTTGCACCCTGCTGCGTGACCATCGTCCAGGAAGAGGCCGATGAGGCCGAAGAATAGTTGTACACCCTCGGGCTGGGTGATTATAAGTATCTTTGCTGTTCTCCACTATGTTGCCTATGTCTATTTCTATTATCATAACTTGGTTTGTAATAACTGCACCTTAATTTCTATTTGGAACCCTGCTTTGTAAAACTAATGTTATTTAAGTCTTCCGCTCTTTATTCCGATGTTATTTGTAAAAGTATGCAATGCTGTAACCGAATTGTGAGATGATCCTGCGGACATTGGGCACTGATGTAGCCCGGTGGCGAACAGGTCTTAATCACATGGAACATGGGTTCGGCTGTCAGAGGTTGACAGGGACACGTGGGCCATGGGATTAGGGTCGTTCCGTCACAGAGTGGTATCGGAGCATCTCACTTTAACGTTGCAGTGTTCGTTTTTGCGAAAACTTCAAAAGACCTTTCGAGTCCAAACAAACTAAACTTGACTATTTTGAGTCCAAATTGCTTCTCTCATATGGCAACACTAGCTAGTGGAACAACATGTTTTAAGCCCTATGTACTTTATTTATTGCATTGCTTTGTTCCGTAGGAACGATTCATGCATCATGTCATAATCACTTAAGTTAACTTCCTCTCTAAGTTCGTTGGGGGTAGTATGCCTTTACCTGTTCTTGCTAGCCTTTCTCATCCATCTTCTCTTATCAAGACATGGCCCGTATCAAGCTGATTGCCCGCAAGTCGACTGGACCGCATGGTGTGCCACGCCACCAGCTGGCACCACGCGCTGGGGAGGAGACTGGAGAATCTTCCAACGGTCGTCGCTTTCCCCGCCGCACCCGTAAGAACCTGAAGGAGGAGATCAAGGATCTGAAGGCTGAGCTGAAGAACTTGGAGCATGACTTCTACCACTCACGCCTGGAGTTTTATGAGGCACGAGCTTCCCTGGAGCAGGCCAACCGGAACACGGTTCGCGCTATCGAGCAGCACAATGATGCTTGGACCCGCGAGGACGTTACCAGAGCCCAGCTCCACGGACTGCAGCAGTACACAGCTCAGATTGAACAGTTCAATGATATGCTTCATGAGGAAGTGCATCAGCTGTATGATCAACTCCACCCCTTGGTACCCCCGGTTATGGAAGACCCTGAGGACGGAGTAGTGGAAGAACCCGATGTGGAACAAGAGCCAGACGTGGACGAAGAAATTGAACCTGCTGAGGACATCCACGCTGAAGACGAGGACGAGGAGGAGGAGCCTGAGCTCATCCTCGAAGAAGACGACGACGAAGACATGATCATCATCGACGACGACTAGACTCGTAGTGTCTGTACCATCTGCTTACTTAAAACCTTAGTCTAGGTTTGGGGGCGTTAGTCTGTCTGTTGCCAAGTCTGGCATGTATCTTTCTTTTCGCATCTTTTCCCTTTATCGGTCTGTATCATCTGTCAGTCACCTTATCAAGTCATCAGTCTTTTGTATCAGAAGAAGCTATCAGTCTGTTGTTTTCAGAACCCTATCTATGAATGCTAAGTTCCAAGTTGCTTAACAGATGCCTGTGAACACTCGCACTGGAGCTGGAGGTTCTGATGATGCCAACCTCCCAAACCCTCCACCTGTCCCAGCTACCCTAGCAGATGCCATTGCAGCCTTGGCCGCCGTTGCCAACCTAATGGCTCAAAACCAAGGACAGCAGAACTTTCACCGTGGTCGCCACAACATCAACCAAGAGACCACCTATGTGGAATTCACCGAAACTCGTCCACCGGTCTTCACCAATGCCGATGAACCCCTCGAAGCTGATGATTGGCTCCGCACCATGGAGCAGAAGTTTGGTCTTATCAACTGCACCGATATCCAGAAGCCACGGTTCGCTTCACAGCAGCTTCGTGGTCCGGCAAGTGCTTGGTACGCCAACCTGTTGGCTGCCCAGCCAGAAGGTCATCGGTTGACCTGGGAAGAGTTCCGCACTGCTTTCCGTGCTCATCACATCCCTTCCGGATTAATGAAAATGAAGCTTGATCAGTTCCTGGCTCTCCAACAGAAAGACTCCACAGTCATGCAGTATGTGGGTCAATTCAATCATCTCAGCCAGTATGCCTCAGAGTATGTCAACACGGATGAGAAGAAGAGGGATTGTTTCCTCAGAGGACTGCACCCGAAGATCCGCAGGAGCTTGTCCAATAACCTGACTGGGTCTTATCACGATGTTGTTGACCGGGCTATTGCTTTTGAAGAAAGCAATCGCCAGTACCAGGAAGAGAAGAAGAAGAAGAAAGCAGGGTCAAGCAGCTTCTCTGGCGGTCACAAACGCCAGAGGATCATCTATCACCCCAGCCACCACCACAATCGTCTACCTTACCCCAACCAGCAAGTGGTCGTCCGTACCGCGGCTACCACCCATAATGCCAACCAGCAGAGTGCCACACAGCCGAACGCCCCAGGTGTTCGTATCACCACTCCACAAACAGCCTACAACCATCCCTGCTACAACTGCGGCCAGCTTGGTCACTGGTCTCGTGAGTGCCCAAAGCCCAAGAGGTATGCTCAGAATGCTCAGAAGAATCCCGGAGGATCTCAGCAGCAGCAGCACCGTGCACAGCAGCAGCATGCTCAGAAGGGCAAGATTGTCAAGAAGCACGGACAAGTCTACTACACCGCTGTCAGCGATATACCAGAAGGGGAGCCCGTCATGATCGATAGGTTTCCTGTTGCCAATCACCCTGCAGTTGTGTTGTTTGATTCTGGTGCATCGCATTCCTTCATCAGTCGTACTTTTGTCATGAAGCATGAAATATCAATTGAAGATTTAAAAGAAAGTTTCTGCATATTTTCGCCTGGAGGGCGTATAAGTACTAAGGAAGTGGTTCGCAGTATACCAGTAAGGTTGGGGGAACATGTATTTCCCACCACCATGATAGTGCTTCATGATCAGGAGATAGATGTCATCCTAGGCATGAATTGGATGTGTCAGTATAAAGCCATGATCGACATCCTGAATAGAGTTGTGAGAGTGGATATTCCAAACAGTACCGCCAAACTCCTTCTCCAACTTCCAATGCCTCAAAAACCAGCAGCCACTCAAATAAATACCGCCTATGTTCTGGAAACCCGGGACATCCCCGTGGTTTGTGAATTCCCTGATGTTTTTCCTGAGGATTTGCCTGGTCTGCCTCCTGACCGTGACATTGAGTTTGCCATAGAGCTAAAGCCCGGGACTGCTCCTATATCCCGCAGAGCTTATCGAATGCCTCCCAGAGAGTTGGCAGAACTAAAAATCCAATTACAAGATTTGTTGGACAAGGGTTTCATTCGCCCAAGCTCGTCTCCTTGGGGCTGTCCTGCAATCTTTGTAAAGAAGAAAGACAAGACTCTCAGAATGTGCATTGATTATCGCCCACTCAATGAGGTCACCATCAAAAATAAATATCCCTTGCCTCGTATTGATCTTCTCTTTGACCAGTTGGCTGGAGCCAAAGTATTCTCCAAGATCGATCTCAGATCTGGCTACCACCAAATAAAGATTCGTCCTGAAGATATTCCTAAAACAGCTTTCACCACCAGATACGGCCTATATGAGTACTTGGTCATGTCCTTCGGTTTGACCAATGCCCCTGCTCATTTCATGTACCTCATGAACTCTGTGTTCATGCCAGAGCTTGATAAATTCGTGGTCATGTTCATTGACAACATCCTTGTCTACTCAAAAACCCCTGAAGATCACGCCGAGCATCTTCGTATCGTTCTATCCTGTCTCAGAGAGCATCAGTTGTATGCCAAGTTCAGTAAATGTGTGTTCTGGTTAGATCAGATACAGTTTCTTGGTCATGTCCTTTCCGCTGAAGGTGTGTCAGTTGACCCTGGTAAAGTGGCAAACATTCTGGATTGGAAGCCACCTACCACTGTTCATCAAGTCCGCAGTTTTATGGGAATGACAGGATATTATCGTCGATTCATCCCAGATTTCTCAAGAATCGCCAAGCCTATCACTGAGTTAGTAAAGAATTCTGTGAAGTTTGTCTGGTCACCAGCCTGTGAGCAAGCCTTTCAAACTTTGAAGAAACAGTTGACCACATCACCAGTGCTAGCCCAGCCGAACATCGAGAAGCCCTTTGATGTCTACTGTGATGCATCTGGTACTGGTTTGGGCTGTGTTTTGATGCAAGAAGGTCGAGTGATCGCTTATGCCTCCCGACAGCTTAAGCGACATAAAGAGAATTACCCAACTCATGATCTCGAGTTAGCAGTAGTAGTGCATGCCTTGAAGATCTGGCGTCATTATTTGTTGGGCAGTACCTGTAATGTGTACACTGATCACAAAAGCCTGAAGTATATCTTCACTCAAGAGGAACTGAATATGAGGCAGAGAAGATGGCTTGGGTTAATTAAGGACTATGATCTTGAAGTGCATTACCATCCGGGTAAGGCGAATGTGGTTGCCGATGCGCTCAGTCGCAAGTCTTATTGCAACTGTCTGATGATGAAACCCTATGATTCTTCTTTGTGTTATGAGCTGGAAAAGTTGAATATTGAAATGATTCCACAAGGAACTCTGAGTAATATCAGAATAGAAACCCCTATCAGAGAGCAGATCATTGCTGCACAAAAAAGTAACCCTGGAATCAAGCACATCTTTGAAAAGGTCCAATCCGGAAAGGCTGATTGTTTCAGGATTGATGATGCAGGAGTAGTATGGTTTAAGAATCGGTTAGTAGTTCCTAAAGTGTCTGAGTTAAGAAAGTTAATCCTTGATGAAGCACACTTGACTAGATTCTCCATCCACCCCGGCAGCAACAAGATGTACCAGGATTTGAAGCAGCAATTCTGGTGGACAAAGATGAAGATTGAGATCGTCCGGTATGTCGCTCAGTGCGATACCTGCCAGAAAGTCAAAGCCGTGCACATGAAGCCCGGAGGAGAATTGCAACCTTTACCTGTACCTGCTTGGAAATGGGATGATATCAGTATGGACTTTATCAATGGTCTACCCAAGACATCAAGAGGTTTTGATTCCATATGGGTGATCGTGGATCGCCTCACTAAGCAAGCTCACTTCCTGCCAGTAAAGACCAGTTACACCGTCCCCACTTATGCCACTTTGTACAAGAACCACATAGTGAAACTCCATGGCATACCCAAGAGCATTATCTCTGATCGTGGTACCCAGTTTGTCGCAAAGTTTTGGAAAGCGTTCCATACCTCACTTGGAACCAAGCTCTTGCATAGTACGGCATATCATCCGCAAACAGATGGACAAACTGAGCGAGTCAACCAAGTGTTAGAGGATATGTTGAGAGCATGTGTGCTCACCTTCGCAGATACTTGGGATGACTGTTTGCCCTTGGCAGAGTTCTCATATAATAACAGTTACCAAGAGAGCATCAAAATGGCACCCTTTGAAGCACTGTACGGCCGCCGTTGTCGTACACCTCTCAATTGGTCTGAACCCGGAGAAAGGGAATTCTTTGGAGTTGACCTAGTAAAAGATATGGAAGAGAAAGTCAAGCAAATACAAGAGAACATGAAGATTGCACAGTCTCGACAGAAAAGTTATGCTGACAAGAGACGTCGACCTCTGCAGTTCGAGATCGGGGATTATGTGTACCTGAAGGTCTCACCCACCAAAGGAGTCACTCGTTTTGGAGTCAAAGGAAAGTTAGCACCCCGCTACATTGGTCCCTTTGAGATTCTGGATCGTTGTGGCAAGGTCGCTTACAAGCTAAGTTTGCCCGATCATCTTTCAGCAGTTCATAATGTGTTTCATGTCTCCCAACTCAAGAAGTGTCTCCGAGTACCTGAACATATGGTTGAAGTTGAAGGCGTTGAGCTAGAACCAGATCTGTCATACACTGAGTATCCAGTTCGCGTGTTGGATCACAAGGATCGTGTTACCCGAAGAACCACCACAAGATGGTACAAGATCCAGTGGAACCAGCACTCTGAAGAAGAAGCCACCTGGGAATCCGAAGACTTCTTAGCAAAGAACTATCCCGACTTGCTCGAATCTCTGTAGATGTAAGGTTTTGCCTTTTCCTTCTTAAGACGTGGAATCTCGGGGCGAGATTTCTTTTAGGGGGGAAGGCTGTAACACCTCTGGTGTTTAACTGTAATTAACCTGGCATGTCATCATCATTAGTCATTAATCATCCTTGCCTTGCATTTATGTTTGCTTAGTACTTGTGTAGCAATCTCTTTTCAAAAACCCTAAAAGCCCAAATCTTCCTATAAGGGCAAAAATGGTAATTTCACCTCTGTGCCTAGCTTTGTGTAATTCTTGTTCAGTTGGATGTCTTGAAGTTTTGTTGTGTTGGCCAAAGTTCAAAAACCAAAATCAGATTTCAAATCCCTTTGCAAAACCCTGATTTCCAAACCCTGGATTTTATCCCTCTTTTTGTAATTCAAAAATTATTCAAAATTTGGGGTTGGTCCAAAAAAGCAAAGTTGTAGATCTGGCCAAGAGAAACAACTTTGGTATTTACAAATTTTCAAGTTTCTGTACAAAGTTTGAAGTAAATCCAAATTCATTCAAATTCCAGTTTTTGTCCCCTTTTCAGTTTTCAAAATTTATTTAAAAACTATTGAGTTTCAGAAAAAGGGTATATTAGCAAAGTTGTAGGTTTTGATAAAAGGAACAACTTTCATATTTGCAGATTTCCAACTTTCAATGTAAAATCAAAAGTAATTTTGAATTTATTCAAATCCCAAAAGTGTTCCCTTTTCTGTTTTCAAATGTGGTCCAAAAACTATTTGGATTTTGAAAATATTCTTTTTAACAAAGTTGTAGATCTCCTTTTTCTGCACAACTTTGGTGTTTTGAGTTTTTGCTGCTCAGTTCAAGTTTTGGGAGTAATTTGCAAAATACAGAGATCAGCCCATAGTCAAACCCTAAGACCTAGCCCTGTTCATCTTCAACCTACAGCTAGGGGCCCCGGCCATGGCCGCGCGCCAGCGCCGCCTGCGCCACGCGCGCCTAGCAGCCGCACGCCCGCCCCCGACTTGTCGCCTGCGCCCGCGCCATCATGCCGCACCCGCACGCGCAAAGCGCTGACCTCCGCCCCGTCCCCCACTGCTCCCAGCACGACGCCGCCGCGTGGCCGTCGCCGGCGAACGCATACCCGGCCCCTGCGCGCACGTCGTCCTCCCGCCGGCTCGCAATCGAGTGCGCACGCCTTGGCCGAACTCATCCACACCATCCCGTGCTCTCTACCGTCCCCTGGCCGCGGCTATAAAAGGCCCGCCGGAGCCGGAGCTCCGCACTCACCCCGCCACCGTGGCCAGCCCACTCCGAAGCTCCCGCCACTCAACCACCTAGCCCGAAAGCTCCGCCTTGAGCTCGTGAAGCTTTCCCACCCCTCAATTTCACCTCCCCCGCCTCCAATCGCCCGGCGTAACCCCATCTTCCCAAACTCCGACGGAACACCGGTGAACTCGGGTTCGTCAAATACTTCCTCTCCGGCCACGATCATCTTCCCCTGACCCCTGTGTCAGCTTCCTTGGCTCCGCGCGACTCTAACCAGGCCCTTGCGGTCTCGTGTGTTGCGCAGGATCGCCGGATCGCCGGAGTGCCGCCGCGGTCGTCTCCTTCCTCGAGCCTCACCCTCGAGCACGTGTCGAGCCTCACCCTCGAGCCACACCCTCGAGCACGCCTGCGAACCGCGCTCCCTCGAAGCAGCCGAGCCCTGCCTCCGACCCGTGGTAAGCACCCGAAGCCTCCGGTCTCTGCTTCCACTCCGCTTCGCCCGATCCTCCCAGCCAGGTCTCGAGCACACGTTCTCCGCTTCGCCCGAGCCAGGCCTCGGCGAACGCATGCTTTCCGTCTCGCCCGAGCCTCCCAGTCAGGCCTCGGACGGACGCTTGCTTTCCGTCTCGCCCGAGCCTCCGGGCCAGGCCTCGGACGAAGCAGTCGCTTCCCTCTCGACCGAGCCCGTTTCGCCCGAGCCCCGCGCGATTCGTCGAGCCCTGCATAGAAGGAGCACAGTGCTCTTTTCTTTTCTGAAAGATGTGAATAGTGTTCTGTTTTCTCTTTTTTGTGTGAATTAATCTGTTGTTCCTTAAATCCTGATAAAATTATAGTATGCTCCATGCACTGTGTAGTATTTTATAAAAATATGAAACTTGAATTTTCTGCAAGAATTTAAAAATGTAAAATCCCTCTTTTAATTAATAAATGGATGGTTTTGGATTTTTAGAAAATTATTTATAACTCCAAAAATCATGAGATAAATTTTTGTGAGCTTCCTATGCCATGTTTAGTCTCTGGTGAAATTTTGAAGTCTTTTGGAACAAGTTGATTTTTGAGCATTTATCTTTAATTGTTAAATAGTGCCTTTTGTTAATTAATGTCTGGAATTATTTGAGCACCTTAATGACCTCCAAAAATTATGAAATTTGTTTTGCCATCTATCTACATCATAATGAACTTATGTGATTAATTTGGTAATTTTTGGAGCAACTTCATAAAATGACCTTTTTAAATAATTAAGGAAAATAGAAAAAGTGATTAGGGTTCATGTTGTATGCCCTGTTTTGCATTGTTCATGCTAGCATACTCATGTGCATGCATCATTGCATTCGTATAGTCACCGAAGAAGGAGTCAAGATCGAGGCAGCCGCCGACGAACCTGTCCCCGAGGCTACCCCGAGTTCCGACAACTGCTCCGCCGCCTTCGAGCCTGCCCTCTTTGCTCTTCAAGGCAAGCCCCGGTGCATTTAACCCTTTCCTTGAATTTATAAAATGATTTCCTTAAATGCTTTTGAGTTAAATTATTGCATTAGGTTTTTAGGAGTTGTGTGCTATCCTAATTGATGCACTATCCACCTTGACCACTGATACACCTGATACCTGCTTTTCAAAAGTATTTGAAAAATGCTTAGCAATGCTTATTGAATTAGACTTTGCAATAAAATGCCAATTTCAAAAGTGTGATCACTTAAGGAATGTTTATGGGAATTTGGTCTTACTCCCCGGCTGTTGGCTAGGTATCTGATCCGTACCTAGTCAATAGCGAGGAGAGGTTGTCCGAGCGTACGGTGCCGTCATGTTGTAGTCCGGGACTCAACAGTTGACACCGACCGGGACAGGGTTGAAAAACTGACAGGACTATTACGCTTGGGTGAGATATGACCAAGGTATAGTTCTGGCTGGAAAATTAGGGACCATCCGTATGGGGGCCTGCTGGTCAAGACTTGTAACTATTCACATACTTCGGAAAGCTCTGGCTCCGAGCAATCCTTGATTGGGACCGACAACCGCGCACTGGGAGTGGAGAGATGGCGGAAGTAGCATGTACCCACGTGGTCGTCGTACCTGGAAAGGAGTGGTGTACTGTACTTCCGGGTGGCGTAGGACCGGGTCCAATCTTGGAGGAATCGTGGTAGACGAGTTGGCATATGCAAGCTTGGGTGCTACATATGCAGTGTGGATAGGGATCCTCAGCTGAGTATTATTTATCCGGATTAACGTTGCTCCTCGGTTATGGAGACTTGGTCACTGACTGTCAACGGAGAGTGGTTCTCAACTAGGAATGTTTTGAAATGTAAAATGAATCATGAACGATGAAGAATTGAGGAATACTGAATCTTTCAAAAATAAAATAAGGTTTACAAAAATGCTTTTCTGCAAAATACTTGATCTTGCTTAAGCCTTACCTTGACTACCCTAAGTCTCTCATTCCTGAGTCTTCTCCCTTTTTCTTTAGTCGGGTAAGTCTTGTTGAGTACCCAGTACTCAGGGTTTGTTACCCATGCTGCAGGTATGACAGAGTCCCCGATGTGTCTTGCACCCTGCTGCGTGACCATCGTCCAGGAAGAGGCCGATGAGGCCGAAGAATAGTTGTACACCCTCGGGCTGGGTGATTATAAGTATCTTTGCTGTTCTCCACTATGTTGCCTATGTCTATTTCTATTATCAGAACTTGGTTTGTAATAACTGCACCTTAATTTCTATTTGGAACCCTGCTTTGTAAAACTAATGTTATTTAAGTCTTCCGCTCTTTATTCCGATGTTATTTGTAAAAGTATGCAATGCTGTAACCGAATTGTGAGATGATCCTGCGGACATTGGGCACTGATGTAGCCCGGTGGCGAACAGGTCTTAATCACATGGAACATGGGTTCGGCTGTCAGAGGTTGACAGGGACACGTGGGCCATGGGATTAGGGTCGTTCCGTCACAGAGATGGACAAGGCCAAACCCATCAAGACCCCCATGCCTACCAATGGACATCTTGATCTAAATGAGGATGGTAAGTCAGTGGACCAAAAGGTATATCGCTCTATGATCGGTTCATTGCTTTACCTTTGTGCATCTAGGCCTGATATAATGCTTAGCGTGTGCATGTGTGCAAGATTTCAAGCTAATCCTAAAGAATGTCATATGATGGCCGTTAAAAGAATCTTTCGATACTTAGTGCACACTCCTAATCTTGGCTTGTGGTATCCCAAGGGCTCCACTTTTGATCTACTTGGCTATTCCGATTCGGACTATGCCGGTTGCAAAGTAGATCGAAAGAGCACTACCGGGACTTGCCAATTTATTGGAAGGTCTTTGGTGTCTTGGAGTTCTAAGAAACAAAATAGTGTTGCCCTATCCATCGCCGAAGCCGAGTATGTGGCGGCCGACGCTTGCTGTGCTCAACTACTTTGGATGAAGCAAACACTAAAAGATTTCGGATATGAGGAAAACAAGATTCCACTTTTGTGTGACAATGAGAGTGCTATCAAGCTAGCCAATAATCCCGTAAACCATTCTCGCACAAAACACATAGACATCCGACACCATTTCTTGAGAGACCACGAAGCCAAAGGAGATATCTCTATACGCCATGTGAGTACCGAAAAGCAACTAGCCGATATATTGACAAAGCCTTTGGATGAGTCAAGATTTTGTGCTTTGAGGAGTAAACTAAATATCATTGATTCTCGTAACGTGGCTTGATGTTTTGCACATATTTGTTTTCACCTAGAGACCTAGACAAATGCTTTGACAAATATTGTGTGTGATTTCAAAATCTATTTTGCATGCTTATCTTATGTCCATGGCTATGTACTGCTTGCATGAAATCTGGACATGTTTGAAGTATGTGTAGTATATCACACAAAGTTCTCCTAGAATAGCTCTCTGTCCACTCTGGAAACACGTGGTCGGTAGTACCGCCATAGGGGCGGTAGTACCGACGTCGGTAGTACCGACCCCTTGGGGCGGTAGTACCGACCGTGTTCGTCCCTGGTATAAATGGCCGCGGTGAAAACCTGTTCAACCCTATCCAGTCAAAGTATTTTCACCGTGCCCGCCGTCTCCTTCTGCCGAGCAGCCGCCGCGCCCTCTTTTCCTCTCGATCTCCTTCCTCCTCCACTCAAATCCAAATCCATCCGGTGTGAAGGTGCTTTGGAGTGTGGAGATCCTTTCGGTGGTGTTCTTGAAGCCCGGAAGATCCTCCTACATCAGATTTTGGCCTCTTCTTCATGAGTAGCAAGGTACTAGGGTGTTCATGCCTGATCTCTTAATGTACCTTGTTCTAGGTCGATTCCTTTGGTAGGATTGCTCTATCTAGTGTGTAGATGCTTCTAGGATGTATGTTTTGCAAGTTCATGGGTGATTTGTGTGATTGGATTAAAGGGAACCACACGCTGCAGTGCGGTCGGTAGTACCGACCCTCCTCGGGCGGTAGTAACGACCGCGCACAGTGAGGCGCTTCCCTCCCCGATCTTGACCGTCATCTTTGCTACATCCTTTGAAGTTGTCTTTCTATCACCTTTGTCTCACTTCGGTCTATGCTATCTTGTTCTAGATGTCGCATGGCCGGAGGCCCTCTCACTAGGCCGGAGATGATGATGAGGAATAGTATGTGGCTTTGGGGCTTGATGATGTGCAGCAGGGAGAGCCGCAACGCCGCAATCCCGGGCGTCGTGCCCGAGCCGGTGGGAGCAGCGAGGACATCACTCGACAGGTGCGTGGACGTTCGTCCACGGGCCATCGTAGTGTCGACAGTGGCAGAGGCAGAGCCAGTGTCAGTGGTGCTGGTGGCAGTGGTGCAGGTGGGAGCGGTGCAGGTGGGAGTGGTCATGTTGTTCCTCCACCTCCTCCGCCCCCTGTCAGTGGTCCGCCAGGGCGCCTGCACAGTGTGATTGTGGGTGGAGTGGCTTTGGGAGCTGGAGTTGAGCGGGAGGGTCGGTCCATCGATCCTCGCGTTGGACCTCCATCTCCTCCGACATCCGGGTTGTTGCTTATCAACCGGGTGTTTCATATCCACCCTGAAGCTGGAGCTTTGATGTCTGCCCCCGCACATCTTGGAAATACCATGGACTACTCCGACAGGAAGAAGGCAAACCTGTTGAGATCCCAGAGGTCCGAAAATCCATATCTTTTTGTCAGGGATGACACAGTGGACAGAAGGTTTTGGTCCCATTTTCAGCAGGACTACTACGTGTATGTCTGCTGGAAGAGCTTCTGTACTAAGTTCTCTTTGAGCATAAGCGGCTGGCAATCCGCTCCTTGACAGACAAGGATTCAGAGGAGATTCAGGCTTTGGTGCAGAGGCTAGAGGAGTGGAGGATTTTGGGGCTGGTATCTGGCGAGCGCAGTTTCAATCAAGAGATTATCTGTCAGTTCTGGGCGACCCTATTCATTGATCAGCCAGCTCAGGTGCTGCATTGGATGACTCAGGGAGTGCACTACAGGTGCAACTTTGTCACCTTTGCCAGGCTGTTGGGGTTCAACAGAGAAGACAGGAATGCCCCTCGACTATCTGAGATGTATGGTGGGGGAATGTATCCTGAGCATCTGGAGAACTCTGGGATCTTCATGGATGGGGCAGTGAAGAACTTTAAGGTCTTTGGTTTGAAGCCTGCTTACTTCGTGCTCAACAACTTGATGCGCCTTACCCTGGACCCTAAAGTTGGAGACAATGATAATTTGAGAGATGATGCTCCCAAGGTCCTTGTCCAGTTTGCTCGGCCAGATGGACGTTTTAGCATTTCACACTTTCTCTGGCAGAAGATCTCAGATGTGTACAATGACCCTCACAAGAAACTGCCTTACGCTCCATATCTTATGCACATCATTGAGCATGTGGTTGGAGCCACCTTCGAGTATGATTGGACTGTGAAGGAGTACAATGTTCGCAAGTTCTCCTCCACGAGTTCCGCGGGCAAGGAAAAGGTTGATGAAGGTGGTGACATTCCAGCAGCAGCAACAGCTCCTGGCGAGGCGCATGGCCCAGAGCAGGCTTGTGGAGAGGTGCCTCCTGCTACCGCTCCTCCTCCGCGTCATGAGAGGCGTAGGAGTGGCAGTGTTCGCTACGCTCTCGGTAAGTTCTTTCAGTGGATGTGCTACAGGGCCGAGCGCGACGAGCGGCATCAGCAGGAGGTGCATGAGCACCTTGGTCTTCCTCCTCGTTCGCCGCCCTGACCCTTTCCGGACCCCTTCGCCGAGTACGACGCTCAGCCTCGACGCGATGATGATGATGATGACGATGACGATGATGGCCAGCAGCAGCAGCAGCTAGGTGGTGATGAGGCCGGGATCTTCTCCTCTGAGATGTATCAGCCTCTTTAGCCTCCGCCTTCATACCAGCCTCCGCCCTTCTACCCCGACTATGGTATGGATCCTTCACATGGTGGTGGATCCACCTCGTACCAGGGTGGCGGTGGTGGCTCCTACACGGGATTTGCTGCCCCCGACGCCGATCCAGCCGGGAGTGGTGGCTTCCGCGACCCTACTCCTCCGCTGGATCCTTCTGATGCCCCTTCGTCGTCATATCCAGGTGGAGATCTTGGTGCCAGTGCTTTCTCATCTCTCTTTGGTGGTCTGTATCCAGGTGGCTACTATTAGTTGTTCTTGCTTATCTTGGCCTACCCCTTTTGGCATTTGATGACAAAGGGGGAGTGTTAGGCTTATCTATCTTGATGTAATAGCTAGCCTGTGTGAGAGAGAGTTAATCTTTGAGAACTAAGTGTGGTATGCTACTTTTATTTGTGATGTGATGGGTTGTAAAACATTTGAGCTGTTTTGATTAAATTCATGTATGTTTCATCCCCTCTATTTATGCTCCTGTCATGGATGGTGATTGTTGTTTTCGATTTATCTCATTGTTTCGTGGATCACCATGTCATGTAGACCGTGCATCACAAATTGTCATATATGTTGTTGTCACGCACACTTAGGCACCCCACGGATTGCAAAATTTAGGGGGAGCTCTTGTTCTTATGTATGCAACCTTGTTTTTTAGTCAAGGTTTGAAATTCATATCCAAAGCATACACTAAGGGGGAGCTCGAACTAAATTTTGGAATTCAAAAGCTTCAATTCTTTCTATCCTTATTGTAAGCCTAAGTTGGTTGTCATCAATTACCAAAAAGGGGGAGTTTGAAAGTGCATTCGCCCCCATTGTGGGTTTTGGATAATTAATGATAATCAAATTAGGGACTAACCGATTTATAAAAGCATGTATGCAGGTGTTAGTCCTAGAAATATTTGAAATGTTAAGATCTCGTGAACAAAGCATGTTTGGATACATTTGGACATAAAGATGCCTAGCTCAAGTGGTAGTTTAAAATTTCAATTTTAAACTTGAGTTATAGGTAAGCCGGACTATCAAGAGGGTCACAATTTATGTTGGCTAGATGTGGAGAAAAGTGCTCAAATCGACTAACTATAGTTTGCTTGAGAGACACCGCACGGACACATGGAGGGTTTTTCTGTGCGGGCGGTAGTACCGCCCATGGGTGGTCGGTAGTACCGCCCGTGGCTTCACCGCGCTGTGCTCAAAACAACCTCTCTGTGTTGGCTCGAATTTGACTTAGCGGTAGTACCGCTATAGGGCCGGTACTACCGCCCCCGGTGGTACCGACCCAGGCCGGTAGCAAGTCAGTTTTGCAACCTTCTCTATGTAGATTCAAAATGACTTGGCGGTAGTACCGCCATAGGGCCGGTACTACCGACCCTCGGTGGTACCGACCCTGGTCGGTAGAAAGGCAGATTTGCGAAGCTCTCTGTGTTGATCAAAAATAACTTGGCGGTAGTACCGCCATAGGGCCGGTACTACCGCCCCCGGTGGTACCGACCCAAGCCGGTAGTAACCAAGTTTTGCAGGGCTCTCTGTGCTGACTTGTTTTTGACTTAGCGGTAGTACCGCCATAGGGCCAGTACTACCGACCCTCGGTGGTACCGACCCTGGTCGGTAGTAACCGAGGGACTGAGTCCCTTTCTGCGGAGCTCTTTGTTCGCGGCCATTTTGGCCTGGCGGTAGTACCGCCATAGGGCCGGTACTACCGCCCCTCGGTGGTACCGCCCCGCGGGCGGTAGTTGACTTTAGGTCAGATTCAGATCTGAGTGACCGTTAGTGGCTGGTCAGTGACTGGTCGGTACTACCGACCATAGGTGGTCGGTACTACCGACCAGCCTCGGGACTGGGGGACTATTTATAGCCCTCCACTTGACTTTTATCGGTTACCCACTCATTCCTCTCATTCATTGCGACCTACTTTCAGACAAAGCTCTCTCCAAGCATTGACTACTCCCCTCTCTCTCTCCCTTTGCTCCTAGATTCATTCCCTTGCAAGATTTGAGCTAGGGAAGTGAGATTAGAGAGTGGGAAGCTTCGATCTACGACTTGAGCACTTGGTTTCCATTTAGCCGGCTTGATTTGTGTCTTTTACTCTTGAGCTCTTTGAGCTCTAGCCGGTTAGGTGTTCTTCATGGTAGCCCGTATTGATTCACTTGTGAGGGCTCCCCGAAGTGTTTGTATTACCCCTGTGTTTTCTAGTGGAGAAACTCTAGTAGCCTTTGTGGTTGCTTGAGTGAGGCAAGGAGGTGAAACTCAAGGGAAGAAACCATGGCTCGGTGAGAGTAGAATTACTATCGGTCATACTTAGGGAAGTGGGGTTAGATTCTTGTATTACATTCATAGCTCACGTACTTCGGATTTGTAGTTCCTTTTAGGATCCCCAGTTGTACCGTTTGTTTGTGTCGGTAGTACCGGTGTTTTACACTCGGTAGTACCTACCCAAACAAACCGGCCTCTCCGGTTGTTATCTAACTACATTTCTTAGTTTGTGAAGTTTCAGATTGTTTAAAATCACCTATTCACCCCCTCTAGGCTGATTTGATCCTTTCAGAACCCCTAGCAAATGAAATGGAAAATAGCAGCATGAAGTGATGAAGAGGGATAGGAGTGTCATCCCTTATTTATAGCCTATTACATAATACTCCTTCTACTGCTAGGATGCAAAGAGCGAACTAGCTAGTTGGTATGGCGCTGCCGCCGAGGAGTACGTAGAGGGGAACGGAGAAGCAACTGTGACTGGGAGTTGGAACGCAAGGGATACCGAGGCAATTGAACGGAGGGTTCGTCGGCGATGGCCATGACTGAAGCGCACGTGGACACCGTCAAAGGGGAGAACCCACCCGCTTTGGGAGAATTCTATTTCCTTCGATAAACCTGATTACATGCCTAAGGGCAACCTTTATAGTCCAGGTGCCTTTCCTTAACAAACATAGAATAGATCCTAAAAATCCTCCTTGATTATTATTTGTTTCTAACTAACAAGACTTAGCCACTGCTGGCCGTGTCCTTTGTTGTGGCCTCCCTCACCCGGCGCCTATATTGCCGGCCTATGAAGGAGTCCACAACATTTCCCTCCTCCGCGACAAACAGCTCATCCGCGAGCTGAAACGCCGGATATCATTCCTTGAAATCAGCAATTGGCTCCCAAGTAGCATCAGCAGGAGCAGAACCATCCCAATGGACCAAGAGCTCCCAACGACCACGGTTCAAGCGAGCGCGAACCACCTGGGAAGGTGTAGGCACCACACGTCCCCGAAGAATAGGTGGCAATGGCCTGAGAACAGCAGGTGGATCACCTTCGAACCTCTTCAGTACGGCGACATGGAAGACATCATGTATGCGTGCCTTTGGAGGGAGCTGCAAGCGGTAAGCGACAGCACCAATTCACTCAAGGATCTGATAGGGCCCGAAGTAGCGTGGAGCCAGCTTAGAAGAAGCAGCAACTGTAATCCCAATAGCAGTGCGCTGCTGTAGGCGAAGCAGCACCCGGTCACCCACTGCAAACTCCACATGACGCTGCTTCTGGTTCTTCTGCTCTCTCATCGTGTCCTGAGCAAGAATGAGACGCTCCCGAATCTCAGTGAGGAAAATATCACGATCTCGAAGCTGCCGGTCAACAGCAGCCACACGAGCTGCACCCGGTGTATATGCCATCAGAGCCGGGGGTGGTCGACCGTAAACAACCTCAAATGGAGTAGCCCGAAGAGAAGACTGGTAGGAAGTGTTGAAACAGAACTCCGCCCATGGCAGCCACTGCAACCACGAACGGGGTCGATCGCCGGTAAGGCACCGCAGGTACATGACAATGATGCGGTTGGAGACCTCCGACTGACCGTCCGTCTAAGGATGGAAGGCCGAACTGCGCAGCAGTTTGACGCCGACCAGTTTGGACAACTCCTCCCAGAAATTGCTGGTGAAGACCGTATCCCGATCGCTCACAATGAAGCATGGGAAACCATGGAGCCGTACAATATTGTCGAAGAACGCCCGGGCCACGGACTGGGCGGAGTAGGGGTGGCTCAAGGCGATGAAGTGAGCCATCTTGGAGAACCGATCAACGATGGTCAGGATGACGGACTTGCCGCCAACACGCAGAAAGCCCTCCACGAAGTCCATGGCAATGCCAGTCCAAACATGGTGCGGTACTAGAAAGGGCTGCAGAAGGCCGGCTGGATGAAGATGTTCAGTCTTGTTGCGCTGACAGACGGTGCACCCTCGGACGAAGTCGCGGACCAGGCGGTGTGCACGACTGTTTTAGAACGCAGCGCGCAGCCGGTGGAGAGTCTTCTGTACGCCTTCGTGCCCAGCCTCATGGGCATCACGCAGCAGCTGCGGCCAGAGGCTGGAACCCTCTGGAACGAAGGCCCGACCATTGTAGAGCAGCAAGCCATCAACAAGCTGCCAGCCATCTGGAGCGGTGCCTGCAGCCAGCTACCAGCAGAGTTCCTGAGCCGCTGCATCCTCCTGCAACTCAGCACGCAGCGTGTCGTAGTCTGTGAAGAGTGGCCCAGATAAGACCAAAGCAGCAACAACTTCATCACGGCGAGACAACGCATCAGCTACAGTGTTAAACTTGCCGGCGCGGTACTCGACGGTTAGATCATAACCAAACAGCTTCGAGACCCATGTGTGCTGCAGTATAGTCGTGAGCACTGATCGAGGAGGAACTTCAGGCTCCAATGGTCGGTGCGGATGGTGAAGGCGCGACCCCAAAGATAAGGCCGCCAATGGCGAACGGCCTTGACCAGCCCAATGAGCTCACGCTCATAGGCCAGAAGCTTGGCGTGGTGAGGAGCAACCGACCTACTGAAGAAGGCAATGGCACCGTCCCCTTGGTGCAGCACCGCGCCAAAACCAGCGTCGGACGCGTCGCAGTCCACAACGAAGCGCTTGGTGAAGTCGGGCAGCTGTAGCAGTGGCGCAGTGACCAGCGCCGACTTGAGGGCGAGGAAGGCGGCCTCTGCGTCGTCCGTCCAGGTGAAGGCCTCCCGCTTGAGGAGGGCAGTGAGTGGTGCTGCCACACCACCGTAGTCGGCGATAAATTTCCGGTAGTAGCCGGTGAGGCCCAAGAACCCGCGTCAGGTGCGTGCCGAGCGGAGGCGTGGCCAAGCCTCAACTGCTGCCACCTTGTCGGCATCCATGGCGACTCCCTCCGCAGAAATAATGTGACCCAAATAGGCCACTGATGGCTTGCTAAAGTAGCACTTGGATCTCTTCGCAAAGAGACGGTGATCACGCATGAGCTGCAGCACCGCCTTAACATGTTGTAAGTGCTCAGTCCAAGAGGGACTGTAAATTAGGATATCATCAAAAAAAACTAAGACAAAACGACGGATGAACGGCTTCAGCACGTCATTCATGAGCGCCTGGAATGTCGCCGGTGCATTGGTGAGGCCGAAGGGCATGACAAGGAACTCAAAGTGCCCCCGGTGCGTCCGGAAGGCGGTCTTGGCGATGTCGTCTGGGTGCATGTGCACCTGGTGGTACCCACTGCGTAAGTCGATCTTGGTGAAGAAGCGGGCACCCTTCAGCTCGTCGAGGAGCACATCGACAACCGGAATTGGGAATTTGTCCTTGACGGTGGCGTCGTTGAGGGCGCGGTAGTCAACGCAGAAGCGCCAACTGTCATCCTGCTTGCGGACCAGGAGCACCGGGGAGGAGAATGGCGATGTCGACTCCCGGATAATCCCCTGGCCAAGCATGTCCTTGCACTGGCGATCAATCTCATCTTTGAGGAGCTGTGGGTATCGGTACGGCCGGACCGCCACTGGTGGAGAGTTGGGCAGGAGATGGATCCTGTGGTCGTGGCGACATGGTGGCGGTAGACCACGGGGCTGCTCAAAGATGTCACCAAATGAATGTAGGAGCTCCTCCAGGACAGCACGGGGATCGGCAATGGCGCGGGCTGCCAATCCCTTGCTGTTCACGCCGGTCCAGTGGTGGGAGCGGCCGTTGTACCAAAACGACATCGCCAGGGCGCCGAAGTCCCAGACGATCGGTCCCAGCCTCCTGAGCCACTGGACGCCAAGGACCAAGTCGAAGCCGCCCAAGTCGAGTGCGAAGCAGTCGATGGAGAAGGCCTCGCCACCAATGGTAACCGGTGTAGGGAGACAAACGCCCGGACTGCGCACCCGGTCGCCATTGGCCACCATGACGCTGAGGTCGGCGCGCGGAGTGACGGAAAGACTCAGGCGCTGTGCCAACGAAGAGTTGATGAACGTGTGCGTGGAGCCAGTGTCCACCAGCGCCCGCAGCTGTACGCCAGCCACTGTGACCTGTAGCAACATAGAATTAGCGGCGTTGAGGCCGGTCAGCGCGTGGAGGGAGATCTCCAAGTCGTTGATCACGCTGAGGGGGTCGTCCTCGTCATCCGCCAAGTCCATGAGGAAGACGCCCTTAGCGGCACACTTGTGATCCTTGGTGTACGACTCGGGGCAAAAATAGCATTGGCCGCTATGGCGTTTCTCCTGCATCTCCGCCGGTGTGAGGCGACGGAAGCGCGGTCGCGGACCCTCTGTCTTGCCATCCTGCAGCGTGGCGCCGGAGGCAGCAGTAGTGGCTGATGCAATGGCACGGCGGCCAGAGCCCTTCGGTGCCGAACTGTGGACAGTAGAGGCCTCCGCATTGCGCTGCTTGAATGCCCGCGCAAGGCTCATGGCCTGCTGGAGATTCGCGGGGTGCTGCATCTCGACATCATGGGCCAGCGGCTGCCCTAAGCCACCAGTGTACAGGTCGATCACCGTCCGTGGGGCGAGGTTGTCACAGCGCGCGAGCAGGGCCTAGAAGCGCCGTGAGTAGTCCTCCACCGTGCCCGTGCGGTTCAAGGCCTTGATCTCCGCGATTGAGTTGGTGCGGATGGGCGGCCCGAAGCGGAGGTTGATGAAGTCGACAAAACGTGGCCATGGAACCATGCCAAAGTCACGTTCCATCTGGTAGTACCACTCCGCCGCCGCGCTGTCGAGGTGCAGAGAAGCCATCCACACCTTCTCATCCTCTGGAACACGATGACCACTGAAGAAATTCTCACATTTGTTGAGGAAGGTTAGAGGATCTGACTCGCCGTCGAATAGCGGAAACGGAATTTTGGGTGGCCTGTGTGCTTCGCGGTGGCGATCAGGAAAGCGGCCTCCGCCGCGGGCGAACTCGTTGTAGTCGCGACCGTAGTCGCGGCTGCGTCCGTAGTCGTGGCCACCGCGGTCGTCGTAGGCCCGCCCGCCATAATCACAGCCGAAACGGGCCCCGTCCCGGTCGAGGCGGCCCCCGTCGCGCTCGTAGTGGCCCCCGTCGCGGTCGAAGCGGGCGTCGCGCTCGTAGCGTCCCGCGTCGCGGTCGAAGGGCGCCCGCTCGCGCGAGTCGAAGCCGTGGCCCCCGTCGCGGTCGAAGCGGTCTCTGTCGCGGAGAGCGCGGTCGCGGAAAGCGGCCCAGGAGTGACCGCGCGCTGAGTCGCGCTCGTCCGCCTCCTCCTCGCCCGCGATGCCATCGTCGCCATCCAGGTCTGCACCGCCACCCGTGCCCTTCCCTGTTTCGGGCTTGCCTATTTCCACCCGAGCGAGCCGGGTGTCATGGTAGTTGAGGCGGTTGTTCATGGTGGTGAGCTGCCCCAAGATGCGGTCCAACTTGGCATCCATGGCCGCAGGATCGGGAATGGTGTCGGACATGGTGGTCGATGCACCAGGGATGGTCTCCGATACCAAATTGGTATGGCGCTGCCGCCGAGGAGTACGTAGAGGGGAACGGAGAAACAACTGTGACCGGGAGATGGAACGCAAGGGATACCGGGGCAATTGAACGGAGGGTTCGTCGGCGATGGCCACGGCTGAAGCGCACATGGACACCGTCGAAGGGGAGAACCCACCCGCTCTGGGAGAATTCTATTTCCTTCGATAAACCTGATTACATGCCTAAGGGCAACCTTTATAGTCCAGGTGCCTTTCCTTAACAAACATAGAATAGATCTAAAAATCCTCCTTGATTATTATTTGTTTCTAACTAACAAGACTTAGCCACTGCTGGCCGTGTCCTTTGCTGTGGCCTCCCTCACCCGGCGCCTATATTGCCGGCCTATGAAGGAGTCCACAACACTAGTCCAGGGGTATTCCAATCCAACTCTGTAGGTATCCTTCATCGACGATCACACACCTTCCTCACCCCTAGCTTCGTCTCGATGCAAGCCTCGCGATACCGTCACGTTCCTCCTCGGAACCTTCGCTGAATTTTGAGACTCAAACCAGCAAACCTACCAACCTGAATTTTGAGGTCCAAGCTCAGAAACCGGTCACCCTAGATTTTGAGGCTCAAACCTGAAAACCGACGCGAAGGATTTTCTAAGGCTCAACCACTAAACCTGCGTCGTAGAAGGAGCATAGGTGTTATGCCTATCTCTCGACACCTATGTCAACTAGTGTTCAGCCTCCACCAAGCACAATGTCTTCGCCTTCCTTCCTGACTCGAACGACAACACTTGTATCTCTCATGCAAACTCATGTACAGCCTCTGTCAAGTGCCACGACACCATCGCCTCCCGTCTTGACTTAACCGATGTCATCTTCATCCTCATGTATTTTTGTATGTTGCCGCCAAGTGCCAACTACTGCAACTGGTCCTCGGCCACTTGGTCCCTCAGTTCAAGCCTCCATATACATTCACGACATTGTTTGGTGTATCTAGACACACACAATCTCTAGTTTCGAGAATCTTTGTTGCACTTGGTAACAAACTAAAGCGTCAATTATAGCATGACAAAGGGAGTACATAGCCTATAAAATGACACAGGTACTCCCTCCATTCCAACAGCTCAATTTTTTTTTAAGTTTGACTAAATCTATATAAAATATTATTAGTGCTGATGATGAATAGAAAATATCATTAGATTGAGTATGAAATATATATACTTTCACAATAGACTTATTTAGAGGTACAAATATTAATACTATTTTCTATATGCTTAGTCAAATATAATAAATTTTTGACTACTTGAGAAGTGGGATGTGTGTTTTATTTTGTGACGAATTGAGTAGCCTATATGGGAAAGGAGAAGATTCTGACTGTATGGTTGTGGTTGCCGCCAATCACCCACCAGGAACACCACATATCCGACTGGCTCCCATGCGGCTTCAATTTGTTCCTTGCCTACATGCTCCTCTTTTCAGAACAATTCGTGGTCGGAAAGATCTCCATCAGTCATAAATGTACCTACTACCAGGATTACCCCTGTCTGCTTCATTGCTAGTTCTTCAGAGAGCTACTTAAGCCGAGCCATGGGACGCTACCTTCTGTGACGTGCACTCTCAGAATCACACACCACTGCAGTCTGCAGAACAAGGAAGAGCCGGTGGCCATGGCAGTGATGACAGCGGTTCTGTTTCTATGGGTCTTCTTTAGCTGTAAGTTATTGGTAAACGCAGAGTTCTATTTCTTTAATTAATCTTCTTATTTCATTTGTTCCAGAAGAACTATGGACTTAGGGACAATTAATCATGCTCATCGCGTCTTGGCATGACTGTAACCATGCAGCTAGCAAGACAATTGCTGCTCAATGTTTTTTTTTTCCTCACATACTGTTATCATGTTCTGTTATCTAAGGTGGGCATGTGGAGGCAAGCCTTGATTTTGCCAACATGACTGCTCTTGAAAAGCACGTTGAATTTTTCGACCGGAATAAGGATGGCATTATTACAGCTCCAGAGCTCTTTGAAGGTGAATGGTTAAACTAGTACTACTAGCTTTTTATGATTATGAACAAATCCTGTGAAGTTTGTGTTAGACAATTTTGAACAAAGATATAGGGTCCGGATTATGATCGAACAAATCCTGAGAAATTTGTGTTAGTCAATTTTGAGCAAAGATATAGGGTCTGTTTGGTTTCTAATTATAATTATGGTGCATGGTGCTAGAAAAATTAGAGCGATAAACTTTACTATTCCTAAGAGAATCTTGCAACACTTTTTTACTCTATGAAGTTATAGAATCATAGAGACCTTGGCGTGCAGTATAGGCTCTAGTAGTTTTTGTGTTATGAGATGCGTTGTGTCGAATTTTTGTTGCCGTAACTAAAAAGGACAAAATAGTTTCCTGTTATTCTTCCTTGATCATTTTCACATATTCCTAAACGTCCATGTATATATGTTACCCTCCGCACTTTCTATCACGAGGATTTTAAACATGTGTCTTGTTTCTCATACAAGTCACTCATTTGATATTTTACATAAATCTGTGTTAGCTAGACACACTATTCTAAATTATAAGTCATTCTAACTTTTCTAAATATATAGTCTTTTACTATACACATCTAGATACATATTATGTCTAGATCCATAATATAACATATGTATCTAAAAAACAACAAGACTTGTACAATTCAAAATAGAGGAGTATTTCTTCTGTTCAATTCGGACCACGTTTGCGAGCAACCAGGATAGCCACGTTTTAAAAAATATACTGCGTTTGATCTCTATTTAATGGCTCTGATTTAGCCCATTATCAGTTCTACTGCTCATGACCGGGCCTAATTTTTTATAATTTAGTCTTTTTCTGTTAAAAATTCACGTATGGACCATTGAGAAAAGTATGACTGTTTTTGGATCCTGAGCTCGATGTCATGACTTACGGCGCTGAGTTAATACATCTCGGCACCATAGGTCATGACGCTGAGCTAGGAGCGAGAGTCTAAATGACATGACTGACGGCGTGAGGTTGACACCATGATTCACGACACCGAGCTAAAAACAAGTAAATACAACTTCCTAAGACTAGCACCAATATGTTGTAGTTTAATTGGATAGGTCTTGTACCCTCTTTCCTATGTTCAAAACCTAGGACACCAACCTTTTTTTAGCATTTTTTAAATTATTTTCTCTCTCTTTTTTGCTGCATTTTTAACTTCTTTTTTAACTTTAACTTATTGACTATTAATTTCTTTCCAACTTGAATTAGAGATTAAATTGCATATTTTATGCATTGACAAAAAAAATATTTTTTTTGCATGTTCTTTTTACTGCATTTTTAAATTCCTTTTTAACTTTGACTTGTTGACCATTAATTCCTTTCCAACTTTAATCAATGATTAAATTATATATTTTTATGTGTTGTCAAGAAAAGATTACAAAGCTCGATATTTTATTGTAGCAATATGTAATGTAAGTAAAATAAAAATTAAAGTTATGATATATTTTCATCCAATATTTATATGCTTTGCAACATAAAAAATATCATAAATGTATTTTAGTTCTTACAATCTTAATACAACATTAACTTATATTATTAATTTAAAATTAGAAATTTAACAGCACGTTTTTCCATAATAAAAAATTATAAATTTAAAATCTATCAAAGATAATAAAATTCCATAAATTTTTCCCTCATTGTAATGTATGAGTATGTTTTTCTAGTGCTTATAAATTTAAAATTATGACAATATGTTTATCGAACCCAGATCTCCTCAAATAATTTAACAGCACGTTTATCTTATTTGATAAAAAATAGCAAAAAGAAGAGACAAAAAATAATTTTAAAAATCAGCAAAAAAAACATAGGAGTACTAGGTTTCAAACCTCAGTCTCTAGAATAGAAGCTGCATACTATTTATACTAGTTTGAGGAAGTAGTATTTACTTGTTTTTAGCTCGGCGTCATGAATCATGGTGTCGACATTTGTCGCGTCAGCATCACGATGTCTGTCGCGCGTCATCAGCCATGTCAATCAAACTCTTCTAGCTTGACGTCATGACTTATGGTGCCGAGAGCTGTGTTACCTCGGCATCGTAAGTCACGACGCCAAACTTAGGGTCCAAAAACGGATATGCTTTTCTCAGGAGTTCAAACATAAATTTTTAATAGAAAAGGGACTAAATTTAAAAAAAACATGGGTGGATGGTTCTAGAGAAAAAAATATCTAGCTGGCCTGTCCGTATATATTAAAATGGACGAAGCATATTCTGCTTATGCATGTCTCAGGTCCTTGTCATGGAAAATTTTCCAATGAGCGAGATTAATAACACAAAATAATAAAATTTGTTCACGTTCATTTTAGCAGTTTAATTATTGTATAAAATCTTCTATCATACCTTGAGCTCACACTTGGTGTTGCAGGATACGTTGCAATTGGATGTGATGCTGCATTTGCCAGAGATACAGCCGCATCCATCAGTGCTGGCCTTGCCCCTCTAACAAGCCCTGTACGTCCCCTGCTCTCTCTCACACACATTTTTTATAACAATGTACTCACTGTCGTTTTCATTTCTCAATTTTGACTAAATATATATTTAAAAATATTAATATTAATAATATATAATTAGTATTACATATATTTTACCAGTTGAGTTAAACTTACGATAGCAACCTATCGCTCGAATGCCGATAGGGGCATGCATACAGCATATATAGGGCATATGGCATTGAACAGGAACTAGTCCATCGATCTATCTGCATGGACAATAATTTTAAAATTAATTAATAAATACTAAGAGTTTTTGTGCACCTTTTTCTATAGTGATGCATTTATAGGTAATTAGATTTAATTATCTTTTATAATGGCAATGATGGACAATTTAAATCAAGACCTTGCGATCACTTTAGAGTGTGGAGTAGCCGTTGGGTCCTCTTGCTAGAATTTGTATCACCGTGGGTTCACTTGGATCACTCTTTTTTTTTCGAAACTGGGTTATATTCCTTACTGATCAGCTAACCTTTCGGTAGCAACGATTACATCAATCGATTCGGGTAAAGAAGTTGTAAAAACCTCTTGACCCTCATCACAGAAACGACCCAGTGCCGCCAACTCATGAGCAGCTGAATTACAGACACGACTTACAAAAACACACCGAAACTCGATAAAGTTTGATGACAGGAAGAACTTCAGCTCATCCACAATATAGCCAACTGCTGAACGATCGAACAAGGTGCTCCCGACTTCATTGACCACCTCCTGGGAATCTGTTTCCAGAATCACGGGACCAATTCCCGAACTTGCCGCCTGTTGGAGACCTTGGAGGCAGGCGATCAGTTCTATGTGTAGTGCACTCATCGAGTGATTCACTTTGCCCCTTCCTGAACCAACAACGTCACCATCGCAATCTCTGATGAGGAATCCCCAGCTCCCGACTCTACTTTCAGCTAGAAATGACCCATCGCAATTTACCTTCAGGAATTCAGATGGAGGTTTTCGAACCTGAATGCCTGGTTGTTTTGCATTTGCTGAGAGGAATTCCATCGTAAACATTTCTATGCATCGAGCTAAGACTTGGGGGTTGCGTTGTCTTCCCTCTTCCCTTATAGCATTGCGCTCGTTCCATAAATACCACAAACCAGTAATTAACAGGCTTCTCTTCCAATCTCGTTCATTGAGGATGAGTTCCACAGCGTCAATGGCTGAAGTGATTACAGCGAGCTTCACCCTTTCAGTTCCCAGACCCAATAAGCACCAGATCTGCTTTGCTAGGCTACATTTGAAAAATAAGTGACCTCCATCCTCTCCCATGTGATTACAGACCGGGCACCTGATCTATATTCTCATACCCCGTTGAGTTAAATTGCATCTGAGAGCATGGGAATTGTGTGCAAATCGCCACAGAAAGTGTTTGATTTTATTTGGGCAGTTCAATTTCCAAATCCTCTTCCACATGCCATCGGGTTGGTTGCTACTCCCGCTCTGCTGGCCCTGCACCGGTTGGCTTCTCAGATAATCCGCTCTCGCCACCTTGTAAGCACTGCGAACACTGAAAACTCTGTGCTTGTCATAGTGCCAGGCCAGAAGATTTTCGCGCCCCGCATGAACTGGAAATGCAAGGATTAGTGCCGCATCTTCCTCCCAGAAGCATTCCCGGACCAAATTAACATCCCATGATCCCGTGTACGGATCCATTAGCTCATTCACCTCAGTAAGAAGATTGTGACCTCTAGGGGTGATCGGTTTCCTTGAGAACTCCCTAGGAATCCACAGGTCAGACCAAATATTAATCCCAACACCATCTCCAATTCTTCATATCATTCCCTTCTTCAAAATCTCCAACCCTCTAAGGATACTCCGCCAAGAATAAGACATGCCCGACTTTGGTTTGGCCTCTAGCACTGTTGAATTAGCGAAATATTTGGCCTTCAGGACTTTGGCGCAAAGAGAGTCCGGCTGCTCCCACATCCTCCAACTCTGCTTAGCAAGCATGGCCAAATTGAAAAGATGAATGTCTCTAAAGCCCAAACCCCCCTCGTCCTTTGGTTTCATCATCTGCTCCCTACTCAGCCAGTGAATCTTATGCTTTCCCTCTTGGTGATTCCACCAGAACCTGCAAATCATACTTCCGATTTCATCACACATGCCTTTTGTTAAATCAAAGCAGCCCATAGCGAAGGTCAGGATGGCCTGAGCCACAGCTTTAATAAGAATCTCCTTTCCAGCCCATGATAAGAATTTTTCATTCCACCCCTGCACCCGCTTCCAGATGCGATCTTTCAGATACCCAAACGATTTCCTTTTGGACTGCCCCACATGAACCGGCAGCCCCAAATATTTCTCATTCATTGTTTCCTTTGTAACTTGCAGAGTCTCACATACAATGGACTTATGACTTTGCTTTGTATTTTTACTAAAGAGGATAGCTGATTTCTCCTTGTTAACAACCTGCCCTGAACACTCCTCGTACAACTGAAGGATCATTTGCAGGTGCTCGCAGCCCCCTTTGGTCGCACGAATCAAGATCAAAGAATCATCAGCAAGAACAATAGGTGTGATATGCTTGGTGCACCATTACAGATTTTCACTCCAGCTAACAACCCATCCTCCTCTCCTTTTTCAGTAGAGCCGAAAAAGCTTCAGCGCATAACAAAAAAAGGTAAGGGGACAAAGGATCCCCTTGCATTAAACCCCTTTCAGGCACAAAAACCTCAGAAAGATCACCATTAACCTTCACCTGATATCTTACAGTAGAAACACAGTTCATGATCAACCTGATCCACTGTTCATTGAAGCCCAGAGCATGCATCATCCTCTCAAGAAAGCACCATTCCACTCTATCATATGCTTTACTCATATCTAGTTTAATCTCAGCATAGCCCAAATTCCCCTCTCTTTTATTCAGTAAAAAATGAGTAAGTTCATATGCTATCAAGATATTGTCAGAAATCAGCCGGCTCGGCACAAACGCGCTCTGATTAGGAGTAATAATATCAGGCAACACTCTTCTAAGTCTATTTGCCAGCACCTTTGACACAATCTTATAGACCACATTGCATAAGCTTATAGGGCGAAGATCAGTAACCTTAGATGGACGATCAACCTTGAGAATCAGCGAGATGATAGTATCATTCCACCCAACATGCATATGGCCTCCATTGAGAATCTCCAAAACCTCCTTTGTTGTTTGATCACCCACTACGTCCCAAAATCTCTTGAAGAAGACTGCAGGCAGCCCATCGGGGCCGGGAGCCTTCAGGCTGCCGATCGCATCAAGGGCCCCTTTGATTTCCTCGGCTGTGAAGTCAGCCAAAAGGAGCTCATTCATCTCTTCAGAGACAGCAGGTTGCACCGCAGCGAGGAGCTGCTGCAGATGCTCCCCGCCATCAACAACATTTGACCTGAAAAGCTGAAAAAAAATGGTTAGAAATAAACTCCCTCTTCTCCTCTTCTTTTTCCACCAAGCCACCATCCTCCTTCCTCAAACTACCAATCCTATTTCTCCTTTTCCTCGCAGAACAAGCGTTATGGAAGAACGTTGTGTTCCGATCACCAGAGTGTAACCAATTTACATGCGCCCTCTGGCGCCAGTAAAGATCTATTTGTTCCTCCAATCTCTCCACCTTAAAACTCCATACTGCCTCCCTTCCTACTGAGATATCGCTGATTGGAGCTCTCCTCCAATGCTCCAGTTCTTTCTTTGCCTTCTTCAGACACTTCTCCAGACCACCCAAGACGTTAACACTCCAGTCCTTCAAACCTGCCGCCACCCCCCTTAGATTATGGTTTAAGGAGTCAACACCTTCTCTCCTATTAGCCCACGCCTCTTCAACTACCTGACGACACCCGTCCTCCTTGAGCTAGCTGGCCTCAAACATAAAACCCCCCTTACCACGTCGACCAGCTTCCACCACCTCCATCTAAATCACCACCGGCCGGTGGTCTGAGTGATAAGGATCACCATTCTTCACTTGCATAAGCGGGAACATCATTCGCCAATGCGTATTAGCTACTGCCCGATCAAGCCGTTCCCTGATGTACGAAGCACCAGAAAGCTGTTTATTTCTACACGTAAAAATGTCCCCAATGAACCCAAGGTCATCCAGCTCACACCTCTCCAAAGCACCCCTGAACTACCCTTCACCCCTTGGTACTCCACCTTCCTTTTCAAACTGAAAGAGGATTTCGTTGAAGTCTCCGGCGCAAAGCCATGGTACATTATCAACGTGATCCTCTTTAAGCTTGTCCATCAGTTCCCATGTTTTAACTTTCAACTCCATCTTGGGCTCACCATACACCCCTGTAAATCTCCATTTATTACCCCCAGACTCCGAGATCTCCATGTCAATATGGTACTTAGATTTTCCTCTAACATCCACACTGACTCCACCTCTCCACAGCACAACAAGACCACCACTTTTCCCCTCACAATCCACCACCACCAAATTGGGCAGACCCATTTTTTGTTTGAACGCCTGCATCCTCCTCTCATCTAGCTTAGTTTCTGATAAGAAGAGAACATCCGCCCCTTCGGCTTTATTGCACCGAAGGAGCCCCCGAACTGCCGAGGCGTTTCCCAACCCTCGGCAGTTCCACGCCATTAGCTTCATTGATCCTTGCAGGACCAATCCGCCGGCCCCGCTACTTTTGAACATTCCACAGAAACCTCCTCAACAAGCTTACCCTGCTTCGCCACTCTACCTTCCCCATCAATAACCATCTCAAAAATCGACTCACTGGCCCTCTTCTTAACATTAGAGACCTTGGCAGTGTCTTTCTTCACACCAGCATATTTTTTAGCCCCCTCCTGGTTCTGTTTAAATCGTTTAAATCCTTTTGTCGCTCCACTTCGCTTTGCCTTCCCAGAGCTAGCCACAATGGTTGCTTCACGTTCTTGCATGACACTATGCTCCTCCCCATGCACATCTCCTTTTCCCTCCGCAGACCCTCCTACTAGCACGTTCTCCTCCTCCGCAGCAATCTGCTTTTCGTCACCCTCCGCTGAGCCATCAAAAGAAAGGGCCTTTTTAGTAGCATTTGGAACCAAACTCAAACTCTTCCCTTTGATCGGGCTTGTAACTTCTTGTTCCTCTCTGCTCATCGATCCTCCCTCCTCCAATCTCTCCCCCTTACGCCAGCTATCGCTGTCGCTTCCCCTCCTTCCGCTACTCCCCCAACTCCCTGATCCCCCACCACTTCTGCCCCGCGACCCACGCCACGGAAACTGTGCGCGGTGTTCCATGGAAGAACTCCTAGACGTATCTCCAAACTTCTTTCTTTCCGGAATGAAGCGCAGAGCCCTACTGAATTGCTGGGGAGCTCCTTTGGGTAGCTGAACACTACACAACTTATCAATGTGGCCAATCAAACCACACGTATAACAGAAATCCGGTAGATATTCGTACACCAGGGGGCACCACTTAGAATTATCACTCTCACCATCACCTACATACAGGGTCACTCCTCTCATCAAAGGCTTTCTGATATCCAGCTTGACTTTTACCCGCAAAAACTGCCCCACAGCCATTTCATTTTCATCAACGTCAACATCTACAACTTCACTGATCATCTCTCCTATAGTTTCTCTTGCATTTTTATTCATCAGACCTAAAGGCATATTCGTAATCCGAACCCAGATCAGGATCGAAACAAATTCCACCTCATCTATAGTCTTCCCACCATCAAAATCAGCAACCACCACCAGGTCCTTCCCAAACATCCATGGGCCATCCTCCAACGCCCTCTTCTTTCCCGAACCTTGGAAGAAGGAGATCAAGAACCGGTTCTCCCCAAGGTCCTTGCATCCCACCCCTTTTAGCGGACACCAGACCCGCCCCAAGGAGAATTCAAGCGCGTCAGCCCTAACCGGCTTCTCTACAAACACCTTAACCACGGCTTGCGGATCGCCAGGTCCAAGCGCCCTAACCCCTGATCCACTCACCTTGATGCCCTTCTTCTCGAGATCAGAAAGCTGCAATTTCGCCAATAGCCCCGACACCTCATCTTCCTTTGACCCCATTGACCTCCTTCCTTGTAGATCACCCACACCGATGGCACCCACCAATACTCGAGATTCCAGCGGTGTAACACCTCTGGTGTTTAATCTGTAATTAACCTGACATGTCATCATCATTAGTCATAATCATTCTTGTCATGCATTAATGTTTGTCTAGTGGTTGCTTGCCTTTACCTTTTCCTAAAAGGTATTTTGTGTGTAGTGATCCCTTTTTCTAAAAACCCTAAAAGCCCAAATCTTCCTATAAGGGCAAAATGATAATTTCAACTCTGTGCCTAGTCTTGTGTATTTCTTGTTCAGTTTAGTGTCTTGAAGCTTTGTTGTGTTGTTCAAAACCCAAAATCAAAAACAGATTTCAAATCCTTTTGAAAAACCCTAAATTCCAAACCCTGGTTTTTACCCCTCTTTTAATAATTTAAAAAATATTCAAAATTTGGACTTGGTCCAAAAATCAAAGTTGTAGATCTTGTCAAGAGGAACAATTTTGGTTTTTACAGATTTTCAAGTTTCAATATAAAATTAAAAGTAATTTTGAATTTATTAAAATCCCAAAAGTGTCCCCTTTTCAAATTTCAAATGTGATTCAAAAACTTTTTGGATTTTGAAAATATTCATATTGACAAAGTTGTAGATCTCCTTTTTCTACACAACTTTGGTATTTTGAGTTTTTGCTGCTCAGTTCAAATTTTGGGAGTAATTTGCAAAATACAGAAATCAGTTCAAAGTCAAACCCTAGACCTAGCCCTGTTCATCTTCAACCTAGAGCTACGGGGGGCCCCGGCCGTGGCCGAGCCGCCGGCGCTGCGCGTGCCGCACGCCTGGCCGCTCCTCGCCTGCCACCAGTCTGCCGCCGCTGACACCGTGCTCATTCCGCACCCGCACGCGAGCGCTGACCCTCTCTCCCGTCCCCCACAGCTCCCAGCATGTCGCCGCCGCGTGGACGTCGCCGGCGAACGCACACCCGGTCCCTGCGCGCACGCCCGTCCTTCCGCCAGCGTGCAATCGATTGCGCACGCTTCGGCCAAGCTTATCCGCCTGCACGCGACGCTCATCCGTCCCCGAGCGCGGCTATAAAAGCCACCCGCCGGCCGTCGTTCCTCCGCCACCGTCGCCAGCTCACTCCAGAGTCTCCGCCGCTCCACCACCTAGCCCAGAAGCTCCGCCTTGAGCTCGCGAAGCTTCCCAGCCCCTCAATTTTACCTCCGCCGCCTCCAATCGCCCGGCGTAACCCCATCTTCCCAAACTCCGGCGAAACACCGGTGAGCTCGGGTTCGGGAAATCCCCACTCTCCGGCCATGATCATCTTTCTCCGACCCCTGTGTCAGCTTCACTGTCTTCTTGCGGCTCTAACCGTGCCATTGTGACCTCGTGCGGTGCACAGGATCGCCGGAGCGCCGAGCGCCGCCGTGAACGCCCGCCGAGCTCCGTCGACCACCTTGTTCCGTCCCGCCGAGCCTGCCTCCGACCCGTGGTAAGCACTCGAAGCCCCCGGTCTCTGCTTCCACTCCGCTTCGCCCGAGCCAGGCCTCGAGCAAGCACTCGCTCGAGCCAGGCCTCGAGCAGACACGTACCCTCGCCACTTCACCGAGCCCAGCCTCGGAGCGGACTCACACACCGCTTCGCCCGAGCCTAGCCTCGAGCGGACTCACGCACCCTCAGCTTCGCCGAGCCTAGTCTCGAGCAAGCATGCACCCTCCGCTTCGCCCGAGCCTCCCGGCCAGGCCTCGGACGAAACGATCGTTTTGCGTCTCGCCCGAGCCTCCCGGCCAGGCCTCGGACGAAACGATCGTTTTCCGTCTCGCCCGGGCCTCCCGGCCAGGCCTCGGACGGCCGTTGGTTTCCGCTTCGCCCGAGCCCTGCGAGGGAGGAGCACAGTACTCTTTTCCTTTTTGAAAGTTTTGAATAGTCTTGCTATTTCATCTTTTTGTATGATTTTCTGTGTTGCTCTAAAAATTCTGAAAATTTTACAGTTAACTCTTTATACCATGTAGTATTTTATAAAAATATGAAACTTAGACTTTGTGCAAAAATTTGAAAATGAAAAATCTCCCTTTTAATTAAGAAATGAATGGTTTTAGATTTTTTGAAAAACATGTGTAGCTCCAAAAATCATGAGATAAATTGTTATGTGCTAGTTATGTCATGCTTAGTCTCTGGTAGATTTTTGAGGCCTTTTGGAGTAACTTCATAAAATGACCTTTTTATATAATTAGGAAAAAAATAAAAAAAATCAAGTAGAGTTCATGTTGTATGCCCTGTGTTGCATTGTTCATGCTAGCATACTCATGTGCATACATCATTGCATCCGTATAGTGACCGAAGGAGAAGGAATCAAAGTCGAGGCAGCCGCTGACGAACGTACCCCTGAGGCTACCCCGAGCTCCGACACCTGCACTGCCGACCCCGAGTCTGTCCTTTTTGCTCTTCAAGGCAAGCCCCGGTGCATTTAACCCCTTTCCTTGAATTTATAAAATGATTTCCTTAAATGCTTTTGAGTTAAATTATTGCATTAGGTTTATAGGAGTTGTGTGCTATCCTAATTGATGCACTATCCACCTTGACCACTGATACACCCGATACCTGCTTTTCAAAAGTATTTGAAAAATGCTTAGCAATGCTTATTGAATTAGACTTTGCAATAAAATGCCATTTTAAAAGTGTGATCACTGAAAGAATCTTTATGAGAATTTGGCTTTACTTCCCGTTCGATGACTGCTTGCCTAGCTAGCATGTGGTCATTGTCGAGAAGAGGATGTCCGCGCGTACGGTGCCGTCATGTTGTAGTCCGGGACTCAATAGTTGACACCGACCGGGACAGGGTTGAAAAACCGACAGGACCTGTACTCTTGGGTTAGAGTCCCGAGGTGCTTGTTGCTGACGGAAAAATTTTAGGGACCATCCGTATGGGGGCCTGCTGGTCAAGACTTGTAACTATTCACATACTTCGGAAAGCTCTGGCTCCGAGGAATCCTTTATTGGACCGACAACCGCGCACTGGGAGTGGAGAGATGGCGGAAGTAGCATGTACCCACGTGGTCGTCGTACCTGGATAGGAGTGGTGTACTGTACTTCCGGGTGGCGTAGGACCGGGCCCAATCTTGGAGGAATCGTGGTAGACGAGTTGGCATATGCAAGCTTGGGTGCTACATATGCAGTGTGGATAGGGATCCTCAGCTGAGTATTATTTATCCGGATTAACGTTGCTCCTCGGTTATGGAGACTTGGTCACTGACTGTCAACGGAGAGTGGTTCTCAACTAGGAATGTTTTGAAATGTAAAATGAATCATCACTGACTGTCAACGGAGAGTGGTTCTCAACTAGGAATGTTTTGAAATGTAAAATGAATCAGGAACGATGAAGAATTGAGGAATACTGAGTCTTTCCAAAATAAAATAAGGTTTACAAAAATGCTTTTCTGCAAAATACCTGATCTTGCTTAAGCCTTACCTTGACTACCCTAAGCCTCTCATTCCTGAGTCTTCTCCCTTTTCTTTAGTCGGGTAAGTCTTGTTGAGTACCCCAGTACTCAGGGTTTGTTACCCATGCTGCAGGTATGACTGAGACCCCGATGTGTCTTGCGCCCTGCTGCATGACCATCGTCCAGGAAGAGGCCGATGAGGCCGAAGAATAGTTGTGCACCCTCGGGCTGGGTGATTATCAGTATCTTTATTTTGTTGTACTCCGCTACGTTGCCTTTGTCTATTTCTATTATCAGAACTTGGTTTGTAATAACTGCACCTTAATTTCTATTTGGAACCCTGCTTTGTAAAACTAATGTTATTTAAGTCTTCCGCTCTTTATTCCGATGTTATTTGTAAAAGTATGCAATGCTGTAACCGAATTGTGAGATGATCCTGCGGACATTGGGCACTGATGTAGCCCGGTGGCGAACAGGTCTTAATCACATGGAACATGGGTTCGGCTGTCAGAGGTTGACAGGGACACGTGGGCCATGAGATTAGGTCCGTTCCGTCACAAGCGGCAGCCGACGAACTAGGGTTTCTAGAGAGCGGTGACCCTAGAGGTTAACAGCTGACTGGACTCCCAGATGGAGAGTAGACTGTGTACGTAGATGGCAGATTGGATGGAGGACTCGAGACTTGAACCGTAATGGGAGATCCAAGCCAGGCTCGGGGGAGGGAGAAGAACCCTAGTCGCCCAAGACGCGTTCTCGAGTCGCCCTAGGCGCCGAGACGTGAGTTTTTGAGTTCACGGGTTGAATATAAAAGTGCAGGGCTTTCTTGCACTATTGAGCTCACTTGGGTCACTCTTTATTTCTTTAAGAAGTCGCAATGCTATTTTGTCCAGTAGAAAGAAAGGTCGACAAAAGTAGAGATTGCAGTGGAAATAAGAAAAGTTATTTGGGTCAGCATACCCCAATGGAACAACAGATCGAGCTCCACAATTGGTCAAATAACCGTTTGTGCCATGGCAGTAATAAGAATGCAACTTATGATCTAAAATCTTTATATTTTTAATAACATACAAAATGAGAGTTTTGAACAAATGGTACAATAACACATGAGTTTTAATTTCACTTGAGGATAAATTTTTGCAGGAATAAGATCAAAAATTGAAAGTCAAATTCTAGACTCATGATCTCATGAGTCCTGAACCACAATAAAAGCCGCCACTATAACTTAAATTAAGTGGAACCTAAATGCATATCAAAGACATGAGGTGTAATGAAAAGAGTAAAAGTATGAATATGGATGATATAACATACAAAGTAATTGATAATTTTATCAAAACCAGATAGAGATAACATAGGATCTGTTTGGTACAACTTATAAGCTGCTTCTGGACAGAATAAGCCGAAACCAATTTCCAAACGATTTACTTTTTTCAGCATATTTTGGATAAACTTATTTCTACGGCACTCATTTCACTAAAAAGCAGAAGCGAGATCTGACCAACTTATTTTGACTGTCGTTTTTACTCTCTCAGATAAGTTGTACCAAACAAGACCATAGTATCTATATGTGTATTGTGTCAAAAATGAATAGAGAAAGCATGCAAAGATATGTAATTTTTGTTAGTTGTAGAAATTAAACATAAATTTCTAATGGTTATGGCTTATGAGATTCTAATTTGTGTAGAAGCACAGGTTGATACACTAGTTAGTTGTACATATTAAATAAAGGATGCAATTAGGTTCTTGTGTCATACATGAGTTTGAATATCTAATGCACATGAATGCTTACCCACCTTGAACACTAATTATACAGTACTATGCTTTGGCAACTACCAACTACAAGTAGAGATGTCAGTATAGTGTCAATACCAATGCACTCACCATCCCATAGAATACTTAAAACACTTTTCCTTACCTGCATCCGATCAAAAAAAATCTAGTGGGTCTCACATACCTGTCAACACAATTGTAGCACAACAGTGCATATGCTCTTGCTGCGCCTGTTTCAATGCCGTCCTCCTATGCTAGAGTGTCTTACTCCACACGTCCTCATCACACATGTAGATCCTATTCCCACTACTAGAGCTAATGGCATGGCCATCCATGAGGGCCTCCTCTATTGATGAGCATGGTAAATAACACAAGCTTATATCCTCTACCATGGCGCCAATTGTAGCGCTATTGCTATTACAGTGCAGCTATGAGTGATTTAGGGAAACCATGGAAGGGGATGAGGGCGCAAGATAAGGGTTCACAACCAGAATCTGCAACTTCTCCTAGTGATGTGAGGTTCTTTTAGTGTTTTAGCATTCAACATTTAGTATAAACTTTTCCTACCAAATGCCTCCTAGTGATAATTCTCATGTGCTATGACTAGTGGTAGTGTTTTATTACTACTTAAAAATACTAGGAGAATTACACCATTTTGGTAGTGGTTGTGTGCAAAAGCCATGCTCGAGCATGGTTTGTCTATAGGGCATCTTTATTAATGGCTGAGTGTTGTGCGACTGTGTGGACAATGACATGTTGAAGAAGAGGAGTTTATAAGGTAGTACGATGGTGCTTGAATGCGTGTGGGTGGACTAGTGTTTTTGTTAGGCTAGCCCACATTAGGTCTTGTTTAGATGTAGTCGGATTCGCATCAATCCACATGTGTTGGGATAGATTGAAATGAAACTTGAACTAAATTCCACCCTAATCCACACAACATGTGTGGATTGAGGTGAATCCAACAAAATCCAAACAAGACTTTAAGTTGTATATAGCGTAGTTGGATAGGCTATTGTATTTTTGTATTTTAGTTACCCAATTGGCAATCTCCTCTAACTCGCTAGACCCATGAATGAGATTTGGCACCCACACTTGCACCCTTTGAGAATGCGACTTGCAAAGTATGCCATGATGGGTCCGAGTACAACCGGCATCCTTACCTACAGTCTGTTGTCACACACTTGGAGATAAATAACTTAATGAACTACATTCTCTGTTATGAACGACGTATAGAAATATGAAGTAAACGAAAATCAATCACAGAGAAGACACACGATTTACGTGGAAAACCCCTCCAATGTGAAGGGGAAAAACCACGGGCACCAGCCGGCAACAATCACACTATCTCAAGAGTTTTTGGGGTTACACGCCTATGGCGGCTTACAAGAGAATAAAGTCTCCACGAAACCCTAGCAAGGGCATATATACTGTACCGCGAGGGGCTCCGCCCCCCCGCACCCCCCGTGTGTGCACAGGGGCGCGGCCTGATGGGTGCCCGTGGTTTAGGGTTTAGGGTCCGCTTCGCTCCGTCAGAAGCCCGGCCAATATCCTGAAGTGAATTTGGAACAACTCCAACATTCTCTTTGATAAAAAGGTTGCCTACTGCATCTTGCAAATACTCCTTGTCTACAAACATATATCCTCTAGGAATGGAGCAAAGGGAGGGCTAAGTAGTATGAAGAGTAATATAGGGCTAGAAATCTTGCTATCCTTACACACAATAATGTATACAAGCAAATGAATATACTTTGTATATTGCAACCACATATGAGATTTGACTACTTGAGGCATACCTTATAGAATGACTTCTCAATGCAAACAAACAACAAAGCATTGAAATGGTAATTAGTATATGCACTGTAAAGGCAAAAGTAAGCTAGCAGCATAAGGATGATTGAACAAGAAAGTAAGTCACCAAATAGGGGCACCACAAGACAACAAGGATATATGTACTTGAATGGAAGCCAGAAGGGTGTAGTGCAGACAACTGGTTGGAGCAGAGGATCATCAAGCATGGTTGCATAGAGCCTTCTGGAATTGGATGTTCCAATAAGCTAAGAAGTGGAAACACAATGTAGTCGAATGGAATGGATTTGTTGTCCACGCTTATCTAAGTAGAGTTGAGTCTAAAGCATCATCAGGCGCTTGCCTAGCCATGGAACCATAGGGGTCTATGGCTAGGGATGGAGCTACAAGTCATTGGGCACCGGTACTACGAAGTCCAAGGGGAGAGGGTGAATTGAGTAGGAATTGAGTTGCCAGTTGCGAGATGCCAAAAAAATCAAAGCGTCATGGCTAGTTGAGTGCTTTTGTGTTTGCAACGTGAGCATGTTCAGTCTGCCCTAGGGCCTTCTTCTTTGGACTAATAGGACTACACTTTGGCTTATAATAAAAGGGGGTATTGGTTGTTATTGGGGTTGTACTCGGGCTATAGCCTCACCAACTTAGGCCCTGAGTCTGAACCATTCCTGCCTTTAGGACTTTTGTCGATGAGTCAATTCCTTTTATTTAATTAAAATTATAGATCCCTGCTTTAGAACTTGTTTGTTTTGCCCACAATGCAAGGGGTCTGCGAGGTATCGAGGAGTATTAAATCCATGACTCCCCTCTAATCCCTCTCAATCTCCATGCTTTAGGGATGAAACAAACAAGGCCTTAGGTCGATGAGCAAGTTTACATCCTTTCTAGTGCCACTGATTTAAATTTAGATCCATTCCACGCCACTCCTATCAAATTATTGCCATTATCTCACTAGCACTTTCATATTTTCTACAAATGTCCAAATTGTCTCCTCAACCCACATACAATGAGTGCAACCCCCTGCCCCATATGTACACAAATAAGATTATTTGTTTATTCGCACTTCGCACGTACTAACTTGTCTCTGCTTGCTTTTAAATTCAATGCAGGCTGATGCACCATTGCCTCACTCATCTGTGTACATAGAGTATATCCATAGGGCAATGCATGGAAGTGATACAGGTGCATATGACGCTAAAGGAAGGTAACTGTACAAGTGACTGAATGCACTATTACATTTTTCTCAAAAAAGCACTGTTACATCAGTACAACTTAACATTATATATACAAATGATAGAGTGCATCATTACAAATGACATTTACATTATTATATGTTGTACAAACATGCCACATGATCACGAATAACACCAATTTATGTTTTATTAAAATTTGCTCAAATTTACGTGCACACTTAACATGCTATGTTATTATAGGTTTGTTCCTGCAAAGTTTGAAGAAATATTCACAAAGTATGCAAAGGTCAGGCCAGATGGGCTAACGTCTGAGGAGATTGAGGAGATGATTCTAGCAAATCGTGATCCATTAGACCCCCAATCATGGTAATTTTGTAATATGCACTAATTTTTGTTACTAGTGAGCTGCAATGTGTTCTCTTTGAATAAGACACTACACAAAAGTTAAAATAAATGAGGACTAATATATGTATCCTATATTATTATTTATACAAGGGGTGGACCTGTAAAAGAATGGGGACTAATATACAAGCTTGCAAGTGATAAGCAAGGATTTCTTCATAAGGACTCTACAAGAGGTATATATGATGGCAGTGTGTTCTATAAGTTGGAGGAACAAAGGACGTTCGCAAGAAGTGATATGTGAGGAGTTCAGCATTCAGTCAGATGCCGTCGACGAAAATGTATTAGGAATATGAGATTGTTATTTGAATCAAAAATATTGTATTGTGCAATGTTAGTTATGACTTTTGTGTTAAGACCTTGAATTCATAGTTCATAATGCAGATGATGGCATTGGCATGCGACTGGACAACATGAACAGAACTTACTAAGTGCACTGTACAATCACTGTCGGAATCCGACGCTTTGCCAAGTGTCTGAGTGCTTTGCCGAGTGACAAATTTCAGCCACTCGGCAAAGACCATCTTTGCCGAGTACCAAAAGCAAAGCACTCGACAAAGGTTTGATACTCGGCAAAGAAGGTATTTATCGAGTGCCTGAAATTTGACAATCGGCATATGCTCGAGTTCAACAAAAAAAAATTTAAAAATACATTACACATACATAATAGTAGTAGATTCTACAACGCACAAAGTAGCAACAGGCAGCAGCCATGAGTTTAGTCACCACCGGTCGTGTCCATTCACACGTACTGGGTGTCGCTACAATCTTTAGGAGAGGCTCTTGTCCTGCTAGTTCCGCTCTAGTATTTGTTCCGTAGCTAGCAAGCGTACCACACGCCTCTGAGTCCTGTCTGGTCCGGTCCGGTCCTGCACAGAAAACTACCATTGCACACACAGCTGGAGACGCTGAACTCGCCGACAGAAACAATAGTGGGCTGACAGCCGCGGTGGCCGGTGGATGCTTCCGTCGAATGCATCTCTGCTGCTGATACGGGGCGTTTGCTGTAACTGTGAGTATCCAAACTGTTTGTAGGACCTGGCGTTTTCTCGTCCAAACTACTCCCTCCGTTCCATTGAAAATGTCGTTTTAGACCTTTCAGATTTCTTCTTTAATCATTCGTCTTATTCAAAAAATTAGACAAATAATAAAATAAATAAATCATCATCAAAGTACATTTAATAATAAAATAAGTCATAGTAAAATAAAGGCGAAATAGCCATTTTCATCCCTAAACTATTGCCCGAGGCTCAGTTTGGTCCCTGAACTTTCAAATTGTTCACTTTAGTCCTTAAACAATAGATTTGCAGCTCAATCCCATCCACCTAGCCAACCCTGTATGTGAAATATCACTCCTGCCCCTCGCCTCCTCATTTACCTGCTATCTAGGCTCACACGTTTTCCTCTCCCTCTCCCGCTCTAGTAAAGCAATGCTTTATGTTGCACCAGGCAATGCTATGTACCCTTTTATTTACTACGAGGTAACATCTTATGTAAATCTAAGACATTGATTTTTATTTTTTAAAAATTAATTAATTAGCCTAGAAAAAAGAAAAAGAAAAGAAAAATATCTTTAAATCCTCTCATGCACGGTAGAGACAAGCGGCCTTCGGTAGCATGACTCTTCCTTGTTGATCGTGCAACCTTCTTTTCACTACGTTTTATAACTTAGGATGACAACAAATGTTTGATGTGTGTGTACTATGTATACAACAACTATCACAGTTTATTCAGTTATTAAAATATATTGCATATAGGAAAAATAAAATTTAATATTTTAACCGAGACATGAACTTTAGTGATCTAGAACATGTTATATGTTGGCACATCACAAATCTATTTTAAGGACTAAAAGGAGAGTAAAATACCGTGAGTCAAACTACCGGGTAAAGAAAGGAGCAAGGGGTAGGAGCGACATTTCGCATGTAGTGTTCGCCACGTGGCGAGATATGAAGGGAGATGGATGAGATTGAGCTACAAATTCATTGTTTAAGGACTAAGATGGACCATTTGAAAGTTTAGGGACCAAACTGAGCCTTAGTCAATAGTTTAGGGATGAAAATGGCTATTTTGCCTAAAATAAATAATATTTATAGAAATTTTTGAATAAGACGAACAGTCAAACAAGAATTCTGGAAAGTCTAAAACGACACTTTCAATGAGACAGAAGGAGTACGTACGATGAATGGCTGATGTTCTTCGCCTGGCAACCGCAGAAATACGTTATCCAAATTATTTTTCTCATGTACTCCCTCTGTCTCTAAAAGAATATCATTTTTCCTTCTCGAGAAGTCAAATTGTTTTAATTTTAACCAAACATATATAATTATATTTAGAGTATTAATTGGATACTAGATGACATGCACCAATGTTAATACTAGAAGTGGGAACAGTTACCACTGTTTTGTTTCTATTTCCAGGTTTGTCCAGGAAAAATTTGACGAAATATTTACCAAGCATGCTCATATCAGAAAAGACGCCTTGTCTCTTTTGGAGGTAGAAGAGATGCTCACATTCAACCGGGATCTTCTTGATCCTGCATCATGGTATTGTTTACTGAATACATACAAATATAACTGCTGCAAAGATACTCAACATATATACGTACTTCTCCCTATCATATAAACATCAATTTTAGACAAGCTTCTTTGGGGGAAAAAGATAGGTGGATATGTTTCAGGTTTGACTACAGTGCTCACATCTCATCTCAGAAGAGAATACTGTAAAATATGCAGGGCTGCTGTTGAGGCCGAGTGGCAGCTGATCTACCAGCTGCCCACGACATCTAGCCACTTGGGGTCTTGGGCCGAATTAATCGTGATTGATTGAGTGGCTGTGGGCCACTTTGGGAGCCGCTTGGAGGGGTGGGTGAAGGGGTTTTACTCGGTGTGCTAAAAAAAGGAAAAGAATGAGGTTTTACTCGGTCTATATTGGGCTTATGGCAGAAGCAGAACCCCAACGAGGTTTAAGGCAGGATGATCCACCTTCACCTTACTTTTTTTATTATTATATGTACTCCGTATACATGAGGATTTTTAGGATTACTACAAAAGGCTGAATGCCAAGGCAAGCTGGTGGGCATCAAAATTTGTCGAGAGGCACCAAGAGCCAACAATCTTTTCCTTGCTGATGAGTCATTGATACTGATGAGAGTAGGGCAAGTGTGATGCACAAAAACTAGAGCATATCTTGGATAGGTTTTTGATTTTGGCAATGGTCCCAACTGCATAAAGAAGAGGCGAGATCAAACCTCAAACATGGATGCAAATTGTTAGAGACGACAATCATGGAGGTTTTTGCGAAGTTCGGTTGGAATTTTAGGAATAGAATTGAAGCGTAGCTTCTTTCTTCTTTCTTTTTTTTAGAGTTTGGAGCCTATGTGCTTGGTTTTGTATTGAACAGCTGTGTACTTTCTCCTCAGAAAGTAGAAGCTGGAACTTTGTTCCATTATCTAAAAAATCATAAATTATGTTTACCTCAAATACCAATCAATAAGTTAGGGATCAAATGAGATCTATACTCTCTATTTTCGCAGAAACAAGAAGTGAACGTTATCTGGGGTTGTTGGTTTCTCTTAGTAAATCAAGAAAGAGAGAGAACCTTTGAATACATTAGGAAAAAGATCTAGACCAAAATACAGGGCTAGCAGGAGAAACTTTTATAAAAGGCTAGTAAAAAATTCTTATAAAGATTGTAGCACAATTCATCCCAACCTATGTCATGTCTTATTTTGATCTCACAAAGGGATTATGTGATGAGCCGAGTATGATTATTGAGAGATGTTAGTGGAGTCATCAAGATAAAACAAATATGATTTATTGGCTGAGTTGGGAAAAGTTTTCGAGATAAAAAAACAAGGGTGGACTTGGCTTCCGAGACTTATACCGATTCAATAAGGCTATGTTGAGTCGACAAGTGTTGGGATTTCTTAGCATCATCACCAGAGATAGAAGATGAATCCATCCTTGGCAATGACGCTTGAAATGTCACGGTGGCTCTAAGTGTCATTACCAGGAATTCACATCCGGTATTGCAGCCGGAAATGGCCACCGACACATCAGCTACGAGGATGAGAACCATAACAATGGCGGAAGAACCACCGACTCGGTACAACTATAACGTTTATAGATGTTACTCCGCAAGTGTACAAAAATACCATTATAGCATTTCACCCGGAAGTATTTTAGGGTGTCATTATTTATATTTTCCCAAAGGAAGGCAAAGTATGATAACTCTAGTATGAACTTGAACGAGATGACATGCATGCATAATAAACCAATCACTCATAACGGGGGTAAAAATGGTATTTTGGATAGTGGACACACTCACACATACAAGGCTTCTCAGGTATTGGAATGAAAGATAAAGAATAAAGAATGATTCTAACAGTAGTAGACATATCTGAAAGGTCCTAAATGGCTAGAGAGAGATGAATAGCCTAATAAAAATTTCTACAAAACACTTAGAGCAACTAGTTAGACAATTATGAAGCGAAATTTTTTGCTCTAGCTCTACCAAGTGTTGCAAGCCACCTATCCAAATAATTCTAATATATTATAATCTCTATGTCACACAAAAGATATGTCAGTACTTTTTAAACTAGCGAGCTAGCAAGAAATAATTACTTCTAAATAGAGAGCTACTTCTAGCAACAATTATCTCTACACAAGAACTAAAGAATATAATGCAATGATAGAGAGATACCGACACCGGTAAGAGATGATCAACCACAATATGAATACCAATGAAGTCCGAGAGATAGCCAAAGAAACAATGGCCATAAAGATTTTTCTCCCAAGGTTCACATACTTGCCGGCACGCTAGTCCCCGGTGTGTCAACCAACCAATTGGTGGTTCGGTGGCTAATAGGTGTATAGAAACCTAGCTCAACACTTGAGCGCCACAAGAATCGACCCACAAATGGAGGTAACTCAATGACACGCGCAATTTACTAGAGTTAGCTCTTCGTCGGAGAAGGTACAATACCCCTCACAAATCACCGGGAGATGGCCACGAACAATCACCAACTCGTGCCAAAGCTCCTCCATTGCTCCAAGCCGTCTAGGTGGCGGAAACCACCAAGAGTAATGAGAAAACCACAACAACAACGATCCCCAAGTGCCACTAGATGCAAACTCACAAGAAAATGCACTTGGAATCACTCAATCTCACTTTGAATCAGGAGTTCAAGACAAAAGATGAGTTGGGATGCTTAGCAATGCTCACAAGGATGCTAGAGTATAAAAATGTGCAAGAGAGAACCCCTGCAAGCCGGCCAAGCCCCTTAAATAGCCCACACACAAAGGGCTAGCCGTTGGGCTGAGAACGCCTGCATCGGACGCTTGCCAGCGTCCGATGCTCCAGATGGGGCCTGTGAACATCTAGGCCCCCAGTGGGTTTCGGTGATTGGATGACAACGGTAAATTACTATGACTAACGTGTGTTTTGCAGAAATAGTTGAGTTAGGTCATGGTAATGATGATCGTAAGGACACTATGGCATTCATGTCCCCTTATTGATGGAATTCGTTCGGTTTTCAAAGGATGGACGACGAAGACGGTGATAGGCTAGTTCTAAGTGTCATTTGGTGTTGAAGGACACTTAGAGTAGCATAGGTCTTTGTTTTATCTTTGGTTGTACTATAAAGAGGGGTTTGAATGCGTAGCTTGACCTAGGTGAGACTTTTGAGTTAGGTGTGGTGCACACTTGTTAACCAAAGCCCTAGGTAGCTTAGAAAGGTCCCTAAGATCATGAGGAAGAAAGTTCGTGAAGGGAGCGTCGCAAACCGAAGTCGTTTTGGACTTCAAACAGCGACCAGACGCTGGAGCTCATGTGACCGGACGCTAGGGTATGCGTCCGGTCAGTTGCTCTCGCTGAGGGGCAAGTCTGGTTGCGACCGGACTCTCCCTCTGCATTCGATCGGACGCACCAAGGGGGTGAGTCCGGTCGCGTCCAGAGAGGTTCCAGAGAGGGAAAATGATGACCGGACGCGTCCGGTCAGTGGTGATCGGACACATGCGTGCGTCCGGTCAGTACTTCGTACGAGTGTCAGAGCTAGCGTCACGTAGCCGTTAGACACTGACCGGACGCGTCCGGTCACCCTGACAGGTGCGTCCGGTCAATGTATAACTGGTTGGACTTACCCCTTCGTGCATGTTTTGAGTTGGGGGGTATAAATATGCCTCCCCCCTCATTCATGCTGTTTCTCTTGCTCATTTGAAAGGTTGCCAAACACATTGTGATTGCAAGTGAGTGCAAGAGGCCTAGTGAGGTTGAGAGATTTGATAATTGAGTGATCAAACACCTCATTAGTGAGTAGAGAGTAACAAGTGTGCATCCACCCATCTCATTAGCCTTGTGTTGGTCAAGTGAGAGTTCTTGCTTGTTACTCTTGGTGACCGGCATCACTTAGACGGCTTGGTGGCGATCGGAGAGCTTGGTGATCATCCGGAGGCTTTGTGGATGACCCAAGCCATGTTGTGACCGGTAGCGAGCGATTCACCGGGCCGGAGTGGCGAAGAATCAGCTCGTAGTGAGCACTTGATCCTTGCGCGGATCAAGGGGGAGAAATACCCTTGCGCGAGTGCTCCAACGAGGACTAGGGGGTGTGCCGACACCTCGATACCTCAGAAAAAAGATCGTCGTGTCATCTCTACTCTCTCTACTTACGCATTTACATTTGAGCAATTCAATTCCACAATTTACTTATTGTTCATCCATATTTGAATTGCCATGGTAGAGTAGAAATGTCATAGCTTTGATCTTTTGTGCGGTTGATTCTAGTGAAACACATTTCTAGGCACTAGGGGGTTAATTGGGCTTGTTATGATTTAATTATCGCAAAAAGTTTTAGAAAAGCCCAATTCACCCCCCCTCTTGGGCATCTTGATCCTTTCAATTGGTATCAGAGCCTCGTGCTCTTGATTTAGGCTAAACCGCCTAGAGTTAAGATGTCCGAGGGTGATGGACCACCGCCCATGTTCGAGGGAGACGACTTTCCATATTGGAAAATCCGCATGGAAGAAAATGCCGCCAAGCCGCAATCACCGGCTTTCCCAAGCCTAAGGAGGGTACAATCTTAACTCCTCATGAGGAAGAAAATGAGAAGTGGAATGCAAAGGCCAAAAACATCATCTTTAGAGGCATTTGCAAGGATGTGTTTAACCGCGTCCGGAACCACAAGGATGCCCATGAACTATGTGATAACATTTGTGCGCTACATGAGGGAACCAAGAGTGAGCGTGAGGAGCGTTATCATTTGGTTATGCAAAAGTTGAATTCATTTGAAATGCTTGCTCATGAAAATGCCAATGAAATGTACTCACACTTGAATGTTCTTGTAGAAGAGCTCAATGGTCTTGGCCTCACACAAATGCAACCATCCGATGTTGTGAGGAAGATTCTATGTGTCCTTCCCATTGACAAGTATGGACACATTGTGCCGGTGCTACATCAAGGTGATCTTTCCACATCCACACCAACACAAGTATTGGGGAAGATCAATGCTCATGAGATGTACATGCACATCACACTAAGTGGTGGCTCCTTCACCGACAAGAAGAAAGACTTGGCCTTCAAAGCAAGCCATGACAAGAAGGGCAAATCCAAGTCTATTGAGGTGCATCATGAGAGCACAAGCGATGATGAAGATGATTCCAACATTGCTCTCATGGTGAAGAAGACCACCAAGATGTTGAAGAAGCTTCACAAGAATGGAGTCAACTTTGACTCAAGAAAGAAGAAGTTCTTCACTAGTAGCAAGAGAAGGCCAATCTTCGAAATGGATTGCTACAATTGTGGAGACCTTGGCCATCTTGCCCACCAATGCCCCAAGCCCAAGAAAGAGAGCTACAAGAACAAGAACAAGGGCAAGAAATATGACTCATCTAGCGAAGATGAAAAGAAAAGTGAGAAGCCCTACAAGAAGGATGGCAAGAAGAAGAAGCAATTCCACAAGAAAGGTGGCAAGGCTTACATTGTTGGTGATTGGCTCACCGACATTGACTCCTCCGGTGGCTCATCAAATGAAGATAGTGATGATGAGAAGGAGAAGGTGGCCGCTCTAGTCATTGGATCCTCTACACCACCACCACCACCGCCATCATCCTCTACACACCTATGCCTCATTGCAAAGGGTGACCGGAAGGTACAAAGCGATGATGACTCTAGTGATGATGATAGTGATGGAGAGTTCAAAGCTCCTTATTATGATGAACTTGTTGAATTGCTAAATGACTACACTAAAATCATAAGAAATACTAGAGCTAAAAATGAAAGGCTTGTTCGTGATAATGATGCTCTTGTTGAAAAATATGACAATGCTATGCATGCTAGTGATGAGTTGAAAAATGAACTTGCTACTATGTCATCTTCCATCAAGGAGCTCAAGTCCTCTAATAAGGAGCTCAAAGCTAAAAATGAAAAACTTGATAAGATGCATAGTGATCTTACCACTAGTCATACTTTGCTCAAAGAACAATACACTCAAGTGAAAGTAGATTATGATACTCTCACCATTGCTTATGATATGCTTTCACATGAGACACATGATGCTCCTAACCTTGTTGTTAAGTGTGATATAGCAACATCTTGTGAGGACTTGGTTAGTGAGCATGATGAGCAAAAGGCTAGTGGCAAGGGCAAGAAAGTGGTGGTGGCCGATCACTATGATGACTATATCAAGATCAAAAATGAGAATGCAAAGCTCAAGATTGATCTAGAGAAACTTACCACCACCAAGCAAGTTGTCATTGCAACTCATGATGATAATTATAGCATGACACTTGAGCTAGACATGCTAAAAGAAGAAAACAAGAGATTGAAGATGGAGAGGGACTACAAAATGACACCATCTCAATTGGAACTCCAACAAGAGAATGACAAGCTCAAGAAGGAGAAAGAGCACCTCACCACCGGATTGAGGAACTTTACCAAGGGTCAATGTCTTCAAAGTGAGCTTCTCATGAACACCATCATGAAGACAAATAGGAATGACATTGGCTTCCTTGAAGAGAAAATGAAGCAACACAAGAGCATCACAAAGCCAGAGAAGAAGAAGATTGGGAGATGCTATGAGTGTGGAAAGGAAGGACACTTTGCTCATGATTGTGAAGAGCCAAAACCCACACCCTTGCCCAAGCATGCTAGGCCCTTTGCTTTCAATGCTCACTACATGCTTAGACAAGATTCTAGTGGCAAAGTGAAAGTCATGTTTATGGGGCCACCTAACAAGAATAGGCCAAGGCAAATATGGGTTGCAAAGTCACTAGTTGAGAAGGTTAAGGGACCTCAACAAGTTTGGGTCCCGAAAGCTCAAGCTTGATTTCTTGTGTGTGTAGGTGAACTACAAGACCGATGGATCTCATTGGGTGATTGATACTGGTTGCACACAACATATGACTGGTGATCCCCGGATGTTCACCTCACTAGAAGAGAATGTCAATGACCAAGAAAAGATTACATTTGGTGACAACTCAAAGGGCAATGTCAAGGGATTGGGCAAAGTGGCTATATCAAATGATCATACCATCTCCAATGTGCTTCTTGTTGCATCATTGAGCTTCAATTTGCTATCCATTGGGCAACTGTGTGATCTTGGCTTTCAATGTTTGTTCACCAACAAAGAAGTGGTTGTGACCAAGAAAGATGATACACAAGTGATATTCAAAGGCTTTAGATACAACAATCTCTATCTAGTGGATTTCACCTCCGAAGATGTCAACTTGAAGACATGTTTGTTCACTAAGCAATCACTTGGTTGGCTATGGCATAGAAGATTGGTTCATGTGAGAATGAACACTCTCAACAATCTCTTGAAGAAGGACTTGGTTAGAGGCTTGAAGGATGTCAAATTTGAGAAGGACAAATTGTGTAGTGCATGTCAAGACGACAAGCAAGTTGCAAACACTCATCCAACCAAAGCCTTTGTATCAACGTCAAGAGAGTTGGAACTTCTTCATATGGATCTATTTGGGCCAACAACATATGCTAGTTTGGGTGGAAATCTCTATTGCTTAGTGATTGTTGATGACTATTGAAGATACACTTGGGTATTCTTTCTACATGACAAATCCGAAGCAACCCCTTCATTCAAGAAGTTTGCCAAGAGAGCCCAAAATGAATTTGATGTGAAGATCAAGAAGATTAGAAGTGACAACAGAAAGGAATTTGACAACACCCACATTGAAGATTATTGTGATGAAGTTGGGATCAAGCATGAAGTCTCCGCAACCTACACACCACAACAAAATGGGGTAGTTGAGAGGAAGAACCAGACTCTAATCACCCTAGCAAGGACAATGTTAGATGAGTACTCTACACCGAAAAGATTTTGGGCGGAAGCAATCAACACCGCTTGCTATGCATCAAACCGGTTGTTCCCCCATTGTCTCCTTTGCAAGACCCCCTATGAGCTACTCAACAACAAGAAGCCGGATGTATCCTTCTTTAGAGTGTTCGGGTGCAAATGCTACATCTACAAGAAGCGCCAACACCTAGGGAAGTTTCAACTTCAATGTGATATTGGTTTTCTTGTTGGTTACTCATTGAAGTCCAAAGCATATCGAGTATTCAACCATGCCACCAGGATGGCAGAAGAAACATATGATGTGGAATTCGATGAATCTAATGGCTCTCAAGGAGAGCATGAAAATCTTGATGATGTAGGTGATGAACCATTGAGGGAAGCAATGAAGAACATACCGGTTGGAGCCATCAAGCCTAAAGATGATGATGATGATGTGCAAGTCATTGACAAGCCATCCTCATCCAATGTACCACTTGATGATGACAAAGATGGGAGAGATCCAAATGAAGATACTCATGTATCCCATGATCAAATGATGGTACAAGCTCAAGATGTTGGTGCTCCACAAGCGGCCCCTCAAGTGGTTGATCGAAGGACTACCCCTCTACTACAAGCTCATCCTCATGATCTCATCATAGGGAGTCCGACAAGGGGTGTAATGACTCGATCTCAAAAACTTGCTTTATTTATGGAACATCACTCCTTTGTTTCTCTTGTTGAGCCTACCATTGTAGATGAAGCTCTAGGTGATCCGGATTGGGTGAATGCTGTTGGGGGAAGGGACCCTCGGCAGCGGCGCCATGCAGGCCGGATCAATAAAACGGCCTTCGCGCGTCCCGCGCACCCTCGCCAAAACTCGCCTCTTTTGTTTATTAAGTCCCTCAAATCACTAACCAAGCCCCCCGAGTACTGACAAAACCTTCGCTATGTTTGGCAAGTTCCCACAGGCAAGGGTCATGGAGAGCGCTGGAAGCAACCCTCGCGCATCCCGCGTACCTTCGCCAAAAGGCTCAGGCCCGACCAGTGGCGAAAGGACCAGGACCTCGCGGCTGGACGGGCTCCTTCGCAAGATCAGAAGTCGGCCCTCGCCTTCCCGCGAGGGTGAGCGCAGGACGAGCGGCGGCGGGTGCATGGAAAGCAGGCTAGGGTTTCGGCTCCAGTTGTGTTTGTACGATCCTGCCCTTCTGTGTGTATGGCACAGAGGAATCTTTCTTGTACCCTTTTGTAATTTGGTCGGCACCCCTTGGTATCCCCTATAAATACCGGGGGGTGAACAGTGTAACGGACATGATTTTTTGGGGAACAGAGCCACAACAACGCTGCTCTCGCTTCCTTATTCCTTCACGCTGTTTCTAGTTCCCGCTGTGTCTTCGCTTGCTTCTGACGATTGGCCACCTTCGCCACCCTCCCTGCACGTGTGCGGAGATTGGGCAAGTGTGTTACCAACAAATGCCATGCATGAAGAACTAAACAACTTCACCCGCAACCAAGTTTGGACACTTGAAGAGCGACCAAAAGGCGCAAGAGTCATTGGAACAAAATGGGTGTTTAGGAACAAGCAAGATGATCAAGGCAAGGTTGTTAGAAACAAGGCAAGGCTAGTGGCAAAGGGGTTCTCTCAAGTTGAAGGATTGGATTTTAGAGAGACCTTTGCACCGGTTGCAAGACTCGAAGCCATTCGTATCCTCCTTGCATATGCATCACATCATGACATTAAATTATATCAAATGGATGTTAAAAGTGCATTTTTAAATGGCTTCATAAATGAACTAGTCTATGTTGATCAACCTCTCGAGTTTGAAGACCCTAGATATCCTAATCATGTCTATAGGTTGTCCAAGGCGCTATATGGGCTCAAGCAAGCCCCTAGAGCGTGGTATGAGCGCCTCCGAGACTTCCTCATTGAGAAGGGCTTCACCATTGGGAAGGTCGACACCACACTATTCACCACGAAGCTTGATGGAGAGATCTTCATTTGTCAAGTCTACGTTGATGATATCATCTTCGGGTCAACAAATGAAGACTATTGCAAGAAATTTGGTGACTTGATGTCGAAGGAGTTCGAAATGTCCATGATTGGCGAGCTCACATTCTTCCTAGGCTTCCAAGTCAAGCAATTGAAGGAGGGGACTTTCATATCTCAAGAGAAGTACACAAAAGACCTCCTCAAGCGCTTCAACATGGATGATTGCAAGCCTATCAAGACTCCAATGCCAACAAACAGACATCTCGACCTAGATGAGGGAGGTAACCCGGTTGATCAAACTCTCTACCGTTCTATGATTGGTAGCTTGTTATACTTGACCGCATCTAGGCCCGACATCATGTTTAGTGTGTGCATGTGTGCTCGGTTTCAAGCCGATCCTAGGGAATCACATCTCATAGCGGTGAAGAGAATCCTTAGGTACCTAAAGCACACCCCAAGCATTAGCCTTTGGTATCCCAAAGGAGCTAACTTTCAACTCGTTGCGTATTCCGATTCGGATTACGCGGGTTGCAAAATTGATAGAAAGAGCACATCCGGAGGGTGCCATTTGCTTGGGAGATCACTAGTTTCATGGAGTTCAAAGAAGCAAAATAGTGTGGCCTTGTCTACCGCCGAGGCGGAATACATAGTCGCGGGTGCTTGCTATGCACAAATCCTTTACATGAAACAAACCCTTTTAGACTATGGTGTAGTTCTAGAAAGTGTACCTTTGTTGTGTGACAATGAGAGCGCGGTTAAGCTTGCTAACAACCCGGTTCAACACTCTCGCACAAAGCACATAGATATTCGCCATCACTTTCTTAGAGACCATGTTTCCAAGAAAGACATATCCTTAGAGGGAGTTAGAACCGAAGATCAATTGGCGGATATCTTCACAAAACCCCTAGATGAAAACACCCTTTGTAGATTGCGAAGTGAGCTTAATGTGCTTGATCTAAGTAACTTTATCAAAAGGTGAAAGGGGGTTGTCTTTGCATTGCATTGTACCATATGCCATGTTTAAATAATGTTATGCACATAGGCTTGTCAGGCGTGGTTAAGATAACCGCCCTAAAAAGCGTGTGAAGAAGCTTACCCATGAGCAAACTTGACAAGCAACCTAGATTCAAATTCTGTATTGCATTGCATATGCATGTTTGTTGCTTTGTCGTTTCTTTTTAGTTAAGCTTTGAGCAACCGCTGTGTTCGTCCACCGCTAGGGGGAGCATTTGAGGCTCCTAATGGTTGAGACCCCTAGTTTTGGTGGCCACATGTTATCTCCTCGGGGTTTTATTGCCTATTTTATCTAGAAAACTAAATTAGCCTATGGCAAAATATTTGAAAAAATTGAGGGTTTGAGAGAGGTCACTCCATTAGGTTCCAACTGGTGTTTCTTTGCATCTTATTTGAGATGGAACTTGGTTGGGAGAAGTCGGGGCGAAAAATCGAGTCAAAACAGGGGTTTCCCTGTGACCGGACGCTGCGACCGGACTCACCTGGTGCGTCCTGTCAGTGCATCAGTCACGCGGATGAACAGTGTCATCGTCGCGTCCGGTCATGTGTTAGCAGGTGCGTCCGGTCGTTGGTCGAAGTGGGATCGGATGCAGGGTGCGTCCGGTCATGCGTGTCAGGACGCGTCCGGTCGCGCAAAACGCGTTTCGGGAGCTCTCTGTTTGTGACCGGATGCTGGGGCTGTGTGCGTCCGGTCACGTCTCGTGCGTCCGGTCGCCACTTAAAGTGCGCAATAAGATATTCCAACCGACACGTGGGCCATCCCTTCTCTTGTCATCGTTTTCGACTTCACCGCGCCCGAGCGCCAGCCCGCCGCGAAATCGCCGCCGCGCAACCCCCCGTGCCCACCCCTGCTGCCCGCTGCGCCCACCCCCGCCGCCTGCCGCGCCCGCCTTCGCCATTCCACGCCGCCGCCCCTGCTCCCTCCTCGCGCGCGACCTGCCAACCGCGGTGAAGATCTCGGCCAGAACCCTACCTCGCCGGCGTCCTCTCTCCCGTCACCAGAGGTCGTGACCCTCGTCTCCAAGTTTCACTCCCTCTCCGGTGATCTTTCTCCGGCGAGCTAGCCCTACCCAGTAAGATCCCCACCTTCTTCCATCCACTGTGCATGCCATGTGCTCGATGAAATGCCGCAACCAGCCGTTCATGCCTATCTAACCGCGTTTTGGGCCTAATTCTCGCGCAGATCATTCCGGCGAGCCGTCGTGGTGCCCGAACGTGTCAGTTACTTCCCTTTGCTTGGTCGGTTCGTCGCGTCTCGTCAGGTAGCTATGCCATGCCTCTCGTCTCGTCTCCTTTGCTGTGCTTCCGATAGGGTCTTCTTATCTTTAGATTATATGCTTATATATATCCCTATCTATCTCTTGCAGCGAGTCGGGACCGTGTAAGTGAGCCGTGTCACAATGTCAGCTTAATCCGGGGCCAAGCTCGCGGATACAAAACGAGGCCAAGCCTCTGAGGTTCAGTCTAGCTTCTCTATTGTCAGTGGCAGTGGTTCTCCGTGGCAGTTGCTCTCAGTGGCAGTGTCCTTTGCTTGGCAGTGGTTCTGTTCTTGTAGCGATGGCTCGCTGCAGGAACGTCAGCGGAGGTCCCGGGGCAGATCCTCCTCCCCCTCGCCCTCCTTCTGGTGGCAAGGTGAAGGGGCCGCAGAAGCTCATCTCCAAGAAGCACAAGAGACTTGATCGGGATTCAGAGATGGCACTCGCAGCAGCACGAGCAGCCGAGAGAGCAGAGCAGGGTGGTTCGACTGGCGGTCTTCATATACGAGACCAGTCTTCAGCTCAGGGCAGTCAGTCAGGTGGACAGCCGAGTGGTCAGAGGGTTCGTGACCTTCTTACCGAGCAGCAGGTGCAGGCTTTCCTTCAGGCCAAGGGAGGAGTTGTCCGGGTTCACGATCACGAGTACTCTCTCGATGACCCAGTTGAGGTCCTCCCTCCCGACTTCCGGTTTCCGTCAGAGGCTGCCTCAGCTCTCGCAGCCGCTTCAGCCGGTGGGTCCGCTCCAGAGCCCAGCACAGCAATAGAGACCCAGGCAGAGGGTCAGCTAGAGGAGCAGCCCGTTTCGCAGCCCGTCCGCCGGTCCACCCGTACTCGCACTCAGGTGTCTCCTAGACCTGAGGGGCAGAGACGGGGTGGTTGACCCCCTCCGAGGCCACAGGGACCCCCACCTGTGGAGCACTTGGACCTGCGGACTGCGACAACACGTTAGGTGCAGGCCCTGCGTCTGATTCCCTACGAGGAGTGGTTCCCAGTCGCCAGGCACCCTCAGGCCTCCGAGGGTTTCTACACTGTTCTTCAGGAGGATTTCTACAGAGCGTATGTCAACAGCGGCGTCCACATTCGCCCTCACAGAGTTTGGCCGCTGGAGACGATCGTTGCAGTTGCTGGAGAGGCCATCTGCCCTATGCTATCTTACCTGCCCGGGTTGGCGGATCTTCTTGGACGGAGTGGTCAGTATGTTGAGGACTGGGTGCAACAGTTTTACGCGTCCCTGTGGATCTCCCTGGATCACCGGTTCCTCCACTTTGCCTTCCGGGGGAGGTCCTACAGGCTCTACAGTGCCCGTGCCCGAGAGTACCTTGGTCTGACAGCCTATGCGACCAAGGTTCACACACTCTGCTATGGAGAGACAGAGCCCCCTCGGTGTCCACACACAGGCGAGGTTCCACCAGCAGACTTGGTTCGTGCCTGCTTCCGAGAGCCGTTCGGAGAGGGGTCCAGCCGGCGTCCTCGTGACTTGACGCCGATGGCCCATCTCATGAACGAGGTCATGAGGCGTACACTTCTACCTCGGACAGGCTACAGAGAGGGGCTGACCCGGATTCAGATCTGGCTTGTTCACCACTTAGTCTCCCAGCTTGAGTTCGATATTTGGGACGTGATTATTTCTGAGATGGAGGACACACTTGCAGAGGGCTTCAAGGGTCATCGACAGCTTCCCTATGCTCACTTGATCTATTTTATTTTGAGGAGGATGATTTCGGCACTGCTTCCAGAGCTCACTCAGTCTCCGACAGAGTTACCTGTGTACGACACTCGCCAGATTGTCGGGACTCGTCCAGACACTCGTCCCCGGGGTCAGCGTCAGAGGCCAGTTGTCACAGAGACAGAGGCACAGCAGGACGAGGCTGTTCGTCGGTTAGCAGAGGCTGAGCTCACAGGGCTTGAGGCAGAGGGAGAGGACCCCGACCTTGAGGTTCCGACTGACAACTCCGACGACGACTGCGCTCCTCTTCCGAGGATGCGTCTACCAGCTGCTCACGACTCTGAGGCCTCCTCCTCACGTATGCCCGACTCCGATCCCGCACTCCTGGCCATACTCTCTCGGATGGAGCAGCAGTCACGCCTTTCTGAGGAGGTTCAGCGTCAGGCTGAGGAGCAGCGACGACAGGCTCAGGAGCAGGCCCGACTAGCAGAGGCCCAGGCAGTGGCCGCAGCACAGTCTCAGGAGCGCCAGGACGCTCTCCAGCAGCAGATGATCCAGCTCCAGACTTAGACACTTGCTTTCATGGAGAGGATGGCGGCTCTTCCACAGTTACCCCAGCCACCTCAGTTTCAGCTGCACCAGCCCAGACCGTCGACCTCGTACTACACGTCAGTTCCTCCGTCGACGGTCTCGCCTTTTCCGTAGTACCCTCAGTGGTTTACTTCACCTATGCGAGGGCAGCAGTCAGGGTTCACACCGATTCGCTCGGGCTTCACTCCTACTCAGACTGAGTCGATTCTTGTGACCCCTCGGAGTCTAGAGGCTTCTTTCAGCGAGCTCACCGGTATGCCTACACCGCCTCAGTTTCACTTCCCGATGACCTCAGCTCCAGCTACGGCTCTCGCTACTGGTACCACAGAGACACTTCCCTCTTCAGTAGCGTCTTCCGAGCCAACGGTCTCTCAGAGTCAGACTTTACCTGTCAGTTCAGCACCTGAGACTTCTTTGACCGTGTCAGTGGCAGTGACCGAGACAGTGGATCCTCCTCCGCAGCCAGAGCTACCAGCGCCAGAGCTTCCAGCACCAGAGGCCGCTCCAGAGTCAGCTGAGCAGACCCAGACTGCTTCACCTACACGTCCAGTGTCCGAGGGTCAGCCGGCTCACAGTTCGTCGTCCGACGACGAGGCTCTTCTTGCACAGTTTGAGGCTCTTTCGCGTACCTCGACGCCCGACCCGTCTGCTCCTGTCCCTCCTACCGACCCTTAGGCTTTGGATCTTGATGCCAAAGGGGGTGAGAGCGTATGTTAGAGTTAGGGGGAGCTTGTGAGAGGGTCTCGGTTCTTTTGTATGATCCTTGCACTCATTTGCATACATGTTTATCTTTTGGCACTTGTACGATATGTGTATGACTTTTGGATGTGACATGTTATGCTTCACTCGTTATATATTACATGTCACTTGGTTATGCTCATTTACTTTGCTTTCGCACTTATACTCCGATAAATGAGCTTGTTCATAAGTACATGTATTAATTCTTATATGTTGAGTACTTATGTGGACTTGGTTTGTATAAGCATGCTTAACCTTTTTTGATCTTATTGTCTCATGCTTATATGAACCAAGCAATTGAAAACCTGACCTCTCTTTCAAACATACTTGAGGTTGTCATCAATCACCAAAAAAGGGGAGATTGTGAGCATCTAGGCCCCCAGTGGGTTTCAGTGATTGGATGACAACGGTAAATTACTATGACTAACGTGTGTTTTGCAGAAACAGTTGAATTAGGTCATGGTAATGATGATCGTAAGGATGTCACATCCCAAAATTTCTGATTTTGGATTGTGAGTAGAAAACACTAAGTAAAATCTATGATTTTAATATTTGGATAAAATTTACTAAGTTTAGTTGAGCTAGCGCAAATATAGTCATAGGAAAATATGAATTTCAAATTTTTTGCTAAAGTAATTTGACGGGTTATGCTTGATGTGATGGTTGCTTGTTGTTTCGTCTTGTGTTGCGAGTAAGTAAAGTTTTCCAAAACACGTTTAGTAAGTCATTTATCTTTCCCCGTCTTGTCCATGTCTTTTCCTATAACCAAATTCTTTGTTACCTAGCTCAACCTTTCTGTTGGAATCTCCCAAAAATATATTTTTTTTCTTCTACTTCAAATCGTTCCTTGGTGCTCATTATTCATTATCGGATCTCCAAAATCTTCCCGAGAAGTTTTCTAGCTTTTTCGGGCAATTTTTCTTATTTTTTTGGAGTATAATCTAATTTTTAGATGTCCCAAAATATCTTTTCATGAGCTCCAAATATTTTATTCGGGTTCCTCATGTCTCCAAATGTCTCTGAAATTTTTCCTGAATTTTCGGAACTATCAGAGTATTTTTTTTCCTGACTTAAATATCAATTCTAGACTTTTCTAGAATTATTTTAATCCAGAAATTAAATAATTTCTAAAATAATAAAATCTGTCTTTTTCCTTCCTCCAACAAAGCCCATGCGCAATAATGCTAATAAATTCTAAATATCCATGTCTTTGTTTACTAATGGACTTTTAAATTTATTTAGATCCACTAGTAAATGCGGGAGTTGAAACATCAATTAGTATCATGTTGCTAGTTGATACGAGGATAGGGAGTCCTCCTCCCTATATATCCGCACCAACCCAAATGGTTATGTTTATTATTCTCTATACCATCAACTCTTACTTTTTATGAATCTATCCCCGTTTGATCTGTTCCCTAATCCATCTTCAGGTTCGCTGATCGCCTACCCCAAGTTCCGGCCGTCACTTGTCCGTGCGCCCCTGCCTGGCCCACACGGTGGCGCCTGGCCTGCCTCCGTTCGGTTGCTGTGCGAGAGCGAGCACCTGGTGCTCCGAGAGCGTGCCAAGCCGCCGCCGCCAACGGCCGCAGAGGCCTCCCACCGAAGCCCCTCCAGCTGTTGGTCGAGCAAGCCCCATGTCCTCTTCCCGATCCCCTCCATGCTGCACGTTCCGAACATCCAGAGAAGAGCACGATCTGTGGGAAACAAGGTAATTACGAGTTGTCCTTTGAGACGTTTTTAGTCGTTGTTAATTCGTTTTAGATCCGTTTTGAGGGGTTCAAGTTGCGTTTGATTCATTTCGTTAAGATCTATCTAATTATGCTACTGTTCATATTATTTTTCATAATTAAAATTTGACTTAGAACTAATCTAGTAATTAGTATCTTTTAATGTTGCTTAGAATATAGCTTTCGCGTTATAGCTCCGTTTGGCGTGTTCTTTGTGTCTGTGTGATCGTAGTGAGATGTAGATTGATTTTCAAAACTCTTTATCATGTATCTTATGATTAGTGTACTGTTCTAATTATAGGCTTTGCATCATACATAAATTTTAATGTAAATAATTAATTTAGTTAATGTTTATTTAGTAGCTTTCAATTAAAAGTAATTTAAGTTTAATTTCGCTTTTATCTTGTTTAAGTTGCATTAGATTAACGTCGATGTGATCTATATGTTAGTGATAATGTTCATCATGTCTTTTAGTTATGATTTATTAATCCAAATATTAATTTGATTAATTACTTTTCTAATTAAAAGCAATCTAGTGTTTAATATCCGATGTTTTATAATTAACTATTAACTTGATTAATGATGTGTATTTACTAGATTATAATTTGCTTAGTTAAATATCACGTTGCATACAGTCTGATTAGATGTTCTCGTATATTTCTTTTCTTTTGCAAAGATAAAGTTTAATATGCTTAATAAATTATGTAATGATGTTTTTAATTAAAATATGATTACTTTAATTGTCTTTCAAAATTAAAATATAACTTATTAATAACTTTTTATGATTTTGATTAATTAAAATAAAATAAGCTTGTAGTTGTTACTTTTATAAAACTCTCGGTAGACATATCTTTTTAAGATACTTTTTTTATCGATCGACGTTTCTTGTGTTCTCACGACCGTAGCAACGATCTGTTCCTTTTAATATGTTGTTTCGTTTTGTATGATGTATGGTTCTTAGTTGTCTCTTTTCGTGTGCTTGTATGTTTGCCTATGTGTGATATTTGATACGAGTAGACGAGGACCGTTTGTCTATGCTGAAGATCAGAAGAGGATAACCGAAAGCTGATGTTGTGAGGGTTGAGCAAGTAACCAAGGCAAGTATAGCATGAGACCATCCTTGTTACCTATTCACAATAATCACTTAAATTCATATTGCATGTGTCTACCTTGATGTCTACATAGACTTATCCTAGATGTTTGATCTTGTACCTTGATAACCTTGGGTATGCATTGGGTAGCTTGATGCTAGTACTCAACTTAAACTATGATCATGTAAATTTGTTTTAATGGTATATGTGACATGTTAAAATATGACTTTTGTAGCAACATGGTTTAGGAACTACTATAAGGGATCACCCGGGACATACAGTGCAACCATGGGAGTTATATGGCTCTGACCTTAGCTCAGTATGAGGACCTTTTCTAGCTTGTTAGTGGTTACCCGAAAGGGTGCATAAGGCGCTTGACGAGACGGGTATAGTGCGGCTTCTGTCCACGTGTGTATAGGCTGCGTGTTAATGTGCCACCTGGAAGGAGGGCTCTACATCTCCTTGCCTTAAGACCTAGCGGCCCTAACTTGTTAGATGAACCATTGAAAGGCTTCGCGGTGAACCCAGCCATGCACCTTGGCAGTGTGATATGGGACTAGCTATCCCTGGCAAACGGGGATCACTACTCATCGGGTAAAGTGTACAAGCTCTGCAGAGTGTAAAACTGATATATCAGCCGTGCTCACGGTTACGAGTGGCCTGGAATTCTTTTGGTATAGATGTTGCTTTAATAATGATGGTGTAAAGGACCGAGACGCACTCAGAAAGCGACCAGAGGGGGGGTGAATGGGAGCTTCAAATTTTCCTTACGGAAACTAGTAGCCACTGTCCCAAGAATAAACCCCAGAAGCAAAACCCTAGAGCTTGCAAATGTCCACGACCCTAGATGTAGGGTGGATGCTTCCAAGAAGCACAGCGGGACACTAGACAACTCTAGAAAGCCAACGCAAAAGACAGAAATCAATTCCGTCAACGAACGAGCGAACCGCGGACAAAGCCGTGTGAAAACAGTAGCATCGGATGCTGCCTGCGTCCGATGCCAGACCACCGGACGCGTCCGATGCGAAAACTGCCTCTCGGGAACCTTACTGTTCCACCATCGGACGCTGTGAACAGTGAACAACCAGCGTCCGATGCTTTGGCTCCGGCGCGTCCGATGGCCAACGGACGCGTCCGATGCCTAGCGTCCGATGCCACTACAAACGCTCAGAAAGTGACACGCGTCACCGGAGCGTTCGACGCTTAGAACCCTAGCGTCTGATGCTCCCGTGTCAGCGTCCGATGCCCCCGAAAACTGTGCGGTTCTTTGATGATTCAACCCGATTTCCTCCGAATCAAAAGCTCTAGGCCTGGGATTCGATCTGAGGGGTCACAAGGATGTTAGTGAGCTATCTCTAAGAGATCATGGCTCGAACCTAACTCCAAATCGGTGAATCAAGAAATTTCGGGACAAGGAAGCAAAAACACGATCCAAAACAAAAATCGATCGATCTCCTAGACCGTGAGGTTAGAGGTTAATTCCTTCGGTGGAAAGAAGTGCCTCATGATCTAGAACAACTTGGTTCAACCGGTTTAGCAAAAGATGAACCAACCAAAGAGATCAAGTGACGGGAAAAACGTGGAGAAAAAGGATTCCGCGAAGAACACCAATGAAACGCGAATCACAACCACGATCTTGCAGCCGAAGCGCAAACACACGCTACGACAAGGAGGTTACGGCCTCCTTTCCTCAAAATCACCAGTACTCAGAGTCAAGTCTCTCTGCGGATCTCAGCAGGCTACAGCAGGGGATGGGAGAGCAAGAAACCCTAAGTGCGAAAGAGCAAATGACTGAGATAGATGGGAGGAGGGTGTCTTCCGACTACTTATCCTACTACTAGCCTAAGTCTATTTCCTACTCTACCCCTCTCTATTCTAATTACAGAGCGAACCAGCTAAACCCTAAGGTTACTCTGGACCAACTCGGTGGTAGGTGTATCCGACGGCCACGCCCGCACAAGTCGTCCGCGTTGCCTCCACGCAACCTTCCGATTGCCGCCACGTGCCGCCCTCGCTCTGCACCCCCGGTTTTGTGGCCCAAACCGGGAAACCAGCCTTTTCCAGCTATCCCCCGGTTTTGAGGCCCAAACCGGGAAACCAGCCCACCAGCGTCTGAGTTTTGAGGCCAAACTCAGCAAACCATCCGCGCCCAGGTTTTGAGGCCCAAACCTGGAAACCGTCCTCAGCCCGAGTTTTGTGGCCAAACTCAGAAACCCTCAGCCCGAGTTTTGTGGCCAAACTCGGAAACCGTCCACGCCCAGGTTTTGAAGCCCAAACCTGGAAACCGTCCATCGATGGTTTTTCCCTGGCTCTACCACCAAACCGACGTCGTAGAGGGGATGCAGCACCCGTGCACCCCGTCCACCGACACGTGTCCCCAGGTCCTCGACCCGAGCAACACCGTGCCCCGCAAGTCTCCGCTCGTCGCTGTCCCAGGCTGCCAGCCACCACAGCTGATCCTCAGGCACTCCGGTCCCTCAGTCCAAGCCTCACGTCCGCCCTTCACTGCTCGATCCATCGGCATGGCACGTCCGCCGCACGGCACGCCCATCCTTCATTGCACCCAGTCCATCGGCACGGCACGTCTCAACTTGACCTTCACCTTGCCCTCGATCACTATCTCCGTGCTCGACACCTGCACAACACAAGCGAGAGAACATGCGATCAAACCCGTTGACAATCACTCATCACTCAGAGACTCGGCATACACCCATGTATCCGCATGGTGATACTACATTTATTCAATGGATACATGTTTACTTGATCATATGTTTAAATTGGGATGGATATACTTTGATGCTATTTAATGCTAAAATTATGCCAACTAAAAGCTGATCGCAGTAAACTAGTGTCAGCCTTTGAGCTTCATGAACCCCATGTTATATTTGCTGAGTACGATATGTGCTCACTCTTGCTATTTCCCAACACCTCCAGTCATTAGTAGAAGCTACTCAAAGGATGGAGCATGGTTTTAGTTACTATGGAGTGCTAGACGTATGTACCCCCGTTCAGCCGTCCCTGTGAAGAAAGAAGCCTGAAGAGAAGATTAGTAATGGTTCTGCAATACTCTGATAGATGTAAGTGTTAATATGGTTATGTTTACATTATATAATAACATTGTTTTTGATATTCTTTATTCTGTTACTGTATGTGTGGACTTCCTGGGTACACATATGGTGAGTCTGGTTTTGTTTTTAAAATCGGGTGTGACAAAGGACACTATGGCATTCATGTCCCCTTATTGATGGAATTCGTTCGGTTTTCAAAGGATGGACCACGAAGACGGTGATAGGCTAGTTCTAAGTGTCATTTGGTGTTGAAGGACACTTAGAGTAGCATAGGTCTTTGTTTTATCTTTGGTCGTACTATAAAGAGGGGTTTGAATGGGCAGCTTGACCTAGGTGAGACTTTTGAGTTATGTGTGGTGCACACTTGTTAACCAAAAGCCCTAGGTAGCTTAGAAAGGTCCCTAAGATCATGAGGAAGAAAGTTCGTGAAGGGTGCGTCACAAACCGAAGTCATTTTGGACTTCAAACAGCGACCGGACGCTGGAGCTCATGTGACCGGACGCTAGGGTATGCGTCCGGTCAGTTGCTCTCGTTGAGGAGCAAGTCTGGTTGCGACCGGACTCTCCCTCTGCATTCGATTGGACGCACCAGGGCGGTGAGTCCGGTCGCGTCCAGAGAGGTTCCAGAGAGGGAAAATGATGACCGGACGCGTCCGGTCAGTGGTGATCGGACGCATGCGTGCGTCCGGTCAGTACTTCGTACGAGTGTCAGAGCTAGCGTCACGTAGCCGTTAGACACTGACCGGACACATCTGGTCACCCCGACAGGTGCGTCCGGTCAGTGTATAACTGGCTGGACTTACTCCTTCGTGCATGTTTTGAGTTGGGGGGTATAAATATGCCTTCCCCTCATTCATGTTGTTTCTCTTGCTCATTTGAAAGATTGTCAAACAAATTGTGATTGCAAGTGAGTGCAAGAGGCCTAGTGAGGTTGAGAGATTTGATAATTGAGTGATCAAACACCTCATTAGTGAGTAGAGAGTAACAAGTGTGCATCCACCCATCTCATTAGCCTTGTGTTGGTCAAGTGAGAGTTCTTGCTTGTTACTCTTGGTGATCGGCATCACCTAGATGGCTTGGTGGCAATCGGAGAGCTTGATGATCATCCGGAGGCTTTGTGGATGGCCCAAGCCATGTTGTGACCGGTAGCGAGCGATTCACCGGGCCAGAGTGGCGAAGAATCAGCTCGTAGTGAGCACTTGATCCTTGCGCGGATCAAGGGGGAGCAGTACCCTTGCGCGGGTGCTCCAACGAGGACTAGGGGGTGTGCCGACACCTCGATACCTCGGAAAAAAGATCGTCGTGTCATCTCTACTCTCTCTACTTACACATTTACATTTGGGCAATTCAATTCCGCAATTTACTTATTGTTCATCCATATTTGAATTGCCATGGTAGAGTAGAAATGTCATAGCTTTAATCTTTTGTGCGGTTGATTCTAGTGAAACACATTTCTAGGCACTAGGGGGTTGATTGGGCTTGTTAGGATTTAATTATCGCAAAAAGTTTTAGAAAAGCCCAATTCACCCCCCCTCTTGGGCATCTTGATCCTTTCAGGGCCACGTGTCCAACTACTTCAAATGTGAGCCACATGATCCCAACATCTACTTCATTTCCCATGTCGGTTAAAGTGACATCGGACGCGCCGATGTCTAAGCATCGGATGCATCGATGCCTTATGCTATTTTTTGCGCAAATCTCCTCCACACCGGAGGCGTTGGGCCCTTAGCATCAGACGCTAAGGACCAGTGTCCAATGGGTGTCCAGAGAGGTTCCAGAGAGCTCCAAATCACATCGGACACATCTGATGTGACCGCATAGGACGCTAGGGAGCGTCCGATGCTCCCAACACATTTAGCCTTCGCCACGTCATCAGCATCGGACGCTCGAATAGTGATTTCTCAGCGTTCGACTCAGCATCCGATGCACCCTATTGCATCAGACTAGGTTAGGGTTTTCCATCAGACCCACCAGGACAGCGTCCGATGCTCCCTGCTGGAGCGTCTGATGCCCCTTTCTCAGCACCTCTCACTTTCTGTCTTCTACCCTTGCTTCCATGTGCTAACACTAAAGTGTTCCACCACTTGTGCATGTGTGTTAGCATTTTCTAAAGCATTTTCAAGGGTTTTGTTAGTCACACTAGGTCCTAATGCATATGCATGTAAGAAATCACCTAGTGGCACTTGATAACCGTAATCACTGAGACAAACCCCTCTTAAACTAAATTAGTGCCGCAACATTCAATTAATTTGATACCCAAAAACTTTTCACCCTCTAACTAAATACCCCCTAAAAGGGAGCGAAATCGATTGACTATTGGAAGCCTTGTACTTCAAGCTCATGACTTAATACACTCCAAAATTTTTTAGGGGGCGTTTTGATCCCTTTATTTTGGAGAAACTAGAACTCAATAAACTAGTCTATTTGGGTTAGAATTTTACATCCCACCACTTTTCAATGTCCACATATAAGTCTTCTCAAATTTATAGAGCAAGAGAGTGAAATAGATTCTATAGATCACTATGCTATATTTCTACTTTTTATAACTTATAACACTCTCTTCAACTCACTACTCTATGATAAAAATACGACACATGAGTATCTCTCATATAGCCAACAAAAATATACAAATATAATCCATATACAACCACATTAGTTTAATTAATATATATCTAAATTATGATTATTAAAACAAATTTAATTCCAAGGACCCAGACAGGACCTTTGTGACACCCCAATTTTAAGAACAAAATTGGAGCACAATATATGTATGCCAGGATCAATTTTCATACATATATCCACATCATAGTAAATATAAAAACAATGCTTTATTAATATATCGAACATTATTACAAAAATGACCCTCGGGTCTGAAAGAAAAGTACAGACTCTCATGTAGACTCGCAGAAACTGGACGCCATCTCCACAGGAAGGTCGACCGGGGGCTGCGCCATCCTAGTACAAGTCGTCTGGGTCGTATCCACCGTCTTCTCAGTACTCCTCCTCCGCGTCGTAGACTCCAACGTCTGGGTGGGGTAGCAGGGGGTTCAAAGAGGAAGGGTGAGTACATCGAAATGTACTCCGCAAGTGTAGGAAATATATGCTTATGAGGCTATTAACAAAGGTAGGCTGACTCTGTTTGACTCAAGCGCCTAAAGCAACATATCCTATTAATCCTATTAAACATATGCACCTATTTACTAGGTTATAACCTCAGTCTCCAACGGTAACAGCAACCACACTCGGAGTCGCACCGAGTAAACCACACTCGGAGTCACACCAAGCAAACCCACACCTGAAGTCCATCAGGCAAACCACACCTGAAGTCCATCAGATGACCCGAACCAGTAACCAGTAACCAACTAATCTCGAAGAAGTCCAAGCCCGCTCTTGATCGTGAGCACGGCTGATATATCAGTTTATTTACTCTGCAGAGTTCGCACATCTTTACCCATGAGTCGTGTTGCCCTTGTGCCCGAGGTAGCTAGCCTCTTGACCCACTTCCAAGGTGAGTCGGCAGGGTTCACTACAAGGCCGTTACAAAGAGTCCTCCTATGTGTATTAGTTTCATATGTCACGACGTAGAGCTACCTTCCGTAATAACACCAGGTCTGGCGCCCGAGCCTGGGAATCACTCCCGTACCAAGCAGTATCCTACGTAGAAGAAGCCCTGTCCCATGTCCATATGTAACTAATAACGACATAAGGCTTCTCTAATTAATTAGCCAGTCCTAGAGCCATATAGGCCTCATGGTTTGCGCTGTTTTGCCGGGTTACAGGCTTCGAGAACCGGGTCCTAGGGATCAAGGCAGGATAACAAACCACAAACCCAAACCAACGCCAAGTCCCATGGCAAACTGTAACGCCGAGTCACACGACAACCGTACGCCAAGTCACATGGCACCACACCACCAACGGTCCATCCTGCCGGATTTACCTACTCACCATACTACAACATTACCAGTCCACAATGTTTCATAGATCATTAATCAGAATTAATTATTAACCATCCCATCCCAAGACAGCAAGGCTAAGCGTGACTTCTACCCAAAACATCCCAAACCAGGTGTCAAGGTTAATATAAACAAAATCTGGTAAACCATATCATGGGATTCAAATTTAGACACTGCATGCATCTACAGGATCTAACTACTCTAACTCAAAATAAAATAAATACGGGTGCAAGATGTTCAAGGACACTTGCCTTCGGGCTGGGTTGAAACTGCAGGATCACGAGAAGGATCTGGAGCAACGAAGGCACAAGGTTGATCCAGGGGTTCCACGTAGCTCGCACTCAAACATCAAACATGGCCCAAACAAAGCAATATAAGAAACAGTACATCAACAGTATAAAAATAGAACGTAAATAGATCTACTGCGTAGAGCTCGATGAGACGAATCTAACGCAAGTTGAATGGGTCAAAACGGAGTTAAAACGTAAAAGTTACGGGGTTTTGAAGTTGGATGGCAAATCTGTAAATAGATCAAAGCCATTTTCGTGATTTGAAATAAAACAAAACTGAAAAGGGAGAGCTGCTGGACCTGGCCTCGAATAGAAGAAACTGCAGGGTCTAGGACGGAAGAAATCCTAGACACATGAACAGCAAGGGTGGAGCGCGGGTGGATTATAGGAAAGCTGAGGGGTGTTCCTGCAAAACGTCCGCGGCTGGCCGGATCTGCAGGTGGTGGGCGCCACGTGTTGCGAGACGATTGGAGCGACTCGCCAGGTGGACTGTGGGCGCGGGGGTGATGGCGTGGTGGACTGGGTTCGCAAGCTGGTAGACGCGGTCTATACCGCTTCGAACGGTGGGATCTAATCTCTGCCGTTGGCTGAGATCTGAACGGCCAGGGTGAGCGCGAGAGGGAGGAGGCGGTCGCCGGCGGAGAGCGCACGGCGGTGCCATGAGCCACGCGGCGGCGCCATGGACGATGTGGCCCGGGATCGCGCTACAGGCCACTAGAAATCTCGGGAAGAAGGGGAAAGATAGAGGAGCTTCCAGCGAACTCAGAGGAGGGCTTGTCGGTGCCTGAGACGGGCCGGAGAGGGCCGGACCCGCGGCGGCGCCATGGGGGAAACGTTCGGCACCTGCCTGGGCGACCAGTGCGGCGTACGGTGGGGCAAGGCGAGGTTACCGGGGAGAGGTGGAAAAGACATCTGGGCTCACCGTGAGGGCGATGACGGGAAGCTTGTCGCCGTTCGGGGCTCGGAGAGGAGGGTAGACGGCGGCGGTGATCTGAGCTCGCTCTGGTAATATGACGGCGACCGGCGCTGGAAACTCGGTTAGGTGCCGAGGGTTGGTGTCGTGGACTCGTCCCGCGTCTCTGTTGCCGACGGAGGAGGAAGATGAAGCAGGTGGTGGCGGCTCAGAGAGCAGGGAGCTCTGTGGTGGCTAGCGACAGGGAGGTGGGTGGCGGCGCCCGGCGGTTTGGTCGTGCGGTGCTAGAGCGAGCTAGGGTGCGGAGGAGGGTTTGTAGGTCGCGGTGTGCAAACGCGGAGCTCGCGCGGCTTCTGTTAAAAGGGAAGATGAGGGGTGGCGGCTGCGGCACTTGCTGTGCTGTGGATCGGTCCCGGGCGGTGGGTGATAGAGCGATGGCGCCGCGCGTAGGGCGGGTTGGAGGTTAGGGAAGGCGTGCTGACGGGTGGGTCCTCCAAGTCAGTGAGAGAGGGAGGGAGGGATGGGAGCGTGTGAGGCAGGCCGCAGGCGAGAGTGCGGGCCGCGCGGGGAAGTGGAGTGGAGGAGCTGGGCCGAGAGGGTGTGCGGGCCGGCTCGGCGTGCTTGGCGCGCGAAGGGGAAAGGCCGGGGAGAAGGGCTGGGTGGTGTGCACGGGCCGGGGCGAGGAAGGGAGGCGGCCTGGGCTGGTCACGCTGGGCCGCGGTGCGGGGCTGGCTTGCGGCAGCGGGCTAGGGTGGAGCGGGCCGCGTGGGTGGCAGTTGGGCCGAGGGGGGGGGGGGGGAGAGAGAATGGGAGAGAGAGGCCCCTTTGCCATCTTTTCCTTTTCCTTTTCCTGGTTTCTTTTCTTTTGCAAACTTTTGTAAATTCTTTTCAAATCTAAATTCTTTTGAAATCAAAATCATTTTGAAATACTTTGGAAATATTTTTCCTGGGTTTTGAAAATAAAACTTTGAGTTTAAAATTTTATAAAACTTTTATAAACCTTTCTAAGTAGAATAAATCCGATTCGCCCTATACGGGTTTAACAAAATTATTTTCCACCAAATAAAAATCGTGCAACGGTATGAATGCAACGAACATCTGGATAGATTTTTCCTCCATCTAGGGTTTTGGCCATTTCTTTATTAAATTCTAATTTATTTTAATTATTTTAACACCCGGGGTGTTACAACCTTATTGTAATGTCTCTTTTTAACAGGTGTTGTAATAAGGTGACTGACTGCTTCGCTAGCTATGGTCGTTGTGTTAGGTCAGTCTCAATGAATGGTTTCATCTCTCGGTTTCCAAGACTGTAAAATTGAACAGGAAACAGATCTCCCTCTTAGTGCATAGTTTCATCACATAGTTTCATCGGCTATTTTACCATCTCATGGGTCCCACCGATCTCTTTTCCCATCTCTCCCCACGCTTCCTTCCCATCATCGTCCAGTACAGGAACTCCCGTGCTCGTTACCGATGGCAGCAGAGCCACTCCGGTGCTCGTTCCCGATGGCGAGCAGAGCCACTCCAGAGCAGGCGAGCAGCAGCACCCGTGCCAGGGCCGGAGACTACGTCTACCCGGAGCGATGGCTGCACTCGCGCTGGGGCCGGTGGAGGCCGCGCCCGTGTCGGAGGTGGCCCTGCCCGCGCCGTAGGAGGCCGCGCCCACGCTGGAGGAAGCGGCGCCCGCAGATGCCAGTGCCTCCTCTACGCTCAATGAAGAAGAAGAAGGCCATGGCTCCCATGAAATGAATGGTGGGTCTCAACACGGGTTTCATCCCGTTTTGATATGTTTGGAAACAGCGCCCAAACATTTCGTGATGATGAAACGTTTCCCGCTCTCTCCTCCCAGTTTCATGCAAAAGCTGATGTAACATCCTATTTAATGTGCATGAAACCCTCTATGAAACCCCATTGAGATTGACCTTATGTCTTCTGGCTCTGAACTCTTGATGACCGGAGGTCCAGAGTTTGTAAGCGACCTTGTTGTGGGTGATTTGCCTGCTTGTTGATCATAATGAAGTTATGATGTAGCTTTCAAAAAAAAAGAACGGATGACCAGCCAAAAAAAAGTATCTCCTAGTGGAAGGCAAGTAAAGCGAGAGATGACACGTCTCTACGGGAGCGGAGGGCGGTTAGGGTCACAGGTGGGGGAAGAGCTTGCCCCACCTCCATGGCCTCACCCACCTTGGCTGACCACCGGTCCCCATCGCCATGGGGCTGAACGACAGTGTCCATCCCCACCAGTCAGTCACGAGTCAGAGATAGCTCGAATCAGGTCACGCAGCGAGGAGGGCCCGAATCACTTGGAGGAGGAGTTGGTCGATTTTTTCGGACAACTATGGGCTATCCACTCCCCTCGCCTTCGTACAAGGCTAGGGTTCCGCCTTTGCTGCTGTTGACGATAATTATAGCATAAAAATACATATCAAAATATCGTCAACAGGCTCGAAAATAAAGAAGAATGACATGACATAGACATGTTTTATCAATAAAAGGTTCCACTTGTACTCTTAGTATTTGATTTGCAGGTATAACAGAATAAGAAGGAAATGGACACCTGGACCCACCCAAGGTGGGGTCGGCCGACCTCACCATGGGAGCTCCTCGGGCTTGGTGATGTGGCACTATCCAAGTGAAGCTTCACCAAGCTACTTTCCCCCATCAGATCAAACATGTGTTTGCATTCAACGGTGAAAGATGAGAAGCACATGGATCCATGGGCCCACAGAAGAAAGCAAATGCAACCAACATATGACACCATGCTCCATGACATGTGGGGACATCAGGGGACACAAGTTAGTGGGCCAGCCCTGTCATAGGGGGGTCGGCCAACCCCCCCTGGTGGGCCCTGGCTACACTGTTCAGCCTAATGACATCAGCACCTTCTAGAAGCAAAGTGGTGGGGCCACCTGTCATTGGCTGGGGTCGGCCGACCCCAGGGTGAACCCCATCCAATGTCGGTTGTTTGCACATGTTTCACACGTGAAGAAATCAAGGCCATCCATCCATGGCGGTTGCAATGACGGTGGATCCAAGGGATGAGAGATGGGGAGCACGCGGATCGATGACGTGGCGCGGAGTAGCCCCTACTCCACCTTCCCCTATAAATAGAGGCTTCATCCACCCTCTCAAGACATGGTTCATTAGAGGATTCACTTCATATGAGATACAAGTGTTAGCCTTCTAGTTGTAGTGTAGTCTAGTGTGGGAGTTAGAGTGAGTCGAGCAAGCTCGGGGTCTCCGGAGTCATCTTCTGGGAGTCTGGTATCGCTCTTGTATCTTTCTCTTTCCAAAATTATTTATTATATATATTCTTCTTCTGCATTTCAAAGTGTTATCCTTTGTGCAATATTATTCTTGCAATAGTATTGTAGTGCTCTAGTTAGTCTTGTAGTAGTTACATACTAGATTGTGATCCTTACACAAACATCTTGGTTGTTTATCATCGCCCGTAAAACGGTGCTTTAGTTAATCATATATTAGCTAGAGTAATAAGGATTAGCATAAGCGTGGTGCTTAGGCTAAGACTTATCTTTGGTTGTCGCTGGCTTGCACGGACAGTAGGGGCGCATGGGCAAAAGGTGACATATTTTGCCTGGCTACCTAGATCCCCTCACGTGAACTCAGGCTAGTTTTTAAAAGGTAAGGCGTCCATAAGCCAAATATCCGCTTGAGTAGTGGGTTAGGTGAAAAACCTTCTATCGCACTATTCTCTCGTTTATCCCTGGCAACCAAGTTGAAGGTAATCAATCCTAGTAGTATCTACTATTTGATTAATTAGAACACGGGAGTGGATTAAGAATTTCACCGGAACCTTTCTCACTCGTTGTCCTCCCACCTAGCTATACTGCACTAGTTACCTTTAATTATCTCATTTGTTTATCCTAGACCATCACCTTCCTTTTATCCTTCGTTTATCACCCTCTACATTAGTTGTAGCTAATTTAAGATAGGATTTCTTTCTTATTAGACTTTCTAGTCATCGCTTCCTTTGGGATAAAATAAATACGATACCTTGGAATACTCCCGGGTGAAGTGCTACATCGGTAATTTCTGTGCGCTTGTGGAATTATCCAATAGTCATTAGTTTTACCAATCAAGACACTTCTAGCGCCGTCGCTGGGGTTAGGCTCCATAGTCTACTTCTAGTGATTGCGTTAAGAAGTGTCAACAGCCGCTTTCGACGGCGGCGGGCCGGCTGGTCTGGATTCATAAAGATCTAGTGAGGGATCAGAGTTTCTCTCCTGAAGATTGCTTTCCGGTGAGGAGATCAGATACTTTTGGAGGGCCACCGATTCAGATTAGCTTCTCGATAGAAATTTGGGGGAAAGGAGGGGAGAAGGCATCCTACGCCGACGTGACTAAGAGATCGATGGAAGAGGAGGGGAGATGGGTGTGGCAGCCGGAGAGGCATCCTCTGCCGCCGCGTCCATACCAGCCACCAATTCCTCAGAGGAATCCCCTCCCCAAGCAGCAAGGAGGGCGCGATCAAGGGAGGCTAAGGCCGCAGCTACGACTGCCAGAGTTTCCGCATCCTCAAGGGAGGAACCAGCCGCAAGGGGCTCCTTGTCCTCAGATGAGGGCGCCGCCAAACCTTCCACCACCGCGTCAAGGTGCTGGGCTGCAAGGGCAACAAGTGTGGAGGTCTGGGGATCTGCATCTTGAGAACCTGCCTTTCATCATTTATCCAAGGTACCGTAATCTCACTTGCTACAACTGCGGGGAGCCTGGACATTTTGTGAGAAATTGCTCTAAGCCGAAGATCTGTTTTATCTGTGCTATTGCTAGACACCATATGAATGTCTGTCCAATGTGGAAGGAGGATCATCCTGTGGCATCTTATTTGGGAAGTGCAAGTCAGGGGTTGGGGTTTTATCTTCTGGAGGTCCCGACAGTGGAGTCAACACAATGGTTAAACCTGACAAACTGTGGCATAGTGAAGATTAAGTCTGGACAGATTTCGCTAGCAGAGTTAGAAAAGGAATTATCAGAGATTTATTGTAAAGAGTGGCCATGGCAAATCAGAGAGTTAGAGGAAGGAAAATTCTTGGTAAGATTTCCTCCTCATAGGAAGGTGGCGGATATTAAAAACTATCCATCTTTCAATTTGAGGAAGGTTGGTGTGCAAGTAGAGGTTCTAGAGTGGTTGGGAGACATTGAGGCTTATGATGAGTTGCAGGATGTCTGGATACAGATTCAAGGAATCCCCCCCCCCCCCCAAGTGGTCCCATTGGAAGGTCTTTGCGCAAATTGCTTCTGGGTTGGTATTCTAGCAGATGTGGATTGGGCTACTCTCTTTAAGTCCTTCTATGAGGTTGTTAGAGTTAAGATAGCTTGCAAAGATCCTAGGAAAATTCCTATTGAAAGACTTTATGAAATGAACAGAAAGTTATACTTGGTGTCTTTCAAGGTGGAAACAGAAAAGAATATAAGGCAAGGGCAAGGGGGCTCGGATGGAGATGATGGGGACAGTGGTGCTAATGATGATAACAAAAATGGAGATGCAAATAAAGAAAACAATGGGAATGGTGGTTCTAATGTCAATGAGAGCAGGGGTTCAAATGATGATATGAAGTTTCCAGAGCAATAAAGGACAAATGATCCAAAGTATGGGAAGAAGACTAGGACAGTATATGAAGAGGACAACAAAAGTGGTTTCAGAGTTTATGGATCAGGAGGGTCAACTTGAGTTGGCTATGGGTAAGAGTGCTACTCAGTTGTTGACAACTGAGGTATGTGGTGTTGCTAAGCAACTTACTAGCGGAAAGAGCTGTTAGTGCCAACAGGAGTTAACTTCTAGACCAAATGTGGGCGGAGGTGGATATCAGGATGGCAAATATCTTAAGAAGGATGTCAGTGACTATGAAAGGGATATAGCTATGGAGGCTGATCTGTGGAAAACTCCTGAACAGACAAAAAAGGTGATTGGCTCTAATGGTCATTTTATTGATAACCAGTTTTATAACATCTTGGAAGATGAATCTAGCCATTCTAAATGGGAAGAATTCTAGAATATGGCTAGAAAGGACATGGGAACGAAGGAATGTTCAGTGTTACTGAAGCAAATGGAGTTGGAAGGGTCAGATAATGAGGATGATCTTTTGGATGATGAGGATATGGTTACCCTGGAGGAATCTGGGATGGTGCCAAAAGTGATTGAAGCCATGAAGATTGATGAAGCAGATAAGAAGATACTCCCTCCATCCCAAATTATAAGGCATTCCAAGAATCTTGGAGAGTCAAAGTTTTTCAACTTTGACCAAATTTATATGATAAGATAATAATATTTATGATTCCAACTAAGCACAATTAGATTCTTCATTAGTTATATTTTCATAATATACATACTTGATGCTATAAATCTTTGTATTTTTCTCTATAATTTTGATCAAAGTTGAAAAACTTTGACTCTCCAAGATTCTTGGAATGTCTTATAATTTGGGATGGAGGGAGTATCTAAAAGGAAGCCAGGTTGGGGACCTAGCTTGAGGGCTCCCAGGCCAAGAAGGGCGCCAGATGATGGAAGGACGATAATGGAAAAAGCTCAGGATTTAAAAAAAAGCAAAAAATCTGGAGAAAGGTACTACTCTAAAACATTCTTTTGCTTCTGAAAGCAATGCTATCTTATTTGATATGGCTAAGTGTGTAAATATTGTCTTGGGAACTGATAACGTAACAGTTAGCGAGACTATTGATAGTCTGAAATTGAAGGAAATAGAATCCAGAAATAGGTTTGAGGATAAAAATCAGGAGGTTAATATGACACCCTGGTGTCAAGCACTGTATTAGGAATCACTTTAGCTACTAAATTTCCATAAGCAATGCATTGCATCATTCCATGTGCATACAAGTGTTTTTGCCTTTTGTTGTTAATTTGAAATTTGGTTTCAATAAGACTTGGATGTTTAAATAAATTTCTGTCTTGGCAAATAATTTTATAAAATAGATAATATTGAGTACAATACTTTCTATGTTGATACTTTGACCTAATTCAGTGTAGATTAATTATTAAAAATATGGGAACAAAAATGATGTATGGCTCAAAATTGGCTTTATTTATGTGTAGGTCAGAGAAATGATTTTCAGAAAAAGTGTCTTATATGAAAGTTGTAGAGAAAATTATTTTGAGCAACTTTTGTTTTTGGGCCGCACCACGCCAGCGCCCGACCGCGCGGCCGCGCCGTATGCCGGCGTTCGTGCCACGTGGCCGCTGTTTTCTGCCGAAGATCCGCGCCAGCCACTCCTCACCCGATCTTTTCCCACTCGATCACGCCACGACCTTGCTCCCCCAGTCCACGCACGCCTCGACTGCCGCGCACTGCTCTGCCGCCCGCGCGTTGCACGCCAGCCGTGGCCCCCGCCACGACCGCCCGTCCGGCCAAACCCGAGGGCAAAACCAAGCACCCCGCACTCCTCCCTCTTTCGCTCACCACTCGCACGCCCCTGCTCTCGCCAGCTCCCGCTCTCTCTCTCTCTCGCGTACGTGAACGCCACCCGAACGCCATTCGCCACCGCCACTCCCCTCGCCGTTCCAGCCCTAGCCGAGCCACCGCCGGTCGATTAACCCCGACCACCGCTCCGCCCTCGCGTGGAACACACGGTGCGCGCACCCGCATCCCCAGCCGAGCTCCACCGGCACCGAAACACGCAGCGCCCCCTTCGGCCGCCGTTCGCCGCCGAGGAGCCCGCGCCACCGTTCCGCGACCACCGAGCCTTCGCCGAGCCCCAATCCTCCCCGGAGCTCTTCACCGTTCCATGGCAAGGTGAGAACACCCGACCGTTAGGTCTCTGCCGCTCCCTAGCTCCCTCTTCTTCCCGACCGAGCGCCATTCGCGCCGCCATGGCACTCACACGTGGCCAAGCTCTTCCGGAGCTTCACCGGCCGGACCAACCCTTCTAGTAGCTACCCTAGGGTTCGCTCGAGCTTTCGCACCCGCCAATTTGGCCGGCGACCGCCGGAGACGGCCTAGCCGCATAACACCACCGCCATCGCCCGCCATTGCTCGCCGCCAGCGAGCTACGACCGTCCTCTGGCCAAACCAACCCCACCACCCGAACCGCCTAGTCGTGGCGAGCTCACTGAGCTAGCCCGCACCGCCGGTGACCTCGCCGACGGCGAGTAACCGCCGGTCAACCTATTCCTCTGTTCGGCTTTCACCGACAGGTGGGCCCGTTGACCCGACCGGTCCCGCACGTCAGCCACTCGTGGTCCATGGGCCGAGTCTACAAAGTCTGGCCGTGAGTTTTTTTCAAATGTTTTTCTTTTCCTTTTATTTTTCAGAAAAGCTTGTTTATTTTGTGTAGCACGTTTTAACGATCCAAATGAAGTGCTTCCATCTTTGTTAACTTGTTCATGAGTATATTTATCAGGGAAAAATGTGAAAGTATTTTTAGTAAAAGTTTATTATATTATTTTTATTTAATTCAGTTTATGTGCTTTTTGTTAAAATAAATGGGTTTATATGCTTTCTGGTTGAATTAATTCATGGGAAAAATTGGGTAGGTTTCTTATCAAGTTTTGTATCTGTGAAAAATTTATAAGGACCTACTTCTGTAGAAAAAGTATCTGCTTAGATTTAAATTCCTTTTTAGCTGTTTTCTCAAAATAATTGTTAGAGTAAAATATATGTGGAAATAAAATATGGGAACATTTATATAGTCTCGGTATTCTATATTCAAGCTTAGAAAAATTCTAGGTATGGGTTGTTATATGGAAAAATAAGGAGTTGTAGTACAAGTGTATTTTTCTGTGTTTTTCTTAGAAAATTCATGCAGAAAAGAATATGATGTCTCTGTTCATGGAACTTTCTTGATAAATATGATATATGTAGTACAATCTGGGAAAAATATAAAAATGAGTATTGCACCCTTTTTCAGTAGGGCCGCAGTTCAAAGGGTTTATTTTGAAATAAACTTGTTTATTTTTTGTAGATTTATGTGTTGATGCTTTAGCAGTAATTTTTCTGTAGTAAAGTGTTTCTAGGTAGAAGAAGCTAGGAAAAATATGAAATCTGTTGTTTGACACTTTTCAAAAGGAAAGTTAGTTCAAAGCACCCTTTTGGCAGTTTATTTCATCTTTTTTTATCTGCCCTTCAGTAAATTATCTCTAGATGAAATTTGTGCAGTAAAGTCTAGTGAGTGTAAGTTGTATACTGGATTTTTTGTGGATTTTTCTAAACTTAGAAAAATTCACTTGTTGTTCAAACCTAGATTCTTTTGAAATAGTAAATAGAAAATCGTCAGAATAATGATTTTGTTTAATGCAGTCATTAAGTGCTTTTCCTCAATGTCAAAAGTTGTTCAACAAGTTGGTTTTGTTGGTTTGTAAGAAATATTTACATTTCATACCACCATATTTGCACCACGCATTATTTATTTATATACCGCATTGCAATAGGATCGACAGCCCCAGAGACCGAGCAAGAGCCGGAGACAAAACGTCGAGCAGGAGATTCCGGAAGTGCCCAAGAGAGAGGAAGCCCCGGAGCATTATTAAGTCTCTCAGCTTTTATAATTAATTTAATTGAGTATTTTATATTGTGATGCATTAGGTATAGGAGTTGATTGATCCTAATTGCTGCATTACCATTCCTTGGTTATTGTTTATACCTGCCTTGTTATCCTATTAGTTATTATAATGTAGAATTGCTTAGCCTGCTTAATAAAGTAGCAAATAAAGGATGTTCCCATAATACCCCTGATGGGTAGTTACCGGATCATGGTTGGCTATATTTGCTATCGTGGAAAAGAACCTGAGTAGTAATGAAATACGGTCAACTGGAAGGCAAGGCACAAGTTTGGAAACTTGGGGCAGCTCGTCCGTTGGATCGTGTAGGTTTGTATCGATGTTGGCCCTCGTTCATTTTTGAAGGCGCCCTTTTACTTAGGGATGTCGGTACTGTAATCGCCGACCCCGAAGCCGGTTAGACACTGTTCGGGCCGGTCTCAACCCGTGTCACACCCTCTAGTATGGAAATATGATCTGCCTCGGAATGGCCATCGTATAGTTCCAATTGGGTGGTTCGTGATGTGAGTCGCGATGATTACCACCACGGACAAGTATGAAGCGGTTACCCAATGCATGGACCCGACGGGGAAAGTGTGGGTTGGTATTAAAGGTTTCTCGCCAGCTGGTTTGTAATTCGATTCGAGTCGTCGTCTCCCCAGGTTAGTGGGAAACTATGTCGAGCTTCACCACGATACAACTCCATGTGATGATTAAGGTTCAACTAAAATTTGGATAAGTCAACTGGATATGGTTACATTATTGATTGTTAGACTCAAGTGTATGTAATAGTTCAGGTGCAAAACCTAGATCAAGAAGTAGGCCTAAAACCTGACTGCTCACTGATATCATTAAATATTCCTTCTTTTAAATTGAGCTTTTCGCAAGTAAATTCCCAGCTCCACCAAAAAGGCCTTGCATACCCTTGGTGTCTTTTATTTTCAGTTGGACAGGTAAGTCTAGCTGAGTACATTCCCGTACTCAGGGTTTATCCTGTTGTTGCAGATGGCCAGGTTTACTATGGCTATTGTAAGCACTGCTTCTACCCCGTGGAGGGTGATGAGGAGTAGGCCCAGGGCAGGGTCATCCAGAAGCTTCTCCTTTTCTTTTGTTGGACTCAGACTGCTGGTGGCACACTATTTGAAAAAAGGAGTGAATTATCAAACAATGTTTTTATTTGGACCACATATGTGGTGGTCGTGTTTTAAACTTATTTAATAAAGCTTCCGCACTTTCAGACTCAGTATTGTAATAACTTTAAAGATTTCGCACTCTGATGCTCATTCGGTTTCGATTATCGACTGTGTATCCTTACGAATGTGGTACTTGAACAATGCGATCTTGTATGTTGTACGATGTTTGAAATCCTTCGAGATTTTTGGACTACCGGAGTTATATGGGTTCAAGTATGAGTCGAAGTCAGTCGAATTTGGCTAAGACGGTACTTGAGCTCTTATAGTTTGGACGGTTCCGCCACAGCTGGTATCAGAGCATGGTTCAAGTTATTGCATCCATAAGGAGCTATTTTCGAACTAAAATGGATATTTTAAAACTATTTTCAAACTGCTTTGAAATTCTAAGTGTGCTCAGTCTTGTCCTTAAGCCCTATACTAGGATTCAGGTGGCTTAACTGCTAACAGGGTTCAGGGATTTTGCTTCATGTTGGATCTTTATTTGCTGGTCCATTCTCAAGAGAAAGAGAATACGTCGATTGCGAAAACTTGCATAAAATGATTTGTGAGATATGAGAGCATGACCGCCCAACCGTCGGTCTAGGGTGAGTGTTGTTATACTAGTATGTGCGAGCTTTACGCAAGCATATACAAGGGTATCAAATGTTGGGTATGTTTCAGGATTGTTGCATGGTGTTTAGTATTGGTCTTTATGTATTTTCGTATGTATGGGCCAATACTCCGTTATTTTATCATTGGGATTTTGCTTGGGCTGAAATGAATCTTCTGCAGGTACACTAACTACGTGACCGAGTAGAACGAGTAGGTAACGCATGAGAGATCGTTCTTGCCACCGACTAGAACGCTAGGACTTACGAGTCATGGTTAGTGAGTGAGAACATAAGTACGATCATGCATCATGTTTATATTCTTGCACTTGCATTACCTCCCCTTAATTAAAAGTTGTTCCTTTTCCTTATAAAATTTGCCAACTTAAATATACGTCTCACGAGAGTTCGACACCCTTTTGTTTCTACAGATGGCCCAGACTAAGTTGACTGCTCGCAAGGCCACTGGAGGCAGAGGAGTCCCACGTCGACCCTTGGCCACAAAGTTGACCAAGAACACGTTCTTGTCTTACTTCGAGTTGCCGACCATCCTTTGGAGGATTCTGCAGGCAGTGTGATATGAGGAAGGACAGGAGCCCTAGTATTCTTGGCAGAAGGATATCTACGGGTAGGACTCGCTGGTCATGGTGCAAGTCAAGGTCAAAGCCTTGGCTAGCAAGCCCCACTGGTCAGGATGGACAGAGATCACCAGAGGCAGTTGTGCGAAGGATGGAGCCAACAGGACAGCGTATTTGGTGCTGAAGGACATCATCGCCCGTTTCCCCGCCGACCTGGCTAGTGCCATGGCAGGAGTGTTCCCTCGTGGATCACCTTTTCCATTGCGCTGGAGGCAGACTTTGGAGTCAATTCTAACAGGAGGTGTAGAGGAGAGGTTATACTATGAGACGTTTGCGATGAGCACCACCGAAGCCTTCGTGGGTGTATGTGAGAGTTTGGAGCGCAGCTTGGAGAGCGTGTCCTTTACCCTCACTGCCACCTACCAGAGCAAGAGGAAGCTGCAAGAGGAGCTCGACACTGAAGTAGCCCGACTGCAGGAGAGGTTGCACCAGGTCACTCTAGAGCGTGATGATGCCCGTGCCACAGCAGGAGCCGAGACCACCACCAGGACCGTCGCCGAGCGGATGTACCTAACCACGGCTTTTCAGCGGGATGAAGCCCGCACATCGCTCGACCAGCTCAGGGAGGGTGCCCATCACCTAATGCAGCAGGTGCTTGGCCAGCAGGTTTACATCGATCACCTTCACGAGGCAATCCACCAGATGCATCATCAGGCACAGGAGGCCGCCGCCCCAGCAGCTGACGAGGCCCCTGCAGATGAGGCCTTGGAGCCCCAGGACGGGATAGTGCTTGGTCCAGATCCTCCTTCATACGACGAGGACCATGCTGACGAGCCGATGATGGACGCTGATGTGGATGACGCCGCATCCGCCGCTGGAGACGTTTGAGCGCTAGTTTACTAGGAGTCTCTTTCTTTTTGGTTAGCTTGATCATGGTCGCTTTTGATGTAACCCAGGCATGTGTTGGCTTTATGTTTAAGTTGTATGATGGCATGTACGGCCTTTGGATAAAGTCCAGACTTCGATCTGGCACCTTTTATGGAAATTCGTTGTTTGCATTCCTATTTTCGAGCGATTATTTTGTGATGTTGTATGGAAATGAGTAATTATACTTGGTCGTGTGCTAAATTTTTGAATTATGTGCAGCACAGTATTTATTCATGATCAATGTGACATCACCTAATTGTTGCTCATTAATGGGATATGCAGATGCCGGCGCACAACCACAGCCAGCGTGGACAAGGGTCAGGGCAGGAGGAGAATCTGCCACCACCCCCACCGTCGCCGATGACGCCAGAAGTGTTCTTCGGGCAATTTTTGGGCAGCCAAAGGAACATGGAGGAGATGCAGAGGCATATGGAGGCCACCCTCCGTAATATTGCCAACAACACAGCACAGCAGCATCAGCAACGTCAAGGACCAGAGCCCAATCAGTACAGCTCGTACCGTGACTTCTTGGACACTCGTTCCCCTGTGTTCAAGGAAGTTACTGAACCGCTCAAGGCAGACGAATGGCTGAACTCCATCACTCAAAAGTTTCGCCTGCTTCGCTTAACTGAAGAGCTCAAGGCGGAATATGCCGTCCACATGTTGGAGGGACCCACAGGTTTATGGTGTTCCCAGCACCGTGCATCCCTGCCAGCCAATGCGCCTGTCATTTGGGATCATTTCTCCACTGCTATGCGCAACCACTGCATTCCTAGTAGTTTGATGGAAATGAAGGTCACGGAGTTCATGAGGTTGTCCCAGGGAACCAGGTCCATGTCAGAATATCTCCATAGCTTCAATAACCTGTCTCGCTATGCCCCAGATTTCGTGAACACTAAGGCCAAGAAGATTGCAAGCTTCAAGCGTGGCATGAGTGCCACCATGCTCTCTAAGATGGGAAACAGTCACCGCACCACCTTTAGTGACTTTGTCAGTGACTGCTTGAACCAGGAGGCCAATGACAGCAGGCTGGCGACAGAAACCCATCGTCGTGCGAATGAAGGAGGTTTGTCTTAGCAGAGGACCCCTTTCGGAGCACGCACCCCGTATCGCCCGCCGGTTGCAGGAGCAAGGTTCCGTCCCCCGCAGAGGAAGATAACTACCAACCACCCTCGTCCAAGCTTCCAGAAGCCCTACATTGTTCCCCTGATGCAGAACAGAGCAAAGTCAGGAAGTTCGGGAGGTCCCAAGACCCCTATGTGATCGGGCCATGTTACAACTGTGGTCAGACCGAACACCTGTCACGTCAGTGCCCCCAGCCAAAGAAGTAGTACACCCAGCCTCGACCTTGCACGGGCAATGTGCATTTCACCACTGTTGAAGAAGTGCCAGAAGGAGAGCCTGTCACCGCTGGTACATTTCTTGTTAACCAATACCCCGCAGTTGTGTTGTTTGATTCTGGAGCATCGCATTCTTTCATAAGTGAGAATTTTGTTTCAAGAAGTAACCTTGAGTTAGTAGAATTGGATCGGGGTTATCAGATAAGTTTAGCAGGAGATGTTCTCTCCACCCATAAAATGGCTAAAGGAGTGGAAATAACTTTTGGGGATAAAAAGGCCATGGTGGATCCCATAACGTAATCCCTAGTCTAGGTTTGGATGTAATCTTGGGTATGGGTTGGATGAAACTCGGGAAGGTCAATCTCGACATCGCAGAGCGAGTAGTTTCCATGGTTAGTCCCCGGAGTGGATCTTCTTTCCGGTTTAGGTTACACCGAAACCCTCATGAGATAGGAGTGTTGTTTAATATCATGGCTAAGCAGATAGCGGAGATCCCGGTAGTGTGTGAGTTTCTAGATGTTTTTCCTGATGAGTTGCTAGGACTACCACCAGATCGGGACGTGGAGTTTGCTATAGAATTGAAACATGGAACGACACCTATTTCTCGGAGGCCATATATGATGTCGACTAACGAGGATGTCCCACCATCTTCGTGAAAAAGAAGGACAAAACTTTGAGGATGTGTGTGGACTATAGACCTCTGAATGCAGTAACTATAAAGAACAAGTATCCCTTACCCCGAATCGACATCTTGTTTGATCAGTTATCAAAGGCAAGAGTGTTCTCCAAGATTGACTTGAGGTAAGGTTACCATCAGATCAAGATCAGAAGAGAGGATATACCAAAGACAGCTTTCTCCACAAGATATGGACTCTATGAGTATCTGGTTATGTCTTTCGGACTAATAAATGCCCCAACACATTTTATGTATCTGATGAATTACGTCTTTATGCCCGAATTGGATAAGTTTGTTGTGGTGTTCATTGATGACATCTTGGTATACTCTGAGAATGAGAAAGACCATGTTGAGCACTTACGAGTTGTCTTAACTCGACTTCGAGAGCACAAGTTGTATGCCAAGTTTAGTAAGTGTGAATTTTAGTTAAAGAAAGTGCCTTTTCTCGGACATGTCCTTTCGGAAGAGGGAATTTCCGTGGATCCCATGAAAGTACAGGAAGTTATGGATTGGCAAGCACCCACTACTGTACATGAGGTTCATAGCTTTTTGGGATTGGCCGGATATTACCGTCGGTTCATTCCGGATTTTTCAAGGATAGCAAAGCCTATAACTCGTCTAACTCAGAAAAACAAGAAGTTTGAATGGACTCCAGAGTGTGAAGCAGCATTTCGCACTCTGCGAACCTTGTTGACCTCTGCACCGGTTTTAGCTCAACCAAATTTGGAGGAACCTTTTGATGTGTTTTGTGACGCGTCCAAGATTGGACTTGGATGTGTGCTTATGCAGAATGGAAGAGTCATAGTCTATGCTTCACGCCAGTTACGATCACATGAAGAGAATTACCCAACTCATGATTTGGAATTAGCGGCAGTAGTTCATGCGCTCAAGATTTGGAGGCACTACCTTATGGGCAATCTTTGTCATGTATATACAGATCACAAAAGCTTGAAATACATTTTCACTCAGCCAGAGTTGAACATGAGGCAGAGAAGATGGTTAGAGTTGATCAAGGATTATAACCTAGAAGTGCATTACCACCCAGGAAAAGCAAACGTTGTAGCAGATGCCTTGAGTCGCAAAACTCATTGCAACTCCCTACAACCATTGTTGGAAGATGGATTCAACCTTATGCACCCCGTTATGCTGAATAATATTACCATACAGTGTACCCTGGAAAGTTATATCATTGAAGGACAAAAGACCGATGAAGAAATCTGTCAGATCAAAAAGAGACTGGAAACCAGTAGTTCGTTGAACTTCCGAATGGATGAGCAAGGGATTTTATGGTATAACCAAAGGTTAGTAGTTCCTAAGGACGCAGAATTGAGAGACGGAATTTTGAATGAAGCTCATAATTCAAAATTGTCTATCCATCCAGGAAGTAGTAAGATGTACCAAGATCTGAGAACGAGGTATTGGTGGTCCAGGATGAAGAAAGAGGTTGCGGCTTATGTCGCAAAGTGCGATACTTGCTGCAGGATAAAGGCTATACACTTGAAACCGACAGGACTGCTACAACTGCTACCAATCCTAGAATGGAAATGGGAAGAGATTAGTATGGATTTCATCACAGGTCTCCCAAATACCCAAAAGGGACATGATTCTATCTGGGTTATCGTAGATCGGTTATCCAAAGTGGCTCACTTCATACCAGTCAAGACTACCTATCGACCTCACCAGTATGCGGATCTGTACATTCAGAACATCTTAAGGTTACATGGTATTCCCAAAAGAATTGTCTCTGACAGAGGCCCCCAGTTCATAGCCCATTTTTGGGAACAGTTGCACAAGGAGCTAGGAACCAAGTTGGTACGGAGTTCCGCTTATCACCCTCAAACCGTAGGACAAACAGAAAGAGTGAATCAAATCTTGGAAGATATCCTCAGAGCATGTGTACTTTCCTCAGGAGAATCATGGGAGAAATGGTTACCTCTAGCCGAGTTCTCATATAACCACAGCTATCAAGAAAGTATAAAGATGGCACCGTTTGAAGTTTTATACGGACGAAGATGCAGACCCTGGTAAATTGGGCCGAATCAGGAGATCAAGGATTTTATGGGTCAGATTATGTAAAAGATGCCGAAGAGATTGTGCAAACTGTGCAGCAACATATCATGGTGGCACAATCTCAACAAAAGAGTTATGCTGACACACGAAGGAGACCTTTGGAATTCCAAGTAGGAGATTATGTTTACCTTAAAGTCTCGCCCATGAGAAAGGTCCAACGCATTGGAATCAAGAAAAAGCTAGCACCTCGCTATGTAGGACCATATCGGATCATAGCCAGAAAAGGAGAAGTAGCTTGTGAAGTATAGTTACCTCTGGAGATGAGTGCGATCTTCCCCGTGTTCCATGTATCGCCGCTGAAGAAGTGTCTTCGAGTACCCAAATACGAAGAGGTTCGAATCCCGGAGATCACTATTAGGTCAGATCTGGAATATTACGAACAACCTCAGGAGATAATGGATACCAAGACCAGAGTAACTCGCAACTGTGAAATAAAGACATACGAGATTCTTTGGAGTAATCATGGGCCCAATGATGCAACATGGGAAACCGAAGAGTACTTGCACGTGAATTACCCCGCTTTTTATAAGAAGTGGTACGTAACCTAAATCTCAGGATGAGATTTCTTTAAGGGGGGAAGGGCTGTGACACCCTGGTGTCAAGCACTGCATTAGGAATCACTTTAGCTACTAAATTTCCATATGCAATGCATTGCATCATTCCATGTGCATACAAGTGTTTTTTTGCCTTTTGTTGTTAATTTGAAATTTGGTTTCAATAAGACTTGGTTGTTTAAATAAATTTCTGTCTTGGCAAATAATTTTATAAAATAGATAATATTGAGTACAACACCGCCGCTGTCTTCTGCCGAAGATCCGCACTAGCCACTCCTCGCCCGATCTTCTTCCACTCGATCACGCCACGATATTGCTCGCCCAGTCCCCGCACGCCTCGGCTGCCGCGCACTACTCTGCCGCCCGCGCGTCGCACGCCAGTCATGGCCCCCGCCACGACCGCCCGTCCGGCCAAACCCGAGGGCAAAACCAAGCACCCCGCACTCCTCTCTCTTTCGCTCACCACTCGCACGCCCTCGCTCTCGCCAGCTCCCGCTCTCTCTCGCGCGCGCGAATGCCACCCAAACGTCGTTCGCCACCGCCACTCCCCTCGCCGTTCCAGCCCTAGCCGAGCCACCGCCAGTCGATTAACCCAGACCACCGCTCCGCCCTCGCGTGGAACACACGGTGCGCGCACCCGCACCCCCAGCCGAGCTCCACCGGCACCGGAACACGCAGCGCCCCCTTCGGCCGCCGTTCGCCGCCGAGGAGCTCGTGCCACCGTTCTGCGACCACCGAGCCTCCGCCGAGCCCCAATCCTAGGGTTCGCTCGAGCTTTCACACCCGCCAATTTGGCCGGCGACCGCCGGAGACGTCCTAGCCGCATACCACCGCCGCCATCGTCCGCCATTGCTCGCCGCCGGCGAGCTACGACCGTCCTCTGGCCAAACCAACCCCACCACCCGAACCGCCTAGTCGTGGTGAGCTCACCGAGCTAGCCCGCACCGCCGACGACCTCGCCGACGGCGAGTAACCGCCGGTCAACCTATTTCGCTGTTCGGCTTTCACCGACCGGTGGACCCGTTGACCCGGCCGGTCCCCCACGTCAGCCGCTCGTGGTCCATGGGCTCAGTCTACGAAGTCTGGCCGGGAGTTTTTTTTTCAAATGTTTTTCTTTTCCTTTTATTTTCCATTAAAGCTTCTTTATTTTGTGTAGAACGTTTTAATGATCCAAATGAAGTGCTTTCAACTTTGTTAACTTGTTCATGAGTAGATCTATCAGGGAAAATGTGAAAGTATTTTTAGTAAAAGTTTATTGTACTGTTTTTAATTAATTCAGTTTATGTGCTTTTTGTTAAATAAATGGGTTTACTCCCTCCATATTGAAAAACTTGACGTTTCAGACAACGACACGGTCTCCAAAACATCACTTTGACCACTTGTTTCTTTAAAAATATTTATTGGAAGGTGGTATATGTATATTTTTATGAAAGTACTTTTCAAGACAGATTTATTTATATGATTTTTACATATCTAAAGTCAATAATTTAAAAGTTATTTATGATTTATATTCCCAATGTTTGACTCAAACCTTGTTAAAACGTCAGTTTTTTCAATATGGAGGGAGTATATGCTTTCTGGTTGAATTAATTCATGGGAAAATTGTGTAGGTTTCTTATCAGGTTTTGTATCTGTGAAAAATTTATGAGGACCTACATTTGTAGAAAAAGTATCTGCTTAGAATTAAATTTCTTTTTAGCTGTTTTCCCAAAATAATTGTTAGAGTAAAATATATGTGGAAATAAAATATGAGAACATTTATATAGTCTCTGTGTTCTATGTTCAAGCTGAGAAAAAATGCTAGGTATGGGTTGTTATATGGAAAAATAACAAGTTGTAGTACAAGTGTACTTTTCTGTGTTTTTCTTAGAAAATTCATGCAGAAAAGAATAGGATGTCTCTGTTCGTGGAACTTTCTTGATAAATATGATATATGTAGTAGAATCTGGGAAAATATAAAAATGAGTATTGCACCCTTTTTCAGTAGGGCCACAGTTCAAAGGGTTTATTTTAAAATAAACTTGTTTATTTTGTGTAGATTTATGTGTTCATGCTTTAGCAGTAATTTTCTGCAGTAAAGTAGTTTTAGGTAGAAGAAGCTAGGAAAAATATGAAATCTTATGTTTGACACTTTTCAAAAGGAAAGTGAGTTCAAAGCACCCTTTTGGCAGTTTATTTCATCTTTTTGTATCTGCCCTTCAGTAAATTATCTCTCGATGAAATCTGTGCAGTAAAGTCCAGTGAGTGTAAGTTGTATACTGGAATTGTTGTGGATTTTTCTGAACTCAGAAAAATGTACTTGTTGTTCAAACCTAGATTCTTTTGAATTAGTAAATAGGAAATAGTCAGAATAATGATTTTGTTTAATGCAGTCATTAAGTGCTTTTTCTCAATGTCAAAAGTTGTTCAACAAGTTGGTTTTGTTGGTTTACAAGAAATATTTACATTTCATACCACCATATTTGCACCACCCATTATTTATTTATATACTACATTGCAATAGGATCGACAGCCCCGGAGACCGAGCAAGAGCCGGAGACAAACGTCGAGCAGGAGATTCCGGAAGTGCCCAGGAGTGAGGAAGCCGAACCCGCAGCGGAGACTAACCTGCCTGAGTGCCCCTCGCACGAGGCATCGGTCTTCTCTCAAGGCAAGCCCCGGAGCATTATTAAGTCTCCCAGCTTTTATAATTAATTTAATTGAGTATTTTATATTGTGATGCATTAGGTATAGGAGTTGATTGATCCTAATTTCTGCATTACCATTCCTTGGTTATTGTTTATACCTGCCTTGTTATCCTATTAGTTATTACAATGTAGAATTGCTTAGCCTGCTTAATAAAGTAGCAAAATAAAGGATGTTCCCGTAATACCTCTGATGGGTAGTTATCGGATCACGGTGGGCTATATTTGCTATCGTGGAAAAGAACATGAGTAGTAATGAAATACGGTCAACTGGAAGGCAAGGCACAAGTTTAGAAACTTGGGGCAGCTCGTCCGTTGGATCGTGTAGGTTTGTATCGATGTTGGCCCTCGTTCATTTTTAAAGCGCCCTTTTACTTAGGGTTGTCGGTGCTGTAATCGCCGACCCCGAAGCCGTTTAGACGCTGTTCGGGCCGGTCTCAACCCGTGTCGCACCCTCTAGTATGGAAACACGATCTGCCTCGGTATGGCCATCGTATAGTTCCAATTGGGTGGTCCATGCTGTGAGCCACGACGATTACCACCACGAACAAGTATCGAGCGGTTACCCAATGCATGGACCCGACGGGGAAAGTGTGGGTTGGTATTATAGGTTTCTCGCCAGCTGGTTTGTAATTCGATTCGAGTCGCCGTCTCCCCCGGTTAGTGGGAAACTTTGTCGAGCTTCACCACGATACAACTCCATGTGATGATTAAGGTTCAACTAAAATTTGGATAAGTCAACTGGATATGGTTACATTATTGATTGTTAGACTCAAGTGTATGTAATAGTTCAGGTGCAAAACCTAGATCAAGAAGTAGGCCTAAAACCTGACTGCTCACTGATATCATTAAGTATTCTTTCTTTTAAGTTGAGCTTTTCGCAAGTAAATTCCCAGCTCTACCAAAAAGGCCTTGCATACCCTTGGTATCTTTTATTTTCAGTTGGACGGGTAAGTCTAGCTGAGTGCATTCCCGTACTCAGGGTTTATCCCGTTGTTGCAGATGGCCAGGTTTACTACGGCTACTGTAAGCACTGCCTCTACCCCGTGGAGGGTGATGAGGAGTAGGCCCAGGGCAGGGTCATCCAGAAGCTTCTCCTTTTCTTTTGCTGGACTCAGACTGCTGGTGGCACACTATTTGAAAAAAAGAGTGAATTATCAAACAATGTTTTATTTGGACCACGTATGTGGTGGTCGTATTTTAAACTTATTTAAAGCTTCCGCACTTTTAGACTCAGTATTGTAATAACTTTGAAGATTTCGCACTCTGATGCTCATTCGGTTTCGATTATCGACTGAAAGGATCGTGACGCCTAAGAGGGGGGGGGTGAATTAGGCAACTTGAAACTTCTACTCTAAACTATGGCCTCTAATTTCCACCTAAGCAAAACCTATGCAAGAAAGTAAACTATCTAAAGTGCAACTAAGGTTTTGCTAAGTGTGTTTGCTATCTCTACCGCAAAAGGAGTTATGCTACCTAGTTTCCAAACCTATCAACTAGCATATCAAGCTACGAAAGGTAAAGCACATGAGCTAGATAGCAATGTAAATGCGGAAGCCAAAGAGTGTGATAGAGATGCAAACTCCCGTCGACGACTCCGGTATTTTTACCGAGGTATCGAGAAGCGCGCAAGCTTCCCCCTAGTCCTCGTTGGAGCCCCTCGCAGGGAATCCCTCGCAAGGGCCAAGCTCCCGGTCGGGTAACTCCGTGGATAGCTCCGGTTCTTCCCCACGCGCAAGTGGGTCTCCGGTTAAGCCACTCGTGGCAAAGCCTCTCCCGGATGCTCCCCGCCGTTTTCACTATCAAGCTTCCGGCCGAAGCGCCGCGGGCCTTGTTCCCTTCGGTACACGGAGGCGGCCACACCACAAACGCGGTTGGTGTGATCTCGCAAGACTTACAAGCCCCACCGATGTACAATCACGGTGCGCGCAAGCACCGGTAGATAAGAGGTTTTCAAACCTCACTAAACACTAGGCCTAACACCTAGAGCAAGCGCAAAGCGGTGGTCTAACTAGCCTAAGCACTTCGCAAAGCACCTACACTAATCACCTAGTATATTCACTAAGCACTTTGGTGGCTAGAGCAACTAAATATGTGTCTATGCACTATGATCACTTCCTTGAGCTCCAACCTAATTGTTTTGGCCGGCCATGGGGGTATTTATAGAGCCCCAACCAAATAGAGCCGTTGGGCAAAGGGATGGGCTTTTCTGCCATCGACCGGACGCTCGTCACGTCCTGACCGGACGCGTCCGGTCACTCCAACGGCTAGTTGCCGGCCTGCACAGGCACTGATCGGACTCTGGCATGAGTCCGGTCATGTACGATCGGACGCGTCCGGTCGCGATTTTGTGCCTCTGGAACCTCTCTGTTTCCGATCGGACTCTGCTGAGCTTCAGCGTCCGGTCGTCGTCGTAGCGTCCGGTCGCGTTGCCACGCTGATGAACAGTAGGACCGTTGCGTCCGGTCGCGATTGTCACAGCGTCCGGTCGAGCGGCGCAGCGTCCGGTCGTGTCGACGTGGCGCTGACAGGCTGGGTGAACTGACCGGACGCATCCAGGCCAGCGTCCGGTCACTGCGTGAGCAGCGTCCGGTCACTCCAATTTCTTCGTTTCTTCGCGATTTCTTGCGCCATCTTGGTTCCGTTCTTGTGCCTTGGACTTTGCTTGATCTTGAGGGTCTTCTACTGAGCTTCTAGTGTCTTGCTTGAGGTGTTGATCATCGGATCACCACGTAGCCTTTGTCCAAGCCACAATTGCACCCTATTGAACTACAAAACAAACACTTGCAAACACATTAGTCCAATTTGGTTATGTTGTTCATCAAACACCAAAATCCAAAGTTAAATGGTTCGAGGTCCATTTTCCTTACAATCTCCCCCTTTTTGGTGATTGATGACAACACGACCAAAACAAGCAGATAATAAAAACATAATTTAAAATGCAATCTACTTGCTAGGATGCAATGCAAAGGCAAGATCATATAATGATTAGAAGATATCAAAATGAAGTACATTTCTTCTAGCATATCTTGCCCTTGCCAAAGAGTTCCTCTTTGTGACTTTATGGATTAAGACTCCCCCTAACTCCATAAATCGCTTCCTCCCTATATGAACCATTCCCATGAAAATAACCATAGAAATTTTGAAAAATTTGATTTTGGTTATTTTGTTTGTTTTAGTTTGGGCTTGATTTTGGTCCCTACACATTCTCCCCCTTTGGAATCAAACACCGAAAAGGAAGACATTAAAGCTCTAGAGAGGAAACATTATATAAGCTAAACTCCCCCTAAATATATGCATACATATGATGTAAGACTAAAGTAAATGCATAACCGGCAAAATAAAGCATAAAGGAGTTTAAACTATATAATGCATGGAGAAAGCATGATAGTATCAATTGAAATCAACATGAGGTTATCGGTTAGGAATACCAAATGTAGATACCAAATGAAATTTCATCACGTATTGATGCTTGTCTCCGGGAACTCCATTTTCCTTGCAATGAGACTACTACACACATGATAGACTTGAAAGTAGTGTTAGTCTCAAAGCTTCCAAATTGTAGAGTAAACTCCCCCTAAAAGTGTGCATACAAGTCGGAATACTTGTAGGAGTCATGCACATTGACTTGTAAGGTCAAACTACCATTTTCATTTTGATATTACAAGAATTGTGACATCAATTGAAGATGGTAATTGGGGTAGTTTGTCTACACTTTGGACTTTGGCACATATAAGATTAAAATAAAGTAAAAGAAGCTATGTGCCGTGCTTCTAACCAATTAAGCTCATGTAGAATTGCTCTAGAAATATGAGTTAAACCGAGCAAAAACTACCATATGATAAGCCCAATTTGCATGACTAAAGATATGAATGTATTAATGCAAACATAGGCAATGAAGGTAACTAGATGCTAAAATAAACCAATTGAAAATATACCACTTGAAAATAATTGCGATAATTTAAATCTAGTTACCTAACATGGGAAGGGGAACTTGGGTACATAGTACTTACTAACATACTTGGCAATGACATAATCCAATGTGATGCATCCCATGATATGCACCCAAAACTTCGCCAAGTCTCCAAATTCCCCATCGCCAATTAGGCTACTCACTTCCCTTTCGGGACCCAAACCTTTTTGGTGCTCTTCATGGTTGAGATAATATCCTTAGGCACCCAAATGCGTTTGGTCCCATTGTTGGCTTGCTTGTTCACCTTGATGGCTACCACCTTGTCATTCTTTTTCTTCAAAAGATAAGGTGTGGAGGCCTTCTTGTTCACCTTGTTGGTGTAGGTGTTGGAGAGCTTGCTTGTTTGCTTTTTGTTTTTCTCTTTCTTCTTTTCTCCCCCACGCTTCACCTTGCACTCATAGGACTTGTGGCCTTCCTTGTGGCAAAGGTAACAAACCACGGTTTGCTCCTCATCAAGCTTCTTCACTCCCTTGATGGTGTTATCTTGATGAGTTCGGGTTTGCTTCCCCTTGCCTTTTGCTTGGGTCAAGTCCTTGGTGAGGCGAGCCACTTCTTGCCTTAGTAGCTCATTCTCCATTGCAACTTCTTGTGTACATGTTTCTACAATGACATTCTCAACACAAGCTTGTTTGCACATGGGTGAGTCTAAATCATGTAAATCTATGCAAGAAGTAGAGGCATCCTTTTTAGGCATATCAAGAATTGATTTTTCAATTTTAGGTGCCTCTATGGGGTTTGCTCCGATGGTTTCAAGATTAGCAACTTTGTTAGTTAGCTCATCACAATGCTTGCACATAATTTCCATTTTAGCAAGCAAGCTTTTGTAAGCATCTTGTGTGCTAGCTAACTTTGCTTTTAGTTTTTCATTTTTCTTAACAAGTTGCTCATCATTATTTGTGCTATCACATGTGCTTATACTAGCCTCTAGTTTCTCAACTTTATTAGATAGCTCAACATTCAAGTTTGAAAAAGTTTCATATTGATCAAGCATAGTATTGTAGGCTTGTTGAGAGCTATCCAATTTTTCTTTTAAGTCTTTGATTTTCTTTTGTTGACTAGTACAAGTTTTAGCATATTTAATGTTATCTTGCACAAGTTCATTGTAAGAAGGAAGCTCATCATCACTATCACTATCACTATTACTAGAGATAGAGCTTGTTTTACCTCGTGCCATAAGGCACATACGCGAGGAGCTTGATGATGAGTGCTTGCGGCCATGTCTCTTGTGTTGGGCTTCATCATCACTTGATGAATCATCCCATGTCTTGATGGAGGTGAGAGCTTGGGCCTTGCATCCCTTCTTTTTCTTGTCCTTGGGTGTGGGCTTTTGCTTTGGACAATCTTCCATAAAGTGCCCTTTCTTGCCACATCTATAGCAACCCTTTTTCCTTTGCTCTCTTCTTTGATTGGTGAAGAGGCAATCTTCTATGGTGATGGGCACACCCTTGACATTGAGCTTGCGGATCATCCTCTTCACTCCTTTCATGAGTTTGATTGTTTCTTCTTCATCTAAGGAGGAATCGGATGAGGTGGAGGCTTGATCATCATCACTTGATTCTTCATCATCATCCTCTTCTTCATCTTCACTTGAGGAGCTTGAGCTTGTCTCAACTTGCTTCTTCCCCTTCATCTTTTTGTGCTCACAAGAGAGAGCAATATCTTTGCTTGATGAAGTGGCTTCTTCTTGACCCATCTTGCGTGACATCTCAAATGCCACCAATTTGCCAATGACAATGGCCGGGGTCATGGTGCTCAAGTCCTCCATGTTGTGGAGGATGGTGATGATGGTTGCGTACTTGCTCTTGGGAAGCACGGAGATGATCTTCCTCACAATATCCGCATCACCTAGCTTTGTGATTCCTATAGAGTTGAGCTCATTGATAATTAGATTCAAACGCGAATACATATCACGAACAAGCTCATTATCATTCATTTTAAAGGAATCATAGCATGATTTTGTTAGGTGATGTTTTTGCTCTCTAACATTACTTGTACCATCATGGAGCTCATGGAGTTTTAACCAAATTTCATGGGATGTTTGCAAAGTAAATACTTGGTTAAATACATCCATGCTAAAAGATTCAAACAAGCAATTTTTAGCTCTAGCATTTAGATGAATTTCTTTTTCATCACCCGCGGTAGGCTTTTCGGGATTCTTAATGGGTTTCATCCCGTCGTGGGTGACTCTCCAAACACCTAGATCAACGGCTTCTAAAAAGCAAGCCATCCTAGCACTATAGTAGGGGAAGTTAGTGCCGTCAAAGTGTGGAGGCCTAGAGGTATCCATCCCAACCTTTCTTAGGGGCGTCGGCTCAAAGGCGATTAAGCCAATAGTCCACAAGGGAGCCAACCGGCTCCGATACCAATTGAAAGGATCGTGACGCCTAAGAGGGGGGGGGTGAATTAGGCAACTTGAAACTTCTACTCTAAACTATGGCCTCTAATTTCCACCTAAGCAAAACCTATGCAAGAAAGTAAACTATCTAAAGTGCAACTAAGGTTTTGCTAAGTGTGTTTGCTATCTCTACCGCAAAAGGAGTTATGCTACCTAGTTTCCAAACCTATCAACTAGCATATCAAGCTACGAAAGGTAAAGCACATGAGCTAGATAGCAATGTAAATGCGGAAGCCAAAGAGTGTGATAGAGATGCAAACTCCCGTCGACGACTCCGGTATTTTTACCGAGGTATCGAGAAGCGCGCAAGCTTCCCCCTAGTCCTCGTTGGAGCCCCTCGCAGGGAATCCCTCGCAAGGGCCAAGCTCCCGGTCGGGTAACTCCGTGGATAGCTCCGGTTCTTCCCCACGCGCAAGTGGGTCTCCGGTTAAGCCACTCGTGGCAAAGCCTCTCCCGGATGCTCCCCGCCGTTTTCACTATCAAGCTTCCGGCCGAAGCGCCGCGGGCCTTGTTCCCTTCGGTACACGGAGGCGGCCACACCACAAACGCGGTTGGTGTGATCTCGCAAGACTTACAAGCCCCACCGATGTACAATCACGGTGCGCGCAAGCACCGGTAGATAAGAGGTTTTCAAACCTCACTAAACACTAGGCCTAACACCTAGAGCAAGCGCAAAGCGGTGGTCTAACTAGCCTAAGCACTTCGCAAAGCACCTACACTAATCACCTAGTATATTCACTAAGCACTTTGGTGGCTAGAGCAACTAAATATGTGTCTATGCACTATGATCACTTCCTTGAGCTCCAACCTAATTGTTTTGGCCGGCCATGGGGGTATTTATAGAGCCCCAACCAAATAGAGCCGTTGGGCAAAGGGATGGGCTTTTCTGCCATCGACCGGACGCTCGTCACGTCCTGACCGGACGCGTCCGGTCACTCCAACGGCTAGTTGCCGGCCTGCACAGGCACTGATCGGACTCTGGCATGAGTCCGGTCATGTACGATCGGACGCGTCCGGTCGCGATTTTGTGCCTCTGGAACCTCTCTGTTTCCGATCGGACTCTGCTGAGCTTCAGCGTCCGGTCGTCGTCGTAGCGTCCGGTCGCGTTGCCACGCTGATGAACAGTAGGACCGTTGCGTCCGGTCGCGATTGTCACAGCGTCCGGTCGAGCGGCGCAGCGTCCGGTCGTGTCGACGTGGCGCTGACAGGCTGGGTGAACTGACCGGACGCATCCAGGCCAGCGTCCGGTCACTGCGTGAGCAGCGTCCGGTCACTCCAATTTCTTCGTTTCTTCGCGATTTCTTGCGCCATCTTGGTTCCGTTCTTGTGCCTTGGACTTTGCTTGATCTTGAGGGTCTTCTACTGAGCTTCTAGTGTCTTGCTTGAGGTGTTGATCATCGGATCACCACGTAGCCTTTGTCCAAGCCACAATTGCACCCTATTGAACTACAAAACAAACACTTGCAAACACATTAGTCCAATTTGGTTATGTTGTTCATCAAACACCAAAATCCAAAGTTAAATGGTTCGAGGTCCATTTTCCTTACATCGACTGTGTATCCTTACGAATGTGGTACTTGAACAATGTGATCCTGTATGTTGTACGATGTTTGAAATTCTTCGAGATTTCCGGACTACCAGAGTTATATGGGTTCAAGTATGAGTCGAAGTCAGTCGAATTTGGCTAAGACGGTACTTGAGCCCTTATAATTTGGACGGTTCCGCCACAGTTAACCTCCCTAATGATTTAGATTCTGTTATGCAGTTTGAGGAGTTTCCTATTTTGAATAGTGCGGTTGTTTATCCAGTTTGTAGGGAGAGAGGAGAAACCTCTATGTCTTGGGCACAAATAGCCTCTAAAGGCAAGGACCACAAAAAGGAGAAAGTTAATAATGATAGGGGCATTTTGGAATGTTAGAGGCCTTAATAAAGAAGGTCGTCTTCAGTGCATAACTGATTTTATTAGAGATAATAGGCTAGATTTTGTTGGTTTTCAAGAAACAAAAAAAGAGAGCTTTGAGGATTCCTTTCTTAGTTATGCTCACAATGGTTTTATTTGGCATTATCTCCTGGCTGTTGGTACGGCGGGAGGCATTTTGGTAGGTCTGAATGATAGGAAGTTCGAGGTTTTAGCTTGTAAAATTGGTAAATATTCTGTAGCTGTGAATATCAGAAATTGCCAAGATAAGTTTGTTTGGAGATTGGTAGTGGTGTATGGGTCTCCGTATGAAGATGGTAAATTAGAGTTTCTCTTAGAGATGGAAGACCTCCTAGTTGACTGGGAGGGGCCGACTGTAGTGGGTGGTGATTTTAATTTGGTGACTAGTGCAGCGGAAAAGAGTACAAGAAATATTAATCAGAAAAGGGCTGATTTGTTTCAAGATTGGATTAACAAGTTTGGTTTGCTAGAGCTTAAGAATTCTTCTAGGGCTTTTACTTGGACTAATAATCAAGACCAACCGATTTTTGCTGCGTTAGATAAAGTGTTTTGTAACACTGCTTTTGAACAGAAATATCCTCTTTCTTTTGTTGTTGTTAAGCCCAGAGCTGCTAGTGATCACGTGCCTTTGGTGCTAAACTTAGGATGCCATGAAGATAAGAAACAAACGATGTTTAGGTTTGAAAAGTGGTGGTTAGAACAACCAGACTTTAAAGATCTGGTGGTCAAAACCTGGAATACTCCTTGTGCTTTTACAGATCCTCTAGATATTTGGCAGTTTAAGATTAGACTTATTAGGAAAAAGACTAAAGGCTGGGCTCTGAATAGGAATGGTGAGATTAGAAAGCTGAAGCAGGATCTCCTTAAGGAGTTTGATTTATTAGATTTAAAGATGGAGGAAGGGGGACTAGAGGTGCAGGAGAAAGAGAGGATGAAAAAGATCACTGATGATCTTGAGGCCATCTGGCGTATGGAAGAGATCAAGGCTAGACAGCGGTCGAGAGATAGGAATATTAAGGAGGGTGATAGTAATACAAGTTATTTTCATGTTGTTGCTAATAAAAGACATAGAAAAAAAGAATTTTGGGTTTGGAAACTTCAGAAGGGTGGATTGAAGACAATAAGGGTATGCTCGAACATGCGGTGGATTTTTACAAATCCTTGTTTGGGAAAGAGCAGGAGTCTCATGTTAGTCTTGGAGAGGATTTTTGGGAAGAGGAGGACAAAATATCGGCGGTGGAGGCAGAGCTTTTGGAAGCTCCTTTCACCGAGGAAGAGGTTAGGGTGGCACTTTTTGGATCTTATGCCGAGGGTGCACCGGGACCGGATGGTCTTCCTTTCCTGTTTTATCAAATTTTCTGGGAGACTATTAAGGTTGACTTGATGAATCTAGTAGATCTTTTTGGGACGAATGAGCTAAAGTTAGAACGTATCAACTATGGTATGATTACTTTGATCCCTAAAGAACCAGATGCTAAAACTTTAAAGAAATTCAGACCCATCAGCCTTATCAACTGTAGCTATAAACTGTTTTCCAAACTTCTAAATAATAGGTTGATTGGTATAGTGGATAGGTTGGTAGCTTCAAATCAGACATCATTTATTAAAGGAAGATACATTCTTGAGGGTGTGGTAGCAGCTCATGAAATCGTTCATGAGGTTCACAGACAAAAAGAAAAAGGTGTTATGATTAAGTTAGATTATGAGAAAGCCTATGATCGGGTTAGTTGGAAGTTTTTATATGATATGTTATCTTCGCGGGGCTTTAGTCCCAAGTCGATTAAATGGATACAAAACATAGTACAAGGTGGGTCTATTTGTGTGAGGATGAATGTTGTTAATAGTCCGTTCTTTAAACCCGGTAAAGGTCTTAGGCAGGGAGATCCTCTGTCTCCATTGGTGTTTAATCTAGTAGCAGATGTTTTCACTAGGATGCTTATGAAAGCAGCTAGATAAGATTTGATTTCTGGTCTTCTTCCTAATGCTATGGATGGGGAGTGGTGAGTCTGCAATATGCGAATGATACAATTTTATTTTTGGAGGATGATGTGGAAAAAGCCAAGAATTTAAAGTGGTTGTTAGTGTGCTTTGAGCAAATGTCAGGGATGAAGATTAATTATGAGAAGAGTGATTTGTTGACTATAGGTTTGAGTCCTGATGATGCAAACACTTATGCCAAAGTGTTTTGCTGTAAGTTGGGCGAGTTCCCTATTAAATATCTCGGCGTTCCTCTGCATTTTACTAAATTGAGAAAAGTGGATCTACAACCGATTATAGATAAGATTATAAAAAGAATAGCGGGCTGGAAGGGTAGACTCTTATCGTATGCTGGAAGGCTTACTCTCCTAAAGGCTTGTCTTGCAAGTATTCCGATCTATTTACTTTCTGTTATAAAATTTCTGAAATGGGCCATTCAGATGATTAACTCCCAGATGGGGCATTTTCTATGGAATAATACTAAAGATAAACATAAGTACCATTTAGCTAATTGACAATTGATTGCCCAGAAAAAAGAGTATGGGGGCCTAGGGATTCCTGATCTCAGGAGTTTGAACTTATCCTTGTTATGTGCATGGATTTTTAGATACAGTTTAAATTCCAATGCAATATGGTCTAGGATTATAGATTTGAAATATAGGACTGCGAATCTGAACCTTTTCTGTTGCCCAGTGGCTGGTGCCTCTCCTTTTTGGAAAGGGTTCCTCTGGGCGGCGCAAGCTGCTCAGATGGGCATAAGGTGGGTTTTGGGAAATGGAGAAAAAATAAGATTTTGGGAGGACCATTGGTTAGGAAATACCAGTCTGGCAATCATATATTGGCCTTTATATATTATTAATGAACAGCAAGGTAGAACTGTAAAAGAGGTATGAGATGGTGTTGATTTGAAATTGTCTTTTAGAAGATCAGTTTCAAAAGCTGGGATGAACCTGTGGTTGGAGCTGTTAGCTTTGATGGAAGGGGTGGTGTTATCGGAAGAGGTGGATCATGTTCTCTGGAGTTTTACCTCAACTAGCAAATATGAAGTTCAATCTTTATATGCTGTAATTTCCTTTAGAGGCATAATTCTGATGCATGTGAGTGCGGTCTGGAAACTAAATATACCCCCTAGGGTACAATTCTTCTTATAGTTGATTACACATAACAAAATTCTCACTAGAGATAATCTAGCCAAAAGACGACCAGTTAGTGATCCTACTTGCTTATTCTGTAAGGAAAAGAGTCTGTTACTCACCTCTTTTTTGAGTGTTGTATTGCTGATTTGGCATGGAAAATTATTTTAGACTTGTTGGGTATTCAACTGGGGGCCAATTTTGAGGATGTGGCCTGGTTTTGGGTGGCTAATAAAAAGCATAGATTGACGAATGTGTTGTCTTCAACATTATTATGGGCGATTTGGAAACTAAGGAACTATATCTGTTTTCAGGGGGAATCGTGGACTAGGATGAAAAGACTATTGCTGCTGGTGGTAAGGATGATCAGAAGATGGGTGTCGCTGTTCAAACAGGACTTTGGGTAGCAAGTGGAGGAGTTGGCAAATCATCTAGAGGTTGAAGCCGTATCGCCACCGCGGATCGGGTGGAGTACTCAGATGGAGTTATCGTCAAGGTTGGATCGATCGGTTGGTCTGCAGTCAGTCTCCAGCGATGTGTGTTTGGGATGTTTGAGTGATGGTGATGCTGTCAGTAATGTGAGTCTGGGAGTTTAGCCCCTACTTCTATGTTCGCTTTGTGGTGTAAGGCGGGTGCGCCGTAACGCTGAACTATATTGTTGCCTTTTTGCGGATACATGGGTATATGCCGGATCTTGTGATGATGAGTGATTGTCAACTGGGATGATGCGCATGTTCTTTGGCTTGTGTTGTGCAAGTGTTGAGCACGGCTACGGTGATCAAAGGCAAGGTGAAGGTCAAGTATAGACGTGTCGTGCCGATGGACCCGGAGCGGTGAAGGGCGAACGTGAGGCTTGGACTGATGGACCGGTGGCCTGAGGATCGGCCGTGGTGGCTGACAGCCTGGGACAGCGACAAGTGAAGACTTGCGTGTAGACGGGGTGCACGGGCGGTGCATCCCCTCTACGGTTCGGTTTGGTGGCTGAGCCACAGAAAAACCACCGAGTGGACGGTTTCCAGGTTTGGGCCTCAAAACCTGGGTGCAGCCAGTTTCTGAGTTTGGGCCGCAAAACTCTGGCTGAGGACAGTTTCCAGGTTTGGGCCTCAAAACCTGGGTGCTGGCGGGTTTCTGAGTTTGGGCCACAAAACTTAGGTGACGGACGACAGGTTTCCCGGTTTTGGCCTCAAAACCGGGGGATGGCCCAGGTTTCCCGGTTTCGGCCTCAAAAACCAGGGGGAGGTCCGTAAAAAGGACGAGCTGAGTGGTGGCGGCACGTGGCGGCAATCGGTGAGGTCGCGTCGAGGCGAAGCTACCAGTTATGCGGGCGTGGCCGTCGGATCACCAACAACTTCGAGTTGGTCAGGAATACCCTGAGGGTTAGCCTGCTCGCTCATTAGCAGTAGGGGTAGAAGGGGAATAATTGTATTAGGCTATATAAGGAGAAGCAACCCCTCCCTCCAGAATATCTCAGCCATTGCTATTTTCATTCTAGGGTTTCCTATTTCCCATTCCTTGTTGTAGCTACTGAGATCCGCAGAGACGGTGAACAATACCTCCGTGTATTTGCTTTTTGAGAAAACAAGACCGTAATCTCGTTGTCTCCTCGTGTGGAGGAGTTTCAGTTGGAAATTGTGATCGAATTGTGTTCTTGCTTGTGTGTTCTTCGCGTTTACATTTTTGGCCCTCATGGAGATTTGCCTCGTTCTTTCTCTCCGGGAGTTGGTTTTCGATTTCGTTTGAACCACTTTGGGCATGAACGGATTTGTGATCTTTTGACCAAAGGAATTGCACTCTAATTACTTGTAGCAACAGATCGGTCAGATTTTGGTATAGACCGAGTTTCTTCCCTCTTTCCCGAATTTCTTCGATTCATCGATTTGGAGATAGGTTCGAGCTATGATCTCCTAGGAGTAGCTCACTATCCTCCTTGTGACTCCTCTCACCAAGTTTGAACCTTAGAGGTTTTGTTTTTTGTGAGATCAAGTCGAATCAGTGGACGAACAGAGCTGCGTCGGGGTGACCGGACGCACAGGTCGGGCCGACCGGACGCTTGGTCGTGAGTCCGGTCGTTGAACACGATCACTGCTTTTTCTTCGCGACTTGACCGGACGCTCGATTTACATGTGACCGGACGCACAGAGGGTACTGTTCCTTGTTTGTCTATGTTGACCGGACGCACTTTTCATTGTGAGTCCGATCGTATTGAGAGCTCCCGAATCAGTTTTTAATCGACCGGACGCGTCTGATCACTACTGACCGGACGAGTCTGATCAATACTGACCGGACGCTCACCAGAGTCCGGTCAGTGCTGATCTGCACGTTTTCGTTTGCAGTTCATTCGTTCGACTTTTGATTTGAGATCCGCTTTTTGTGTTAGATTCCCGATTTTGTGCTTTACAGAAATCGGGCTTCCTGCTCTACAAAATAGCCTGAATCCCCCTCGCGTTGCTCGGGGGAGGTTCAGGTTACCCAAAGTTCATCATGTCACTAGTTGACCTGTGTGAACTTGGGCGAGGGATCTTTTGTGGTGTCCCGCTGTGTTCCTAGGGATCATCCACCCATTCTCTTGGGTCGTGCACATCACGCACATGGTTTTTGCTTTCGGGGTTGATTCTCGGGACAGTGGCGATAAGTTTCAGAAAAGAAATTTAAAGCTCCCATTCACCCTCCCCTCTAGTCGCTTTCTGGTAGCACTTTTGGTCCTTCAATTTGTATCGGAGCGGGTTAAGGATCTTCCACCTTAGCCGGTTCCAGATCCATAGAAGGCGACATGGATCGCGACGTGGGCAAACTGTCATTTTTCGATGGGACGAACTATGCGTATTGGAAGATACGCATGTCGGCCTATCTCCAGAGTTTGGGTGCTTCCATTTGGGATATTTGCAACTCTGCAGATTACGTGGTCTTGGCTGCTCGTGCGACTCAGCATCAAATCGATGAGCACGATGCCAATAGTCGAGCCCGTAATGCTCTTTTCTCATGTTTGAGCATGACGGAGTTTGATCGCGTTTCTCACCTTGCTACGGCTCGGGAGATTTGGGCTACCCTCATGCATTTCCATGAGGGAACCACTCAAGTCAAAACCCGTCTCTACGAGTCGCACAAGCGAGAGTATGACAACTTTCGACATGCCTAGCGAGAGCATAGAGAGTTTATTCGCTCACTTTCAGGTCAATGTCAACAGGATGAGGACTAACAAGGAGTTGTTGCCTTTCGACGATCATGAGAGGGCGCTCAGGCTTTTACATACTCTCGATCGGTCGGTGTGGGACTCCAAGGTTCAGGCGATCATCGAATCGCCTAACTATGAGACTATCACGTGCGATGAGCTCTTTCGTAAGCTCAAGTCCAGTGAGATTGATGCCATGGCGAGGGCTTCTTATGAAAATCCTTCTAGCCCATCGATGGCTTTGATTTCTGGCTCTTCTGCTAACACCTCTGGAGGCTTTGCTTTGTCATCTCTTCTTTCTATCATAGAGGAGCAGATGGAGTTCATGGTGGACGATGAGTTGGCCCTGCTTGCTAATCGGTTCTCGCGGTTCCACAACAACCGCATGAACCGTCACCGCGGAGGAGGACGAGGTGGTTGCTACGAGTGTGGAGGCAAGGACCACTTCATCGCCAATTGTCCGAAGAAGAACAAGCAAGTCTTCGGCAAGGCGGATCACAGCCACAAGTATGACTCCGGCAAGCACAAGGAGAAGTACGTCCCTGCCAAGCACAAGCGGAGGGGCCGCTTCAACAAGGAGTACATCAAGGAGAAGTACTTGGAGAAGGCCCAGGCTGAACACTGTGCTTTCTTCGCCACGCTCAGCGACGTCGACGACTCGGATGACGACTCCGCTGATTCAAGCGACGATGAGTCCGAGAAGAAGAAGAAGATCGAGGACAAGCTGAACGGCCTCTGCTTCTTCGCCGACAACGAGGGCTTCTGCACCATGGCCCTCGGCGATGAGGTCAACGGCGAGCTAGAAGAAGTTCCTCGGGACGACGACGACACCTCCCAGGTATCACAGACCCCCGATGAGCTTTCTGCTGAGGTCGATAAACTTACTGCCGCCCTCCTTAGTCAAGACAAGCTGCTTAGGCGTGCTGCTAGAGAGAGGAAGGAGTTTAGGCATAAGTGGGAGGATGCGGTGAAGGAACTTGATTTTGTCAAGTCCACCGTTGTTGTCACTGAGGAGGATGAGTGTGAGATGTGCTCCAGGCACATGACTGACCTTCTCACTTTAAGGGGGAAGTATGTTGCCTTGGTTGGAGAGGTGGATGAGCTTAGGGCTAGATCCTTAGTGCTTGGTGCGTGTAAGTCTTGTGCAGGCTTGCAATCCGAGTTGGCAGAGAAGAATGCCAAGATTGTGTCTCTTGAGAAGGCCAGCTCGGGTAGCACTTGTGTGTCCAGGTGTGCTTTGTGTGAGGGTTTGGAGATGGAGATTGCAAATGTGCAGCATGACAAGATGCAAACCGAGGAAGAAAACACATACCTTCGGACCATCTTTTCATGGGTGTCTTGTGGTGAGCCGCAGCTTGGGATGATGATTGCACAATTCAAGTGTGCTACTGGAGGTCCAGGTGTAGGCTTTGCTCAGGGTATGGAGTGTGCTTCCTCTTTTGGTAAGATTAGAGAGTCGAGTGGTCTCAATCCGAGTGAGAAGCCCAACTCCACCACTACTCCCAAACTAACCAAGATTCCACCCAAAGAGCCCTTCAAGCCTAACACCAAGGATGGAGTGTTTGTGGAACCTCCAAGAGCTCCACCCAAGAAACAGACATGGGCTCCAAAACCAAACCACCTAAGGAACAAGCTAGATACAATGACACCTATCCATGAGGAGCTCATGCCACCAAAGAGCCAAGTGATCCACACCCACTACCATGAGTACCAACAACCCCCTATGAGAGCGGTGAGGTACCATTGTGAGCACTGTGGGAGTGTGGATACATGGGTGTATGCCGAGTCTCTAAGTGATAAGTGATTGTCAACTGGGATAATGCGCATGTTCTTTGGCTTGTGTTGTGCAGGTGTCGAGCACGGATACAGTGATCAGAGGCAAGGTGAAGGTCAAGTAGAGACGTGTCGTGCCGATGGACCGAGAGTGGCGAAGGGCGGACGTGAGGCTTGGACTGAGGGACCGGTGGCCCGAGGATCAGCTGTGGTGGCTGACAGCCTGGGACAGCGACGAGCGAAGACTTGCGGGCATGGTGTTGCTCGAGTCGAGGACTTGGGGACACATGTCGGTGGACGGGGTGCACGGGCGGTGCATCCCTTCTACGGCTCGGTTTGGTGGTTGAGCCATAGAAAAACCACCGAGTGGACGGTTTCCAGGTTTGGGCCTCAAAACCTGGGCGCTGATGGTTTCCGAGTTTGGGCCACAAAACTCGGGCAGAGGACGGTTTCCAGGTTTGGGCCTCAAAACCTGGGTGCAGCGGGTTTCTGAGTTTGGGCCACAAAACTCAGGCGATGGACGGCTGGTTTCCCGGTTTGGGCCTCAAAACCGGGGGTTGGTCGTGAAGGCTGGTTTCCCGGTTTGGGCCTCAAAACCGGGGGCGAAGTCCGGGAAAAGGACGAGCGGAGCGGTGGCGGCACGTGGCGGCAATCAGTGAGGTTGCGTCGAGGCAACGCTACCAGTTGTGTGGGCGTGGCCGTCGGATCACCAGCATCTTTGAGTTGGTCCAGAATAACCCTAGGGTTTAGCTGGCTCGCTCTGTAATTAGAGAGGGGTAGAGTAGGAATTAGAATTAGGATAAGTAGAGGGAGACACCCTCCTCCCATTCTATCTCAGTCATTTGCTCTTTGCTTCTAGGGTTTCCTGCTCTCCCAATCCCCTGCTGTAGCTACTGAGATCCGCAGAGAACCATACCTCTGTGTACTGGAGATTTTGAGAAAGTGAGACCATAATCTCACTGTTGTAGCGTGTGGTAGCTACACGGTTGCAGATCGATGACTTGATTCGTGTTTTGTTCGTGTTCTTCACGTTCTTCGTTTCTCCGCGATTTTCCCGTCACTCGATCTCCCTCTCTACTGCGTCTTTGCGAAATCCGTTTGAATCAACTTGTTCTTTATAGTGAGGAGATCATTTCCACTAAAGTAATTTACCTAACTTCTCACGAGCAAGTAGATCGGGTTGATTTCGTTTTCATGGTGCTTTTTCGTTCATACTCCTCCCCTTTCGATTTCCCGGTGATTTGATCGATTTGAGCGGATGATTTCTTGGGGATAGTCTCCTAACTACCTTGTGATCATCCTCTCCAAGTTTGAGAACGTGGGATTGAGTTTTGATTCGGATTTGGGAAGAGTTGTGTGAGGGGCGACCGAAATCGCCCTCACTGGGAGGTCGCGGACAGTCTGTCGTTCCTCCCGCGGACAGTCCGCGCGTCGAGGACTTGGCCAGACCAGTGGCCACGGGTCCTTGCTGTTTGGGTCTCGATTGACCGGCGGACAGTCCGCCGGTATAAACCGCGGACAGTCCGGGACTGTCCAGGGGACTTTCAGAACCAGTGCGTGTTTGCATTTTGGACCGGTGGACAGTCCGCCGTAGGAACTCGCGGACAGTCCGGGAGTCGTCCAGGGACTGTTCAGCAACCTTGCTGTTTCGCTCAGTTGGCCAGCGGACAATCCGCCATCCCCACGCGGACAGTCCGCAGTAGGGGCGGACAGTCCGGGACCCCAGGGCCGGACAGTCCGGGATTCTGCTGAGTGTTGCATTTTAGTGCGTTTGCTCTCCCGGCTTCTTCGCTTGGTTTTCGGACTTCTCGTTTGGTCCTAGAGTTGATCAAAGAACCTCTCTAGGTATCCTTGCTACTAGTTAGCATAGGTATTTGAGAGTTTCTCGACGTAGCCGTCTATCTTCGTTCGAGACTTGATTTTTGAGGGTTGAACTTGCTCCGGAGCTTTTAGCGTTTGGTTTGCTATCGCTATGTGGTGCCTCACTATGATCCTAGGGATCATCCACCCTCTTCCAAGGGTCGTGGGCATCACAGTTTCGCTCGAAGCTTTCGGGGGTTGATTTTGGGGACAAAAGGCCAAAGTTGCGAGAGAAATTTTTGTGCTCCCATTCACCCCCCCCCCCTCTGGTCGCCTTGCTATTGCATTCTCGGTCCTTCAATTGGTATCGGAGCGGGTTAAGGATCTTCCACCTTAGCCGGTTCCAGATCCACAGAAGGCGACATGGATCGCGGCGTGGGCAAACCGCCGTTTTTTCGATGGGACGAACTATGCGTATTGGAAGATACGCATGTCGGCCTATCTGCAGAGTTTGGGTGCTTCCATCTAGGATATTTGCAACTCTGCCGATTACATGGTCTTGGCTGCTCGTGTCTCTCAGCTTCAGATCGATGAGCACGATGCCAATAGCCGAGCCCGTAATGCTCTTTTCTCTTGTCTGAGCATGAGTGAGTTTGATCGCGTTTCTCACCTCGCCACGGCTCGGGAGATTTGGGCTACCCTCATGCGTTTCCATGAGGGAACCTCTCAAGTCAAAACCCGACTCTACGAGTCGTTCAAGTGAGAGTATGAGAACTTTCGACATATGCCTGGCGAGAGCATAGAAAGTTTATTCGCTCGCTTTCAGGTGATTGTCAACAGGATGAGGGCTAACAAGGAGTTGTTGCCTTTCGACGATCATGAGAGAGCTCTCAAGCTACTCCATACTCTTGATCGATCGGTGTGGGATTCCAAGGTTCAGGCGATCATTGAATCGCCTAACTATGAGACACTCACGTGCGACGAGCTCTTCAGTAAGCTCAAGTCCAGTGAGATCGATGCCATGGCGAGGGCTTCTTATGAAAATCCTTCTGGCCCGTCAATGGCTTTGCTTTCTGGCTCTTCTGTTAACCCCTCTGGAGGTGTTGCACTCTCTTCTCTCTTTTCTGTCACAGAGGAGCAGCTGGAGTCTTTGGGGGATGACGAGTTGGCTTTTCTCGCCAACCGGTTCTCGCGGTTTCACAACAACCGCATGAACCATCGCCGCGGAGGAGGACGCTCAGGATGCTTCGAGTGCAGCGACCCCAACCACTTCATCGCCAATTGCCCAAAGAAGAACAAGCAAGTCTTCGGCAAGGCGGATCATGGGCACAAGTACGACTCCGGCAAGCGCAAGGAGAAGTACGTCCCCGCAAGGCACAAGCGGAAGGGCGGCTTCAACAAGGAGTACATCAAGACCAAGTACTTGGAGAAGGCCCAGGCTGAGCAGCGTGCATTCTTCGCCACACTCAGCGACGTCGATGACTCGGATGACGACTCCGCTTTCTCAAGCGATGACGAGTCCGAGAAGAAGAAGAAGATCGAGGACAAGCTCAACGGCCTCTGCTTCTTCGCCGACGACGAGGGCTTCTGCACCATGGATCTCGGCAAGGACGTCGACAGCGAGCTGGAGGACACCCCTCGTAATGACAACGACGACGACGACACCTCCCTGGTATCTCAGACCCCCGATGAGCTTTCTGCTGAGGTCGAGAAGCTTACTGCCGCGCTCCTTAGTCAGGATAAGTTGCTTAGGCGTGCTGCTAGAGAGCGCAAGGAGTTTAGGCAGAAGTGGGAGGATACGGTGAAGGAACTTGAATCTGTCAAGTCCACCGTAGGTGTTACCGATGAGGAGTGTGAGATGTGCACCACACACATGACTGACCTTCTCACTTTGAGAAGCAAGTATGTTGTGTTGGTAGGAGAGGTGGATGAGCTGAAGGCTAGATCCTCGCTGTTGGGTGCGTGCAAGTCCTGTGCAGGCTTGCAATCTGAGTTGGCAGAGAAGAATGCCAAGATTGTGTCTCTTGAAGAGGCCAACTCAGGTAGCACACGTGTGGCTAGGTGTGTTCTTTGTGAGGGTTTGGAGATGGAGATTGCCAATGTGAAGCATGACAAGATGCAAACCGAGGAGGAAAACACATACCTTCGGACCATCTTGTCATGGGTGTCTAGTGGTGAGCCACAGCTCGGGATGATGATCTCCCAATTCAAACGAGTTGCTGGAGGTCCTGGTGTAGGTTTTGCTTCGGGTGTTGATGTTTCGTCTTTTGGAAAGATTGGAGAGTCGAGTGGTCTTAACCCATGTGAGAAGCCCAACTCCACCACTACTCCCAAGCTTACCAAGATTCCACCCAAAGAGCCTCTCAAGCCTAACACCAAGGATTGGGTCTTTGTTGAACCTCTGAGAGCTCCACCAAAGAAACAATTATGGGCTCCAAAACCAAACCACCTCAAGAACAAGTTGGACACCATGCCACCCATCCAAGAGGAGCTTTTGCCACAGAAGGGCAAAGTGATCCACACCCACTACCGTGAGTACCAACAACCCCCTATGAGAGCGATGAGGTACCATTGTGAGCATTGTGGGAGAGATGGACACTTGAGTGAGTTTTGCTTTCGGCGCAAGAGAGAGGCGCGCCGTGCAAAGGAGATGAACAACATGGACATGTACCTTCCCTTCCATGATGTACATGTGTCTAATGTTCAGAGGCGTGCTGCTAGGCCTAGAGGTCCGAAACCTCAAGTTCCTAGGCCTAGGCCGCGAGGAGGTCGTGCCCGGCGGGAGCCTGCAGTTGTAGGCTATGGACCCCGTGGCGGTGGCTTTGTAGTTGAGCGTTTTCCACCACCGCGCTTTGAGTATCGCGATGGACGCTCCTCCCTTAGCGGACCACGTTTTCCTCTACATGGTGATCGCTCTTCTCGTAGATGTGCTAGGAATGGTTTTTCTGCTAACCATTCTTTTGAGCAGCCGGCCCAACACTGGTATTCTCCCTATTTCACTAACCCTAGTGTTGGACCGTATGCTCACCCTATGTCTTTTTATTGATGTAGGTAAAACGATTGGAGAACGTTTGGTTGGTGGATTCCGGGTGTTCGAGGCACATGACCGGAAACGCCAAGTGGTTCTTCAGTCTTAGTCCAGTCGCTGGAAGAGAGTTTATCACCTTCGGCGACAATAGTAAAGGTAAAGTGTTGTCTCGTGGGTCGGTGCGAGTTAATGAGCACTTTGTGTTGCGCGATGTTGCTCTTGTTTCTAACTTGCATTTTAACCTTCTTTCTGTTTCGCAACTCTTTGATGACGACTATGAGATTCGTTTTAAGCCGAATCTCAGTCGTATTTTGGATCCTCAGGGCAATCTTGTTTGTGTGATTTCGCCCTTTGGAAAAGTCTTTCGTGCGGATTTCTCGGAATCGTTTGGCATTTCTCGTTGTCTTTTGGCAGGACCTTCCTCCTCTGATCTTTGGAAGTGGCATAGGAGACTAGGACACTTGAGCTTCGACTTGCTTGCAAGGCTTAGTTCACTTGGCCTAATCCGAAGATTGCCCAAGTTATCCATGGAGAAGGATCTTGTTTGCCATTCTTGTAGACATGGGAAGATGGTTGCCGCTCCCCACCATCCAGTGACTCAGGTCATGACCAAGCACCCTGGAGAGCTTTTGCACATGGACCTTGTTGGTCCGGCTCGGGTGAGCTCGGTTGGGGGGAAGTGGTATGTGCTTGTTGTTGTTGACGACTTTTCGAGATATTCATGGGTCTTCTTTTTAGCTGAGAAGACCGAGACTTTCTCCTTTGCTTGCAATCTGATTTTGCGTCTTCAGAACGAGTTCCCTTTGAACTCGATGCGAGCTATTAGGAGTGATAATGGTTCCGAATTCAAGAATTCGGATTTTGAGAAGTTTTGTAACTCTTTGGGTTTAGAGCATTAGTTTTCTTCCCCTTACACACCGCCTCAGAATGGTGTTGTAGAAAGGAAGAATCGGACCCTTGTAGAGATGGCCAGGACGATGCTCGATGAGCATAGGACCCTTAGGCGATATTGGGCCGAAGCGATGAGCATTGCATGCTACATTTCCAATCGCATTTTTCTCCGAGCTTTCTTGAAAAAGACTTCTTATGAGTTGCGTTTTGGAAAACTGCCCAAGGTGAGTTACTCTAGAGTCTTTGGTTGCCACTGCTTTATACATAAGAAAGGCAACCTGGACAAATTTGAGTCTCGTTCTTCTGACGGTGTGTTTTTGGGTTATGGCACTCATACTCGCGCTTATCGTGTACTTAACCTTGACACTAACCGAGTCATGGAGACATCTGATGTCACCTTCGACGAGACCATGGTTTGTCCTTCTTCTCGTTTTGAGCGTGCAGGTGATCATGAGGTTGGTGAGCCTCCCTTTGATGACGAGGATGAGGGTGCTGAAGGTATGGATAATCCAGCACCCCCTTCACCTGTTGTGCCGCAAGGAGCGGCTTCTACTATGACTCATGGCCATGACACTTCTTCATCTTGGGGGTTGTGGGATCCGCCACCCCGAGCGGTACCGTTTGTACCCGGGGAGGCACCAGCTACTGTTGAGGGGGAGATCACTTCTGCTCGGGAGGCGCCATGACATATCCAGCGCCAACACCTGCCTCAACAGATGATCGGCAGCATCGGCGAACGTGTCACTCGGTCAAGGTCACAACAAATCTCTCACTTTGCTCATTCTGCATTTGTTGCTGATTTTGAACCCCAAGATGTTGGACACGCTTTATCTGATCCAGATTGGGTCAATGCCATGCATGAGGAGTTAGAAAATTTTGAAAGAAATCGGGTTTGGGTTCTTGTTCCTCCTCCTCCTCCTGGGTGTCATCCTATTGGGACAAAATGGGTTTTCAAAAACAAACAAGGAGAGGATGGCCATGTTGTGAGAAACAAGACCAGACTAGTAGCCCAGGGGTATAGTCAGAAGGAGGGGATAGACTATGAGGAAACTTTTGCTCCTGTAGCTCGTTTGGAGGCGATTAGGATACTCTTGGCTTTTGCTGCATCCAAAGGGTTTAAACTTTTTCAAATGGATGTCAAGAGTGCCTTCTTAAACGACTACATAGAAGAGGAAGTGTATGTGAGAAAATCCCAAGTTTCTGAACCATGTTTTTAAACTTCACAAAGCTTTGTATGGTTTGAAACAAGCCCCTAGAGCCTGGTATGATAGGTTGAAAACCTTTTTGCTTGCTAAGGGTTTTAAAATGGGATGTGTGGATAAAACGCTTTTTCTCCTCAAGCAAGGCAATTATACTCTCTTGGTCTAGATTTACGTGGATGATATCATTTTCGGTGGTTCTTCTCACGCTTTGGTTGCCAAGTTTGCAGACACTATGAGCAGGGAGTTTGAGATGAGCATGATGGGCGAGTTGACATTTTCCTCGGGTTGCAAATCAAGCAATCCCGAGCGGGAACGTTCGTGCACCAGGGCAAGTACACTAAGGACATCCTGAAGAAGTTCGACATGGGTGAGGCCAAGCCTCTTCCAACACCCATGCCGACCATGGTGGCCCCAGATGCGGATGTGGATGGAGAAGTTGTGGACCAGAAGGAGTACCAGAGTATGATCGGGTCGCTGCTGTACCTGACGGCGACACGCCCGGACATCCAGTTCGCGGTGTGTCTGTGTGCGCGATTTCAGTCATCGCCACGCACTTCTCACCGTCAGGCGGTCAAGCACATTTTGAGGTACTTATGCTTCACTCCAGAATTCGGGATTTGGTATTCTGCTTCCTCCACCCTCTCCCTTTGCGGTTATTCTGATGCCGATTTTGTTGGTTGCCGTACTGATCGCAAGTCCACTTCTGGGACTTGTCAGTTTATTGGTTCTTCTCTTGTATCGTGGTCTTCTCGCAAGTAGTCTAGTGTCGCCCAGTCTACCATGGAGGCTGAGTATGTTGCTGCGGCTAGCTGCTGTTCCCAGTTACTTTGGATGATGACCACTTTGCGTGATTTTGGTCTGAGCTTTTCTCGTGTTCCTTTGCTTTTTGACAGCACGAGTGCTATTAGCGTTGCTAAGAACCCTGTGCTGCACTCTAAGACCAAACACATTGATGTGCGCTTTCATTTTCTGCGAGACCACTATGAGAAGGGTGATATCGACCTTTGCCATGTCGATACTCATCATCAGTTGGCTGATATTTTCACCAAGCCTTTGAACCAATTGACTTTTGCTAGGTTGAGAGGTGAGCTTGGTGTGTGTTTCCCCTTTTAGATGGGGGAAACATTTTGACTCTTGTATCATAAACCGACTTTGAGTTTTTCATTTGATTTCTTCATGCATCTTTGCATTTCATCTTGCATATTTACATTCAGAGCTTCATGAATATAATCTTTAGACTGTGACTATGCTCTGTATAGTGTATGCTCCGATGCTTTATAATGATGCTTGTAGCTTATGCTCTTTCTGATCACTAATGCATGTTGTGAGCTGAGCTATTTTGGAATGGTGAACCTGCTTAATGAACATAAAATTTAAAACTATTCACCATCGAGATATGCAACTAGCATGTGTAGGATGTGTAGAATTCACTCATGCTTTTCATATATGCTAGGTTGCTATGTCTCTAGTTCTGAGTCACTCACTTGCTTGGTATGTTCATATTCTGAGATAAAATTTGAACTAAGTTAAGTGAATTGGAAAGATCGAGACGGGACTGCTTGTCAGCACATCACAGTTTCGAGACTGTTTCTCATTGCACTTTGAGTTAAACTTGAGCTGTGAAGTGTATGGCCGAAACTGTTGCTTTAAGCTTCTGATTGCTTCTGCATAGGCTTCGCACAGTTGAAAAGTTAGGCAATGACAAGCTTTCAACCTCTCGCAATCACATGCTGAAATTTTAACTTGTGTAATTTAACCGCTGCAACTCCAATAAAATTTGGATACACAAGTCTATGTTTCACTCTATAGCATGATGGTTGAACTGTGCTAGGGGTAGTTCACCTTGTATACATGTTTAGCACTTGTTTGATTTCTTGTCTATACATGTTTGGTGCTATTTTGATGGTGAATACTTTTTGGCTGAAAACTGCTCACTTGTTCTCATTTCGCATTTGGTGATCAGTTTGAGCCTTTGCTAGATCAGCACTTTGTCGAGCATCTACATATTCTATCGACTATACTCCTGAAGCTGCTAACTTGCATGTTGACTCATATGCATTTTGGAAGGGGGAGCTTTGCTTGATGGTGCATTTTCAACTAAGGGGGAGAAAATATTGACAAATCATGAGTGCCTTCTATGTTCTTCTATGTTCAACTAAGGGGGGGGTGCCTTCTATGTTCTTCTATGTTCAACTAAGGGGGAGCTTTCCGAGTTGAACTAAGGGGGAGATTTCCTAGTTGTGTGTACCATTCGAGGGGGAGTTTGCTCGCTGCTGCGTTCTCGAGCTGGTAACAGTTGGTTTGGAGCATTTTTGGTAGCTAGTTGTGTTGAGTCTTTGCCTCTTTCTTGAGGAACTAGCACCTTTGATATTTTATGCTCTTCAGCTGATTTCTAGCTTTCTCCAGTTGGTACCGAGCTTCCTCGCTAGCGGTGTTGAGCCCGTTCTGCCTCTTCTTGAGGGCTAGCTCTGTTTTGCTTGAATTTCAGTTGATTTTTCAATTGGTATCGAGCTTTCACGCTAGCGGTGTTGAGCCTGTTCTACCTCTTCTTGAGGGCTAGCTTTGCTTTGCTTGGTTGCGTCGAGCCGTTGCCCATGTCTTTGGGAACCAAGTTGTTTTGCTCTTTCCACTTGACCTTCTTCGGCTTTGATATGCTTTTGGGCCATTTGGTCGAGTTCTCTCTCCTTCTTCCTTCCTTCCTCTATTCTATTATGATTTGTGTTGGTAGTTGACAATGCACTCATCAAGGGGGAGATTGTGGATACATGGGTGTATGCCGAGTCTCTGAGTGATGAGAGATTGTCAACTGGGATAATGCGCATGTTCTTTGGCTTGTGTTGTGCAGGTGTCGAGCATGGATACAGTGATCAGAGGCAAGGTGAAGGTCAAGTAGAGACGTGTCGTGCCGAGGGACCGAGAGTGGCGAAGGGCGGACGCGAGGCTTGGACTGTGGGATGGCCCGAAGATCAGCTGTGGTGGCTGACAGCCTGGGACAGCGACGAGCGAAGACTTGCGGGCATGGTGTTGCTCGAGTCGAGGACTTGGGGACACATGTCGGTGGACGGGGTGCACGGGCGGTGCATCCCTTCTACGGCTCGGTTTGGTGGTTGAGCCACAGAAAAACCACCCAGTGGGCGGTTTCCAGGTTTGGGACTCAAAACCTAGGCGCTGATGGTTTCCGAGTTTGGGCCACAAAACTCGGGCTGAGGACGGTTTCCAGGTTTGGGCCTCAAAACCTGGGTGCAGCGGGTTTCTGAGTTTGGGCCACAAAACTCAGGCGATGGACGGCTGGTTTCCCGGTTTGGGCCTCAAAACCGGTAGTTCATCGTGAAGGCTGGTTTCCCAGTTTGGGCCTCAAAACCAGGGGCGAAGTCCGGGAAAAGGACGAGCGGAGCGGTGGCGGCACGTGGCGGCAATCGGTGAGGTTGCGTCGAGGCAACGCTACCAGTTGTGCGGGTGTGGCCGTCGGATCACCAGCATTTTGAGTTGGTCCAGAATAACCCTAGGGTTTAGCTGGCTCGCTCTGCAATTAGAGAGGGGTAGAGTAGGAATTAGAATTAGGATAAGTAGAGGGAGACACCCTCCTCCCATTCTATCTCAGTCATTTGCTCTTTGCTTCTAGGGTTTCCTGCTCTCCCAATCCCCTGCTGTAGCTACTGAGATCCGCAGAGAACCATACCTCTGTGTACTGGAGATTTTGAGGAAGTGAGACCGTAATCTCACTGTTGTAGCGTGTGGTAGCTACACAGTTGCAGATCGATGACTTGATTCGCGTTTTGTTCGTGTTCTTCACGTTCTTCGTTTCTCCGCGATTTTCCCGTCACTCGATCTCCCTCTCTACTGCGTCTTTGCGAAATCCGTTTGAATCAACTTGTTCTTTATAGTGAGGAGATCATTTCCACTAAAGTAATTTACCTAACTTCTCACGAGCAAGTAGATCGGGTTGATTTCGTTTTCATGGTGCTTTTTCGTTCATACTCCTCCCCTTTCGATTTCCCGGTGATTGGATCGATTTGAGCGGATGATTTCTTGGGGATAGTCTCCTAACTACCTTGTGATCATCCTCTCCAAGTTTGGGAACGTGAGATTGAGTTTTGATTCGGATTTGGGAAGAGTTGTGTGAGGGGCGACCGAAATCGCCCTCACTGGGAGGTCGCGGACAGTCCGCGCGTCGGGGACTTGGCCAGACCAGTGGTCACGGGTCCTTGTTGTTTGGGTCTCGATTGACCGGCGGACAGTATGCCGGTATAAACCGCAGACAGTCCGGGACTGTCCAGGGGACTTTCAGAACCAGTGCGTGTTTGCATTTTTGACCGGCGGACAGTCCGCCGTAGGAACTCGCGGACAGTCCGGGAGTCATCCAGGGACTGATCAGCAACCTTGCTATTTTGCTCAGTTGGCCGGAGGATAGTCCGCCATCCCCACGCGGGCAGTCCGCAGTAGGGGCGGACAGTCCGAGACCCTATGGCCGGACAGTCCGGGATTCTGCTGAGTGTTGCATTTTAGTGCGTTTGCTCTCCCGGCTTCTTCGCTTGGTTTTCGGACTTCTCGTTTGGCCCTAGAGTTGATCAAGGAACCTCTCTAGGTATCCTTGCTACTAGTTAGCATAGGTATTTGAGTGTTTCTCGACGTAGCCGTCTATCTACGTTCGGGACTTGATTTTTGAGGGTTGAACTTGCTCCGGAGCTTTTAGCGTTTGGTTTGCTATTGCTTTGTGGTGCCTCGCTGTGATCCTAGGGATCATCCACCTTCTTCCAAGGGTCGTGGGCATCACAGTTTCGATCGAAGCTTTCGGGGGTTGATTTTGGGGACAAAAGGCCAAAGTTTCGAGAGAAATTTTTGTGCTCCCATTCACCCCCCCCCCCCCTCTGGTCGCCTTGCTATTGCATTCTCAGTCCTTCAGGGAGAGATGGACACTTGAGGGAGTTTTGCTTTCGGCGCAAGAGAGAGGAGCGTCGTGCAAAGGAGACAAACAACACGGACATGTACCATCCTTTCCATGATGTACATGTGTTGAATGTTCAAAGGAGAGCTGCTAGGCCTAGAGGTCCAATGCCTCAGGGTCCTAGGCCTAGGCCGCAAGGAGGACGTGCACGGCGGGAGCCTGCATTTGTGGGCTATGGACCCCGTGGTGGTGGCTTTGTAGTTGAGAGTTACCCTCCACCGCATTTTGAGTATCGCGATGGACACGCTTCCCTTAGCGGACCACGTTTTCCTGTGCGTGGTGATCGCTTTCCCCGTAGGCGTGCTAGGAATGGTTTTTCTACTAACCGTTCTTTTGAGCAGGCGGCCCAACACTGGTTTAATTCTCATTTTACTCACCCCAGTGTTGGACCGTATGCTCACCCTATGTCTTTCTATTGATGTAGGTAAAACGATTGGAGGACATTTGGTTGGTGGATTCCGGGTGCCCAAGGCATATGACCGAAAACACCAAGTGGTTCTCCAGTCTTAGTCCAGTTGCCGGAAAGGAGTTTATCACCTTCGGCGACAATAGCAAAGGTAAAGTGTTGTCTCGTGGGTCTGTGCGAGTTAATGAGCACTTTGTGTTGCGTGATGTTGCTCTTGTCTCTAACTTGCATTTTAACCTTCTTTCTGTTTCGCAGCTCTTTGATGATGACTATGAGATTCATTTTAAGCCGAATCTCAGTCGTATTTTGGATCCTCAGGGCAATCTTGTATGTTTGATTTCGCCCTTTGGGAAAGTCTTTCGTGCGAATTTCTCGGAGTCTTTTGGCATTTCTCGTTGTCTTTTGGCTAGTCCTTCCTCCTCTGATCTTTGGAAGTGGCATAGGAGACTCGGTCACTTGAGCTTCGACTTGCTTGCAAGGCTTAGTTCACTTGGCTTAATCCGAGGATTGCCCAAGTTACACAAGGAGAAGGATCTTGTTTGCCATTCTTGTCGACATGGGAAAATGGTTGTTGCTCCCCACCATCCTGTGAATCAGGTTATGACCAAGTGCCCTGGAGAGCTTTTGCATATGGACCTTGTCGGTCCGGCTCGGGTGAGCTCAGTTGGTGGGAACTGGTATGTGCTTGTTGTTGTTGACGACTTTTCGAGATATTCGTGGGTTTTCTTTTTAGTTGAGAAAACTGAAACTTTCACTTTTGTTCGCAATTTGATCTTGCGACTTCAGAACGAGTTCCCTAAGAACTCGATGAGAGCTATTCGTAATGATAATGGTTCCGAGTTTAAGAACTCGGATTTTGAGAAGTTTTGTGACTCGTTGGGTTTAGAGCATCAGTTTTCTTCCCCCTACACACCGCCACAAAATGGTGTTGTAGAGAGGAAAAATCGGACCCTTGTAGAGATGGCCAGGATGATGCTCGATGAGCATAGGACTCCTAGGCGGTATTGGGCCGAGGCTATAAACACTGCATGCTATATTTCCAATCGCATTTTTCTCCGTGCTTTCTTGAAGAAAACTTCTTATGAGTTGCGATTTGGGAAGCAACCCAAAGTGAGTTATTTTAGAGTTTTTGGTTGCCATGGTTTTATACTCAAGAAAGGCAACTTGGACAAGTTTGAATCTCGCTCTTCTGACGGTGTATTTTTGGGTTATGGTAATCATACTCGTGCATATCATGTACTTAATCTTGATACTAACCGAGTCATGGAGACATCCGATGTCACCTTCGACGAGACCATGGTTTGTCCTTCTTCTAGATTTGAGCGTGCAGGTGATCATGAGGTTGGAGAACCTCTTTTTGATGATGAGGAAGAAGGCACTGAAGGGATTGATGATCCAGCACTTCCTCCACCTGTTGTGCCGCTAGGATCGGCTTCTACTATGACGACTCATGGCCTCGACTCTTCTTCTTCGACTACTTGGGGCCGAGGGATCCACCACCTCGGGTTGTACCATTAGTACCCGAGGGGGCACCAGCTGCTGTTGAGGGGGGAGGTTTCTTCAGCTCGGGAGGCGCCATGACACATTCAGCGCCAACACCCACCTCAACAGATGATTGGAAGCATCGACGAACGTGTCACTCGGTCAAGGTCACAACAAATCTCTCACTTTGCTCATTCTGCATTTGTTGTAGATTTTGAACCCTAAGATGTTGGACATGCTTTATCTGATCCAGATTGGGTTAATGCCATGCATGAGAAGTTAGAAAAATTTGAGAGAAATCGGGTTTGGGTTCTTCTTCCTTCTCCTCCTGAGTGTCATCCTATTGGCACAAAATGGGTTTTCAAAAACAAACAAGGAGAAGATGGCCATGTTGTGAGAAACAAGGCTAGACTTGTAGCCCAGGGGTATAGTCAGAAGGAGGGGATAGACTATGAGGAGACTTTTGCTCATGTAGCTCATTTGGAGGCAATTAGGATCCTCTTGGCTTTTGTTGCATCCAAAGGTTTCAAACTTTTTCAAATGGATGTCAAGAGTGCCTTCCTAAATGGCTACATAGAAGAGGAGGTGTATGTAAAACAATCCCCCAGTTTTGAAAAGCTTTGTATGGTTTGAAACAAGCCCCTAGAGCCTGGTATGATAGGTTGAAAACCTTTTTGCTTGCTAAGGGTTTTAAAATGGGTTGTGTAGATAAAACGCTTTTTCTCCTCAAGCAAGGCAATGACACTCTCTTGGTTTAGATTTACGTGGATGATATCATTTTCGGTGGTTTTTCTCATGCTTTGGTTGCCAAGTTTGCAGATACAACGAGCAGGGAATTTGAGATGAGCATGATGGGCGAGTTGACGTTTTTCCTCGGGTTGCAAATCAAGCAATCCTGAGACGGGACGTTCGTACACCAGAGCAAGTACACCAAGGACATATTGGAGAAGTTCGATATGGGTGAGGCCAAGCCTCTTCCAACACCCATGTCGACCACGACAGCCCTGGATGCGGACAAGTATGGAGAAGTTGTGGACCAGAAGGAGTACCGAAGCATGATCGGGTCGTTGTTGTACCTGACGGCGACACGCCCGGACATCCAGTTCACGGTGTGTCTTTGCGCGCGATTTCAGTCGTCGCCACGCACCTCTCACCGCCAGGCGATCAAGCGCATTATGAGGTACTTATGCTTCACACCCGAGTTTGGGATTTGGTATTCTGCTTCTTCTACCCTCTCCCTTTGCGGTTACTCGGATGCTGATTTTGCTGGTTGCCGACTTGATCGCAAGTCCACTTCTGGGACTTGTCAGTTTATTGGTTCTTCTCTTCTGTCTTGGTCTTCTCACAAGCAGTCTAGTGTCGCTCAGTCTACCAAAGAGGCTGAATATGTTGTTGCGGCTAGCTGCTGTTCCTAGTTGTTGTGGATGATGGCTACTTTGCGTGATTTTGGTCTGAGCTTTTCTCGAGTTCCATTTCTTTGTGATAGCACAAGTGCGATTAGCGTTGCTAAGAACCCCATGCTGCATTCTAAGACCAAACACATTGATGTGCACTTTCATTTCTTGCGAGACCACTATGAGAAGGGTGATATCGACCTTCATCATGTCGATACTCATCTTCAGTTGGCAGATATTTTCACTAAACCTTTGGACCAATCAACCTTTGCTAGGTTGAGAGGTGAGCTTGGTGTGTGTTTCCCCTTTTAGTTGGGGGAAACATTTTGGTTCCTGTATCATAGTCTGACTTCTTTTGCCTTGTTTTTGTTTAGTTTCTGTTTTCCATCATATTTGCATCTTTATCTTTTCGAGCTTCATGTCTATAATCTGTAGAATAAACCTATGCTCTGATTGGTGTATGCTCCGATGATACATGATGATGCGGGTAGCTTAGGCACTTTTTGATCACTGATACATGTTGTGAGTTGAGCTACTTTTCATAACTGCGAATATGCTTAATTCAACATAAAATTTGAAACATGTTCACCATTGATTCTGGCAACTAGCATGTGTAGAATGTGTTGAAGTCACTTGTGCTTTTCATATATGCTTGATTGCTATGTCTCTAGTTCTGAGTCTTTCACTTGCTTGGTATGTTCATGTTCTGCTAAATTTGAACCAAGTTGAAATGAATTGGAAAGATCGAGATGGGATCACTTGACAGCACATCACGGTATCGAGACTGTTTCTCATTACACTTTGAGTTAAACTTGAGCCGTGTAGTGTAAGACCGAAACCGTTTGCTTCAAGCTTCTGATTTCTTATGCATAGGCTTAGCTCGGTTGAAAAGTAAGGCAATGTCAAGTTTTCAACCTCTCGCAATCACATGCTGAAATTTTAAACTAGTGTAAAAACCGCTGCAACTCCGATAAATTTCTGAAAACACAAGTCTATGTTTCATTCTACAGCATGATGATTGAACTTTGCTAGGGGTAGTTCACCTTGTATACATGTTTAGCACTTGTGTAACTTCCAGTCTATACATGTTTAGTGCTATTTGGATGGTGAACTTCTTTTCTGAATGGCTTAAAACTGCTCACGTTGCTCATATGTTCATATTTCGTACTCTGTGATCAGTTTGAGCCTTTGCTGGCATTTGTGCTTGTTGTTGAGTAGTTGGATCAGCACTCATTAGAGCATCTATTCAATCTATGGACTATATACCTGAAGCTGCTAACTTGCATTTGTCTCTCATATGCATTGTGCCTTGTTGTGTGCATTTTCAACTAAGGGGGAGAAATTTTGACAAATCATGTCCATGTATGCACTATTGAAGGGGGAGTTCATGTTTAGGGGGAGTTTGCTCGATTTCTACTTTGACGAGCTGTTCAATTGGTTTGGAGCAACTTTCAACCCATGTGTGGTTTTTCAATTGGTTGGAGCGGATTATGCTAGTTGTGTTGAGCCTTTGCCTCCTTCTGGAGGGACTAGCTTGTCTTTATCTTTCTTGCTCTAACTTTCTCGCTAGCGGTGTTGAGCCTGTTCTACCTCTTCTTGAGGGCTAGCTTTGCTTTGCTTACACTTCAATTGGTATCGAATTATCTCGAGTTGCAATTGGTGTTGAGTTTTCTCGCTAGTGGTGTTGAGCATGTTCTACCTCTTCTTGTGGGCTAGCTTTGCTTCGCTTGGTTGCGTCGAGTCGTTGCCCATGTCTTTGGGGACCAAGTTATTTTGCTTACTCCATTTGACCTTCCTTCGGCTTTGATATGCTTTTGGGTCATTTGGACAAGTTCTCGACTCTCTCTTCTTCCTTTTTCTTCTACCTTCATATGATTTGTGTTGGTAGTTGACAATGCACTCATCAATGGGGAGATTGCGGATACATGGGTGTATGCCGGATCTTGTGATGATGAGTGATTGTCAACTGGGATGATGCGCATGTTCTTTGGCTTGTGTTGTGCAGGTGTTGAGCACGGATACAGTGATCAAAGGCAAGGTGAAGGTCAAGTAGAGACGTGTCGTGCCGATGGACCCGGAGCGGTGAAGGGCGAACGTGAGGCTTGGACTGACGGACCGGTGGCCTGAGGATCGACCGTGGTGGCTGACAGCCTAGGACAGCGACAAGTGAAGACTTGCGTGTAGACGGGGTGCACGGGCGGTGCATCCCCTCTACGGTTCGGTTTGGTGGTTGAGCCACAGAAAAACCACCTAGTGGACGGTTTCCAGGTTTGGGCCTCAAAACCTGGGTGTGGCCAGTTTCCGAGTTTGGACCACAAAACTCTGGCTAAGGACGGTTTCCAGGTTTGGGCCTCAAAACCTGGGTGCTGGCGGGTTTCTGAGTTTGGGCCACAAAACTCAGGTGACGGACGACAGGTTTCCTGGTTTCGACCTCAAAACCGGGGGATGGCCCAGGTTTCCCGGTTTCGGCCTCAAAACCTGGGGGAGGTCCGTGAAAAGGACGAGCTGAGCGGTGGCGGCATGTGGCGGCAATCGGTGAGGTCGCGTCGAGGCGAAGCTACCAGTTATGCGGGCGTGGCCGTCGGATCACCATCAACTTCGAGTTGGTCAGGAATACCCTGAGGGTTAGGCTGCTCGCTCATTAGCAGTAGGGGTAGAAGGGGAATAATTGTATTAGGCTATATAAGGAGAAGCAACCCCTCCCTCCAGAATATCTCAGCCATTGCTATTTTCATTCTAGGGTTTCCTGTTTCCCATTCCCTGCTGTAGCTACTGAGATCCGCAGAGACGGTGAACAATACCTCTGTGTATTTGCTTTTTGAGAAAACGAGACCGTAATCTCGTTGTCTCCTCGTGTGGAGGAGTTTTAGTTGGAAATTGTGATCGTATCGTGTTCTTGCTTGTGTGTTCTTCGCGTTTTCGTTTTTGGCCCTCATGGAGATGTGCCTCGTTCTTTCTCTCCGGGAGTTGGTTTTCGATTTCGTTTGAACCACTTTGGGCACGAACGGATTTGTGATCTTTTGACCAAAGGAATTGCACTCTAATTACTTGTAGCAACAGATCGGTCAGATTTCGGTATAGACCGAGTTTCTTCCCTCTTTCCCGAATTTCTTCGATTCATCGATTTGGAGATAGGTTCGAGCTATGATATCCTAGGAGTAGCTCACTATCCTCCTTGTGACTCCTCTCACCAAGTTTGAACCTTAGAGGTTTTCTCGAGTTCCATTTCTTTGTGATAGCACAATTGCGATTAGCGTTGCTAAGAACCCCGTGCTGCATTCTAAGACCAAACACATTGATGTGCGCTTTCATTTCTTGCGAGACCACTATGAGAAGGGTGATATCGACCTTCACCATGTCGATACTCATCTTCAGTTGGCAGATATTTTCACTAAGCCTTTGGACCAATCAACCTTTGCTAGGTTGAGAGGTGAGCTTGGTGTGTGTTTCCCCTTTTAGTTGGGGGAAACATTTTGGTTCATGTATCATAGTCTGACTTCTTTTACCTTGTTTTTGTTTAGTTTCTGTTTTCCATCATATTTGCATCTTTATCTTTTCGAGCTTCATGTCTATAATCTGTAGAATAAACCTATGCTCTGATTGGTGTATGCTCCGATGATACATGATGATGCGGGTAGCTTAGGCACTTTTTGATCACTGATACATGTTGTGAGTTGAGCTACTTTTCATAACTGCGAATATGCTTAATTCAACATAAAATTTGAAACATGTTCACCATTGATTTTGGCAACTAGCATGTGTAGAATGTGTTGAAGTCACTTGTGCTTTTCATATATGCTTGATTGCTATGTCTCTAGTTCTGAGTCTTTCACTTGCTTGGTATGTTCATGTTCTGCTAAATTTGAACCAAGTTGAAATGAATTGGAAAGATCGAGATGGGATCACTTGACAGCACATCACAGTATCGAGACTGTTTCTCATTACACTTTGAGTTAAACTTGAGCCGTGTAGTGTAAGACCGAAACCGTTTGCTTCAAGCTTCTGATTTCTTATGCATAGGCTTAGCTCGGTTGGAAAGTAAGGCAATGTCAAGTTTTCAACCTCTCGCAATCACATGCTGAAATTTTAAACTTATGTAAAAACCGCTGCAACTTGTGTGGAGGAGTTTCAGTTGGAAATTGTGATCGAATCGTGTTTTGCTTTTGTGTTCTTCGCGTTTTCGTTTTTGGCCCTCATGGAGATTTGCCTCGTTCTTTCTCTCCGAAAGTTGGTTTTCGATTTCGTTTGAACCACTTTGGGCACGAACGGATTTGTGATCTTTTGACCAAAGGAATTGCACTCTAATTACTTGTAGCAACAGATCGGTCAGATTTCGGTATAGACCGAGTTTCTTCCCTCTTTCCCGAATTTCTTCGATTCATCGATTTGGAGATAGGTTCGAGCTATGATCTCCTAGGAGTAGCTCACTATCCTCCTTGTGACTCCTCTCACCAAGTTTGAACCTTAGAGGTTTCATTTTTGGTGAGATCAAGTCGAATCGATGGACGAACAGAGTTGCGTCGAGGTGACCGGACGCACGGGTCGGGCCGACCGGACGCTTGGTCGTGAGTCCGGTCGTTGAACACGATCACTGCTTTTTCTCCGCGACTTGACCGGACGCTCGATTTACATGTGACCGGACGCACAGAGGGTACTGTTCCTTGTTTGTCTGTGTTGACCGGACGCACTGCTTGTGACCGGACGCACTTTTCATTGTGAGCCCGATCGTATACAGAGAGCTCCCGAATCAGTTTTTAATCGACCGGACGCGTCCGATCACTACTGACCGGACGCTCACCAGAGTCCGGTCGGTGCTGATCTGCATGTTTTCATTTGCTGTTCATTCGTCTGACTTTCGATTTGAGATCCGCTTTTTGCGTTAGATTCCCGATTTTGTGCTCTACAGAAATCGGGCTTCCCGCTCTACAAAATAGCATGAATCCCCCTCGCGTTGCTCGGGGGAGGTTGAGGTTACCCAAAGTTCATCCTGTCACTAGTTGACCTGTGTGAACTTGGGCGAGCGATCTTTTGTGATGTCCCGTTGTGTTCCTAGGGAACATCCACTCATTCTCTTGGGTCATGGACATCACGCACATCGGTTTTGCTTTCGGGGTTGATTCTCGGGACAGTGGCGATAAATTTCAGAAAAGAAATTTAAAGCTCTCATTCACTCCCCCTCTGGTCGCTTTCTGGTACACTTTCGGTCCTTCACTTTTTGAAATATAAAAGTTGGGGAAACCTTTATTCTAAAAAAAAGTATCTCCTACATAGAAAAATGACAGCCCTCTGATAAATGTGACCTGGCACCACAGCACTTTGCAAAACCCAACCCTGAACTGTGTTGATCCAGTTAAGTACTCGTAATAAACATTTATAAACCCTTTATAAGCCCATTCCCTCCACACTCACAGTCACAGAGACACTTCGCTCTTCGTTCGCTGCCTCTTGGTCTTCGTTCTCTCCTTGGAGCCCCATTGGCTAGCTTCGAAAGCCGGTGCTCAAGTAGTCAAGCATGTCGAAGCTTGTTGCAGAAGCAGTGCTCCCCGTGGTGGCGCTGATCCTGCTGTGCGCGTGCACGGCGCCCGCGCGCGGCGGCGACGACTACACGGCGTTCGTGTACGCCGGGTGCTCGCAGGGGCGGTACGACCCCGGGTCGCAGTACGCCGCGGACGTGGACACGGCGCTGTCGTCCCTGGTGAACAGCGCAGGCTTCACCGCCTACGCCAACTACACCTCGCCGTCGGGCCAGATGGCCGGCGTGTACCAGTGCCGCTCCGACCTCCCCGCGGCGGTGTGCGGCGTGTGCGTGAAGTCGGCCGTGTCCAAGCTCTCGTCGCTCTGCAACACGGCGGCGGGCGCGGCGGTGCAGCTGCGCGCCTGCTTCGTGCGGTACGGGAACGACTCGTTCCTGGGGAAGCAGGACACGACGGTGCTGTTCAAGAAGTGCGGCGGCGAGAGCGCCGCGGACACGGGTGTGGTGGGCATGCGCGACGCGGCGCTGGGCGCGCTCGTGGCCGCCGCGGTGCCCGGCGCTGCCGACGCGGGGGGCTCCGGCTCGTACCGCGCGGGGGCGGCCGGGTACGTGCAGGCCATGTCGCAGTGCGTCGGGGACCTCGGCGCCAAGGCCTGCACCGACTGCGTCTCCGCCGCGTCCTCGCAGCTCAAGGCCGGCTGCGGCTACGCCTCCGCCGCGGAGGTGTACCTCGGCAAGTGCTACGCGCGCTTCTGGTCCAATGCTGCCGGCGGCGGCACGGGCGGCGCGGGCACCGGAGGAGTACCGGTCGTCGGTGGCGGCGGCAATGTCGTCGGTGGCGGCGGCGGTGTGGGAGGAGCAGCAGGCAATGGGTACGCATATGGTGGATTCGTGCCGAGCACGTACGGACAGCACGGTACGTAAGCAGCAGCTGCTCCTTCATGTCCATCGTCTATGCATGCATAAAAACGCAATAGAGAATAGTACTCCGTATTACGTTTGATCACCATCTCTCTGTCCACCGAATTGTTGTTGATCCATGAGATGACATGAGAATATTCTTGAGATTCTGCAACGCAGTGGTAACATGGGTATGCAAACCGTTTTTAGCTAGTTGGGTTCAGCTCTGATTTTAGCCCAAGGTTTGTGATGGTGAGAGAGTGTTGCTTTGGGGCTTTGGGCAGTACGTCAGCCGATCCTTGGTGATTGAACAGCGTGGATCCCTGCGGTTTCCACCGTTATCTCGTTCCGCGCACTACACAGCGGCGATCTGCAAGCGAAACTCTGATTGGCAGGTGCGCGCATGCGCCCACGCGTACAGCTGGTCCTGAATATTTGTTGGATCTTGCACATACCACAACTGGATCATCAAATGCCTACCCACTAGCATAGCACCACAGTGGAGTATATAGGGCACTCATAGTGGTATGATCTGCTAGCTCTAAGTCAACTTCTTCAATAATACTAACTCTTAACAAGCTTTATAGTATGATTACACATACATTACATTTACATATGATCTTAAAATGTATGTATGAGTCTAGCTCTTGAGCAAGAGTTAATTCTTCTCTTCCTTGTATTAAAATATGATAAAAATTCTAAGAGTTAGCTTATTAACTAGTCATTGCGGCTGCCCATACATGCGCATACTATTCACTTTGTTACAATACTACAACGTCGGTGCACTCTTCCTGTAAAGTCCTTTTATTTTACGTCGTGTCATGATGGGGGTGCACGAACTGCAAGGCTCAGCTCATCTGCACAAGATTTTAGGCGTTCTAGAATTGCAAAACAGTGTTGTTTATAGTATCAGTACACTACTGGCACAGTTTGGTTTTCTTTTGTCACTTCAGGTTTATTTTGTTCACGAAATTGTGGAGGTTCTTTGTTTTAATTGTTTAATTTTCCCGTTATCTTGTTTGGGTTTTAGTTTTACACAAGGTGTGTGTGAGAGAGACTTGAGAGTATACGTGCCACAAGTTTAGCATCATTCACAATCAACTGAAAGCACATAGATACATCACTTTTGATAAATATAAAATGGAGGATCAAATTTAGGCCGTAGGGGTATATATATGTTTACGAAGGTCACGCTACAGCTGCATGATCCAAAAACTTGAGTATTATCGAATCCTTGCTGCCATCTCTGCCAGCAAATTTGAGATTGGGGGTTTCCTTGTAGCCTACCCGGTAGTACAATAGATTTTTTTTTTTTAGTACAATAGAAATTTGACTTGGCTTCCTGCATAAGTGTATATAGCGCTAGCCCCCACATCTACCAGCTCAGGGTGCCCATCATTAACATCAGTCACCTTATAGAACGTTCTGATCATTAGGGCACCAATCACTATATAAATAAACAATTAGGCATCATCTTCCAATTTAATAGAAAAGGTGTCCTTAACGGCTTAACCTGGCTATTGTTACTGCATATGCATTACAATGTGTACTGATTAGTGATGACACAGGAGTACCACTCAAATACTAATCAACTTTTGGTGGTCCGCATGTACACTGCATGCTACGGTAGGTGCACAGTATCTATTTAGATGCAAATAAATTGTGTATAGTATGATGTGTCCCCAAGTCCAAACTGCATGCAAAGGTATCTTTCATCCAAAGTAGACCGAAAGAACTTTTGTTTGCCTTTCACTTTCCTCTGCACTTTTAGCTAGGCTTTGAGAAATGGATTCACTCTCTCTCGTGTTGCTAACCATGCTCTGAGGCCCGCAGTGTATCACAAAGTGGTACCCAAATGATCCAGCTTTGCATCATTGGAATCTGAAGCACACCAGAGGATATCTCTGGTATCCCACTGTCTCAGTGTAGTAGTGTACTGCACCCAACCTTTTCTGCTTTTGGGGTAGCTTTAAACCCTTTACCACCATACTTTGCACAAAGCTACAGCTAGACTTATAGGAGTAAATATTTCTAGCAGATTAGTTTGACTTTCATTAGTAGAAGTTTGTTATTCTCCTAATTCTGTGTGTCCATGTTCATCAGATGAATCTGGGAAAACCCTTGCCATCATCATCGGCCTGGTGGCAGCTGTCGCCATTGTTATCGTCTTCCTCTCCTTCCTCCGTAGGGCCGGCGGTGTCGGCGGTAAGATTTACCTACACAAGCATGAAGCTGCCAATAATTCTTAACTTATTACAATCTATTTCTCATGACCATGGCATTCACTCATTTGTAAGGAACTCTTTTACCTGAACTAATAGTGTTACCTGAACCACATATATGCAGGCAAAAGCTAAGAGCATGCAGAGGATGCATGGTCACCACCACTTGACTCAGATTGGATCAGTCGGTGGCTTTGGCTTGAAACCCGCTTTACTTCATCTGCCTCCTTTTTATCTTTTAGGGTCTATCTTTTGCCATGTCTTTATCTCTCGAAACAAATTGAAGGGAAGCCATGCTGAAATGGTGCAAGCTGAAAGGCGTTCCCTGTGCAGACATGTGAAGTGGAGATTCCATCCGGTACCGTCACCTACTCAGCTAGTGCTAGGTAGCCACGATCGATGCAAGATATATTTTCCGCAAAAAAATAACAAATTATGTGGCCTCTGTCCGTTATATATATACTTATATACAGCTAGTGTACTTATATTATTATGGAGCATGATTCAGCATTGTTGTGCAAGTTTATGTGTTGAATTGGTGTCATCTCTTTATGGTTAGTGTCTTGGTGATGTGAATTTATTTATATTATTGTTATCATTATCAGTATCTCTTTAAGGTAATTGGCTACAGAAACTGCATCATCTTGGAATAATGGCATATTATCATATACCAACGTATCATATAGTGATGAATACATGGCGGTTGACGAGCTGGACCATTTTCAGCTTTAGCTAGTGACAACGACAATATGGTTGCCATCATGAGGAGTTTGTACGAAAATGGATGAGCTTGTCTTAGTGCTCTGCTTAGTGCTGTTAAATCATTGCTAATGATGTTTGCAAAGAAAAATCATTGCTAATGAGTAATGAGTGTGGGTAGGGCTTGAAAGTTCATTAGCAGATGGTTCACTACCAGACCAGCGATAATTCCTGTCGGTCGCGTAAAATACTGACGGTTTCAAAAAAACCGACGGGAACTCGAAGATATTCCTGTCGGCCACTGAAAACCGACGGGAACGTGGCAGATATTTTCTGTCGGCTTCCAATCACCGTCAGGAAACTACTAAAGCCGTCGGGAACTACTTAAGATACCTGTCGGTTCCTTCCAACCGACAGGAACTTAATTCCCGTCGGCTTCGAAACCGACAGGAACTTAATCTGCTGGGAAGCGCGGGAGGAAAAGAAGTTGGCGCTTAGATCTCCCGCTCTCTTTTCTGGGGGCCCACTTCTGATTTGAGACACATATAAAAGGAGCAAACCCTAACAAATCTCCCGGCCGCCGCCTCCCACTCCCCACCCGCGTACGGCCGCCGCAACCCCTCACCCCTCATCTAACGCGCGACGCTCCCACGCCGCGGCTGCCTCCTCCCTCCGAGTCTGGACGCGCGCCACCTCCCAGCCCCGCAGGCGCCGCGGCGGCCTCCTCCGCCCGCGCCGCGGCCTCTGTCGTTGCCTCCTCCGCCGCATCGCGCCCCGCCTTGCGACTGACCACTCGCGTCGTGGCCGCCTCCTCTGTCCGCGTCGTGGCCGCCTCCTCTGCCCTTTCCATAATCTCTGCAGTCGCCGAGTCCGCCCGCATCCTGCCCCTCACGGTCGAGGACTCCGCAGTCGCCTGAAAGGATCAAGATGCCCAAGAGGGGGGTGAATTGGGCTTTTCTAAAACTTCTTGCAATAATAAAACCTATCAAGCCCCAATTAACCCCCTAGTGCCTAGAAGTGTGTATGACAAGAATCAATAGCACAAAAGATTATCACTAAGCCAATTCTACTCTAGCATGGCAATTCAATTTGGGATGAACAACAAGTGTAATGCGGAATTGAATTGCTTGAATATAAATGCGTAAGTAAAAGAGTAGAGATGACTCGACGATCTTTTTGCCGAGGTATCGAGGTGTCGGCACACCCCCCTAGTCCTCGTTGGAGCACCCGCGCAAGGGTATCGCTCCCCCTTGATCCGCGCAAGGATCAAGTGCTCACTACGAGCTGATTCTTCGCCACTCCGGCCCGGTGAATCGCTCGCTACCGGTCACAACTTGGCTTGGGTCATCCACAATGCCTCCAGATGATCACCAAGCTCTCCGATCGCCACCAAGCCGTCTAGGTGATGCCGATCACCAAGAGTAACAAGCAAGAACTCTCACTTGACCAACGCAAGGCTAATGAGATGGGTGGATGCACACTTGCTACTCTCTACTCACTAATGAGGTGTTTGATCACTCAATTATCAAATCTCTCAACCTCACTAGGCCTCTTGCACTCACTTGCAATCACAATGTGTTTGGGAACCTTTCAAATGAGCAAGAGTGACAGCATGAATGAGGGGGAAGCAAATTTATACCCCCCAACTCAAAACATGCACGAAGGGGTAAGTCCAGCCAGTTACACACTGACCGGACGCACCTGTCGGGGTGACCGGACGCGTCCGGTCAGTGTCTAACGGCTACGTGACGTTAGCCCTGACACCAGTACGATACACTGACCGGACGCACCCATGCGTTCGATCACCACTGACCGGACGCGTCCGGTCATCAATTTCCCTCTCTGGAACCTCTCTGGACGCGACCGGACTCACCTCCTGGTGCGTCCGGTCGAATACTGAAGAGCGTCCGGTCAAAGCCAAGCCTGCTTCTTAGCCAAACCAACTGACCGGACGCACGCCCCAGCGTCCGGTCATAAGGGGACCCAGCGTCCGGTCGCAATTAGAAGTCCAAAACGACTTCGATTTGCGACGCTCCCTTCACAAACTTTCTTCCTCATGATCTAAGGGACCTTTCTAAGCTACCTAGGGCTTTGGTTAACAAGTGTGCATCACACCTAACTCAAAAGTCTCACCTAGGTCAAGCTACCCATTCAAACCCCTCTTTATAGTACGGCCAAAGGTAAAACAAAGACCTATGCTACTCTAAGTGTTCTTCAACACCAAATGACACTTAGAACTAGCCTATCACGGTCTTCATCGTCCATCCTTTGAAAACCGAACGAATTCCATCAATAAGGGGGCATGAATACCACAGTGCCCTGACGATCATCATTACCATGACCTAACTCAACTGTTTCTGCAAAACACACGTTAGTCATAGTAATTTACCGTTGTCATCCAATCACCGAAACCCACCGGGGGCCTAGATGCTCACAATCTCCCCCTTTTTGGTAATTGATGACAACCTTAAGTATGTTTGAAAGAGAGGTGAGGTTTTCAATCGCTTGATTCATATAAGCATGTGACAATAAGATCAAAAGGAGTTAGGCATGCTTATACGAACCAAGTCCGCATAAGTACTCAACATATAAGAATTAACACAAGTACTTATGAACAAGCTCATTTATCGGAGTATAAGTGCAGAAGCAAAGTAAATGAGCATAAGCAAGTGACATGTATAAGATAACGAGTGAAGCATGACATGTCACAACTGAGCATAAATGAGTGACATGAGTATATAACAAGTGTAGCATCACATGTCACAACCAAAAGACATACACATATCGTACGGGTGCCAAAAGATAAACATGTATGCATATGAGTGCAAGATCAAACAAAAGAACCGAAACCCTCTCACAGGCTCCCCCTACGTCTAACATACGCTCTCTCCCCCTTTGGCATCAAAGACCAAAACCTAAGGGTCGGAAGGCGGGAGTGGAGCAGACGAGCCGGGCGACGAGGTGCGCGGAAGAGTCTCGAACTGAGCCAGGTAGGTCGCCTCGTCGGACGACGTACTGTGATCTGACTGCACTGGCTGTTGAGGCTCTGACTCTGGAAGCACGGCCGCTGTCGCTGCCACGGTCACTGTCACGGAAGGCTCTGGCGCTGAACTGACGGGAGGAGTCTGACTCTGAGGGACCGGTGGCTCTGACGACGCTACTGAGGAAGGTAGGGTCTCGGTAGTACCAGTAGCTGGAGCTGGAGCGGAGGTCACCGGCAACTGAAACTCAGGAGGTGTGGGTAGGCCGGTGAGCTCACTAAAGGAAGCCTCCAGACTCCTCGGTGTCACTAGGACCGACTCCGTCTGAGTAGGAGTGAAGCCTGACGGAAGCGGTGAGAACCCTGGCAGCTGCCCTGGCTGAGGTGAGAACCACTGCGGGTACGGCGGGAAAGGCGAGACCGTCGACGAAGGAGCTGACGAGTAGAACGAAGTCGACAGTCCGGGCTGCCGCAGCTGAAACTGAGGCGGCTGGGGTAACAGTGGAATAGCTGCCATCCTCTCCATGAAGGCTAGAGTCTGTGTCTGAAGCTGAATCATCTGCCTCTGGAGAGCGTCCTGGCGCTCCTGTGCCTGAGCTGCTGCCACTGCTTGTGCCTCTGCCAGTCGGGCCTGCTCCTGTGCCTGTCGGCGCTGCTCCTCAGCCTGACGCTGAACCTCCTCGGAAAGGCGAGACTGCTGCTGCTCCATCCGAGAAAGGATGGCTAGGAGTGCTGGGTCGGAGCCTGCCATACGCGAGGAGGAGGCCTCGGAGTCATGAGCACCCTGTGGACGCATCCTCGGAAGAGGAGCGTAGTCGTCGTCGGTGCTGTCGGATGGGAACTCGTCGTCAGGGTCCTGGCCCTCTGCCTCAAGACCGGCAAGCTCAGCCTCTGCCAGCTGTCGAACTGCCTCGTCCTGCTCAGCCTCTGTCTCAGTAACCACTGGCCTCTGGCGCTGACCTCTGGGGCGAGTGTCTGGACGGTCCCCGACAATCTGGCGAGTGTCATAGACGGGGAACTCCGTCGGAGACTGGAGAAGCTCTGGAAGCAAGCCTGGAATAATCCGCCGCAGAAGGAAACAAATGATATGAGCATATGGAAGCTGGCGATGACCCTTGAAGCCCTCTGCAAGTGTGTCCTCCATCTCTGAAATAATGACATCCCAAATGTCAAACTCTAGCTGAGAGACCAAGTGGTGAATAAGCCAAATCTGGATCCTGGTCAACCCCTCTCTGTAGCCTGTCCGAGGAAGAAGAGTACGCCTCATAACCTCGTTCACGAGGCGGGCCGTTGGCGTCAAGTCACGAGGACGCCGACTGGACCCCTCGTCGAACGGCTCCCGGAAGCAGGCACGAACCAAGTCTGCTGGTGGAATAGCTCCTGCGTGTGGTCGCCGTGGGGGCTCTGTCTCGCCGTAACAGACGGTGTGAACTCTGGTCGGGTACACTGTGAGCCCCAGGTACTCTCTGGCAGCAGAACTGTAGAGCATGTGGGACCTCCCCCTGAAGGCGAAGTGGAGGAACCGGTGATCCGGGGAGATCCACAGGGAAGCGTAGAACTGTCGTACCCAATCCTCTATGTACAGGCCACCGCGTCCAAGCAGATCTGCTAGGCCAGGTAGATAGGTAAGCATCGGACGGATGGCCTCACCAGCAACTGCAATGATTGTCTCCAGCGGGCAAACTCTGTGTGGTCTGATGTGGACACCGCTGTTGACGTAGGCCCGGTAGAAGTCCTCCTGTATAACTGTGTAAAACCCCTCTGCTGCCTGAGGGTGCCGGGCCGCTGGGAACCACTCCTCATAGGATATCAAACGAAGAGCCTGCACCTGACGTGCTGTCGCTGTCCGCAGGTCCAAGTGCTCCACAGGTGGAGGTCCCTGTGGCCTCGGAGGAGCTCGTCCACCCCGCCTCTGTCCCTCAGGTCGAGGAGAAACCTGAGTGCGAGCACGGGTAGACCTACGGAGAGGCTGCTGAGCTGGCTGCTCCTCTGGCTGGTCCTCTGGCTGACCCTCTGCCTGGGCCTCTGGAGCAGAACCGCCGGCTGAAGCTGCGGCGAGGGCTGAAGCTGCCTCGGACGGAAACTGAAAGTCCGGAGGGAGGACGTCAGCCGGGTCGTCAAGGGAGTACTCGTGACCGCGGACCCGGACGACGCCACCCTCTGTCAGAAGTAAGGCCTGAACCTGCTGCTCTGTAAGGAGATCGCGAATGCGCGTAACAGCCTGCTGACTACTGCCCTGACCGGCCTGCTCTGTAGAAGAGTCGTGAAGCCGCAGACCACCGGTGGAACCACCCTGCTCTGCCCTCTCGGCTGCTCGAGCCACTGCAAGCGCAATCTCTGAATCTCGATCGCGGCGCTTGCGCTTCTTGGAGACGAGCTTCTGAGGCCGCTTCCCCTTGTCGCCAGAGGGAGGAGGCGGGGGAGGAGGATCGCCCCCGGGACCTCCGCCGACGTTCTTGCAGCGAGCCATCGCTACAAGAACAGAACAACTGCCACTGACTGCTGCCAACTGCCACTGAGAATCACAACCACTGACAAGACGCACTGCCACTGAGGACCACTGTCAAGTAAACCAGAAGACTGGACTGAACCTTAGAGGCTGGGCCTCGTTCCGTATCCGCGGGCTTGGCCCCGGATTTAGCTGTCACTGCCACTGCGCACTGAATCGGACCGACTCGCTGCAAGAGAGATAGGGATATATATAAGCATATAATCTAGAGATAAGAGGCCCTATCGGAAGCAAAGCATAGTGAGATGAGAAAGAAGAGGCGTGGCTTTGCTACCTGACGAGACACGATGAACCGACGAAGCGTAGGTAAGACACCGACACGTGCGGGCACCAAGATGTCTCGCCGGAAGGATCTGCGCGAGAAAACGGCCAAAAAAAGAGTTAAAACAGCCGGAACATTGGTTGAGACATTTCGCCGAACACCTGGTGGGCAGGGTATATGGAGAGGGGTGGGAAGCTCACCGCGGAGGGTCGGCCGGAGAGAGGACGAGCCGGAGAGGAATCCGATGGGGAAGAACGCCGGCGAGGAGGAATCCGGCGGGGGAACTCCGGCGAACAGCGAGGTCCGGCGAGCTTGGGCACGGGCGCGGGCGCGGGGTTGCGGCGACCGAGGTGGCGCGGGCGGGGCGGGGAGCGGGCACACCGGGGGCGAGCGGGCGCGGCGGCGCGGGAGAGACGGCGGTGCGGAGATAGGCACGAGCGCTGGCGCGACGAGGAAGAAGAAGATGTGAGGCCCACGTGTCGGTTGGGTGAGTTTATTGCGCTCGTTAAGTGACGACCGGACGCACTGCTCGAACCGACCGGACGCACGACACCCAGCGTCCGGTCACGAACAGAGAGCTCCCGGAACGCGATTTCCACGACCGGACGCGTCCGATCAGACATGACCGGACTCACCCAGCGTCCGGTCAACCGCTGGCAATGGACCGGACGCACGATCAAATTCCTGACCGGACGTGCCGAAGACACTGTTCACTTGCGCGCGCTCTGCACTGACCGGACGCACCCTATGAGTCCGGTCGCAGCGTCCGGTCACAGGGAAAACACAGTTTTGACTCGATTTTTCGCGCCGACTTCTCCCAACCAAGTTCCAACTCAAATAAGAAGCAAATAAACACTTGTTGGAACCTAGAGGAGTGACCTCTCTCAAACCCTCAAATTTTTCAAATAATTTGCCATAGGCTAAGTTAAATTTTTAGATAAAATAGGCAATAAAGCTCCAAGGAGACAACATGTGGCCACCAAAACTAGGGGTCTTAACCAATTAGAGCCTCAAATGCTCCCCCTAGCGGTGGACGAACACAGCGGTTGCTCAAAACATAACCGAAAAGAAACGACAAAGCAACAAACATGCATATGCAATGCAAAGCGGAATTTGAATCTAGGTTGCTTGTCAAGTTTGCTCATGGGTAAGCTTCTTCACACGCTTTTTAGGGCGGTTATCTTAACCACGTCTGACAAGCCTATGTGCATAGCATAATTTAAACATGGCATATGATACAATGCAATGCAAAGACAACCCCCTTTCACCTTTTGACAAAGTTACTTAGATCAAGCACATTGAGCTCACTTCGCAATCTACAAAGGGTGCTCTCATCTAGGGGTTTTGTGAAGATATCCGCCAATTGATCTTCGGTTCTAACTCCCTCTAAGGATATATCTTTCTTGGAAACATGATCTCTAAGGAAGTGATGGCGAATATCTATGTGCTTTGTGCGAGAGTGTTGAACCGGGTTGTTAGCAAGCTTAACCGCGCTCTCATTGTCACACAACAAAGGTACCCTTTCTAGAACTACACCATAATCTAAAAGGGTTTGCTTCATGTAAAGGATTTGTGCACAACAAGCACCCGCGGCTATGTATTCCGCCTCGGCGGTAGACAAGGCCACACTATTTTGCTTCTTTGAACTCCATGACACTAGAGATCTCCCAAGCAAATGGCACCCTCCGGATGTGCTTTTTCTATCAATTTTGCAACCCGCGTAATCCGAATCGGAATACCCAACGAGTTGGAAGTTAGCTCCTTTGGGATACCAAAGGCCAATGCTTGGGGTGTGCTTGAGGTACCTAAGGATTCTCTTCACCGCTATGAGATGTGATTCCCTAGGATCGGCTTGAAAACGAGCACACATGCACACACTAAACATGATGTCGGGCCTAGATGCGGTCAAGTATAACAAACTACCAATCATAGAACGGTAGAGAGTTTGATCAACCGGGTTACCTCCCTCATCTAGGTCGAGATGTCCGTTGGTTGGCATTGGAGTCTTGATCGGCTTGCAATCATCCATGTTGAAGCGCTTGAGGAGGTCTTTTGTGTACTTCTCTTGAGATATAAAAGTCCCCTCCTTCAATTGCTTGACTTGAAAGCCTAGGAAAAATGTGAGCTCGCCAATCATCGACATCTCGAACTCCTTCGACATCAAGTCACCAAATTCCTTGCAATAGGCTTCATTTGTTGACCCGAAGATGATATCATCGACGTAGACTTGACAAATGAAGATCTCTCCATCAAGCTTCTTGGTGAATAGTGTGGTGTCGACCTTCCCAATGGTGAAGCCCTTCTCAATTAGGAAGTCCTGGAGGCGCTCGTACCACGCTCTAGGGGCTTGCTTGAGCCCATAAAGCGCCTTGGACAACCTATAAACATGATTAGGATATCTAGGGTCTTCAAACCCGGGAGGTTGATCAACATAGACTAGTTCATTTATGAAGCCATTTAAAAATGCACTTTTCACATCCATTTGATATAATTTAATGTCATGATGTGATGCATATGCAAGGAGGATACGAATGGCTTCGAGTCTTGCAACCGGTGCAAAGGTCTCTCCAAAATCCAAGCCTTCAACTTGAGAGAACCCCTTTGCCACTAGCCTTGCCTTGTTTCTAACAACCTTGCCTTGATCATCTTGCTTGTTCCTAAACACCCATTTTGTTCCAATGACTCTTGCGCCTTTTGGTCGCTCTTCAAGTGTCCAAACTTGGTTGCGGGTGAAGTTGTTTAATTCTTCATGCATGGCATTCATCCAATCCGGATCACCTAGAGCTTCATCTACAATGGTAGTCTCAACAAGAGAAACAAAGGAGTGATGTTCCATAAATAAAGCAAGTTTTTGAGAGCGAGTCATTACACCCCTTGTCGGACTCCCTATGATGAGATCTTGAGGATGAGCTTGTAGTAGAGGAGTAGTCCTTCGATCAACCACTTGAGGGGCCGCTTGTGGAGCATCAACATCTTGAGCGTGTACCACCATTTGATCATGGGAGACATGAGTATCTTCATTTGGATCCCTCCCATCTTTGTCATCATCAAGTGGTACATGTGATGAGGATGGCTTGTCAATGACTTGCACATCATCGTCATCATCATCTTTAGGCTTGATGGCTCCAACCGGCATGTTCTTCATTGCATCCCTCAATGGTTCATCACCTACATCATCAAGATTTTCATGCTCTCCTTGAGAGCCATTAGATTCATCGAATTCCACATCATATGTTTCCTCTACCATCCCGGTGGCATGGTTGAATACTCGATATGCTTTGGACTTCAATGAGTAACCAACAAGAAAACCAATATCACATCGGCGTTGAAACTTCCCTAGGTGTTGGCGCTTCTTGAAGATGTAGCATTTGCACCCAAACACTCTAAAGAAGGATACATCCGGCTTCTTGTTGTTGAGTAGCTCATAGGGGGTCTTGCCAAGGAGACGATGGGGGAACAACCGGTTTGATGCATAGCAAGCGGTGTTGATTGCTTCCGCCCAAAATCTTTCCGGTGTAGTGTACTCATCTAACATAGTCCTTGCTAGGGTGATTAGTGTTCGGTTCTTCCTCTCAACTACCCCATTTTGTTGTGGTGTGTAGGTTGCGGAGACTTCATGCTTGATCCCAACTTCATCACAATATTGCTCAATGTGGGTGTTGTCGAACTCTCTTCCATTGTCACTTCTTATCTTTTTGATCTTCAAGTCAAACTCATTTTGGGCTCTCTTGGCAAACTTCTTGAATGAAGGGGTTGCTTCGGATTTGTCATGAAGAAAGAATACCCAAGTGTATCTAGAGTAGTCATCAACAATCACTAGACAATAGAGATTTCCACCCAAGCTAGCATATGTTGTTGGTCCAAATAGATCCATGTGAAGTAGCTCTAACTCTCTTGATGTTGACACAAAAGCTTTGGTTGGATGTGTATTTGCAACTTGCTTGCCGGCTTGACATGCACTACACAATTTGTCCTTCTCAAATTTGACATCCTTCAAGCCCCAAACCAAATCCTTCTTCAATAGCTTGTTGAGAGTGTTCATTCCAACATGTGCTAATCTTCTATGCCAAAGCCAACCAAGAGATTGCTTAGTGAACAAACATGTCTTCAAGTTGGCATCTTCGGAGGTAAAATCCACTAGATAGAGATTGTTGTATCTAAAGCCTTTGAATATCACTTGTATATCATCTTTCTTGGTTACAACCACTTCCTTGTCGGTGAACAAGCATTGAAAGCCAAGATCACATAGTTGCCCAACGGATAGCAAGTTGAAGCTTAATGATGCAACTAGAAGCACATTGGAGATGGTATGATCGTTTGATATAGCCACTTTGCCCAATCCTTTGACATTGCCCTTTGAGTTGTCACCAAATGTTATCTTTTCTTGGTCATCGACATTCTCTTCTAGTGAGGTGAACATCCGGGGATCTCCGGTCATATGTTGTGTGCATCCACTATCAATTACCCAATGTGATCCACCGGTCTTGTAGTTCACCTACACACAAGAAATCAAGCTTGAGCTTTCGGGACCCAAACTTGTTGCGGTCCCTTAACTTTCTCAACTAGTGACTTAGCAACCCAAATTTGCCTTGGCCTATTCTTGTTAGGTGGCCCCATAAACATAACCTTCACTTTGCCACTAGAATCTTGTCTAAGCATGTAGTGAGCATTGAAGGCAAAGGGTCTAGCATGCTTGGGCAAGGGTGTGGGCTTTGGCTCCTCACAAGCATGAGCAAAGTGTCCTTCCTTTCCACACTCATAGCATCTCCCAATCTTCTTCTTCTTTGGCTTAGTGATGCTCTTGCGTTGCTTCATCTTCTCTTCAAGAAAGCCAATGCCATTTCTATTGGTCTTCATGACGGTGTTCATGAGAAGCTCACTTTGAAGACATTGACCCTTGGTGAAGTTCCTCAAACCGGTGGTGAGGTGCTCTTTCTCCTTCTTGAGCTTGTCATTCTCTTGTTGGAGTTCCAATTGAGATGGTGTCATTTTGTAGTCCCTCTCCATCTTTAATCTCTTGTTCTCTTCTTTTAGCATGTCTAGCTCAAGTGTCATGCTATAGTCATCGTCATGAGATTGAATGATAACTTGCTTGGTGGTTGAAAGCTTTTCTAGATCAACCTTGAGCTTTGCATTCTCATTCTTGATCTTGACATAGTCATCATAGTGATCGGCCTCAACCACTTTCTTGCCCTTGCCACTAGCACTTTGCTCAACATGCTCACTAACCAAGTCCTCACAAGATGTTGCTATGTCACACTTAACAACAAGGTTAGGAGCATCATGTGTCTCATGTGAAAGCATATCATAAGCAATGGTGAGAGTATCATAATCTACTTTCACTTGAGTATATTGTTCCTTAAGCAACGCATGACTAGTGGAAAGGTCACTATGCATCTTATCAAGTTTTTCATTTTTAGCTTTGAGCTCCTTGTTAGAGGACTTGAGCTCCTTGATAGTGGATGACATAGTTGCAAGTTCATCTTTTAGTTCATCACTAGCATGAATAGCATGATCACACTTTTCAACAAGAGATACATTTTCATCAACAAGCTTCTCATTTTTAGCTCTAGTCTTTCTTATGATTTTAGAGTAGTCATTTAGCAATTTGACAAGTTCATCATAAGTGGGAGCCTCAAATTCACCATCACTATCACTATCACTAGAGTCATCATTGTTTTGTACCTTCCGGTCACCCTTGGCCATAAGGCATAGGTGTGTAGATGATGATGGTGACGGTGGTGGTGGTGGTGTAGAGGAGCCAATGACTAGAGCGGCCACCTTCTCCTTCTCATCATCACTATCTTCATTTGATGAGCCACCGGAGGAGTCAATGTCGGTGAGCCAATCACCAACAATGTAAGCCTTCCCACCTTTCTTGTGGTATTGCTTCTTTTTCTTGCCATCCTTCTTGTAGTAGGGCTTTTCATCCTTCTTCTCATCTTCACTTGATGAGTCATACTTCTTGCCTTTGTTCTTGTTCTTGTAGCTCTCTTTCTTGGGCTTGGTGCATTGATGAGCAAGATGGCCAAGCTCACCGCAATTGTAGCAATCCATTTCGGAGATTGGTCTCCTCTTGCTATTTGTGAAGAATTTCTTCTTTCTTGAGTCAAAGTTGACTCCATTCTTGTGAAGCTTCTTCAACATCTTGGTGGTCTTCTTCACCATGAGAGCAATGTTGGAATCATCTTCATCATCGCTTGTGTTCTCATGATGCACCTCAATAGCCTTGGACTTGCCCTTCTTGTCATGGCTTGCTTTGAAGGCCAAGTCCTTCTTCTTGTCGGTGGAGGAGCCACCACTTGGTGTGATGTGCATGTACATCTCATGAGCATTGATCTTCCCCAAGACTTGTGTTGGTGTAGATGTGGAAAGATCACCTTGATGTAGCACGGTCACAATGTGTCCATACTTATCAATGGGAAGGACACATAGGATCTTCCTCACAACATCGGATGGTTGCATTTGTGTGAGGCCAAGACCATTGAGCTCCTCTACAAGAACATTCAAGCGTGAGTACATTTCATTTGCATTTTCATGAGCAAGCATTTCAAACGAGTTCATCTTTTGCACAACCAAATGATAACGCTCCTCACGCTCACTCTTGGTTCCCTCATGGAGCGCACAAATATTTTCCCATAGATCATGGGCATTTTTGTGGTTCCGAACACGATTGAACACATCCTTGCAAATGCCTCTAAAAAGGATGTTTTTGGCTTTTGCATTCCATTTTTCATTTTCCTCCTCATTAGGAGTGAGGCTAGTGCCTTCTTTGGGCTTGGCAAAGCCGGTGATCGCGGCATTGAGGCATTTAACATCAACCGCTTCTAGGTACGACTCCATACGGATTTTCCAATATGGGAAGTCGTCTCCCTCGAACATGGGAGGTGGACCATCACCTCCGGACATCTTAACTCTAGGCGGTTAAGCCTAAATCGAGAGCACGAGGCTCCGATACCAATTGAAAGGATCAAGATGCCCAAGAGGGGGGGGTGAATTGGGCTTTTCTAAAACTTCTTGCAATAATAAAACCTATCAAGCCCCAATTAACCCCCTAGTGCCTAGAAGTGTGTATGACAAGAATCAATAGCACAAAAGATTATCACTAAGCCAATTCTACTCTAGCATGGCAATTCAATTTGGGATGAACAACAAGTGTAATGCGGAATTGAATTGCTTGAATATAAATGCGTAAGTAAAAGAGTAGAGATGACTCGACGATCTTTTTGCCGAGGTATCGAGGTGTCGGCACACCCCCCTAGTCCTCGTTGGAGCACCCGCGCAAGGGTATCGCTCCCCCTTGATCCGCGCAAGGATCAAGTGCTCACTACGAGCTGATTCTTCGCCACTCCGGCCCGGTGAATCGCTCGCTACCGGTCACAACTTGGCTTGGGTCATCCACAATGCCTCCAGATGATCACCAAGCTCTCCGATCGCCACCAAGCCGTCTAGGTGATGCCGATCACCAAGAGTAACAAGCAAGAACTCTCACTTGACCAACGCAAGGCTAATGAGATGGGTGGATGCACACTTGCTACTCTCTACTCACTAATGAGGTGTTTGATCACTCAATTATCAAATCTCTCAACCTCACTAGGCCTCTTGCACTCACTTGCAATCACAATGTGTTTGGGAACCTTTCAAATGAGCAAGAGTGACAGCATGAATGAGGGGGAAGCATATTTATACCCCCCCCCCAACTCAAAACATGCACGAAGGGGTAAGTCCAGCCAGTTACACACTGACCGGACGCACCTGTCGGGGTGACCGGACGCGTCCGGTCAGTGTCTAACGGCTACGTGACGTTAGCCCTGACACCAGTACGATACACTGACCGGACGCACCCATGCGTCCGATCACCACTGACCGGACGCGTCCGGTCATCAATTTCCCTCTCTGGAACCTCTCTGGACGCGACCGGACTCACCTCCTGGTGCGTCCGGTCGAATACTGAAGAGCGTCCGGTCAAAGCCAAGCCTGCTTCTTAGCCAAACCAACTGACCGGACGCACGCCCCAGCGTCCGGTCATAAGGGGACCCAGCGTCCGGTCGCAATTAGAAGTCCAAAACGACTTCGATTTGCGACGCTCCCTTCACAAACTTTCTTCCTCATGATCTAAGGGACCTTTCTAAGCTACCTAGGGCTTTGGTTAACAAGTGTGCATCACACCTAACTCAAAAGTCTCACCTAGGTCAAGCTACCCATTCAAACCCCTCTTTATAGTACGGCCAAAGGTAAAACAAAGACCTATGCTACTCTAAGTGTTCTTCAACACCAAATGGCACTTAGAACTAGCCTATCACGGTCTTCATCGTCCATCCTTTGAAAACCGAACGAATTCCATCAATAAGGGGGCATGAATACCAGAGTGCCCTCACGATCATCATTACCATGACCTAACTCAACTGTTTCTGCAAAACACACGTTAGTCATAGTAATTTACCGTTGTCATCCAATCACCGAAACCCACCGGGGGCCTAGATGCTCACACCGCCTTCTTCTCCACCTGTGCCACCGCCTTCTCCACCCACGCCGCGGCCTCCGTCTCCGCCTGCAAGAAGAGGGTGCAAGAAAAGGGGGAGATTTGCTGCTAGAAGAGGAGGCGAAGGAAATCTTGCAGCGAGTTGCCACAAGAGGAGATTTACTGCCACAAGAGGGGGAGAAGGAAATCCAGCAGAGAAGGAAATCCAGCAGCGAGAGGTGATTTGATCCTTCCTTTGCAATTATTTTATGCAATCTTAATCATTGGCATGATTTAGATTATGTGGTTTGGAAAGTCTGTTTATTTATCTATATGATTGTGCAATATATGCTATTATGCAATCTTGTCAGTGATGATGCTTAGTTAGCTAGTGTCAGGTATGGTGCTTGGGGACACATATGCAATATATCCAGCTTAAATTTTTATTTTTTGTCACTGTTTAGTGTGAGAACAGATATGAAATTCTTTCTGGTTTGCCATTGTCTGTTTATTTCACATAGAAAAGATCTAGCAGAGCTTGCTAATTAGTTAGACAATATAAACATGATATATAGTTGGGAAATAGTATTGGGCACCTAATTATATCACTTTGTGATTGTTGACAGCAATACTTGCTTCTGTTGAAGTAAGCTGACCTCTTTTGTGTAGTCATACCTAGTATGTAGATGTCAGAGAGTGAAAAGGCCTCTCTGTTATTTAGTGGCATATTAGCAGCTAGACTTGCTGAAGTGTTGCCTCTTGAACTATTACTTAGTTGGCATGTATGAAGCTAGACTTAGTGAAGTCTTGCCTCTTGAACTTTCATAGTAGGCATGTAATATTTGCTAGTCTAGACTCTTGAACAATGTGGTGAATTTGGACTTGTGAACCAGTTTAAAATGTAATGGTAATTTGGATTTAGAATGTGTGTAAATTTGTGCTTGTGATGCCAAATGCAAGTGATACAATAATATTTTTTCTGGAATAAAAATTGATGGTTGTGAGCATGATTGGCTTCTATCACCACTGCCCTCAGAACTAGGAAAGGATTCCTGTCATTGTTTCCTGACGGCAAGGTGACAGGAAATGGAATTTTTATACTGTTGCTGTCTTTTTTTCTGACGGTTGTTGTGACAGGAATTAGGCACTGATTCCTGTCGGTTTGCGATTCCTGACGGGAATTCCTGGCGGCTAAGCTGTCAGGTACTGAAATCACCGGGAACACCGAGGACCGTCAGGAACTACCGTCAGGAATTATTTCCTGTCGTCCAGCCGTCAGGAGTTATCTGTTTTTCCTGTCGTGCTGTTCCTGTCGGCGCGTTCCTGACGGTCGCCCGTCAGGAAACAGATTCCTGACGGTTTTGTTCCTATTCCTGACGGTTTTCGGCCCACGGGAAACATCGCTGGTCTGGTAGTGGTTGGTAGCGTTATTTCCAAATAATAAGCATGCTTATTATACAGGCCATGGATTTGCATGGACCTAATTAATTTCTAAACTGATTTCATCAGTGGTCCTTAAGGTCATCCGCAATGGTTATCAAATAGCTAGCTATAAGGAATTCTATTGGCTCTCAATAGCACTTTACAAATAGCTAGCGAGATGATGTATAAAAATAATAAAAAAGTAGCACTCGTATTGGCTATCGAGGAGAGAGATCAAATAGCTAGCGACTTCCCAATAGCTAGCTATTTGATCTCTCTTCTCGATAGCCAATAAGAGTATTACTTTTGTAAGTTGCCTCATCAAAGTAGTATTTATTTATATGTCTCATCTAGCTAGCTATTTGTAAGTTGTCATTGAGAGCCAATAGAATTCTTCCTAGAGACCAAATAGCTAGCGATTTGAACACCATTGCGGACACCCTAATAACCTTGCCACGAGTTCAGGTTCCTAGGGCTCTTAAAATGTACTTTTAGTACCATAAACTCTCCTAATTGTACCAGATGAGGTCTAATCTTTGGAATTTGCATTAAACCATCCAAGTTGTGGGTTGACTGTAACGATGATGTGACCTCGACACACGTGACTAATTGAATGAGTAAATTTAGTTAACGGTTTTTGAACTTATCTTGTGTTCTTATCCAAGATTTTGGTATGGCACACACTTTGCTAATTGTGCCCATATATAAGATCCAAATATTCAAAACTTGCATTAAGATATGGTCTTGACTCTTGAGATGTGAGCTCCAGTGCCAACTCCATTTTTCTTTCTCTCTATCTCTCAATCTATGCCCCTCCTATCTCTATATCCTCCTCTTTCTCTTCAATGAGCTAGCTAGGCTAGGCTATATTCGCTTGAGCTATAAACCGGCTTTAATTCATTCAAATCAGTCATGGAATTGTTCTCTCACAACAAATCATCCATTTTAGCTTATCGATCGGTTTATAAGTCCTGCCAAACAGAGCCCTAAAAGATAGCGACAAATATGGAAGCTGTGGTGACATTGAGACCATTCACTAGTATAGTTAGCTTTAAAGATGGTTCTAAAAAATAAATGAAGGTAGAGATGGCATACTAGGAGTCTTCATATGAGTTTTTCGTCTCTAAAAATCGATTTACAGTAAAGAATAGATACAAAGGCATACCAAATCTCTGAAGACTTCTCCAGAACCGGAGCGCAGCTCCGCTCTCCCTAACTCCCAACTAGAGCTAATCTACTACATTGGAAAGTCTAGCCCTAATTCTGTAGAAATGAGAGATCATCCTTTTGAGGGACGCCTCTACAACTCCATAATGATGTGTTGCCTCAGGGGGGTCTGGGGCTGATTATATGAGGGCGCCTAGCCTCCCCTCCACCTTTAGCGACTCTCCACCATATCTCGTTAAAATGCACATGGGCCTTAATGAGCTAAAATGTGTTGAAGAGTTTTGTTGGAAGCCGACACGTGGAGGAGGGCCCACCTGACAGGGACACTAGGCCGGCGGGGCGGCATGTAGGTGGGGTTGGCCGGCCCCACCTGGCAAACACCAGGTGCCCGCTTAATTCGTTCTAGTGTCTTCTGGAAGGTTCCACACCCTTCTAGTGCCACTTTTCGATCTGTTTGCACAGGTAGTCATGTTGTGGTTGGATTCTTCTCTTTCCAGTTGCTGGATAAGTCCCTGGTAAATAATAATTCATAGAGTTGTATATTTCTTGTTGGTTTAGTCCTTGGACTTGTAGTAGGTGATGGTTTCAAGTTGTTCTAGAATCTTCCAAGTCGTATCCATCGAGGACTCTCGCTCCGGGACTCCAAATATAACAAATCATATGTTCGTTTTGATCGTCTCGACGAGCTCTTCGCAATGGTGTGCTCTGTTTTATCACTTGAAATACTTTTATATGGTCAAATATTGATAATCCTGCAAATCAAGTGAGAACAACACAACTCGTGAAACTTGTTAGAATCAAACCCTACAACTATGCTTTATGGTTTATTTTATGTTAATTCATGCAATAGTTAATGGTATAAAATAGACATTAAGGACCCTCAACAGCTTTTGCACTCACTTGCACTCTCAAAGTGTTTTCTTAGTAATTCAAATGAGCAAGAGTACCTCCATGAATGAGTAGGAGGTCTATTTATACCCTCCCAATTCAAACCATGCTCGATGGGGTACAGCTCAATACTTTTAGTACTGACGGACGCGTCTGTCGGGGTGACCAGACGCGTCTGGTCAGTGCCCAACGGCTAGCTGTCGTCAGCTTCTGATAACAATACTTTGTTATGACCGAACTCTGCATGCGCCCGATCAGCATTGACTGGACGCGCACTGTCAGCAAAATTCCTCTCTGTAACCTCTCTATATTATATATATGTATATATTGTTTATATATATATGTACTGTTCATATATATATATATTATATATACTGTTTATATATACATATATATACTATTTTTTTATTTTTTTGACATAGGGGCAAAATGGTCTTTTTACTTAATACTTAACATTGTTATGCCCTCAAATCTAACGTAAGGCCAAATAAGTAACAATGTTTCATTTTGAGGCCATATACACAACTTCAAAAGAAAAAGGGCAACATAAATAACCAGAGTTTTTTTGAAGGGCAAATAAATAATTCTCCCATTTCAATACCAGGGGCTTAGCTAAAGGGCGTGGCCCACCTTACTGCTTTGTACTAATATAAGAATAGGTATTTCAATAGAAAACTATTTCAAGTAAATTTTAGACGCTATTATTTATTTTCAAGGTACTCATAAGAATTGTTTATGTATTTCTATTTCATTATAATCAATTCTATATTTATATGTTGACATATTATAATTCTTGTGTAAAAAAATATTATGTTTAGTCATGTTATTCTAGTTTAAAATCAATGCGATACTAACTAAGTGTAATTAACTTATTTATTAGTTATTATATTTTTATAATATACATATTCTCATAAATCTCTATATTTTTCTCTTTTGATCAAATTTAAAAAAAAAACTCTCTAAATTTTTTTAAATAACTTATAATATAGAACAGTCCGGGAGTACTCGGCTACCTGCGTTGCCATGCTGCCGTAACTTTTTGTGACTCCTATCCATAATCGCACCTGGAATTTTCTAGGAAACGCTTATTATTGCGAGCTTTCAGATTATTCAGATTTCAGAAGAGCCATCATATTCTAGAAGCTTCTCAAAGCACCCCCGTCCTTCTACATCATTCATTCATTCTCCATGTCCTTATCTGGTTCTGGAACCATCCAGTGACGTGACGTGTCACGTGTTCACAACCCCCTCCGTATCACCTTGTTCCCGTCTTCCCCAACTCTGGGTTCCGGGTTCCCCACTCCATCGATCGACCTCCGGCTCCGCTCCAACTCCGGAGCTCTCTTTGCCCCAACCAAGTTCGGTGACTCCGGTCCAACTCGATCCAATGGCGGACTTCTTCTTCGGGAGCCCGTTCCGCCGCCTCTTCCACGCGCGGCCCTTCCCCGCCGCCGAGTGGTCCTCCGCCGCGGCGGCGGCGGCCATGGACTGGGTGGAGACCCCGGCCTCGCACGTGCTCCGCATCAACGTGCCGGGCCTCGGCAAGGACGACGTCAAGGTCCAGGTCGAGGAGGGCAACGTGCTCACCATCAGGGGCGCCCCGCCCGCGGCCAAGGAGAAGGCGAAGGGGAAGGAGGAGGACGGGGAGGGGACGGTGTGGCACGTGGCGGAGCGCGGGAAGCCGGAGTTCGCGCGGGCCGTGGCGCTGCCGGAGAACGTGCGTGTGGACGGGATCAGGGCGGGCGTGGAGAACGGGGTGCTCACCGTCGTGCTGCCCAAGGAGGCCGCCCCGGCCCGGCCCAAGCCCAGGCCCATCGCCGTGTCCAGCAAGCTCTGATAAGTCTGAGACGAAGGCGATGGCATGGCCACAGTGGCAGAGTGTGCGGTGCAGTGTTAATTAATGCCGCAAATGTCTGTGAATTCTGATCGAGCGTGTGTCCGTTTCATGGAAGTATATAATCCTACAGTGAGTGAAAATGGCCGCTAGCCAATACAGCTAGTACTATGGATTCTGAATATGCAGTTTGTAAACTAAATTAATACTGATGGCATGTTTGAATAAGTTAAAAGTTTTAAGATTTTGATAAAAAGATGTGTACGCTATCTATACAGGGTTGACAGATTCTCAAAATCCGAATCGCCTTTTAAACTATTGATTTGCTAACCTCTTGCCTGTTTTTTTCTTTTTTAAAAAAGTCATTTTTAGACAACTTTCAGTATTCAGTAAGTAGCTAAAGGAGTCTGGAGCGATGCTTTCTCTGTGTTGTTTTCTTTGATAGTTCAAAATTTACTCCATTCATCCTAAATTATAAGTTATTCAAAGAATTTTGAAGAATCAAAGTTTTCTATGTTTAACTAAATTTATATAATAAAATAATAACATTTATACCAACTACTCTCTATAAAAGATTCTTAATTAGCTATATTTTTATAGTATACTTATTTGATGTTGGAAACACACTTGCCCCACACTTGTGCAGGGGAGTGGCGAAGGTGACCAAGCGTCGGAAGCAATAGCGAAGGTTAAGGAAACGAAGACAAAGTTGTTATGGATCTGTTCCCCAAAAAGAATCGTCCCCGTTACACTGTTCACCCCCGGTATTTATAGGGGATACCAAGGGGTGCCGACCAAATTACAGTATGGTACAAAAAAGATTCCTCTGCGTTACTCGTACAGAAGGGCAAACTCGTACAAACACAGCCGGAGCCGAAACCCTAGCCTGCCTTCCATGCGCCCGCCGCCGCTCGGTTCATGCTCACTCCGATGGAAAGACGAGGGCCGACCTTCGTCTTCCGGAGGTATCCGTCCAGTCGCAGAGTTTGAGGTCCTTCGCCACCAGTTGGGTCTGGGCCTCTTGGCGAAGGTACGCGGGATGCGCGAGGCTCACTCCCAGCGCTCTTCACGCCCCTTTCCTGCAAAAAGTACCTGAACACCTCCGAAGGTTGGGTCAGCATTCAGAGGTTTGATTGGCGATCCGAGAGACTTAACATGATGAAACAGGGGGTAGGCGGTGAAGGTGCACGGGACGCGCGAGGGTCGCTTTGTTTAGCCAGCCTGCGTGGTGCCTCTGCCGAGGGCCCCTTTCCCCAACAGTAGCCCCTCGTTGTCTTGGATCTAAAGAACCGTGTTTAGGCCCAAGCAGCGCCTTTCAACGGGAAAAGAGACGGGACCCTCAGCAGCGACGACCGCGGCTGCTTTTGGGCCGGGCCGTAGTATTGTTTTTTGAAATGTAGGAGTCCGTTTCGTTTTTTGTGTCGTGGCTTTGTTGATTTTCGTGCCGGTGTTATCGGGTGGGGCATTCCGCCACCCGGTCTATAAATAGAAGGGGTGGGTGAGGAGTTTGGATTGTGCCCTCCTCTGCTATAGCCATCCTGTTGTTGCAATTTGCTTGTAGCGAAGGTTTATTTTAGCTTGTCTGCGAGGGTTGATACAGGCGTTCGCTGTTCGGTAGCGTTAGCAGCTGAAGAGATGGCTAGGTTGAAGCAAACTGCTCGCGCTGTTTCTCCCACAGCCGCGGATGAGGGGATTACCTTCGAGTTCGGACTCAGCCGAGTTTGCACCGCGGAGATTGCGTATTATGTCAGGTGGGGTTGGATTGAGGAAGGTAAAGCGAGGACCAGTGCCGGGGAGACGGTGCCGAAGCCGGACACAGATGAGGTTGTTGTATTTGAGGAATTTTTTTCAGCCGGTCTTCGCTTCCTTGTTGACTCTTTTGTGACCTCGGTTCTGCGAAGGTTCAACTTGCGCTTCCACCAGCTCACACCCTCGTGCTTTACAAAGATGTCAGTTTATATCTGGGCGTGCCGCTCTCAGGGTATTGTTCCTCATGTTGAGGGGTTTGTTCGAACCCATCGAGTGCACATGCAACCTCGCAAGATCTCGGATCGCGGAGGTAACACCAGTCTTGGACAGTTTGCAGTATACACTTTTTGCCATCGCGCTGGGTCGGAGTTGTCGGTGCAAGCCCAGAAAAATAAGTGGACCAGTGGGTGGCAGGAGTCCTGGTTTTACTATAAACTTAGTGGGAATGCAGAGCTCTGCGGCGAGCTTTCGCCACTTGGCGATGTTAGCGCCGAAGCTATGATGAGCTCCGAGGCTCACGCTTGTGTTGATTGTTTGAGGGTTGTGGCGCGGTCTCAGTGTGCTCGCGACTTGGTCGAGGAGTACTGTTGTGCTAAGATTTGGCCCCTCAGCCGGAGACAGGCGTGGTTTGCAGTCGGGGAAGACTCGAGGTACGAGGGTAGGGGCTTGAAGAAGCCAGAGGTTGACCTTGATAAGGTTTGGGATAAACTTCTGAAGAAATTTCCCAGGCGAGAAGATGGGGTCGAAGCAGTCTACAAGCGTGTTCAGGGGTGGGCGGTGGAACTTGTTGGAAAGCTTTCCACGTTGGAGACTAAAGCGATCCACAGCTCGGTAGGGAGCGGAGGTCGGGTTAACAGGATGTTTGATAGTCTTGGGGTTCAGTATGTGAATTGGCCTGCTCCGTCGAGCGAAGATGCGCCAAAGAAAAGGAAACGTGCTTCTACGGAGGGGGAAGTTGTTTCTCGGCCGAAGAGGGGTCGTGGCCGAGGACGCGGCAGCGCCGGTGGTCGAGTTAAAACACTTGCGACGAAGGTCGCCGTCGGTTCGGGAGGTACCGCCACTTCCTCATCCTCGACCATTGTTTCGAGCGGCCGAGGCACTGGGAAGACTGGAGGACGGGTGCCCCGCGTGGGCGGTATTGGTGCTTTGGTTCAAATCTCGGATGACGAGGGTGGCTCCGATGATGATGAGGAGGAAGGGGAGAAGGAAGAAAAGGAGGGCGGTACTGAAGAGGACTCCTCCGATGAGGATAGTGATACGTCAAGTAGCGAAGGTAACTCCGATGAAGACGTACCCATCGAGGACGCTCGAGGAAAAGGAATAGCATCGTCCAGTGTTGGTGCTGCGGCTGCGCGAAGCATTGATGACATTATACGGGACTTTGAGCCAGAGAGTCCTCCGCGAGGGTCGTTTCCCGAGTTTGCTGGCTCGCACATTTGGGTCGAAGGTTTTGAGTTTAAGGGTGACGTCGAATCGGACTGGACCCCGGGGAAGAGGCCGTATGGCGAGGCTAGCCGGTCATGTCTTCCTTATTATGCAAAGAAACTTGGAGTTTCCGACCCGGCGACCGAGCTTTTCACGAGTCCGGACCTTCGAGAATGTCACTTGCAGTGTGCTCCGGAGGAAAGGCGCTTTCTGGGTCGGGTGTTTAACCGTATTTGTGTGCTAGAGGCGGAGCTTCGGCTGGCCAACGAGCCCTTGGAGGGACTTCACGATGATATTGACGTCAAAGTGGCTGAGCTGATGCTTCTCAACTGGTCGGCGCGCCGGAGGGCAAGTTACAATCTCCACTATCTGAATGACCGGCTGAGTGACGCGGAGAAAGCTAATAAAGAGCTTCGACAGAGTTTGGAAAACAAAGAGATTGAGCTCAAAGCTGCTTTGGAGAAGGTTAAGAAATCACGAGATGAAGCACAGGAGGTTGCGAATAGCAACGCGGAGCTCCTGGCTGCTAGCCGGCAAAAGGAAAAGGATTTGTTGGCTGCGAACAAGCGCATAGAAGAGCTGTCCATGGAGCTGGCTACCCAAGCCGAGGCTTGGCGAGAAAGCATGGGGAGGGTTAAAAATAAGATAGATACATGCTTGACCGAAGCCGGAGGTTCTGCCGGGGAACCGCTGCATGCTGAAGACGCAGCGGGTTTTGAAGGTTGGTTATGTAATGAGTTGGATGTGTTTAGCTCGTTGGTTGGGAATGTTGCAGATTTTGGTGGGTATGCCGAAGCACTGGCGATGGCTGGTACGCTTCGTCAGGCAGATTGCGAACACCTTCGCAAAATTAAGAAACCCAACCATAAGTTTCCAACCATGGACGAGGTGCGCCAAATGAAGATCGCGGACGCCGAGGTTCGGAATTGTGCGATGCGCTTGCTTCGCCGGTTTTGGATTGCTGGCGGTGGTCGCGCTCTTGCTTTCGAGGAAGCTGCCGAGGCTACTCGTCAGGTTCGTGTTATTGGATAGACTGGTTTTTTGGCTTTGTTTCAATGATTATGGCGTTGATGTTAACTTGGGTTTCTTTTCTCTTATTTGTGCTTACAGGCTCGGAGGGAGGCGATGCCTTCGCCGCCTGCGGCCATTGATGCTGGTGGTAGCTCCGAAGCTGTTCCGGCTCCTGGTTCTGCAGAGGTTCCACCAGTCAAGGCTGACTCTTTGGTCGCGGATGCCCCGACCACTGGCGAAGGTGTCGAGGAAGAGGTGGCCACGGAGGAGGCACCTGCTGTAGGTGTGGATGCTGCCACTGGCGGGGTTGGGACGGGCGAGCACGGGGAAGCCGAGCAGGTGTGAGAATTTAGGATTGTAAGGGTGAGAAGGTTATTTTGTAATGTGTGAGGTAGGTGGAATGACTTGACGATACCTTTTAATTCTATGGTAATGCAGGTTCCTGATGGAACCGTGCTAGAAGTGTTTGATGTGACGCCCCTGACGTTAAACTATCAAGATATTTTTGTAACTGGCGAATCTTGGGCTCGTGCTAAGCTGAAACATCCCTCATTGACCTTCGAGCGTTTTTGGTGGTCGAAGGTGCGAAGGTACGATTTAAAAAATAGCAGGTCGAGCCGTTTTTGGCGCGAGGCGGACATTACTGACCGGCAGGCCACCCGTTACTTATTTGGTGCTTTTTCGTCCTCGCAAGTTGGAATTGATGATGGTATTGATGAGAACACAGCCTTGGAGTACTTGTTTGGGCGAACCGAACTAGATTTAGGTTCGGACGGATCGTTAGTGGTTCCAAAGAAGGAACCTTCGGAGGTCAGAGATGTAGGCCGTACATATATGTATCGGGCTAGGGTTTTGTCTGGGGAGCTGCCAATTGTTCTGGCAGCTCCTTTGTTGTGGGGACCCATCATTGCGGTGGAGCCAGAGTTTGAGGAAGGTAGCAAGGGCTCTGGTGATTTGATGTTAATTGAAGGGAGCGAAGGTTCCTTGTAATTTTTTGTAATTTTCCATGATTTGTTTGTCGTTGTGAAGCTATTTTGTAAACGAAGGGAAACACTGAATGTTGGTTTTATGTCGCTACGACTACGACTCCTTACTCGTTATCGGATATTGACAAGGCTCGCTGGCTGTCCGGCACTGCGTTGTTTTGTTGTATGCAATGTTTAGCTCAGAAAGCGAATTAGCGAGGCTCGCGTTTCGTTAAACAGCTGTTTTGTAAAAAACAGTGACGCCCCCTTTCTTTTTAGCGAGGCTCGCGTCTTATTAGACAGCTGTTTTGTAAAAACAGCGACGCCCCCTTTGTTTTTAGCGAGGCTCGCGTCTCATTAGACAGCTGTTTTGTAAAAAAACAGCGACGCCCCCTTTCTTTTTAGCGAGGCTCGCGTCTCATTAGACAGCTGTTTTGTAAAAAAACAGCGACGCCCCCTTTCTTTTTAGCGAGGCTCGCGTCTCATTAGACAGCTGTTTTGTGAAAAACAGCGACGCCCCCTTTCTTTTTAGCGAGGCTCGTGTTTTGCGAGGGTGTTCGACTTATTTGGGCTTTGCGCCTCCCCCTATCTTAGGTGGAGGTGAAGTTTGCTTCTTTGCGAGCCTCTGGCGTGTTTTGCGAGGGTGTTCAACTTTTTTGGACTTCGCGCCTCCCTTTATCTTAGGTGGAGGTGAAGTTTGCTTTTGCGAGCCCCTGGCGTGTTTGCGAGGGTGCTCGACTTTTTTGGACTTCGCGCCTCCCCTTATCTTAGGTGGAGGTGAAGTTTGCTTCTGCGAGCCCCTATCGTTTTTTCCAGGGTGCTCGACTTTTTTGGACTTCGCGCCTCCCCTTATCTTAGGTGGAGGTGAAGTTTGCTTCTGCGAGCCCCTGTCGTTTTTGCCAGGGTGCTCGACTTTTTTGGACTTCGCGCCTCCCCTTATCTTAGGTGGCGGTGAAGTTTGCTTTTGCGAGCCCCTGTCGTTTTTGCCAGGGTGCTCGACTTTTTTGGACTTCGCGCCTCCCCTTATCTTAGGTGGAGGTGAAGTTTGCTTTTGTGAGCCCCTGGCGTGTTTGCGAGGGTGCTCGACTTTTTTGGACTTCGCGCCTCCCCTTATCTTAGGTGGAGGTGAAGTTTGCTTCTGCGAGCCTTATCGTTTTTGCCAGGGTGCTCGACTTTTTTGGACTTCGCGCCTCCTCTTACCTTAGGTGGAGGTGAAGTTTGCTTTTGCGAGCGCCTGTCGTTTTTGCCAGGGTGCTCGACTTTTTTGGACTTCGCGCCTCCCCTTATCTTAGGTGGAGGTGAAGTTTGCTTTTGCGAGCCTCTGGCGTGTTTGCAAGGGTGCTCGACTTTTTTGGACTTCGCGCCTCCCCTTACCTTAGGTGGAGGTAAAGTTTGCTTCTGCGAGCCCCTGTCGTTTTTGCCAGGGTGCTCGACTTTTTTGGACTTCGCGCCTCCCCTTATCTTAGGTGGAGGTGAAGTTTGCTTTTGCGAGCCCCTGTCGTTTTTGCCAAGGTGCTCGACTTTTTTGGACTTCGCGCCTCCCCTTATCTTAGGTGGAGGTGAAGTTTGCTTTTGCGAGCCCCTGTCGTTTTTGCCAGGGTGCTCGACTTTTTTGGACTTCGCGCCTCCCCTTATCTTAGGTGGAGGTGAAGTTTGCTTTGAAAAGAAAAAAGGTTGTTTTTCGAAGCAATCTTAGCGGGTTTCCATCGATTGTAGCGCTCTTTGAAAAAGAAGTGTTTTTCGATGTTTGCTAGTAAAAGTAATAACTTGGAGATTTTACTTTTTGGGGGGTTCTAGCCTGTATTAAGGGTTTGGATACTGCCTCGTTAAAAAACCTTACGCCCCTTCGTAAGGAAAAAGAGTGCAGCTCCTTTTGTTTGTTACATTCATAGAAAATGGAAGAAACAACAAATTACATAATGCGAGGGCTCGCTAAGGCTCCGCTATGGGTAGTATTTGCGAAGGTCATCGATGTTCCAGGTATGAGGCAGGATGTTTCCCTCGCTGTCAGAGAGGTGGAAAGAGCCAGGGCGATTGCATTCTGATATCAGGTATGGACTGGTCCACTTTGGCTGGAACTTCCCCGCCATGCCGGCGTTTTGTTTCTGGATGAGGACGAGGTCACCCTTCTGCAAGTCTTTGATTCTGACCTTTTCATCTCTCCATTTTTTGGTTTCCTCTTGATACTTGCGAAGGTTGTGCACTGCGTTGCATCTTGCTTCTTCGAGTAAATCTTTGTTGAGCAGCTGGCTTTTTTCTATTGGTTCGAGGGTTGTTCTCGGTGATTCGTGCTTCAGTTCTTCTGGTAGCACAACCTCTTCCCCAAATAGGAGCTTGAAAGGTGTGAATTTGGTTGCTCTGCACTCCGAGGTGTTGTGAGACCAAGTGACCGAGGTTAGCTCTTCCGCCCATTTTCTCTTAGGCCTGCCTTGCAATTTCTTGGATATGGCTTGGAAAATTGTTGCATTAGCTCTTTCAACTAAGCCGTTGGATTGAGGGTGCCGAACTGAAGCGAAGCATAAGATTGTACCGATTTGTGCGCAGAATTCTTTGAAAACTTCACAGTCAAACTGGGTGTCATTATCGACGGTAAGATGTTTGGGGACGCCGAATCGACAAACTATTTGTTGCCAGAAAAACTTTTTCACTGCGAGGGAGGTGATGGAAGACAATGGTCTTGTTTCAATACACTTTGTGAAGTATTCCACGGCTACCACCGCGTAGCGAAGGTTTCCTGGAGCTGTCGGTAGTGGGCCCACGAGGTCCATTGCCCACCTTTGCAGAGGCCATGTTGGGCATATAAGCGTCGTAGGAGCCCCTGGGGCATTTTGGTTTTTTGCTATTAGTTGGCAACCTTCGCATTGTTTGACGATGTTTTCCGCATCTTTTAGCGTCGTTGGCCAGTAGAAACCTTGCCGGAAGGCTTTTCCAACTAATGCCCTTGGGCCGTTGTGTGAACCACAAATGCCTTCGTGGATAAGCTTAAGAATGTCATTTCCTTCGGTCTGTGGGACGCATTTGAGCCAGGGCGAGGTTACTGAAGCTTTGTACAGAATGTTGTCCACAATCTTATACCCTCGTGCTCTTTGTTTTAGCCTGTTTTCTTCTTCTTTGGAGTCTGGTTCGTGGAGCCCCTTGATGTAGGCTATAATAGGTGCCCTCTAGTCCTCACTCTGGATTGCATTGATCAACTTGGCGTTCTTTTCGAAGGTTTCGAAAGCTGATTGGGTCGCGACTTCGCGGAAAACATCGGGCGGTAGGTGTAATTGTTGTGCTGCTGCTTTAGCTAGGCAGTCTGCTTCGCTATTTTCTGACCTTGGTATTGCCTTTACTGATATGCCGAGGAAGAAGGACTCTAACCTTCGGACATGTTGAAAGTACTTTTGCAGCTCTGGATCTTTGGCCTTGTAATTTTTCTCAATGTGCCCCACGATGACCTGTGAGTCTGTGTAGATGACTGCCCTTCGGACTGACAGTGACTGAAGCCTTAAGAGAGCGAGTATCACAGCTTCGTATTCTGCGGAGTTGTTTGTACATTTGAAGTCAAGTCTTCTTGTGTATCTTAGCTTTGATCCGGATGGCGAGACTAGAATGGCCGAGGCCCCTGCGCCAGTTGCACCCCAGGCTCCGTCAACATACACAGTCCAAAATGGGTCTTGGTGAGGTTCATCTTTGCGAGGGTCTGGGGTCCATTCTGCTATGAAATCTGCTAGTGCCTGGGATTTGATTGATGTTCGACCGACGAAGGTTAGGGCGTAGCTGTTGAGTTCAACTGCCCATTTTGCTATTCTTCCGACTGCCTCGTTGTTTTTGAAAATATTCTCGAGTGGAAAAGCCGAGGGTACGTGGATTTCGTATGCTTGAAAATAGTGCTTGAGCTTTCTTGATGCCATGACCACTGCGTACGCTATCTTCTCGAGCTCTGAGTAGTTTCGTTTTGGCCCTTCGAGGGTTTCTGATACGTAGTAGATTGGGGCTTGCCTGGTTTTGTTGTTCTCGTGCAATTCTTTGATTAAGACTGCGCTCGCTGCATGAGGCGAGGCTGCGACGTACAGCAGTAACAAGTCCCCTTTGCTTGGGCTGGTTAAAACAGTCAAGCTGGTGAGATACTTCTTCAAGTCTTCGAAGGCTTTTTGCTGCCGGGGTCCCCAGTTGAATGGTGCAGTACTTCTCAAAGTTTCGAAGAAAGGTAACCCTCGCTCAGCTGATCTGGAAATGAATCTGCTGAGAGCTGCTAGTCGGCCTGATAAGCGATGGGCTGCTTTTTTGGTTGTCGGGGGTTCCATGTTGATGATAGCGTCAATCTTGTCGGGGTTAGCTTCAATTCCCCTTGCAGAGACGATACAACCCAGCAGTTTTCCTTCACTTACTCCGAAAACACATTTTTCGGGGTTCAGCTTTAATCCAGCGCACCGGAGGTTGCTGAACACCCTCGATAGGTCTGAAATGTGGTTTTCTTTTAACTCGCTTTGGACAACCAGGTCATCAACATAGGCGGAGATGGAGTGTTCATCTTTGAAGACCTCGGATGTCATACGAGCGAAGGTTGAACCCGCGTTTCTTAGGCCTTCTGCCATTCTCCGAAAACAAAAAGTTCCCGAAGGTGTGACGAAGCTTGTTTTCTCCTCGTCTTCTTCATTCATCCAAATCTGGTGGTATCCCGAAAAGCAGTCGAGTAGAGATAGCATTTGGCAGCCGGCTGCTCTGTCAACCAAGGTGCTTATGTTGGGGAGGGGAAAATCATCCTTCGGGCAAGCCTTGTTCAGGCACGTGAAGTCTACGCACATTCGCCATTTCTTGTTCTTTTTCTGTACTAGTACCACGTTTGAGAGCCATGTTGGGTACTTGACCGGGCGGATGACGCCTGCGTCCAAAAGCCTTTTTACCTCAGCCCTCGCTGCCTCTTTCCTTTCTTCTGACATTTTGCGAAGCTTTTGTTTGACCGGGCGGTAGCCCGACTTGATGTTTAGGCTGTGCTCTATCAGGGTTCTGTTCACTCCTCTTAACTCCTCCGCGGACCAGGCGAAGGTGTCGGAGTTTCCTTTGAGGAAAGTGATGAGGTCGCTTTCTGATTGGGGGGCTAGGTTGGATGAGATGAACACCTTTCTTTCGGCGTTACCCTCGAAGAGTTGCACTTGTTTGGTTTCTTCCTTGGGTGACACCTTTATTTTGTCAGTGCACACCTCACCTTCGTCATTGAGGTTTGTAGCTTGAGGCTTCGACAGGTTGTGGACATTACGTTGTCCTGGTGCTACTGTTCCCTCGGCTGCCCTTGCAATATCTTGGTCTCCATATACTGCGACCACTCCCTTCGGAGCGGGAAGCTTCATGCAGAGGTAAGCGGGGTGGATGACTGCGTTGAATGTGTTGGTTACCCCTCGGCCAAATATGGCATTGTACGAATAGAACATGTCGACCACGTCGAAGGTTAAATGCTCGGTTCTGCAGTTGATTTGGTCGCCGAAGGTCACGGGCAAAGAAATTTTCCCGATGGCTCTCACTTGTTGACCGCTGAAGCCGTATAAAGGGTTGTCAGCAGGATGTAGGAGGTTCCTATCAAGCTTCATGCTGTCGAAGGTTGAGGCGAACAGGATGTCTGCGGAGCTTCCTGTGTCGACCAGAATTTTAGTGACAGTCCACCCTGCTAGATTGGTCTCGATCACCATGGCGTCGGTATGAGGGTAATCTCTCAACTTCATATCACTAGAGTCGAAGGTTATGGGAATGTGGGACCAACGACCAAATTTGTGTGGTCCTTCGACGGCTACATGGTGCACCCGTCTGGCATGTTCTTTTCTCTGCCGCTTGTTGCCATGGTCTTCATTTGAACCTCCGGTGATAGTTAGTATTACACCGAAGGTTGATGTTGGGTTGTTGATGGTCATTTGGCTCTGGGTTTCGGATTTGACAGGTTGAGGCGCTGGTAAAGCGGGTATTGGTGGTGGTGGCGGTAGAGCATTGTTGACTTGTTGGGTAGTTGGGGTTTGGGTTTGGGGGGTTGTTGGGTATGTGACTGTGTATGGTGGATTTTGGCGTTGTGGGATGGTGGTTGGCTGATAAGAGGCTTGGTTGTAGAGTGGGTGGTGCGCGTAGATGGGTTGTTGCGAAGGTAGGCCGTAGTTTATGGGGGTATAGTGGTTTGGAGGATTTGGTGAGTGGAAGTTTGGTTTCCTGGTGTGGTTGATGGTTCGGTTGTCTGCCGAAGCGGTTCTTTTGGACTCCTGGAATTCTTTTCCCTTGGCGAAGCATTCGCATTGTTTGGTGGTGTGCCCCTTTCCAAGACCACAGAAATGACAATACATTTTCGCGGGGTCTTTTTGCTGGTTCCGTTGATCTGGCGGGGGTGGCAAACCTTGGGGGTTTTGGTTGTTCGGGGGTTGAGTGCCCCGTCCTTGGTGTTCATAGTGTATTGGTTTGTTGATGGCACCGATGTTGCTTTGTTCTTGGCGAGGGTTGTTTACTCTTGGTTGAGGCCCCGGCTGCGGCTTCTGCTGTGACCTCCGAGCATCGGACTTCGCTCTGAAGTCCATGTCTGCTCTACAGTATCTTTCCATTGTCTCGTGTAATTCCTCAATTGTGTTTGTCGGCTTCCTGGCAAATTTCGAAGAGCATGGGCCTGGGCGCAGGCCACTGACTGCAGCGAGGATGACAACCTCGTCGGATATTCCCGGGGTTCTTGCTCTGATTTGGATGAACCTCCGCCAATAATCTTGAAGTGGTTCGCGTTCTTCTTGTTTGCAGTTGAACAACTCAATGGGGTTTGATGGGGCTGGTGTAATGCCTTTGAAGTTTGTACAGAGCCTGTCTCTGAGATTGGCCCAGGAATCCACTGTTCCGGGGCGGAGGTTGCTGTACCAGGTTTGTGCAATGTCTCGCAGGATGATGACAAAGGACTTTGCCATTGTTGATTCATCTCCGCCTGCTGCGGCAACTGCTGCTTCATAGCTCATTATGAATTGGCGAGGGTCGGAGAGCCCGTCGTAGCGGGGTAGGTTTTGTGGATTGTAGCACAGTGGCCAGGGTTGGGTTTGGAGCATTTGGGAGAGTGGTGACTTTGGGTCATAGGGCATTTGGTGTTGTTGAGGTCTTCGTTGGTTGCGAAGGTTAGGCTCTCTCTCATCTGGGTAGAGTTGGCGAAAGTTTGGTGGCCTCATAGGATGTGGTTCTGGGTGAATTGGTGGTGGTGGGGGTGGTGGATGGCGACGAAGGTTGTCTTGATCCCGCTCCTCATTCCCCTCTTGCGGCGGGGGCATTTCCTCATCATTCCATCCCTCGGCTTCGGCTTCAGCCGCAGCGAGGGATTCCTCCATTCGGCGAAGCTGTTCCCTGGCCTCGTCTGCCCTTTGTCTGATCGAGCGCAACCGGTTGTGCCTCTCAAGCTGATCCAGACGCCTCTTCTTCTCTTGCAGCTCAGCTTGAAGTCTTTCGAGGGCCTCGAGGCCCAACTCTTCCTCATCTCTCCCCTCTCCTTCTCCAGAAGTGTGGGGGTGCGGCTGTGTCACCACTCGGGCCTGGGGGCCCGGGACTTCGGGTTCTGGGGTGACATCCTCTACTCCCGAGGGTTGCACAATCTCCTCAGCGGGCGGAACCACCGTCGCCGTCTCACTGGCGACGCGTCGGTCCCTAGCTGTGGGCGCTCTCCTGTTTGCTGTCATTTCGAACTTCGATCCCCACGGACGGCGCCAAACTGTTGGAAACACACTTGCCCCACCTCCGCACTTGTGCAGGGGAGTGGCGAAGGTGACCAAGCGTCGGAAGCAATAGCGAAGGTTAAGGAAACGAAGACAAAGTTGTTATGGCTCTGTTCCCCAAAAAGAATCATCCCCGTTACACTGTTCACCCCCCGGTATTTATAGGGGATACCAAGGGGTGCCGACCAAATTACAGTAGGGTACAAAAAAGATTCCTCTGCGTTACTCATACAGAAGGGCAAACTCGTACAAACACAGCCGGAGCCGAAACCCTGACCTGCCTTCCATGCGCCCGCCGCCGCTCGGTTCATGCTCACTCCGATGGAAAGACGAGGGCCGACCTTCGTCTTGCGGAGGTATCCGTCCAGTCGCAGAGTTTGAGGTCCTTCGCCACCAGTTGGGTCTGGGCCTCTTGGCGAAGGTACGCGGGATGCGCGAGGCTCACTCCCAGCGCTCTTCACGCCCCTTTCCTGCAAAAAGCACCTGAACACCTCCGAAGGTTGGGTCAGCATTCAGAGGTTTGATCGGCGATCCGAGAGACTTAACAGGATGAAACAGGGGATAGGCGGCGAAGGTGCGCGGGACGCGCGAGGGCCGCTTTGTTTAGCCAGCCTGCGTGGTGCCTCTGCCGAGGGCCCCTTTCCCCAACATTTGATGCTATAAATTTTTGTATCTCTCTATAAATTTTGATTAAAGTTGAAATAATTTGATTCTTCAAGATTTTTAGAATGACTTGTAAATTGAATCGAGGGAGTACAAAAGAAAAACACTAGCCCACCTACTCCTGATCAGAAAAAATGAGTTACACTTTTTTCCTTCTCTCTTCGTTAAATTGCATGCCACATCATCAAAATGTCTACGTGGCGCGAATGGGCCTGTGGTCCAATGGTAGGTCTGTCTAGTGGGACGCTACCCACCGGGGTTCAAACCCTGGTGTTCGCACCTTTTTCTGGATTTTATCCAGAATTTTCGGGGTACACGCATGCGTGCGCGTTCGGTGGTACTGCGCGTTTCCCGCGCACTGAAGGAGGCGAGTCTCCCAATCTCTTCTTTGCGTGTGTACGGACGCGCACGCGTGTGTGTGCGTGTGGTGTTGAGTGTGGTGTATGTGGGTTGTATGCATCCAAAGTTGTACCCAGATAAAAAAATGACTACATGGCAGAATAATGAATAGGATAGAAACCATACTAGTTTTTGCATTAACCTTGCAACCATTGGTTAGCAACGCACAGCTACCGGTCAACCAACCCTCTCGGTTTTCAGTTCCAAGAAAATCAGATGCAGGTGCGACTATGGATAGGATTCTACAAACTAGGACCATGTGTACTCCTTTAAAACTACTTACTGAATACTGAAAGACTTAATAGATACTCTGCGTTCGTGTTAAGGTTTTTTTTATCTAAACCTCCGAAATCTGTACCGCTACTTGATCACTAATTCCACAAACGGATTAATAGATCTTCTCGTATATCTCCTGTTCACGAAGGACTTCAAACAAACTAGGACCTCATGAACAGCTATGCACCACGAACACACTCCTGCTTCCTGTTATCTGGAGCGCTTCACTGTCATTTCTGAGGTTTCTTGCTTGATTATTCCAGGCACCGTTACCGATCTACTGCTAGCAGTCGAAGGTACACTTACCTCTACCTGTCTTTCTCTCTCTTTTAAACAGTATTGTATGAAAAAAAAAAATCCTGGCTTGAAGCTTATTGCAAATTCATCCTTTAAGGTCTTCATGAACGTCCTCCCTGATTGCTATGGTCTCTTTCGCTTCCCAACGGTTCACATGCTATAGTAAATATGTTCTAATAACACTCTGCCACAGTGGTCATACAATACTCAGGTGTTGCATTCATTCGTAACTACACTCTACTTTCGATTTGGTTACCCAGTTGCTCCTATTCACTTAACATTCTATTCCCATCTGATTTCAATTGCAGTGGTTTTACTAGCGGTGCTCTACTGCTTCCTGATGCAACTAGCAGAAAATGCTGCTGATGCAGCAGAGCAGGAGCCAATTCGGCGCCAAGATGCACCAGGCCGTGAAACCGAACCGATTCTGCCAAGGAAAGAGGTGTTCTTCAGCTACGGGGCAACCGAAGAGCAGCCCGGGTCCAGTGCGTGTGCCCTGCTGAAGATCCGCTTATTAGCAAGAAGATGTGCAAGATCTGCGTCTGCAGGGCCAGTTTGGTAGAGCTCCATCTGATTCTGATTCTCTATAAAAGCTGATTTTCTGAGAGAAGTCATTCTGTGGCTGAAAGTGATTCTCTTCGATTCTTTAACATAAATTGTTGAAATCAGCATGGAGAATCACTTCACAGAATCAGGGGAAGCTACTTTTTTCAGCTCTCAGTCTCTTAGTTCATTTCAGAGAATCACTTCACCGAATCAGCAGAGAATCACTTCTCTCAGAAAAAGTGTTTGGCAGAGCTCCTGCTGAATTCAACAGAGAATCAGCTCTGCGAGCTCTGCCAAACAGCGCCGACTGCTACGACGCGCCCCGGAGCTGCTTCTTGATACCCGGCAGCCATTGCTCTACCTGCTTTGCATGTGCAAGGAGGTGTATATATATATATATATATATATAAATGAAACTTGAATGAAACTCCTCATTGAGAGTGAGATTTCATTCTAAAGTTTGATAGATATTAAATTCTATGACTCATAGGGAGTTGGTATCCGTGCCAAGAGAATTTCATTTAGATGAAACTTATTTCATCTTTCTCTTCTTAAATACATTGTTATATCATCAAAAAGACTTATGTGGCACCATATTTAATACAAATGAAATTCACATTGAGATTGGCCTAACTCGAAGGTAAAAGGCACATTGTCTTGCTTTAGTTCTAGACTTAGGGTGAGATTGGCCTAACTCGAAGGTAAAAGGCACATTGTCTTGCTTTAGTTCTAGATTTAGGGTCTGATTGGTACAACTCACAACTTCACAGCTTACACTTCCATTTCTCTCGATCTCTCAACCATGCATAAAGTTATTGGTGAAGCTCTTTTGTTAAATATTTTTTTTTCAAAACAGCTCAACTTCACTCGGCAAGTTGCTCATGAAGTTATTTTCTCAAAAAAAATAGCTTCACTAATGAAGCTGAGTTGTGTCAAACAGGCCCTTACAGTGATACTGATAGTCGTGTACAGAATCTCTGGTTTATCACTTTAGGAAATTTTCTAAGGCTTACTATCATCATCAGACTAAAAAGACTTTTTTGTGAAATGGAGTGGGTCAAACATTCAAAAGTTTTTGTGGAGAAACTGAATATTAAGTTAGTTCAACTAACAAGATATGTATATACCAAAATATTTGTACGGTATATATATAGACGAAATGTTTCTGATTGCCACTGCAGGATTGTGGAAGAGGAAAGCAAGGCCTGCCCGATCTGTCAAAGGCTGATCCAAAGAGTAAGAACACTCGAGATGGGCTTAGATCGCTACGGATGGGCTGTATACTTGCTTCCTGGGCTTCTCAGATGTGTTGGGCCAGAGGGTTTGTATGCTTGCCGTAGCCGCCTAGCCGGTAGCCCTGAGCCCAAGTTCCTGAATCCTGAAACCAGAATAACTATTTGTTTTCTTTTTGGTTGGAAATGAAATTACTGTATGTCTGTAGCTAAATTTAATTTAAAGCATTTTTCTTCAATAGCGACAATCCTAACTTGCCTATCTGATTACATCTATCCCTCTACTCTCTCTGTCCCAAAATAAGTACACACTTGTAGAAGCCAAACAATTTAAACTTTGATTAAATATATACAAACCAATATTAATATTCATGATAGCAAATATACCTCATTGGATTAATCACATCATATATTTTCAGAATAAACCTATATGAATATACAACTGTTGAAATTATTTTAATATAAATTTAGTTAAAGTTGTAATTAGCTGATACTCGAATTGTGATATGTGCACTTTTATGATGAATGGAGTACTCATTATTTTTTTTTCCTTTTGATTTGGTTATCTGTTTTATAATGATATTCCTTTTAATGTGAATGGAAATAATTCACACATGCAACAGACTTGGACTTGCCCGTCACTCCAATTCTCACGCTGATGTCGTGTTCGTGTGCTCCTGCTTCCTGTCGCCAGTTGCATTTGTACTGGCACGACCAGAATAAAGTAAAGTATGGAGCCGGTGTGCCCTGATGCCTCTCCATATCCGTGGCGCCCAAGTTTCCTCCATACCTTTTCTTTTCATAACTCTCCCTTTTTTTTGTGATCTGATAACTCTCCCTTTGACTATCCGCAGAGCGTGCACTGTCCACATCACATGTGACCGGAAATGAAAACCACAAATAGGGATCGAATCATCATCATGAAAAAATTTATGTGGTGGATATTTATTTGGTGGGTGAATTTTTTTTTGGTGCTGCATCGAATGTTGCAATATTAATTTAATCTATTAAAAATAGATTAATAAAAAAATAAGTTATATATTTCGTTAAGAAACCATAAAACAAATTTATTAAGATTAATTAATTTAGATGTTACAGTACTAATTTAGTCTATTAAAAATAGATTAATAAAAAAATTATATATTTTATCAGGAAACCGTGAGATGAATTTATTAATACTAATTAATTTGTTATTAGAACATGTTTACTATAGCACAACATTATCAAATCATAGCACAACATTATCAAATCATAGACTAGTTAGATAAAAAATTGTAAAGTTATCATAATCTATGTAATTAATTATTTTTTAGTCTATATTTAATACACTATGCAAATGTTCAAACATTCGATGTGATATGTGAAAAAAAATTAGGTGGAAACTAAACAACCCCTGAGTGTACTTATGTCAAAACACAAAGTTTTCTTGCATTTTACGAAGAGACGTTTATATGTCCACATTTAATTCAGTTTCTTTGGACGAAATGAATTTGCATCTAAACAGGATTGCAGCTGGACATATAGTAGCTGGAAAAATGTTTTATTCTGGAGAGCAGATCGACTTTCAGGCTATACTAGAAAAAAATCGATTGCAGCTACTATATTTATTTTTAACCATGGCAATTGGTTATGTCGATTCTCTTTGTTTCCTCCTTTTTGTGAATAATTTCTATTTTTTATTTTATATTATGAACTTATTTAGATGCTGGAATTTTTTCAACTTTACTATTATAGTATTTTTCATTTGTATTTGATAAATATTGTTCAATCATATACTAACTAGGCTCAAAAGATTCGTCTCATGATTTATAACTAATCCATGCAATTAGTTATTTATTTTATCAATATTTAATATTTCATGTATGCGTCTAAATATTGATGTGATAGAGAAAATAAAAAAATTAGAAGTCGGATGGAATCTAAAGAAGACCTCTGTTCACCGCTTTACTGGCTACCACAGCAGCGCCGGCAGTGGGTATACACACGTGGTGACGTCACAGCCGCAAACTGAACCGACCCGATCGCACCGCACGTCCGCACCCGACCCATCGTCATCTCGAACTCGAACCATCCCCGAACCGACCCAACCCAGGCCGCAAGCTTCCTTCCTCCTTCCCCATCGCCGGTTCGCCGTCCGCTCCAAGGCTCTTCCCAATCAAATACCCCCCTACCTCACCACCACCACCACCACCACCACTACCTCTCCGCCTCCTCCGCCTCCGCCCCCTCCCCCTCCCCCTCCCCTCTCCCCCCACCCCACACTTCACCCCTGCACCAACACTCGCCCCTACCCCATCCCAGCACCCCGACCCGACGGCGGGCGGCGCCGCAACCCTAGGTTCACCACTCCCGTCCCGCCGCCGCATGCAGCCCTCCACCGATCGCCGCCGCGGGGGTGGACCCGTGGCCACCGCCTCCCGCTCCGAATGGCGCCCCCGTCCCCGCCCCGCCGGCCCGGCCGCGGGCCCCGACGCCGCCGGCCCGATCCTGCCCCTCCCTACCCCGGCCTCGGAGGCCCGGCCGTCCCACCGCCGCTCGCGCCGCCCCAATCACGGCAGCAACAACAGTCGCCGCTCTGCCCCGCCTCAGGAGCAGAACGACAGCGCAAGATACCGTCGCCGCGGTCCGCCGCAGGAGAGGCCGGCTCCCGCGCCGCCTGCCCCTGCCCGTGAGCGCGCATCCGCGCCTGCGCCTGCGGTGGCGGCTGCGACTCGGGGCGATGGGGCGGTGCCGCAGCTGGTGCAGGAGATCCAGGACAAGCTCGCCCGCGGCGCGGTGGAGTGCATGATATGCTACGACATGGTGCGGCGTTCGGCGCCCATCTGGTCCTGCGGCAGCTGCTTCTCCATATTCCACCTCCCCTGCATCCGCAAGTGGGTGCGCTCCCCGGCCTCCGCCGCCGAGGCATCTCCGGTTGCAGACCCCGCCTCCCCCGCCTGGCGCTGCCCGGGGTGTCAGTCCGTGTACGCCACCCCCGCCCGCGACCTCGCCTACACCTGCTTCTGCGGGCGCCGGAGAGATCCCCACAACGACCATTTCCTAACGCCCCACTCCTGCGGCGAGCCCTGCTCCAAGCCTCTCGAGAGGGCGGAACCGCCGGGTGCCAAGGGGGAGGATGCTGACGCCACCAGGTGCCCACACGTCTGCGTCCTTCAGTGCCACCCGGGCCCGTGCCCGCCCTGCAAAGCATTTGCTCCGGATCGACCCTGCCCCTGCGGGAAGCAGATCATTGTGCGGCGGTGTGCAGACCGGAGCACGCCTGTGAGCTGTGGCCGCCCTTGTGAACAGATGCTGCCATGCAAAAGGCATCGCTGCGAAAAGGTTTGCCACACTGGTTCTTGCGGGGATTGTGCTGTTCTCATCTCTGCGCGGTGCTTCTGCGGGAAGAAGAATGAGACATTGCTATGTGGAGACATGATGGTAAAGGGGAAGCTATCTGAAGAGGAAGGGGTGTTTTCTTGCAATGAGGTGTGTGGCCGCACGCTTGCCTGTGGCAATCATTCTTGCAAGGATATGTGCCACCCAGGCCCTTGTGGAGAGTGTGAGCTCATGCCGGGGAAGGTCAGTACATGCCATTGCGGCAAGACAAGGCTGCAGGAGAGGAGGGCGAGCTGCTTGGACACAATCCCCACCTGCGACGAGATATGCGATAAAAAACTGCCATGTGGGGTGCATAGGTGCAAGGTCAATTGCCATGAGGGAGAATGTCCACCTTGTTTGGTCCGTGTTGAGCAAAAGTGCCGTTGTGGCTCGTCAGGTCAGATGGTGGAGTGCTACAAGGTCTCAATGGAAGAGTTCCACTGCAACAAGCCTTGTGGTCACAAGAAGAACTGTGGGAGGCATCGGTGCAGTGAGCTCTGTTGTCCACTGTCTAGGAAAGTTGCACAGCTAGAAGGTGGCAACTGGGATCCTCATCTCTGCCAGATATCATGCGGCAAGAAGCTCCGATGTGGGCAGCATGCATGCCAGCTACTCTGCCACAGTGGTCATTGCCCACCCTGCTTGGAGACTATATTCACCGATCTCACTTGTGCCTGTGGCAGAACTTCTCTCCCGCCACCTCTGCCTTGTGGAACACCAACACCATCTTGTCCACATCAGTGCTCAGTTCCCCAGCCTTGCGGACATCCTGCCTCACATTCATGCCATTTTGGGGACTGTCCGCCTTGTATCGTGCCAGTAATGAGAGAATGCATTGGGGGGCATGTGATGCTGAGGAATATCCCTTGCGGATCGAAGGATATCAGGTGCAACCAACCATGTGGGAAGAATCGCCAATGTGGAATCCATGCTTGCAACAGGCCTTGCCATCCTCCCCCTTGTGATCAGACACCTGCAAATGGAGATGCTAGCTCAAGCTCTGGTGGCAAAGCTTCTTGTGGACAGGTATGTGGTGCTGCGAGGAGAGAATGCAAGCACACATGCACTGCCCCATGCCACCCATCTTCCCAATGCCCAGATTTGAGATGTGAATTTGCAGTGACTATTACCTGTTCTTGTGGCCGAATCACTGCAACTGTTCCCTGTGGTGCTGGCGGATCCTCCACGGGTGATAATATGTTTGAAGTCTCCATCATACAGAAGCTGCCGATGCCTCTTCAGCCAGTGGAATCAAATGGGAGGAGGGTGCCTCTTGGGCAGAGGAAGATTTCTTGTGATGAGGAGTGTGCAAAGATGGAAAAGAAGAGGGTCCTTGCTGAAGCATTTGACATCACTCCACCCAATTTGGATGCATTGCATTTTGGTGAGAATTCAAGTTCATCGGATTTGGTTTCTGACTTATTCCGGCGTGAGCCAAAGTGGGTTCTGGCCATAGAAGAGAGGTGCAAGTTCCTTGTACTTGGCAAGGTGAGAGGCAATTCTTCAAGCAATCTGAAACTGCATGTCTTTTGCCCCATGTTGAAGGACAAGAGAGATGCTATCAGGCTAATTGCAGACCGGTGGAAGCTTTCTGTCAAGGCGGCTTGTTGCGAGCCTAAGCGTTTTGTTACTATCCATGTGACACCCAAATCGAAACCACCTGCTCGCATCCTGGGATCCAAGGCAGGAACACCTGTTACAGCTGCCCATCCTTACTTTGATCCACTTGTTGACATGGATCCGAGGCTAGTTGTCGCCATGCTTGATCTGCCACGGGATGCTGATGTCAACGCTCTAGTACTAAGGTTTGGTGGGGAATGTGAATTGGTCTGGCTGAATGACAAGAATGCCATTGCTGTATTCAATGATCCAGCTAGAGCAGCAACAGCACTGAGGCGGCTGGATTATGGGTCTGCTTACCAGGGCGCTGCGATTTTTATGCCAAGCAGCGCTCAGGCATCTTCTTCAGGCAATGTTTGGATTGGAGAGCAGAAGGATGGGGGGCTCACTGCTAGGAGCAATCCGTGGAAGAAGCCTGATCTGCCCTCTGGAGAGTGGACTGGTGTTGCTGGCCATGCTCCAGCACCTGGATGGAGAGGCGCCAACACTGCCGCTCAAGTCATGGGGACTGCAAACCGATGGAATGTTCTTGAATCAGATGCTGCTGCCAACTCTGGTCCAGGCGATGAGCGGAAGCCTGCTCCGCGCACGGACGCTGGGAATGCTGGGCCATCTGTGACTAAACTGCAGCCGGATGTAGAGGTGGACGACTGGGAAGAAGCTTGTGAATGAGGTAGCATCGGGAAGTTTGGTCCTGATGTTTTTTGTTCTTCTGGAATCTGGTTATAGTTTAATCTGCTTCGCTGGTACTGGTGCTATGTTGGTACCGAGCCTTCATGTTGTAGCACACATTTTTAATTAGTTTCGTGATTGCCTGGTAGACTGTTAAGTCAGAAGTGCTGATTTTGTTACGCAGGCGACTGAGCCGGCAAATGAATCTCTGTAAGGCTGCTGCTTATTTTCGCATGCCTTTCTTCAAGTTCAGAAGAAATTAGTATGGCACAAGGTTTCTATATCTTTTATTATTTGGTCATTATTAGGTTTTGATGGTATCTTTTGTTACTCGCTTATAATTATCCGGGTCTTGGGTTTGGGTCTTGAGCGCTGGTACTGTGGCAGAAAAACCGGGAGAAGTGCTGTGCATGCTCTGCCTCTGTTAGTGTTAGCAGTGTTCGTCATGCTGAGTTATCTGTTAGTGTTAGTAGTGTTCGTCATGCTGAGCTATCTCTGCTATGGAAAACCAAAAGCAACGTCCACACCCCTCACTCCGTCGTTCCTCCTTGCTCTAAAAAAGTACGTCCACACCCCCACACGACTCGCCTCTATCTTCTCCTGTAATCCTGCTGCTGCCCACCTCCATCCGCAGTAAGGCCAAGATCATTGCCGACCTTAACAGAGGCAGGAAATAATAGTCATAAGAACCTGTGAGAAATAGGTGGCGAAAACAAATTCTTGGAAAGGTACAGTCCCTTATGTCTCATCTACTCGCGGTCGCATCGTGTTTCCACTTCATGTCATATCAGTTGATACCGCCTCAGCATCACTCAAGATGGACTAGAGAACAGTCATCCTGTATCCTCTCTATCTGAAGAATCCCCTAAAGCCGAAAGTGTAGACCAGTTGTAAGGTACGATAATTTACCGTGAGTCCATGACACACGTCTTCATAATTTTGCAAGTACTCCCTCCGTTCCAAATCCAAATTATAAATCACTCCAAGAATCTTGGAGAGTCAAAGTTTTTGAACTTTGACCAAAATTATATAACAAGATAATAACATTATCAACTTAGTATCGTTAGATTCTTCATTAGTTATATCAGAGTGGCCACTATTTTCAATGGCTTGTGTCCTGCATGCTTGCTTCAAACAATAACGAGGCCATTTGAGTAGAAACTGACCGTCACGCATCACTCCATGCCTCAATTCAGCATGAATTACAGTACCATTTCACTGTTCTCTTGATCTCTGCTTTAGATATGATACCTCCTCTGTCCCCGCATGATAATTTTATTTCAAACAAGGAAAAAGTCAACTTATACAAACTTCTGCAGTAATTTGCAGACTCATACATTTCTGTATTTTTGGGAAAAGTCCCAGTAATTTGCAGTGCATATATTGATTTTTGGAAGAGCAAATTGATGAACAGTCTTGCAGTGAACTGCACAATTGTCATGAAAGCAAATTAGGCTTATAATTTTGTGCTGATAACAAATTAGTAGATTTCCTTCGCACTTTATTAGCTTCACATATGGCTCTATTTGAAACGGCGAGAGCAATGATAATGTAACTATTAATATTATGTACTGTTACGTGTGTTATGTGTGAACTTATCTGTGTAATAACATTACTCCAAATGTACGACAAACAAACCGAACTTTTTTTTTGCTAGGGGTAATAGGTCATTTTATCCTTGACTTAACACCATCCCTTGCCAAAAACGGACATGAGACTATAGAAGAAAGAGAATATCGTTTTAGAACCACACAAGTTCAAAAAATAGAACCATTCAGAGTTTTTGTTGTAACTTTAGATAAATGCTTTTCTGTAATTAAAATAAATTTATAAGTATATTATACATGATCCAATGAGTATGAAAATTTTCTTATAATTTAATATTATAATAATAATTAGCCTACCATCAAAATTCCACCATAATTGGATTATATAAACTACAACTATGAACTATTCTAACTAACTACAGAAAAGCATATAATTGTGTGGAATTAATTGGAATAATCAATCGTTGTAGTTTTTGTAGTCCAATTTTGGTGAAATTTTTATGGTGGATTAATTATTATATGTTTTAAATGTAGTAAAAAAATCATACTCATTGGATCATATATGACTTAGTTATAAATTTATTTTATTTACAAAAAAGCATAAATCTAAAGCTACAATAAAATTTTTGTACTAAAGCATACCATATTATATGATTGTTGTGTAGACCTACTCATGTAGATTCAATAAAATTGAATTTTCTATTTTATAATTTTTCTGTGAATTACTATAATTTTTCAAAGATTCAGCAGAAATAAATAAAAAAGAAAAGAACAAAACTACGGTTATTGTAGCAAAATCATCGTCCAAAATTGGCTAGAGAAGTAAGTTGCATTTGCATTGTGTCAAATGTCGAGGGAGGTGTTTTGTATGGTTTTGGAGCTTGGGGCAAAATCGGACTTTCGCTAAAATTGAGGAGGCAAAGTAAACTTTTTTTATTTAATTTTGTTTAATCAATTATTATAGATACGCGGGCCGATACGTATGTACAGGTTGGATACGGCCCAACCAACCCAACAAGGTGGAATTTTTTTTATTAATAACGCAATTAAATAAAAAATTTCATAAATAACACTGTCTATTTTTTTTTTGCAAAACTAACTCTTTTGTCGCGCCGTCCCCAATGGCGCGGCAAAAGCGTTAGCCGCGCCATGCATGGCGGCGCGGCAAAAGCGCCACCGTGGCACCGCCCGGCCACGCAGGCCTGCGTGGGCCACACTCGTCAGTTTGCCGCGCCAGGCGGCCTGGTGCGGCTAGTGCATTTGCCGCGCTAGGCGGCCTGGCGCGGCCAACGTCTTTGTCGCGCCAGGCGGGTTGGCGCGGCAAAGCCGATCTAGATCTGGCCGTCGCGCCCGCCTTCCTCCTCTTCCTCCTCTGTCTCCTCGCCCGCACCGCCGCGCCGCCGCTCCCGCCGCGTCGCCGCGCCGCCGCTCCCGCCGCGTCGCCGCGCCGCCGCTCCGCCGCTCCGCCGCTCTGCCTCGCCGCCGGCCGTCCGCCCCGCCCCACCCCGGCCCTGTCCCCGCCCCGCCCCGGACGAGGCAGGGCCGCCCCGGACCGCCCCGCCCGCAGAGGGGCTCGGCTAGGCCAGGCAGTGGTCGGCCGGCCGCCACCGGACCGGCGCCACCCTTCACCACCCTCTCCACCACCCTCCACGACCGGAAGGTAAACTTTTTTCCTTTTTTGTTTTCATTTGTAGTTTAGGTTTATTAGTTTAGGTTAGTTTAGTTAGTTAGTTAGTAAGTTAGTTAGTTAGTTAGTTAAACTATTGACTAGGTTAGTTTTGGTTAGTTTAGTTTAGGTTGGTTAGTTAGTTAGTTAGTTAGGTTAGTTTAGTTAGTTACTAAGTAAGTAAGTTAGTTAGTTATTTCGTTGGGTTAGGTTAGGTTAGCTTAGGTTAGGTTAGTTAGTTAGGATATTTAGTTAGTTACTTAGTTAGGTTGGGTTAGGTTAGGTTAGGTTAGGTTAATATGTTAGTTAGGTTAGTGAAGCCAACTTAGTAAGTAGTTACGCCATTCTTTACTTTTTGAGAAGACAATCACTTGACCTTAGCTCCACTATTGACTTTGTAGATGGACACTGTATTCAGATTGTTTTATGGAGGCACAGTTAGTAAACGAGATGGGTTGTTTGATGATAACATGGAATAAGAACTCGAAGTATTTGATGAGCGTCCTCCTTTTACGGAGCTTATGTTGCGTCTGAAGGAGAAGTTCGATGGTGATTTCTCGTTGAAAGGGAGATTTGACAGTGGCAAGATTAGGGCGAACTATGCGTTGATGCCCTTGCGCAACCAGGCTGACTGGGCAAAATACCAGACGATCGTTATGGCATCCAATTTGACCATGGCTGAGATCGTGGTAGAGGATGGTTGGAGGAAGCAGGTAGAGGCGTCCAATGATGGCAACGAAGGTGAAGCACAAGAGGTAGGGGATGATGACGATGCAGCTCCGATGACTATGGACGTTGATGGTCACCCCACGCAGGAGACGGTGTATCCATCTGAAAATGTCCACGCTGACGTCGGTCAAATAAACAATGATTTTGATGTGGCCGACCTAGAGCGGCAGGAGCAGGAGGACCAGGAGGCACAATTGTTTGATGAAAACTATGATTCTGATGATGATTCAGATTATGACGAAGAAGAGGACAGTTATATTTCTGCTATGCCTGACCCGGTTCGTGGTATTCCACAACCGGTTCGTGCTATGCCACAACCGGTTCCTCAGAATATGCATCCTCCAGGGAGACTAGTCACTGATATACCAGAGGATCATACACATTTTGATGCGTGACGGCGTTTGAGCGAAGCGAGGTATTATGTTGCGCCCGATCCTTTGACTGAGATAGAGCTGCAGCAATTGAGGTCGGTTAACATGCAGTTTAGAGGCGTTCCAAGTTTAGACAGGTACCAGCAGGACGTTGACGACGGTGGGCCGTACGACCAGGGCGTCTTCGACCAGTACCTACAGTGGCTGCACCGGAGCACCACGTTGCACATTAAGTCACCGTACTACAAGGCCACCGCTGAGGACGAGTCGGACGACGACGAGGACCCGTACGATGCTACCACTAGGGCTTCGACTCAGCCTGACAGAGTCCCTCTACAAAGCTACGTGGTAATATATCATGCCCTTCAACTATTGTTTGTGTTTCTGTACTTGGTGGACTTACCCTCTGGTCTTGTGTCGGCAGGCATCGCAGCTGTCTCGGTACTCCGACGAGGCAGCGCAGCTTATATACCACACCAGCTCTACTGGGGACCACGGCCCGGTACAGGCTTTTCTGCAGGTATCATAACACATTCGAACCGCACTTGTAAATCTTAAGAATTCATAAACTGTACTAATATATATTATTTTCTTATTTGCAGAAAATCAGGAAGGGCTGCAGGAAGCTTGCTCAGAAGCTTGGGTGCATGGACACAGCGTGGGCCCCACCGCACCTTCCTCAGCCTTCGAGCCCTTTGGTGTCAGACACTGTCCCAGCAGCAGCAGCGTCGTCCGACGCTCGGACGGGAGGCACTTCTGCGGATCCACCCGGAAAGGGCCCCACTGCAGAGAAGCAGCCCGAGGAGGAGGGGGGAGGAGGAGGACGAGGAGCAGTACGTCGAGCGCACGACACCACCTTACACGGCTAGTGCAGGCTACATGGCCCTCGGTCATAGCTCGCACTACGCTGGAGGGTCCTCCTCCAGAGGTGGCCTGGACGACACGGCGTGGCAGGTACCTGGTGCTTACGACTACCCTAGTGGCTACTACACCGGCCCTGGCTGGCAGCCTTGGCCAGAGCAGGGCGCAGCACAGGAGCTGGGGTACTCACAACTAGGTGGAGCTCCACTACATACTCAGGAGGACGTGCAGGTACATAAGTTGACCGCTATACATTTAAGTTCGTCAGATATATTTAAGTTGTTTGCTAACATTTATTTTGAATGTTGCAGGGACCTAGTTAGACGCAGGGGTCACCACGCCGGCAGCCACGCGCACGAGACCGCACGGACGTCACGTTCACGCCGAACATGGACCTGTCGCAGCCGAAGCGTCGGAGGCGGCCTCGTCAGCCGTACACACCTAGCTAGGCTTAGTGTTAGACTATATGGATAGGTGATGTATTTGTTACATAACTTGTCTGAGAACCCTATTATGTACTTCGTGGAGCCTGAGCCACTTTGTTTTTTTTATGACCGCTATTACGTTTCCGTTTATTCAAATTGTGTCAATGTTTGGTTCCTTGTTACTGCGTTTGCGGAAAAAGACAGGAAAAACGGAAAAAACACATTCGATCAAACAGAGACAACACATTAGAACAAAGATCGATCGGGAACTCGATCAGTCGGCGGGAAACCTTGGGGCTTTGTCTGCTGCAAAACTTCTTGAGGCTTTGCCGCGCCAACCCTGGGGGCGCAGCTGACGCTTTTGCCGCGCCAGGCGGCATGGCGCGGCAAATTTGCCGCGCCATGCCGCTTGGCGCGGCAAAAGCGTCAGCCGTGCCCCCAGGGTTGGCGCGGCAAAAGCTGGCATCTTTTCAGCGTCGTGTCCTATCGTGATGAGCGCTCTGCAGTTTTGATTCCGATAGGCTTTTCAGTGTATAGACTTTTCAGTATATAGGCTTTTTAGTACATATCCTTTTCAGTACATAGGCTTTTCAGTGATTAGATTTTTCAGCGAATAGCCTTTTAAGTTGCAATAACTACACACTCACAATGCAGCTGAGATAATTCACAAGTTCAAAACCAGGGCTCCGCCTATATAAACCCTTCAGCGCCTTGCATATTCAACAACTTCAGCAGAGCTTGCGAGGTTCGTAGTAGAGATGTCTGGAGGTTCGTCCAAAGGCGGGAGAGGAAAGGGTGGGAGGAAGGGACCTCCCATTGTGTGGGAGGGCTCTCTAGGTCCTGATTCCTTCTTAGAGGCACTATATGAGTTTCTCATTGAGAGCAAAAAGGATTTCAGCCGGGACCGTCCTCTTAGGGGATACGATAATCGCTTAGAGGACTGGCCAAAATGCCGCCATGGTGAGGACTGTTTGGTGCAGATGCTCCACGACGACTTGGAGGCAGGCCGACGTTTCTTCAAATGTCCGCGAGCATGGGTAACTTTATTTAATTGTTGTTGCTATGCCTCTCATGTTTGCTAATACTTAGTCATTTTGTGAATGTCAGTCTTCTATTTCCGAAGAAAAATGCGGCTTCACCAGATGGGTGGATCCTCCTCCAATATGGCCGCATCAGGAATACATCTATTATCTGCAGCGTTGTATCGACGATCTTGAAAGAGAAGTTAAAAGCATGCTCAAGGACTATGATGACGACGACAGCGAAGCAGACGGTTCAGATGAAGCAATATGTCTTGATCCATATTGCAACTGCCCGCATCACAAGAACTAAGGGGCCTCCACCACCGCCGCCACCACCGCCACCACCACCACCACCCACAATGAGAGACTATTACGGAGAAGGGTCTACTCACTTTGCTATGTGGGACGGCTTCTAGACTACTTAGACCACTATGTGTGTGTTGTGTTGTACCTATCAATTACCTAAGGCATGTTAGGATTAGTCTAGGACCTTTTAACCAAGTTACGGTAAGAGGTCCTCACATGCCATGTACTAGTTTGTTGTTCGTGTACTTGTTTGCTCTATTCTATTTCTCGTACTTTATCCCAGAATAAATCGATAACACATGAACTACCGCAAACAATCCAACAACATATGAAAAAGTCAAACAAAGTGCAGTTCAAGACTACATAATCGAGGATCCGAAATAAACGGTACACCGAAGTACAAACCAACAATACAATACACTAACACGTCCACCAATTGACAACAATGTTCATTACTCAATAATGACTACTTAACCTACCACACTACTGAGTGCAACGAGACCACTTTCCCTTCCTCACAGCATCCGGATCCTACTCCATGGCAGCCTTGGCACGACGCACACGCTCAAGCCTCTTCTCCCTCTCCCCCCTACGCTTAGCTGCATCCCTCAGTCTTGCCTCTTTCTCATACTGCTTTTGTGCTGCCTCTTCTTTGCGTCTCTTCTCCAAACGCTCCTTGTCCTCCGAAGCCCACTTTTTCATCCTCTCTACGTGCTCATTGTCCTCCGGCTTCATCTCAGTGTCGATCCACTGCTCGAAGTCACATAGTGGTGGAGGCTCCTGCAAAATACGACTAAGTCAATTACGTAATAAAATATAAATAATTTGTCATTCATGTATAGAACAAGCCATCAGCTTCTCACCATCAGTCCAATACGGATCTGTTTAGGTGTAGGGTCAAAGGCATAATTCTCACACATCCAATACCTCTGACCGTATGTGTGCTCCTCATCAGATATTGCGACCTTACAATCATCGCCGCAGTAGCACATGGGCACCGGAACACCGCTAGGCAATGGCAAACGGGCATAGGCATTGCCCGTGAGAGGCTGCCTACAATCATCAACGCAATAACAAATGAACATAACACAAAATTACTTCATTAAAACAGACAAATAAATCAACAATGTACCGATCTTACCTTGCCTTACTAGCTTTGCCACGCCGCGACATCCTAACAATAAAAAATATGTCAATGCTACACATACATTCATGATTAATTATAAATCTACATAATGACGTAACAAATATTACACAAAAAAATGTACACAAAATGAACAAAATATTAAGCAAAACAGATATAAAAGTCTAATACATGAACAAATCCATCATTAATTAACAACTAACGTCACGACAGTATCAAAATAAATATTGTCTACAAACCCTAACTTACAAAAATATGGTTCAATCCTACATTGCAAATATGGATAAAGAACAATAATATGGATCAAAATACCTCTTGTAGACAAGTTTGATTGAGGGAGGGAGATGAAGAGAGGAGGAATGAAATGAAATGAAATAGAATGGAATGGATTGGATTGAATTGGTTTGGGAGGAGAAGAGAGGAATGAGGAGGAGCCTGCTGCTCGACGCGGCGGCCAGATCTAGATCGGCTTTGCCGCGCCACCCCGCCTGGCGCGGCAAAGCCGTTGACCGCGCCAGCCCGCCTGGCGCGGCAAACGCACTAGCCGCGCCAGCCCGCCCGGCGCGGCAAACTGACGAGAGGGGCCCACCAGGGCCTACGTGGCCGGGCGGTGCCACGGTGGCGATTTTGCCGCGCCTCCATGCATGGCGCGGCTAACGCTTTTGCCGCGCCATTGGGGACGGCGCGACAAAAGGGTTAGTTTTGCAAAAAAAAAATAGACAGTGTTATTTATGAAATTTTTTATTTAATTGGGTTATTAATAAAAAAAAATTCACAAGGTGCAGGCGGCAGGAACGTGCCCACCTCGTCCTAACCGGCAGGAACGTTCCTCACTCGCGCCGCCTCCCGCATGCACTTGCGGCTCGCGCCGGCAAGGCGCTTCCGCCGCTCAGCGCCTAGAGGAGCAGCGCCGTCGCTCAGCGGCCGCCGGCGACGAGCCTCCGCCGAAGACAGCGGCCCTACCGGCGAGGCGGCGAGTTCTTCTTCCTTCTCCACCGACGGGACAACGCTTCTCCACCGACGCCACAGCGCGTGGTTCCGGCGACCTTTGGGCTCCGACGAGGCGGCGACGGCGAGTGGTTACTGCTGAGTGCTGATAGGTGAGTTTATTTTCCTTCTGCCTCAGCCCTTCCTTATTTTACTGCTGTATTTTGAATCATGCTATAATCACGGCAGATTTACATATTTACCATTATAACGGAAGACACTCGTCCGATTATCACTCTTAGAATGACGCTTACATATTTATCAGAAATCTTTTAACTTTACCAAAAACAAGCTGTTTTGCCTACGTGGCGCGCCAAGTCAGCTGGCTAACATGGCGACACACCGTAAAAAGACGAATCTGCCCCTGAACTGCCCTCTCTCTTCCTCTTTGACAGTTGGATCCCACAGCTCCTCTGTCACTTCCAGGTGGGACCCACTTGTCAGATCCATCTCTAACCTCCCGCCATGGACATCTATTCACAGAGCATCCGCGCCGGCCGGCATCGCCTCGCCATGCGGAATGGCATGGGCAGGCGCAGCGCGGCGGCCGCAGCACGGCGCGGCAGGGCGGGGCGTGACACGGCGAGCGCGGCGGGGCGGCGCGGGCTCCGCACAGCATGGCGACGCCGGCGAGCGCGGCGGGGCGGGCGCGGGCGAGCGCGACAGGGCGGCCCGACGCGGGCGCGACGGGGTGGCGCGGGCCCGGAGCGGCGAGGCCACGCCGACGGGCGCGATGGGGCGCCGTGCTGCCTGTGTGCCCAGCGCATGTGCTACTTCTTCGATGTTCTGCTCTGCTCAGGAGGTAGAAGATGGATTTGACGAGTGGGTCCCACCTGGAAGTGAGAGAGGAGCTATGGGACCCAGCTGTCGGAGAGGGAGAGAGAGGAGCAAGCCAGGGGCAGCTTCGTCTTTTCGCGGTGCATCGCCACGCTGGCAAAGTGACCTAGCACGCCACGTAGGCAAAACGGTCCGTTTTTGGTAAAGTTGTGACATGTTTCTCTTTATAATGGTAAATACGTAAGCGTCATTCTAAGAGTGATAATCGGACAAGTGTCATTCGTTATAATAGTAAATATGTAAATCTCCCTATAATCACAAGCTTCTGTATATAATCACAATCCTAACTTAATCTATTTGGCTTTCTGAATTCGGATCTGATATAATCACAAGTGTATATATGAATCATGCTTACTTTGATTTTTTTTATCGGTTCTACATCTACCTGTGTACTGCTTTATTGGGTCCGCCCCTTCGGCAGGATGGCGCTGAGGGGGGTTTGGCAGCTGCAGAAGCTCGTGGTAAACTACTGTGACTGGGGAGGTAGCAGCAGGGGCATCAGGTATGTTGATATAGTTTGGTTCCTCACTTCGGCCGTATGATTTCCTTAGTTCTGTTGCTAGAATTAGTCGAGATACTGCTAATACATGTTCTTCAATGTGGGAATTGGTCCAGCCAAGGATTTGCAGACGAGTGTTGTGTGTATGCAGTTACAATTTGGAAGTCGGAAACTGAAGAAAACTATCCTGTTGCTTCTTTAGCTTTTCTAGGGCATTCCTGCGTGGAAATTTCATTTCTAGACAGAAATGTGTCATGGGCTAAGCGGGTACTGATGTCTGGGAATGAGTTAAAAGAGACACCCATTTAGTCACGATTTAGATCAATTACATGCTATTTGTTGCAACAATAGAATCAGGCACTCTATGCCTGTGCTTCTGTTTGTTCATCAGATTTTAGCTCGAGCTATAGCGCTTTCCTTGTACAGCAGTACACTATAGTTTAGTGGCAGCTGTATGGGCTTCAGATCAAACATGGTGCTGGTTAGTACGAAGTACTATTCATTACTGGATACCAATGCCTGATTCTGCTCTTTAACAACTAGCACCTTTTCTGATTGCAGGGCCTTCATGCAGGCACAACTTCCAGCCTTTAAGGAGACGAATCCACACTTAGAAGTGGTGACAGAGCTTGTCCATGGTCAACATCCTAACTTGAAGGGAATTTACAGTAAGATCTTGGTTACTTCCTTTTCCATTGCAATTTATGAATTCTGTGGAACTAGTTTTGTGATAGAAATACAACCTATGGTATGGATTGGTATTGAGAAGACGCTATAGGAATACAATGTAGCTTAACCTGCCATGTTCAGTTGAAAATAGCACAGCATGGCCATTTCTGGGTCTTCCCCTCTGTAATGTGGAAGTCGAGAGGGGAGGCCCCTGCCTTAATTTCATTAATGAAAGAAGAGAGCTGTACATGTATTAACTGAACTGGCAAAATAAGTGCAACAGGCAAGCACAAAGAAGGATGAGGAATAAAGAATGTTAAAGTAAAGGAAAGGCAGAGAGAGGAGAAAGTAAGAAGAAAGGAAAACCTCAAGACAGGGTAAGAGAGGAAGAAGTGTGAAAGAAAGAAGTAAAGGGAAATAAAAAGGAAATGGAAAATATAAATATCAGCCTTCAATCTAATCATATGTGTGAACCTGAACTTCCAGCTTCCTGTTCCCATCTATCATCTATGAGGGCGTTTGGTTCCTTGGCCAGCGCTAGCCTCACCTAGCCCAGCGAATCCATGCGCTTTTGGTTAGCTGGTGAGCAACTCTCGGTTTTTGCGCTGTCCAGGCAACGTGAGTGAGCCACAACTGCTCTCCGGCGTTGGTGAGGCGAGGCGAAGCGAGGCGAGGGTGTTGGGCAAACTAACCAAACACCCCTATGTGTCAAGGCTGTGGTAGCATCCCTCCTTGAATCCTTATTGGCCCAATTTTGTCTGTTCTTTCTGCACAAGCTTGAATACCTGTTTGGAGTAACACGTCTGAAGGTGAACATATTGTACTTTAAATATACCACGGTCAAGGTAAAACCTCCATTGGAATTGAGCACATTTCAGGATCCTCATGAATGTTGGGAGGATGGACGGTCACACCCATCTTGGATTGGACGGAATAGGACTTGTTAGCAATTTTTGTGGGATAAGAGGGACGCCAACCAGCAATTCTTTGGATTGATACAGATTCTTGTGTTGTCAGTTTGATCCTATATATGGGGCCATTACAATATTGCATGCACTAAGCAAGCAAGATCCTGTAGGATTGGATTGGTTTTTTCCACCAGTGAAAAAAATATTATGGGATTGGATTTTACAATTCCTTGAATGCAGCTGTCCTATAGCTGCTGTTTTCTTGTTGTCTTATCTTTGTATTGTTTTTCTCATGAAATGATTGATTTTGTTCTGTTCTCAATTTTCTAACTAGCCCCGTTGTTGTGCAGAAAACCATAACGAGCGAGTTGTTTGTGTGAGAAATTTACCGCCAGAGGAAATCCTTCTGCAAGCCAGCAGGCTAAGGAACTCCCTGGGAAGGAAAGTGGTGAAGCTGCGAACCAGACACGTAAAGAAACGGCCCAGTGTTCAGGGGACATCAGGACATGGACTACGGAACTAAGATATGAGCCAAGCTACCAGTCAAGGTGTTTCGGTGTTCTTGGTGGTGTGATTGCAGAAAATGTCAACTTTGGTAGAGCTGCCGTTATGCCAAACTGTGCCAGAACGTTCAACAGGATTTGCAGCAACGCTGACACAGCTGGTGCAGTGGACGACTGGACGACGCCGGCTGATGGTTTCTGCTGCTGAAAACACTGTTTTGACTGATTTGTATGAGAAAAACACCGTTCCACGACTGAAAAGTAGGCTGATTCTAGCTGACAAACAGGCTGTCACATCATGTCAGGTTATAGGCACCTCATGTCGCTTTTGTCACTGCATTGAATTGTTAGCTGCTCGTTGCTCCTTAGTCGCAAAGGATTAGCTGTGTAATTACAACCACGTGCGAGATGTGCATCATTGGATTCGGTAATCGCGGGTTCACCGTATCTGGGTAACTTTGTAATGACATTTTTTACTCCTGCTTACCAAACTGTTTGCACCTTTTGTTCCAAGTACAATCTGGTAATAACATAACATAGATACACACTTCGGAGTTTCTTGTTAGTTCCAGGCCGTCACATCACATTTGACATTTGGTGCGGGCGATCAGATCGACCGACCTGGTTATCTCAGCAGGAAAAGATGCACGAGCCAGGCATGATGACTTTGTTACATCAATTGACATAGGTCGAGAAAAAACTTTTTAAAAAACCAATGTTGCAGAGGGGACAGTGGTCATTTGGATGAGGATGAACGGGACGACCTTGCAGCTTTCCTATCTGCCAGTCCTTTTCAAACAGAAAGACAGTGGTCACAATTCCTTCAGCAGGTGATATTGAAGTGGGCAGCAATGCAGCAACAGCAAGGATGAAAAATGATATATCAACTGACAGCTCCAAGGATTCAGCTAGTTCCACGGATTTGATTTCAGGGAATGCCAAGGAAGATTTGCATCGTGGGCACAGAAGAGCAGCTAGTGCCTGTGCTCACATAGGCTTAAAGCCTAGAACGAAGTGTAAAAATGGAGCTGTTAGGTGGTCAGGCGTTAACCAACAGGATGTTGAAGAGGCTATCCCTTTGGGTACTTCTCAGTTGAGTCAGGTAAATGGGTCTTACTCAAATGATGCAAAGATGATTTGTTCTATAGCTCTCTCTTTGGTTATATCTTAGTGCTCTAACCTTTGTATTCCTGTTCCTCATTGTAGGGTTTAGAGGGATGCTTTTAAAGGAACAAGAGTTGCTTAAGTTCCTGTGATGAGCATACATACAATAAGAAGCTTTATGGTTGGCCCGGAGCCCTTCATAGACATCTTCAAAGATCTCGGTATCAAATTCAATATGGGCATCCTATTTCGGCACTTGCTGCTTTGTAATCAGCAAGTCTGTTTACAATGTCTGTTTTTTTTTTGTTTTGTTTCTTTGTCCCAATAAAAAAAATATTGTTAGATGTTCTCCTAAACCAGTTGGCATCTTGTATTACTTAACTAGAGCCATCGGTGAATAATCTTGATAGAAATGTTGCGAAGTGTTTTTGTTTCATATTTCTTGGTCATGGATTTATCAGTTGGTGTGATTGTATATACTATACTGAATGCTGTCCTTTCAATATGTACTGAGTACTAGCACATATGGTGTAGCTTTTTTACTGTGTTTTTACACACATCTGTTACATTTTCATAGCACTTACATTCATATTGAATCCTTGTTATCAATTTGTATCTTATACCACAACTTTGCGTTTTTCCCATTGCATATGTATTTACCATTTCTTTTACTTTGCAGTTGTATGCACAGTGAGGGCAATCTGGTGACTATATTTATTGGCTCAGGATTGGATTTCTAGCCTCACAAGATCTGCAGCTTTTATGGTAAATTCACTGGCAGTTAGTTACTTTTGGTCAACTGGATCCTGAGGCATGCACATGTGGCAACTATGGCAGAACATTTTGGAAACCAAAGGTTGAAAGGCATGTGTAATGATCTGGTCGGCGCAACTTATCTTGCCACATGTTCAGGGCAGTCTGCTTCGCCCTTGGAAGAACATCTCCAGGGCAATCCCTGCATCACGGTTGCTTCGTCATACTTGGATATGCTGTGAATGGTGTCTAGAACTCAATCCTCCGTGGTGGCTGGTTGGCACCTATGTAATGTCCCAGTATAAATTAGTGGTGCAGTGGGCTGGTGAATGGTGATCATGCTCCTGTAGCAACCGAAATTGCAAGACTTGTAATTTACCATGCATCAATGCTATTGCTTTTACTGCCTGATACGGAAGGGTGGTGAATTTTTGTAGGAGTTGCCATCTGAACTGTAGAGGTCCATAGGGAATAGGTTCTGATCGGAATGTAAAAGGCACTAGAAAATTACTTAACTGTACCTGCTTGTATTGTGACACCTACAACTGAATGAGGAGCCTCGCAGCCTGTCTGTACCCTGTACAGTGAAATTAGAGAATGTAAAGTGCCAGTTTGTATTGATTGTGTAGAAACTGCATATTACTGTGCATGCTAATGTCTTTGCCCAACCAATCTTGGTATTCCAAACTCCGAAGGAAAGCATTTTTGGTCGAGTGCTAATAAACACACAGTCCTCTTACAAATTCGTGTTAATTTCGCCTTGGGCCCGCAGATCAAAGGACGGATACGGATACGGATACGGATACGCCGCAGATATGTATCCCCAGAGTATCCGCATTTTATTTAATTTATTTAATCAATATTATAGATACGTGGGCCGATATATATCTACAGGTTAGATACGGCCCAACAAGCCCAACAAGGTGCAGGCGGCAGCCACCTCGACGGCTCGACCTGACCGGCTGACCTCCCGTTCCTCACTCGCGCTCGCGCCGCCGCCTCCCGCACGCACTCGCGCCTCGCGGCTCGCGCAGGCAAGGCGCCGCCGCCCCTCAGCGCCGAGAGGAGCAGCCGTCGCTCAGAGGCCGCCGGCGACGAGCCTCCGCGGAAGCCAGCGGCCCTGCCTGCGAGGCGGCGAGCTCTTCTTCCTTCTCCACCGACGGTACAGCGCGTGGATCCAGCGACCTGTGGACTCCGGCGAGGCGGCGACGGCGAGTGGTGGGTGACTGCTGATAGGTGAGTTTATTTGCCTTCTACCTCAGCCCTTCCTTAGTTTATTTGACTTCATTTCTTTGTATGAGAGCTGCTGCATTTTCCCGCCATTTCGTCCCTACTACATTTTGTCCACGTCGACCCAGCCCCCTGCCCCGCCCCCGCTAATGTTTCCCGCCATTTCGTCCCTCTATTTCCCGCCACCCCGCCTAGCTCTGCTCCCCAGATCCCTCGCCCCCCTTTCCCTCTCCGCTCGCCCACGCCACCTGGTCGCCGGCTCGCCGCCCCCGCTCACCGATTGCGCCTCGGCTGTGCTGCGAGCAAGCAGCGGCGAAGCGATGGAGGAGGAGATCCGATCGGAGTTCCAGAAGAGCGGCTTCTCCATCGGGGGAGCCAGCCCCGAGGACGCCGCCCAGATCCTCTCCACGCGTAAGTACAAGCGTCCCCACCTTTCCCCCTTGCACTTTTACCTGGTTCTAAGTTGGTGTTGGTTTATGTTTATATGCGTGTGGTGTGTGGTTCTTCTTGCAGTGCTGACCTACTGCATCAACTACAAGATGAGCCCCGCGGACCTCGTCTCCAACTGGGAGGTCTATTACCTCAACAGGTCAGTCAACTCACCCAGATACGAATGTTGCGAATAACAATATTGTAGCATCTTTTGCAGCTTAGATTAGGCTAGTCTTAGTAGTGACTGACTGACTGTAGGTCGTTTGAGTGCTCTGCAGAAAGTACGTCTGCCTTCTATGAAATTTGCTGATAAACGTCTCAACACCAATGTTAGCATCTTTTACTGTTGAATTAAGCATGCCATCTGTATGGCTGTGCTGGTTATTATGGATAAGATGTTCTTGGCTCCAGTGGCGGAGCATGAGCATTAGATAAGCAGGGGCCAAATTTTTGTATAAGATCATAACATGATATATCAATTATTAAGTATGTCAAATTATTAAGAGTAGTAAATTGTGTTTTCTCTTCACTTTTCATTAACTGAACCTATTTCACGTTAAATACAATAACTTTTGTATAAATATACTACTACTTATTAGAGTAACAAATATACTAGAATATAGAACTACTAGAAGCAAGGGGGGGCCATGGCCCCGTTTGGCCTCCATGAGGCTCCGCCGGTGCTTGGCTCTATGTTTGTTTTTGGACTGGAGCATAAACAGCCACTTTCTATTAACTATGATCAAACCTTTTTTTTTTTTGATGTTTTGATGAGTCATTAAATTCCATCAACATTTAGGTATGACTAAAAACTTGCAGTTCATGTTCAAATTTCTCCTGTCTGTATTAAGATATGCCTCCCTGATGTTTATGATTCCAGGGTCGATATATTTCTTTTTTGTTCTTTTACATGATGCAGCTAAGGAAACTGAAAGAACTAATTTATGCAGGCAATTGGATGGCTTAAAGCTTGAAAGCTCGTATCTTGATGGTTTTCTGTCACATCTTCAGATTGAAGTTAAAGACAGGATGATAAAAGAAGAAGCCAACCTTCACATTTACTCCAGTAACGATGTTGACATGTTAGTTCCACATCAGATTCATTTGTGTGCATGCTTGTCACAGAAGTACTTTGTTTCTTATTTCACTCTCAAGAAAAAAAATATAAAATAATGTAGAAGTAACTGTTGCAGGCTCTTGAGCAATTCACATGCAGATGAAGTGGCATTTCATGACACACCAGGCTCTAAACAGGAAAAGCCACCTGAAGAGTCATCTAACTCTGAGTTAACTCCTCTGACAAGTGGCAGACCATCATCCAGCAGAGTGGCCAAAACAAATGCTGATCGTATTACCCCTTTTGCAACAAGAGTAAATAAATTTACCCAACAGTATGTTCTCAATGCTGATAATGCAGTTAGTGTGCCAAGTAAAAATGCTGAAATCACAGAAGATGAAGTAATTAGAAGAATTCAACCAAGTCAAAGATGTTCCTTACAAGTTCAGCGTTCACAGCCTGAACCAGGTTGCAGATTCATGTATGACAGAATGGAAGACAGAGTAAGGGCATTGCTAATTTGTTTTATTAATTGTCATAAGCATCTGCTCTCTGACTGCATCTCTTTTCCAGTTTAATTACTTGGAAGATCGGATACAAAAATCGGCAAGCTTGTTTTCTGCATCTGGGTTTTGTGGAGAACCTGCAGATGCAACCCTTGCTTCAGAGGTGACTGCACTGCCTAGTTTTGTTCTTTTAACTACTTAACTCATCATCACCCCTTTCCTTGATAGGATATCCAATTATTTGCCCACTGCAGGAGAAAATGTTTGCAGTCGGTACAGTAGCTTGTGATGGGGAAGGTCATTTGAATGAAAAGTCTATCTTGCTACAGGGCAGGTGTGTGCTTTTTGGGCTCATTCATGTGATGATCTTTGCTTAGTCGCCATTTTGTTATTTCTTTTGGCTAACTACAGAAACATCTTTTCTAGTGTTCAACACTCCAGGGGACAACGTGTGCGCCTTGACTTGAAGGATCTTGATCACTTCTCTTTGTTTCCTGGGCAGGTAAGCGCAGCCAGTTCTAATGCCATATACATTATCTACCGAGTTAAATTAACACAAATTTGAATAACAGGTGGTGGGTATCGAAGGCCACAATCCCAGTGGACACTGTTTTGTTGCATCAAAATTAATTGATTCCATACCGGTCTCTGTGGATGCTCAACTTCCTAGTGCTAAGAAACAAGCTATTGATAATGAAAGCAACCAAAATTCTGACGCTGGCACTCTGTCAAGAGCATTGTCATCGGTTAGTTCCTGTTTGTTTTTTATGCAAAATAATGCTGCACCAAACATATCTGTTTAACAAACAATTAGTATATTTCGTCCAAGCTTAAACTGATGTCAGTTCATTGTTCTTCTATTTTAATTATGAATCAAATGCATGTTTATACTTTCTTCATTTATTGCATGGGCATGCTCAATCAAAAGAGAGTAGGCCAATAATTATCATTTTACCTCATGCCTTTTACAGGTTATCGCGGCAGGTCCCTATACAACAACTGATAATCTGTTGTTTGAGCCACTGCAAGAACTTCTTTCATACGCTTGTCGTAAGCAGCCTCAGCTCCTCATATTGGTGAGTCCTCTCAATTCTGTACATGGGCAGCACGTTGATGTTTGAAATGTTCTGTTACTGTACACATCAATTGTTTTTCGGCAGATGGGACCCTTCATTGACTCTGATCATCCTGACATAAAAAAAGGAACTGTTGACCAGAGCTTTCATGATATTTTTCATTTTGAAATTCTGAGAAAGGTAGGTAAATGCTGATTCTGAAGGTGTAATGCTGGCACATTGCCAAATGCAATGGTTATTCATGTGTGTTATTTTTTTTTGTTCAGGTTCAAGACTTCACCCAGTATCTGGGGAACACTGTCCGTGTAATTCTCATTCCATCAGTGCGTGATGCTCACCATGACTTTGTTTTCCCTCAGGTTTGTAATTTTCCTTATTGAGATTCAGATCTGATTTTTAATAATTATAAACATGTTGATGTATCATTACATATCAATTAATGCCTGCAAAGTTAGATGTAAATTTTGCTGAGATAGCGCAACAAGTTTACTTCCAACAGATTAGGTTTTAGTCTTGTATGTGCAGATGAATTGTTTATTGTTATTTAAGCCCTTTTTTTAATGTTCTCAGCATAAGCATCTCTAATGATATATCTGTACTGTCGTTACATGCAGCCTGCATTTGATTTGAATTTTCCAGAAGATATCACACATCAGGTATGCGTGTTACTCTGTAAGATTGCTCGTGTGGTATTTGATAATAATATCCTTTGTTTTTAAAAGGTTTACATACATTATACAGATTACTTGTCTGGCAAATCCATGTCTCTTCAGTTCTAACGAGGTACGCTATGTTAATAGTTATAATGAATAATATATATGGTTTTCAAATAGGTACGCCTTTATTTTGTTTAAGTTATTTTTGTTATTGTCCTGCAAATTAAAATTGAGACATTGTCATGGAACTCAAAATAATCTTTTTCTCCTTATTGTGATCTTAATATGCTCCTCATCTCTGCATTTTCTCTCTTGTTGCATCGTCTAGAAGAGTCCATTCAATGTTTAGGGATTACCAGGCCTAAAAGCTGCCCACACTGTTCCCATGTTTGCTCATGGGATATTCTCCAAATTTAACTTATTGGGAACTTTTTTTTCTCGAACACGAAGGAGAGCTGTGTGCCATTATATTAAGAATGGAAATGGTTTTTTAATACTTCTCATGCATATTATGAGCAAAATTCATCTTATATGTTGTTAGAAATGTGTTGATAAGTGTATTCTTACCCGAAAATGTTTGCTTTCCTTCTTTCCAGATACATTTTGGCTGTTGTACAGTGGACATTCTGAAACAGCTTAGTGGTGAGGAAATTTCTCGCAAGCCACCTGTCGGAAAGCCTGGAGACAGGATTGGTAGACTTGCATCACACATATTAAAGCAACAAAGGTGATTCCATTTGTTTTTTTTTATGTTGTATCAGTTGGACGGATTGTGTGCAGTTTATGAATTCTGATGTAGCACTATTCGTCTCTTGCTACAGTTACTATCCTCTATATCCTGCCGCTGCTGGTGTGCCATTAGACTTCTCACTTGCTAAGGAAGCACTGGAGATCTCATCACCACCGGATGTTCTCCTTCTTCCTTCTGATCTTGCACCGTTTGTGAAGGTAATAACAAGTTTTTAGTACAGACAGCACATTTATTGTAAACTTCTAATTGATATTCATATATTCGAAGTCTACCCATCCTTGAGCTCATATTCACATGTCTGTTTATAAGTTACTTCCTGCCGAATGGAATGATGCTGAACAGCTATTATGTGCAGGTGCTCTCCCTTGGAGAAGGTAGCGACGACCAGAAACGGTTTATCTGTGTGAACCCTGGGAGGTTGGCAAAGGGTATTGGTGGGGGCACATTTGTGGAGCTTTACTACAATGAGGGCATCGACAAGACCAACGCCTCCATCATCCGCATATAGGATTATTACTGTCGGGGCATATCACCTAACATGGAAAGAGGCTCTGATTCATCCGCCACAGAAAATCACCCAAGGCTTCTTCTCTTGTTTGCCACACCAGAAGCCCACCAAGTGCTTGGACTAAAGAGTTCATATTAATGTCAACTAACAACTGATCTGCTTCTCGTCAGTCGTACTGTATCTGTATATTAGGAATTGGTTGGTCGATGCTGTTTTCCGCATAGCATTCTTATGGCTCCATGATTACTGGTAGTTTGTATCCAGATTGTTAACAATATAATGAAGCTGTAATGCGTCTTTTCGCGATGATGGGCTGTATTACTGGGACACGTTTCGGGATGCAAATTCACCTGAAGAAATTAATCCTGTTAGGTTGTGCTCGCGGCCTCCGCGTGCACCACCAGTGGCAAAGTATATATACGATTTAGATTCTCTGACAGCGTTTACCAAACTTTAAACAAACCATGTGATTATGATTTAAAAACAAAACAGGGACCAGATCCCATCTAATTGGAATATATAGTTTCTAAGTCAAAACAATCACCAAAACCAAGGACGCAGGGCAAAGTAGTGTTGACTTTTAGCAAGGTCAGTATGAGCATATAACAACACACTACACTAGCTTGTAGCTCGTCTGAGTCAGAAGTTCAGAATACAAAATAGCAAACGTTTCAGGAGAACCATGGTCTGTAAGCAGTCTTTGCACATGAACCAGGGAGATGGAGAAAAAAGCTATGCCCAGAACTCTAGTATTCAGGTATGCTTTCGAAATCATACACTTCCTAATTTTAAACAGTAGTTAACTGACTTTGTGTCACAAGATGATTTGGTTCGCTTGCTCTCTTTTCTTCCTTTCTCATTGGTACGTACTAGTGGTGCTGCAGCAGAATTGCCTGAGATGTCACGGCTATGTTTAGTTCCCAGAAGTTTTTAGAAAAAAAGTACCGTAACACTTTCGTTATTATTTAACAAACTTTATCTAAATATAGACTAACTAGGCTCAAAAGATTCGTCTCGACATGTACATACTAAAAGTATAATTAGTTATTTTTTCACCTATATTTAATGCTCCATGCATGTATCTAAAAATTGATGTGATGGAGAATTTGGAAAATTTTTGGGAAACTTGGGGGAACTAAACAAGGGTAGTATATGTAACTTGAGCTCTTCAGATGTCTGAACGTGGCTTGTTTACAATAATGTAGGGTTCTGTGCAGAAGTGGATGAAGCCTATCGTAGAGGAGTCTGTCACTGACCTGATGAAGAAATTTACCAAGACCAGCCGCAGCATGGTGATAGCTGACCTGGGCTGCTCCTCTGGCCCCAACGCCGTAGCGCTTGCCTCAATGGCTGTAGATGCTGTGTTTCGCCACCGTGGGGTTGACGGGCAGGTCCCACCGGAGCTATCCGTCCTCCTGAACGATCTTCCGGACAATGACTTCAACAGCGTTGCAAAGAGCTTGGCTGCATTCCAAAAGCATGGCGCAAGTTTCGGCCCTGTTTTGACTGCTATTGTGCCTGGTTCATTCTACAAGAGGCTCTTCATCAGTAGCTCCTTGCATCTGGTTCTTGCATCAAACAGTGTGCACTGGCTGTCGGAGGTAATCAACCACTCTAGTCGGCCTGTCATGTCCATTCGCTTCATCATCTGTCCTTGTAGTTTTACATTTGCAGTCAGTAACTAATTTAACAGGCACCTGAAGATCTAAGAAAGAATGGGATCCCCATGTACGACTGCGATGAGGGTCTCAGGCAAGCAAGGCGCCCGCTGGTGCTCGAGGCTTATGCTCGGCAGTTCAGGAAGGATTTCAGGCTGTTCTTGAGCTTGAGGGCTCAAGAGTTGGTCCCTGGGGGGCAGATGGTGATTTCCTTACTAGGCCACTGTTCCAGCAACACTACATGCCAGTCCAATCTTGCATGCGATGGTGCAGCTTTTATGCTAAACGACATGGCATCAAGGGTACGTACACGTTAGTTTTCGGCTTCTTCGGCGTGCCTGCTTTAACTTGCAGCTGTACACGTTAGTACATATTAATCTCAAGAGACATTATTTCCATTTTCTCTCGGCTAATAGTGAGTGCGATGTTTACTTTCATTCATTATTAGCAGGGCGTCATCGACAGAGAAAAGCTGGACTCGTTCTACTTACCCGTGTATGGCCCTTCTGATAAGGAGTTAAGAGAAATCATCCAAGATGAGAGCTCCTTCATGATCAACAGGATACTGGCCCGTGATGTCATCAGTGACGTGGACAGAAGCTCCATCCCAAAGATGGTAGCTCTCGCAACTAGAGCTGCGTTCGAACCAATAATCGCGCAGCACTTCGGGTCGCAGGGACAAGTAGTGGTGGAAGAGTTTGAGAGAACCGTCGAGAGGCACGTGAGGGCAGGCGGCCGTCATCAGATTATTGCTCCGGGCTTTGTTTTCCTGTGTGTGTCTCTCAAAAAGAAGGTATAATGGGTGCTTTCTGTCTAATAATGCTCTGGCCTTTGGGTGTCAGTGCCAGCAGACAATTTGCACACAAAAATAAAACATTTCAGTTGTCTGTGGGAAATATGTTCTTATTCATCTCTTCATCGCTGCCTCCCTCTCGCGGTGTCATGCTCTTCTCCAAACGCCCAATCCTTGTGGCTTGTCCATGATTTTTTTTAAAAGGCGGCAAAAATATTGTCGAATTTTTATTAGACGAGTTAAAGAAAAATAAACCATAAAACAAAGACAAAGAAAAAAAAAGACTCCAACTATCACGGCACACATGCCAGAAGTCCAAACAACTAATTACCCCATTCGAGAGCTAGCAGCTGCAAACCGTAGCAGACGCTAGATAACTCCGACTGAAGAACTTTTGGCATAGTAGAAACGCTGAATGTCATCGCTCCTTCTGGACGTTCCACCAAAAAAATAGATCAAAATTTGAACTATTCTTCTCCTCTGCCGTTTGTCAAATCTAGCACGACATTTATACCAGAAGCCACGTAAAGAACCGCATTGAGATTGCCGACAGACTTCTACCGTGCAACGGCGGCGTCCGCACTACCAGGGGTAGCACACCATTCCTCGCTACCCGCAGCGGCGAGACCATAATACGGCACGGGAGCTGCCATTCCTTGCCATGGCGTCACTGCTTACACGAGGTATGCTGAGTTGCTGACAGATCCATGGAGGAGGAGGCGATGGTGATCACCGTGGCATCCAGCGAGCCATCGACCATATTCCTTTTACTCGTCGAGCTCCCTGGACTCACAATGGTTTTTCTGCATTCCAGATTGAATTGTTGAATTCGGTCCAAAATATTACTTTGCAAGAACTGAAATCTGTTCTTTTATCCGGAAGTATCGATCTCCTGACTGTGGGTATTGCTCATTGGTTCTTAGCTAGTACTACTATAATAGTTTCAGGCGTCTATAAAATCCATTTTTCTTCCGGTCCACATTTTACTAATGGTAAACTTAGAGGAAAAAGACTGTTACTGATAATACTGATACCTAGAGGGAAAACCAAATTGCTGCTAATTCTACTACTATTGCACGACGACCACGTGACGCTGGCGCGGCGATCTCACGTGGCGTACGGACGGACAGCGCGGCAACCTGAAGAAGCCTCCCAAGGTGAGACTATCCGCACTCACGTTCCTCTATTTTCATCATCTATACTGCCTGGTCATCAAGATTTTCTCCTCTATACTTATTTCTCCCGCATCCATCCATCCTCTATATCATCCTCTATCCACTATGGGCCCACTTATCACTTTATCTAAATATATCCATGAGAGATCTAGTTTTGAAGAATTAATTGCAACAAATTTAATGGTGTAATCGAAATTTAATTTGGATTTTCGGTTTGCGAGATATAACATTTTTTCTAAGTTAAAAAGGACGAGCCCACTCTGACGCATGCAGTGCTGCCCCCGCTCTCTCTGTGCGCCTGCATGCCGCCAGCTCCCGCTGTCTACGCTAAACGCCTGCCTCTCCGCTGTTTTTGACGGTTCCGCGCATGTACCGGACAGGGTACTGGATCCCGCTGCACTTATTTTTCTACGGTATACGTTTTAACGGAGACGGTAGCGGATGGCAGTGCTGGTGGTCTAAGACCTCACGCGATTTGTGACTCTGCATCTCAGTAGGTATCTTCACCTCTAATCTCTGCTATATTTTGTAGTTCTAGTTGGCACGGACTACAGTTGGTTGAACACGGTAGTTATAGTTCTTTTTTAAAACTGAGAACAATGAAATGAAGAAAGTACAATTGTCTTACTTTATATATGATTACAAAGCATTGAAGGGAAACACACAATCGAAGCCATTATCTAGCTGAGGCGGTACTGTAAAATTACATGGATGAGACTCTACTCGTGGTCTGCCTGTGGACTGGGATGACCAAAATGAACTCCTGCTTTTGTCATCTCTTTGAAGTTGATGTTCTATTCATATATAGCTGTCCATTGAGCACATGGACTGGTGGTAACATTGAGCTGTGTTGTGTCAAAATTTATACATGTGTGGTTATAGATTATGAATAATGCTAAGTGATCTTGTTTTGAGCTTGGGCAGGCTTCAGATTAAAACCATTTTGTTGTGGCTTAAAGAGATAGCAATAAAAGCAATAGGCTGCATCCTTGGCTACTCTGTACTCTATCCAATCAAATTGATCAAACCATGATCCAACAAATCCTCTTGCTTGACCTTTACAATTGACTTTTGTTTTTGAAAAGTTATGACCAGCTGGCCTATGTAGACCTATATTGTAGATGTGCTCTCCTACCCTCATCTCTAATGTCATGATGAAACTCATCAATTGGCTTCCTATTCTCTAGATCATCAACTATCTCTCTCAAATCAAGTTTAATCCATAGACTTTTCTGCTCAACCGTGTTATTATTATTTGATTCATCTTTCTTAGCATAGTGTTGACACCGAAAGTGTTCCGGATCACACACCAGCTAGGGCTTTGGACGCCCGGGTCGCCACGGACCGAAGAACGCAGCGAGGAGGTCACACTTACACGGTGAAGGACGGCTAGGTTTACAAGCAAACCGGCAAATGATAGCTATCGCACTTACGTGGCGAAGAACGACTAGTTTTCGGGCAAACTAACAAAGGAACCGTCGAAGCTCTCACCCGGGAGGGACCCCGTCAGGGCAAGGACATCGCCGGGTTGCCCTAGGTCGGTCGACGAACCTAGGGTGCCATCCTTGGTCGTCGGATCAAGGGATGAACAGCATGAGGTTGGAGAAGAGGGTAAAGGGTTGTAGTAGATTGGTTTGACGATTGGATAGTTGGGGTCTCAATCGGCCGTCACCCTTTATATTTATAGGGCGGTTGGTCTTCCCGTAACCGGATAGGACTCTTGACCGAATAAAACTCCAAATAGGACTTGTTTATTCGGTTATGGCATGTACATATAATTTCCATCTTGTACGTATATGCAGGTTTAGTGGAACTGGTCTCTGTCGCCGTCTTGCCGCCTCCGACCAGTTTTACCTGCTCGGAAATCTCTCAAGAGACCTGGTCGGAAGTCTCCCAAAAGGTCTTAGCTATCTTGACGACAGAAACCTGACGGTGGAGTCCATTATACATTGAGACACTTTTGAGTGTCAACATATGCCCCCTGTTTTTAGGTGATCTTTAGCAGAACCTAAAAATAAACTGAATAACAATGATGTCCATCTCATCGGCTATTCGATAATTAAGAATAAATATTCTGATTATTTTTGCTTTAAGAGCGATACATGTATCGACCATTGTTTGGAAGGCGCTCAGGCTTCTTGCCAAACACTTGAAAAGTATTTTTTCAAATACCTCCCGTTTATTGCTCTTGGGAGACTTTCACCTTGTAACGTCTCCAGCATATATGCATTTCCAAATATCACTTTGATCACTTTATAAGGACCCTCCCAGCTTGGCGACCACTTGCCAAACTTGTTGCTCCTCGATCCAAGCGGTAATATAATCTTCCGTACTAATTCTCCCACTTGAAACGATTTGCTTTTTACCTTTTTGTTGTAAGCTTTGGTAACCCGGGCTTTGTCTTTCTCCATCTCCTTAAGAGCCTTCATTTTTTTATCAGACACTCGACAGGCAACACCGCTTCTTGCCCATATACCAGCTCGAAAGGCGTAACTTTTGTAGCACCATGTCTTGAGAATTTTTTTTATTAATAACCCAATTAAATAAAAAATTTCATAAATAACACTGTCTTTTTTTTTTGCAAAACTAACCCTTTTGCCGCGCCGTCCCCAATGGCGCGGCAAAAGCGTTAGCCGCGCCATGCATGGCGGCGCGGCAAAAGTGCCACCGTGGCACCGCCCGGCCACGCAGTCTCGGGCGGGCCCCGCCTGTCAGTTTGCCGCGCCAGGCGGGCTGGCGCGGCTAGTGCGTTTGCCGCGCCAGGCGGCCTGGCGAGGTCAACGGCTTTGCCGCGCCAGGCGGGGTGGCGCGGCAAAGCCGATCTAGATCTGGCCGCCGCGCCGAGCAGCAGGCTCCTCCTCATTCCTCTCTTCTCCCAAACCAATTCAATCCAATCCAATCCATTTCATTTCATTTCATTCCTCCTCTCTTCATCTCCCTCCCCCAATCAAACTTGTCTACAAGAGGTATTTTGATCCATATTATTGTTCTTTATCCATATTTGCAATGTAGGAATGAACCATATTTTTGTAAGTTAGGGTTTGTAGACAATATTTATTTTGATACTGTCGTGACGTTAGTTGTTAATTAATGATGGATTTGTTCATGTATTAGACTTTTTATATCTGTTTTGCTTAATATTTTGTTCTTTTTGTGTACAATTTTTTGTGTAATATTTGTTACGTCATTATGTAGATTTATAATTAATCATGAATGTATGTGTAGCGTTGACATATTTTTTATTGTTAGGATGCCGCGGCGTGGCAAAGCTAGTAAGGCAAGGTAAGATCGGTACATTGTTTATTTATTTGTCTGTTTAATGAAGTAATTTTGTGTTATGTTCATTTGTTATTGCGTTGATGATTGTAGGCAGCCTCTCACGGGCAATGCTTTTGCCCGTTTGCCATTGCCTAGCGGTGTTCCGGTGCCCATGTGCTACTGCGGCGATGATTGTAAGGTCGCAATATCTGATGAGGAGCACACATACGGTCAGAGGTATTGGATGTGTGAGAATTATGCCTTTGACCCTACACCTAAACAGATCCGTATTGGACTGATGGTGAGAAGCTGATGGCTTGTACTATACATGAATGAAAAATCATTTATATTTTATTACCTAATTGATTTAGTCGTATTTTGCAGGAGCCTCCACCACTATGTGACTTCGAGCAGTGGATCGACACTGAGATGAAGCCGGAGGACAAGGAGCACGTAGAGAGGATGAAAAAGTGGGCTGCGGAGGATAAGGAGCGTTTGGAGAAGAGACGCAAAGAAGAGGCAGCACAAAAGCAGCATGAGGAAGAGGCAAGAATGAGGGATGCAGCTAAGCGTAGGGGGGAGAGGGAGAAGAGGCTTGAGCGTGTGCGCCGTGCCAAGGCTGCCATGGAGCAGGATCCGGATGCTGTGAGGAAGGGAAAATGGCCTCGTTGCACTCAGTAGTGTGGTAGGTTCGGTAGTCATTATTGAGTAATGAACATTGTTGTCATTTGGTGGACTTGTTAGTGTATTGTACTCTTGGTTTGTACTTCCGTGTACCGTTTATTTCGGATCCTCGATTATGTAGTCTTGAACTGCACTTTGTTCGGCTTTTTTATATGTTGTTGTATTGTTTGCGGTAGTTCATGTGTCATTGATTTTTTGTGGGATAAAGTACGAGAAATAGAATAGAGCAAACCATTATACGAACAACAAACTAGTACATGGCATGTGAGCACTTATGAGGACAGGACACGACACTGAAAAGGCTGTGCATCAAGATGCCAGCTTTTGCCGCGCCAACCCTGGGGGCGCGGCTGACGCTTTTGCCGCGCCAGGAGGGATGGCGCGGCTAATGCATTTGCCGCGCCACCCCGCTTGGCGCGGCAAAAGCGTCAGCCGCGCCACCCCGCCTGGCGCGGCAAAAGCGTCAGCCGCGCCCCCAGGGTTGGCGCGGCAAAAGCTGGCATGAAGTTTTGCAGCAGGCAAAGCCCAAGGTTTCCCGGTTTCCCGCCGACTGGTCGAGTTCCTGATCGATCTTTGTCCTAATGTGTTGTCTCTGTTTGATCGAATGTGTTTTTCCGTTTTTCCTGTCTTTTTCCGCAAACGGAATAACAAGGAACCAAACATTGACACAATTTGAATAAACGGAAACATAATAGCGGTCATAAAAACCAGGCTTAGTGGCTAAGGCTCCACGAAGTACATAATAGGGTTCTCAAACAAGTTATCTAACATATACATCACCTACCCATATAGTCTAACACTAGGTATACATCACCTATACATCACCTATCAAACAAGTTATCTAACATATACATCACCTAGCTAGGTGTGTACGGCTGACGAGGCCGCCTCCGACGCCTCGGCTGCGACAGATCCATGTTCGGCGTGAACGTGACGTCCGTGCGGTCTCGTGCGCGTGGCTGCCGGCGTGGTGACCCCTGCGTCTGACTAGGTCCCTGCAACATTCAAAATAAATGTTAGCAAACAACTTAAATATATCTGACGAACTTAAATGTATAGCGGTCAACTTATGTACCTGCACGTCCTCCTGAGTAGGTAGTGGAGCTCCACCTAGCTGTGAGTACCCCAGCTCCTGTGCTGCGCCCTGCTCTGGCCAAGGCTGCCAGCTAGGGCCGGTGTAGTAGCCACTAGGGTAGTCGTAAGCACCAGGTACCTGCCACGCCGTGTCGTCCAGGCCACCTCTGGAGGAGGACCCTCCAGCGTAGTGCGAGCTATGGCCGAGGGCCATGTAGCCTGCACTAGCCGTGTAGGGTGGTGTCGTGCGCTCGACGTACTGCTCCTCGTCCTCCTCCTCCTCCCCCTCCTCCTCGGGCTGCTCCTCTGCAGCGGGGCCCTTTCCGCGTGGATCCGCAGAAGTGCCTCCCGTCCGAGCGTCGGACGACGCTGCTGCTGCTGGGACAGTGTCTGACACCAAAGGGCTCGAAGGCTGAGGAAGGTGCGGTGGGGCCCACGCTGTGTCCATGCACCCAAGCTTCTGAGCAAGCTTCCTGCAGCCCTTCCTGATTTTCTGCAAATAAGAAAATAATAATAATAAATATTAGTACAGTTTATGACTTCTTAAAATTTACACGTGCAGTTCGAATGTGTTATGATACCTGCAGAAAAGCCTGTACCGAGGCGTGGTCCCCAGTAGAGCTGGTGTGGTGTATAAGCTGCGCTGCCTCGTCGGAGTACCGAGACAGCTGCGACGCCTGCCGACACAAGACCAGGGGGTAAGTGCACCAAGTACAGAAACACAAACAATAGTTGAAGGACATGATATATTACCACGTAGCTGTGTAGAGGGGCTCTGTCAGGCTGAGTCGATGCCCTAGTGGTAGCATCGTACGGGTCCTCGTCGTCGTCCGACTCGTCCTCAGCGGTGACCTCGTAGTACGGTGGCTTAATGTGCAACCGGGTGCTCCGGTGCAGCCACTGTAGGTACTGGTCGAAGACGCCCTGGTCGTACGGCTCGCCGTCGTCAACGTCCTGCTGGTACCTGTTTGTCCAACTCAGGACATGATCGGTGTGCTCCGCGCGCCAATCAACGGGATTCTTCCGTCTGCTTTGGCGCTTCACCCTGCATTGCAAAGGAAACCCATCTGTTAGAGCATAAGATAGAATTTACTAGAGTAACTGAACAACACTGTGGAGGATACTTACTTGTGCAACCTCTGATCCGTGCTAATCAGAGGTGGAGGAAACTCCTGTCGTAGGCCGAACTGACGCATCACCCTGATGGGCAAGTGCATCTCGACCACGTAGAAGCAGATAAGAGGGACGGTGCAACGCCAATCTAAACGGTCCAGCTCCGTGGCGGGGTCGAACACGTTGTCGTACAGGTCCCAGGGGTCCCAACTGACCTGTTTGTAATGAACAGACATAGTTAGTGATGTTCCTTTTTCAATATAAAAAAATTGAACTCATTCCGGAATTACCTGGTGCTGTGTCAGGACGTCCAGCAAGTCCGTGTACAGGTGGTAGCGGCGCTGGGGGTTGCCTCTAACTGCCTCTGCCGTGGACCAGACAAACAGAGCAGTGGGTCGGGTGTCCGGGTGCCTCCACACCTGCATTCCAATTTGAATCAGTTAAATGACTGTAAATTTGTAAAAGCACACGCACGCAAGAGGTATGTACTTACCGCCTCCTCTCGTACGCTGGGACGACCCACAGGCAGCCGCTGCCAGGCCCAAACCTGGAGCAGGGGCAGACACCCTCCCAAGCTAGAGGAGGCCTGCCTCCGCCGGCACCCCTCGCACAGCTGTCTGTACAGCCATGCTAGAACAGCGCTCCCCCAGCTGTAGCCGGCGATGTTCTCCCACGGCTGTGCGAGGATGGGGACGAACATCCAGCTGATGGTGTTCCCCGATGAGTCGGGAAACAGGAAGGCCCCAATAAAGTGCCACAGCCACACTCTGGCATACCTCTCGACTACCTGTGGGTCAGCGTTGAGGGGGCAATACGAAAAGTGCTGGGTGATCCACGACGAAGGCACCCCAGTAGTCTTCCTGTTTGTTTACAAAAAGTAAAAGTTGTGAAAGGATAGTAGCACATCGTATGCAACTAAATTAGAAAAAAAAATTAGCTTACTGCCCATTGGACGGCAGTACTGATACGCATGCTCTGTTTGTGCAAAAGACCAAAATACACGCTGAAGCACATGTGTAACCTTGCCGGTGTTGCGGTCTATATACTGCCCATTGGTGTGTGGAAACCATTTAAGGCCAGGGTTATAGTATGCCATTGCACACAAAATCCGAGGAATCCTGTTGTACGCTTCATCCCAACCACCCCAACGAATTGCAAGGGTGATCTGCTTCGCACGCCACGCCTTTCCATAAGTCACCTTATAGCCTGTGAATCCAAATATGGAGATAAGCAATTGTGAAACAGATACGTCGGCGTCATCATCAACAAATGCCAAAATGCGCCGTGCAAGGTATCTTGCCGTCAACTGAGGATGTTTTTCTTGTCCCTTATTTGTAAAACAGGTATGCGGTTGTACTACTTTACTGATTCTCCACTTGCCATCAGTTCTCTTGCGAGCATTCAGCCTCCACGGACAACTATGATGCATACACCTGATGTGGTACCTCAAACTAATATCTGAATGGCTGACCGTGTACGGTCGATGATGATGCACAGCATAGTTCTCAAGGAAAAGCTTCAGCTCAGTCATAGTGTTGAAAATCATACCCTTCTGAAGAATCCAATCTGTATGGTTATGCAGTGTTTGCTTGCACAGATTCAATCCAGTATCACAAACTGCCTGGTCCACCATACTGACATCCCTATAACTTGGAACGCCTCTAAACTGCATGTTAACCGACCTCAATTGCTGCAGCTCTGTCTCAGTCAAAGGATCGGGCGCAACATAATACCTCGCTTCGCTCAAACGCCGCCACGCATCAAAATGTGTATGATCCTCTGGTATATCAGTGACTAGTCTCCCTGGAGGATGCATATTCTGAGGAACCGGTTGTGGCATAGCACGAATCGGTTGTGGAATACCACGAACCGGCTCTGGCATAGCAGAAATATAACTGTCCTCTTCTTCGTCATAGTCTGAATCATCATCAGAATCATAGTTTTCATCAAATAGTTGTGCCTCATGCTCCTCCTGCTCCTCCCGCTCTATGTCGGCCACATCAAAATCATTGTTTATTTGACCGACGTCAGTGTGGGCATCTTGAGTTGCATACACCGTCTCCTGCGTGGGGTGACCATCAACGTCCATAGTCATCGGAGCTGCATCGTCATCATCCCCTACCTCCTGTGCTTCACCATCGTTGCCATCATCGGACGCCTCTGCCTGCTTCCTCAAACCATCCACTACCACGATCTCACCCATTGTCGAATTGGATGCCATAACGATCGCCTGGTATTTTGCCCAGTTAGCCTGGTTGCGCAAGGGCAACAACGCATAGTTCGACCTAATCTTGCCACTGTCAAATCTCCCTTTCAACGAGAAATCACCATCAAACTTCTCCTTCAGACGCAACATAAGGTCCGTAAAGGAAGGACGCTCATCAAATACTTCGAGTTCTTGTTCCATGTTATCATCAAACAACCCGTCTCGTTTACTAACTGTGCCTCCATAAAACAATGTGAATACAGTGTCCATCTACAAAGTCAATAGTGCAACTAAGGTCAAGTGATGGTCAAGTGATGGTCTTCTCTAAAATACAGAATGACATAAATACTAAGTTGTCTTCACTAACCTAACTAACATATTAACCTAAACCCTAAACCCTAAACCCTAGACTAAGTAACTAACCTAACTAAGTAACTAACTAACTAAACCTAACCTAACTAACCTACCTAACTAACTAACTAACTAACTAACTAACTAACTAAAACTAACCTAACATAAACCTAACTAACTAGCTAGCTAACTAACTAACTAACACACTAACTAACTATATAACTAACTAACTAACTAACCACCTAAACTAACCTAACCTAACTAACTAATCTAACCTAACTAACTAACTAACTAACTAGATACTAACTAAGCAAATAAATAAATAAATAACTAATTACTAACCTATTTAACTAACTAATTAACGCAAACTACAAAAAATAACAAAAAGAAAAAAAAAATACCTTCCGGTCGTGGACGATGGTGGAGACGGTGGTGGAGGGGGCGCCGGTGGCGCCGGTGGCCGGCCGGGGGCGGCCGGTGTCGCCGGGGGCGCCCGGGGGCGGCCGGTGGCGGCCGGTGGCGCCGGTGCGCAAGGGGGCGGCCGGCCGGGACGGGGACGGGGACGAGGCTGGGACGGGGGAACGGGGCAGGACGGGGACGGGGCACGACGCGGCGGCGGCACGGCGGCGGGGCTCGACGGCGGCGGCGGCGGGGCTCGACGGCGGCGGCGGCGGGACGGAGGCGCGGGCGGGCGAGAAGGAGGAGAAAGGAGGAAGAAGCCGCTGGCGCCAGATCTAGATCGGCTTTGCCGCGCCACCCCGCCTGGCGCGGCAAAGCCGTTGACCGCGCCAGGCCGCCTGGCGCGGCAAACGCACTAGCCGCGCCAGCCCGCCTGGCGCGGCAAACTGACAGGCGGGGCCCGCCCGAGACTGCGTGGCCGGGCGGTGCCACGGTGGCACTTTTGCCGCGCCGCCATGCATGGCGCAGCTAACGCTTTTGCCGCGCCATTGGGGACGGCGCGGCAAAAGGGTTAGTTTTGCAAAAAAAAAAAGACAGTGTTATTTATGAAATTTTTTATTTAATTGGGTTATTAATAAAAAAAAATTCTGTCTTGACACACGACGAGCCCATAAAGCTTCAGACAAAACCTCATGTCACCTTCTTGGGTTGTCCTCAATCTTCTTTTTGATAAGCTTGATCAAAGTCTTATTACTAGACTCAGCCTGACCATTAGCTTGAGCATAGTATGGAGATGAGTTGAGCATTTTTATTTTGTATAATTCAGCAAAATCTCGTACCTCTTTAGAAATAAAAGATGTTCCTTGATCTGTAGTTAACGTTTGAGGTATACCGAATCTATGTATAATATGCTCAGTAATAAACTCAATCACCTCCTTATGTGTCATATTCTTCAAAGGCACCGCTTCAGTCCACTTAGTGAAGTAATCTGTAGCGACTAGAACAAAACGATGTCCCTTTGAAGATGGGGGATGAATCGCCAATGAAGTCTAACCCCCAACCACGAAAAGGCCATGGTTTGATAATAAGATGAAGCATAGTAGCGGGTGCAAGCTGTATATTTCCAAACCGTTGACACTCTTCACATCCTTTGTAGTAACGAAAACAATCAGCCATCATCGTTGGCCAGTAAAACTCAGCTTTGCGTAATAGTCATTTCATCTTTGGTGCCGATTGATGTGTATCACAAATTGTTGACACCAGATTTTCTCACACGCAAGGATATGACAGGGGGATCCAGCCGGCAGAAGGAGAAGGATTCGGCAAGCAATCAACAACTGTTCGGCCCTCAGAGTTTCAACGTTTGTCGGTGCGGTCGGCTATTTCACGAAGCCATAGTTCCATTCGGGAACGCGTATCGCAGGTAAAGCTGGCTTGCACGAGAAGACACATGGTGATGGAAGGCACCAAATAATATAGAATTTATATCTTTTCCGTATCTCTTTGTAAAGTCGTGATCGTCTAGGACTCATGTTTCGTCCAGGGTATAAATATAAGCCCTCGACCATTGTAAAACTATTCACAACCACATCAATACAACCGGCCCCGTGCCACCTTCGAGTCCTTATAGTCGTGTCGTCGAGTTCTTCGAGAGGAATCATCGATCCGTCGACCTCCGTAAGTACCGGCAACCTTGTTATCATGTCTAGTATCATGCGGTGGATTTAGATATGATGCAAGTAGTCTCGTATGTTAAGCTTAGTATCGTGCGGCGGATTTAAGCTTATGACGGGAAGTTTTTACCTATGACTTGTATCGTGCGGCGGATTGAGTCATGAGTAAGAATAGTTATCGGCTCTGTTAGATTTGGCAGATCTAATAGATTCATTAAGTTATCACGTGTTATATGTTTTATTTATTTAACTCGTACAACACTTTTTGCCCAATCTAGATTGATCTTCGTTCGGCCTTGTTGCACGAGTTTGCTTTTGCTTTGCTAATTATAAGATCATGATGGCCGAATCAATTTTCAATCTAGGTTGTTACATGTTGCGGGTTCATACATGCCGATCATGTTTAGGCTTTGATAGAGCTGGGTGCCGTACGACAGGTACAGGCTTTAGATTAGTTTAATCATGCTCTGCCTGTGTGTTTCTTCTTCATGGACCCCAGTTCGGCTAGTTTGTCGATTCTGGTTAAGCTTACATGAGTAATGAGTATGTATAGATCTGTTCAGATGTATGTGTGCTTTTAGCCTCTTATAATTAGATCGTATCATGCGGTGGATTAATCTAATTATAAGGAGTGGTGTAGATTTATAGCAAGTGGTATCATGCGGTGGATTAGCTTTGCTTGAGTTTATACCTGACGGTTTTATGAAGGCTGGACGTGCGACAGACTAGCTGGATTGGCCTATGCATATGTTATCTGAGTAGATTTGTATTTACAAGTTACCCTTTTTATCCTTTTGTAACATATGCGTTCGGTATTCAACATGCTTATGAGATTTATATTTTATACTTGCCGAATGACATTATAAACCTGTTTCGGCAAACAACTTCTATAGCTGTGTGCCATCGTGATTGGCTTTCAAAGCCATACATATGGAACTGTCTGGTCTCACCCAACATGTTCCAAGGTATTCTCACACTTTTGTCCCTTGTTGGTTTTCAGGTCAAACCGACTGGCACGCTTCCGGATTCAGTACGCTCCGGGCACCCGATTGAAGCCAGCCTCGTTCGGCTGGCTGTGTGCCTTGACGCGAGGTGACGAATTTTGCGTCAACACACTTTTTGGCACGCTTGGTGGGACCTTTCATTTCAAGATGCCTGAGATTAACGAAGATCAAGTCTTCGAGGTGACCATGGACGATTTGCCGCTAGAATCAAAGGATCTGTTGCAGCGAGCTTGTGATGAATTCCAGTGCAAGTGCTTGGAGACCTTCTCCAAGAATAAAAGCGGCAAAGTCTATCAGAAGCAGACGTTCCCGAAGGTTGTTCCTCATTACCAACTTGAGCTGCCTGACGGTAGCGAAGAAGCGGCTCTCCAGAAGATGGCGGAGATGATGCATAAAGTCGTGTCAGGAGCGGTGACCAATCATCAGTCGGCTTTCCTGAACACCTTTCGTGCTGTCATGGTCGATACTTTCGGTCCAAACGCGGATAAGTATTTTGAAGAAGCTGCTGGTCCAATACGGGGGCCATTGTTGTTCCAAGTACCTCAACGCCGGAGAGTTGCCGAAAACAGTGGAGCTGGCCCGAGCACGGGTGGAATGGCGTCTCAGGAAACACAACAACTTCCCCAGACCTATGGCCAGCTCACGTTCGGCACAACAGGGAATGTCCCACCATCTGCTTCTAGAGTGTCTCCTGTAGCAAACAGGATACAGAAAGATATGTTTGGAGACGGATATCGGGAATTCATGGACTATAACTCGATTAGTGCTCTTCCGAATCCAGGCTACAGGAGTTCAGCAGGATTACATACTGGGGGGCAAGCACAAACAGCTCCTGATTCAAATGTTGACCTCATCATGCATAAGATGGCTGATATGATGAAGAATCAGTTCGGCCTAAAGCCAAAGAATCAAACATACACATACAAATCTCCTTACCCAGAGTGGTACAATCGGGTAGTTCTTCCTCCGAGAGTCAAACCTCCCACTGACTTGACCAAGTTTTCAGGCCAAGATGATACTAGTACCAGGGAGCATATCAGCCGTTACCTGATGCAGCTTGGCGAGGCATCGGCAGATGAAGCTTGGAGGATTCGATACTTCCCGTTGTCATTGACAGGACCAGCCTTCTCTTGGTTCGCATCTCTGCCAACAAATTCTATCAATACATGGGCAGAGCTTGAGCAGAAATTCCACTCATACTTCTTTACGGGAACCAGTGAGAAGAAGTTGGTCGATCTCATGAGCTTGAGGATGAAGCCTGGCGAGACGCCGCAAGAGTATCTACGCCGATTCAGGGAAACCAAAAATCTTTGCTATTCTCTGAATTTGCCAGATGATCAGTTACCGGGGATAGCCATAGCTGGCATGTTGCCGAGCATCAAAGAAAAGCTGTTCGGCATGGACTTTGAAGATCTCGGGCAATTATCACAAAGGCTGGCAATAATGAGCAGTCAAGCTCAGGGATTCAAGAGGAGCAACCAGTTCCAGAAGGGTGACATAGCTGCCGAGATGTACAGGCTTTCTTGGAAGATGCAGTTGATTACAACGATGAAGATGAAGTAGCTGCAGCCGAGATAATCTGGGCCAAAGACCCAACTCAAGTCAGCTAGCGATGGTTGAGACAACAAAAAGGTACCTATGATTTTGATGTTTCCAAATCAGATAAGTTATTTGAATATCTGCTTAAGGAAGGGCGCATCAAGTTGCCGGAAGGTCACCCTATGCTGCTCCCTGAGGGTGTCAAAGACAAGAAGTATTGTGGTTTCCACAATACCAGATCCCACTCCATAAATGATTGTCGAGTGTTCAGAGCGCGGATTCAAAAGGCTATCCAAGACGGACACCTGAGATTTGATGGAAAGATGAAAATAGATGGTAGTCCTTTTGGGCAGAATACCGTGTCCTTCTCTGTTAATATGATCAATGCAGCCGAATTTGGGGGTAAGAACAAAGTGAGAGTTTTAACTTCTGCTAAGGCGAAGGAAGCTGGTGCTGTTGACCCCGATCGGCAGATTACAAGTAAGGAATTTCAGCAAAGGGTTCGGTTTCAGAATAGCCGAACTGGGACAGGTGAAACCTCTAGGCCCAGAGTTACGACACGTATTCTATTGAACAAGTGGCGTCGCGAACAGGAACGATATCAAAAGCAGAGGTTTTATGAAGAGCAAAGGTTCCTGGAAAAGCAGAGAAGGCACGAGAAAGAGATGTACCGAGAAGAACGAGAAGATATGAAGAATCAGGAACAGTCTCATTGGGAATGCTCGTTCTTCCAATATTGTTGGAATGAAGGCTTGAAGCTGCCTGTCAAGAGCAACTGCCCTGAATGCAGTAATCAGTACTCCGAATATAGGCAGTCTCGAGTCAACCGCCGTTCTGTCCATGAAAGGCTTGAGGCGCGAATCCCTGAGGACGATCGGCGCTTAAAAATAAATAGCTTTGAGAATCGGCAGGGAAGATTTGCCGATCGAAGTCGGGCTCATACTGAAGAGGAAGAATACCGCGAGTATGTCTGGCAGAGGGGGCAATGGTGTCCACCAGGATTAAGAAAAAGCCAGAAAAGGAGAGTGCAACGCTTGAGGAACAGGGAGTTGGAGCAAGCAGACACCAAGATGAAACGAGTTTGGCGTCCAAAAGAAAAGCCGGATGAAGGTGGTTGTTCGGCTGATACATGCATGGCATTCTTTCTCCCATCGGAGTTTGCAGCTCCCAAAAATCAAGATGTCTAAGAAGAAACGTATTCAGATTTTGATGAGAGTGAATTTCAGGACTTATTGGCTCATCTCGTCTTGGCTGATAAGGCAGTATTCGATAAACCAGTCAGACACCGACACTTGAAGCCATTATATATGAGAGGGTACGTCAATGGCAAGCCATTAACCAAGATGTTCATCGATGGAGGAGCTGCCATCAATATCATGTCGTATACCACCTTCAGGAAGCTCGGGTTGACAAGTGAAGATCTGTTGAAAACCGATATGGTCTTAAGGGATTTTGCTGGCAATTCTTCTGACACACGAGGAGCAGTCCATGTCGAGTTGATGATTGGGTCTAAAACCTTGATCACCACCTTCTTCGTCATTGATGGCAAGGGGGCATACAGTTTGCTGCTGGGAAGAGATTGGATACATGCAAACTGTTGTGTGCCATCGACCATGCATCAGTTCCTCATACAGTGGATCGGAGATGATATTGAGATCGTTCATGCTGATGATTCAGTTAGTGTTGCTAATACAGAACCAATCTATTGGGAGTATGAAGGTGTCGAATGTTTCTCTGGAAGAGCCTGGGAAGCAGGTCCTGTGAATGTCTTCGACGAGGACCAACAGCCGATTCAGATAATCGACTCTCAGAGTAATTTTTAAAATCCAATTAATGGTGATGGAGAAACGTTGAGGCCAAAGTTTCGTGTCGGCTGACAAGGAATAAAGTGTTGATAATGGAGCCGAAGTTGGATCAGTATGTTCAAGTTTGGGTCTCAAATGTGCTTCGAAATCTGCAAACCTTTAGGGGTTCTGTTTATTTCTTCATTACCAGAGCTCATGGAAATTCAGAAAAAGATTCATACAAGGTGACGTGCAACAGAAGCTTTTGATGAAAATTGGAAATATATGGAGGTGCTTCCACAACTTGGGGATTATTTCGAGTTGTACGTGACGGCCGGTAGCCTTATAGTAGGATCGGCCCTTATTTTTGAGTTTAGAGGAAAGATAATTAGCAATTTGTTTTAGCCGAAAATGTCAGACCTAAGAAGGGGAGTATTTGGCTATGACAAGACTTTTCGGTCCGTGTACTTGTCAGTTGAAGCTTCGACACTACTTGTTAAAGCCTAACGCATGGGAGTCGTGTAACTCGAGAGATATTTTGTATACAGCCGATGTGAAAAAAAACATCGCCTTTAGCAGAAAAAATATTCCAAGGAATTAAGTTATAGCCAATATTTTTACATATCGCCTTTAGTACAAGGATATTATGACCTTGGTAACCCTGGCATTTTCAAGTTAGCAGGTTTATCGGGGAAAGGGAAAGGTGAGAAGCAGTAAGTGAAGATGCCGAGTGACATGACGTGTCGGAAGTGAGATTCAGTCGGCTAAATGATGTCATATGTTCGGCAAGTGTTTTTCTGAAGAAATTCTGCAATCAGGGAAGTCACTGAAGGGTTAAAAGATGCAGATAGACGCTATTCAGATAGGGACAAGTTCATCCGCTGCAAGCTTCATTTATAGATCCATCCTAAGTATAAGCTACCCTTGGAATAATTTGTTTACAATGGATTGCGGATCAACAATCTTAGCAATAGCAGCGGCATGGTTATCATAAACTTCAAGATCTTCAAACTCATCCGGGTCGCATACGAATCCAACTGGTGGGGAGGAGTGATCTTCTTTAGTCCAGGAACTTATTGCTGCTAGCCCAAAAGAAACCCCGGCATGCACATCTTCGATGACATGTCTGATCTACATGACCGTGAGTAGTGTCAAGACTAGCCTCAGTTATGTTCTCGTGGACATTCTTCTCTGCAGGAAAAAGCTGACAAAAGGAAGAAATGTATCAGGCATATGCAAGTTTGATCAGAGGAGAGGGTCTTATAAGGGTTTTATTGACCTATGATGGCATTGTAGGTCTGCTTCCACTGATGCGGCTGTTCAGTTTTCTTCGGTGTCATATCTTCTGGGCAAGTTTTCTGAGAAGAGAACCTGAACCTGGTCAAAGATAAGATGAGTAAAGGAAGCTATCAAGGCGGCAGAAAAAAGTTTCTACCCGTGATGTCGGTGAATCGGTGCTCTGTTGTCCTCTGTTTCAACTATGAAAAGGACATTTACTGAGATCACTACTACTGAGCATTGGTGGAATTCTTGAGCAGAAGAAGTTTTTTCTCTTTGGTTTCATCCAAGAGCACCGGATTGGGATTTTGGTGAGTCTGGTTTGAGGTTGAAGATAGTGGTTTGGCTGAGGTCATATTTAGAGCTGTGATCTACGCATTGGAAGGCCAGGCGTTAGATTGGGGACTTTCGCGAATTATTGGGCCGATATTAGGCCAAACCAAATCTATGCTAATCCAAGTGGTTCGGGGTTTTGGAATCTGAAAGGTTGACCAAGGTTCGGCTGATGGAAATTACAATTGTGAGATGCTCAGTTTTGGTTGGTTGTTCGAGAAAAACTCTAAATCACCAGTTGGCATTGAAGACAGAAGGATGGAGGAGTGTTATCCTGGTACCATCATATAAAAAAAGAGAAAGGGTAATTGAAGGAACTCCAAATCTGAGGTAATCGATTGGAGTGGACATGGTCATCAGCAACAGCCGATGGGATGTGCATCATCGCTGAAATGAGAAGAAGATCAGTGACTAGTACGTGGAATAGAATACACATTGATCTCGAAGGATCAATCGCAGGTTGGTATCAGAAGGACGAACGAAGGAGTTTTTACTTATTTACAAAAAGGAGAAGCGAATTACAATGAAGAGTCAGTTCGTCCATTCTATTCTATTCCTAATCGGGAGATCAAAGTCAAAGGAATCGGCCAGATCTATTCCAGCTTCTTTCATGTCATCAACAGAGTGTGCCACCCTGAGTTCTAGTCCTCGCTCGCAAACATCAAAATGACGGTAGTCGGCGTCGGAGTGGATCCGAACAACGTTGACGGCGAGTGCTGCACCATAACCCATGCCAGCCCCAGAAATGTCAGGGAGAACCCGGTTGACCTCGTGCACCCGCCTTAGAGCTGTCGTGCCTGGCACGTTGACTGTAACAGCAAGATCGACAATGACAGCTTCGAGGGAATGAAGTTTAGCCTCCAGAACTAAGAGGAGGAAGGATCAATAAAACAGGGAAGAAGAATAGGGAAAGAACAGTGGAAGGATGCTTACCAATGGCCTGTTCCCGAGCAGCATCACGTTCTCGAGAGACTCGGGTAATCTCCCGATTCCTCCTTTCTAGATCAAATTGAAGATCCGTGATCTTCTGAGCCAGAACCTCGGGAAAGTCGTCATCGACCCTCCTAAGCAAGAACAACAAGGTGAGGGCGACTGCTTTATCTTCGAACGAAAAGCAATTAGAGGGTAACCTTCTCCTGGAGGTGCTGGAAGCCCCAAGCTCGAGGCTATGACGGCTCGCCTGAGAAGACATCTTCTAGCTGATTAGGAATAGCAAGAGAGAAAAGGGTTTTTTTGGTTTGCAAACAAAGCAGGAGAGGTCGAAAGGCACAGGCCGAGATCAAGTGAAAGGGGGAATTTAAAAGATCCCAAGTGCATAGGGAGACGAATTGGCAGGTACGGTAATTATGGCGAGTGAAGGCAGATGCTTCTGGGGATTCCACGTCAGTGCGAAAAGGAAAAAAGAATTTTGGAATAAACATTTATCCCAAAATTAGGGGGCATGTGTTGACACCAGATTTTCGCACACGCGAGGATATGACAGGGGGATCTAGCCGGCAGAAGGAGAAGGATTCGGCAAGCAATCAACAACTGTTCGGCCCTCAGAGTTTCAACGTTTGTCGGTGCGGTCGGCTATTTCACGAAGCCATAGTTCCATTCGGGAACGCGTATCGCAGGTAAAGATGGCTTGCACGAGAAGACACATGGTGATGGAAGGCACCAAATAATATAGAATTTATATCTTTTCCGTATCTCTTTGTAAAGTCGTGATCGTCTAGGACTCATGTTTCGTCCAGGGTATAAATATAAGCCCTCGACCATTGTAAAACTGTTCACAACCACATCAATACAACCGGCCCCGTGCCACCTTCGAGTCCTTATAGTCGTGTCGTCGAGTTCTTCGAGAGGAATCATCGATCCGTCGACCTCCGTAAGTACCGACAACCTTGTTATCATGTCTAGTATCATGCGGTGGATTTACATATGATGCAAGTAGTCTCGTATGTTAAGCTTAGTATCGTGCGGCGAATTTAAGCTTATGACAGGAAGTTTTTACCTATGACTTGTATCGTGCGGCGGATTGAGTCATGAGTAAGAATAGTTATCGGCTCTGTTAGATTTGGCAGATCTAATAGATTCATTAAGTTATCACATGTTATATGTTTTATTTATTTAACTCGTATAACACTTTTTGCCCAATCTAGATTGATCTTCGTTCGGCCTTGTTGCACGAGTTTGCTTGTGCTTTGCTAATTATAAGATCATGATGGCTGAATCGATTTTCAATCTAGGTTGTTACATGTTGCGGGTTCATACATGCCGATCATGTTTAGGCTTTGATAGAGCTGGGTTCCGTGCGGCAGGTACAGGCTTTAGATTAGTTTAATCATCCTCTGCTTGTGTGTTTCTTCTTCATGGACCCCAGTTCGGCTAGTTTGCCGATTCTGGTTAAGCTTACATGAGTAATGAGTATATATAGATCTGTTCAGATGTATGTGTGCTTTTAGCCTCTTATAATTAGATCGTATCATGCGGTGGATTAATCTAATTATAAGGAGTGGTGCAGATTTATAGCAAGTGGTATCATGCGGTGGATTAGCTTTGCTTGAGTTTATACCTGGCGGGTTTATGAAGGCTGGACGTGCGGCAGACTAGCTGGATTGGCCTATGCATATGTTATCTGAGTAGATTTGTATTTACAAGTTACCCTTTTTACCCTTTTGTAACATATGTGTTCGGTATTCAACATGCTTATGAGATTTATCTTTTATAGTTGCCGAATGACATTATAAACCTGTTTCGGCAAACAGCTTCTATAGTTGTGTGCCATCGTGATTGGCTTTCAAAGTCGTACATATGGAACTGTCTGGTCTCACCCAGCATGTTCCAAGGTATTCTCACACTTTTGTCCCTTGTTAGTTTTCAGGTCAAACCGACTGGCACGCTTCCGGATTCAGTACGCTCCGGGCACCCGATTGAAGCCAACCTCGTTCGGCTTGCTGTGTGCCTTGACGCGAGGTGACGAATTTTGCGTCAACACAAATACCTCCATGAACTTCCCCCATAGCTACCTTTGCTTGATCAGATCCCAAACACTTAAGCAACAAGTCTTCGGCAGTCCTTCGATAAAGTTCATCATTGCGCAGTATATATTTAAATACACTCCGCTGAACACTTTGATCAACCTTAGTACTCAGATCATTAAAATATTTCAACAAGGGAGTTCTATCTTCCAAATCGGCCTTACTTGTGTTAAGAATTAATTCGAGCCGATCTGGGAGTTCTATGGATGAATCAGCTGGGCTAGCCGTATCGGAGCCGACCAAGTCGATTTGGTAAACTGATGAGTCGTGTGGCGGAACCGTCCTGATTATAAGAGCTCAAGTATCGTCTTAGTCAAATCTGTCTGACATCGACTCGTACTTGAACCCATATAACCCCGGTAGTCCGGAAATCTCGAAGGATTTCAAACATCGTACAACATACAGGATCGCATCGTTCAAGTATTACATTCGTAAGGAGACATCACAGATAAACGAAATTGAATTTAAAACATCAGAGTGCGGAATTTAAACAGAGTTATTACAATACCGAATTTAAAAGTGTGGAAGCTTAAATCAGTTTTGAAACACGACCACCACACATGTGGTCCAAATAACATATCGTTTGGTAACTTAACCCAACACAACTCAGCCCTCCTTTTTCAGATAGTGTGCCACCAACAGTCTTATTCCAGCAAAAGAGAAGGGGAAGCTTCTTGACGACCCTGCCCTGGGCCTACTCCTCATCACCCTCCACCGGGTAGAGGAAGTGCTTACAATAGCCATAATACACCTGGCCATCTGCAACAAACAGGATAAACCCTGAGTACGGGAATGTACTCAGCTAGACTTACCCGTCCAACTGAAAATAAAAGACACCAAGGGTATGCAAGGCTTTTTGGTGGAGCTAGGATCATTTAGTTGCGAAAAGCTCAAATTGAGGGAAGAAATATTTAATGGTATCAATGATTAGCCAGGTTTTAGACCTACCACTTTATCTAGGTTTTGCACCTGAACTATTACACACACTTGAGTCTAACAAGCAATAATATAACCATATCCAATTGACTTATCCACATTTTAGTTGAACCTTTTTAAAACATCACATGGAGTTGTATCGTGGTGAAGCTCGACATAGTTTTCCACTAACCGGGGGAGACGGCGACTCGAATTGAATTCCAAACCAGCTGGTGAAAGACCTTTAATACCAACCCACACTTTGCCCGTCGGGTCCATGCATTGGGTAACCGCTCGATGCTTGTTCGTGGTGGTAATCGTCGCGGCTCACAGCACGGACCACCCAATTGGAACTATACGATAGCCATTCCGCGACAGATCGTGTTTCCATACTAGGGGGTGCGACACGGGTTGAGACCGGCCCGAACAGCTTCTAACCGGCTTTGGGGTCGATGATTACGGCACCGACATATCCCTAAGTAAAAGGGCGTGTTCAAAAATGAACGAGAGCCAACATCGATACAAACCTACACGACCCAACGGACGGACTGCCCCAAGTTTCCAAACTTGTGCTTTGCCTTCCAGTTGACCGTATTTCATTACTACTCAAGTTCTTTTCCACGATAGCAAATATAGCCAACCGTGATCCGGTAAATACCCACCAGGGGTATTACGGGAACATCCTTAACTTTTACTTTTATTAAGCAGACTAAGCAATTCTATAGTATGAAAATAACAGGGTAATAAGACAGGTATAACAATAATTTAAGGAAGGATAATGCAACAATTAGGAATCAATCAACTCCTATACCTAATGCATCACAATATAAAAGTACTCAATTGAATTAATTGTAAATAGTAGGAGGCTTAGAATGCTCCGGGGCTTGCCTTGAGAGAAGACCGAGGCCTCGTGAGCGGGACACTCAGGCAGGTTAGCTTCGGTGCGGGGTCGGCTTTCTTGGTCCTGGGCAGCTTCGGTATTTCCTGCTCGTCGTTTGCTTCCGGCTCCTGGTCGGTCTCCGGGACTGTCGATCCTATTGCATGCGGTGAATAATCATTAAGTAAACAATGCAGGGTGCGAGATATGGTGGTATAAAATGCAAATATTTTCTTGCAAACCAACAAAGCCAACTTGTTGAACCACTTTTGACATTGAAGAAAATTACTTAATTACCACAGAAAACAAAACCATTATTTCCACTATTTCCTATTTATTAAATTGAAGAAACTCAAGTTTGAACTGCAAGTACATTTTATGAACTCAGAAAAATCCACAAAAATTCCAGAAGGTAACTAACACTAACTGGACTTCACTGTCCAAATTTCAGTAAGAGATAAAATACAGAACAGTAGGTACAAAAAGATAAAATAAACTGCTCAACAGATGCTTTGAACTAACTTTTCACACGAAAAGTGTCAAACAGCAGGTTTCATATTTTTCCTATCTTCCTCCGCTCATAACTACTCTACTGCATAAAACTTACTGCTCTAGCATGGACATATCAACCTACACAAAATTAACAAGTTTATTCCAAAATAAACTATTTGAACTACAACCCTACTGGAAAAGGGTGACAAACTCATTTTTATATTATTCCAAGATTCTACTCCACATTTCATATTTATCAAGAAAGTTCCATGAACAGAAACATTATATTATTCTCTACATGAATTTCTTAAGAAAAACATAGAAAAGCACATTTATACAACAACTTCATATTTTTTTATATAACAACCTATGTTTAACATTTTTCCTAACTGGAACATCACATACAGAGACTGCACAATTTTTCCCATATTTTATTTTTACATATAAAACACCTTAATACTTATTCCAAGAAAACAGCCAAAAAGAACTTTAAACCCTAACAGATACTTTTTCTACAAAAACAGTGCCTCATACATTTTTCACAGGTACATAACATGAGAATAAACCTACACAAATTTTTCCATGAATTAACTCAACCAGAAAACATATAAATCCATTTATCTCAACAAAAGCACATAAACTGAATTAAATAAAAACAGTAATCTAAACTTTTACCAAAAATACTTTCATATTTTTTCATGATAGATCTACTCATGAACAAACTACCAAAACTAAAAGCACCTCAATTGGACCTTTAAAACATGCTACACAAAAATAACAAGCTTCCCTGGAAAATAAAACAAAAAGGAAAATCATTTAATCTTTCCCGGCCAGGCCTGCATGGACTCGGTCTATGGACTGTGGGTGACTGACGCCTGGGACCCGCTGGTCAATGGACCCATCGGTCAGAGAGAGAAAAGCAGGGGAAGGGTTTGACCGCACGGTTCTCGTCGGCGGTGAGGTCGCCAGCGGTGAGGTGGTGCTCGGCGTGTTCCCCATGACGAGGCGGACCGAGTGGTGGTGGTGGTTGGGCTAGCGCACGGCCGTAGCTCGTCGGCGGTGAGATATGGCGGGTGGTAACGGTGGCGAAGCACGGCTTCGCCGTTTCCGGCGGTCGCCGTTGCAATCGATGGAGTGGGGAGTATTAGTGAACCCTAAGAGAGCTATTAGGTGGGCTGGTTCGGCCAGAGAAGCTCCGGTGGAGCTCGGTCACGTGCGCGGCCATGGCGGCGTCCATGGCGCTCGGTCGGGGAAGAAGAGGGGGGTGAGAGAGCGGTAGCGTTGAGGATGGGCGGTGTTCTCACCTTGCCTTGGTGTGACGAGGCTTGACGGGGAAGAAGGGGCTCGGCGGAGGCTCGGTTGGCGAAGAACGGACACTTGCTCTCGTTCGGCGGCAATGGCGACCGAAAGGGGGAAGTGGTGGCGCCGGCGTGGTGGAGCTCGACCGGCGCTTACTTCGCGCGCACTGCGTGTGCGAGGCGAAGGCGGAGCTTGGTGCAAGGCGGATTGGACGGTGGTGAACAGGAGGGGTCGGAACGGCGAGGGGTTGCGAGGGCCGTCTGGGCGAGCGCTCGGTGTTCGTCGCGAGCGTTCCCGAGAGAGCAGGGAAGAGAGCGGAAGCGAACGGGATGGCGAGTGTGTGTGCAGAGCCTCTTAAACAGGTCCATCAGACGCTTACTCTTGAACTATTTGTAGAAATTACTAGCCAAATGCCTCATGCACCACCGACTTTGTATATCAGGCCACTGGACCTCTGCATCTCTACCACTCTTCAACTTCTCCACTGCATTTAATAAACCTGCATTGCGATCATGCATCACACAGACATTCTCCCTTTGTTCTACAAGGGCACGTTTCAATAGCTTCAAGAACCACAACCAGCTTTCGTTGTTCTCTGATTCGACAAGACCGAAAGCAATAGGCACGACTTGATTGTTGCCATCAACACCTATGGCTGTTAGCAGCGTACCCCTATACTGCCCAGTTAAGAAAGTACCGTCAACACAAAGCAGAGGCCGGCAATGCTTGAATGCTTGTACCATACAACCGAAACACCAAAAAGCCCGCTTCAGAATACGGTCTCCCTTTGCGTTCATGTAGTCATCAATATCAATTACAGTACCAGGGTTTCTCCCTTGAATGGTTGCTAGAAGAGTCGGTATGTGGTGATATGTGTAACAGAACCGACTAATTTGCACCAGATTAAGCACTGAAAACCTCCGCTCTCGCAGAAATCATCGAGTACTTAAGCTCGTACAAACCCGATAGTCCAGAAATCTCGAAGGATTTCAAATCATTCAACGACATCCAGCCAAGATCGTACTTGTTCCACGAACATGCTCACGGGTTACATCACAGTTGCATAAAGTTCAAATTACATCGGAGTACGAAATAATATTACAAACCATAGTTTGATAGTAGTAGCGGAAGCAACATAGTCTTTAAAACATAAGTTTGGATTGTTCATAAATACGGTGCCATCAGTTGACCGGGTCCACAAAAGCAACAGATGAGATAAGTGTTGACCATGCCCTTGGTCTAGTCATCATCCGTTACCGGGTACAAGCAGTTCTCGCAGTAGCCATAAAAGCACTGGCCATCTGCAACAACAAGGGAAATAAACCCTGAGTACGAGAAGGTACTCAGCTAGACTTACCCGACAAAACCAGAAATAATGAGACACCAAGGATCATGTAGGCTATATAAGTGGGGTTGGCTGTACATACTCCTTTGCATGAAAGCTTTAGTAATAAAACTCAGTTTCAGATGTTGGCAATTGCTTTTAGTCATTAACTCTACCTTACTAGATTTGCACCTGTACTAAACAAGCACTTGCTAATTAATCAATCAAGAGTGACTATTTCATCAATAGCCTTTTAGATTCCATAACCATTTTAGTTCCATAAGTTCTACGGGAGATGATCTAAAGTCAACTGCTCACTGTCCAGGAGCGATGGCGATTATAATCGATTCCTACCCAGCTGGGGATAAAATGTCTCACACTCGCCCGCCACATTCCGGCTACGGCAGTCGTAAGCTACCAATCAGGAGATTCGAGAACACAATGCGCGGGACGGCCATGGGCCCTTCTACACCGGGGGTTATCTCAGTGCCAGGTCGCTCAATCTATAACTGCCCACGGTCATGCCAGGTCGATCAGGCCCTGTCTGCCCTCGGACCATGCCAGGTTGATCAGAATAGTTGCCCACGGTACAGCTGAGGCCCTGGGTGTTAGGCGTCAACATCTCCATCACCGGCTCGAATAACCTTACTCGGCTTCGCGGGAGGTACTCAGACCTACTCCGTTAAGTGATCGACGCGTTCAATTTGACTGAAGTTACATTCCCGAACGGGTCCTAGGCGACACAGACGGGAGCCTACTAGCACACAGAACCCATGTCCTGCTGCTCTTACATCCCGCCTCCGTCTCAGATTAATTATCACATGGTTATCTCATGATAGCACAGGCTAAACATGATCAGTATCCACCTATTGCGGGAGACAGGAAATCACCCGACTTTTACCGGTCTAAGCAGGGCTAAGCATATAACGAGCCTAGACCTAAACAGGGATATCAAGATATATGGCAGGTGGACAAAGATAAGTAATAATGCATCAACGGTAGCAATCAATTCCTATAACCTAATGCAACATCCATCATCAGGTTAATTGTAAAGCATTTGCAAACAGTAGGAGTTAGAATGCTCCGGGGCTTGCCTCGCTCAAAGTCCGAAGGGCGGTGATCGCGGCACTCCGGCAGCTCTTCAACGTCTCCTCCTGGGATTTTCTCTTCCGGCGTCTCCTCCTGGTAGTGCTCCTCGGGTGACAGATCCTGAACTTCCACTACCGATCCTGCATGATGCATAACATGAATAAATAACGCGAATGCATGCGGGATGCATGGGGATGCAACATGGAACAAGGCATTCCAGGAGATAAGCACATGTCATCTACTGCTACTCAACTGCTTAACCTCCCATATTCAACGTGTTAAGCTATGTTGTCACCACATCAAAGTATACTTAATGAGTTTATTACCCTCTAATTACTTGCTGAAATAAATCTAATTAAACTAGCCTATAACAGCAACCCATCCTAGATAGCTTCAGAAAAATCTATAGAAGTTACTGGAAGTTAACAATATGTAATCTAGTCCCTGGTCCAAATTTCATTCCGTTTGGACTTAAACTCCATTCTCTATGAAAAAGACAAATTCTATCATGGAAAGTTGCTTTGAACTACACACCCTAGCAAAAAGTGTCAAACAACAGATTTTTCATTTTTCTACTGAACTTCTTAGCACAAGAGCAGTGTGCATAAATTCTCAGGTTCATATTCTTCATATTCTAATTACTACAAAATAAACAAGGAAACAACATTTAACCATTTTAAAAGCTACTGCTAAAATAATTCACAGAACAACCTTATATTATATTTTTCCCTGAAACTATATATCCATACAAACCTAACAAAACTAGAATCACATTTTTCTGACTTATACATAATTAGTTATGCATTTTCCAAGTTATCAGCACTTTTCTAATTTAAATAAATCTACACATAAAAATATCACCAAAATGCATTTAACATTTTTCACAGTTAGATCTAATCATGCTGAACACAATAAAATTTGTTTCACAGGATTTGGACTTAAAATGAGCCTTGTAGGACTTTTGAAGCCTTTACATAATTCTGCAAAAACAAACTAAAAGAAACTCAATCCTAAACGCTACGGACTCCCAACTTGACTCAGCCGAGGCTCGAGGCAAGTGCTCGGCACACTCGACTTGACTCAGCCGAGGCTCGAGGCAACGCTCGGCACACTCGACTGGACTCGGCCGAGGCTCAAGACAAGGCTCGGCACATCCAACTGACTCAGCCGAGGCCTACTATACCCAGATTTTCCCTTTTTCTCTCTCACACTCTCTCTTTGACTCGGTCGGCGAGGCTCACTGGTCAGACGACCAAGCTACTAGGCGAGGCTAGGCTCGGCGGTCAATGGCGGAGTTTGGCGCCGTTGTCGTTGACTGGCCCAAGCTCGTCGGCGGCGAGGCTTCCGGTGATGCTGAGACCATCACTGGATGCGGGTTTGTGAGGCGAACACGACTAACTGACGCGCTGAGCCAAAGGGATACCGGAGCAAGCTCAACGGCAGCCATGGCGAAGCGGCGGCTCTGCGACTCGGCGGCGAAGCTCTTCCCGGCGAGCTTGAGGCTCGGCGAGACAAACACTAGCCCAAGCAAGTCCTAAGCGACCTATTGGAGCAACTTTCGGGCCTCGGCATCCCCGGCATTGCCCGAAGCGATGCACGGCGGCGGTCCACGGCGGACATGGCGGCGACCCGGCTCGGTTCCGGCTGAAACATGGCGAAGAGAGGTCTCCATCGAAACCTAGGCAACTACAGCGGTAGAGAAGACTAGAACATGGCTCGGTTTGGGATAGCTTGGCCGGAGATGAGCGGTTCACGTGAAGGTCATGGTGGCAGCCATGGCGAGAACCCGAGGATAGCACTCGACGTTCTGCCTGCTAGAGAGGGAAAGAGGGGGAACCAACCCTGGCAGGTGAAAGAGGAGGTCAAGACGGAGAGGATGGCGGGAGGAATCGGGCGGCGGTGCGGTGAGTAGCGAGTAATCGCTCGCCGGAGTTTGGCGGGCGGCGGCGGCGTGGAGCTCTGGTGAAGATGGGGTGGAGTGGAGCGAGGGAGAGAGTGAGCAATGAAATGCTCTTCTGGTTGCGAGCACGGGGCGGAGCGAAGGTAAAAGGAAACGAAGTGCTGGGTGCATTGCACCTGGCCAGTTCTCGTCGGGGAGGAGCTCCCGACCGGTCGCGGCGGCGTCAGGCATCGTGCGCCACGCGGCGAACAAGCACCGAGCGCCAGGGCGACGTGGCGAGTTCGGGCGCAAACCACGGGCGGCGATGACGGTGGTTTGGCCGGCCGGCGAGGCGGTCTCGCGGCGGCAGGTGGTTCTGTCGGCGCGGAGGGAGCGGCGTCCGCGGGGAAGAAAAAGAAGAGGCTGACAGGCCGGGCCTACTAGGGTTAAACTAATGAAGTTTGGTTAAAAACTTTGATGCTCCACAACTCCTAAACTAAGCCGAATTAGGAAAAGGTCCTAAAAGCAAAGTTGCTTAGAATTTTGTAAGGAACAAATCATCTTTAAGGCTCGAGTCCAAATTCTGCTTAAAAAAGAAATTTACTTCTAATCAAATTTTCTAATGCAAGAAATCCCATTTTAACAACTTTTTCTGAGAAAGTGCTTTTAAATAAAGTTGTTTCTTTCATCAAGATCTACAACTTTGTTTTAAGGCACTAAGTCAGAAACAGAAAGCAAAACAAGGTTACACTAGAGACTATGCAAGGACTTAAGCACTTATTCAAACAGATGCATATGAAATGATGAGATGCTATGCTTATGCTATGACAAATTATGCAGTTTAAGGAATGCTTAACACCTAGGGTGTTACAATATGAGTCCTTATAATTACCGAACCTCTTCTCCAAAGCCAGCTGTTTTGCTCGCCAAGCCAAGTCATAACTAATCTCATAGCCATATCTGTTCTGAATAGCAAGCATTATCCGAAATGGAGACATGCCAACTTTCTCAACTATCTCGTCGTATAGCATATTTGCCACGAAGTCTGCAGTCATGTTCCTATGCTTCTTCATCGTTCTCTGCAACAGGCAGTTGTGTGGTTCGACAATAGTGGCTATGAAGTTGCTCTCTGTACGTGGCATATGAGCATGTACAAGCCATGAACAACCTGGGTTCACACACTTCACATCCCAGGTAGTGGGGTTAGAAATAAGCACCTTAAACTGCCTCTTTTCAGAAAAAGCCCACCGTCGAACTGCGTGCTGCAGATGAACCTTGTCGTGAAACATCTGCCCTTGAGTCACCTGAATTTTTGAGTACTCCCATGACGAATGATGGTCATCATCTACCATCATGGCATCTGGTGCTATGTGAGCCCAATCCTCAGGGATATCGGTCTCGTCATCGAACCTCCTCCCTGCAAATTCATCCACGAACGCGACATGCTCTGCATCGTCATCCTCCATCTGCTGCACAATTGTTTCGTCCGCCTCACCCTGGTCAGCTTCCATACACATACCCTAGTCTTCTGTTTCGCAATCCTCTGCCATGTTGGATACAGGCAAAGGATCATAAACATTGGTCTGCGTAGCATTTGTGTCATCGAAATTGTCTCTCCAACACCTAGGTTGCTCCTCTCACACTGCACTTCGCAATCCACAAAGTCTGCTGCTTCTGTGTTGCTACTTTCACCGTGCATGCCACCGTCGACGAACTCAACAAGCATAATGTTGGAATAACGACGCTCCAACGCCTTAGACACGAGAAAATGCCACTTCTTCGTGTTACTTGCCTCATACAGCACCCACTTCCATCCAGTCTCCTGCTTTTTAGGCACCAACATGATTATCCTAAACCGATGCTGGGAGGACGGGACACCAAAGTATTCATGTAGCCACGCTAATACTTGGTTGCGGCTATATTTTAATGGTGAATTCAATTCTGTGTCAAACATCTCAAACTCACTAAGGTCTACCCCACTGTCCACATATCTGATTTCACCCTTGCCATGGTAAATTCGGAAAGGGACTAAATCGGTCGACATTCCTGGTATAAGTGTGCAACATAACGCGTCAGGGATTTCATAATGAAAACTACACTAAAATAACATAATGAAAACTAACCCTAAACCTAATCTAAGATAACTAACTATACTAAAATAACTAAGTCATCTAACTTTATTCTAAAAAATCTAACTAAAATAACTAACTAAATAATACAATAACTAACTACACTAAAACAACATAATGAAAATTAACCCTAAACCTAATCTAAGATAACTAACTATACTAAAATAACTAAGTCATCTAACTTTATTCTAAAACAATCTAACTAAAATAACTAACTACACTAAAATAACTAACTACACTAAAATAACATAATGAAAACTAACCCTAAACCTAATCTAAGATAACTAACTATACTAAAATAACTAAGTCATCTAACTTTATTCTAAAAAATCTAACTAAAATAACTAACTAAATAATACAATAACTCACTACACTAAAATAACATAAGAAAACTAACCCTAAACTAATCTAAGATAACTAACTATACTAAAATAACTAAGTCATCTAACTTTATTCTAAAAAATCTAACTAAAATAACTAACTAAATAATACAATACCTAACTACGCTAAAATAACATAATGAAAATGAACCCTAAACCTAATCTAAGATAACTAACTATACTAAAATAACTAACTCATATAACTAATTCTAAACTAACTACACTAACTAAAAGATTCACACTAACAAAAAAATGAATTTATAAACTAAAAAAAATACCCGCTGAACCGGCCGAGCCGGCGCGCCGCCGCAGAACGGCCGGAGCACCGGCGGCCGGCGGGGAGCCGCCTCGGGGAGGGAGCCGCCGCCGAACGGCCACAGCCCGGCGGCCTCAGGCCGGCGGCCGCGCGGCAGGGAGGCGGCGGCACCGAGCGAGCGCCAGGGAGCGGGCGGCGGCGAAAGCGCGGAGCGGGCGGCCGAATGGGAGAGGAGGGAGAGAGAAGGCGGCCGGCCGCTTTTCAGTGGGGCCAGTCGGCCGCTCGGCAGCCGACAGGGCCCAGTCGGCCAGCCAGCGGCCGACAGGGCCCCGACCCACCGACAGTCGGCTCGTGGGCTGCCGACTGGGCGCGGTCGGCCCACGAAATGCCGATAAGACCCCTATCGGCTCCCAGGTGGCCGATTGGCGCCCAAACCCGCAATAAACAAAACTCACATGCTACATTTGCAATTTCGAATAAAAAAATATTATTTCAAAAAAAAAATCCATGGTTGATGCCTTGGTGGCGGCGACCAAGAGACGGCATCGTTTGGTCGCGACTGGCATTGGCCAGAGGAAACACATAGCGCGCGGGCGCACTGCGAACGGCCGCGAACTTGGAACGCAGCGCGCCACCGACGGCCAACCCCAAAATGATCTTGTCTTGTTTAGTTGTTACCGATCGCCGCGCCGCGCCGCGCACCACCGATCACCAGAAACCAGAGCAAACGGACTTCCAGTCCAGACGAAAGCAGACAACATCCAGTACTCCAATCGTACTACCGGTTACTTTCATCAACATAATATACTTTCTCATGCGATGGCAGAAATGAAAAACATAATAAGAGACATGGAATTAAATAGCCCGCTATTTGTGCCGCTACAGCCCGAAATAGCTTGAAAAAAATTGTGTCGCTATTTGCGTTCATGCACAATTCTGCCGCTATTTTGCCGCTAAAGTCCGCTAATTACAATTTATAAAACGCTAAACACTTTAGCTTTAGCTCGCTATTTAAAACGATGATGAGAGATTAAAAAAGAAACCTCCTACATGATTCACGCCGAATCCTAAACCTCCCCTAGTACTTCGGGCATGTTTAGATCGCAAATATTAACACATCGAATCTTTAGACGCATGCATGAAGTATTAAATGTAGATAAAAAAATTACTAATTGCACAGTTTGTTTGTAAATGTCGAGATGAATCTTTTGAGTCTAGTTGGTCCATATTTGAACAAAGTTTGTCAAATACCAACGAAACTGCTACAGGAACTCTACGCCCAAAATTCTTCCAACTAAACACACCCTTCCATCCTAGATTATGCAGTGCATGTGCAGCGACTGTTACACCGGCTAGCGGCATGCTATGCTACACCTTCTCCACCTCCAGGTAGTAGCCCCCGCGCGGCCGCCGCCTCCTGCCGTCGACCCCCACGCCAGCGCAGACCACGGGCGCGGTGCTGCTGGTGCCGCTGCACAGCGCGACGGCGCGCTGCCTATTCCCCGTGCCGCGGCCGACGGGAGCGCCACCGGCCACGGGCGCGGGTGGTGGCGCCGCTGCACAGCGCCACGGCGCGCCGCCGCCGCCCTCTGCCGCCGACGGGAGCGGCGGCCAAGGGCACGGCCACGGCGCCGCTGCAGATCCGACGGCGTGCCGCCCCAGCAGCCGGGACCGCGGCGGCGATCCTTCTTATTGGGCCCCGATGGCGGCGGCGGCAGCGACGGCGACGGCGACGGGCTCACTCTCTTGGCGCTCGTCGCCTTCTTCGCGCTGCTCGCGCGACGGTGGTGGAGGTGGCCGCCGACGTTGTTGTGGAGACGGCCGTGCGCGTGCGCGCCCGGCGCGGTGTCGTCGCCCCCGGCTGCTGCGCTCTGGTCCTGCTTCAGGACGAGGCCGCCGACGTTGCTGTGGCGGCGGCTGTGCGCGCCCGGCGCGGTGTCGTCGGCCCCAGCGGCTGCGCTCTGGTCCTGCTTCAGGACGAGGCCGCCGACGTTGCTGTGGCGGCGGCTGTGCGCGCCCGGCGCGGTGTCGTCGGCCCCAGCGGCTGCGCTCTGGTCCTGCTTCAGGACGAGGCCGCCGACGTTGCTGTGGCGGCGGCTGTGCGCGCCCGGCGCGGTGTCGTCGCCCCCAGCAGCTGCGCTCTGGTTGTGCTTCAGGACGAGCCGCTGCAGCTCCCGCCGGATGCACTCCACCTCGTAGGCGTCCAGGAGCGTCGTCGGCTTCTTCTTTGCCGCTGCCGCCTCTGCCGCCGCTGCGGCTTGCCGGGGAGGTGCAGCTGCAGCTGCCGATTGCTCCATGTCGACCGGGGTCGGTTCCTTCTGGAGTCTGGTCTCGTGGCCTCGTGGGTGCGTGCGTACTGCGTACTGCCTGCCACCACGGACGGCACCGCGTATAAAAAGGAGGCCGCCTGACAGGGTGGGCCCGCGTAATCTTGGCATCACCTTTACTATACGTCTATACTAGCAGTGGTCAGTGGAGTGGTTCGTAAATCTGGCAGGCCAGCTCGATTAGTTAGTCCGGCAAGAGAACTACGCTTGTCTGTTTCACCGACGATCGACCACCACCAGAATCACTCTCCATCAAAGAACAAATAAAAACTCAAGAATACAAAAGAAGAGATATACAGAAACTAGACCTCGCTCATTATCTGAGTTGCCTTCACACAAAGACAATTAACAATCAACACTCATTTTTTTATAGCGGTAGACAAGAAAATAAATTACTAACACAAAAACAAATAACAAATCACAAATATAATACGAAGTAACTTACTTGTAGTAGGTAGTTGTATAAAAACGTTGTCTGAAATCATCTTAAAACTTAGATACCTAAAATATAGAAGAAGTACAGAAACAAGCAATATTAAGTGTATCAAGTGAACAATCCTTTCTAAAATTTAATCGCTCCGACTAACCGAAATAAACATGGATTTAAAATTATCGGTCTAGCCAAAACTACATCCTTCTACCTATACTCTCAAGCTCCTTACAAAAGATCCTAAACAAGACAAATAAGGCGTCAAGCTAGCAAGAGCTCGCCTAAATAATTCTACCTTTCAATGTTACACAAACCTAAGCAACTAACAGTACTTAAGAAACCAGGGAGCTTCTTCACATGCTACTAAGAAAAAGTACAAAACCTAAGTTCACTAGAAATACTCAATAACAAGGCTACACAAGTTAAATTAGAGAGTTCAACACTTACTTAGCTACATAAACTAAGCATTGTGACTAACAAGATACTCAAGCCAATTAGCCACTCCCAGGATGTACTTCTAAGCTATACAAGCAAACAATACTACTTGCAAGCTACATAAGCTAACAAGAAGCTCAAGAGCAACTATACTAGCATAAGTAAATGAACAAGTAAATACAAGCTAGTAAATGGAGTTTGCAAACCACCGAGAAGATGACACAATAATTTTATCTCGAGATTCACTTGGTTGCCACCAAGCTAGTTCTCGTTGTGTCGACCACACACTTTGGTGGCTCGACAGCTAATAGGCACCACACCTAGCTCAACAGCAAAACGTGTTGTAAGAACTCATCCACAAGTGAGGATAACTCAATGACCCGTTCAACTAGAATTGATCTTTGTGGTTCCCGTAGGGCGAGCACAACACCCCTCATGATCCTTCTCCGGAGCCATGCACAACCTTCATGAGGGATTCAAGACGGAGACACGAAAACCAAGTCGTCTAGGAGGTGACAACCTCCGAGAATAACAAGCATCACTGGCTTGCAAGAAGACCACTTAGTGCCACACCTTGTAATCCATCAATGCAACGCATTAGCGATCACTCACTCGCGATCGATTTGTACACTAGCAAGCACTAAGTGAGTTATAAGGCTCCCAAGCACACCAACACAAGCCATTAAGGCTTAGGGGTGCTCCCTTGGCTGACCAAGTCTAGCCACCACTTCTATTTATAGGGTCAAGCCCAAAAGAGTCGTTGCCCTCATTTACTGCACAACGAGCGCATCGATCAGATGCGCTGCTCACTCTGACTGGACATGCCACCCTGGTGTCCGGTCAACGAATGCTCGCCACACGTCACTTGTGTTTGACGTCGACCATCTATCTTCAACGACTACTTCAACTCATGTGTGAGTTAAAGTGTGATCAAACACGCCTATCCACCTGACCGGACATGCCCGATGCCAGAGTCTGATCGTGACAACAACACCAACGACTATCTGGCCAGCGACCGACGCGCTACACTGAAGTGATCGAACATGCCACACATCGAGTTCGGTAACGAATAGAGAGCTCCCGAAGAGCCGAAATAGCGATCAAACGTGACCGATCTCTACTGATCGGACACGTTGCTATGTCTGATCGCATGTCGAGCTGAGAACCGCCTCGGAATAGTGCCAGGGGCGCGTCTGGTTGCTTGGCCTGCTAGCGTCCGATCGCCACTGCACCGCTTCAATCACCTGACCGGATGTCCGGTCACAACCAGTGACCACCTCAACTTCACCGACTTCTTATTCTTTACAAATGTGCTAACGCCATTAAGTGTACACCATCATGTGCAAGTGTGTTAACATTTCAATAACATTTTGAAAAGAATTAACACTTGCACTCATCACGCCACTCAATCCTAGTAACATCATAATGTTAGATCACTCAAGCGATACGCAAACAAGTTCACCCTTCTATGTCATCTGGTCCCTACACTATTTTTGATTTCCAACTAAATACGCTATATACTTGCCAACCTAAATTTTGGCCGCACAAATTTGGTAACTACTGGCCACTAAAATGTATTAAGGTGGACAAATCATAGGGCTACCAACACAAAAATTGATGCCAACTAAATAGAGGTTATTTTTAGTAAACTAGACAAAATTTAGCTTAACAATCGATCCAGTTTGGATCCTTGACATTAACAACTAGCTAACTAATTTTTAGCCTCCAAGGATCCAAATAGCTTAGGCGAGCTAATTTCTAGATAAATTCTTGGCCAGCTTTTAGTTCACTAGTTGGACAAACCCATTGGGACTAATAGCAACAACCAATCTTGAAAATGTCTAAAACACCCCCTCCCTACTATGTGTGTTCTAGGGACCAAGGGCATAAACATCTTTATGTGTGAATAGTACTATCTATTAGTCTTTAGAAAAATCGGCATAGGGCTAATTTTTAGTTAGTTAATTATTATTCAGCTAACAATTAATTGTTTCTAGCTAATGAGTTATGATCAACTAACAATTATAGTTCCAATCCATCTAATTAAACAAGGCAGTAGATCGAAATACTTAGGTAAGCAGCCCAACGCAAAGCTCTGGACCTGCCTCAAAAATAATAAAAGCAAAGCTCTGGAAGAATACCTTATTTGCAAGCTAAAGGACTTAGGAAAGTATACAAGAGCATGCATAGATTTATTATTGAATTGGCTAGTCAAAACCATGCAAAATTAACCAGTGGGCGCATGCATGGCTGCCTACCTACAATGGTCGTGTAATTCCATTGATCCCTTCCAAGCTTCTGGGTAACATTCTTGAAAATGTCAGTGGACAGTTTTTTAAGTAAACTAAAAAATAGCTTGTATGTCCACAAATTAATTAATACACAGGGCGTAGCATAAACAGATTTTGGAAGCAATCATGTGACGATGGCAATGACGTTATGAGCCGGTAACAGGTGCTAAGAAGGTGACAACTCATCTGTGAATTATGCCTGCCTCAACTAGTTAGTTAGACTTGAAAAATACCTTCATATATAAAAATACATATATAGATAGAGAAAGCGTATGTATGGTAACTTCATCGATGTTCATGCCAACTCATTCCCTTGTAGATGCTTATAGTAAAAGTTGACCACTCGTTCCCTTTTTTCTTTTTAAAATGGGAGAATGTTGTTGTATTATACGGCCATTTATTTGTACATAATATATCGAAATGGAAGAAAGATCATATATATATATATATATATATATAGAATTATTCACACGCACAGTCTCGGTCAATTGAGGTAGAATTTGTCGCCGTAGAGGTAAACAACGAATCACAGGCAACATGATTCTTCAAACAAATATTTACGCAAGTGGCATCATTATTATCTACGACAGAAGAAAGCATCACGCAGAGACCAGAGAGAGTGCCTTGGAAGCATCGCGGCACGACAGCACGGTCGCACCCGAGAAGAACCGAGCAGATCGCCCTGGCGCCCGGCCCATAGAGATCGAAGAGCGGCATCACGCGCGAGCCCGTTGTTTTTGCAGCCGAGAAACCGTGGGGCGTGGGTGGATTATCGACAGGGCATCTTCAACTTTGGCTGCGTAACATGTACACTTTTGGGTATTATGCACATATATTGTCAGAGTGTTGCATCTCAAGGAAAATGTGGTCAAATCTAAGAGACCCAGATGTGAAAGTAATTATGGCGTAAAAACAAAATCTGCTTTTTTTGGCAAGATTAGACCAACAACTTCTCTCTAATAATTCACCATAATCCATCCTCCCAATCTATTGTCACCGCTGAAGAAAACCCCCACTCCGCGTAAAATTGCGCGCTCGCGTATCCGGAATCCGCGCATATCCATCGTAGCCCCCGTGTTTTCCTTCTTGGCGTGACTTCGATCTAGCCATTGCTCCTTGCCGTTTTGATGCTCTCGCAGTCTCGCCGGAGCTAGGATAGGATTTGGTGCCCCCGCCATCTGCTGAGAAGTAGTCGCCGCGGACGCGCCTGCGTGCTAGTCGCAGCCACGGCTGGCCGAGCAATTACCGTCGCTGCCCGCCCGTGGAATGCACAGGAGTAGTTGAAAGTGCAGGCCGCATCAACCTTACCTGCCACATGTTCGATATCGATCACTGACAGTTATTTTCGTATGGCCTGCTCCTAGCCTTGCGCTGCTTGAGCAAGTTTCTCCGAGTTCTGTACGTCGTGCGTGGCGCAGATGATCTGGACCTCACCCTGATCTGCAAACCGTTTCAACTATGCGTCCGTGGAAAACACATCGATGTTCATGCCAACTCATCAGGTATCTATGCGTCCGTGGAAAACACAGAGGGCTGCAGCTACCCGATGCTGTCTATCTGCCTGCTCTGTTACACACACTTGCAATTTCCTCTGACTGCGGTTTATCCAGATGGCATTGGCAACATGAGATGGCTGCACACTTTGACTTTGGTACAGTTTGATGCAAGCAAGCAGTCGGTGGCAAACATGCTGCTACAGCTGTTCCAAGGCCTGTAACTGAGACAGTGATGTCTCGTCCCTACGAGGGCAGCTCCAACAATTGACTTTTAAACTAGCTCTAAGCATTTTTCTTATATTTTAATAGAGGAGAGAGAACAACTAGCTCCTAATCAAGAGCTAAGCTCTTACACATATTTTAAAATTATGTGAGAGCGTCATGTAGGGTTATCTATGTTAAAAGTTACATGTTAAAGTTAGAACTATTGGAGAAGTTAGCTTAGAGCCAGCAGCTGACTCTAACCATTACGGTGGTTCTAAGAGCTACAGCTGTTCCACCGCGCAGGGCTGGAAGCAACGGCGGACGCCAAGGCCAGCCCGCAGCCCAAGGAGGACTTGCTCTACAGGATCCCAACCTCCTCATAGATGGGGATGGAGTGACGGGCTGAGAGGAGGTGGCCAGTGGCGGAGGGTGAGGTAGAATGAAAGAGGGGCCATTCAAAGAATGCAGGTCTGCATATATGTTAACATGTTGATTAGATGGTGAAATGACATGTAAACCATAGTGAACCAATAGAAATATTCACATGCACGGGGGGGAGCCCAGTTTGGCCTCCATTACCCTCCGCCCTTGGAGGTGGCGGCGCAACGGCCGGCCGACGGCGTGGGCAGTTCGGGCGCTACCACTGGGAAGCAGCAGCAGAGGAAAAGAAGGGTCACTTTGCTAGAGCTTTACTTCGTGACCTTATTCTTCGGAGGAGTGATTTTAGTGGAGAGCGAGGTGGGGAGTAGGTGAGAACCAATTCAGATGTGATTCGTGTGATTCCTGTGGTAGATGAATATGGAGCAGCAAGGAGCGGTGGAGAGTAGGTTTTGAGCTCCCAGCTCACAGCGTAAATAGATAAATAATTCTCATCAGCTCATCATCAAAATTCAGTTCTTAACAGGGCTTTGTGAAAGCTACGAGTGAAACGGGGACCGAGAGCTCTGCCAAAAGGACCCAAAAAAGCACACGATTAAGAGATTGACATAAAGAATGGATGGGAATTCTATTTTTGTCGTTCAAGACTATACTGAAATGACAACACTACTCTTATTTGGAAAAAATAATTTCTTTTAAAAAAAATCCCAAACTGGTGCTATCATTTTGGTACTCGTCTCATCTACGTTATTACCGGTGTCTCCACCAATTTGGTACTTCTAAGTACATACATATCGCCTATTATAGCGATCATGTCGTGTGGCGATTCATATTTGGGAACGTATCCCGTGCAAACCAGGCAAGCTGTGGAAACTTAGAAACTATCGATCAGGATCTCAGGATGCTCATCTGATGGCTGCCAAGAGAGGTGGGATAATTTTACAATAAACCACCCGTCATTCGCCTTAGTAATTTTGGGTTTTTTCAAATAACCCCCTCCCTAATCTCCTGTACCGCCGTACGTGAGAGTTGCTTCGTTTCTCTCGTTCCGTCCCACCGCCTCTTCATTCTCCCATACGCGAACTCGTCGTGGACAGAACCATGCACTCCGACGGCCGCGAGACGCCATCCGCCCTCAACTGTCGTGAGCCGCCGCTTGTCCTCGACGTTCGTGAGCCCGGCGGCCGCAAGCAGTCGCTCGCCCTCGAAGGCCACGAGCCGCCGCGAGCCCTCGACGGCCGCAAGTCGCTGCTCGCCCACGACGCCATGGACTCCGATAGCCACGAGACGTCGTCCGCCCTCAATTGTCGCGAGCTGCCGCTTGCCCTCGACGTTCGCAAGCCCGACGGCCGCGAGCTGCTGCTCGCCCTCGAAGGCCGCGAGCCCTCGACAGCCACGAGCCACCGCAAGCCCTCGACGGCCGCAAGTCGCTGCTCGCCCATGACACCATACACTCTGACGAGCGCGAGACGCCATCCGCCCTCAACTGTCGTGAGCCGCCGCTTGCCCTCGACGTTCGCGAGCCCGGCGGCCGCGAGCAGCCGCTCGCCCTCGAAGGCCACGAGCCGCTGCTCGCCCTCGACAGTCACGAGCCGCCGCTCGCCCTCGACAGTCACGAGCCGCCGCTCGCCCTCGACGGCCGCAAGTCGCTGCTCGCCCACGACGCCATGGACTCTGGCGCGCGCGACACCATGGACCGCACGCACACACACTGTGGACTTGGAAGTGGCAGCCCTTCATGGTGTGGTTAGTTTCTTCTTTAAATTTTTTATCTTGATTTTGATAGAAATTGATTTGATCTAATCATTGATACCGTCCTTGCGTGTAGTGGACGTTGAACATTTGAAGCATATGGTCGGAATGATATTTGATACACTCACAAATATGGAGAAATTTTATAAATCGTATGCACGCGAAGCTGGTTTCTCGTTCGTGTTGGTCAGCACAAGAAGCAAAATGAGAAAATATTATTCAAGCGATTTTGTTGTTCTAAGGGAAGGGTACAGAAAGGAGATTGTACACGATGTTAATGATCAATCCGGGGAAAAAAAGAAAGACACCAAATGTGATGGAAACCAGATGTGGTTGCGAGGCATATATTGTTGTCAAACTTTGTAGTGATGAAAGCCCTAGTTTGGTTTTGGTTAATTGATGAAACCTATTTTGGTCTAATCCTATTGCGAAGCATGTGTGTAGCTTATGAGAAAGGGTTACGACCAAGCCATTGGTGGAGCTAGCATAGTGGCAACCATGGAGGACGGTGGCGGCCACATGCACCTAAGTGATCAAGCGCTCTACCTTTGGTGAAATGGAGAGGAGAAAGGACGCCTTGCTCAAGTGGTAGTTTATCTCTTTGCTTTTGATCTTGAGTGTAGGCAAGCCGGACTATCAAGAGGGATACAAATTAGGCTAGCTAGATGTGAAGAAAAGTGCTCATGACGTCTAACATCTAGTGCTTGAGAGACACCGCACACTCACGAATACATAGAGGTATGTTGAGCATATCTGCTATAGTCGGTAGTACTGACCATGGGGGTCGGTAGTGAACGCATCTTGGCCCCTAGTGGGTTTCGGTGATTGGATGAAACACAAGATTACTGTGACTAACGTGTGTTTTGCAGAAACAGGGATAAGTTAGGTCACGGTAATGGCGACGATACGGGCATATGGAGTTCATGTCCCCTGGCGATGGAAATCGTTTCGGTTTTCAAAGGACGGACGACGAAGACGGTGGTAGGCTAGGCTAAGTGTCGTATGGTGTTGGAGGACACTTAGGTAGTCTTAGGTCTTTGTTTTCCCTTTGGCCGTACTATAAAGAGGGGTGTGAATCAGTAGCTTGACCTAGATGAGTCTATTGAGGTAGGTGTGGTGCACACTTGTTATTTCATAGCCCTAGGTAGCTCAGAGAGATGCCTTATGTCGAGAGGAACAAAAGTCGTTAAGACCGCGTCGCGATCCGAGTTGATCTTGCCCTGGTTACGGGCATCGGACGCTGGTTGAGTGGGCATCGGAAGCTCTGATGCCCACACCGACTTAGGGTTTGGTCTGGTGCGTGGCATCGGAGGCTCCGATGGTGCCACATCGGATGATCCGGTGTCACTGTTCACTTGGCAGTGAAATGTGGAAGGCATCGGACGCTGAGGGGCAGCGTCCGATGGCCATGCAGAGAGGTTCCAGAGAGGTCCTTTTGGCATCGGACGCGTCCGATGCAGGGGCATCGGACGCTCCCCAGCGTCCGATGCTCCATAAACATGTCTGACAAGAGGGTACAGTCGACCGTTGGGTGTGGTCATCGGCGCGTCCGATGCCCCCGCATAAACCCTGTCTTGTCATGTTTTTGGATGGCCGGGTTGGGGGGTATATATACTTCCTTCCCTCCATCCATTTGGGTGTTCTTGCCACTTCCATCAGCTGAGAAACACCTTGTGAGTGTGAGTGAGTGCAAGAGCCCTAGTGAGGTTGAGTGATTTGCTAATTGTGAGAATTAGACACCTCCTAGTGAGAATTGAGTAGCAAGTGTGCATCCATCCATCTCTTTGGCCTTGTGTTGGTCAAGTGAGAGTTCTAGCTTGTTACTCTTGGTGATCAGCATCACCTAGACGGCTTGGTGGCGATCAGAGAGCTTGGTGATCATCCGGAGGCATTGTGGATGACCCAAGCCAAGTTGTGACCGGTAGCGAGCGATTCACCGGGCCGGAGTGGCGAAGAATCAGCTCGTAGTGAGCACTTGATCCTTGCGCGGATCAAGGGGGAGCGATACCCTTGCGCGGGTGCTCCAACGAGGACTAGGGGGTGTGCCGACACCTCGATACCTCAGCAAAAAGATCGTCGAGTCATCTCTACTCTTCTACTTACGCATTTACTTTCAAGCAATTCAATTCCGCATTACTCTTGTTGTTCATTCTATATTGAATTGCTTTGCTAGAGTAGGAGTGGCTTAGACTTGGTCTTTTGTGCGGTAGATTAAATAGAATCACACTTCTAGGCACTAGGGGGTTAATTGAGGCTTGATAGGTTTTATTATTGCAAGAAGTTTTAGAAAAGCCCAATTCACCCCCCCTCTTCGGCATCTTGATCCTTTCAATTGGTATCGGAGCCTCGTGCTCTCGATTTAGGCTTAACGCCTAGAGTTAAGATGTCCGGAGGTGATGGACCACCTCCCATGTTCGAGGGAGACGACTTTCCATATTGGAAAATCCGTATGGAGTCGTACCTAGAAGCGGTTGATGTGAAATGCCGCAATGCCGCCATAACCGGGTTCCCCAAACCTAAGGAGGGCACTAGTCTCACGCCACATGAGGAAGAAAATGAGAAGTGGAATGCAAAGGCCAAAAACATTCTTTTTAGAGGCATTTGCAAGGATGTGTTTAACCACGTCCGGAACCACAAGGATGCCCATGATCTATGGGAAAACATTTGTGCTCTCCATGAGGGAACCAAGAGTGAGCGTGAGGAAAGATATCATTTAGTTATGCAAAAACTTCATTCTTTTGATATGCATGCTAATGAAAGTGCAAATGAAATGTACTCACGCTTGAATGTTCTTGTAGAAGAACTCAATGGACTTGGCCTCACACAAATGCAACCATCCGATGTTGTGAGGAAGATTCTTTGTGTCCTTCTAATTGAGAAGTATGGACACATCGTGACGGTGCTACATCAAGGTGATCTTTCCACCGCTACACCAACTCAAATCTTGGGAAGATCAATGTGCATGAGATGTACATGCACATCACACCAAGTGGTGGCTCCTCCACCGACAAGAAGAAGGACTTGGCCTTCAAAGCTAGCCATGACAAGAAGGGCAAGTCCAAGGCTATTGTGGTGCATCATGAGAGAGTTCAAGTGATGAAGAAGATGATTCCAACATTGCTCTCATGTGAGAAGAACCACCAAGATGATGAAGAAGCTTCACAAGAATGGAGTCAACTTTGACTCAAGAAAGAAGAAGTTCTTCACAAGTAGCAAGAGGAGGCCAATCTCCAAAATGGATTGCTACAATTGCGGCGAGCTTGGTCATCTTGCTCATCAATGCACCAAGCCCAAGAAAGAGAGCTACAAGAACAAGAACAAGGGCAAGAAGTATGACTCATCAAGTGAAGATGAGAAGAAGGATGAAAAGCCCTACTACAAGAAGGATGGCAAGAAGAAGAAGCAATACCACAAGAAAGGTGGGAAGGCTTACATTGTTGGTGATTGGCTCACCGACATTGACTCTCCTCCGTGGCTCATCGAATGAAGATAGTGATGATGAGAAGGAGAAGGTGGCCGCTCTAGTCATTGGCTCCTCTACACCACCATCATCTACACACCTATGCCTCATGGCTAAAGGTGATCGGAAGGTACAAAATGATGATGACTCAAGTGATAGTGATAGTGATGGTGAATTTGAGGCTCCCACTTATGATGAACTTGTCAAATTGCTAAATGACTACTCTAAAATCATAAGAAAGACTAGAGCTAAAAATGAAAAGCTTGTTGATGAAAATGAATCTCTTGTTGAGAAATGTGATCATGCTATTCATGCTAGTGATGAACTAAAAGATGAACTTGCAACTATGTCATCCATTATCAAGGAGCTCAAGTCCTCTAACAAGGAGCTCAAAGCTAAAAATGAAAAACTTGATAAGATGCATAGTGACTTTACCACTAGTTATGCTTTGCTAAAAGAACAATACACTCAAGTGAAAGTTGACTATGATGCTCTCACCATTCTTATGATATGCTTTCACATGAGACACATGATGCTCCTAACCTTGTTGTTAAGTGTGACATAGCAACATCTTGTGAGGACTTGGTTAGTGAGCATGATGAGCAAAGAGCTAGTGGCAAAGGCAAGAGTGTGGTTGTGGCCGATCACTATGATGATTACATCAAGATCAAGAATGAGAATGCAAAGCTCAAGGTTGATCTAGAGAAGCTTGCAACCACAAAGCAAGTCATTGTTGAGACCCAAGATGATGAGTATAGCATGACACTTGAGCTTGACATGCTAAAAAGAGAAAACAAGAGATTGAAGATGGAGAGAGAGACTACAAGATGACACCATCTCAATTAGAGCTCCAACAAGAGAATGACAAGCTCAAGAGGAAAAAGGAACACCTCACCACCGGATTGAGGAACTTCACCAAGGGTCAATGTCTTCAAAGTGAGCTTCTCATGACACACCATCATGAAGACAATAGAAATGGCATTGGCTTTCTTGAAGAGAAGATGAAGCAACGCAAGAGCGTCACTAAGCCAAAGAAGAAGAAGATTGGAAGATGCTATGAGTGTGGAAAGGAAGGTCACTTTGCTCATGATTGTGAAGAGCCAAAGCCCACACCCTTGCCCAAGCATGCTAGGCCTTTGCTTTCAATGCTCACTACATGCTTAGACAAGATTCTAGTGGCAAAAAGTGAAGGTCATGTTTATGGGGCCACCTAACAAGAGTAGGCCAAAGCAAATTTGGGTTGCTAAGTCACTAGTTGAGAAGGTTAAGGGACCGCAACAAGTTTGGGTCCCAAAAGCTCAAGCTTGATTTCTTGTGTGTGTAGGTGAACTACAAGACCGGTGGATCTCATTGGATGATTGATAGTGGTTGCACACAACATATGACCGGTGATCCCCGGATGTTCACCTCACTAGAAGAGAATGTCAATGACCAAGAAAAGATTACATTTGGTGACAACTCAAAGGGCAATGTCAAGGGATTGGGCAAAGTGGCTATATCAAATGATCATACCATCTCCAATGTGCTTCTAGTTGCATCATTGAGCTTCAACTTGCTATCCGTTGGGCAAATTATGTTCTGGCTTTCAATGTTTGTTCACCGACAAGGAAGTGGTTGTGACCAAGAAAGATGATACACAAGTGATATTCAAGGGCTTTAGATACAACAATCTCTACCTAGTGGACTTCACTCCGAAGATGCCAACTTGAAGACATGCTTGTTCACTAACAATCACTTGGTTGGCTATGGCATAGAAGATTAGCACATGTTGGAATGAACACTCTCAACAAGCTATTGAAGAAGGATTTGGTTAGGGGCTTGAAGGATGTCAAATTTGAGAAGGACAAATTGTGTAGTGCATGTCAAGCCGGCAAGCAAGTTGCTAATACACATCCAACCAAAGCCTTTGTGTCAACATCAAGAGAGTTGGAGCTACTTCACATGGATCTATTTGGACCAACAACATATGCTAGCTTGGGTGGAAATCTCTATTGCCTAGTGATTGTTGATGACTACTCTAGATACACTTGGGTATTCTTTCTTCATGACAAATCCGAAGCAACCCTTCATTCAAGAAGTTTGCCAAGAGAGCCCAAAATGAGTTTGACTTGAAGATCAAGAGATAAGAAGTGACAATGGAAGAGAGTTTGACAACACCCACATTGAGCAATATTGTGATGAAGTTGGGATCAAGCATGAAGTCTTTGCAACCTACACCCACAACAAAATGGGGTAGTTGAGAGGAAGAACCGAACACTAATCACCCTAGCAAGGACTATGTTAGATGAGTACACTACACGGAAAGATTTTGGGCGGAAGCAATCAACACCGCTTGCTATGCATCAAACCGGTTGTTCCCCCATCGTCTCCTTGGCAAGACCCCCTATGAGCTACTCAACAACAAGAAGCCGGATGTATCATTCTTTAGAGTGTTTGGGTGCAAATGCTACATCTACAAGAAGCGCCAACACCTAGGGAAGTTTCAACGCCGATGTGATATTGGTTTTCTTGTTGGTACTCATTGAAGTCCAAAGCATATGAGTATTCAACCATGCCACCGGGATGGTAGAAGAAACATATGATGTGGAATTCGATGAATCTAATGGCTCTCAAGGAGAGCATGAAAATCTTGATGATGTAGGTGATGAACCATTGAGGGAAGCCATGAAGAACATGCCGGTTGGAGCCATCAAGCCTAAAGATGATGATGATGATGTGCAAGTCATTGACAAGCCTCATCATCCAATGTACCACATGATGATGACAAAGAAGGGAGAGATCCATTTGAAGATACTCATGTCTCCCATGATCAAATGGTGGTACAAGCTCAAGATGTTGATGCTCCACAAGCGGCCCCTCAAGTGGTTGATCAAAGGACTACTCCTCTACTACAGCTCATCCTCAAGATCTCATCATAGGGAGTCCAACAAGGGGTGTAATGACTCGATCTCAAAAACTTGCTTTATTTATTGAACATCACTCCTTTGTGTCTCTTGTTGAGCTACCATTGTAGATGAAGCTCTAGGTGATCCGGATTGGGTGAATGCTATGCATGAAGAATTGAACAACTTCACCCACAACCAAGTTTGGACACTTGAAGAGCGACCCAAAGGCGCAAGAGTCATTGGAACCAAATGGGTGTTAGGAACAAACAAGATGATCAAGGCAAGGTTGTTAGAAACAAGGCAAGGCTAGTGGCAAAGGGGTTCTCTCAAGTTGAAGGTTTGGATTTTGGAGAGACCTTTTGAAAGGTCCTTAATGGCTAGAGGGGGGGTGAATAGCCTAATAAAAATTCTACAAACACTTAAAGCAACTGTTAGACAATTACAAGCGAAGCTTTTTGCTCTAGCTCTACTAAGCGTTGCAAGCCACCTATCAACAATTCTAGTAACCTATAATCACTATGTCACACCAAAGATATGTTACTACTCTCTAAAATAATGAGTTAGCAAGAAATAATTACTTCTAATTAGAGAGTACTTCTAGCAACAAATATCTCTACACAAGTGGTGATAACAAAAGTAATGCAAGGATAGAGAGATGTACCGACACCGGGAAGAGAAGAGACAAATCAATCACAATAAGAAAACCAAGAAACTTCGGGAGAAGTAAAAAGAGGCAAGAGACACAAAGATTTTCTCCCGAGGTTCACGTTGCCGGCACGCTCCCCGTGCTTGCGGCGACGCTTACTCCCCGTTGTGGTCGACCACCACTTGGTGGTAATAGCTCTAACATTGAGCACCAACAGAGCAACCCACACCAATAGAGGTAACTCACAATGCAACACGCACAATTACTAGAGTTACGCATTTTGGCACGTCGCCTCGGCTTAAAGTCCATTCGCTGGGAAGGCCACAATACCCCTCAAAAACTACGGGAGATGGCACGAACAATCACCACTCGTGCCAAACTCCTCCGCTGCTCCAAGCCGTCTAGGTGGCGGCAACCACCAAGAGTAAAGAGAATACCCACAGCAACAACAATCCCCAAGTGCCACTAGATGCAAACTCACAAGCAAATGCACTTGGATCCACTCGATCTCACTTAGATTCACGCTATCAAGCAAGGAGATGAGTGGGAGGGAGTAGATCTTGCTCAAGAGGATGTTCAAGAGGTTATATAGTCAAGAGGAACCCCCACTAGCCGGCCACCACCTATTTATAAGAGGGGGAAGAAGACAGCAAGTCGTTCCCCCTTTTCCGAGCTTCTGCGCCTGCGGTCGGTACTAACGACGCCAGGTCGGTACCTAACGACCACAGGCCCGGTACAACAGACGGCACAACTTATGACCGTTGCACGCAACGTTGACAAAACGAACAAACGACTCCAGGTCGGTACTACGACAGTCGGTAGTACCGAGGTTATGGCGGTACTACCGCCAGGCCAAAATCGGCCGCGAACAGAGAGCTTTGCGAAAAAACAAGTTACTACCGACCTTGCGTCGGTACCACCGCGGGGCGGTAGTACCGAGGTTATGGCGGTACTACCGCCAGGCATTTTCAATTCTACACAGAGAGCCTCGCGAAACCCTTTAGAGCTACGGTACACCGACCCTCTGGTCGGTACCACCGCCGGCGGTAGTACCGAGGTTATGGCGGTACTACCCCAGGCCATTTCAGACTCAACACAGAGAGCATTGCAAGCAGCCCCTTGGGCGGTACTACCGACCACACACATAAAACTTTGTTTTCTTCTCTGTGTTGATCCAAAACACTTCCAAACCCTTTCTCCTTTGCAAAAGTGCTAACACCAACAAGTGTACATCATCAGGCATGTGTGTTAGCATTTTCCAAATAATTTCCAAAGGATTATAAGTTAGCACACTAGGTCCTAATGCATATGCATGTATGAAATCACCTAGTGGCACTTGATAACTGCGATCACCGAGATAGTCCCCTCTTGATAGTACGGCTATCTATCCTAAACACACTCACATCCTCTATGGTGTCTTGAGTGCCAAAACAAAATCCCTATGTGACGGAACCGCCCAATAATGTGGCCCACTTGCACACGTCATCGTCATAGGGAGCCCAATGACTGTGCAAATGAAACACGTTACTGGAAAGATCCGTCGGGTGTCCCCGAGAGGACCCCGAATTACTCACGAGCCATAGGACCATCATCATGAAGGTTGGAATAATTACAACATTACAACAGTTGTTGATACAAAATACCATCGGAGTGCGGAAGCAAGATAGATAAACTTTACAAATTATGAAGATGTTACTTTTTTACATAAAAAAACTGGTATTGCGGAAGTAGAGTAGTATGACAGAACCACACTTAGGCGGAGTACCTAAGTTGGAGAAGAGGAACAACCAGATCACGTCAAGCTCACTGACATGATCATGATCAACAACCACCTAATAGAAAACCTGCAACAGGGGATTAACAAACCCTGAGTACTGGGGTACTCAACAAGACTTACCCGACTAAGAAAAAGGGAGAAGACTCAGGAATGAAAGGCTTAGGGTAGTCAAGGTAAGGCTTAGTATTTTGCAGAAAAAGCATTTTGTAAACCTTGTTTTATTTTGGAAAGATTCAAGCATTTCTCAATTCTTCATTGTCCATGATTCATTTTACATTTCAAAACATACCTAGTTGAGAACCACTCTCCGTTGACAGTTAGTGACCAAGTCTCCATAACCGAGGAGCAACGTTAATCCGGATAAATAATACTCAGCTGAGGATCCCTATCCACACTGCATATGTAGCACCCAAGCTTGCATATGCCAACTCGTCTACCACGATTCCTCCAAGATTGGGCCCGGTCCTACGCCACCCGGAAGTACAGTACACCACTCCTATCCAGGTACGACGACCACGTGGGTACATGCTACTTCCGCCATCTCTCCACTCCCAGTGCGCGGTTGTCGGTCCAATAAAGGATTCCTCGGAGCCAGAGCTTTCCGTAGTATGTGAATAGTTGCAAGTCTTGGCCAGCAGGCCCCCATACGGATGGTCCCTACATTTTTCCGCCAGCGACAAGTACCTCGGGACTCTAACCCAAGAGTACAGGTCCTGTCGGTTTTTCAACCCTGTCCCGGTCGGTGTCAACTGTTGAGTCCCAGACTACAACATGACGGCACCGTACGCGCGGACAACCTCTTCTCGACAATGACCACATGCTAGCTAGGCAAGCAGTCATCGAACGGGAAGTAAAGCCAAATTCCCATAAAGATTCTTTCAGTGATCACACTTTTGAAAATGGCATGTTATTGCAAATCTATAGTATAGCATCACTAAGCATTTTGCAAATAGTTTTAAAGCAGGGCTGGTGGATCTTCTGGTGGAGGTAAATAATGCAGGTAATAGGTCATCACACAACTCCTATCACCTAATGCAGTAATTTAACTCAAAAGTATTTAAGTAAAACTTTTATAAAAGCAAGGAAAGGCTAAATGCACCGGGGCTTGCCTTGAAGAGCAAAGACAGCTGGCTCAGGGTTGGAGGTGCAGAGGTCGAAGCTCGGGGTTACTTCGGGAGCAGGTTCGTCGGCGGCGGCCTCGACTTTGACTTTTCCTTCGGTGACTATACGAATGCAATGATGCATGCACATGAGTATGCTAGCTTGAACAATGCAACACAGGGCAACAATATGAAGCCTAATCACTTTTTCTATTTTCTTAATTATTTAAAAAGGTCATTTAAAGTAGTTGCTCCAAAAATTACCAAATTAATCACATAAGTTTGTTATGGTATAGATAGATGGTAAAACAAATTTCATAATTTTTGGAGGTCATTAAGGTGCTCAAATAAAATCAGACATTAATTAACAAAAGGCACTATTTACAATTAAAATAAATGCTCAAAAATTAACTTGTTCCAAAAGACTGCAAAAATTCACCAGAGACTAAACATGACATAGGAAGCTCACAAAAATTTATCTCATGATTTTTGGAGTTATAAATGATTTTCTAAAAATCCAGAACCATCCATTTATTAATTAAAATAGGGATTTTATATTTTCAAATTCTTGCAGAAAAGTCAAGTTTCATATTTTTATAAAATACTACATGGTATAAAGACTCAACTGTAAAATTTTCAGAATTTTTAGAGCGACACCGAAAATCATACAAAAAGATGAAATAACAAGACTATTCATATTTTTGAAAAGGAAAAGAGCACTGAGCTCGAGTCGGAGCGGGCTCGACGTCGAGGCTCGAGGCTCGGCTGAGAAAACAGAGGCTGGGCTCACCGAGAGTCAGAGGCAAGGCTCGGCGAGGCGGATGGAAAAGAGGGCTCGACGGACGAGGCCTCGGCGGGGTTCTCTTGCAGCAGATTTCTCGAGGGAGGCCTTGGCTTACTCGAGGCTTGTGGCTCGAGGGTGGTGCGATTCGCCCGAGGCTGAGGGCGGCCTCGGCTTCTTCGAGGGGCGCGGCTCGAAGGCGTGCTCGAGGGTGTGGCTCGGGAACATGCTCGAGGGTGAGGCTCGAGGTTGAGGCTCGACACGTTCGAGAGATGCGGCTCGAGGACGGAGACGACCGCGGCGGAACTCCGGCAATCCGGCGACCCTGTACACCAGGCACGGCCACCAGTAGCCGGTTAGGAGCGCAAGAAGGCAAGGAAGGAAGATCAAAGGTCAGAGGGAGGAGAGGTGGAGCGATGGCGACGAATTCCGTCGACCCGAGTCGGTCGGCTTCTCACCGGCGCTGAGGAAGACAGGCTTGCACTCGGCGGTGGGAGTCGGTAGCGGTGAAATTGGAGCGCTGGGAAACTTCGCGAGCTCAAGGCGGAGCTGCTGGGTTAGGTAGTTGAGCGGGGGAGACACTGGATGGAGCTGGCGATGGTGGCGGAGGTGAGTGAGCTGCTCCGGCCGTCCGGCGGGCCTTTTATAGGCGCGGCCAGGGGCAGATAGAGAGCGCGCGGGGGTGGATAAGAATTCCTGTGGCGCGTGCTATCGATCTCATGATAAAGAAGGACGGAAATCAGTTTGGGACCCGGGCGTCGTGCTTGCCGGCCAGTGGCGGAGCTAGAGCAAATCTGAGAGGGGTGCGTCTTGTCTTATGGGTGCAATGATCTTTGAATTGTGGGTGCAAATATGGTAAAAATTTGGTACTTTCCACTGTTTTTTAAATTTTGTGTGGGTGCGGCCGCACCCACGAGGAGCAATATAGCTCCGCCCCTGTTGCCGGCGACGGCCACGCGGCGGCGACGTCGGGGAGCAGTGGGGGACGGGGGCGGAGGTCAGCGCTTGCGCGTGCGGATAAGAATGATGGCGCTGTTCTGAGGGCGACGGGGCGGGGCGGTCAGGCGGCTGCCAGACGCGTGGCGCAAGCGGCGCTGGCGCGCGGCCATGGCCGGGGCCCCCTCCTGACCCTAGGTAGGAGAAGAACAGTAGCTAGGGTAGGGTTCTCTAGAAAATTGATTTCTGTGCTGGCAAAATTATTCCCAAATTTTGAACTGCACAGGAAAAACTCAGAATACCAAGGTTGTGCAGAAAAAGAAGATCTACATCTTTGTTAAAAATAATATTTTCAAATTCCAAACAGTTTTTGAATTATTTTCGAAATCAGAAAAGGGGACACTTTTAAGATTTGAATAATTTCAAAATTACTTTTGATTTTATATAGGAACTTGAAAATCTGCAAATACCAAAGTTGTTCCTTTTGACAAGATCTGCATCTTTGCTTTTTGGACCAAGTCCAAATTTTGAATAGTTTTTAAATTATTAAAAGAGGGGTAAAAACTAGGGTTTGGAAATTAGGGTTTTTCAAAAGGAATTTGAAATCTGATTTTTTGATTTTGATTTTTGAATAACACAACAAAACTTCAAGACATCAAATTGAACAAGAATTACACAAGACTAGGCACAGAGTTGAAATTACCATTTTGCCCTTATAGGAAGATTTGGGCTTTTAGGGTTTTTAGAAAAAGGGATCACTACACACAAAATACCTTTTAGGAAAAGGTAAAGGCAAGCAACCACTAGACAATCATTAATGCATGACAAGAATGATTATGACTAATAATGATGACATGTCAGGTTAATTACTTATTAAACACCAGAGGTGTTACACCCTATTTATACCTTTGCCTTGATCTCCGTAGGGGTTTTGCTTTTCTCTTCTTCTCTTTCCAAATGTGGAGCACTTGATCCATCTTTTGGTCATCACCACCAATACCATGATCATCATCTAGCTCCCGCACTTGGTGTGTACCAACCTCGCTCATAAACACTTCATGACAAGGTTAGTACTCTAGGTGACATCAATTATCCAAAACCAAACAAGGACTTTCAATCTCCCCCTTTTTGGTAATTGATGACAACCTTTCACAAAGATATATGTTTGAAAATTTGAGTCACCACTTTGTTAGTATTAGCTCCCCCTACATATGTGCTATAGACATATGTGCTATAGTGTTTGGTTCAAGTTCGGCACATATGCATAGATATGAAATGTGGGAGAGTAATATTATCAAATGATGCTAAGGTGTAAAGAATGGACCTTTGAAGCGTGATACCAATCGGAGTTGCCAATGTATACCATCCTTAGCACCATGGTTAGCTAGACTTTACAAAAACACTAGATACCTCATGAGATCGACATTATGTGAAAGGCTCTAGTACCACTTGTAAGAGCAAATTACATCTAGCTACCACCTATGCATGCTAGTTTGCAAATCATCATTCAAAATCTATTTCTAGCATGCACCACACAAGCATGGATATAAAGTTAACAACTTGTGCAATGCAAGCAAGCATATGAACATGCACAAATAAAATGCAACAACCAAGTTCATTGAGCTTGCTCCCCCTACTTGTGTGCTCAAAAATTATTTTCAAAGTTTTGATAAAGTTTTGATCCCCTTCATTTGATCTTTGTGACTTTTCTCTCCCCCTTTGTCAACTATTTCCATAAAAGGTTTGCATAAAAAGGTTCAAATTGTTTAGGAGAGAGTTAGTTCTTTCATATTTGGTTCAATCTAGATCATTTGCATGAAACATCTAACACGGTTTGCTCTAGAGTAAGCTTCGTCACACATCTTGCAATGGTTATCTTACTCACGTTGATTAAACATTCCATTGCTCATTCTCTAGATTAAACACTAGGATTGCAAGCCCATAAACATGTCATATGTTACCACTAGATCATATCAAGCATAGAAACAATAGTGGCATCATATAAGCATCAAAATTATTTTATTTTCATGAATGAGCCTAATGATTGTGAGGAATGACTAGATGCACTAAACATGTCCCTAGCAAAGAATGGATGCATATGTCAATCAACTTTTACCTTGCTTTGTCGATGGAGAAGCATGTCATATAAGTGGGGGTGCATCAACACATATTGGAGAAGTCAAGTATGTTCAATTCATTCATTAGCTTGCAAAACCTCTTCTCATCAAGTGGCTTGGTGAATATGTCGGCAAGTTGATCATCGGTTCCAACACTCTCAATTGAAATATCACCCTTTTGTTGATGGTCTCTTATGAAGTGGTGCCTAATATCAATATGCTTTGTTCTTGAATGTTGCACGGGGTTGTTTGTGAGCTTCACCGCACTCTCATTGTCACATAGCAATGGCACTTGTTTGAATTTGATTCCAAAGTCATCCAAAGTTGCTTTCATCCAAAGTAATTGAGCACAACAACTACCGGCGGATATGTACTCGGCTTCGGCGGTTGAAAGTGCCACACTATTTTGCTTCTTTGACGACCAAGACACAAGTGATCTTCCCAACAATTGACATGTGCCCGATGTACTCTTTCTATCAACCTTGCAACCCGCATAATCGGAGTCCGAAAATCCAATCAACTCAAAGTTTGACCCCTTGGGATACCATAAACCAATATCTTGTGTATGCTTCAAGTACCTCAATATTCGCTTAGTTGCCTTCAAGTGACTCTCTCTTGGTGAGGCTTGGAATCTTGCACACATGCATACACTAAACATGACATCCGGTCTTGATGCGGTCACATAGAGTAGGCTTCCAATCATAGACCGATACAACTTTTGATCCACCATATTGCCACTTGCATCACTATCCAATTGTCCATTTGTCCCCATAGGTGCGCTAATGGCTTTTGCATCTTGCAATCCAAACTTCTTGATCATGTCCTTTATATACTTGCCTTGACTAACAAATGTGCCTTCCTTCAGTTGCTTGATTTGTAGACCAAGGAAGTAGCTAAGCTCTCCAATCATGGACATTTCAAACTCATTTGCCATCAATTCACCAAACTCTTCACAAAAATCTTGATTGGTTGAACCGAAAATGATATCATCAACATAGATTTGCAACACAAACAAGTCTTTTCCAATCTTCTTGGTGAAGAGAGTAGTATCAACCTTTCCCATCTTGAACCCTTTAGAGAGGAGAAAATCTCTTAACCTCTCGTACCATGCTCTTGGTGCTTGTTTCAAACCATAAAGTGCCTTCTTGAGCTTGTAGACATGGTTGGGCTTCTTGTCATCTTCAAAACCGGGTGGTTGCTCAACATATACTAATTCATTGATGTATCCATTGAGAAATGCAATCTTGACATCCATTTGATATAACTTGATGTTGTGGGAACAAGCATAAGCTAATAGGATTCTTATTGCTTCCAATCTTGCAACCGGTGCATATGTTTCACCAAAGTCAAGACCCTCTACTTGAGTGTAACCTTGTGCCACTAATCTTGCTTTGTTTCTCACCACAATGCCATCTTGATCTTGCTTGTTGCGAAAGACCCATCTAGTGCCAATCACATTGTAGTTCTTAGGCCTCTCTACTAATTCCAATACTTGATTTCTTGTGAAGTTGTTAAGCTCTTCATGCATGGCATTGACCCAATCAACATCTTGTAATGCTTCTTCAATCTTGGTTGGCTCGATGGATGATACAAAAGAGTAATGTTCACAAAATGAAGCCAATCTTGATCTAGTTTGCACACCACTTTGAATTCCACCAATGATTTGATCTAATGGATGATCTCTTGCAACATTGGTTGGTTGGAGCACTTGGACTTGATTGCTTGTACTTGCTTGATCATTTGGATGAGATGAATTAGCCACTTGTTGATCTTGCAATTGAGAACCATTAGCTTGCACAATTGGAGAAGTGAGCACTTGATCTTTGTCATCTTCAACATCAATCACCTCCCTAGGCCGAATATCACCAATATCCATATTCTTCATTGCATTGACCAATTGAGTTCCTCTCACATCATCTAGATTTTCTTCCTCATCTTGAGAGCCATTTGTTTCATCAAATTCAACATCATGCACTTCCTCAAGAGTACCGCTAGCCAAATTCCAAACTCTATATGCTTTGCTTGTAGTGGAGTAACCAAGCAGGAAGCCTTCATCACATTTCTTCTCAAACTTGCTCAATCTAGTGCCTTTCTTCAAGATATAGCATTTGCAACCAAAGACTCTAAAGTATGCAATGTTGGGCTTTCTTCCATTTAATAGCTCATAAGGTGTCTTCTCCATCATAGGGTGACAATAGAGGCGGTTGCTACAATAGCAAGCCGTGTTGATAGCTTCGGCCCAAAATGAATGACTCACATTGTACTCACTAAGCATAGATCTTGCCATATCAATGAGAGTTCTATTCTTCCTTTCAACAAGACCATTTGATTGTGGAGTGTACTTGGCCGAGAATTGATGTCTAATTCCAAATTCATCACATAACTCATCAACTCTTGTGTTTCTAAATTCACTACCATTGTCACTTCTCACTTTCTTGATGGTTGTTTCAAACTCATTGTGACATCTCTTGACAAAAGATTTGAATGTAGCATATGTATCACTTTTGTCACTTAGAAAGAACACCCATGTATATCTTGTGAGATCATCCACTATCACAAAGCCATATTTGTTTCCACCAATGCTAGTGTATGTTGTTGGTCCAAATAGATCCATGTGCAATAACTCAAATGCTTTGCTAGTGCTCATCATGCTCTTTTTAGGGTGAGTGTTTCCAACTTGCTTTCTGGCTTGACAGGAGCTACAAAGTTTATCCTTTTCAAACACATCTTTCAAGCCTCTAACTAGATCATGCTTAATCAATCTATTTAATTGTTTCATTCCAACATGACCACGTCTTCTATGTCATAGCCAGCCCATGCTAGATTTGGTGAACAAACAAGTTGACAATTGAGCTTCACTAGCATTGAAATCAACCAAGTATAGATTTTCATATCTAAAGCCTTTGAAGATCAAGTTTGAGCCATTTACACTTATGATCTCTACATCATCAACTCCAAATATGCATTTGAAACCAAGATCACACAATTGAGCCACGGATAACAAATTGAAGTTCAAGCTCTCTACTAGCAATACATTGGATATGCTCATGTCATTTGATATAGCAATCTTACCAAGCCCCTTGACCTTGCCTTTGCCATTATCACCAAATGTAATACTATCAATCCCATTGTCATCATTCTTGTTGATTGAATTGAACATTCTTGCATCTCTGGTCATGTGTTGAGTGCACCCACTATCAAGCACCCAATGCCTTCCTCCGGCTTTATAATTGACCTACAAGAAAAGATCAATTCTTTTTAGGTACCCAAACTTGCTTGGGTCCTCCAAGGTTAGTCACTAAGCTCTTAGGCACCCAAATTGCCTTCTTCTTTGGGCCAACAATGGGAGCTCCAATAAACTTAGCCTTCACACCATTTACACCCTTGGTAAGCAAATAACAAGAATCAAATTGAATTGAGGATACATTAGCATTTTTATTCTTGTTCTTGCAATATTGCTCTATATGCCCGGATTGCTTGCATTTCTTGCAAAATCGACCATTGCTTCTCACAAAACTAGTCTTGTGAGTCACAAAGGCCGCCTTGCCATTCTTGGGGGTATAGCCCAATCCCTCTTTGTTAAGAGAGAACCGTTGGCTACCCAAGCACTTAAGCAAGCGGGCATCTCCACCATAGGCATTGCCTAAGGCACGAGTGAGCTCATTGACCTCCTTTTTCAAGGTCTCATTCTCCACCATTAGTGAGGCATCACAAGTGAAACCATCACTCATAGTAGAAGTAGTAGTGGATGAGCTACATGAAGTGTTAGTGGGAGCAACAACAATAGGAGTATAAAAAGATTCATCAAGAATATCACAAGTCACTCCTATGTTACATGTTGGAACAATGTTCTCAACCTTGACTTGATCAAGGAGGGAGGAGTGAGCTTTTTCAAGCTTGGTGTGAGCCTTGCCAAGCTTCTCATGGGCTACCTCTAGCCTCTCATGATTAGTCTTGAGCTCATCAAGGGTTTGTTCAAGAGCACTAAGCTTCTTGCGCAAATCCTTGCACTCCTTCCTCTTCATCTCAAAGCAAGTGTGAGCTTGTTCTAACATGTCCATGAGGTCCTCCTTTGAGTGCTCCTCATCCTCATCACTCTCACTATCACTCTCATCATCAGATTGTACCTTAGTCGGCCTAGCCATGAAGCATGATGAAGTGTCAAATAGAGAAGGCTTGTTGTTGATTGCAATGCTTGCAAGTGCCTTCTTCTTGGTGCTCTTCTTGTTATCATCATCACTTGAGTCTTCACTATCGGATGATGCATCACTATCCCATGTGACAACATATGAGCCACCCTTCTTCTTCTTGAAGCTCATTTTCTTCTCTTTCTTCTCTTTCTTCTCCTTCTTATCTTTCTTCTTCTCATCTTCATCATTGTCACTATTGTAGGGACAATTCACTACAACGTGATCCTTGCTCTTGCATTTGTAGCATCTTCTCACATATTCTTTGTTCTTGTTATAATCTCTTCTCTTTCTTGCACCATAGCCCTTCTTCTTCATGAACTTGCCAAATTTGCGCACAAAGAGAGCTAAGGCTTCATCATCAATGTCACTAGCTTCTTCATTGTCACTTGATTCTTCCTTCTTGGACTTGCCCTTGCTCTTTGATGAGGTGGCTTTGAATGCCACACTTTTCTTCTTCTTGTCCTCTTCCTTGATCACTTCTTCACTATCTTCATTGTATTGATCCTCGGTCATGACATCACCAAGCACCTCATTTGGAGTCACATTCTTCAATCCTCCTCTAAAGATGATGGTGCGAAGTGTCTTGAATCTCTTAGGCAAGCAACTCAAGAACCGGTGAGTGAAGTCTTCATCTTGCACCTTTTCTCCCAAGGACTTGAGATCATTGATGATGACTTGCAATCTATAGAACATTTCCAGAATTGATTCATCATCCTTCATCTTGAAGTTGGTGAGCTTGTCCTTGAGCATATACAACTTGGCACTTTTTACCGTTGAAGTGCCCTCATATGTTTCTTCTAATCTTTTCCATACCTCACTTGCATTGTCAAGATCTTTGATTTGCTCAAACACCTTTGGATCAATGGCATTGTATATGGTGTTGAGCGCCATTGTGTTGCATTGCTTGTTGATGGAGTCATTTGGCGTTGGATTGGTAGGATCAAGAATCACAAACTCATTTTCAACCACATCCCACACCTTGTCATTGATTGAACCCAAATACATCTTCATCTTTCTCTTCCAATAATCAAAAGATGTGCCATCAAAGAACGGTGGTTTGCCCCCAACATGGTTGAAAACAATTTGAGCCATTTTAACACCGAAGGTTGTTAAGCCTTATGCAAACGGTGACCACGGCTCCGATACCACTTGAAAGGTCCTAAATGGCTAGAGGGGGGTGAATAGCCTAATAAAAATTCTACAAAACACTTAAAGCAACTAGTTAGACAATTACAAAGCGAAGCTTTTTGCTCTAGCTCTACTAAGTGTTGCAAGCCACCTATCCAACAATTCTAGTAACCTATAATCACTATGTCACACAAAAGATATGTTACTACTCTCTAAAATAATGAGTTAGCAAGAAATAATTACTTCTAATTAGAGAGCTACTTCTAGCAACAAATATCTCTACACAAGTGATAACAAAAGTAATGCAAGGATAGAGAGATGTACCGACACCGGGAAGAGACAATCAATCACAATAAGAAAACCAAGAAACTTCGGGAGAAGTACAAAGAGGCAAGAGACACAAAGATTTTCTCCCGAGGTTCACGTGCTTGCCGGCACGCTACTCCCCGTTGTGTCGACCAACCACTTGGTGGTTCGGTGGCTAATAGGTGTTCACAAACCTAGCTCAACACTTGAGCGCCACAAGAACCGACCCACAATGGAGGTAACTCAATGACACGCGCAATTTACTAGAGTTACCTTTTGGCTCTTCGCCGGGGAAGGCACAATACCCCTCACAAATCACCGGGAGATGGCCACGAACAATCACCACTCGTGCCAAAACTCCTCCGCTGCTCCAAGCCGTCTAGGTGGCGGCAACCACCAAGAGTAAAGAGAATACCCGCAGCAACAACAATCCCCAAGTGCCACTAGATGCAAACTCACAAGCAAATGCACTTGGATCCACTCGATCTCACTTAGATTCACGCTATCAAGCAAGGAGATGAGTGGGAGGGAGTAGATCTTGCTCAAGAGGATGTTCAAGAGGTTATATAGTCAAGAAGAACCCCCACTAGCCGGCCACCACCTATTTATAAGAGGGGGAAGAAGACAGCAAGTCGTCCCCCCTTTTCCCGAGCTTCTGCGCCTGCGGTCGGTACTACCGACGCCAGGTCGGTACTACCGACCACAAGGCCCGGTACAACAGACGGCACAACTTATGACCGTTGCACGCAGCGTTGACCAAAACGAACAACCGACTCCAGGTCGGTACTACCGACAGTCGGTAGTACCGAGGTTATGGCGGTACTACCGCCAGGCCAAAATCGGCCGCGAACAGAGAGCTTCTGCGAAAAACAAGTTACTACCGACCTTGCGTCGGTACCACCGCGGGCGGTAGTACCGAGGTTATGGCGGTACTACCGCCAGGCCATTTTCAATTCTACACAGAGAGCCTCGCGAAACCCTTTAGAGCTACGGTACCACCGACCCTCTGGTCGGTACCACCGCCGGCGGTAGTACCGAGGTTATGGCGGTACTACCGCCAGGCCATTTCAGACTCAACACAGAGAGCATTGCAAGCAGCCCCCTTGGGCGGTACTACCGACCCCCTGGGCGGTACTACCGACCACACACATAAAACTTTGTTTTCTTCTCTGTGTTGATCCAAAACACTTCCAACCCTTTCTCCTTTGCAAAAGTGCTAACACCAACAAGTGTACATCATCATGTGCATGTGTGTTAGCATTTTCCAAATAATTTCCAAAGGATTATAAGTTAGCACACTAGGTCCTAATGCATATGCATGTATGAAATCACCTAGTGGCACTTGATAACTGCGATCACCGAGATAGTCCCCTCTTGATAGTACGGCTATCTATCCTAAACACACTCACACCCTCTATGGTGTCTTGAGTGCCAAAACAAAATCCCTATTTATACCTTTGCCTTGATCTCCGTAGGGGTTTTGCTTTTCTCTTCTTCTCTTTCCAAATGTGGAGCACTTGATCCATCTTTTGGTCATCACCACCAATACCATGATCATCATCTAGCTCCCACACTTGGTGTGTACCAACCTCGCTCATAAACACTTCATGACAAGGTTAGTACTCTAGGTGACATCAATTATCCAAAACCAAACAAGGACTTTCACCTTTGCACCGGTTGCAAGACTCGAAGCCATTCGTATCCTCCTTGCATATGCATCACATCATGACATTAAATTATATCAAATGGATGTGAAAAGTGCATTTTTAAATGGCTTCATAAATGAACTAGTCTATGTTGATCAACCTCCCGGTTTTGAAGACCCTAGATATCCTAATCATGTTTATAGGTTGTCCAAGGCGCTATATGGGCTCAAGCAAGCCCCAAGAGCATGGTACGAGCGCCTCCGGGACTTCCTCATTGAGAAGGGCTTCACCATTGGGATGGTTGACACCACACTATTCACCAAGAAGCTTGATGGAGAGATCTTCATTTGTCAAGTCTACATTGATGATATTATCTTCGGGTCAACAAATGAAGCCTATTGCAAGGAATTTGGTGACTTGATGTCAAAGGAGTTCGAAATGTCCATGATTGGAGAGCTCACATTCTTCCTAGGCTTCCAAGTCAAGCAATTGAAGGAGGGGACTTTCATATCTCAAGAGAAGTATACAAAAGACCTCCTCAAGCGCTTCAACATGGATGATTGCAAGCCTATCAAGACTCCAATGCCAACAAATGGACATCTCGACCTAGATGTGGGAGGTAACCCGGTTGACCAAACTCTCTACCGCTCTATGATTGGTAGTTTGTTATATTTGACCGCATCTAGGCCCGACATCATGTTTAGTGTGTGCATGTGTGCTCGGTTTCAAGCCGACCCTAGGGAATCACATCTTGTAGCGGTGAAAAGAATCCTTAGGTACCTAAAGCACACCCCAAGCTTTGGCCTTTGGTATCCCAAAGGAGCTAATTTCCAACTCGTTGGGTATTCCGATTCGGATTACGCGGGTTGCAAAGTAGATAGAAAAAGCACATCCGGAGGGTGCCATTTGCTTGGGAGATCACTCGTGTCATGGAGTTCAAAGAAGCAAAATAGTGTGGCCTTGTCTACCGCCGAGGCGGAATACATAGCCGCGGGTGCTTGTTGTGCACAAATTCTTTACATGAAACAAACCCTTTTAGACTATGGTGTAGTTCTAGAAAGGGTACCTTTGTTGTGTGACAATGAGAGCGCGGTTAAGCTTGCTAACAACCCAGTTCAACACTCTCGCACAAAGCATATAGATATTCGCCATCACTTCCTTAGAGATCATGTTTCAAAGAAAGATATATCCTTAGAGGGAGTTAGAACCGAAGATCAATTAACGGATATCTTCACAAAACCCCTAGATGAAAACACTCTTTGTAGATTGCGAAGTGAGCTTAATGTGCTTGATCTAAGTAACTTTGTCAAAAGGTGAAAGGGGGTTGTGTTTGCATTGCATTGTATCATATGCCATGTTTAAATTATGCTATGCACTTAGGCTTGTCAGACGTGGTTAAGATAACCGCCCTAAAAAGCGTGTGAAGAAGCTTACCCATGAGCAAACTTGACAAGCAACCTAGATTCAAATTCCGTATTGCATTGCATATGCATGGTTGTTGTTTGTCGTTTCTTTTCGGTTTTGTTTTGAGCAACCGCTGTGTTCGTCCACCGCTAGGGGGAGCATTTGAGGCTCCTAATGGTTAAGTCCCCTAGTTTTGGTGGCCACATGTTGTCTCCTCGGGATTTATCGCCTATTTTACCTAAAAATGATATGTAGCCTATGGCAAAATATTTGTAAAATTGAGGGTTTATGCGAGGATGCTCATACTCGATTCCAACTGGTGTTTATCTGGATCTTATTTGAGTTGGAACTTAGTTGGGAGAGGGAGCCGCAACGGAGACCTTCAGATCTGCCCTAAATGTTGCATCGGAAGCAGCATCGGATGCTGCATCGGAAGCTAGCCCAGCGTCCGATGCCTGCACTGTAGACTGCCCCGGCTGGAACAGTGCTTTGCCTGCATCCAATGTGTCCTCAACAGAGGCTCCGATGCCCCATCGGACGCTCCCCAGCATCTGATGCCATGGCACCGGAAGCATCCGATGCAATTTCGGCCGTTCTGGAACTTTCTGGACAGGCATCGGAGCGTCCGATGCGTCATCATCGGCGCGTCCGATGCTCCTTTGCGCGGCGCGTTGAGTTCTATTCATTGACAACCGGGTCCCACATGTCATACCTCCCTCCGCCTTCCTCCTCGTGACAGCACCGACGTCGAACCCTAACCAGCACCCCACCCACTCGCGCCCTCGCCGCCGGTTGCGCTTGCTCCGCCGCGCCCGCACTTGCTCCGCCGCTTCCCCTTAGCCGGCCACCGTGCACCGCCGCCGCCTCTCCACTCACCCGCAGGTGTGCTCGCCGGCGCTTCGAGCCACCTCACCGGAGCTCCTCGCCAGCGATCGAACCCACTCATCGGAAACCTTCTCCATCGTCCCCGAGTGCCCCTCCTCTCCGGCGATCTCCCTTCGGCCGGCCGACTCTTCCCAGTGAGCATCACCACCCTCCTCCATAACCCTTGCCCATAAGGTGCTCGACGTAATGTCCCAAAGGTCGTTCATCAAGTTTTGACACCCATTTTCACCCGAACTCTTTGCAGACCCCTTCGTGTGTCGTGTGGCCCCTGGACTGTCAGTGCTTCTCTTTTGCTGGGTTCGTTTCGTCGATCGTCAGGTAGCAAAGCCAATTCACTCTCTTATCCCATTGCTTTGCTTCCATATGTCTCGCTTATCTCTAGACTATATATGCTTATATATATCCTATCTTTCTCGCAGCGAGTCAGGGTCTGTGACAGTTGGCAGCTCGGTTCGTTGGCAGTGTCAGTTAACCCGGGGCCAAGCCCGCGGGTAAGGATCGAGGCCAAGCCTCGTGAGTGACAGCGGCAGCCGATCAGTGTCAGGGTTCCGTTGGTTAGTTGGGTTGTCAGGGTCAGTAGCTCTTTCAGTGGCAGTTGCTCTTTCATCGTCAGTTTCCCGTTCTTGTCAGCTATGCCGCGCTGCAAGAACGTTGGTGGTGGCCCAGATGACTCTCCTCCCCGTCGTCCCCCTTCCGGTCAGAGGTCTGGGAAGGGGAAGCTCATAGTGCGCCGGAAGCGCACTCGTCAGGAGCGAGAGGCAGCTCAGGCCCAGGCAGTGGCCGATGCAGCAGCGAGAGCCGAGTAGGGAGGCAGTTCGGGCGGACTCAGGATTGAGGACCAGTTGTCCCCCGACCAGCGCAGAGCAGTTGAGGAGGTTGAGCGGTTTCACCACTCTCCGACTGGCACGCTTATGGCTGCCGGTCGTCGGACGACGTTCACCTCCCCAGGGGTCGAGCCCTAGAGTTCAGCACAGGGCCAGGCAGAGGCCGAGGCAGCCGAGGCAGCGGCTCCAGAGGCAGAGGCAGAGGAGGAGGTTCCTGAGGAGGTTCCCCGACGCCGGTCCACCCGTCGACGGACAGCGGTGCCACCCGGCCCGACGTCCCTCTGTGGGGAGCACGTGCTCCGTTGAGGCATGCTCCTCCGCCGATCCCGCGACCGGACCTCAGGGGCGCCACTTGCTCACAGATCCAGACACTCCGACTCATACCAGTGGAGCAGTGGTTTCCCAGGGAGCGGCAGGAGCAGGCTGGTCCGTCGTTCTATACTGTGCTGCAGGAGGATTTCTACCAGGGTTACAGGAACGCCGAGATTTCTTTGCGACCCCAGTGTGTTTGTTCACTAGAGGCAGTTGTGGACGCAGCAGGAGAGCAGATTCGCCCCATCCTCACTTACCTACCTGGTGTAGCAGACCTTCTGGGGCGGTCTGGCTCATATATCGAGGACTGGGTCTTTTAGTTTTATGCTTCATTGTGGGTACACCCAGACCGAGAGACTATTGAGTTCGCACTTGAGGGGGACCACTACAGACTGTTCTCGTCTGAGATCTGGGATTGGTTTGGATTGACACGATCACAGACCCGGATCCACGACTTGTGTTACGATCGGACGGAGCCACCCCGCCGCCCTCACGGTGGTGCTCAGCCTTCGACGGACTTGGTTCGCCCGTGCTTCACAGAGCCGTTCGGAGAGGGTTCGAGTCGCACTCCTAGGGACCTTACCCCTACGGCTCGGATCCTCAACGCGATCCTCAGACGGACCTTGCTTCCCAGGGTGGGCTTCGGAGAGGGTCTTTCCAGGCTGCAGCTATGGTTACTTGCGTATATGGTCAGGCAGCAGGAGTTTGACGTTTGGGACGTGATCCTGTGTGAGATCGAGGACACTGTAGCAGAGGGCATCAAGGCCCGCCGGCAGCTTCCATATGCTCACTGGATTTCCTACATTCTTTGGAAGGTCGCTGCCACCACTGGTACCTGCCTCAGTCAGTCACTCACCAGTTCTGCGACCGTATTCCCGGAGTATAACATGAGTCAGTTATTGGGATACGGCCGAGACCGCAGGCAGCAGGAGCAGCAGGCACCGTCTTCCTCACGCCAGAGACCTGAGGTGCCCGAGTCAGCTCAGGAGCAGGACGAGGCAGTTCAGGCCCTCGCAGAGCAGGAGCTTGCAGATCTCGAGGGTGGTGACCCCCATGTAGTCTCAGATCCCACCGACAGCTCAGATGAGGATTACCAGCTCCCGCCTCGCTACCAGCCGCGTGCACACGACTCCCAGGCTGGGACCAGCGGTACTGCTTCCTCCGATCCAGCACTCCTTGCTATTCTAGCACGGATGGAGGAGCAGCAGAGGACGGTGACCCAGGACGTCCAGCGGCTTGCCCAGGAGCAGCAGAGGTTGACACAGCAGCAGGCACTTGCACAGCAGCAGGCGCAGGAGAGGTCTGATGCACTACAGCGTCAGATGATGGCTTTACAGCAGCAGACTTTGAGCTTCATGGAGCGATTAGCCAGCGGTCCTCCTCAGTGGCAGTGGCAGCAGCCCCCTCCTCAGCAGCTTCAGTGGCAGCCACCAGTCCCTCCTCAGCCGCAGCCGCAGTTTGGTCCGCAGCAGCAGCAGTTCCCGGGCCCCAGCTCCTCGCAGTTTACGAGTTTCACTACTCCTCTAGGCGGGGCCCCGCTTTTCAGTCCGCTGCGGACAGGTTTCACGCCTAGGCCGATAGTGTCTCTCTACACTACGACGACCTCTGTGCCTCGAGACCTGTCGGCCACTTTCAGCGAGCTCACTGGGTTCCCTACGCCAGATCTGCAGGACCCAGTCCAGACGTCTACAGCTCCAGTCACTTCCACTACCGAGACTCTTCCGAGTTCAGTAGCATCCTCAGAGCAGACAGAGCCCGTCCAGTCCGAGACCACGACGATCGTGCAGGCTGAGTTACCTCCGATTCATGAGCTTCCGCACTCCACTACTCAGTTTGACACTGCTACAGGGACTGTGACAGCTTCAGAGCAGGAAGAGCAGACCGAGCCGGTCCAGCAGTCCGAGCCGACCCAGACCGCTTCTCCGCAGCTTTCAGCTACAGAGGGTCAGCAGGCTACCGGCGACTCGTCCTCCGACTCCGAGGCCCTCCTTCAGCAGTTTGAGTTCACTCATAGGACTCCGGAGACGGCACCTGACTCGTCTGCACCACCTCCGCCCTCCGACGCTTAGTTTGGCGCTTGATGCCAAAGGGGGAGAGTGGCTGAGTATAGCGATAGGGGGAGTGGTGTGAGAGGGCTTTGTGTCTTTTGATTTGTTATATTCTCATACGCTCTTTGCTTATCGCATCTTTTGTGCTTGTTTATGTGATATACTTGTGCTATGGACCTTGATGACATGTATGTGCTCACTATGTTATCATATATGACATGTCATTTCGTTTGGCTCATTTACTTGCGCTCAATTCTCATTTGTCATGTATTCGAGCTCTTTACTCTTGCACTTGCTATTCATTCTAACTTGTTGAGTGCAGGATGTTGGCATGATATGTATGAACTTGCCCTAATCATTTTCTCTTATTCATTGCAAGTTCATACATGTCATGACTTGAAAACCTCTTCTCTCTATACTCGATCTCGTGTTGTCATCAATCACCAAAAAGGGGGAGATTGAACGCATCTTGGCCCCTAGTGGGTTTCGGTGATTGGATGAAACACAAGATTACTGTGATTAACGTGTGTTTTGCAGAAACAGGGATAAGTTAGGTCACGGTAATGGCGATGATACGGGCATATGGAGTTCATGTCCCCTGGCGATGGAAATCGTTTCGGTTTTCAAAGGACGGACGACGAAGACGGTGGTAGGCTAGGCTAAGTGTCGTATGGTGTTGGAGGACACTTAGGTAGTCTTAGGTCTTTGTTTTCCCTTTGGCCGTACTATAAAGAGGGGTGTGAATCAGTAGCTTGACCTAGATGAGTCTATTGAGGTAGGTGTGGTGCACACTTGTTATTTCATAGCCCTAGGTAGCTCAGAGAGATGCCTTATGTCGAGAGGAACAAAAGTCGTTAAGACCGCGTCACGATCCGAGTTGATCTTGCCCTGGTTACGGGCATCGGACGCTGGTTGAGTGGGCATCGGAGGCTTCGATGCCCACACCGACTTAGGGTTTGGTCTGGTGCGTGGCATCGGAGGCTCCGATGGTGCCACATCGGATGATCCGGTGTCACTGTTCACTTGGCAGTGAACTGTGGAAGGCATCGGACGCTGGCATCGGACGCTGAGGGGCAGCGTCCGATGGCCATGCAGAGAGGTTCCAGAGAGGTCCTTTTGGCATCGGACGCGTTCGATGCAGGGGCATCGAACGCTCCCCAGCGTTCGATGCTCCATCAACATGTCTGACAAGAGGGTACAGTCGATCGTTGGGTGTGGTCATCGGCGCGTCCGATGCTAGGCATCGGAGCGTACGATGCCCCCGCAGAAACCCTGTCTTGTCCTGTTTTTGGATGGTCGGGTTGGGGGTATATATACTTCCTTCCCTCCATCCATTTGGGTGTTCTTGCCACTTCCATCAGCTGAGAAACACCTTGTGAGTGTGAGTGAGTGCAAGAGCCCTAGTGAGGTTGAGTGATTTGCTAATTGTGAGAATTAGACACCTCCTAGTGAGAATTGAGTAGCAAGTGTGCATCCATCCATCTCTTTGGCCTTGTGTTGGTCAAGTGAGAGTTCTAGCTTGTTACTCTTGGCGATCGGCATCACCTAGACGGCTTGGTGGCGATCGGAGAGCTTGGTGATCATCCGGAGGCATTGTGGATGACCCAAGCCAAGTTGTGACCGGTAGCGAGCGATTCACCGGGCCGGAGTGGCGAAGAATGAGCTCGTAGTTAGCACTTGATCCTTGCGCGGATCAAGGGGGAGCGATACCCTTGCGCGGGTGCTCCAACGAGGACTAGGGGGGTGTGCCGACACCTCGATACCTCGGCAAAAAGATCGTCGAGTCATCTCTACTCTTTTACTTACGCATTTACTTTCAAGCAATTCAATTCCACATTACTCTTGTTGTTCATTCTATATTGAATTGCTTTGCTAGAGTAGGAGTGGCTTAGACTTGGTCTTTTGTGTGGTAGATTAAATAGAATCACACTTCTAGGCACTAGGGGTTAATTGAGGCTTGATAGGTTTTCTTATTGAAAGAAGTTTTAGAAAAGCCCAATTCACCCCCCTCTTCGGCATCTTGATCCTTTCAGGTAGTACCACCCGGGGGTGCTGCGCGCAATGCTCTCTGGACAGGGTCAAAAATGACCTAGCGGTAGTACCGCTATAAAGCCGGTACTACTGGCCACGGTAGTACCGACCCTCTGGTCGGTAGTACCGAGGGTCTAGACCGGTTTACACCCTCTCTGTTTGTGGCTCAGTTTGGCCTGGCAGTAGTACCACCATAAGGCCGGTACTACCGGCCCCGGTGGTACCAACCTGCTTCGTCGGTAGTTCTCATCTGGTCAACGATCCCTGTAACGGCTGTTTTGAGGAAGTCGGTACTACGGCCTATGGGGCCGGTACTACCAACTATGGCGAGTTCAGACGACTTGTATAAATAGCCATTCTCTTGGCTTCTAACCATTACCTCTCTAATTATTGTGACCTAACACGAGACAAGAGAGCTCCCAAGTGTTGACTAAGCTCCTCTCTCTCCCCCCCCCTTTGGTTCTAGATTGAATCCTTTGCAAGCTTTGAGCTAGGGAAGTGAGATTAGAGAGTGAGAAGCATCGATCCACGTCTTGAGCATTTGGTTCCTTCATCTCTCCGGCTTGATTTGTGTTCTTGAACCCTAGTCGGTTAGGTGTTCTTCGGTTGTTGCCCGTGTTGACTCATTTGTGAGGGCTCTCCGAAGTATTTGTATTACCCTCGTGTTCTTAGTGAAGAAACTCGGCTAACCTTCATGGTTGCTTGAGTGAGGCAAGGAGGTGAAAGAGACTCTGACCTTAGTGGTCACCTCAACAACGAGGACATAGACACTTCTTAGTGAAGTGGCTGAACCTCGGGATAAATCTTGTGTCCCGTGTGCTTATTGTATTCTCTTCTTCGATTATTTCGTTTGCATTTGTGTTCTTCGTGTTCCTCCTCCTCTCTCATTCTTAGGTTGGGAAGGCTCGACCTACACTTTGGCAAGGAACCACTACTTGGATAAGGTATAATCTTCATCTACATCTCCTAGAGAAGCTCGGTAAACTCTAGATCTGAAATTGCATCTCATCTATCTCGATTTCGTAGCAGTTCGTAGGTTGCCGGTAGTACCGGCTGTGTGATCTGACATCTGTTTTTGAGTTTTTGAGTTTCAGGTTTCTAGAATTTTAAATAGGCTATTCATCCCCCTCCAGCCATTCGGACCTTTCAAGTGAAAAGAAGTATCGAATACATGGTTCAAATGAGATACCATCGATTTATTTTATGAAGAGGTGGAAGAAAAGGCGTAAAAGGTGAGTTTACATGGTTGTTTTCTTTTCTATGGATGTATTGTTTTCTATGTGCAATAATGTTGATCAGATTTTTATTTTTATAGAGACCTGTTCTTCGATGATGAAGGTAACCTACTTGATGAAAAGGCTAAAGATCCTATGGAGGTGGCAATGCGGAAAACATTCCAGATTCACGCAACAAGTTTGAAGATCTAATCCAAATGGCCAAGAACTCTGAACAAGGAAAGAAATTTTTATATTCTAGTTTATCAAACCTTGTAGAACCTCTCCAAAATATCATTCCTGCTGCTACAGTTAATAAACAAGATGAGTTTGAATCATTTCTTGGGAGCAAAATTCCACAAGAAGTCGAGATACATCCACCAAATGATATCAAGTCCAAAGGATGATGCAAAAGAATTAAGAAGAGCAAGGAGAAGAAGTGAAAGCCCTAGTTTGATTTTGGTTAATTGATGAAACCTATTTGGTCTAATCCTATTGCTAAGCATGTGTGTAGCTTTTAAGAAAGGATTGAGACCAAGCCAAGTGGTGGAGCTAGCAACGTGGCAACCATAGAGGATGGTGATGGCCACATGCAATTGATGAGATCAGGTGCTCTACCATTGGTAAAATGAAGAAGAGAAGAGATGGAGCAAAGAGGCCTGAAGGCAAAGGTATAACCTATAGGGCTCTTTGTTTTGGTGATCAAGACACTTAGTGAGTGTGATCACATTTAGGATACATAGTCGTACTATTAAGAGGAGTTAATTCACGGCTTATGCGGTGTTCAAGTGCCACTAGGAGTTCTCTAACATATTGATGCTTTAGACCTAGTAAGAGTCTAACAAAACCCTTGGAAAATGTTTTACAAAATGCTAACACACGTGCACAAGTGTTGAAACAATTTGGTGTTGGCGCATGGGAGCAAGAGTAGAAGTTAGAAAGCGAAAGATGCTGAGTTAGATGCATCGGACGCTGAAGGCAGCAACATCGGACGCTGGGCCGAGCGTCTGATGGCTAACCCTAGCTACAGACTAGTGCTGAAGGAGCATCGAACGCTGGCAACGGACGCTGAGGAAACGCTGATGGCAATGGACGTTTGATGTGAGGGTTCCGATGCGTCCGATGTGGTGCGTTGCTGTGCTGAAAAGAGCAGTGGCATCGGAGCATCCGATGCCTGGCATCGGCGCGTCCGATGTCACATTAACCGTGGCGCGAAGGAATATGACTGTTGGGATCGGGCGACTCGATTTCGTATCAGGAGGACACGTGGTGCTCATCGAAGCATCAGACGCTGGGGGAGCGTCCGATGGCCCCGACACCTGCGCGTCCGATGGTCCCGTTTCTGGCCCAACGGCTAGGCCGTTTTGAGGGGGCTTTATAAGGGACTTCGTCGGCTCACTTGAATTTCTTCTTGCACATTTTGATCCTTAAGCATTCTTGTGAGCATAGCCAAGCCTCCCCACTAATCTCTAGAGTTGATTTGATCAATCTAAGTGAGATTGAGTGATTAGTGCTAAGATTTGAAAGAGTTCATTCTAGTGGCACTAGTTCTTCGCATCACCATTGAGTTGCTTGTTACTCTTGGCATTTGCCGGTGCCTAGACGGCTTGGAGGAGTTGAGGTGGTTGATTGGCAAGATTGGTGATTGTTCTTGGCCACCACCATTCATGATTGTGAGAGGTTTTGGAGCCTCACCTCGCCGGAGCGGCAAGAGGCATCCTTAGTGGATTGCTCGTGTCATTGAGCTACCTCGCTAGCGGTAGATTCTTGTGGCGCTCTTTGTGAGCTTGGCTTGGTGCCAATTAGCCACCGGATCACCTAGTGTTGGTCGACACGGGGAGTAGCGTGACGGCAAGCACGTGAACCTCGGGATAAATCATTGTGTCCCGCTTGTTATTTGTGATTGTGTTTCCATCGTGGTGATTGGTCTTCATATTCACATCTTTGGTGATTGGCATCACAAGTGGATTTCACCGGTGATTGGTTCTCTACAAGGCGATCCCGAAGGCTCGATGAAACCACTTCTATCTAGCTCGTTTACTTTGTGCATCTAGTTTGAGCTATTTCATTTGATTGAAATATCTTCATACATATTGTCTTGATACATCTCTTGCATAGCTAGTTGTGATTAGTTATCTAGATTTATCTATCGCACATACTTGTTTCTTATACATTCTTGTATATCATTCTTGTGCTAGAGTTAGATTGTTCTTTCCGCATTAGATACTAGGTCTAGTTGATTGTGTGACATAGTTTTATTAGGAAAGAATTGTTGGATAGGTGGCTTGCAACACACTATTAGGCTAGCACAAAAAGCTTCGCCATTTATCATACTAATAGTGTTTGCCTAAGTGATTTTGTAGAATTTTAATTAGGCTATTCACCCCCAGCAAATTTGGACCTTTCAAGAAGGCACCAAGAAAACGGACATGTGAAAAATGCAAGCAATTAGCGGATCATGACGCACGTAATTGTCCAAATAATATTGTTGGCTGATATTTCAAGTTCATGTAACCTTTTAAGACATTTTGGAATGCTTACTTTTTATTTCAAGTTCGTGTAATTGCCCAAAAAATTGTAATCTTCTTTGGCTTATTGTAGTCATCCATTCTGAACTGTTACTGAATATTATAAAGCCAGAAAAAGTTACTGAATTTTTGTAATCTAAATTTTACTGAACATTGGAAGCTGAAACCATGCACTTTCATATCACCATAGACATTGCAAGCTGAAATCGATTTCAGTTCATTCCATTGCAAATTTAGAAATACAAACATCCACACAGTACACATTGGCTAACCCTCACATTACCATTTTTTTCATTCTTGAGACCACGTTGGCATGAATTTTGACAACCCAAGAAACCTTCCCCTGCCTCTCCTTCTGAGAGCATTCCACCGAGAGACAATAGAAGAAGCGTGAATCAGCAGACTGGAAGCGCTCTGCCACCCTGCTCACATTAGACTCCTGTAAATTTGCTCATATCAGACTCCTCCTGTAAATGTCTTGGTTGAGCCTCTCTCACATCAGACTCCACCCTGCTACCAGAAGGATGGGCTCAGTTGCACGATGCAGGCTTCCAACACGCTATATGCTGAACCCATCTCATATTTGCACAATTTTAGCACCAAGCGCAGCTCCACGCATACAGATTACTTCAACCTACTGAAACAAAAACATGTAGCAAAAGCTTTAGTCTCATCAATCAGGGTAGTACTATAAGGACAACGGCTAACAGGTTAATGGAGCACAATTCGACGAGCTACAGCTCAGAGCTGGATGAAAAATTCTACAAGCTTACGGGATGCAGGTAACTTGAAGTAAAAACAACTTATCAACAACTATTGAGCTTCGTAAATACACAGAACGGGAAACAATATTACTCCACATTTCCTATATTCCAGGCGCCCGAACAGTTTTGTCTTTGTCTTTCCATAGAAAAAAATTGTCATTTGTTTTTTATGATTTGTGCTAATAAATTTGGATCATTGGATAGAGATCTGAAGGTTGTAATCGTCGTCTGAAAAGATGTTATATTTCAGACGCCTGAAATATAGCAAATCCCATATTACTCACGTAAAAGGGGGAAAAATCGAAATCTTATCCACTAATGAGTACCGATTCAAGCACCCGACTCAGCAGCTCGACGAGGACGCCGGCAGGGCCACTGGTCTCCGGCCGCCGCGGTGAGAACCAGCTACATCCAGTAGAGCGCGCCGGCGGCGGAAAAGGAGGAGGAGGGGGAGAGCAACGGGAGGACGAGGAAGACGACCAGCGCGGCGGAGGAGAACAGTAGCAGCGCAGCGGAGGTGAGCACCAGCAGCCGTAACGAGGAGGTGGCTCTCGGCGACGTCTGAAGGAGAGACCCAATCGCAAGATTGGGAATCTCGGCTTCTAGTCTGGTGGGGTGGGGGCGCGTAGTTTTTTTTTTCATAAGTGACAGGAGCTGGCGGGTGGTTTATTGTAAAATTTTCTCAACTCTCTGGACAACCATCGAATGAGCGTCCTAACGTCCTGATCCATAGATTTTAAATTTACACAGATTGTCTGATTTCCCTTTATATATATTTTTCCACGTCAAAGTCAAAAACGTGAATTCGGGCAAAACAAGTTCCACCGATCCAATCAACTGACGCTCCGTTCATATAAAAAATATTATATATGACAGATTTAGATTAGCCTTGGGGAGTGAGAATTTCAATTCTCGTACAAATGACAACACCGCTCGTTTCTCGCTCATGCTACAGTAAACGACTGCAGCCGCAGCACTATAAAAAGTGCAACCGAGCAAGCTTATCCGTTCATATAAAAAATATTATATATGATGGATTTAGATTAGCCTTGGGGAGTGATAATTTCAATTCTCGTACAAATGACAACACTGCTCGTTTCTCGCTCATGCTACAGTAAACGACTGCAGCCGCAGCACTATAAAAAGTGCAACCGAGCAAGCTTATATATTTCCAAATCTTATTTAAATTTATTTGAAAAAGTAATTGTTGATGACACCAGCAGGGCTAGCATGCCCAAAGGGATTGCAGATCAACCTAGGACAGTAAGGGACTTGAGTAAACCGACGAAAACCGATCCAGAGATTAGTTAGGCTGATTTGTGTGTGATTGGTTTCATGCATACAGAGGAGCCTGGCTCGTGGGATGCAATAAACAAGTGTAGCTGCATGCTTGTTTGGGCCTGGTCCGATTGATACAAAAATACGGTTCTGGCCTGGCTGCGCGGAAACGGAATTCAACCTTGTTTCCGGCGAGCTTGGCTCGCGCGGCGCAAGCGCGCACGTCTAGCTGCTCACTTCCTTTGTGTTTTCGACTGAAAAGGTGCTTCATTCAGGCATCCAAACAATAGCACAGTCTGACCTGTCCCCGTCGATTCAACGTACCAAACAACAAGCTCTTGTACCGTCTCCGCCTGGTTCCTGCGGGCCTGGTTGGCAAGTGCGAGCCTAGCTGAGCTCCACCGGCAACCAACCACGCCCTTAGGGCTTGATCGCTTGTGTTGATAACTCTCGAACTTCTTCCGGGAAGACCCATCGGGGAGGAGCACGCAGAGGTTGTTCTAGGACCAGCAAGGTTGCCTAGAACGCCACCGAATCTCGCCGGGAGACGCGACAAACAACAGGATAGAGAGAAAAAAGGGTAAAAAGGTTGTAGTAGATTGATTTGACGATTAGGGTTGAATGTCTCAATCAACCATAATCCTCTCGTATATATAGAGAGAGAGTTGGTCTTATCCCAGTAGGAAACGTCTTTAGATCGTGATCTCCAAGTTTCCTTACTCGAACTCTATCAAAACATAAAAAAAAGTTTCCAATCCGGACTGGAAAAGATAAACCTGATCTAGTCGATTCTTAAACCGACCAAACCAGTTTTTATGGGCCTCAGTGTAGCCGATAACAGCCCAAACTGACTAAATTGATTAATAGATCTTCATAATCCCTGCTAATGTGTATCCCGTCAGAGAAAAGATCTTTAAATCAGCATTTTGATAACTACGAGCAGGTTGTCTCACCGTCTCCAACCAGTGCTACCTGGTCAGAAGTCTTGTGACCGGTCGGAAGATATCTGTAGCAACAATCGGATCAAGCGACCAGACCTGCTCGAAAAATCTCAGAACAGTCGGCTCATCAGATATGAAGTGCTTGGAGATAATCTTTCTTTACTTCGGCTCCAAATGTGATGATCTAAATGCGCCTTCTAGCCATTTTGATGATATAAAAGAACTTATTATATGCTTAGGACACTTTTGAGTGTCAACAGTAATGATATATGGTAAGAGCGTCTCCAAGAATTTCTAAATCCCAATTTAGATTTTTTAGCAAGATTGAAAAACTACTCCCCAACAACTCTATCATCTCAACTTTCAATCTTTCATCAATTCTCTATCTTTTCGCACTTGAGAAAAATCGATCAAATCATACAAAAATAAATATGTGTGCATCGATGTGCCAATCCAGAGGTGGGAGGATATAATAAGAACAACAAAGAGTAAAACAAGGTTCCTCATGCAAATGTACAAGAGACAAAGAAAGTATAAAAGCGGTTGATAAGATCTAAAAATATCCCGGATTTCTAATGCAAATGTCTTTCATATTTTAGACGTGTGGTTTTGAAAACTTATTGACACACAAAAATATACCGACATAAAATACCGAATAGACCATCAAGTTTATGATACCAAGAATGTGTTAGAAAAGTATTTGGGACAACATAATTCGAAGCACCGAGCAAAAAGGAAGAAAAAGGAGGATGGAATTATCCCTGCTCATCAACTCTGTCGAACTGGCCAGATCGGTTCCCAAGGCTACGTCCCTGGCCCAAAAACCGGCCAGACCGGTTCATATTTGATTTGGTTTCTGATTCCACTGTGAATCTATTTTAGGGGTGGGAAATTAGAAGGCCGTATATGAACCCCTCTCTCTATACGATAGATCACAACCAATTAAGGAATTCAACTTCTAATCATCAAAAAACACAACATAATACCCTTTTTACCATACTTTCTCTCTACCTTGTTGTTTATCACAACTCCCGGTGAGACTTAAGCGGTGTTCTAGGCATGGGCGGATCTATATAGGTTGTAGTGGGTGCGGGCGCACCCACGAAAATTTCAAAAAACAGTAATTATGATCAAATTTTCACCATATTCGTACTCATATAGTAAAATCTTATGTACCCACAAGGCAAGTGCACCCCCCTCACATTTGCTCTAGCTCCGCCCCTGGTTCTAGGTGATCTTGTCAATCATAAGAAACCCTCCATGTGCTCCTCCCCAATAGGTCTTTTTAGAACGTATTCGAGAGTCTACCACACGAAGAATGAACCCTACACAGAGTTGGTTTCATCTGTTCATTATATGTCTTTTGTTGTGTTTAAGGTTACGTGTGGAGCGTGGATGTGCTGGCCTTTGCTAGTGTCGCTAGTGTGTAATTCGGATCATATTCAACGTCAATAAATTGTTGGAGAAAACTAACAAATATACTCTCAAAACTTTTTAGCCACTTCTAAAACTCATTTAACGCTTCTTTTTTTTTTGAAAGGAGATGCTCTGACCCGTGTTTACCTTGGAAGCGACAGTAAGAATTCGGGCCGGACGTAAAGCTGCAGCCTAGAGGAGCATAAAAAAAACAAAAAGTGGGTCGTCGAAATGTGCCTAGCCCGAACTCGTGATTGAGTACTGATTAGCTCGGACCTAGTCACTCTCTAACACTATCCGCACTCATATTTCTTTATTTTCATCCTCTATACTGCCTAGTCATCAAGATTCTCTCCTCTATATTCATTTCTCCTGCATCCATCCATCCTCTATATTACTACTCTATGTCAGTGGGCCCCATTTGTCAGTGTACTTTTTCTTTTTTTTCCCCAACACGCAACACCGGACAACTCTCCTCATTCTCTCCCTCCTCCCTCTTCTCTCTCCTTTATCATCTCCGCCGGCACTCCTCGTCGTCGCCGCCGGCGGCCTCGCGCCACGAGCCACTCCGGCGAGCGCACCGCCCCTCCGCCGGCGGCCTTGCGCCACGGGCCGCTCCGGCGAGCGCACCGCCCCTCCGCCGGCGGGCCGTGCGACGCCCCTCCCTCTTCCTCCTTCACCCCGGCGCCCCCACCCTACTCCCACCCCGCGGGCGGGCCGGCGAGCTCGACGCGGCGAGGGAGCGGCGGGCGGGCCGGCCGCGGGCGAGTCGCGCTCGGGACGCGGGGAGGGCCGCCGCCTCCGGCCAAGGGTGAGCCGCGCACGGTGCACGGGGAGGACTCAGTCGCGGCGGCGCGGGCGAGGTAACGGCGAGCACGGAGGTGGAGGTCGAGCAGGCTCCTCTGCTCCCTCCGGCTGCTCCAATCGCCGGTCCTCTGCCCCCTATCTCTCCCTCTTCTGTCGGCGCGTGGGGCGAGCGCCGCTCTCGGCGGCCAGCGCTCCCAGGCGCGGTGGCCTGCGCTCCCCGGCCAGCCATCCCCTTCTCTTCTCCCTTCCTACTCATGGGTGGACGAACAGGCGCGCGGGCCCCATGCCACGCCGGCCGATGGCAGACGCCCGGGAAGCACGCTACTCTTAGCGGACGCGAGCTCGTCCGCTTGGGTAGCGGACGGTTCCCAATAGCCCGCTGCAGAAAAAAAAATTGCGCTATCTCTTACTTCAGTAAGTTTTACCGGACACCGGTGCGGTTCGTCTAAGCCCTACTCTCTTCTCTTAAGATAAATCCAAAAAGCACCCCCCTCCCGGCGTCCCTTCCCCCCTCCCCACCCGAGCTATTTTTTTTAAACCCGCCACTTAACAGCTCCACAAAGACAACCGCAACCGCAGCTACTGCTAGTGCTACACCAACACGCACTCTCGCACACAGCCGCGGGCACAGTGACGCGGGCGGAGGAGCGGCGCCGGAGCTAGGGTTTTCCCTGATCCTGCGGGGCCGGGGAGCGGGCGGAAACCCTTGCCCGATTTCGGCGCCGGCAGGCGCAGTGCCGGTGCCCCCGAGGCCGGCGGGCGCGAGGCGGGTCGGGGAGCTGGGGCGCGGCGCCGTGGGCTCAGATCTGGTATGACCGACGGCGGCGAAGACGGGAATGCGGCGGCGCCCAGGGCCCCCGCGCGCCGGAGGGGGCCCATGCGGGCCAGCCTCGACGCCGACGAGTTCATCGCGCTGATGCACGGCTCGGATCCCGTCAGGGTCGAGCTCACCCGCCTCGAGAATGAGCTCAGGGGTCGGTTTCATCACCTGTCTGTTCATTTTGTGCTTTGATTTTCCTCGCTGCAGTGGTTTCTAGGGTTTTGTCATGGAGGGAGGATTTATCTGTGTGCGGTTTTTGCTGGTGTCAGACAAGGAGAGGGAGCTTGGGGAGGCGCAGACGGAGATACGCGCACTGCGCCTGTCGGAGAGGGCGCGGGAGAAGGCCGTCGAGGAGGTAACCCCCAATTGCTTTCTACAATCTATCGTGCTACCATGTGGATAATCTATCGTGCTACCATATAGATAATATAGTCTTCGACCCCTTGAGAGAGGGCGGGAAATACCCAAAAAAGGAGCTTGATGAGAGAAAAAGGAAGAATTGTCTGTTTCTATTTTAGGGATGTCTATTGCCTTCGGACTGCATTTCAAAGTGATGTTGATTGTGGAAAATAGCCAAATTGTGGTGAGCGAGCTAGCTAGGTTTGACCAGATACAAACAAAGCTAGGTGTGCTCGAGTGTAGTTTGAGTCCAAAGAATTGGATGTGTTTCAGCATTTAGCAACAGTGAGTTGTCTTACTCAATTTGGTAGCTTTGACTTTTGACCTAACTTATGTTACTGCAGGATACAAATTTCTTGTTAGTATTGAGGCTATGATATGATTATTCCTTTCCTCTCATCTTTTTCCTTTTCTTTGCTATTTGCTTCAGAAAACTTGTTTTGTCAAGACCTGGTGTTTTTAAGGCTGTTCAAAGTATTTTTTCTACAGAAAAAAACAAAAAAATAATTTGTTTCCAGACAATGTTCTGATCATGTTAACTGTTTTCTTCATTTTCCCACATTCTGGAGCTAATTTGTTACCTGCAGCATTGGCTTTCCATCATGTGGCCTTGGTACCCTTTTGGGACCTTATTATAGGATATTTGGTTTGAAGCAAAATATGGCACACCAAACCTTAGGGGGCGTTTGGATCCCTTCATTTTTGAGGAATTGGAATCCACTCAATAAACTAGGATATTGGGCTTGGAATTTGACATTCCACCACTTTCCAAAGTTCACATATAAGCCTATCTCAAATTCATAGGGTGGGAGAGGGAAATGGATTCTATAGACCACCATGCTATATTTTTACTTTGCAACTTATAACACTCTTTTCAACTCACTCCTCTACGGTAGAAATGCAACAAATGAGTATCTCTCTTGTATAGCCAACAATAATATACAAATATAATCCATATACAACCATATTAGCTTCATTAATATGTGTCTAAATTATGATTCTAAAATGAATTCAATTCCAAGGATCCAAACGGGTCCTTAGAGAAATTAGCATCACCAATAAACCCATGGGCTGTCCAAACATCGGCAAGAAAATAGACTAAGGTTTCACTTGGCAAGGGAACCTTGTCGAATTTCTGTGGGAAAACAGATGCTTGCCAAATCTGGTCAACACAGCCAAATTCTGTTAGGGGCCGTTTGGATCTTTCATTTAGAGGAATTGAATCTACTTAATAAACTAGGCTATTTGGGTTGGAATGTGACATTCCATCACTTTCCAAAGTTCACATATAAGTCTATCTCAAATTCATAGGGTGGGAGATAGAAATTGATTCTATAGATAACCATGCTATGTTTCTACTTTGCTACTTAACACGCTCTTCAACTCACTCCCCTATACGGTAGAAATGAAACATATAAGCATCTCTCTCGTATAGCCAACACTAATATACAAATATAATCCATATACAAATATAATCCACATACAATACAACCATATTAGCTTAATTAATATATGTCTAAATTATAATTATTAAAATGAATTCAATTCCAAGGATCCAAACGGGGCCTTACGGAAATACTGGTTCCGAATCTTGTAAACCCTAATGTCATGGCCCCATGATGCAGTGGTCTAGTGCTTGTATCTTTTTAACAGTTGTTACAATTAATAACCATTTGCTTCTAAGATATTTTTAAGATTCTACCATGTTTTCTTCAGCCTTAAACTACCATGGTCCTCTTCTGAGCTCATACATTTTTTAACTAACCTGATACCAAGAGAACACTTGGGCATCTACATTCTGCTGCATCATCATATTTCCACAATATTCTTAGATCCCCAATACATTTCTTGGAGCTTGGTTTTCCTTCATTTATGATTCTGATGAATCTAATCAACTCATTCATAGCATATGTACAGGTACCCTTCACAGTATTACCAATCTAAGGTTTAAAGTCCACATGCTTGTAGGCTGTTTTTGCAATTTACATATTCTGTTGCCACCTGTTATTAATTAATTAACCAAGGTAATGCCTCTTTTAAATTGGTCTGTGTGCTTCAACTGAAATAACAATTATATTTAACACCAGAATTTGGTTACTTCTCTTAGTTTAGCACTGATAATTCCAATTAGAGGTAATTTCGCTTTGACGTACGTACATTCAGTACACTGCTTTCATGCCAAAGAAAGTGAGCTGTATGTTGTTTAAGGTGTGCTATTCATATTATTGATAGTTTTGTTTAGTGGTCTTGTTGCACAAGGTTGCTTTTCTGGGAGAGACTGAGTCTATGCTCGAATGTTTCATGGAGTGATGTTTTCAAGTATTATTTGGTTGTTAAGAACTTAAAGTGATTGTCAGGAGTCAGGACAGTAGTCAAATTTACTTCATGATGAAATATACTTATTTTGTGCCTCTGAACTTGGGTCACGGGAAGAATGGCACATTCAAGAAAAGAAATGACTGATGTACTTTTTTTAGTAAAAAAAAGAAACTTGGATGCAAATAACTCTCTTCTATTTCTAATGCGGTTGTATTTTGGCTGCAGCTTACAGATGAATTGGAGAAGATGGCTGAGAAACTCAAGCTGACAGAATCTCTCCTCGAAAGCAAAGTACCACAGCTTGTACTTACTTTTTGCTTGTTTCCTCTATTGATTGATTGAGGTTAACAAAGCCCAAAAAATACCTGCAGAATCTTGAAGTTAAAAAGATAAATGATGAGAAAAAAGCTGCATTGGCTGCCCAGTTTGCAGCAGAAGCAACTTTGCGAAGAGTGCATGCAGCCCAGAAAGATGATGACATGCCACCAATTGAAGCCATTCTTGCACCACTTGAAGCTGAGCTAAAGCTTTCTCGCCAAGAGGTAATAGTCTTTTATAGTTGTTTTTTATTTTTGTTTGTGCAGATGTCTTCCTGTAGGTTTCTGTTACATTTGCAAATATTTGACGCCTCCAGTCACCGTGGATCATCTAACTACCCTTTTTCCAATTTGTCATGTATTTCCTGTGGACAAAGTGTATGACAAGTTAAACCTTGTTTTCAGATTGCAAAGCTCCAGGATGACAACAGGGCTTTGGATCGTCTAACAAAACAAAAAGAGGCAGCTCTGCTAGAAGCAGAGAGGACGGTGCAAATTGCTATGGCAAAAGCTGCTATGGTTGATGATTTGCAAAACAAGAACCAAGAGTTGATCAAGCAAATTGAGATCTGTCATGTAAGTGGGTACATGCAGTTTATTCCCTATCATGGAAAGACAATAACTTGCCAGTCCAATTGAATTAGTTTAGTGCCTAATTGATTGACTTTTTTTTCATTGCAGGAAGAAAATAAAATCTTAGATAAGCTGCATCGCCAAAAGATTGCAGAAGTTGAAAAGCTTAGCCAAACTGTGAGAGAGTTAGAAGAGGCTGTTCTTCAAGGTGGTGCAACGGCTAATGTTGTTCGAGATTACCAGCGCAGGTTTCAAGAAATAAATGTAACAAACTATCCTTAGATTGGTTACTTCTTTTGCCTTGAAATCCGTGTCATTTTTTTTTTATCCTTTTCACACAAACTCTTGATTCATGTTTATGTTTATGTTTATGATTTTATTAGGAAGAAAAGAGAACACTTGACCGTGAACTTGCACGTGCAAAAGTTACAGCAAACAGGGTTGCTTCTGTTGTTGCCAATGAGTGGAAAGATTCTAATGACAAGGTGATGCCAGTTAAACAGTGGCTTGAAGAGCGTAGGTTCTTGCAGGTCTGATGGTTAAACTAACCTTTTGTTTACTTTGTTAGCATTCAACTCTGCAAAAATATGCATATTCTTTGGTGGAACAAAATGTACCACCTGTTAGACCTGATTCTTTTCTTGAGTATCATATTTGATAATTTCTTGTTTCTATAGGGGGAGATGCAACAACTTCGTGACAAGCTTGCCGTTGCAGAACGTACAGCACGATCTGAAGCTCAACTGAAGGTTTGTTACAGTTGAGCAGCCTGGTTGTGTTCTGCTGATTGCTTGCCTACTAGCTTTCTAGCTTCACATAAGCCTTCGTATTCTAATGTAATGTAGCATTTGTTAAATGAGTTAGTTCAGATGAGCTAAACTTCTGCACCTTACTCAGGAAAAATATCAGTTACGTTTGAAAGTACTAGAAGATGGACTAAGGGGGCCACCAAGTGGCTCTAGTCGTCCACCTACTGAAGGAAAGAGCTTTAGCAATGGCCCTTCCCGCCGGTTATCACTCGGTGGAGCTGATAACATATCAAAATTGTCTCCAAATGGCTTATTGTCAAGGAGATCTCCTTCTTTTCATTCAAGATCATCCCTTTCATCAAACAGCAGCTTGGTCCTGAAGCATGCTAAAGGCACTTCAAAGTCATTTGATGGCGGAACTAGGTCACTAGATAGGGGAAAGGTCCATGGAAATGGAGCTCATTTACTCAACAGATCTACAGATGCTGTTAGAGATAAAGAGACTAATGGTAGTTGGAAGGGCGATATGGATGACAGAGCTAATGAGAGTGCAGACGGCAACACAGATGTGAAAAGTAACGAAACCACGAATAATAACTCAGCTGAGACAGTTTCTGGCTTCCTATATGATATGCTCCAAAAAGAGGTAATTTCTTTGAGAAAGACATGCCATGAAAAGGATCAGATTCTAAAAGATAAAGATGATGCTATTGAGGTATGCGTCCATTTCTTATTTGTTCACTTTAGTGGATAGTTAGCTATATACTGATTGTTATGAAGTTTGCTTATCTATTGTTGTCTGGCAGATGTTAGCAAAGAAAGTGGACACCTTAACCAAAGCAATGGAAGTGGAGGCTAAAAAGGTCAGACGAGAGGTTGCAGCCATGGAGAAAGAAGTTGCAGCAATGCGTGCCAGTAAAGAACAAGAAATCAGAGCCAAGCGGCTTGGTACGAAAGGCTCTGGTAGTTCACAGCTGCTTCCTGGAAGGTACATTTTCAGGAATGCTACAATATTTGTAGATGTTTGAGCTTATCATTATTGAAATGCTCAATGCCTGGGATACTGTTTGATCATAATTAGCTAAAATAGGTAGCTTAATAAATATCTTGGAAGAGGTTGAGCAGTAAGTATCCTACATACTCCCTGCGTTCCCAATTATAAAATGTTTTGTCTTGTCTAGATACATTGCTTTTACTATGTATCTAGACTAAGTGCATAGCAAAATCTACTTATATCTAGAAAAGCCAAAACTTTTTATAATTTTGCACAGAGAAAGTACGTTTTTACACTATCTGTAGGTGTTAGTTTTATTTCATGACACTTTTTCTTTTATTTTCAGATTTTTTTCTTAGTTTTAGTTCTCCATGTTTATGATGCCATTCCCAACAATTTCTGATACATGTGATAAATAGAAGTACCATGAACAACTGTATTTTTGGTTTGAAGAGCCTTTGTTTTAATACAGTGCAATCTTTTGAAAGCATTGATGTTTGTCTTGTAGACTGCTGCAAGCTGGCGCAAAATATCTTATCCCCCCAACAAAAAAAAATTGTTCTTTTTTCTAAATCATTGAATTATGTTCTATGCCTGCAGAAACGCACCACGAAGTGGGTCGATGCGCAGCTTCCAGTGATGGCAGCACTAACACCAAGCAGCATTCTTGGATAGATCCTTTTCTGTTCCACCATTTGTTCCATTCCTATCCTATTAATTTTGTGGCTAAAATCATAGCACAGTGAGATGACCCAACAATACCTAGATCAGGGTAAGAGTAGGCTCGGATCTGATGAGACCATTGTGGGAGTGAAGCTGAGCCTGTGTCTAACCTTGTGGCGCGCCCTCTTGTTTCTTTTAGTCTAGGCAGTGCACCTGATGCTTGTATAGGCTGGGGATCTTCGCATCCCCAATCTGTAATGTAGCTTTAGTGCTCAGTTACACAGGACACCCGTAGCCCAGGTTGTGAATATTGTATCCTCTCACAGGCTTGTTTGCGCTGCTCTGTTTGCCCTGTGTTTGGGTTGGAATTTTTAACATGGCTTCTGGCTTGTCTGAGTTCTGTTGATTAAGTGGTGACACGTGTTCATCTGCATATGTACATCTAGTGACAACTGCCAACTGATGTGTATCTTCCATGTATGGCATGCTTCTGGATTGGGTATTCGGGTTGGCATTGGGATATAGCTCTTCAAAAATTTCCTGTGGTACTGTCGTGAGTGTGGTTTTAGGACTTGTTTCGCATATTCGGTACTACAGCTATGAGCTATCTTTGTATAACTGTCATTGCCAAAGAGCTACAGTTTCAGATAATTTTGTAGAGCTACAATTCTGCGTGGAATCACATGTCACCCAAGTTTATGTGGGGACCCTGGATTAGTATAATCGTATGTGGACTTGCGTTCCTGAATGCTGATACCTGAGCGGTGATACTCATGACATTAGTCATGGTTCTATGAAACTAGTCTTGGAGGTTGTAGCTTGTTGACAGTTTTTCATATAGATTTCTCGTTTTGTGAAACGATCCAACATTTCGACGTGACACAAAAAGATAGTATATTATGATAAAATGATTGGAATTGTCAATATGCCTAATACGCCAAGGAATTATGCCCCCTTAAATGCGGAAATATTTCCACATTATTAAAATGATTTATATCTCTTATAATTGTAAATCTCATTAGCAATTCTCCCAACATGTAAGTTATCCATCTCAGCAGCACACTATCACATACAATTAAAATCCACTAGTACAAATGATGTTCATGTCAGCAAGACATATAAGCACTATATTGCCTATGTCAATATGTCACACAATCCACTAACATTTATTTATAATATTTATTCCTTTGTATAAGTAATTATTTAGTCTAATTTTATTCTAAATTATTTGTAATCCTCACAGCAACACGCGGGGTACCATTCTTGTTCTACAGATTTCTAAGGTCTCCTTTGAAATAAAGGAAAAACATATGAATTTTAGAGGATTTTAATCCTACAGGAATGTTTCCTATGCACATCTTTGGAATGAAGGATTGAGCCATATGGAATTCCTTAGGATTGTTATAGGATGCATGAAAGCATAGAAATTTTGGAGAAAAATTAACATGAGGTTGGACCTTAGAGAAAATTTTCCTTCGTCCTCTCTTTCCGTGGAATGCTAGCACATGCATGTGATTTCAAAGAAAACAAAAGAATCTGATCATAGCTCTTTGTTTTCTTTCCTTCATGAAGTATGAGAAAACCACATTGTACATTGGCTAATACCTTGTGCATGTCATGTCCAATCTTTGTTGCTCTCCATCTTACACTGATTAAGTACTAAATCTTATTTTCTTATTATATAATTTATTTGATTCTACCATCCCGAACACCTCTATCTATATTTTCCTATGTTTTTTTGTTCCTTTGTTTTCCCATAAACTCCTATAGTCCGTTTTTGCGTTTTTTATCTTTCCTCCGTTTTGCATTCCTTTATTGTTTGTTCCAAATAGCCCCTTAGTTCTTGTATTTTCCTGTGTTTCATCCAAAGGCTACATTAGAAATTTTCATGCACTATGGATTCATGTAGGATTGTTTGGAACACAAGATTCAAATAACAAAGGAATAGAAAAATATAGAAATAGGATAGGAATACATGTGTAAAACATATGATTAAAAATGGAGGAATTTAGTGAGTATGGCTGTTTAGATGTCCGACAGGAAAACAAACGGTTTCTAGATACAAGTGAAGTCAACGGTAGATCACTTCTGTTATTAATCAATCTGCAAGGATCAAGCAACCAGGACACCCCCCCCCCCTTCATATCTCATCCTAAGTAGGATCCCATTGCAAGGATGACAAAGTTGTTTGCCTCGATCCTAGGCGTAGGAGCAAAATAATGAGGTTGGATTGAATGGATGGAAAGTTTTCTATGTTTTTCCTATAAAATCAGCCATGTAATTTTCCTCTATTTTCCTTATAGGGTTCCTATGAACCAAATGCTGCTACAGTACTTTAATCCTAAGGAACCTGATTATCTGAATCTTGTGTTTTTCCTAAGTTTCACCTTCATTCCATCCTATGTTTTTTCTATTTCTGTGTGTTTGAGAATCCTGCATTCCACAAAAAAAGCTAAAAGGAGCCTAAAGCAAATTGACCTTTTTGCTCAAATCGATGAAGGCTCAAATATTTCATTTGCTATTGAAAGCATCTAGGGCCCTAGTGGATTTCGATGATTGATGACATCATAAGATTATTGTGACTAATATGTCTTTTGCAGAAACAGTGAAAGTTAGGTCACAATAATGACGACGATATGGAAAAATGGTTTTCATGCCTCCTAGCGATAAAAATCGATTCTGTTTTCAAAGGATGCACGGCGAAGACGGAGATAAGCTAGTTCTAAATGTCGATTGGTGTTAGGAGACACTTAGAATAGTTTAGGTCTTTGTTTCTCCTTTGGTTGTACTATAAAGAGAAGCGTGAATGAGTAGCTTGACCTAGGTGAGTCCATTGAGGTAGATGTGGTGCACACTTGTTATTTCATAGCTCTAGGTAGCTCAGAGATAGCCCATAGGTCGTGAGGATCGAAAGACCTGAAGTCGCTTCGGCCCTCAGAAGGGCATCAGACGCTGTCACTGCTATCATCGGACGTGCGTCTGATGCCAAAAGGAAATGCACAGTGTGTTTGCCTGTGCATCGGACACACTAGTGGGGTGGCGTCGGATGCACAAATGGCATTGTTCACTTGGAGTGAAAGTCAACGTCACATCGGACGCTGATATCAGACACGTCGGGGGGTGCGTCCGATGTTCATGCAGAGAGGTTCCCGAGAGGGGTGTTCGCCATCAGACGGGTCTAATAGGGTGACATCAGACGCTGCGAGCATCTGATGCCACTGTGATGTATGCTGCCAGTTACCGTTACCCGTGGCATCGGAGCGTCTGATGCCCCTTTTCATGCAGCAGTTTACCCCTTCGTGGGAGAGGTTGTGTGTGAGGCTATAAATACTCCAACATCTCCTCCATTTGGGGTCTAGGTAGCAAGTGTGCAAAGGAGTGCAAGAGCACTATTGTGGTTGTGAGATTTGTTAATTGCGAGATTAGATACCTCATTAGCGAGTTGTGAGTAGCAAGTGTGCATCCATCAATCTTTTTGGCCTTGTGTCGGTCAAGTGAGAGTTCTAGCTTGTTACTCTTGGTGATCGACATCACCTAGATAGCTTGGTGGTGATTGGGAGCTTGGTGATCATCCAAAGAGTTTGTGGATGAATCAACTCAAGTTGTGACCGGTTTTGGGCGATTCACTGGCCGGAGTGGCGAAGAATCAGCTCGTAGTGAGTACTTGATCCTTGCGCGGATCAAGGGGGAGCAATACCCTTACGCAAGTGCTCCAACAAGGATTAGAGGGTGCTCCAACAAGGATTAAGGGGTGTGTCGACACCTAGATACCTCGGAAAAATATCATGACGTTCCTCTTCTCTCTTTACTTACACATTTATTTTGAGCATTTCAATTCTTGCAATTTACTTTTGTTAAAATGTGATGCTAGAGTAGGGTTGGAAACTAGGTGATAGTCATTTATGAGAGAGAGAGTCTTTGCTAGATACTCTACTAGGCACAAGGCGTGAAGTTGGGCTAGATTAGGTTTAATTCCTACGAGAAAATTTAGATTAGTCCAATTCACCTTCCTCTTGGACATTTTGATCACAATAAATTTACCCAATTGCATTAGGTCGCTTGCACATTTTGTTGAATATTCGTGTCAATATTTTTCTTTAGGACTTCTAGAACCATTAGACGTCCTAATTGCTCTTTACCGTTTAAAATTTGAGAAACTCTGGAGCCTATAATTCTATTTGCATTGCTCCTGTCTAAAGGGGAAAATAGTAATAAAATAACCATGTCACACGTATAGAGAAATAAAATATTCCGAGATCGAGGCTGAGATTTTTTTTTGACATGTCAGATGTGCAATATTCAAGCAACAAAATAAAATGTTCCGAAAAGCAGGTCTGGATCTGTCCACTTTTTCCATCATGTAAGGGAGAAGGTGGACTATTGGATTTCAATCAATGGTTAGAAAATTGATAGCTTTTATAGACAATCAATCAAAATCAATAGATATAAATAGATCCCTTTAAAACTTTTATGCTTTTATAAAACTACTCCTTTAGTACACTAGTATAGTGCCCGTGCTAACGCCACGGCTTTATTTCAGGGATATACATGAAAACAACCGTTATATTATTAGAAAAATGAAATGAAAACAAACAATTATATTCTTCCTCAAAGTTGTACAACTTCTCCAATAAAAATATACAGTCACCGGCTCCCTTCCTCTGGATTTGGAACTCTAAATGTTGCAACAAGCTCAAAATCTTTTCATGGCTATAAAATACAAGAAATATTTTGAAAAGGAAAAGGCAGAAGCTTGAAGGAAATAACTATAGCTGTGTCCTTTGCAACAACAGTATTCAAGAAACTGCTTTCCATCTTTTCTTCGACTGTTCCTTTAGCAAAACTTGCTGGCACCTTGGAATCAATTGGGATTTCACAAGAGAGTTTCTTGAGATGACGCAACAGGCTAAAACTCAATCTCAAAACCGCTTCTTTATGGAATTCTTCATCATTGCGGCATGTCAAATTTGGAAGCAGAAACAACTTCATATTTGATAGGGGTCGGCCCTCTTTTAAGTCTTGGAAAAGCTCCTTGTGTGAATAAGCTAGGCTTCAAGCTCATAGGTTCAATGATGTAAAGTGTCTAGAGTTTCTTTCCTGTATAGCCCCTCTAGCATAGCATAGTTTTTCAAATTTTCATGGGCTTGCTCCCTGTGTAGCTCCCCTTCCCCTGTTGTGTTTCTTTTTTACAATGTGTCTCCCTTTTCGTTTAATAAAATCCACACTGGCGGGCTCTGAAAGGACCTAAGGTGTCGCCTAGAGGGGGGTGAATAGGCGTTTCTGAAAATTAACAAATTATAATGCGGAAGCAATTAGTATGTGAGTTTCCAATCACTTGGAAACTCTCAATCGGAGTAAAAACAACCCCTCAAGAGACAAACTCAAAGTATATGACAAGTATTTAGTACACCTAGAAGCTAACACCCTGCACCACAAAGATTTGATCAAGCGATAAACAAATTGGGCGCAGTCACCAAATACCAGACATGTCCGGTATCAATACCGGACTTGTCCGGTATGCACGTGTTGTGCAGGACTGCTCCTTTTCTTCTCCAATCTCTCACACAACCTGCAAGCGATGTGTATGACGTATATATGATGTTGATTCCCTTCAGGAAGACTAGCACAACGGAGAATAACAAATAACCAAATATAATGCACAAGAGGAAGACACGGTATTTGTTTTACCGAAGTTCGGCACCCCCTCGGGTCCTACTCTCCGTTGAGTCGGCTGCGAGCTACCACAAAGGTGGGCTCTAGAGGACGCCACAGGTCACTCTAGCCGCGGTCTATTTCACCCGCAATGCTCCTTCCACTAGTTGATCTCTTTTGAGGAGAGATCGAACCTTTACAAACTTTCCGAGGCACTTCACAAATCTCTTGGGTGCTCAACGGTGACGCCTAACTGTCTAGGACCGTAGAGTCCAAGAGTAACAAATGCGCACAACAAGATCGACGATTTGCACAAGTGCTCAAGAGGTGGCTTGCTCTCTAATTTTGAATCTCTCTCAACCCACAAATGGATTTGGCAATTAGAGGACAATCACTCACTAAGAGAGGGTTGGAAAGTATTTTGAAAGGCTTAGAATGAGTGTGGGAACCAGTAGAATCAACAGCCTCCAAAGGAGGAGGCTTGAGGGTATTTATAAGCCCACATTCGAAACTAGTCGTTTTCTAGCCGTTGGCTGAGTCAGCTCATACCGGACATGTCCGGTATGACTTCATTGCGTGAGAAACATCCTTACCCAACCAACATTCAAACCCCGGAAAGGATCCCGGTAGTACCGACCATCAGGTCGGTAGTACCGCTAGTTATAAGGGGGTTTTCGCAACCTCTCTGGAAGTGGCCAAATTTGGCCTACCGATACTACCGCTATAAAGCCGGTAGTACCGACCCAAGGGGCGGTAGAACCGCCCTTACACAGTCTGTTAATCAGAGATCCGCAAATACAGGACATGTCCGGTATGCATACCGGACATGTCCAGTATGACTTTGCTACGTGAGAAGCACATTGACCAAACCAACTTTCAAACTTCCCAAAAGATCCGGTAGTACCGACCATCAGGTCGGTAGTACCGCTAGTTAAGAGAGGGTTTTGCAACCTCTCTGTGTTGGGCCAATTTTGACCTACCGGTAGTACCGCTATAAAGCCGGTAGTACAGGTCGGTAGTACCGACCCAAGGGGCGGTAGTACCGCCCGTACACAAAGACACTATCAGCCATAAATCCGCAAATATCGGACATGTCCGGTATGCATACCAGACATGTCCGGTATGGACTCCATGCGCCAGGACTGACTACAAGACCAAGGGAAGGCTGAACCGCTATAGATTGCAGGTATGGACTCCCTTCACCAGGTTCACCACGTGGCCAGAAGGATGGCCGCACTGCTGCGGGCTCATACCGGACAAACAGACAGTGCAGCAACATGCTGAAAGTTAGTTCTAGCTCTCTCATGTCTCACTTAGGTTGGATTGAGCAATTATGAAGAATCATCTACTATATGTTGCATCCCTCTTAATAGTATGACTTTCCTATTTACTCAAGATAAATTAAAAAACAAGATTTAAACCTCTTGAGTTGATCTCCATTTGAACCAAAGCCGCTTGTCTTCTCTTTCCATATTGGGAGGAATGGTTGTCATGTTTAGAAGTAGATATCCTTCGAGCATAGCCATCTTGAACATGTGACTTGACTCCATGCAAGTGATATAATGGAATTCCAAATGTGTCAAGTCACTTCAATCAATACCGTTGCTAGGAATGTTGATTCTCCACTAGATGCGATCTTCAAGCTTGATTGATCCTTCAACTAAATGTAAGTACTTTCTTCTTCACTCTAGCTAGGTTCTTCGGCCGCCAAGCCGTCGCTTGCCCTTCACCCTTGCTTAGTACCTCAAAGACTCTTTCCTTGCTATCTTCACCATCTCAAGCCATTCAACCATACTTCGTTTTGAATCCTTTCTTTAGCAATCATATATGAACCATGATTATCCCATAATACGATAGCCCTTTACATCAATATCATTCTCATTGTTGTCATGTGCTAGTGATGTGATCTTCATACAACAATTCATCATTTGAGCTTTGCATTTCATTTCAAGTACATAGTGAGATAATCATTTCCCTGTGTCACACTTAACAAGCATATTAGATCATTAATCAACATTGTCATCAAATCAACCAAAATCATACTTAAGTGCAACATGCACTTTCAGGCTCCCCTGCTGTATTTTTGCTCAAAAAAAGAAACAGTTAATTTTCAGAGAAATATATAGAATAAACCATGACTTGAGCATAGTATATATATATCTAATATAGCAAATAATTCATATGTATCATAAGGCAATTATCATTCCTCTCCATATTAATAATTTTTAAATTGTAGAAACTGTCAAAACTAAAATTACCACTCTGCAGTTTGCACATAAGAAAAATTACAATTACAATTTTTCCAAAGCTTTTTAAGTTCACCAACAAAACATAGCCACAACCAATAATTGGACACGTAAAATTTGGACACATACTTCTTTGTTGCAGTCAACGAACAGGGTGATGCCAAGATCTCCTTTGTATTTCCTTATTTGTTACAAATAAAAATGCTTGATGCTGCCTATGCAAACGGAAGGTTGGGCTCTTCATCCAGACAATTGATGCTTTTAGGTTGAGAAAATATGAAATTTCTGATTTTTGTGTAGAAATCTAGCACGATCGAGTTGTCGGGGCTCTGAAGCGTTCCGCTCAATGCTTATCACTACCGGAAATTCCATCTTTGCTGAGTGTCGAGCTCTTTGCCGAGTGTCACACCCGGTTTTAAGAACAAAACCAGGTATACACCATATGTGAGCCCAGGAAGTCAAATCTCACACATAGTTACAAATAAAGGGTAATATTAAAAGACAATGCTCATATATAACGTATAAACATAAAGAACATAACCTTAACGAGCAGACAGCGGAGAGACACTCCGATCTTCAGATGGAGACACCAACTTCACAGGGACAACTGACTGGTTGATCACAAGCCTAACTTCTCCAACTCTTGCAGTCTGGTACCCATCCGGGATTTTTCCAAAGTATTGAAAAGTAAAGCAAGCATAAGTACATCTCGTACTTAACAAATATAACATGGGGTTCATGAGGCTCAAAAAGGCTAACACAGGTTTAACTGCAATCAGCTTTTAGTTGTCACAATTTTAGCATTAGGTAAACGTATGTTATGCTTACCCCAATTAAACCATATGATCACATTAATTCCATCATCGTCATGATAACACTCTCATAAACCAGTATTAAATATTAATTAACTATTTAACTAGCTTTTCTGTGAGTTTTCTGGGCCGCTCGTAACCGTGAGCACGGCTGATATATCAGTTTTACACTCTGCAGAGATTGTACACTTTACCCGATGAGTTGTGATTCCCGTTTGCCAGGGATAGCTAGTCCCATATCACACTGCCAAGGTGCATGGCTGGGTTTCACTGCGCAGCCTTTCAAAGGTTCGTCTAACAAGTTAGGGCCGCTAGGTTTCATTAGTCAGTCTATGTGATACAACTAGTCCCAGAGATCCACAGTCTGCTGTCCCCCATTTGTGCCACAAGGGTAACCTCTAACAAGCTAGAAAAGGTCCTCATACTGAGCTAAGGTCAGAGCCATATAACTCCCATGGTTGCACTGTATGTCCCAGCTTTTGCTGACAGATAGGCAAGTTTTAATCATCTTACATAAGTCATAACCATTAGTCAATTAATCATGAATCATTAATCAGTGATCGGAGCATGTCAGTTTAAGTTGAGCACTAGCAATATACTACCCAAATGCAAAACATCCCATGGTGACAAGGTAATGGATAACAAGAACTAGGTAATCCTTAATGGCATTCAAATTAGACACATGCACTATGAATTAAGTGATTACGATGAATAGGTAACAAGGATGGTCCCATGCTATACTTGCCTTAAACTCAAGATCCTTCTTCTGTTGACGTGTAGACTTCCAAAGGTTGACTCTTGAACTTTTGACCACGAACTTCTTCTCGATCACCAACGAAAAACTCACCGACTGGACATACGATCATAGCACACCACACAAGCATCCAAAGGCAGTCATGCAAAGCAAACATAGCCTATGATTAGAACAGTACACCAATCAATAAATAAATAAATAACAAGTTTTGAAAACTGATCTACGATTCGCTACGAACACACAGACGCGAAAATCACGCTAATCGGAGCTATAACGAGAAAGATATGAACTAAACAAGATTAAAGACACTAATTGCGAGATTAGATTTAACTCAAATTTTAATTACAGAAAACAGTGTTGAAAGTTATATATTTGGAAAGATCTTTTCGAAACGAATCTAACGCAAGTTGAACGGACTAAAACGGAGTTAAAACGAAGAAGATATGGGCTTTTGATTCTGGTGGCAAAACTGTAAATAAAACAAAACTTGATTTTCGCCGATTTAAATAAATAAAAACAAATCTGAATTTCGGTTGGATCGCGCCTCGTTAAGGAGAAAACTCAGGGGCTTGAATGGAAGTTTGTCAAGACTCAGTGAATAGGATGGGTTGGACTGCGGGTTTATGATTATAAAGTTATAAGGTGTTTTCTGCAAAGATCGCAACGAAGGGGTATAGGGAGATGGTGGCCGTCAGATCTTGAACGGACGGCGCAGATTGGATCGGGGAGGGAGAGGCTGTGCTGGCGCCGGAGTTGGAGCAGGGGACGGCGGTTCCTGGCGGCGCCATCGCCGGAGACGGTGGCGCTTCACGGTTCTAGGGTTAGGATGCTCGGTTGGGCACGGGGAAGGTACAGAAGGGATCAGGAGCTTATGAGGATCTCACCTAGGGCGATGATGAAGTCGTCCGGGGTTCCTAGACGGCGTGGTGAGCGGCGAGGCAGCGAAGGCTAGCCTGCAAGTCCGGCGAGTTTGCGTTAGATGAAACTGAGGGCAACAGAGAGGGGTGAGGGGTTCTACGACCTCGTGAGATCAAAACGAAGCTCAGGATGGACCTCGTGGCGACGGTTGAGCGGCGGTGAGCAAGGACGGTGGCGGCGGGATCTCGGCGAGTTGCAGAGTATGGCGCTGGGCAAACTAGGGCACGAGGGCTCGTGATTTGTGGAAGAGGAGAGGCGGCGGAGGGTCTCGAAGATTTATAGGGGCTTGGATTGATCGGCAAGCCGGAAAGGAGGGTGGAATCGGGATGGAGGAGGACTCGGCTGATGGACTCCGAGTCGAAGACGACGGAGCTGACAGGTGGGGACGGTGTGCCAGCGAGAGGAAGGAGGGTGCGGTGCGAGCGCTGAGCGGATGACAGGTGGGGACACGGCGTCAGTCAGCGAAGGGGGAGACCGGGCGCGCGCGTTGCAACCGCGTAGCTGGGCCGTTTGCTGGCTTCGGGCCAAAGCGAGGTAGGCGGACGCTGCGCATTTGCGGGAGAGAAGCGGGCTGACGCTGGGCCGTGCGACCAGCTGAAGAGAGGAGAGCAGTGGGAAGGTTAGGGCAGGCCGGGCTGGCTGGCTTCAGCGGTGAGGAGAGAAGGGAGGCAGGCCTTCGGGCCGGAAATGGAGAAGAGGAGAGTTAGGCCGGCCTGATTGGGCCTGTCGGGCTGAAACCGAAGGGGAGAGGGGGAGAAGAGTTTTGCAATTTTTTTCTTTTGTTTCAAAACCTTTTTCGAAACATTTTCAAAACCTTTCTAAGAGAATTCATTTTCAAATTGTTTGCAAATCATTTTGAATTCACTTGAGTTTTAACCAAAACCACACATCACAAAAGCTCAATGCCCCAACATGAATGCACAAACATGTTTCTAAACCCTAAGATAAATTTTAATTTAGAGAATTTTTTTATTTACCTACATTTTATGAGCATAAAAATTCATAAATAAATCATTTTAACTCTAATTCAAGAAATGCAAATTTCAGGGTGTGACAGTTTTTGTTGATACTCGGCAACCAAATAAAAAACACTCGGCAAAAAAAAAACTCGGCAAATAATTTTTTTACCAAGTGTCAAAAAAAAACACTCGGCAAGAGCAAGGCACTCGGTAAAAAAGTTTTTTTGTCGAGGACACTCTGCAAAGAATGGGCACCGCAGCGTTAGGCGGTGCGCAGGAATCCTATTTGCATGTTGGTATGTTCATTACACCTGCATGTGCTTTCCTGTATGGACAATAAGGGACAGGCTCACTCCGTGAAATGTTGATCAAGCAGTCATCTGACCTTGATGGGTGAGCCAAATGCCAAGCTGCTCCTTCTAACTTTACAACACCAGCCATAAAGGAATTCGAGTTTAGGTAGAATAGGATTATAAGAGGCTACATTAAAAATAAAAGATGTATGAACATACCAATGCAGAGAAAAAAATTGACATATTGTTTGATTACTGAATTTTCGGGTGTGGGAAACAAGGAAGAGATCAGCAGCTTGTTGCATATGGGCAACACCTGCACTTCTTGTGTTCGGTGGGCAATTTGGTCAAGTACAGACTACAAGAAACAAAAGGGCCAATTTGACACTCATTATACCTGTTTTTTACTATCACACTTGTAGGGCGTTAAGAAGTTTTCAAGTTAATAAATTCAAAGGTGCACTTGAGAAGCTAAATTTCATATGAATTGAGCAAAGCGATAAAGATGAATTTTCTAAATTTAATATAAATAGCCTTTATTACCTCAATTTAACAATTCAGGCAATGTCATTTTGTCCAGAACATTAGCTGCAACAATGACACAAAGTGAAAGGGGGCAAGTAGGACTTACTAATGACTGGGAGGTCCATCTCGAGGCCTTGCCTGTATCACTTTTATTGATAATAACTCGATTCAAAATAGATCCGGTCCTCATAATAGATTAGAGAATTGCATAGCAAATAGATTGCAGGAATATCTTGACGTACCACTTTGGTAAGAGAACAAAAACCTGACATCCAAAGGGTTGAAAGGCCTGAAGAGCTAATAGTGAATATAAAAGCCAGGTGGCCACATGTCAGCATACATTCACGAGTACAACATTGTCATGCCTTGACACAAGCAGCAGGCAGATCAGTTTTGTAACTATCGGCTAAATAATTAGCAGCAACAAAAAATAAAAAAAACCTGTTGGAAATAATAGCAATTTAGTGATGCATAAATTAATTCCGACAATGAGGAAAAGATAAGCAACATGTATCGTAGATATGTAATCTACCGCTAGCAGTGTAATCCGAGACATAATCAGGCTATGTGTCGTTGATAACACTAAGAACATGAAATGGAAGAACAGTGAGATTGACAGCATGCTTACAGTGGGGTTGTTGGCACTAAGAACTAGCGCAAGAGAAGACGAAGCAGACCGTCAATGAAGACCGGCGAAGTCGGCGTAGAGGGAAGAAGACGTCCAGCGAGCAGTCGCGACGGCGCTTCCCAGAAATCTTATACGTCCCCTACCCCGTGCAGGGACGCGAGAAGACGCGGGCTTCGGAGATCCTGCTCTCCCGGCACCGATGGCACATCGGCGGCGGGATGGGGTCGACAGCAGCAGCGCAGCACTAGGGTAGAGGAAGAGGAGAATGTGTCGTATGGAGGACGACGTATCGTCCTACTTTTATACACACACCGCAGTTGTATCTATAGAAAGAGACAACCACGTAATCACAATATTAATGTGATTGAACCTACCATTAGTGTACGAGTCAATCACCATTAATACGAGAATAATTGCTTGCTAAAACAGGCCAGCGCAATTTTCTCCATGCATGCAAAAATATCGAGTGGCAAAAGGAATCACCATTAATACGAGAATAATTGCTTGCTAAAACAGGCCAGCACAATTTTCTCCATGCATGCAAAAATATCGAGTGACAAAAGGAAGCCACGCACCCGCAAGGTCTCGATCGGACCATTCACGCGCACGTCGTGCGCCCCTGCGCGAGTCGCCACGCCCGGCGAGGCGAGCGCGCGTGTGGGTTTCTTCCTTTGCCTCTCCTCAATAGCTTCAACCAGTTGGAGATAGCTCAACTATATAAGCTGGCCTCTCTCCTTCTAGAGTAGCAATGTGGGACTAAAGTCCCCCACCATACCATGCATGTGTGATGGGCCTTTGGGATTTATTTGGAATATTTATTTGGGCCAGACCCAAATCTTCTAACAAAACCTAGAATATTCTCTCCTACAATCACAAGATGGTTCCAAAAATACTAGCCTATCCACGTCAGCACCTACAGTGCCAAAGGCAAAAAGTTTCCCCCTCTTCCTCCCGACTTTTTGCCTCCTCTCTCGCCATCGCCGAATCGCCGCGTTGGCTTTTCGCCTTTGTCCTCCCCACGTTTCTCGCTCGTCCCCTCCGCCGCTTCCCCTCCCCGTCCGACCTCGTGCGCGGCGCACACGTCCATCACGGTGGCTCCCTCCTGGCCAAAAATATCTCCACGCCTCTCTCTCTCTCTCTCCGTCTCTCTACCCCCCTTCTCCCCACTCTCTCTCCCTCACTCCTCGTCCCGGCCGCGGCAGCGACACCTCTTGGCACGGTGTGTCGGCCAACGCGCCCCTGCTCTCCTTCTCCCCGCCGACCGCAGGGCCACACGGCGATGACGCGGCACCATCCTCTCTCTCTCTCACTGCAATGTGGCGGTACAACAAACCCGACACGGCGGCTCCTACACGGGCGCGAGGTGACGGCGGCTCCACGTAGGCGTAGGCGGGCCTGGACGGCCCTCCACCCTTCTCCCACCTTGCGCGGGTGGGCCCGTGGCGGCGCAGCGCGGCGGTCAACAACCAACGGTGGCGGCGGCATCGCCCTTCACCTCCGCGCAAGCCCCTGCGGTGGCTGTCGCCAGCCACACCTCTATGGCATCGGCCGCCACCAGGGCCCGCCGGTGCGGGTGCTCCTCCCCCGAGGCGGCCTCGTCCCGCCCACTCCGTTGTTCCTCGCGTTGTTCTCTCCTCGGTTTGGTCCCTACTCCCTCCCTCCCTCTCGCTTCTTACCTCTCCCTGTAGGAGCTCCCCCTTCAAGTGCGGTCATGTTGCTCCCTTGCATGATTTTCTGTTCAATGTGAGATTTGGAGCAGCAAGGCAGGGTCAGTTTCACCCTAGATCTATTGTTCTTCCCCTTTGCTCTTACCAATCTATATGGTTACTACTACAATTTTTTTTTTGGCATTTTGATAGTTGCGGCTTGCTCGGTTCAACTCATAAATCTTGAGAGCAGTCATTTATTGTGCCATACATCTGAGCACGTGACCATGTCAGTGATGTTTGGTTGAATTCGGTGTCTGCATCCCTTATAATTGTTGGTCTAGTGTTTTGATCTTGGGCACCTGCAATGATGAGTGCGCTTTTATCTTGTTAGGGAATGGGCTGTTACTGTGATGATTACATTTACATCATAAATATTCTGCTTAGTGTTGGATGCAATGATCATGACTATCTTTGTGTAATTTACATGTCTTTTTTATCATAGCTGAGGCAATGCTCGTGAGCACTGATGATTTCTTCTTTTACATCTATGTGTTATGTTCATAGCTGAGGCACTGATCGTGAGCGATGTTCATGAGATTTTTGGCAAATCTTTGTACCTGTTCCATGAAATTAGGCCAATGATCAATTGATCATTTCTGGTTTTTCCATCTCTTGGTACCTATTTTATTTTTCTGTTCAATGGACGCACCTATGAGAGGTGGTATCTACTGGCTATAGTCAAATGACCTCTTTATAATTAGGAGATGTTATTTCCTGATGATGTTGCATGTGATGATTTCCTTCGCTCTCTCAACTTTGATCATTGGCATAGGTTTACCGCTCAGACTTGCTTATGATCGTTGCCTGTGAAGTTAGTGGTGGCATAATTGTCCAGTCTGAGCTTGTGTGCACTGCTTGTGAAGTGATAGATATATTCTTGTTGATTCGAGGATTATCATCATTGTCGATGATCATTTCTTATGATGTCAAATTGTGGACCGCTGATTCTAAGCACATGCCCTATTTCCAAAGATCACATTGTTGCTAAGGTTTGGGGTGACGTGGTTGAGGTTTGACGGGCGACATGGCCATGCCGAGCGATTTTGGGGTGACATGGCCCATCTCCCCTGCTGGGCAGAATCTTGTAATTGTATAGGTGATTTTGGGTTGACGTGCTCCATCTCCCCTACTGTGCTGAACCTTGTGATTGTAGAGGGAGATTGGTTATGATCTGATGTTCTCAACGTTTGCCATTTTGCTACTTTCTCCCTTCTTGAGCCTGTGATGAAAATTTTAAAGTCATTGCTCAGTGATATAGTCTGATGTTCATTCGCTTGTAAGGTACTGGGCATGGCTGCTACTTATACCATGCAGTTTCGAAGGGTAAAACCAGTTGTGAGCATGCCTTGAAGCTCCAAGTTGATGAACAAATGATGATTGCTACGCTTTTAAGGCCTCCAAAAATCATGCTTCGTTCAAAAAAGATTCTTAGCTTCTGCATTGCTACTACAAATTTTTTTTGCCTGCTAAGCTTGGTTTCCTATTCTGTTTAAGTTTTATATATATTGGTTCAAAAACTTATCTACATTAGCCTCTAAAAATCCTGTCCTCGTTCAGACAAAGATTCTTGGCTTCTGCACTGCTACAATATACTTTTCCTGTCATTGTTTACAGGTTTGTTGGTATTTCACTTTATTTGGATTTGACCTCCTCTTTCCATCGCCTCACCAATGAGTTAACAGGTAGTGCATACCATACATGGATGAATGTGACCACACCACTATTTAGTCCCTGATGCCATTTGCCATTTTTTTTAACATTGTCGAGCCTGTGATGAAAATTCCATATCCATTGCTCAATGATATGATCTGATGTTCGTTTGCTTGTGAGGTACTGGGCATGGCTGTTATATCATGCAGTTTTTTAGGGTAAACCAATTCTTAGCATGCCTTGAGGCTCCAAGTTGATGATCAAATGATGATTTCAATGCTTATGAGACCTCTGAAAATCATGTCTTGGTTCAGAAGGATTCTTGGCTTCTGCACTTTATAGTGAGGCTCTGTCCTCGACCTAACCCTAACAGTGGTATGCATGTTCTTACTGCTGAGGCTCGGCTAGAACGACTGCAGTGAGGGGCTTGCCAAGATCTTCCACAAAGGTGTCCAGCTGGCCAAGGCGTCAGACAACAGGCCCCAACACCCAAGTGGCAAAGCAGTGCCCCTGAAGGCAACCTCTCCCTTCTGTGCTTCAATGGTTTGCCCCTGCTGTTGCGCAGTGAGCCATACGGCGAACAATTTATACTAATTAATGATTTCAAATTGATAGTGTTATGTGTACTCTATTATATCAATTGATATTTTAGTTTGACAGCAATGAATTTTTTGGCCATATATAAATGTTTGATGACTATTATAAAAGAAATATTTGGTCATTTGGCATCTCTTGAATTAACATGACTCCTGGTAGCGTTATATGAGTTTTTCTTGAATTTACATAAGGCATATAGGTAGCTTTGCCTTGTCACATGTCTCAGGTGTTTGTTGGGGTTGGATGATGATAATCATGTTGTCTAAAACATACTGAAAGTGTCTCAGGCCTGATACCTATATTGTTCTTACAATTATAGTTGATCCATTATCTGTCTTTGGATAGCAAACAAAAATAAAAGGGTAATGATTTTGCTATTAGGTCAGCCAACTCCTATTGTTAGCCTCTCCACCACCAGCAAAAAAAATTAGCAACCTGTTTTCTATGGCTCGTAGCCATTATGTTTGCAAGTGGTCAAACTTTGTTTATCTAACGAAAGCTGACTACTGTTCAAAACCGACCACCTCAATTTTGATGGTACCGTTGTTTTCCAGTAATGTAACAGAACTTTGGAACTATAAGCTAGCCTTCACCTGTACACATTCTTTATTAGGATGTGCAGAGTTGTTGTTGGAAAGTGAATATGACTGAATAGAAGATTGGTTTGTCAAATTTTTCTGCAAGTAACTGAATGTACAAATTCTTTGTGCAATTTGATTTTCCACGCACCCACCCATGATTATGCAACGCTCTTATGTTTGTGCAGGTTGCAGAAAACAAATTTACTCGAATTAAGCGAGACTGGTGGTGGTATTTCGATGGAGCGGTTCAAAAAGAGGATCTGATTATGATTGGTGAGGGGAACAATGCTATGGAGGACCAGATTCATAACAAAAAAATTCAGGTGTGCTTATTTGCTATCCTAAATTTTCTACTTGCTCCCAAACGTTTTCCCTGCATATTTATTATGGACAGCACTTATGCGTTGTCGATGGTTTGGACCAATTCATCCATGAGATGTATGTGTAGTGTTTCATTAGCAAAGTTGTCAGTTCGCATAGTGGATGAATCGCTGATTCCTTTTTTAGGTCCTGTGCTAGGTAGTGTTTCAGTGCTCTACTGTTTTAGGTCAGAGCAGCATGTTATCAGTTCACAAAAAAAAATGCTTCGCTTAACTGAAATTGATACTGTTTTGGTTTCAATCTGAATTATTTCACAGCAACTAGGTGATGTGTTTTTCAGTTGTTCAGTTTCAGACTTAGGAGTCAGGTACAACAGCGTGTTGTTGTTCTATTTTAAAGTCGACAATTGTGCTCCTCTGGTGTCCACTGTATTTTTTGACTTCACTGGTTCCCATGAGGGTAATGTAATGATTGGATCTTTTATTTTTCTCCTGAAAAACACTTACTATTAGGCCAATAAAGTTTTTCATATGAGCTATTCAGGAGACAGTAAGACAATGATTTTGATTTTTAATGTATGTGCATTACTATTAGGCCAATAAAGTTTTTCATATGAGCTATTCAGGAGACAGTAAGACAATGATTTTGATTTTTAATGTATGTGCATCATGAAATGACAGTAAAACTAAGTGTACAACTATACGATGAATAATCATACAGCCTGGCCCTTCTGCCCTTGCGTGGTTTCCCCCTGCAGTGAGCCATACAGTGAGTAACTTTATAACTTTAGTTATAGTTATTTCAATCCATGCAAAACATGCCCTATTTCCTATTCGGTGGCCTCTTTCCTGTGTTTTCTAAAGTAAATTGTTTTCAAATTGTTGCTCAGCTACACTACACGAATTAAAGGCTTTTTGGTACAATCGTGGGACGCTGGAACAGCCACAGACACGAGCACAACTAGAGGCTTTGTAGTAGTCTAATTCTCTATCTTTTACAAAGACTTCATAATATTAATATTTCTTAGTGTATTTTATTTATTTATATTTAATGAGGATTTGTGTAATAATGATGTTCCAAACATTACGCTCGTAATTTTTTAAGTAAAGTGCAACATTTTATACATATATTATTTTGACATTATTTTTTCTGTTGCAACGTACGGACATTTACGTACCATCTTTTTTTTTAAGGATGACGGGTTTTTAAAAGGCCTCAAAGACTTCCGATATCCGAGAATGGTCTCTGCCATTTGCCAACCCATACATACACATCTTTTTTTGAATGATGACGAATTTTTTAGAGGCTCCAAAGACTTTCTGATATTTGAGAATGGTCTCTGCCATTTGTCAACCCATACATACACATCTTTTAACGATGATGGATTTTTTAGAGACCCCAAAGACTTTTTGATATCTGAGAATGGTCTCTGCCATTTGTCAATATATTTGTATGGTATAAACCTAAAGATGCTCAATTTCACTCGACGCGCAGGGGCGCGCCCTTTTTACTAGTATCCATTAAGCAGCAGGAGCCAGGAGCACCCTAAAGATTCATGTTTCAGCAAGTTGAGGTACGTACATTGAAAAGAACAGGCTAAGTAAATAGGAGAGAAGTAATAGGCAGTAATCAACACAAAGAGCATATAATTTTTCTCTTTTCGTCTATGAAGCAGTCAAGCAATGTGTGTCAGGATCATGCTACTCAATAAATTCTTCGTGCATAGGTAATGTACTGCTTTTCTTCGAAATCAAAATCAAATCATATCAGATCAGGTATCGTTTAGCAAAAAAAGATAACGACAAGCAAAGAAAGCAAATAAAGAAAGCAAAGATAATTTTTGACTCACCTCAGCGGTTGCAGGTGAAGTCAGTTTCGTCCTCCACGACAGCAACATAAGGTTAGGCTCTTGACAAAATCGACGTTGTAGCCGCCGATAACAGCACCTGCTCCTCCAGCTCGAACGGAGACCATCCATACGGGAGCCACAGAACTGAGTACAGGGGGCAGCCAGACTCGGGGAAGCGACAGCTGGACAGTGGCCGGCCGCTGGGCGGCGGCTGAAAAACCCTAGTCACGGCGTTGCCACATCGTGCTTCGCGTCTGCCACTCTAGTTCACGGATCGGGGGTGGAGTTGAAGCGGCGGCGAGTCAGCCTGGTATTCGGTAATTCCCTTTTCGGTTACTCGGTACCTCGGTAAATTCAGTTCCTGAGAAATTGGTATCGATCGGTTCCTAAAATAATTCGGTACCGGTTCGGTTCGGTATCGGTAAATTCGGTTCAGTTCCGGTATTTACCGAACAGTACCGAACTAATCATATATAAGATGTAATGACATGTTTAAAAACTAATTTTGACATGATTTCATAGATAATAATAGTGCAAAATACATGTACATGTAAAAGTCCATAAGACTATACTCCCTCCGTCCCTAATTGACCGTCGCCGTTGGTGTGCGTGCCACAAGTTTGACTCAATTTATAGCAAATGTGTGCAACATTTGTATCTCCAAATAATTTTTTTAAAAAAACTAGATTCAAATATCTATCCAACGATACTAATTATGTAGCATACATATTAATATTTTTTAATATATATTTAGTCAAAGTTGTTTCTTGGCAAGCACAAACGACAGACATTTAGGGACGGAGGGAGTAAGTATGAGTGCCAAAAATACATAATATAATAGTCTATAATAGTACAATAAATAATATAACAACACTCAAACTTATCACATTTCAGCTAAATTCGGTAATTCGGTTCGGTTCGGTAAACCTCGGTAAATTCGGTTCCTGAGGAATAAAAACCGAACAGGAACCGGATTTTTCGGTTTCGGTAATTTTCGGTTCGGTTCTCGGTATTTGGTGCCCAGGGCGAGCGGCGAGGGAGTTGCGTGTTTTTTTTGGGATGGTGTCGCAGGCGTGGTGGTGTGGCGGCGGGGCACGGTGCTGCAAGCGCCGAAGATGTGCGGGCGTGGTGGGGCTGAGGAGGAGTGTGAGAAGCCTGACACAAACTTCTCACATCAGCCATCAGATCTAATCTAAGTATTTTATTAGCCTTTGATTTTAATGAAGACGAATTTCTATGTACGTTTTTCTAGGTGTACAATGGTTGACACTCTCAGCGGAGGATGTTTTTGTGGGTAGATCTAAAATAATTTAAGTGTTCCATTATAGTATGGATGGATTTGATTTTAATGAAGACGAATTTCTGTGTACGTTTTTCTGGGTGTACAATGGTTGAGACTCTCAGTGAGGGATGTTTTTGTGGATAGATCTAAAATAATTTAAGTGTTCCATTATAGTATGGATAAATAATTGTCGTCGTTGGTTTATGTGCCACAAGTTTGACTCAATTTCTAGTAAATACGTGCAATATTTAAATTTGTTAGAAAACTAGATTAAAAAATCTTTTTAATGATACTAATTATATATAATAAATATTAATATTTTTTAATATATATTTAACAAAGATGTTTATTGGAAAGCGAAAACATGGTTACTTAGGGACAGAGAGAACTTGCCTGTGGGGAAATCAGTCCACCAAGATCAAATTCTAGAATTATAATAGAACTGAAAAAATGAAACAACATTATTTAGTAGACAATGATCGTTAATACTATGATGCATGTGATGATGACTCTGGCAATTTCAAGATCCGTCCGACTCGATCTTTTAAGTTCATAGATGTAAAGTAAAAATGCATGATTTAACTTGTCCTAAAAAAAACTTGACCGTTTGAGTTTTGTCATTATTTATTAGGCTATATTAAGTTTGACCCAATCTATATACTTCGAAGATTATTTACATTTATGATATTAAATAGGTACCTCTCAGTCCGTAAATAACCATAGTTTTCGCTTCCCGATAAATATTTTTGATTAAATATATATTAAAAATATTAATATTTATTGTACATAATTAGTGATTACTAGAAAGATATTTAGATCTAATTTTTTAACAAATTTATTTAGAGATATAAATATTGCAGTTATTTACTACAAAATAAATTAAACTTACGGTACGTATACTAACACTGATAATTATTTAGGGAGAGAGAGAGTATATTACAATAAAAACATATTTCGTAAATAATGTGATAAAAGAGAATGACTCTGTTCATTTGAATTTATCAGTTGACTTATTAGTTATACTATAACTTATTCTCTTTTATAGGATGCTACCAAAGTAGCTGAAATAAGTTTAAGCAAAGTAGCCCTCGATTTTTTTATTAATAACCCAATTAAATAAGATATTTCAAAAACAACACTGTCCAATTTTTTTTTCAAAACTAACCCATGGCGCGACAAAAAGCGTTAGCCGCGCCATGCATGGCGGCGCGGCAAAAGCGCCACCGTGACACCGCCCGGCCACACAGGCCCGGGTGGGGCCCGCTTGCCAGTTTGCCGCTCTAGGCGAGCTGGCGCGGCTAGTGCGTTTGCCGCGCCAGGCGGCTTGGCGCGACAAAGCCCATCTAGATCTGCCGCACTAGTCTTCTTCCTCCTTCCTCCTTTTCCTCGTCCGGCCGCCCATCCCGCCGCCGCCGCCGTGCCTGCCCGTCCCGCCGCCGCCGCCGTGCCCGCCCGTGCCCCTCCTCCGCCGCCTTCCTCGCCCGCCCGTCTTCCCCCTCCTCCCCCGCCGCCTGCTCGTTGGACCGGGGCGGACTGCCCTCCTCAACCGCCTCCGTCCATCCAGCCGAACAGGCCCGGCGGCCAGCGACCGCCCCCCTCCCCTCGATCGGCAGCTCCCCAGCTCAAGCACCCCAATCTCAGGTTAGTTTTGTTAGTTCATTTTTGTTTTTGTTATTTTTTGTTAAAGTTAGCTAGTTATTTATTTAGCAAAATGTTAGTTAGTGACTTAGGTTAGGTAGTTTACTGAGTTAGGGTTAGTTAGTGACTTAGGGTTAGGGTTAGTGAAATAGATTAGTTAGTGACTTAGGGTTAGGGTTAGTGAAATAGATTAGTTAGTGACTTAGAGTTAGTGAAATAGGTTAGTTTAGTGAGTTAGGGTTAGGTAGTTAGTGACTTAGGGTTTGGTAGTTTTTTTTGAGACGAAAGAAGAATTGTATTAAAATATAGCTGGGTACATCATCACATTACAAGCACTCTGGAAAAAACATATATCCAGAAACTGATTTTCATCTATATTGCACCCACACTGTGAATAGCTCAAACTCTCAAATCCAAACCTATTTGACGCTTCATATGGATGACCGCACAGGCAAATACTCGGCAACAATTGTTTTAGGCCAGACAATAGATGCCCAACGGACGACCAACATTCCTGCAGGTGGAGTTGAGAAACATCTTCTTTCTCGTGTCTTCCTTCTTCTTCTTTCTGCCACCGAAGAGTGAGGAAGACTGATCTGAAACTTATTCTCTCTAGTCCTTCATTGTGGCCAGATCTAACCACAACAAAACAGAGAAGAGACTGGAGAAAATTATTCCATGACAACGACATCATCTCCGCCTTGATGCCGCCATCTGGAAACACAAATCTCCATGTCGTCATGCTGGTGAAGATGCTGACGCCGAAGTTGTCGCCCCCATCTTCAATGAAGCCGTCATGGAGAAGACAATTCCATCCTTTCCCTTCTTCGTCACCGAAGAGGAGAAAGAGGAGATAAATCTCCAATACCACAATACTTGGCATGGAGAGACTCAAACCCTAAAAATCTTGATCTACTAGTAAAAAAGTATTAAAAGCGATGGATCCCCACCCTCTCCAGCCTCCAGCATAGGCCGGAGGGAGGAGAGAGGGGGACCAACGGAGGGGACGGCGGCGGCGCTCCGCGCGGTGGGAGCGGCGGTGGCCTACGCAGGGACTTAGTTAGTTTAGTGCTCTAGGTTACGTTAGTTAGTTAGTGACTTAGGGTGTTAGTGAAGATATGTTAGTTAGGGTATTAGGGTATTTAGTTAGGGTATGACGAAATGTTACTGAAGACATGTTAGTGAAGCCAACTTAGTTAGTAGTTATGTCATTCGTTACTTTAGAGAAGACATCACCTGACCTTAGTTGCACAATTTATTTTGTAGATGGACACTGTAGTCAGATTGTTTTATGGAGGCACAGTTAGTACACGAGATGGGTCGTTTGATGCGAACATGGAAGAAGAACTCAAAGTATTTGATGAGCGTCCTCCTTTTACGGAGCTTGTGTTGCGTCTGAAGGAAAAGTTTGATGGTGATTTGTCATTGAAAGGGAGATTTGACAGTGGCAAGAGTAGGGCAAACTATGTGTTGATGCCTTGCGCAATCAGGCCGATTGGGCAAAATACCAGAGGATCGTTATGACATCCAATTCGACCATGGCCGAGATCGTGGTAGAGGATGGTTGGAGGAAGCAGGCAGAGGAAGAGGATGATGACAACGAAGATGAAGAACAGGAGGTAGGGGATGATGAGGATGCAGCTCCAATGAGTATGGACGTTGATGGTCACCCCACGCAGGAGACGGGCTATCCATCTGAAAATGCCCACGCTGACGTCGGCCAAATAAACAATGATTTTGATGTAGCCGACCTAGAGCGGCTCGAGCAGGAGGAGCAGGAGGCACAAATGTTTGATGAACACTATGATTCAGTTTATGACGAAGAAGAGGACAGTTATCTTTCTGCTATGCCAGAACCGGTTCGTGTTATTCCACAACCGGTTCGTGTTATGCCACAACCGGTTCGTGTTATGCCACAACCGGTTCCTCAAAATATGCAGCCTCCAGGGAGACTAGTCACTGATATACCCGAGGATCATACACCTTTTGACGCGTGGCAGCGTTTGAGCGAAGCACAATATTATGTTCCGCCTGATCCTTACACTGAGACAGAGCTGCAGCAATTGAGGTCGGTTCACATGCAATTTAGAGGTGTTCCCGGTTATAGGGATGTCAGTATGGTGGATCAGACAGTTTGTGATAGTGGGTTGAATTGGTGTAAGGCAACACTGCATAACCATAAAGATTGGATTCTTCAGAAGGGTATGATTTTGAACACTATGTCTGAGCTGAAGCTTTTCCTTCAGTACTATGTTGTGCATCATCATCGACCGTACACCGTCACCCATTCTGATATTAATTTGAGGTACCACGTGAAGTGTATGAGTAGAAGTTGTCCGTGGAGGTTGAATGCTCGCAAGAGAACTGATGGCAAATGGAGGATCGGTAAAGTAGTACAACCACATACCTGTTTTACAAATGAGGGACAAGAAGAACGTCCTCAGTTGACGGCAAGATACCTTGCACGACGCATTTTGGCATTTGTTGACGATGATGCCGACGTATCTGTTTCATAATTGATTATCTCCATATTTGGATTCACAGGCTATAAGGTGACTTATGGCAAGGCGTGACGTGCGAAGCAGATCGTCCTTGCAATTCATTGGGGTGGTTGGGATGAAGCGTACAACAGGATTCCACAAATTTTGTGTGCAATGACGCACTATAAACCTGGCCTGAAATGGTTTACACACATCAGTGGACAGTATATAGACCGCAACACCGGCAAGGTTACACACATCCACGGATTCCTTGTTATTGCGTTTGCGGAAAAAGACAGGAAAAACTAAAAAACACTTCACTCGTTAGGCAACTGACAAAGCAGTGTGCGCTTTAGCCGCGCCAAACCTGGGGGCGTGGCAAACGCTTTTGCCGCGCCACGCCGCCTGGCGTGGCAAACGCTTTTGTCGCGCCACGCCGCCTGGTGCGGCAAAAGTGTCAGCCGCGCCTCCAGGTTTGGCGCGGCAAAACCCCATTGTGCTCAGTGTAGGGTCCTGTTCTCATTAGTGCTATGCAGTGTATAGCCTTTTCAGTGTATAGGCTTTTCAGTATATAGACTTTTCAGTGATTAGATTTTTCAGCGAATAGCCTTTTTCAGTTGCAATAACTACACTGACAATGCTGCAGAGATATTTCACAACTTCAAAACCAGGGCTCTGCCTATATAAACCCAGTGGTGTCTTGCATATTCAACAACTTCAGCAGAGCTTGTGATGTTCGTAGTAGAGATGTCTGGAGGTTTGTCCAATGGTGGGAGAGGAAAGGGTGCAAGGAAGGGACCTCCCATTGTGTGGGAGGGCTCTCTTGGTCCTGATTCCTTCTTAGAGGCACTATATAAGTTTCCCGTTGAGAGCAAAAAGGATTTCACCAGGGAACATCCTCTTAGGGGATACGATAACCGCCTAGAAGACTGGCCAAAATGTCACCATGGTGAGGACTGTTTGGTGCAGATGCTCCACGACGACTTGGAGGCGGGGCGACATTTCCTCAAATGCCCGCGAGCATGGTTAACTCTATTTAATTGTTGTTGTTATGCCTCTAATATTTACTAATACTTAGTCATTTTGTGAATGTCAGTCTTCTATTTCTGAAGAAAACTGCGGCTTCACCAGATGGGTGGATCCTCCTCCAATATGGCCGCATCAGCAATACATCTATTATCTGCAGGGTCGTATCGACGATCTTGAAAGAGAAGTTAAAAGCATGCTCAAGGACTATGATGATGACGACAACGATGGAGGCGGTTCAGATGATGCAATATGCCTTGATACATATTGCAACTGCCCGCATCACAAGAACACGGGGCCTCCACCGCCGCCACCACCACCACCACCACCACCCGTAATGGGAGGCTATTGCGGAGAAGGGTTGTCGGTGTTTCGAACCCGGGGGTATGACACCAACGAGTAATATGATCGCGTGCTCTCTTCCTGGATGGTGATGCAAGATGATACAAGGATTATCCTGGTTCGGGCAAAGAAGGCCCTACGTCTAGCGAGGGAGGAGGTTCTCGTATTACTTGCACCTAAGTGCTTGTACAGGGGCAATACAAGCTCAACGAGCATGGACCAGAGTCCGGACTCGAGTGTGTGTGTGTGGACTCGTGTCGCGCAAGCTCGTGCGTAACCGGGTGCGAGCGTGCGTAACCCTGCGCGTGGAGGGCCCTGGTGTCCTCTTTTATAGAGCAAAAGGAGGCCAGAGTTACACATGAGTGTCATGTACTTCGCCCAATACGGTGAGGAGTAGGAATCCTGTCTTGTCGGGGCCACTAGAGCCGACGTGGGCGTTGCTGTTGAGGCGTCCTTGGAGCGTGGCCTCCATCCCGGGCGCGGACGTGGAGGCGTGGCGACGTGGAGGCTGTACAGCGCCCATTCCGGCATGTACAGGACACGGCGGGGTCCCTCCGGGTCTTGGGGTACCTGTCCTCCAATAGCGTGAAAGTAGTCAGGGCTCGAGGGGCGCCGAGGCCGGCCTCGAGGTGGCACCTGCGGGGGGCTCGAGCCTCTGCAGGTATGGGCAAGTCCCGGTAAACTCGGTCGTACAGCGGGTTGTCAGTCCTCGAGTCATGACCCGAGTGTGCAACAGTGCAGGGTATGGCCGAATAGTGCTGTACTTGTGCCTTTTTGCCCATGCTTGTGGTGAAAACGAGACTTGGCTCTGCCCTGGTTCACTGTGGCGCACGTCGTGTACCAGAGGACATGACCGGAGTAGGTGGATGCATTAAATGCGCAGTATGGGATTGGTATCCGATGTCTGGCGCCGCTCGAGGGAGGCATGACGCATCTCGAGAGATAGGTTGCCGTGCCAGGGAGACTCGAGGTCCCTGCGTGGGATCTCGAGAAACAGTGCACGACTATGATGGGCTCGAGGAGCGGTGCAGGGCTCGAGGCCTATGTGCCGGGGCTCGAGGGGTAGGTTGCCATGAGGCGGATAGTAAGGCTTCGGCGGCCCTGGGCTCCCTGGTGATGGGCCGGCGTTGTAGGCCTCGAGGGGTTGTCTTTTTAGAAGGTTAGACTTGTTAGGTTTATTATTAATTGGTGTTCTAGGTTTAACCTAGTTGTTTTGCGTTGATTGGGGGTACCCCTTTTGTGGACCCCCGACAGTAGCCCCCGAGCCCTTGTTCGAGTGCTTGCACTCGAGCAGGGGTTCCCGACTGGGATCTCGATGGTTAGCTAACTGGTCTCGAGGGTTTGGTTGTTTTGATTCCGTGGGTGTCGTGCGAGCGACACCCGCGGGTGTAGCCCCCGAGGCCACGGGGGAGTGGTTAGAACTCCCTCGTGGGCTTTTTGCGAGTGTGAGTGTTAGTTGCGTTTTTAGGTTCGGGGGTGTCGAGCCCCTGAGTTTTTCGACCCTCTTTCGTCGAGGGGTGCCAGGCTGAACTGGCCGGCCGGCTCTTCGAGCTGTCCGGCACGCCAGTTGCCCTGGCTTGTCATCCCGCGAGTCCTTTCGATCGGATGCGAGGGGGGATGTCTCGTACTACCACGAGCGGGCGAGTATCGAGGTTCCCGGTGAGCTGGTAACGGGGAAATCCAAGTGAGACCTCGTGCCCCGTTCGATAGGGTCGACTGAAGCCCGGAGGTGATCTCATGAAGCATGGGCGCTCGGTCTGCAGGAGTGCCGGGTCCATTCGATAGGACCCGGTGGCTCGATGCCTCCCTCCAAGGGGATCTCACTGCACGTCATGCGCCCTGCCTTGGATACACGTGAGGGGCCTCGAAGGCTTGGCCCTCGAGCGATGCTGTGAGTGGCGCCCCTTGGTGTCCCGACTCGGGTGCTCAAAGCCGGCTGTCGAACCCTCTTCGAGGGCCAGCCTTCGCTGCTTCGAGGCTTGGAAGGGCCGGGGCCCGTTTTTACCTTCGTGAAGAAGCCACCGTCGTCTGGGAATCCTTCTGCCCGTTGGGCGCGCCTTTTTAGGCAGAAACTGTCAGGGAAGGCGACGAACGCGAAGTCGGAGCGGCGGTCGTGGTGGGCCCAGGTAGCAGAGCGAATGGAGAGTTGCCGCATGTACCTGTCAACCGGCTCGAGATTCGGTTAGGTGGGCGCATTAAATGCATGCGGTTACCTTTTTTCCGTCGTGGGAGACCCCGCCCGTCGGGGTTTCCTCTTATAAATACCGAGTGAGGGGAGAGGAACCCTTTACTTTGCCTTTGCCTTCACCGCCACCGTAGCTTCCACACGCCTTCTTCCCGAGCCAGCAATTGGGAATCTTCCCGGCCGCCCGTCCACCGCTCAGATCTGCGCCGTCGCCGCCATGGCCGCTTCGTCCCAGGTGCTGCCGGCCGAAGACTGGAGCCCGACGAAAGAGACGCAGCAAGAGCTAGAGACGCTGGTGGAGCGGGGGCTTCTCCGCCCCAACCCGCAGGAGGGTTCCGCGTGGTGGATTCTCCCATCGGCGGACCACCGGGAGCCGCACCCGCCGGAGGGGTACGTGGTGAGCTTCACGCGCTACCACCGCATGGGGCTCGGCGTGCCGCCGAGCCGCTTCATGCGGGGGCTGGCCCATCACTTCGAGGTGGAGCTGCAGCACTTCTCCCCCAACTCCATCTCGCACGCCGCCATCTACGCCGCGGTGTGCGAGGGGTATCTGAAGATCGAGCCGCACTGGGAGATGTTCGTCCACCTCTTCCGGGGTGAGCTCTTCCACAAGGCCGCGAAGCCGAGCGAGAGGAGGCTCGCGCGCGTGGGCTCCCTCACCATCACCGCGAGGACCGGGCCCTCGTCGGCCAACGTCCCTCGCGACTACCTCCGCTACAAGCTTTCCACCAACCAGGCGGGGTGGGACGACCACTAGTTCTACCTGCGGAACGAGGGCGGGCTCCTTCCGCAGTACACCGGCAGGGTCATCACCCAGCGCCCGGAAAAGTGGAGCTGGGGCGTTGCGGCGGACAGGCAACACCATCTGACGCCGTTGATGAACACGATGCGGTCGCTGGTGGAGGAGAAGAAGCTAACCGTCCAGGCGATCATTTGGGCATTCCATCAGCTGAGGGTCCTTCCTCTGGCGGACCGCCACCTTCTCATGTTCGAGATGGGGCCAAACGCCCCGCCTGAGGCGCTGAACCAGTCGAGGATGGCCGAGGAGAGGCTGTCTCGGAACGAGGCTACCTCCCGGGTGACGGTCACGGTCCACGGGTCGTTCCACCCTGAGGTGACCACCCTGATCGCCATGGCACCCGACGAGGGGTGTCTCGACCCGATAAGCCTTCCTCGAGTCAGGCTGTCCCGAGCCTCCCCTCCTTTCTCTTTCTCCACACCTTGCTTACTCTCCTTGTGGTTTTGCTTATCAAGTTTTTCTTTTTTGGCAGGGGGCGTTCACATGTCACGCGTCGAGGCCCCCGGTGAGGGAGGACGCCGTGGAAATACAGGTGAGGCGCCTCTCTGCTCAGAAAGATAAGGAGAGTAAGGATGCCAAGAAGAAGAAAGAGAAAGAGAGGAATTTGCGTCGGGTGGCTCGAGAGCAGAGGCTTGCGAAGGCTCGTCGTAACCGGCAGCCTGGAGAGGAGTCCCCCGAGCTCAGTTCCACGAGCTCGGAGGAGGAGGACGATGACGAGGAGGAGAGTGATGACGAAGGGATGGATGCGCGTCTGAGGCGCGCGGGGGTCGTCGACATCAAGGCTGACCGCTCCTCTGTGCAGGAGAATGTCTTGGAGGTCCCCCCGGCGAAGGGATCGCGCGGGACGCAGCCGCGGAAGGCGGCGCCAAGCCCAGCCTCGTCGGAGGCTCAGGGCACGTCGAGCTCCGTGCTGGACGTGCCCACTGACGCGAGAAAGCCTCGAACTAGGAGCGCCATCGCCGCGGCGTAGAAGGAGGCCACGACCGCGTCGACCCAGGCGGGGGTCTCGAGAAGGGCCGGTCATCGAGAAGCGGCCAGCACGTCGAGAAGGACTCCGGGCCCGATCATTGCAGGCCGTCGAGGGCGACATCGAGCCCGCGGAGGAGCGGGCAACATGAGGGGGCGTCGAGCCCCCATCACCATGACCGTCGAGGAGGGAGCCGCGAGCGATCCCGGAGCCCATCGCCGCACGGTCGCCGGGAGACGGAGGCAGTCGTGGGGGGCGTGACCGTCTGCACGAGCGCCGGAGTAGGTCCCGGAGCCCGCGCCGGGAGAGGCGCCAAGATGACCGCTCGAAGGAGACGTGGTCGCCCCCCCCGGGACAAAAGACAAAAGGAGAGCTCCCCGTCGGGGTCGAGCCACGGGAAGCATCGGGAGCCTTCCCTCATCCGGCACATACGGAGACGGCTCAGGGGCGTGGCTCGAGCCAAGGGGCGGGCTCGAAGCCCCCGAGCGGGTCCGGCGATTCGGGGAAGAAGCCCCGCCGTCGCTTTGGGTAAGTAGTGCTCCTCAATTTCGTTGGTAGGGAAACTTCACCTTTTTACCTTTGGTGATATGTGTTGTTTCTGGTTTTTTAGGGAAAAGCGCTCCCGGCAGGAGGCGGACCCCGCGGTGTCCAAGCGGGCCAAGACCTCGAGCTCTGCTGAGGTCCAAGCACCTCGAGGTATGGCTCCTTCTTCCTCTGGGGAGGCCGCTTGGCTGGTGAAGGCTCGAGTGGCCATGGCTCGAGGAAGCTAGATGGCCGCTGCGGATCTCGGTGAGGCCGTCGCCGTCGACCACAGGGGTCGAGGCTCTTTCCTGATTCTGACGACTTTATTCTCCTTTTTAGCAGGGACCGCGACTCCTGGCGCCGAGCCTGCCGTTACTGCGTCCGTCGTAGCTCCACCTCTACCACCTCCTCCTCCACCTCCCCCTTCAGTGGCGCCTACCGAGCAGGCCACTCTTCCCCCCGTCACGACGGCTATCTTGGGGGGAGCACCCGAGATGAGCACGGCTGCATCGGTGTCTGGGGCTAAAGAGACAGCGGCCCTCGAGACCCCAGCCGACGCGAGCCGGCCCATGGAGAAGGGGAAGGAGGGAGAGGCGTCGGTGGAGAAGGTGCCGACGGTGGAGGAGCTTTTGGACGAGCTGGAGGAGGAGTCGTCCCCGGTCGAGGGCTCGATGCTGGAGGAAGCGCTCGAGGCACCGGCCGGGGTCGACAACATGCCGGAAGACCCGGTGGGGGAGGAGAGCTTGGGGACGAGCCACCCCTCGAGCGATCCACTACCGCTCGAGTCCCCGCCTCCACGCGAGGCCGCGCCGTCACCTCGGGAGGGGACAGAGCAGCAGGAGGAGACGGCAGAGGGGCGGAGGGAGCCGCAACCCGTGCTGCCGGTTGGTGGGCCGCAGCTGGCGTCGCTTGAGCCGGAGGAGGAGGGCCTGCCCATCGTCGAGGTCGACCGACCGGTGTGGCCGTATCCTGACGCGCCGAGCCCGACCGGCGCCGTTATCCTCGCCGAGCGGTCGACTCGGCAGGGGGCCCCGCGGGAGGCACGGTTGATCTTCAGGGAGGTGGCCGAGCTCGTGGCGGAGGCGGAGAGGTCCTTCTTGGAGGAGGCGGACAAGTCCGCGCAGGCGGCGGCCGCCCTCGTGAAGGCGGAGGGGGAGCTCCTGGAGCTCCGCGCCGAGCTGGGTCGGAACGCGCAGATGGCGAGCCGACTCAACGCGGCGCAGGCGGAGACCTAGGCGGCTCATGACGAGGCCGCCCAAGCTAAGAGGGAGGCCACCACCGCTCTGGCCACGGTGGAGGCGTCGAGGAAGGAGGCCGCCGACGCCCGTAGCGAAGCCGCCACCGTCCGGTCTGCAACGGAGGCGGCGAAGAAGGAGGCTGTCGACGCCCGAAGCGAAGCCGCCACCGCCCGGTCTGCAGCGGAGGCAGCGAGGAAAGAGGCCGAGGAGGCCAAGATCAAGGCCGCCACCGCCCTGGCTGCAGCGGAGGCAGCGCGACAGGAGGTGATCCAGAAGAATCTGGCCCTTGCGCAGACGGGCAAGCTGGTCGAGGACCTTAGGGGCGAAAAACTCGACGCGCTGTCCTAGAAGCGTACACTTGAGCAGCGCGTCGAGGTCTTTACCAGCGACTTCGCCGCTCTGGGCGTGCACTGCCAAGGTAATCTTCATGCCTCGTCTTGCTTTGATTTCGAGATTCTTGCCATGCCGCGGACTTACCCCCTTCTGTTTGTTGCACAGATCTCGAGAAGACCTCCGAGGAGCTCCGCAAGACGAATAAGGCTCTCATGGAGCAACTCCAAGGTGAAACCATGGTGGTGGAACGAGCGCGCGCCACCCTCGATAGGCTCGGCTCCATGTGGGGCGTCGATCCAGTGGCCACGGCCGTAGGCACGGTGGCTCGAGGCGACGCCATGGTTGACGCCCTGTGCTTCTTTGACATGGCCGCGCGGGACCGCGTCCGGGGTGCTCTCCACCATGGTGTAAAGCAGGCGCTCGCGGCCGTCCGCTCCAGCTTCCGCTACCCGGTCAATGTCGTCGCCAAGGGCTTCGTCGAGATCGAGGGGAAGGACGAAGAGTGGAACGACCGCCGCGTCGACAAGATCCTGGAGAAGGTGGAGAGGCCGGGGGCGGCGCTCGCGAAGCTCTTCGAGGAGGACGTGCTGCCTCCCGATGCGGACAGTGGTGCAGGTGACCCCCCTCCTCCTGGCCCGGACGTCGAGGCTGAGCCCGCGGCAGAAGACCTTGGGGATGAGTACCAGACCGATGAAGAATGAGGCCTGCGTGCCAAATTTGGGCGTCGAGACCCTTGTAAAAATTTATGTTATGACTTATGGCCTGTCGAGGCCAACATGTGTATATGACTTGTTTATTTAAAGAAGCTGTTTTCTTTTCAATTTATTCGATCATCTCTCTTTGTCGCTAGCTCGAGCTTCAACCGGCTTGGTCTGTGTTCCTTCGATACGCGTCACGAGTTCCTCGAGGGGAGGCGTAGGTAGGGTACCGTAGCCCGGGGGCGTAGGTGGCCGTCTACTTCGACGCCCCCCGACTCTTGGAGGCTCGAGGCATTTACGGATTTAGACGCTGCTAGTATGCTCGAGGTGCGAATTGAGAAGGGGGTCGAATTTTTTTGAAAAGAAAACGCGCTTTTTCCGGAGTCTGGGGATGGGGTGCCCCCCTGTCAGCCCCCGAGGGAGGCTCGACCCTGAGCAAGGCAGGGTCGAGGCTACCTTAAGCTGCTAAGTAATATGAAAGATGGTGCACGAGTTTGCTCATTCATATTCAACATGTTTGTACAAAGCAACAAAATGAACAAGGCCTTGAGGCCCTTAAGGGTAGAAGCGACGTAGCTAAGATATGTTCCATGCGTTTGCCAGGATCCTGCCTCGATCGTCGTAGAGCTTGTATGTTCCTGGCTTGAGCACCTCAGCTACGGTGTATGGGCCCTCCCATGGAGGGGTGAGCTTGTGGCGCCCTCGATTATCTTGCAGACGTCGAAGCACGAGGTCCCCCACCGCCAGGTCCCTCTTGCGCACGTGCTTGTCGTGGTAGCGTCGAAGTGTTTGCTGGTAGCGCGCGGAGTTGATGAGCGCCGCGTCTCAAGCCTCCTCGAGCTGGTCCTTGGCGTTGGCAAGCCTCTCGTCGTTGGTTTGCTCGTTGTAGGCTCGGAGTCGAGGGGAGCCGTACTCGAGGTCTGTAGGCAAGACAGCCTCGGCGCCGTAGGTTAGGAAGAACGGAGTGAACCCGGTGGCTCGACTTGGCGTAGTCCTGAGGCCCCACAGCACCGAGGGGAGCTCAGCAGCCCACCCCTTTCCGAAGTTCTTGAGGGTCTTGAACAGCCTCGGCTTCAGCCCGTGGAGTATCATGCCGTTGGCGCGCTCAACCTGCCCGTTGCATTGAGGGTACGCGACCGAGGCCCAACTCACACGGATGTTGTTGTCATCGCAGAAGTTGATGAACTTTTTGCCCGTGAACTGTGTGCCGTTGTCAGTGATGATGACGTTAGGCACCCCAAACCGGTACATGATGTCGGCGATGAACTCGACGACCTTCTCGGAGGTGGGGTCGCCTATAGGCTTAGCCTCGATCCATTTGGTGAATTTGTCGATGGCGACGAGCACATGCGTGCACTTTCCAGTGGTCATCTTGAGGGGACCCACGAGGTTGAGCCCCCAGACGGCGAATGACCAAGTGATGGGGATCATCTGCAGGGCGTGCGCGGGCTGGTGCGTTTGCTTGGCGTAGAACTGACACCCTTGGCAAGCTCGAACCAAGCGCTTGGCATCTCCGATAGCGGTTGGCCAGTAGAAGCCTTGGCGGAAGGGGTTCCCTACCAAGGTCCTTGGCGCTGCGTGATGGCCGCAAGCCCCCGAGTGCATGTCATCGAGGAGCCTGCGTCCTTCCTCGCGGGGGATGCAACGCTGAAGGATTCCTGATGGGCTTTGTCGGTACAGCTCTCGTTCGTCGCCGTAGATGACGTAGGTCTTGGCCCTTCGAGCGATGCGTCGGGCCTCCGTCTTGTCTTCTGGTAGCACGCCTTGTGTCAGGTAGTCGAGGAAGGGCGTCCGCCAGTCAAGGGGTCGTGATGAAGAAGTGGCGGGTGCGTCGATCTGCATTGCCTCAGCGGATGTCGAGGGGTCGTTCTCGAGGGGTGGCGTTGAGGGTCGAGCCCCCGTGTCCGGCTCGAGGGGTGGCGTCGAGGGGCTAGCCCCCGGGCCGATCTTGATGGATGGCTCGAGAACGTCCCTCGAGAAGACGTCTGGTGGGACGGTGCCGCGCGTGGATGCTAACTTAGCCAGCTCGTCTGCGGCCTCGTTGTACTTTCGAGCGATGTGGTTGAGCTCGAGGCCGTAGAACTTGTCTTCTAGCTTGCGCACTTCTCCGCAGTATGCTTCCATCTTAGGATCGATGCAGCTTGAGGCCTTCATGACCTGGTTGATGACGAGTTGCGAGTCCCCTCAAACGTCGAGGCGTCAGACCCCAAGCTCGAGGGCGATACGCAGCCCGTTGATGAGGGCCTCGTACTCAGCGACGTTGTTGGAGGCGGGGAAGTGCAGACGCAGCAGGTAGCGCATGTGGACTCCGAGGGGTGAGATGAAGAGCAGGCCCGCGCCTGCCCCTGTCTTCATGAGGGACCCGTCGAAGTACATAGTCCAGAGCTCGGCTTGGATTTGCGCTGGCGGGAGCTGGGTGTCGGTCCATTCAGCAACGAAGTCTGCCAACGCTTGCGACTTGATGGCTTTTCATGGAGCGTAGGTGATAGCTTCCCCCATTAGCTCGGCAGACCATTTGGCAATGCGCCCCGTGGCCTCCCGATTGTTGATAATTTCTCCGAGGGGGAAGGATGATACCACCATTACGGGATGAGCGAGGAAGTAGTGCTGGAGCTTGCGCCTCGTGATGATAATGCCGTAGAGCAGCTTCTGGATGTGTGGGTACCGGACCTTGGCCTCGGAGAGCACCTCACTGATGAAGTACACCGGCCGTTGGACTGGTAACGCGTGACCCTCCTCGTGTCTCTCGACGACTACGACCGCACTGACCACCTGGGTGGTTGCGGCCACGTAGAGGAGGAGAGGCTCGGGGGGATCGTCGCCCTGGGCTGGTCGTGGTGGCACGAGAATTGGCGCGGAAGTCAGCAACCCCTTCAATTTGGTTAGGGCTTCCTCGGCTTCGATGGTCCACGCAAAGCGCTCCGTTTTCTTCAGCAGGCGGTAGAGGGGTAGCGCCTTTTCCCCTAGCCTCGAGATGAACCTGCTGAGAGCGGTTAGGCAGCCCGTCACTTTCTGTACGCCCTTGAGGTCTCGGATTGGGCCCATCCTCATGACTGCTGAGATCTTTTCGGGGTTGGCCTCGATCCCCCGCTGTGAGACGATGTAGCCAAGTAACATGCCCTGAGGCACACCAAAGACACATTTCTCGGGGTTGAGTTTCACATTCTTGGCCCAGAGGCACTCGAACGTGGTCTCGAGATCGCTGATGAGGTCCTCGACTTTGTTGGTCTTAACCACGATGTCATCGACGTAGGCCTCGACGGTTTTGCCTATGTGTTCGCCAAAGATATGCTGCATGCAATGCTAATACGTTGCCCCGGCGTTTCAAAGGCTGAAGGGCATTGTAACATAGCAATACATATCAAAAGGTGTAACAAAAGAGGTAGCGAGTTCGTCGGATTCTTTCATCTTAATCTGGTGGTAGCCGGAATACGCATCGAGGAACGAAAGTACTTCACACCCCGCAGTGGAATCGACAATTTGATCAATTCTAGGTAAAGGAAATGGAACTTTTGGGCATGCTTTATTCAGACCAGTATAATCTACACACATCCGCATTTTTCCATTCTTTTTCTTGACTAGTACAGGGTTAGCTAGCCACTCCGGGTGAAATACCTCCTTGATGAATCCAGCCGCCAAAAGCTTGTGCACCTCCTCACCGATGATCCTGCGCTTCTCCTCGTCGAAGCGGCGCAGGCGTTGCCTCACCGGTCTGGACTCGGCCTGGATCTCCAAGGCGTGCTCGGCGACTCCCCTCGGTATGCCCGACATGTCCTAGGGGCTCCACGCAAACATGTCGATGTTCGCGCGGAGAAAGTCGACGAGCACTGCTTCCTATTTAGGCTCGAGGCTAGCGCTGATGGCCAGCGTCTTGCCATTGGTCGAGGTTGGGTCGACGGGTATCTGCTTGGTGTGTTCCGCCGGCTCGAAGGTGCCAGCGTGGCGCTTTGCTTCAGGGGCCTCCTCGGTGGCCAGGGCAGCCAGGGCCTCGAGCGAGTCGAGTTGGACGTTTGCCTCCCCACGCTCGACGCACTCCACGTCGCAGTGGTAGGCGTGCTCGTAGGAGGTGTCGATGGTGATGACCCCTTTCGGCCCCGGCATCTTGAGCTTTAAGTATGTGTAATTGGGGACCGCCATGAACTTGGCGTAGCCGGGCCTGCCGATGATGGCGTGGTAGGTCCCTTGGAACCCGACCACCTCGAAGGTGAGCGTCTCCCGGCGGAAGTTGGCCGGCGTGCCAAAGCAGACGGGTAGGTCGATGCGCCCGAGGGGGTGGGCCTTCTTCCCTGGTACGACTCCGTGGAACCCCCCGACGCTGGGTCGGAGCTGGTCCCTCGAGATCCCTAGGAGGTCGAGGGTCTCGAGGTATATGATGTTGAGGCTCGAGCCCCCATCCATCAACACCTTGGAGAACCGTACATCGACGATGACGGGGTCGACGACAAGAGGGTATGCTCCCGGATTTACGACATGATCCGGATGGTCGTCACGGTCGAACGTGATTGGCTTATCAGACCAGTCGAGGTACCGGGGGCCGTCGTGGCGGAGCGCAAAGATTTACCGGCGCTCCTTCTTTCTCTCTCGAGCCGAGAGCCTGACAGTCGGGCCCCCGTAGATCATGAAGCAGTCGCGCACCGGGGGGAAGTCCGCGTCCCCGTCGTCGTGTCGATTGTTGTCCTTGCCCTTAGGCGCGTCCTCCTTTTTGTCGCCGAGCCTGGAGTAGAAGCTCTTCATCAATCGGCAGTCCTTCAACTTGTGATTCGTGGGACCCTTGTGATAAGGACAGGGATCCTCGAGCATTGTGTCGAAGACAGCCCCGTCAGGGGGGCCTCGAGGCTTCTTGTGCTGGAGGGCGCCCGCGAGCACCTCTTCGTCGTCGTCGTCATCGGCGTCGCGCTTCGCCTTCTGACCTTTGCCTTTGTTCCTCTTCTTTTTGTTGTTGTTGTTGCGGTTCTTGTCATTGTTGCCCTTGCTCGAGCCCTCCGGTGCGGTCACCGCCTTGCCTTTGTCCGTGGAGCGGCCAAAGAAGGCCCCCACTGCCTCGTCGCCTGAGGCAAAGCTGGTGACACGATCCATCAGCTCCTCTACCGTCCTGGGACGGTAGCGCCCTAGCTCGTGGACCAGCTCTTGGCAGGTCGTGCCTACGAGGAACGCTGAGATGACATCCTCATTAGGCACATGGGGGAGCTCGAGGCGCTGCTTCGAGAATCGCCGAGCGAAGTCGCGGAGGGGCTCGTCCGCTGTCTGCCTGCAACGTCGCAGGTCCCAGGGGTTGCCTGGGCGCATGCAAGTCCCCTTGAAATTCCCATCGAAGACCCTGACTAGGTCAGCCCAGTCGTGGATCTGATTCGGCGGGAGCCCTTCGAGCCACCGACGGGCGATGTCCGAGAGGTAGAGTGGGAGTTGGCGTATGATCACGCGGTCGTCGCTCTTCGCCCCGCCCAGTTGGCAGCCCAGGCGGAAGTCGGAGAGCCATAGCTTGGGCTCGACCTCCCCGTCATACTTCACGATGTTGGTCGGTGGTCGAAAGCGGTCGGGGAGGGTTGAGCTGCGGATGGCCCGGCTGAAGACCCTGGGGCCCGGGGGCTCGAGGGCTTGCCGGTCCTCGTCGCTGTCGTAACGCCCTCCTCGATGGGCGTTATAGCCATGCTCCTCGGCCCCTTTGTCCTTGCGCTGTCGGTTGATGTCGTTGCGGGCGTCATTAGCATCTCGAGGAGGCCTGTTGTCGACGACCCATTCCCGGACTGGCCTGGCTCGAGGGGCGTCCGGCTGGTGGACGGACATCTCCCGCTCGTTGCGGGCCGCGTCTGCTGGCTTCCCCGAGGCCGCTTCGCGCCGTCGCGAGGTTGAGCTCTCGGCCTGCTGCACAGCGGCTGTCTCGAAAAGGTTCTTCATTTCCCCGAGCATGCGCCTGGCGTCAGGGTTGGAGACGGCGGGTAGATCACGGAGCAGCATTGCGGCCGCCACCACGTTCTGTCCGGATCGCGGGAAATGTACCTCGGGGCGTGCTGGTGCCCCGTCCTCGAGGATCTGTCGGTGGACCTCTCGAGCGCGACCACGAACACCGGCGCCTCGAGGCTGGGCTTGTTCCTGCACTAGGGTTTTCTCGAGCTGCAGTAGGCGTTGTCGGTCCTCCTCAGCCTTGGCGATGGCCTCCCGCAGCTGTGCGAGTTGCGCCGCCCGGTCGTCGCTGTGCCGAGATGGTGCAGCCGGTGCCGGGGGTTCGTTCCTCCCCTGAACGCGTGATCCGCCTGCCGCAGCCACGTCTCCGGGCTCTACGAGGTTGAGCACCGGCCTGTTGTCGTCGTCGTGGTCCTCGGTGTCGCTCACGACCCCCTCGAGTTGGAAGCACTCCCTGGTGGGATCCCAGAGGTCAGAGTCGTGGTAGTCGTACTCGTCGGAGTCGAAGCTGTTGGTGACGCGCCGCCCTGGCTCGTACTGGGACTGCAGCTCGCGGTACCACTCTCCGACGGTGGCTCGCCGGGGTGGCTCGATGACCCGCGAGAAGCCACGGTCGACGTGCGCGGGGTAGACGATCTCTATGTCGGCGGTGGCTCGTAGGAGCACGCTCGGACGTTCCTCCTGCTCCGCCGCCGCTCGGCCCCGACGGCGCTCGTCGAGGTGGTGGGCGTAGATAGCTGCAGAGTTGTTGAGGCCGAACGGGCACCGCTGGCGTCGAGCGCGGTACACCCTATGCGGGAGGAAGCCAGGTGGTGTCGACGGAGCACGGCTCGGGGGCCTCTGGCCAGGCTCCCGGTCCGTGCGCATGACGAACGCGAACTCGCTGGGAGAGTGCGCGCGCGCCCTAGAAGTCTCCAACCGTACGCCGGGCAGGTTCCTCCTCGGGGACCCCGTGCCGACCGCGGGGAAGTGGGTGTACGCCGCGGGCACCGCCTGTGCCTGGCGACGATGGTGACGACGGCGCCGCTCATGAGGTGGCGACGCGTGGTGGTGCGGGTGACGCGCCACGCCCCCCGCGCGGGGTGGCGTGACACGCCCTCCGCTCGGGCTCTCCATGGAGAGCAGGGTCAGCTCGTTGCCGCTGCCGGTGGCCAGGAACTCGAGGCTCCCGAACCAGATGACGGCACCAGCAGAAAATGAAGGAACGGAAGAAGTCATCCAGGAAACAACGAGAAATTGACTCGGACACGCGAAGTCCCCTACCTGGCGCGCCAACTGTCGGTGTTTCGAACCCGGGGGTATGACACCAACGAGTAATATGATCGCGTGCTCTCTTCCTGGATGGTGATGCAAGATGACACAAGGATTTATCCTGGTTAGGGCAAAGAAGGCCCTACGTCCAGCGAGGGAGGAGGTTCTCGTATTACTTGCACCTAAGTGCTTGTACAGGGGCAATACAAGCTCAATGAGCGTGGACCAGAGTCCGGACTCGAGTGTGTGTGTGTGTGGACTCGTGTCGCGCAAGCCCGTGCGTAACCGGGTGCGAGCGTGCGTAACCCTGCGCGTGGAGGGCTCTGGTGTCCTCTTTTATAGAGCAAAAGGAGGCCAGAGTTACACAGGAGTGTCATGTACTTCGCCCAATACGGTGAGGATTAGGAATCCTGTCTTGTCGGGGCCACTAGAGCCGACGTGGGCGTTGCTGTTGAGGCGTCCTTGGAGCGTGGCCTCCATCCCGGGCGCGGACGTGGAGGCATGGCGACGTGGAGGCCGTACCACGCCCATTCCGGCATGTACAGGACACGGTGGGGTCCCTCCAGGTCTTGGTGTACCTGTCCTCCAATAGCGTGAAAGTAGTCAGGGCTCGAGGGGCGCCGAGGCCGGCCTCGAGGTGGCACCTGCGAGGGGCTCGAGCCTCTGCAGGTATGGGCAAGTCCTGGTAAACTCGGTCGTACAGCGGATTGTCAGACCTCGAGTCGTGACCCGAGTGTGCAACAGTGCAGGGTATGGCCGAATAGTGCTGTACTTGTGCCTTTTTGCCCATGCTTGTGGTGAAAACGAGACTTGGCTCTGCCCTGGTTCACTGTGGCGCACGTCGTGTACCAGAGGACATGACCGGAGTAGGTGGATGCATTAAATGCGCAGTATGGGATTGGTATCCGATGTCTGGCGCCGCTCGAGGGAGGCATGATGCGTCTCGAGAGATAGGTTGCCGTGCCAGGGAGACTCGAGGTCCCTGCGTGGGATCTCGAGAAACAGTGCACGGCTATGATGGGCTCGAGGAGCGGTGCAGGGCTCGAGGCCTATGTGCCGGGGCTTGAGGGGTAGGCTGCCATGAGGCGGACAGTAAGGCTTCCGCGGCCCTGAGCTCCCTGGTGATGGGCCGACGTTGTAGCCTCGAGGGGTTGTCTTTTTAGAAGGTTAGACTTGTTCGGTTTCTTATTAATTGGTGTTCTAGGTTTAACTTATTTGTTTTGCGTTGATTGGGGGTACCCCTTTTGTGGACCCCCGACAAGGGTCTACTCAGTTTGCTATGTGGGACCGCTTCTAAAACTACTAAGACCACTATGTGTGTGTTGTGTTGTGCCAGTCAATTACCTAAGGCATGCTAGGATTAGTCTAGAATCTTTTAACCAAGTTACGGTAAAAGGTCCTCACATGTCATGCACTAGTTTGTTGTACGTGTACTAGTTTGTTATATTCTATGTCTCGTACTTTATCCTAGAAAAAATCGATGACACATGAACTACAACAAACAATACAACAACAAATAAAAAAGTCGAACAAAGTGCAGTTCAAGACTACATTATCGAGGATCCGAAATAAACGGTACGGAGAAGTACAAGCCAACAGTACAATAGACTACAAGTCCACCAAATGACAACAATGTTCATTACTCAATAATAACTATTGAACCTACCACACTACTGAGTGCAACGAGGCCACTTTCCCTTCCTCACAGCATCCGGATCCTGCTCCATGGCAGCCTTGGCACGACGCACACGCTCAAACCTCTTCTCCCTCTCCCCTTACGCTTAGCTGCATCCCTCATTTTTGCCTCTTCCTCATGCTGCTTCTGTGTTGCCTCTTCTTTGTGTCTCTTCTCCAAACGCTCCTTGTCCTCAGCAGCCCACTTTTTCATCCTCTCTACGTGCTCCTTGTTCTCCGGCTTCATCTCAGTGTCGATCCACTGCTCGAAGTCACATAGTGGTGGAGGCTCCTGCAAAACACGACTAAGTCAATTAAGTAACGAAATATAAATGATTTGTCCTTAATGTTTACAACAAGCTATCAGCTTCTCACCATCAGTCCAATGCAGATCTGTTTAGGTGTAGGGTCAAAGGGCATAATTCTCACACATCCAATACCTTTGACCATATGTGTGCTTCTCATCAGATATTGCGACCTTACAATCATCACCGCAGTAGCACATGAGCACCGGAACACCACTAGGTAATGGCAAACGGGCAAAGGCATTGCCCGTTAGCGTCTGCCTACAATCATCAACGCAATAGCAAATGAACATAACACAAAATTACTTCATTTTAACCGATAATTAAATAAATAATGTATCGATCTTACCTTGCCTTACTAGCTTTGCCACGCCTCGGCATCCTAACAATAAACAATATGTCAACATTAGACATATATTCATGATTAATTATAAATCTACATAATGACCTAATACATGATTAATTACAAATTGAATAAAATATTAAACAAAACACATATAAAAAGTCTAATACATGAACGAATCCATCATTAATTAACAACTAACATCACGATAATTTCAAATTAAATATTACCTACAAACCCTAACTTTGAAAAATATGGTTTAATCAAACACTGCAAATATGGATAAAGAATATGAATATGGATCAACATACCTTATACGTAGAGAGAACAAGTTTGATTGAGGGAGATGAAGAGAGGAGGAATGAAATGGATTGGATTGGGAGGAGAAGAGAGGAATGAAGAGGAGCAAGCTGCTAGGTGCACTGGCCAGATCTAGATGGGCTTTGCCGCGCCAAACGCCTGACACGACAAACGCACTAGCCGCGCCAGCCCACCTGACGCGGTAAACTGGCAAGCGGGCCCCACCCGGGCCTGCGTGGCTGGACGGTGCCACGGTGGCGGTGCGGCTAATGCTTTTGCCGCGCCATGCGGGACGACGCGACAAAAGGGTTAGTTTTGAAAAAAAATGTACAGTGTTGTTTTTAAAATATCTTATTTAATTAAGTTATTAATTGCTTTGCTGCGTGGTTAGGAAAAAAGTTTCTATACATTGCAATGTGAAAAACGAAGAGAAAGGGACAAAAACTAAAGGAAGAAAGAGCAATCGAGAGATCCGTTTTCTCGAATCTCGAGCACTAGTTCCTCGCGGACTGTTTAGCCTCTGCAGTTATATGCCCCAGCAGCCCCGGCATCCCCTGATTCCTCTCTCCTTCCAGTCTTCCATATTCCATACTGCCTGCGGCTGCGGCGCCGCGGCGGAGGCCGTCGAGGTCAGCTCTGGCAGGTGAGCATCCTTCGCCGTGCGGCCATCGTGTCTCGGGGTCGTTCGCCGCCGAAGGTACATCCATCCTCATCGACTCTCTGATGTCGATCCTTTGGATTGCGATGAGGAGCCAGTACTAGGATTTTGGTCAAGTAGTTTTACCTGTCGTAATTTCTCTTAGGGCGACACAACGCCTGCTGCTCGACATACACAATGGGGATCTTATATTATTTCCAATTCAGCGAATGCCGTGTTAGGATCAAGTGGCGCCCTGCACTTTGGCGCACCAGTTCAGTGAAATGCCACACAGTGGCAAACTGGTCGGTACAATTTAGCATCAGATGGTGAAATCTGTGCAAAGCATGCTTTGTTACAAGGTCTCCCAAACTACCAACCCTGTGCCTAAAGCCATATGTCGGCGATTTGAAGGACCGAAAGTGTCAAACCAAGGCGACCAGAGGGGGGTGAATGGGAGCCTCAAAAATTTCTTCACAGAAACTACGGCCTCAGTCCCAATAAAATCAAACCCCAAAAGCTTTGTTCTCAGAAGCGATGCCCACGACCCTTGGAAGAGGGTGGATGATCCCTAAGATCACAGCGAGGCACCACTGACGAGAGAAACGAAGAAAACCTACGGAGAACTGAGCCAACGAGGCCTCGGGGCAAAACTCCGATTCGCCCGAGGCTCGAGAAAAGGCTTCAGAAGAAAACACCGACTCGCCCGAGGCTGAGGGAGGTCTCGGAGGAAGACTCCGTCTCGCCCGAGGGTCGGGGCTCGAGAGAGAGGCCTCGGAACAAAACTCCGACTCGCCCGAGGCTTGAGGCTCGAGAGAGGCCTCGGAGTGAAACTCCGACTCGCCCGAGGCTGAGGGGACCTCAGAAAAAGTTCCGATTCGTCCGAGGCTCAAGAGGCCTCGGGAAAAGTTCCGCCTCGCCCGAGGGTGGTCTCGGCTTACTCGAGAATCACCGTACAAAGGTAGCCTCGACACGTTCCGACACCCGAGCCTGCTGCGCACTGCTCCCGCAGAAGCTCGGATCTGGACGCGTTCTCCCGAAAAGCAAATCCCTCCAAAACTCGATCAAGACACAATCCCAAGTTTCCAAACTTGGAGAAGAAGATCACAGGGTAGTTAGGATATTATCCCCAAGAAATCATCTTCTCAGAACCACCAAGAACACAGGTAAATCAAAAGGGAAAGTGGATGAACGAAAAAGTGCCACGAAAACGAAATCGTCCCGATCTATTCGATCATGAGGAGTTAGATGAATTCCTTTGGTCGAAATGACCTCCTCAATGATACGAACAAACTGATTCAAACAGATTTCGCAAAGACACACTGGATAGAGAGATCGAGCGACGGGAAGATCGAGCAGAGCCAAAAAAACGCAACGAACACAGTGCACTACACGAGCCAATCGCAAAACTCAGCCAACGAACACAGTGCACAACACGTATCAGCTCAGGAAGGGTGAGGATACGGCCTCACTTCCTTGAATCAACAGTACACAGAGGTGAGTCTCTCTGTGGATCTCAACTAGCTACAGCAGGGAATGGGAGAGCAGGAAACCCTAAGAACAAAAGCAACTAACTGAGATAGGAAGGGAGGAGGGTGTCTCCCTCTATTTATACTACAACTAGCCTAAATCTATTTCCTACTCTACCCCTCTCTAAGCTATTCACAGAGCAAGCCAGCTAAACCCTAAGGCTATACTGGACCAACTCAGTGGTAGGTGTATCCGACGGCCACGTCCGTACAACTCGTCCGCGTTGCCTCCGCGCAACCTTCCGATTGCCGCCACGTGCCGCCTTTGCTCTGTACCCCCGGTTTTGAGGCCCAAACCGGGAAACCAGCCTTCCAGTATCTGAGTTTTGAGGCCCAAACTCAGCAAACTCGCAGCGCCCAGGTTTTGAGGCCCAAACCTGGAAACCGTCCTCAGCCCGAGTTTTGTGGCCAAACTCGGAAACACTCAGCACCCAGGTTTTGAGGCCCAAACCTGGAAACCGTCCACCGGTGGTTTTTCCCTGGCTGAACCACCAAACCGGCGTCGTAGAGGGGATGCACCTCCCGTGCACCCCATCCACCGACACGTGTTCCCAGGTCCTCGACCTGAGCAACACATGACCGCACTTCTTTGCTTGTCGTCGTCACAGGCTGCCAGCCTCCACAGCTGATCCTCAGGTACTCCGGTCCCTCAGTCCAAGCCTCACGTCTGCCCTTCACCGCTCGGTACATTGGCATGGCACGTCCGCCGCACGGCACGCCCATCCTTCACCGCACCCGGTCCGTCAGCACAGCACGTCTCAACTTGACCTTCACCTACCCTCGATCACTGTCTCCGTGCTCGACACCTGCACAACACAAGCCAAAGAACATGCGCATCATACCCGTTGACAATCACTCATCACTCAGAGCATTCGGCATACACCCATGTATCCGCAATCTCCCCCTTGATGAGTGCATGGTCAACTACCCACACAAATCATAGTAAAAGAGAAAGAAAGAGGAAAGGAGGAAGGAGAGGAGAAAAACTCAACCAAATGACCCAAAAGCATAGCAAAGCCGGGAAAGGTCAAGTGAAAAGAGCAGAACAACTTGGTCCCCAAAGACATGGGCAACGGCTCGACGCAACCAAGCAAAGCAAAGCTAGCCCTCAAGAAGAGGTAGAACAGGCTCAACACCGCTAGCAAATATCAATTGAAGCTTCCAGAGAAAAGAGCTCGACAACAACTGAAGTAATGGTGGAAAACGAGGCAAAATGCTAGTCCCTCAAGAAAGAGGCAATGGCTCAACACAACTAGCACAGCAAACTCAACACCAAAACCTATTAGCCTGCGAGAAAGCAGCAAGATTCGAGGCCGGGGCTCGAGGCCGGGGCTCGAGGCAGAGGCTCGAGGCTGGGGCTCGAGGCCAGGGCTCGAGGCAGAGGCTCGAGACTGGGGCTCGAGGCCGGGGCTCGAGGCAGAGGCTCGAGGCTGGGGCTCGAGGCCGGGGCTCGAGCAAAAACAGACAAGCTTCCCCTCGAACAATAAAGCTCGATGCTGTGACTGAGGCTATTGGAAAGCAACAGCATAGCTCGAGGCCGAGACTCCCTCCGCTCCCCCTTGACTAGTGCAGATAGTAACTCCCTCTCGGATGAACATCCAGGGAACAGGGAACATATGATTTGCAAAATTCTCCCCCTTAGTTGAAAATGCACTTATCAAGAGACAAAAGTTCTCCCCCCTTCCATTATGCAAAGAAGTCAGAGATGCAAGTCAGGAGCTTCAGACTTATAGTCAAAAGAATGCAAAAATGCTCTAAACAGTATAGCCCGAGGGACTCATCAGATGCACATACAGGCTCGGCGAAGGCTCAGACTGATCACTGGAAATATGAGCTATATGAGCAATAGTGAGCAGTTTTGAGTCAAATAAGGTATTCACCATCAAAATAGCACTAACAAAGCGTAGACAGGAGTCTGTACAAGTGCTAAACATGTATACAAGGTAAACTACCCCTAGCACAGTGCAATCATCATGCATAGGAATGAAGCATATACTTGTGATTTCATGTTTATATCGGAGTTGCAGCGGTGAAATGACACAAGTTTAATTATTTGCATGTGAATGCGAGAGGTTGAAAGCTTGTCTTTGCCTTACTTTTCAACCGAGCGAAGCCTATGCCGAAGCAATCAGGAGCTTAAAGCTACGGTTTCGGTCATACACTACACGGCTCAAGTTTAACTCAAAATGCAATGAGAAACAGTCTTGATACCGTGAGGTGTTGACAAGCAATCCCATCTCGATCTTTTCATTTTACTAAAGCTTGGTTCAAATTTTAAACATTATATGAACAAACCAAGCAAGTGAATGACTCAGAACTAGAGACATAGCAACCTAGCATATATGAAAAGCGCGAGTAAACTCAACACAACCTACACATGCTAGTTGCATATCTTAATGGTGAATATTTTCAGAATTTAATTTATTTAAAAATTTCATAATTTTAAAATAGCTCAGCCCACAACATGTACTAGTGATCAGTAAGAGCATAAGCTATAGGCCTCCATCATAAACCTCGGATCAGACTGAACAGAGTGTAAATACATTCTAGTGATTAAAAATCTGAGGCTCAGAATGTATGTTGAAACGCAAAAGAAGAGAAAGACAAATTAAAAAGTCAATCTGTACACAGAACAAAATGTTTCCCCCATCTAAAAGGGGAAACACACACCAAGCTCACCCCTCAACCGATTAAAGGTTGATTCGTCTAAAGGCTTGGTAAAAATATCGGCCAGTTGATGATGAGTATCGACATGGCGAAGGTCGATATCACCCTTCTCCTGGTGGTCTCGCAAAAAATGAAAGCGCACATCAATATGTTTGGTCTTCGAGTGAAGCACGGGGTTCTTAGCAACGTTAATAGCACTCGTGCTATCACAAAGCAAAGGAACACGAGAAAAGCTCAGACCAAAATCACGCAAAGTAGCCATCATCCAGAGTAACTGGGAACAGCAGCTAGCCGCAGCAACATACTCAGCCTCCGTGGTAGACTGGGCGACACTAGACTGCTTGCGAGAAGACCATGAAACAAGAGAAGAACCGATAAACTGGCAAGTCCCAGAGGTGGACTTGCGATCAATACGACACCCAGCAAAATCGGCATCAGAATAACCGCAGAGGGAGAGAGTGGATGAGGCCGAATACCAGATCCCGAGCTCGGGTGTGAACCGAAGGTACCTGAAGACCCTCTTCACCGCCTGACGGTGAGAAATACGCGGTGAGGCCTGGAAACGCGCGCACAGACACACCACAAACTGGATGTCTGGGCGTGTCGCCGTCAAGTAGAGGAGCGATCCAATCATGCTGCGGTACTCCTTCTGGTCCACTGCTTCGCCATCCACATCCGCATCCAGGGCAGTCGTCGTCGACATGGGCGTTGGTAGAGGCTTGGCCTCACCCATGTCGAACCGCTTTAGCAAGTCCTTGGTGTACTTGCCCTGGTGCACAAACATCCCCTCTCGGGATTGCTTAATTTGCAACCCGAGAAAGAATGTCAGCTCTCCCATCATGCTCATCTCGAACTCCCTGCTCATAGTATCTGCAAACTTGGCAACCAAAGCGTGAGAAGAACCACCGAAAATGATATCATCCACGTAAATCTGGACCAAGAGAGTGTCTTTGCCTTGCCTGAGGAGAAAGAGCGTTTTATCTACACATCCCATTTTAAAACCCTTAGCAAGCAAGAAGGTTTTTAACCTATCATACCAGGCTCTAGGGGCTTGTTTCAGACCATATAAAGCTTTGTGAAGTTTAAAAACATGGTTCGGAAACTTGGGATTTTCAAAACCGGGGGGCTGCTCAACATACACTTCCTCTTCTATGTAGCCGTTTAAGAAGGCACTCTTGACATCCATTTGAAACAATTTAAAACCTTTGGATGCAGCAAAAGCCAAGAGTATCCTAATAGCCTCCAAACGAGCTACAGGAGCAAAAGTCTCCTCATAGTCTACTCCCTCCTTCTGACTGTAACCCTTCGCTACAAGCCTGGCCTTGTTTCTAACAACTTGGCCATCCTCTCCTTGCTTGTTCTTGAAAACCCATTTTGTCCCAATAGGTTTACAGTCAGGTGGAGGTGGAACTAGAACCCAAACCCGATTTCGCTCAAAGTTTTCTAACTTCTCATGCATGGCATTGACCCAGTCTGGATCCGTCAAAGCGTGTCCAACATCTCGGGGCTCAAAATTAGCGACAAAAGCAGAGTGAGCAAAGTGCGAGATTTGCTGAGACCTGGACCGAGTGACTCGGTCGTCGAGGCTGCCGATCATCTGCTGAGGCGGGTGCCGGCGCTGGATGTACTGCGGAGCCTCCCTGGCCGAGGTGGCCTCGGTTTCAGCCTCAGCAGCAGCTGGTGCCTCCCCGGGTACAAAAGGTACCGCGCGGGGTGGCGGATCCCATGGCCCCCAGGAAGAAGATGTCTTGGGGCCGTGGATCGTCGTCGAGGCTTCTCTATGTGCCTCGGCGAGTGGAGGGGGTGTTGGACCGTCCATACCCTCTGCAGGGTCGTCCATACCCTCGGCACCCTCCTCCCGGTCATCAAAAAGAGGCTCGCCGACCTCATGATCACCTGCACGCTCAAAACGAGAAGAAGGACAAACGAGAGTCTCGTCGAAGGTGACATCTGATGTCTCCATGACTCGGTTAGTGTCAAGGTTAAGTACACGATAAGCCCGAGTGTGAGTGCCATAACCCAAAAACACACCGTTAGAGGAACGAGGCTCAAACTTGTCCAGGTTGCCTTTCTTCAAAATAAAACAGTGACAACCGAAGACTCTAAAATAACTCACTTTGGGTTGGCGACCAAAACGCAACTCATAAGAAGTCTTTTTCAAGAACGCTCGCAGAAAAATGCGATTTGAAATATAGCACGCAGTGTTTATAGCCTCGGCCCAGTAGCGCCTGGGAGTCCTATGCTCGTCGAGCATCGTCCTGGCCATCTCAATGAGGGTCCGATTTTTCCTCTCTACAACACCATTCTGTGGCGGTGTGTAGGGGGAAGAATACTGGTGCTCCAAACCCAGAGAGTTACAGAACTTCTCAAAATCCGAATTTTTAAATTCGGAACCATTATCACTTCTAATAGCTCGCATCGAGTTTAAAGGGAACTCGTTCTGAAGACGTAAAATCAGATTGCGAGCAAGGAAAAAGTCTCGGTCTTCTCAGCTAAAAAGAAGACCCACGAATATCTCGAAAAGTCATCGACAACGACCAAAACATACCACTTGCCACCAACCGAGCTCACCCGAGCCGGACCAACAAGGTCCATGTGTAAAAGCTCTCCAGGGTGCGAGGTCATGACCTTAGTAACTGGATGGTGGGGAGCAGCAACCATCTTCCCGTGTCTACAAGAGTGACAGACTAGATCCTTCTCCATCGAAAGCTTGGGCAATCCTCGGATTAGGCCAAGTGAGCTAAGTCTTGCAAGCAAGTCGAAGCTTAAATGACCGAGCCTCCTATGCCACTTCCAAAGATCAGAGGAGGAAGGACTAGCCAAAAGACAGCGAGAAGTGCCAAAAGACTCTGAGAAATTCGCACGAAAGACTTTCCCAAAGGGCGAAATCAGACATACCAGATTGCCCTGAGGGTCCAAAATACGACTGAGATTTGGTTTAAAACGAATCTCATAGTCATCGTCAAAAAGTTGCGAAACAGAAAGCAAGTTAAAATGCAAGTTAGAAACAAGAGCAACATCGCGCAACACAAAGTGCTCATTAACCCGCACCGATCCGCGGGACACTACCTTACCCTTGCTGTTGTCACCGAAGGTTATGTACTCCTTTCCGGCAACAGGACTAAGGCTGGAGAACCACTTGGCGTTTCCGGTCATGTGCCTCGAGCAACCGGAATCCACCAACCAAATGTCCTCCAACCGATTTACCTACATCAATAAAAAGACATAGGGTGAGCATACGGTCCAACACTGGGGTTAGTGTAGTGAGGGAAATACCAGTGTTGGCCCGGCTGCTCAAAAGAACGGTTAGGATAAAAACCATTCCTATACTGTCTACGAGAGGAGCGATCACCATGCTGAGGAAAACATGGTCCGCTAGGGAAGGAGCGCTCACTGCAATGCTCAAACTGCAGTGGGGGAAAACGCTCAACAAAACCTCCGCCACGGGGTCCGTCAACTGCAAAAGCAGGACCCCGTCGGGCATGCTCTCTACGAGGCCTACGCCTGGGAGCCTGAGGCTCAACATGCTGCCGAGGCTCTGGACCTCTAGGCCGAGGCTCTGGGCCTCTAGGCCGAGGCTCTCTCCTCGGAGCCCTCCGCTGCTGAGGCCTGGGTGCTTGAGGCTGAGGCCTGGGAGCACGAGGCTTAGGCCTTGGGGCACGAGGCTGAGGCTGAGGCCTCGGGGCTCGAGGCTGAGGCTGAGGCCTCGGGGCTCGAGGCTGAGGCTGAGGCCTCAAGACTTGAGGCTCTGAGCCCCTGGTCCTAACAGCAGGCCTTGGTGCCCTCTCCCTGGCACGGCGCGCTTCTCTCCTGCGCCTAAAACAGAACTCACTCAAGTGACCATCTCTCCCACAAAAATCACACTGGTACCTCACCACACGCAAAGGGGGTTGTTGGTACGCAGGGTTGTGGGTGTGGCTCACTTTGCCCTTCTGTGGCAAGCACTCCCCCTGGATGGATGGCATTGTGTCGAGCTTGTTTTTGAGGTGGCTCGGCTTGGGTGCCCACACTTGGTTTTTGGGTGGAGCTCTCGGGGGTTCCTCAAATACCCCGTCCTTGGTGATAGGCTTGACAGGCTCACTATGTGGCAGCTTGGTCAACTTGGGAGTGGTGGTGGAGTTGGGCTTCTCACTAGGATTTAGACCACTCGACTCTCCAATCTTCCCAAAAGCAGAAAGGTCAACACCCGGAGCAAAACCTACACCAGGACCCCCAGCAGCTCGCTTGAATTGGGAAATCATCATCCCGAGCTGCGGCTCACTACAGGAGACCCATGACAAGATGGTCCGAAGGTATGTGTTTTCTTCCTCGGTTTGCATCTTGTCATGCTTGACATTTGCAATCTCCATCTCCAGACCCTCGCACAAGGCGCACCTCACGACACAAGTGCTATCCGAGTTGGCCTCTTCAAGAGACACAATCTTGGCATTCTTCTCTGCCAACTCAGATTGCAAGACAGGACAAGTCTTGCATGCACCCAACAGCTGAGGCCTAGCACGGAGCTCATCCACCTCTCCGACCAACGCAGCATACTTACCTCTCAAAGTGAGAAGGTCAGTCATGTGCGCTGTGCATGACTCACACTCAGCCTCCTCCGACACGACTACGGTGGACCGAGCGAACTCAAGCTCCTTCACCGTGTCCTCCCACTTCTGCCTAAACTCCTTGCACTCTCTAGCAGCACGCCTAAGCAGTTTATCTTGGCTAAGAAGGGCAGCAGTAAGCTTCTCTACCTCAGCAGAGAGCTCGTCGTAGGTGAGAGATACCTGGGAGGTGTCGTCGTCGTCGTTCCGAGGGGTGCGCTCCAGCTCGCCTCCGACCTCGTCGCTGAGGGCCATGGTGCAGAGGCCATCGTCATCGGCGAAGAAGCAGAGGCCGTTCAGCTGGTCCTCGATCCTCTTCTTCTTCTCGGACTCATCATCGCTCGAGGAGGCGGAGTCGTCATCCGAGCCGTCGACGTCGCTGAGCGTGGCGAAGAACGCACGCTGCTCAGCCTGGGCCTTCTCCAAGTACTTCTTCTTGATGTACTCCTTGTCGAAGCCGCCCCTCTTCTTGTGCCTCGGAGGGACGTACTTCTCCTTGCGCTTGCCGGAGTCGTACTTGTGCCCATGATCACCCTTCCCCAGATGCTTGTTCTTCTTGGGGCAGTTGGCGATGAAGTGGTCGGGGTCGCCGCACTCGTAGCATCCCGAGCGTCCTCCTCCGCGGCGACGGTTCATGCGGTTGTTGTGAAACCGCGTGAACCGGTTGGCAAGCAAAGCCAACTCATCATCCCCTAGTGTCTCAAGCTGGTCCTCTGTGACAGAAAAAAGAGACGAGAGTGCACAACCAGCAGAGAGGTTAGCGGAAGAACCAGAAACCAAAGCCATCGTCGGGCCGGAAGGATTCGCATAAGAAGCCCTCGACATGGCGTCGATCTCACTGGACTTGAGCTTACTGAAGAGCTCGTCGCAGGTGAGAGTCTCATAGTTAGGCGATTCGATGATCGCCTGGACTTTTGAGTCCCACACCGACCGGTCAAGAGTGTGCAGAAGCTTCAAAGCACGCTCATGATCGTCAAAAGGCAACTGCTCCCTGTTAGCCCTCATCCTGTTGACAATCACCTGAAAGCGAGCGAATAAACTCTCTATGCTCTCGCCAGGCTGATGTCGGAAGTTCTCATACTCTCTCTTAAACGACTCGTAGAGTCGGGTTTTGACTTGAGAGGTACCCTCATGAAAACGCATGAGGGTGTCCCAGATCTCCCGAGCCGTAGAGAGGTGAGAAACGCGGTCAAACTCCCCCATGCTCAAACATGAAAAGAGAGCATTACGGGCTCGGCTATTGGCATCGTGCTCATCAATTTGCTGTTGAGTGACACGAGCAGCCAAGACCACGTAATCAGCGTTGTTGCAAATCTCCCAAACAGAAGAGCCCATGCTCTGGAGATAGGCCGACATGCGTATCTTCCAATACGCATAGTTCGTCCCATCAAAGAACGACGGTTTGCCCACGCCGCGATCCATGTCGCCTTCTGTGGATCTGGAACCGGCTAAGGTGGAAGATCCTTAACCCGCTCCGATACCAATTGAAGGACCGAAAGTGTCAAACCAAGGCGACCAGAGGGGGGGTGAATGGGAGCCTCAAAAATTTCTTCACAGAAACTACGGCCTCAGTCCCAATAAAATCAAACCCCAAAAGCTTTGTTCTCAGAAGCGATGCCCACGACCCTTGGAAGAGGGTGGATGATCCCTAAGATCACAGCGAGGCACCACTGACGAGAGAAACGAAGAAAACCTACGGAGAACTGAGCCAACGAGGCCTCGGGGCAAAACTCCGATTCGCCCGAGGCTCGAGAAAAGGCTTCAGAAGAAAACACTGACTCGCCCGAGGCTGAGGGAGGTCTCGGAGGAAGACTCCGTCTCGCCCGAGGGTCGGGGCTCGAGAGAGAGGCCTCGGAACAAAACTCCGACTCGCCCGAGGCTTGAGGCTCGAGAGAGGCCTCGGAGTGAAACTCCGACTCGCCCGAGGCTGAGGGGACCTCGGAAAAAGTTCCGATTCGTCCGAGGCTCAAGAGGCCTCGGGAAAAGTTCCGCCTCGCCCGAGGGTGGTCTCGGCTTACTCGAGAATCACCGTACAAAGGTAGCCTCGGCACGTTCCGACACCCGAGCCTGCTGCGCACTGCTCCCGCAGAAGCTCGGATCTGGACGCGTTCTCCCGAAAAGCAAATCCCTCCAAAACTCGATCAAGACACAATCCCAAGTTTCCAAACTTGGAGAAGAAGATCACAGGGTAGTTAGGATATTATCCCCAAGAAATCATCTTCTCAGAACCACCAAGAACACAGGTAAATCAAAAGGGAAAGTGGATGAACGAAAAAGTGCCACGAAAACGAAATCGTCCCGATCTATTCGATCATGAGGAGTTAGATGAATTCCTTTGGTCGAAATGACCTCCTCAATGATACGAACAAACTGATTCAAACAGATTTCGCAAAGACACACTGGAGAGAGAGATCGAGCGACGGGAAGATCGAGCAGAGCCAAAAAACGCAACGAACACAGTGCACTACACGAGCCAATCGCAAAACTCAGCCAACGAACACAGTGCACAACACGTATCAGCTCAGGAAGGGTGAGGATACGGCCTCACTTCCTTGAATCAACAGTACACAGAGGTGAGTCTCTCTGTGGATCTCAACTAGCTACAGCAGGGAATGGGAGAGCAGGAAACCCTAAGAACAAAAGCAACTAACTGAGATAGGAAGGGAGGAGGGTGTCTCCCTCTATTTATACTACAACTAGCCTAAATCTATTTCCTACTCTACCCCTCTCTAAGCTATTCACAGAGCAAGCCAGCTAAACCCTAAGGCTATACTGGACCAACTCAGTGGTAGGTGTATCCGACGGCCACGTCCGTACAACTCGTCCGCGTTGCCTCCGCGCAACCTTCCGATTGCCGCCACGTGCCGCCTTTGCTCTGTACCCCCGGTTTTGAGGCCCAAACCGGGAAACCAGCCTTCCAGTATCTGAGTTTTGAGGCCCAAACTCAGCAAACTCGCAGCGCCCAGGTTTTGAGGCCCAAACCTGGAAACCGTCCTCAGCCCGAGTTTTGTGGCCAAACTCGGAAACCCTCAGCACCCAGGTTTTGAGGCCCAAACCTGGAAACCGTCCACCGGTGGTTTTTCCCTGGCTGAACCACCAAACCGGCGTCGTAGAGGGGATGCACCTCCCGTGCACCCCATCCACCGACACGTGTTCCCAGGTCCTCGACCTGAGCAACACATGACCGCACTTCTTTGCTTGTCGTCGTCACAGGCTGCCAGCCTCCACAGCTGATCCTCAGGTACTCCGGTCCCTCAGTCCAAGCCTCACGTCTGCCCTTCACCGCTCGGTACATTGGCATGACACGTCCGCCGCACGGCACGCCCATCCTTCACCGCACCCGGTCCGTCAGCACAGCACGTCTCAACTTGACCTTCACCTACCCTCGATCACTGTCTCCGTGCTCGACACCTGCACAACACAAGCCAAAGAACATGCGCATCATACCCGTTGACAATCACTCATCACTCAGAGCATTCGGCATACACCCATGTATCCGCACGATTCATTTTTTATTATTTTTTAATTGCATAGTTTGTCATTGTTAGGATAATTGTGGAGGTAAAGATCCTTTAAGTTCATGTTTTCGAGATAAAATATTTAAACTACCTGTACAGAAAAATGTTTTCTAACCATTTCTGCATCCCATAGAAATTAAGAACAAGTCTTGGCCCTTTAAACAGTAACATACGGATATGTCAGTGCTATACATACATACTACATAATACTCATCTTTGCTAGTCTGTAACCAACCACCTCATGCATCACGTTAAAGTTTTCTTGCCACCACATCTAGCACTGATTGTTGATAGCAATGCATTTTTTACTCTATCCTCATTTCTGAAACTTGGTCAATTATTTGGGCATCTAGATGACTCTAATCAAAAGAATCAACTAGAAAAATTTAGATCTCATCAGAATCCACAATTTAACGTGCAAAGTTTGTCTCCATTAAGAAAAGTTAAAAATGTTAAAGAAACTGTAATTCAAATGGCTAATTTTGCAAAACGTCCCATGTCCATGCCAGTTTATTTATGCTACTGGTAGTGATGCCTTGTTGCCTATCTGTGCTGGTTCCAATGGTCTCTGGGGCAGAGATGAGCCAGCATGGATGAATGTTTTGTTATACTATCATGAATTCTTCAGTTTTTGTTTATTGAAATCATTGGCATTACCACCACCACTACTACTTTGTTTTATTGCTTCCATATATGAAAACAGACGTTATTTTTTGTTTTCAGGTAGCACCACGTGTTGTCTTGGAGCTGACATCATCTGAAAGACTGAAATAGGCATCTCCCGCTGTTGGGATTCTATCTGTACATTGCAAATACTCCGCTGAACTGTCCAAGCAATCCTAAATTTTCATTGGATGCCCACCATGCAGTTTCCGAAAGACCTTACTGAGACAGAATACAAAGTTCACCTGGTGAAGATAGATAGATATTCAACAAACAAAGAGTACCTAAGATCTGTGGCATTGTATAAATCAGAGTATATCTCCTATGCGACATTTGTTGCTGCTGGATATGACTGGGAAGTCCGTTACTATCCATTTCATCCTGATTTGAGCAAAGAGTGGATAGCATTTCGGCTTGGGCTACGTAGCAAAGTGTGTGAGAATGAGGTGAAGGCGACTCTTCGATGTCAGTTAGTTGATGTGACCGGAATTCTCCCACCATTTGGAGATCAGCGTGCCACCTACAGATACACGAAGCTAGAGGAGTTAGGACCGCCAATTTTGCTTCTAACACATGAGGAACTACTAAAATTGGGTTATCTAAAAAATGATTCCTTGGCTGTGGAATGCGCAATCAGTGTTTGGAGAAGCCCGCGGGAAGCAGGAGCTAATGTTCACCCCAGTGCTGGATTGCCATCCACTGATTTGCAGCAACAGCTTGGTGAACTGCTGCAAAGCCATAAGGGGGCTGACATCACACTTTTCGTTTCAGGTGAATCTTTCATGGCACACAAGATCATACTTGCTGCTAGATCTCCCATCTTCATGGCTGAATTCTTTGGGCCACCCATGAAAGAGAGCAGCTCGGGTGTCGTCGATATCAAGGGCATCGAACCAGCAGCCTTCAAGGCTATGCTCCATTTCATCTACACCGATACATGCCCTGAGCTCACTCAACAGCATGGCAGCGACATTGGGCGTCAAAGATCGATGGCCATTGCACAACATATTCTTTCAGCTGCCGATAGGTTTGGACTGGACAGGCTTAAGCTCATGTGTGAAGACAAGCTTTGCAGTGGCATCAACGTGGGCATGGTTGCCACGAATTTGGCTCTCTCGCGGAGCAGCACAGCTGCTGCAGGCTAAAGACCAGATGCTCAAAATTCATAGTTGATTCTCCTGCAAATCTTGAGGCTGTTTTGGCAACCGAGGGTTACAGGCACCTCGTGGCAAACTGCCCATTTCCAGACTAACTCTCAGGTCTGCCGTTGAGAAGAGGTAGGTGTTACTTATTGCTAAAGATTTGCAGAACTTCAGCAAACCTTTTTTTTGGAGGCCCCTAAACCTGCCTGAACTAGAAACCTGTGGGAACCTAAAATGCATATGTATGGTATTTCTGATGCTAGCACTGAAGGAATTTTGCAATAATCCTTGTGTCCAAGCGAGCCAACTGCGGATACATGGGTGTATGCCGAAGGCTCTGAGTGATGAGTGATTGTCAACAGGTATGATGCGCATGTTCTTGGCTTGTGTGTGCAGGTGTCGAGCACGGAGACAGTGATCGAGGGTAGGTGAAGGTCAAGGAGACGTGTTGTGCTGACGGACCGGTGCGGTGAAGGATGGGCGTGCCGTGCGGCGGACGTATGCCAATGTACCGAGCGGTGAAGGGCAGACGTGAGGCTTGGACTGAGGGACCGGAGTACCTGAGGATCAGCTGTGGAGGCTGGCAGCCTGTGACGACGACAAGCAAAGAAGTGCGGACATGTGTTGCTCGGGTCGAGAACCTGGGGACACGTGTCGGTGGATGGGGTGCACGGGAGGTGCATCCCCTCTACAGCTCCGGTTTGTTGGTTGAGCCAGGGAAAAACCAACGGGTGGACGGTTTCCGAGTTTGGGCCTCAAAACTCGGGTGCACGGTTTCCAGGTTGAGCCTCAAAACCTGGGCTGGACGGTTTCCAGGTTGAGCCTCAAAACCTGGGCTGGACGGTTTCCAGGTTGAGCCTCAAACCTGGCTGGACGGTTCCAGGTTGAGCCTCAAAACCTGGGCTGGATGGTTTCCGAGTTTGGCCTCAAAACTCGGGCGGTGGCTGGTTTCCCGGTTTGGGCCTCAAAACCGGGGGTACAGAGCAAAGGCGGCACGTGGCGGCAATCGGAAGGTTGCGCGGAGGCAACGCGGACGAGTTGTGCGGACGTGGCCGTCGGATACACCTACCACTTGAGTTAGTCCAGTTTAGCCTTAGGGTTTGGCTGGCTTGCTCTGTACTTAGAGTAGAGAGGGGTAGAGTAGGAAATAGACTTAGGCTAGTTGTAGTATAAATAGAGGGAGACACCCTCCTCCCTTCCTATCTCAGTTAGTTGCTTTTGTTCTAGGGTTTCCTGCTCTCCCATTCCCTGCTTGTAGCTAGTTGAGATCCACAGAAGAACTTGTTCTGTGTTCTGTTGATTCAAGGAAGTGAGGCCGTATCCTCACCCTTCCGAGCAGACTTGTGCTGTGCACTGTGTTCTTGGACCGAGCCCTCCGATTGGCTGTGTTGTGCACTGTGTTCATCGCTTTTGGCTCTGCTCGTTTTTCCTCGTTGCTCGATCTCTCTCTTCGCTGTGTCTTTGCGAAATCCGTTTGAATCAGTTTGTTCGTATCATTGAGGAGGTCACTCTGACCAAAGGAATTTATCTAACTCCTCATGATCGAATAGATCGGGACGATTTCGTTTTCGTGGCACTTTTTGTTCATCCACTTTCCCTTTTGATTTCCCTGTGTTCTTGTCTCTGAGAAGATGATTTTTGGGGATAGTCTTCTAACTACCCTGTGATCTTCTTCTCCAAATTGGGAACTTGGGATTGTGTTTTGATCGAGTTTTGAGGATTTGCTTTTCGGGAAACGCGTCCAAACTTGAGCTTCTGCGGGAGCAGTTCGCAGCAGGCTCGGGTGTCGGAACGTGCCGAGGCCTCCTTCGTACGGAGTCACTCGAGTGAACTGAGACCACCCTCGGGCGAGGCGGAACTTTTCCCGAGGCCTCTTGAGCCTCGGACGAATCGGAGCTTTTTCGAGGTCCCCTCAGTCGGGCGAGTCGGAGGTTCACTCTGAGGCCTCCCTCGAGCCTCAGCCTCGGGCGAGTCGGAGTTTTGCTTTGAGGTCTCTCTCGAGCCTCAGCCTCGGGCGAGTCGGAGTTTTGCTTTGAGGTCTCTCTCGAGCCTCAGCCTCGGGCGAGTCGGAGTTTTGTTCCGAGGCCTCTCTCTTGGGCCACAGCCTCGGGCGAACCGCTATTTTGGCCTGAGGCCTTTCCAAAGCCTCGGGCGAATCGGAGTTTCGCCCCGAGGCCTCGTGGCTCAGTCTTTCGCTTGGTTCGCTTGCGGTTTTCAGTCTGTGGTGCCTCGCCGGTGATCTCTGGGATCATCCACCCTCTTCCAAGGGTCGTGGGCATCACGGTTTTGGTTGAAGTTTTTGGGGGTTGCTTTATTGGGACAGAGGCCTTATTTTCTGTGAAGAAATTTTTGAGGCTCCCATTCACCCCCCTCTGGTCGCCTGGTTTGACTCTTTCGGTCCTTCAATTGGTATCGGAGCAGGTTAAGGATCTTCACCTTAGCCGGTTCCAGATCCACAGAAGGCGACATGGATCGCGGCGTGGGCAAACCGCCGTTTTTGATGGGACGAACTATGCGTATTGGAAGATACGTATGTCGGCCTATCTCCAGAGCATGGGCTCTTCTGTTTGGGAGATTTGCAACAACGCTGATTACGTGGTCTTGGCTGCTCGTGTCACTCAACAGCAAATTGATGAGCACGATGCCAATAGCCGAGCCCGTAATGCTCTCTTTTCTTGTTTGAGCATGGGAGAGTTTGACCGCGTTTCTCACCTCTCTACGGCTCGGGAGATCTGGGACACCCTCATGCGTTTTTCATGAGGGTACCTCTCAAGTCAAAACCCGACTCTACGAGTCGTTTAAGAGAGAGTATGAGAACTTTCGACATCAACCTGGCGAGAGCATAGAAAGTTTATTCGCTCGCTTTCAGGTGATTGTCAACAGGATGAGGGCTAACAGAGAGCAGTTGCCTTTTGACGATCATGAGCGTGCTTTGAAGCTTTTGCACACTCTTGACCGTTCGGTGTGGGACTCCAAGGTTCAGGCGATCATCGAATCACCTAACTATGAGACCCTCACCTGCGACGAGCTCTTCAGTAAGCTCAAGTCCAGTGAGATCGACGCCATGTCGAGGGCTGCTTATTCGAACCCTTCTGGCCCGACTATGGCTTTGGTGTCTGGCTCCTCCAACTCCTCTGGTGGCGTTGCTCTTGCCTCTCTTTTCTCCGTCACCGAGGAGCAGCTGGAGTCTTTGGGGGATGACGAGTTGGCTTTGCTTGCCAACCGGTTCACGCGGTTCCACAACAACCGCATGAACCGTCGTCGCGGAGGAGGACGCTCGGGATGCTACGAGTGCGGCGACCCCGACCACTTCATCGCCAACTGCCCCAAGAAGAACAAGCATCTGGGGAAGGGCGATCATGGGCACAAGTACGACTCCGGCAAGCACAAGGAGAAGTACGTCCCTCCAAGGCACAAGAAGAGGGGCGGCTTCAACAAGGAGTACATCAAGAAGAAGTACTTGGAGAAGGCCCAGGCTGAGCAGCGCGCGTTCTTCGCCACGCTCAGCGACGTCGACGGCTCGGATGACGACTCCGCCTCCTCGAGCGATGACGAGTCCGAGAAGAAGAAGAGGATCGAGGATCAGCTGAACGGCCTCTGCTTCTTCGCCGACGACGACGGCCTCTGCACCATGGCGCTCAGCGACGAGGTCGGAGGCGAGCTGGAGCGCAACCCTCGGAACGACGACGACGACGCCTCCCAGGTATCGCTCACCACGACGAGCTCTCTGCTGAGGTAGAGAAGCTTACTGCTGCCCTCCTTAGCCAAGATAAACTGCTTAGGCGTGCTGCTAGAGAGCGCAAGGAGTTTAGGCAGAAGTGGGAGGACACGGTGAAGGAGCTGGAGTTCGCTCGGTCCACCGTAGTCGTGTCGGAGGAGGCTGAGTGTGAGTCATGCACAGCGCACATGACTGACCTTCTCACCTTGAGAGGTAAGTATGCTGCGCTGGTTGGAGAGGTGGATGAGCTCCGTGCTAGGCCTCAGCTGTTGGGTGCGTGCAAGACTTGTCCTGTCTTGCAAACTGAGTTGGCAGAGAAGAATGCCAAGATTGTGTCTCTTGAGGAGGCCAACTCAGATAGCACTTGTGTCGCAAGGTGTGCTTTGTGTGAGGGTCTGGAGATGGAGATTGCGAATGTCAAGCATGACAAGATGCAAACCGAGGAAGAAAACACATACCTTCGGACCATCTTGTCATGGGTCTCCTGTAGTGAGCCGCAGCTCGGGATGATGATCTCCAATTTAAGCGAGCTGCTGGTGCTCCTGGTGTATTTTGCTCCGGGTGTCGATCTTTCTGCTTTTGGGAAGATTGGAGAGTCGAGTGGTCTAAATCCCAGTGAGAAGCCGAACTCCACCACTACCCAAAAACCAAGCTTCCACCCAAAGAGCCTCTGAAGCCTATCACCAAGGATGGGGTGTTTGAGGAACCCTCGAGAGATCCTCCCAAGAACCAAGTGTGGGCACCCAAGCCGAGCCACCTCAAAAACAAGCTCGACACAATGCCACCCATCCAGGGGGAGTGCTTGCCGCAGAAGGGCAAAGTGAGCCACACCCACAGCCCTGTGTACCAACAACCTCCTGTGCGTATGGTGAGGTACCAGTGTGATTTTGTGGGAGAGATGGTCACTTGAGCGAGTTCTGTTTTAGGCGCAGGAGAGAAGTGCGCCGTGCCAAGAAAGGGGCACCGAGGCCCGCTGACAGGTCCAGGGGCTCAGGACCTCAAGCTTCGAGGCTTCAGCCTCAGATATCGAGGCCTCAGCCTCGACCTCGAGCCCCGAGGCCTCAGCCTCAGGCTCGAGCCCGAGGCCTCAGCCTCGTGCTCACAGGCCTCAGCCACGAGCACCCAGGCCTCAGCAGCGGAGGGCTCCAAGGTCCAGAGCCTCGGCAGCAATTGAGCCTCAGGCTCCCAGGCGTAAGCCTCGTAGAGAGCGTGCCCGACGGGGTCCTGCTTTTGCAGTTGACGGACCCCGTGACAGAGGCTTTGTTGAGCGTTTTCCCCACTGCAGTTTGAGCATTGCAGTGAGCGCTCCTTCCCTAGCGGACCATGTTTTCCTCAGCATGGTGATCGCTCCTCTCGTAGACAGTATAGGAATGGTTTTTATCCTAACCGTTCTTTTGAGCAGCCGGCCCAACACTGGTATTCCCCTTATTTCACTAACCCCAGTGTTGGACCGTATGCTCACCCTATGTCTTTTTATTGATGTAGGTAAGACGGTTGGAGGACGTTTGGTTGGTGGATTCCGGTTGTTCGAGGCACATGACCGGAAACGCCAAGTGGTTCTCCAGCCTTAGTCCTGTTGCCGGAAAGGAGTACATAACCTTCGGCGACAATAGTAAAGGTAAAGTATTGTCCCGCGGATCAGTGCGGGTTAATGAGCACTTCGTGTTGCGCGATGTTGCTCTTGTTTCTAACTTGCATTTTAACTTGCTTTCTGTTTCGCAACTTTTTGACGATGACTATGAGATTCGTTTTAAACCGAATCTCAGTCGTATTTTGGATCCTCAGGGCAATCTAGTATGTCTAATTTCGCCTTTGGGAAAGTCTTTCGTGCGAATTTCTCGGAGTCTTTTGGCACTTCTCGCTGTCTTTTGGCTAGTCCTTCCTCCTCTGATCTTTGGAAGTGGCATAGGAGGCTCGGTCATTTAAGCTTTGACTTGCTTGCAAGACTTAGCTCACTTGGCCTAATCCGAGGATTGCCCAAGCTTTCGATGGAGAAGGATCTAGTCTGTCACTCTTGCAGACACGGGAGTGGTTGCTGCTCCCCACCATCCAGTGACTAAGGTCATGACCTCGCACCCTGGAGAGCTTTTACACATGGACCTTGTTGGTCCGCTCGGGTGAGCTCGGTTGGTGGCAAGTGGTACGTTTTGGTCGTTGTCGATGACTTTTCGAGATATTCGTGGGTCTTCTTTTAGCTGAGAAGACCGAGACTTTTTCCTTTGCTCGCAATCTGATTTTACGTCTACAGAACGAGTTCCCTTTGAACTCGATGCGAGCTATTAGAAGTGATAATGGCTCCGAATTTAAAAATTCGGATTTTGAGAAGTTCTGTAACTCTCTAGGTTTGGAGCACCAGTTTTCTTCCCCCTACACACCGCCACAAAATGGTGTTGTAGAGAGGAAAAATCGGACCCTCGTTGAGATGGCCAGGACGATGCTCGACGAGCACAGGACTCCCAGGCGCTACTGGGCCGAAGCTATAAACACTGCGTGCTATATTTCAAATCGCATTTTTCTGAGAGCGTTCTTGAAAAAGACTTCTTATGAGTTGCGTTTTGGTCGCCAACCTAAAGTGAGTTATTTTAGAGTCTTCGGTTGCCACTGTTTTATTTTAAAGAAAGGCAACCTGGACAAATTTGAGTCTCGTTCCTCTGACGGTGTGTTTTTGGGTTATGGCACTCACACGCGGGCTTATCGTGTACTTAACCTTGACACTAACCGAGTCATGGAGACATCAGATGTCACCTTCGACGAGACTCTCGTTTGTCCTTCTTCTCGTTTTGAGCGTGCAGGTGATCATGAGGTCGGCGAGCCTCTTTTTGATGACCGGGAGGAGGGTGCCGAGGGTATGGACGACCCTGCAGAGGGTATGGACGGTCCAGCACCCCCTCCACTCGCTGAGGCCCATAGAGAAGCCTCGACGACGATCCACGGCCCCGAGACCTCCTCTTCCTGGGGGCCGTGGGATCCGCCACCCGCGCGGTACCTTTTGTACCCGGGGAGGCACCAGCTGCTGCTGAGGCTGAAGCCGAGGCCACCTCGGCCAGGGAGGCTCCGCAGCACATCCAGCGTCGGCACCCGCCTCAGCAGATGATCGGCAGCCTCGACGACCGAGTCACTCGGTCCAGGTCTCAGCAAATCTCGCACTTTGCTCACTCTGCTTTTGTCGCTAATTTTGAGCCCCGAGATGTTGGACACGCTTTGACGGATCCAGACTGGGTCAATGCCATGCATGAGGAGTTAGAGAACTTTGAACGAAATCGGGTTTGGGTTCTAGTTCCACCTCCACCTGACTGTAAGCCTATTGGGACAAAATGGGTTTTCAAAAACAAGCAAGGAGAGACGGCCAAGTTGTTAGAAACAAGGCCAGGCTTGTAGCGAAGGGTTATAGTCAGAAGGAGGGAATAGATTACGAGGAGACTTTTGCTCCTGTAGCACGTTTGGAGGCTATTAGGATACTCTTGGCTTTTGCTGCATCCAAAGGTTTTAAATTGTTTCAAATGGATGTCAAGAGTGCCTTCTTAAACGGCTACATAGAAGAGGAAGTGTATGTTGAGCAGCCCCCCGGTTTTGAAAATCCCAAGTTTCCGAACCATGTTTTTAAACTTCACAAAGCTTTATATGGTCTGAAACAAGCCCCTAGAGCCTGGTATGATAGGTTAAAAACCTTTTTGCTTGCTAAGGGTTTTAAAATGGGATGTGTAGATAAAACGCTTTTTCTCCTCAGGCAAGGCAAAGACACTCTCTTGGTCCAGATTTACGTGGATGATATCATTTTCGGTGGTTCTTCTCACGCTTTGGTTGCCAAGTTTGCAGATACTATGAGCAGGGAGTTCGAGATGAGCATGATGGGAGAGCTTACATTCTTTCTCGGGTTGCAAATTAAGCAATCCGAGAGGGAACGTTTGTGCATCAGGGCAAGTACACCAAGGACTTGCTGAAGCGGTTCGACATGGGTGAGGCCAAGCCTCTACCAACGCCCATGTCGACGACGACTGCCCTGGATGCGGATGTGGATGGCGAGGCAGTGGACCAGAAGGAGTACCGCAGCATGATTGGATCGCTCCTCTACCTGACGGCGACACGCCCGGACATTCAGTTCGCGGTGTGTCTGTGCGCCCGCTTTCAAGCTTCGCCGCGCACCTCTCACCGTCAGGCCGTGAAGAGGGTCTTCAGGTACCTTCGGTTCACACCCGAGCTCGGTATATGGTATTCGGCCTCATCCACTCTCTCCCTCTGCGGTTATTCTGATGCCGATTTTGCTGGGTGTCGTATTGATCGCAAGTCCACTTCTGGGACTTGCCAATTTATCGGTTCTTCTCTTGTTTCGTGGTCTTCTCGCAAGCAGTCTAGTGTCGCCCAGTCTACCACGGAGGCTGAGTACGTTGCTGCGGCTAGCTGTTGCTCCCAGTTACTCTGGATGATGGCCACTTTGCGTGATTTTGGTTTGAGCTTTTCTCGAGTTCCTTTGCTTTGTGACAGCACGAGTGCTATTAGCGTTGCTAAGAACCCCGTGCTTCACTCGAAGACCAAACACATTGATGTGCGCTTTCATTTTTTGCGAGACCACCAGGAGAAGGGTGATATCGACCTTCGCCATGTCGATACTCATCATCAACTGGCCGATATTTTTACCAAGCCTCTAGACGAATCAACCTTTAATCGGTTGAGGGGTGAGCTTGGTGTGTGTTTCCCCTTTTAGATGGGGGAAACATTTTGGATCTTGTACAAAGTTTTCTTCTTTTCTCTTTCTTTTGATTCGGCATTTTAGTCACTCTCTGAGCCTCAGATTGATATTTACTAGAATGTGACTATGCTCTGTATAGTGAGTTCCGAGGCTCATGCTGGCTGGCTGTAGCTTATGCTCTTACTGATCACTAGTACATGTTGTGAGCTGGGCCATTTAAATGGTGAATTTTGCTAAATAAATTATAATCTGAAAATGTTCACCATTGAGATATGCAACTAGCGTGTGTAGGTTATGTTGAGTTTACTCGTGCTTTTCATATATGCTAGGTTGCTATGTCTCTAGTTCTGAGTCTCTCACTTGCTTGGTCTGTTCATATCATGTCTAAAAATTCTGAACCAAGTATTAGTGAACAGAAAAGATCGAGATGGGATTGCTTGTCAAACACATCACGGTATCGAGACAGTCTCTCATTGCACTATGAGTTAAACTTGAGCCGTGTAGTGTATGACCGAAACCGTAGCTTTAAGCTCCTGATTGCTTCGGCATAGGCTTCGCTCGGTTGAAAAGTAAGGCAAAGACAAGCTTTCAACCTCTCGCAATCACATGCAAATAATTAAACTTGTGTATTTTCACCGCTGCAACTCCGATATCAAAACATGAAATCACAAGTATATGTTTCAGTCCTATGCATGATGATTGAACTTGCTAGGGGTAGTTCACCTTGTATACATGTTTAGCACTTGTATAGACTCCTGTCTACGCTTGTTAGTGCTACTTTGATGGTGAATACCTTTTTGACTCAAAACTGCTCACTATTGCTCATATGGCTCATATTTCGCATCTAGTGATCAGTCTGAGCCTTCGCTGAGCCTCTATGCCTCTGTTGCACCCCTCGGACTATACCGTTTGGAGCATTTTTGCATTCTTTTGGCTATAAGTCTGAAGCTCCTGCCTCGCATTTGTATCATGAAAGGGGAAGAAGTTTTGACTCTTGATAAGTGCATTTTCAACTAAGGGGGAGAATTTTTGCAAATCATATGTTCTGTTCCCGGATGTTCATTCGAGGGGGAGTTGTTATCTGCACTAGTCAAGGGGGAGCGGAGGGAGCCTCGAGAGTCTCGAGCTTTATTTGAGCTTTATTTTTTTTTTCGAGGAAAAGCTCGTCTGTTTTCGGTCGGGCCTCGAGCCTCTGCCTTGAGTCTCGGCCTCGTCTCGGCCTCGAGCCCCGGCCTCGAGCCTCGGCCTCGAGCCCCGGCCTCGAGCCCTTGGCCTCGAGCCCCGGCCTCGAGCCCCGCCTCGAGCCTCTGCCTCGAGCCTCGGCCTCGAGCCTCGAGTCTTGCTGCCTTCTCGCAGTCTGATAAGTATTGGTGTTGAGCTTCTGTGCTAGTTGTGTTGAGCCGTTGCCTCTTTCTTGAGGGACTAGCATTTTGTCTCGTTTCCACCATTACTTTAGTTGTTGTCGAGCTCTTTTCTCTGGAAGCTTCGAGTGATATTTGCTAGCGGTGTTGAGCCTGTTCTACCTCTTCTTGAGGGCTAGCTTTGCTTTGCTTGGTTGCGTCGAGCCGTTGCCCATGTCTTTGGGAACCAAGTTGTTCTGCTCTTTCCACTTGACCTTTTTCGGCTTTGCGATGCTTTTGGGTCATCTGGTTGAGTTCTTTCTTCTTCTTCTTTCCTCTTCCTTCTTTCTCTTTTATTATGATTTTGTGTGAGTAGTTGACAATGCACTCATCAAGGGGGAGATTGCGGATACATGGGTGTATGCCGAAGGCTCTGAGTGATGAGTGATTGTCAACAGGTATGATGCGCATGTTCTTTGGCTTGTGTTGTGCAGGTGTCGAGCACGGAGACAGTGATCGAGGGTAGGTGAAGGTCAAGTTGAGACGTGCTGTGCTGACGGACCGGGTGCGGTGAAGGATGGGCGTGCCGTGCGGCGGACGTGCCGTGCCGATGTACCGAGCGGTGAAGGGCAGACGTGAGGCTTGGACTGAGGGACCGGAGTACCTGAGGATCAGCTGTGGAGGCTGGCAGCCTGTGACGACGACAAGCAAAGAAGTGCGGACATGTGTTGCTCGGGTCGAGAACCTGGGGACACGTGTCGGTGGATGGGGTGCACGGGAGGTGCATCCCCTCTACAGCTCCGGTTTGTTGGTTGAGCCAGGGAAAAACCAACGGGTGGACGGTTTCCGAGTTTGGGCCTCAAAACTCGGGTGCACGGTTTCCAGGTTGAGCCTAAACCTGGGCTGGACGGTTTCCAGGTTGAGCCTCAAAACCTGGGCTGGACGGTTTCCAGGTTGAGCCTCAAAACCTGGCTGGACGGTTTCCAGGTTGAGCCTCAAAACCTGGGCTGGATGGTTCCGAGTTTGGCCTCAAAACTCGGGCGGTGGCTGGTTTCCCGGTTTGGGCCTCAAAACCGGGGGTACAGAGCAAGGCGGCACGTGGCGGCAATCGGAAGGTTGCGCGGAGGCAACGCGGACGAGTGTGCGGACGTGGCCGTCGGATACACCTACCACTTGAGTTAGTCCAGTTTAGCCTTAGGGTTTGGCTGGCTTGCTCTGTACTTAGAGTAGAGAGGGGTAGAGTAGGAAATAGACTTAGGCTAGTTGTAGTATAAATAGAGGGAGACACCCCTCCTCCCTTCTATCTCAGTTAGTTGCTTTTGTTTCTAGGGTTTCCTGCTCTCCCATTCCCTGCTTGTAGCTAGTTGAGATCCACAGAAGAACTTGTTCTGTGTTCTGTTGATTCAAGGAAGTGAGGCCGTATCCTCACCCTTCCGAGCAGACTCGTGCTGTGCACTGTGTTCTTGGACCGAGCCCTCCGATTGGCTGTGTTGTGCACTGTGTTCATCGCTTTTGGCTCTGCTCGTTTTTCCTCGTTGCTCGATCTCTCTCTTCGCTGTGTCTTTGCGAAATCCGTTTGAATCAGTTTGTTCGTATCATTGAGGAGGTCACTCTGACCAAAGGAATTCATCTAACTCCTCATGATCGAATAGATCGGGACGATTTCGTTTTCGTGGCACTTTTTGTTCATCCACTTTCCCTTTTGATTTCCCTGTGTTCTTGTTCTGAGAAGATGATTTTTGGGGATAGTCTTCTAACTACCCTGTGATCTTCTTCTCCAAGTTTGGGAACTTGGGATTGTGTTTTGATCGAGTTTTGAGGATTTGCTTTTCGGGAAAACGCGTCCAATCCGAGCTTCTGCGGGAGCAGTTCGCAGCAGGCTCGGGTGTCGGAACGTGCCGAGGCCTCCTTCGTACGGAGCACTCGAGTGAACTGAGACCACCCTCGGGCGAGGCGGAACTTTTCCCGAGGCCTCTTGAGCCTCGGACGAATCGGAGCTTTTTCGAGGTCCCCTCAGTCTCGGGCGAGTCGGAGGTTCACTCTGAGGCCTCCCTCGAGCCTCAGCCTCGGGCGAGTCGGAGTTTTGGCTTTGAGGTCTCTCTCGAGCCTCAGCCTCGGGCGAGTCGAGTTTTGCTTTGAGAGGTCTCTCTCGAGCCTCAGCCTCGGGCGAGTCGGAGTTTTGTTCCGAGGCCTCTCTCTTGGGCCTCAGCCTCGGGCGAATCGCTATTTTGGCCTGAGGCCTTTCCAAAGCCTCGGGCGAATCGGAGTTTCGCCCCGAGGCCTCGTGGCTCAGTCTTTCGCTTGGTTCGCTTGCGGTTTTCAGTCTGTGGTGCCTCGCTGTGATCTCTGGGATCATCCACCCTCTTCCAAGGGTCGTGGGCATCACGGTTTTGGTTGAAGTTTTTGGGGGTTGCTTTTATTGGGACAGAGGCCTTATTTTCTGTGAAGAAATTTTTGAGGCTCCCATTCACCCCCCCTCTGGTCGCCTGGTTTGACTCTTTCGGTCCTTCACCAACCTCTGGAAAAATCAAGGTATCTTGATATGCAACTGTTGCAATTTGCTGAATTTCACTTGGATGGCATTATTATGCTAAAATAATTCAACTGTACCAGTCAGATTTTGTGGTATTGCTCTACAAAAAACAAAACAATACGAATATTGATGGTGTTGATGTGATAGAGAATATGCTTCGCTAGAATAATCATTTTAAAGTGATTACATATTACAGCCATATCAAAATAACAAAACAATACAGCCATATCTGTACCAGCCAAGCGAGCTGTTCATTTTTTATAAAAGAACTTCATAATTTTTTAAAGAGCAAGACGTCGAGTTCATATAGAGTATTGAAACAGAACTTCCTATTCTGCTTAGTAAGAAACACATAGCCCAGTAATCAAACTGTCATATGGGGTTAGGCCGTTAGGGTTTTAATGTTGGAATTTGTGATATAAGTTATTTATAGTTTGAAAATGTTGAAAAAATATGTGTAGAATTGTGAAAAAAATGAAAAAAAAAACTTGCAAAATCTTATAAATTTGAAGGATTTTAAGAATATATTTTTCAAGAGATCAGTATAGCAAAAATATGTATTGAAGGCAGTGTAAAATCAAATACGATAAGTATTTTTGGCTCAAGGGAGTCATGACAATTCCTGGGAAACAAAGGCCATGGAGCGAACTTAGCTATTAGGTAAGTTATGACTTGGTACAATCACTCATATTACCATCACTGTGCAAGGAGTCCCCTAATTTTGGCCTTTTGCAGATCTGGTTCCTTGTTATATATATTTTTTTTGAAAGGGTAAATTTTGGACAAGGGAGTCAGGTTCGATTCTACAGCAGTTTTCTCCTAGCAGAAGAAGACAACGTGTCAAGAAACTGGAGCAAGCAGGGAAAACTTGACGTGAAGTGAGATCTTCCCCTTTTCAACATCCAGCTTGGCGCCAGTGACCAGCCAGTATCCAGGACTGTCCTGTGGGCCCATGGTCACCTGAGACATCTCGACAAACTTGAGCAGCCTTTGGGTCTCGACAGGCACAGGTGGGCCTCCGGCGAACACGCCGGAGTCGACGTGAATCCTCGCCGGGTGCTGCTGCTCCTTGTCAATGCCGGAGCCTGAGGACGCCGCGAACGACTTGGACAGGAAGCTCCCTTTACCTGACAGCCTCGCCGTGTTGTGTGCCCATTTGGACTGCACCACGGCGTGCCCCGGCAGCTGGGTGTACAAGAGCCTGAGGTGCAGGATGTTGGTCGAGTCGTGGGCCTTGACGTGCAGCTGGGCGCCGGAGACGATGTATGCCGACGGGGAGCTGGCGCTGATGACCCAGCGAGGATCGTACTTCACTGGCACCGTGCAGACATGGGCAAACATTCTCCACTGGACCGGTTCGTAGTATCGCTCGTCGGAGATCATCTCCGATCCGCGCCATATCGGCTGCTTGGCTGATCTTTCGTTGATGAATGTTGGGTTGTTTGACAAATGTTGCAGGTGGATGCCCAAGCTGATGATAAGATATCAGAACAAAGGATCCCATGTTAGTTTTATGCAGTGTGTTCAGACAGGATTCAGAGAACACCATAAGAACAGGACTGGAATAAGTAAGTTCTGCTTACCGGTTATTTTTCTTGCCCTCCAGATGTAATCTCATCCCGGTGACTGGTAATCTTGGAACAATCACCTGTTTTCCACATGGTTAATGTGAGCATTTTTAATAATTTATGAGATTTCTGATGTTCGAAAGTAATGAGCAAGCATATTTTACCTCGCTTGAGCTGACATATAGCTTTGAACCTACAAGGCTGAAGTTCAAGGCCGGACTGGCACCTTGTCGGTTTGAGCAGGGACCAAGTGGTAGGTCACTGAGTACTGGAGCCCACAATCTGTGGTGCTGGAAGTCCAGGAAGTACCTCAAATCTTCTATTGAAGGTTTGTCTGTTATGGGACAGAAACATGATGATAATTTTTTTTAGTGTTTGCTACATATATATAGCATGGATGGACAAAGAAACAAAAATAAGCACAATTAATTATTATAAGAAGGCAAATAGGCAATATAGTTCTTGCTGAATTGCTCCTACTTGTTGAGGTATATATAGCTTATGATTTGTTTCACTGATTGCGCTTTCTTCAACTTTGACGTTTCTATGCACTTAGCCGATGGATTTGGCTTGTGTGAGAGAAAGACCTTACTTACATCTAAGGTATAGGTTGATGGCATGAGAGAGGAAGCCCACGCCAGTTACTCCCTTGAGAAGGGATGTGATGGGCACAAGTTTGAAGTTTATTGCATCCAGCATTGTGGGCACAGTGAGCAGCCACTCTGAGTGATCGCTCGCCGCTGCATTCCCACCCCTCTTGGAGTATATCACCGTCACACCCTGCATCGGTTCAGTCCAAACTTATTAGAAATTCCTGGCCTCTACATCTCCTTACTCGCTGTTAGCTGCTGTAATTTATCAAAATGCTGAACAAAATACCTCTTTGCAGGACACTGGAGTAATCATTCCTTCAAGCCTTTGCCGTGTCACTTGGGCATCAAATACATTGAAGGCCTCAGGAACCTGTTGCCATCCAACACATTTCAGTTCATGTTCATGATATATCATACTGTGGTGGATGGATCTTGTTGATTCCGATCCCTAATCTAAGTCTGATCTAGAAATAAATGAACATTCATGATTTGCTAACCTTAAATTTGTGGTCCCTGGATTTGCGGTTTGAAGGGGGCAGAGTGCATGTCCCAGTGAAGAGCTGGTCACCTAGCCTGTCCAAGTGCTGCTTGATCTGAGATGGGGACAATGGAGACGAGTTGTCCTGCTTCACATACACCACATCCTGGCCACCCAAACCCAGCCCAACGATGATGTGGGTCCCATACTTCTCGATGAAACTGTTCACAGTTTTCAGAAAGAGCGAAAATTAGTCTTCAGTGGATCGTGCGTCCATCGGTTCAGGAAATGGAAACTGAGTTCGGGCATAGATTAAAATCATCTGGATTGTGTTGTTTTCGTTTAGCCAGTGCCTCAATTGTGATAGAAATATACTTTCTTGTATGCTTCTTGTTTATAGCCCTACACATTGATGTGACACCTTAGAGTTGATTCATGCTGATGTGCAGATAGGAGAGGAGATATAATCCATCTGTGGAAGACCTGGAAGGTTTGAACAAGTCTAAGGCAGGTAGCTTTCTATGCACCCTTCAATTAGCCGGCTGCTGCTTCTTGCCTGCCTGGTCTGGTCCTTTTCCACTATATATGCATGCATACTGTTTTTCACACCACATGACAAACATGTGGTGGACAATTTGCACTCTTGGAAGGACAAAACCATTATTACTTGGTCACAAGATGAGGTTAAGTCAAGTCAAGCACTGCACTTGATCACCTCAACTTGCTTGCATCCTGTTGTATTTACTTTAAATTACCTCTCGTCCAGTCCAAAGTAGATGGCATCACAAAGTTTACATAATGATTATTAAAATTTCCGCGTCTTGACCTCTACTAGCCATGGTACATGTAGTGGTACTTGGATTTGTACTGTAATAATTGGCCCACCCTCATTTCACTGTAATAATATGACTCTTACTCTTAATGCATGTTTTTTTTTTTTCTGAAAAGTAATGTCAAACCCTTACCATGTCAGTTTCCGAAGGAAGAAAACTACGGCCCAGTTGGTAATTTAAGTTAAGGAAATGAGAGAAGAAGACCGAATTGGGTGGTGCGCGCTTGTGATCGCTGCTAGTCTGGACTACCTTGCTATGGCTGACGGGTCCCATGCCGCCGGCACGTCACGGACGACGTGGTCGGCGAGGGCGAGCGGCCGGCAGTCGAGGCGGAGGTCGAGGAGGGAGATGAAGTAGCCGTCGAAGGCGAGGCACTTGGTGGCGGAGGCGTCCTCAGCCCAGGAGCTGCTCTCCAGGTCGAAGCACGAGTTGAAGAGCCCCGACGGGATCTTCCCCGTCACCGAATTCCGCTGGTTGAACACCTCAGACATCTGCAGGCAGGTCAACATTGCAATTCTCGTTATAATATATATACATGCTGTCAGGAAAATGAACTAAACTTTCTTCGTTGTTGCTTTCAAAAGAAACATTGTTTAATTTCTTCTCGTTCGTTGATCGGCTAATCGGCTTCGTCAAGCTGAAGTACCCGGTCCATGCTGCCTTCGTTATTTTGATCAGAAATTACGTTTTGACGACTTTTTTTTTTCGAAAGCGAAATTGAACGAAAGATGTAACAAATTACGTCACTTTCGTGTAATAATATATAAGCATTGTTGTACCACTACCCAGGTGCTGTTTTTCTACCTGACAGTTTTTTTTCCACCTGTATGAAAGAAACTTGACAGCAGAAAGAAGAAATAAAGGCATGCATGTCATCTAGCTTCCACATTCGAGCAATTTTTTTTAGTTCGTGAACACGCAACATTTGATTGAAATTTGACTTATTTGGCACCGAATTTCCTATTTTAAAATAAGAAAATGTTTATCTTCAAATTTTCTTAAACAAATTCGAAATGAAGATGTTATCGAATCAGCAGCAAACCTTGTTGAACTCGAGCACGTCGGACTTGAACCTGATCCGGTCGCCCTTGCCGCACTTGACGTCGGCGGGCACGTCGGCGACGACTCCGAAGCCCGGGACGACGACCTTCCCCGCCGCCGCCTTCTCGCCGGTCCTGAGGACCAGGCAGCCCCCCGCACCCTTGCAGTGCTTCAGCCTCAGGTCGCCCGCCATGTCGACGCCCCTGCCGAGGCACCTCACCGCCTTCTCCACAGCCGCCGCCGCCACCGCGCCATCGCCTCCGGCCATCGTCCCCCAGCCCGTCACCTCTCTGCTCATAGACATGTCTTCTTCCGATGATGTGATTTGTGACACAACAATCCCATCCTATATGCGCGCCATTGTTTGATCGAGTATGAACTTGTCGAGAAACTTGCCAGGAAAAATCAAGCGAGGCTGCAGGCTGGTGATTGGAGTTTGAAACTTGTATGGTAGCTGCTGCGAATGCGTGATGGAATTTGAAATTCCACTCTAGGGGTTGGTTTATATATAGAGAGAGAGGGGGAGAAGGAGAGGTGATGACAGTGGGAACTCAAACAGGGTTAGCCTAGGTTGACTGTGATTTTATTTTCTTTGGCGCATTCTTGAATGCAACCAGAACCACTTTTGTCATTAATTTTTTGGGGACCAAGATTTACCCCTTCTAACGGGCACCGCCAGAGGGCAAAGGCATTGGGTTGTCTTCTCTGGACAGCTTCAACCACTAGTTTATTCGTCAGGACACACAGGTGTCGACCGTAGTCTGTTGAGCTTCAATCTTGTGGTACTGAAAATGCTACATATTTCAAATTACTTTGATACCATCAGAAAATCAATAATATTAGTGACAACTACCGTAATATAACGGCATAACGCAATGATCAAAACTAGGGCGCCGCCAAAGGCCGGAGCTCCATGAATGTCCATGTGACGTGCTATGTACGTACTCCCCGATTCTAAATCATAAGATATTTTTACTTTTCTAGATATATTATTTTTCTAAATTTATTTAATGCTATTCATATTAATAATATATTTTATAAATTTACTTAGATCCAAATGACAGTATATTTTTTTTTCAGTCGCCTATTATTGGCCTGGCCACCCGCCAGCGATGATTCATCAACGTTCTTGAAGCTACCCAATTCACGTTATGTACCCAAAAATGTCAAACGGCATCGGTGTCGTCAAAGCACACAACCCTACGTGAATGCACGTACGTCGCTCCCTATCCATGATAGTACGGATCCGAGAAATGAGCCATATAAAACCAATGCAACTCTCTTGTGAAATAAAATCACTACCGAAAACAGTAATTTCCCTATCGGTACAATACTGCGCGCGATATACCGACAAGGAAACTCTTTCTCCAATATTCCTATCAATTTACCGATAGGAATGCAAAAGTTTGCCTGTCGGTGATTTTTTTCTCTGTTGGTCCCTCCGCCTCATGATACTAGACGCAACTTAGGACAATTTCAATTGTGTATCAATGGTAGTTTCTATCCTTATTAAATAAAATAACTTGTCATATAAATAAAATGTTAACATGATAGTCCGTTGACGTGGTTCTCTTGGACAATGCACGTAGTTATTCTACGCTAAACTATTTTAAGTTAGATCAGATTTAAAGAAAAAAGCAACAATATTTATGAGATCATATCAGTATCTTTTTTTGTAATTTTAGTCATTTTTTTAAATGACCTAGAATGATTCCAGGAATTGATTTATTTTGCGATGTAGAAAGTATATGTAGAAATAAGACCGTGTAATGGCATTGAGTTAGCACTCCATTGTACAGTTGGTTGACATTTTTTCCTGCCTGAATTTTCCAGAGGTATCTGTTTGACTTGAATTTGAAGACAATTCTTCCTTTGTATACTTATCATACGGTTTTAACATGGTCTAATAATTATATCTGTACTTCTAGTAATACATCGACGCTGAGAAAACATGGTAAACTAAAATGAAAATTCCAGCATGTGAGTTTCAAAATAAATCATATATGTCTGCCATGTCATCACCGGCACGTGAAACAGGTGCCCTCATAATTTGCTTGATTAGTCAAGCTCAACCAAATAAGTTCAATTTATCGGCATTATTGACTATTGAGGTCTATCACAAGAACTATAGAATTGATTTTTACTCATAATCAGATTTCATTTGTAAAGATGGTTGTAGCAACCACCTCTACTCACTAGTATAGAATCAGGCTTTAGTCCTGGTTCTTGAACCTCTTTAGTCCCGGTTTGGCCAACCGAGACTATCAATCCGGGACTAAAGCGGTTTGGCCAACCAGGACTATCAATCCGGGACTAAAGCGGTTTGGCCAACCGGGATTACCAATCTGGGACTAAAGGTCTCAGACTTTAGTCCCGAGCCATTCAATTGGGATTAAAGGTCATCCTCAAAACAAAAAGTTTATTTATGCTTCATGAGATTTGAACATAGGATCTCTCACCTCACCGTAACTCACTTACCAACTTAGCTACACAACTCACGTGACATAATTCTGGATGCTCTCCTTTTAAAATCACTCGTGAAGGACCTTTAGTCCCGGGTGAGAGACCTTTAGTCCGGGTTGGTAACATCAACCGGGACTAAAGGGTGGTCTTTTAGTCCCGGTTGGTGTTACCAACTGGGACTAAAGGGTGGTCTTTTAGTCTCGGTTGGTGTTACCAACCGGAACTAAAGGCCAAAGCTCTTTAGTCCGGGTTAGGGGCACCAATCGGGACTAAAAACTAACTTTTACTCCCAGTTGGTAACCCGTTCCGGGACTAAAAGCCCTTTACTCCGAAACACAAAAAAATACCGGGACTAAAGGCCAAACCCGACGTGGATCAAAAGTCTATTCTCTACCAGTGACTCAAGGTCTCTCAACCTACTAAAAATGGGTTTTTAGTTGAAAAGATTGTGACGTCTAAGCAAGGGTGGAGTAGGTCACTTAAAAATTAAGACAAAATACACTAAATCGCTTATAAACCTTAACACAAGTTCTATCCAGATGATCACTAAGATTTTCTGCCATCTCTAACACAATTTTTTTTGCATCCTAGATTCTAATCATATCAACTAACCTAGTAAGCTAGACTAGCTAGGAATGTAAAGTATGCACAGAAAATTCAAAAGGTAAATGTGGAAATGCAAATAAGCTGGAGAAGCAAACTCCTACTCAACAATGTTTTATCAAGGTATTAAAAAGCTCACAATTGTAATTGGTCTTTGTGAGAGCCCCTTGCAAGAGCTAAGCTCTTGGTCGGGTAACTCTATGATAGCACAAAAGCTTTTCCATACTAAAAGGTCCAAATTGGCTAGAGGGGGGGGGGGTGAATAGCCTAATTAAAAATCTATAAAATCACTTAGGCAAACACTATTAGTATAACAATAGCGAAGCTTTTTGCGCTAGCCTAATAGTATGTTGCAAGCCACCTATCCAACAATTCTATCTAATATTTCTATGTCACACAAACAACTAGAACTAGTATCTAATGCGGAATAAACAATCTAACTCTAGCACAAGTATGATATACAAGAATGTATATGAGACAAGTATGTGCGATAGATAAAAACTTGATAACTAATTACAACTAGCTACACAAGAGATGTATCAAGACAATATATGAAAGAATCTCAACAAAAGAAATAGCTCAAACTAAGTACACAAAGTAAATGAGCTAGATAGAGGTGGTTTCACCGAACCTTCTGGATCGCCTAGTAGAGAGCCAATCATCGGTGAAATCCACTCGAGACGCCAATCACCAAAAGATGTGAATATGAAGATCAATCACAATAAGCACACATGACATCAATATTTATCCCGAGGTTCACGTGCTTGCCGGCACACTACTCCCGTTGTGTCGACCAACACTAGGTGACTCGGTGGCTAATCCGCACAAAGCCAAGCTCACAAAGAGCGCCACAAGAATCTACCACTAGTGAGGTATCTCAATGACACGAGCAATCCACTAAGGATGTGTCTTGCCGCTCCGGCGAGGTGAGGCTCCAAAACTTCTCACAATCATGAACGATGGTGGCCAAGAGCAATCACCAATCTTGCCAACAACCACCTTAACGCCTCCAAGCCGTCTAGGCACCGGCAAATGCCAAGAGTAACAAGACAACTCAATGCCGACGCGAAGAACTAGTGCTACTAGATCGAACTCTTTCAAATCACGCACTAGATTACTCAATCTCACAAGCAAATGATCGAATCAACTTTGGAGATGAGTGGGGAGGCTTGGCTATGCTCACAAGAGTGCTTAGAAATCAAAATGTACAAGAGAGAGCCCATGTGAGCCGGCCAAGCCACTTAAATACGCCCCTCAAAATGGCCTAGCCGTTGGGCTGAAATCGGGGGCATCGGACGCGCCGATGCTCGACCATCGGACGTAGCCCCAGCGTCTGATGCTCAAGATGGAGCCACGTGTCCCTCTGATACGAATTTAGTCTATCCGATCCCAACGGTCAAAATTATTCACGCCACGGTTAATGTGACATCGGACGCGTCGATGCCAGACATCGGACGCTCCGATGCCACTGCTCATTTCAGCACAGAATAGCACCCCATCGGACGCTCAGGCACCTTCACATCGGACACTCAACCCCTGCGTCCGATGACCATGCAGAGAGGTTCCAGAAAGGGTCAAAACACATCAGACGCGTCTGATGGTTCGGCATCGGATGCAGGCTAGCGTCCGATGCTCCCTAGAAAGCACGCTCACGCCACATCATCACCATCGGACGCTACAACAGTGTTTCCCCAGCGTCCGTTGCCAGTGTCCGATGCTCCTTCAGCATCAGTCTGTAGCTAGGGTTAGCCATCGGACGCTCGACCCAGCGTCCGATGCTACCGCCTCCAGCGTCCAATGCTTCTAACTCAGCACCTTTCGCTTTCTAACTTCTACCCTTGCTTCCATGTGCCAATACCAAGGTATTTCACCACTTGTGCACGTGTGTTAGCATTTTACAAAGTATTTTCCAAGGGTATTGTTAGTCTCTCACTAGGTGAAAGCCCTAGTTTGGTTTTGACTAATTGATGAAACCTATTTGGTCTAATCCTATTGCTAAGCATGTGTGTAGCTTATAAGAGAGGATTGTGACCAAGCCAAGTGGTGGAGCTAGCAAGGTGGCAACCATGGAGGATGGTGATGGCCGCAAGCACTCAAGAGATCAAGTGCTCTACCATTGGTGATCAAGACACTTAGTGAGTGTGATCACATTTAGGATAGATAGCCGCACTATATTAAGAGAAGATAATTCACGGCTTATGCGGTGTTCAAGTGCCACTAGGTGTTCTCTAACATATCGATGCTATAGACCTAGTGAGTGTCTAACCAAACCCCTTGGAAAATGCTTTGCAAAATGCTAACACACATGCATATAATGATGTACACTTGGTGGTGTTGGCACTTTTGGGATAAGGGGGTGTTGAGGAGTTGTGGAGAAGTGGGAGAAACTAGTGTATAGTCTTCTCCCTCCTGCCGAGCTTGCGAGGCAGGATTCAGTGTTTTTCGGAAGAGAAGTAGTGTGTTCAGAAGCATCGGACGCTGGTCCAAGGAGCATCGGACGTTGAGCCAAGCGTCCGATGGTAAACCCTAGTTTCTGTCAAATGTTGAAGGAACATCGGACGCTGGCAACGGACGCTGAAGAAACACTATTGCAGAGTCCGATGGGTATGACGTGGTGCGAGCGTGCTGTCCAGGGAGCATCGAACGCTGGCCTGCGTCCGATTCCAAACCATCTGACGCGTCCGATGTGTTTCGGAGCGTTCTGGAACCTTTCTGCATGGTCATTGGACGCAGGGGTTCAGCGTTCGATGTGAGGGTTCCGGAGCGTCCGATGAGGCGCTGCTGAGTGCTAAAAAGTGCAGTGCCATCGGAGCGTCCGATGCCTGGCATCGGCGCGTCCGATGTCACATTAACCGTGGCACGTGGAAATTTGACCGTTGGGATCTGATGGACTAAATTCATAGCAGAGGGACACGTGGTGCTCATCGGAGCATCGGACGCTGGGGGAGCGTCCGATGGCCTCGACACCGGCGCGTCCGATGCTCGGGTTTTCAGCCCAACGGCTAGGCCAACTTGAGTGGCCTATTTAAGGGGCTTGGCCAGTTCTCATGACCTCTCTCTTGCACATTCTGATTCCTAAGCATACTAGTGAGCTTTGGCAAGCCTCCCAACTCATCTCCCAAGTTGATTTGATCAAACCAAGTGAGATTGACTGATCTAGTGCGTGATTTGAAAGAGTTCAATCTAGTGGCACTAGTCCTTCGCATCTGCATTGAGTTTTCTTATTACTCTTGGCATTTGCCGGTGCCTAGACGGCTTGGAGGCGTTGTTGTGTTGTTGGCAAGAGAAGGAGATTGTTCTTGGCCACCACCGATCCTGATTGTGAGAGGTTTTGGAGCCTCACCTCGCCGGAGCGGCAAGAGGTATCCTTATTGGATTGCTCGTGTCATTGAGCTACCTCACTAGCGGTAGATTCTTGTGGCGCTCTTTGTGAGCTTGACTTTGTGTCAATTAGCCACCGGGTCACCTAGTGTTGGTCGACACAACGGGGAGTAGCGTGCCGACAAGCACGTGAACCTCGGGATAAATCTTGGTGTCCCGTGTGCTTATTGTGATTGCACATTCATCTTGGTGATTGGTCTTCATATTCACATCTTTGGTGATTGGCTTCACAAGTGGATTTCACCGGTGATTGGCTCTCTACTTGGCGATCCCAAAGGCTCGGTGAAATCACCCTTATCAAGCTCTTTTACTTGTGTATTTTCTTTGTACTACTTCATTTGTGATATTACATTCATATATTGTTGTTAATATATCTCTTGTGTAGCTAGTTGTGTTTAGTTCACTTAGTTTACCTTTCAGACACACTTGTCTCATATATAATGAATCATGAACAAGTAACTTGTAAATATAAATCTATCCAAACAACACAAGCATAGGTTAATTCAATTAGTCTGCCGCACGTCTAATCTTCATAAACCCGTCAAGCATAAACTAAGTATAAGTCTACACCACTCCTTATAATTAGATTAATCCACCGCATGATACAATCTAATTATAAGAAGCTAAAAGCATGCATATATCCAAACAGATCCGTAAAAACTCATTACTCGTGTAAGCTTAACCAAGCCCGGTAAACTAGCCGAGTTGGGGTCCATGAAGAACATACAAACAAGCACGATTTAAACCAATCTAAAACCCGCGTCTGCCGCATGACACCTAGTTTTATCAAAGCCTAACTGTAGTTGACATGCATGAACCCACAACATGTAACAATCTAGATTGAAAGTTAATTCGGCCATCATGATCTTATAATTATAAAGACACAAGCAAACTTGTGGAACAAGGCCGAACAAAGATCAATCTAGATTGGACAAAGGAGTGTTGCAAGATTAAATAAACAATGCAACACATGATAACTTAATGAATCTATCAGATCTTGCCAAATCTAACAGAGCCGATAACTATCTCGCCTTTGCTAAACACATGAATAAACGTCTGCCATACGGTATCTATCCTCAAGCAAAGCATAAGCAAAGACCTCTTGATCGCTAACAAAGGTCCGCCGCACGACCATTGAAAACAAGCAAGACTACTTGCATCATATCTAAATCCACCGCATGATACTAGACATGATAACAAGGTTGCCGGGACTTACGGAGGTCGACGGATCGATGATTCCTCTCGAAGAACTCGACGACACGACTAAGGACTCGAAGATGGCATGGGGCCGGTTTGTATTGTATGGTTGTGAACAATTTTACAATGGCTGAGGGTTTATATTTATACCCTGAACGAAACACGAGTCCTAGACGATTACGATTTACACAATAAAAATTGGAAAGATACAAATCCTTATTCTTATTCTTCTCGGTGTCCTTCAATGTTACGTGCCTTCTTGTGCAAGCCAGCTTTACTTGCCATATCCATTTCTCGAATGGAGCCGCTGCTTTGCAAAACAGCCGACCGCATAAACTCCGAAGGCTAACCATCCTTGGTTGCTCACCGAATTCTTGAGAGCCAGCCGATCGTCCGATCATTTGCCGAATCTCTTCCTTACTGCTGGCTGGGTCCACTTGTCATATCCTCGTGCGTGCGAAAATCTGGTGTCAACAGACACAAAGGTGTTTGAGCAAATCAAGGACCTTGAAAGAGCAAGTGATATATGAGAGAGATTGGAGGAGACATATGAGGGCACCAAGGCGGTCAAGGGTGCCAAGCTATATATCCTCAAAGACAAGCTTGCCACTTTCAAGTTGCAAGATGATGAAAGCATTCCGGAGATGTTTCACTGGTTGCAAGTTATCATCAATGACTTGAAGTCTTTGGGAGAGAAAGTGGAGAACAAGGACTTCTCTCACAAGTTCTTGAGATGCTTACCACCAAGGTTTGATACTTTGGTGAGTATCCTAGTGAGGGAAGGATTGGACACAGTAACCCCAAACCAAGTACTAGGTGATGTGGTCACTCAAGACACATACCGTGTGGAACGGGATGGGGGAGCCCAAGAGGAAGAGAAGAAGAAGAAGACTGTGACATTCAAAGCTTCATCCTCCAAGAGCAAGAGCAAGGGCAAAGCAAAGGAGGAAAGTGATGATGAAGCTAGCACAAGCTTTAGTGAAATGGATGATGAAGAGTTGGCTCTATTTGTCAAGAGATTTGGAAAGTTCATGAAAAAGAAGGGCTATGGAGCAAAAAAGAGAAGAGATGCAACCAAGAGCACCTAAAAGGTGCTATAGATGCAAGAGCAAGGATCACTTCATTGCGGATTGTCCGTATTCTAGTGATGAAGATGATGATCAAGAAGAGCAAGAAGAAAGACAAGAAAGAAAGAAAGGAAAAAAAGAAGAAGAAGGAAAAAAGAAGGGTGGTTCCTATATTGTGACATGGATAGTGATGCTTCCTCGAGTGATGATGATGACTCTAGTGATGATGATGACTCTAGTGATGATGAGAGGAAGACCACCAAGAAGAAGGCTATGGCTAGTCTTGATATCTCTAGCAAGCCCTCTATCTTCAACACTCCATCGACATGCTTCATGACTAAGGCCACTAAGGTATCATCCGATGAGAGTGAGAGTGATGATGAGGAGGAGTACTCCAAGGAGGACCTCATGAGCATGCTACAAGATGCTCACTCTTACATTGTGTTGACGCAAAATCTCGGTCGGGGTGCGCCAACACACTCGTGCGCGCGGTTCTCAAAGGAGTGCAGAGCAGGTCCTGACCTCCTGAACCTTCAGCGAGCGGTGGTGCCGATTCTCAGCGAAATCGACTTCGGGCGTGCCAGTCAATTTGACCTGTAATTGACAAGGGGAGTACAAGTATTGTTAAATCGTGGAACCTGCCGGTTTGGTGCCAGACAGTTCCAAATTATGCGGCTCTGATATAGCCATTTGTCTTTAGGACATTGACTAAAAGTCAACTGCCACAAGATTACAAATAAAATGATAGAAAAGGATACAAAGCATAACAACTATGATATGTAAGATGAATACTTATAATAAGCAGACAGCCGATAAGCTTAAAAGATATCAAAGATCTATATGCACGTGTAAACGATATGAAATCAACGTATTGACTAAATACATGAGCAGTTCTATTCGCTAACAGTGGGTGTCTCCATGCAGCCATAATACAAATAGATCGATAAAATAACTTAAACACCAACAGTGGGTGTCTCCATGCAGCCTTGATGATGGTCAAGCTAGATCACGTCCCGTGCATAAAGTAGATCTGTTGATTCCAAACCACTTAAAAGAACATATTATGAAGAAAGCATAACCGGATCGGCTATTTCAGCCGATACGAGGTCCATGAGGCACGGACAAGATCTACCCGACAAAAGCGTGACTTGAACCAAGATAAACAGACTTGGTCTACCATATATATCAGTGGGGTTCGGAAATACAACCGTAATAGACATGTTAGATCAAATCTATCTGCTCTTAAATCAGATCACACCTTTACCGGATATCTCGAACGCACAACATGTAGCAACCAAGATTGGCAAAATAGCCGATGAGAGGCTTGTATCGGCTATTTCCTCTGTTGTGAGCGTGTAAACCTCAGAACAGCCGATACCAAGCATCCGTTGAAGCGTAGGCTACTTTATCAATCTTGATTGGGCAAGATGTTGTTTAAAATGTAAATAAATAAATTAAAGCATAAAACAACATCGATAACTTAATGAATCTATTAGCTTGCCAAGCTAATAGAGCCGATAACTAGCCAAGATCGACCAAAGCAAGAGATTGATCAGAGTCAAGACAATCTTACAAAGGACGAGCTTAGACCGATAACTAGCCATGCCATAGCTTAACAAGAGTTTGGTCGATGCCAATGCAGCCTTATTGCACGATGACACAAGCCATTGGTGAAACTTACAAGCAAACCAGAGGTCGGTCGATGCCGATGCAACCCTGCCTGATTGAAGGTCTCGCCGAGATCTACGTTACTCCTACTCCTAGGGTTTTTGGCCGAGGGCCTGTTGTGTTTGATTGATTGTGTGTCTTTACAAAATCCGGGTTTCTAGCTATTTATAACCCGGTTGACTCCTGCCCTAATACGAGTAGGTTACAAAAAAGGAAAATAAAAGACGACCCAAACTTGCACTCCTTGGTCGAGTCCGACACGTCTTCGAAGTCCATCGTGTTGGTCCGCGCGAAGCTTCTGGGTCACCTCCAATTCATGCGAGCTTTTTATATTTTCAGGCCGATTCTTTTCCTTAGTAAATCAGCCATTTATGTTTACAAAATATCAAATTCCACAGTCCAAAATCTGGTGTAAACACATGCCCCCCAATTTTGGGATGAAATTTATTTTATTCCAAAAATGTTATTCTTCTTCCCTTAAGGTCCAATCGACTATCTTTATTTCTTAGCCGATCAACCGAGTTTCTTTCCCAACCATTACTGTGTTTCCTCTCTCAGGACTGCTCTCAAACCTAACCTCCAAAGAAGTCCGCCGCCATCTGATTTCAAGCAAAAATCTTTTGAGCACTCAAATTTGGCGTTCTTGGAAGTCAAATGGCGACCCAAGATTCCATCCCCGAGGTAAATTTCAGGCTCCTCATCATCTCCCTTCTCGATGATTTTCCTTTTTTCGCGTTTCCCTCAAATTTGAATTCTCATCCCAATTTGGGATATTCCAAATAATTTCTTTCTCGGTCCAGTAGCCAATTTGGATCCTACCGAAGTCATTATTGCTGAAACTCAGAGAGTCCCCTTCAAAAATTTAGACTTCGCTTCAAAGCACTGGGGTAAAACTCCTTTCAGGAACTGGCCATCGATTATTCCGAGCTGGAGAGACTGGCTGATCAAGGTAGAAGCCAAGAAGAAATCAGAGTGGGTTCTTCGTAGTCTAGATCAGTGTATCACTTTGTCTTTAGCCGACATGAAGAGGAATGAGCAAATGCTGAAGGCTGCCTGCTACTTCTGGTCGGGTACTTTCAATACTTTCATGTTCAGACAAGGACCCAGGACCCCAAATTTAGCCGATGTACACATGCTGACCGGCTTAAACATCACTGGATCTATCAACCCCTACAGCTTTCAGTTCAAACCCTCCATTAAGCTTGGAGGACTAAAATCTGGTGGGTGGTCCAACTATATTGTTTCCTTCAACACCCCACAATCCAGCGTCTCAGAACGAGAGCACATCATTTTCTTGAACATGTGGCTAGAGAAATATTTATTCTGTGGGCAGAGCTGCGGTCCAACCTCCAACTTCCTGGCTCTGGCAGAAAAACTACCTCTGATTTCAGACATACCCTTGGGAAAGTATCTTCTGGGCGCCCTGTATAGTATGTTGAATAAAACAGCTCAAAGTTTGATGGAAAATGAAGGAATCCCATCAATAACAGGTCCCTGTGTTTGTTGCTTCAACTTTGGCTTAACCTTCACCTCCACAGGTTGATAATCCCAGATTTGAGGACTTTGTCCTTCCCAAAACTATACCCAGACAGCCAAGAAAAGCTATTGGCCAACGATGCCAAAGTGAGAAGGTGCACTTCATTTGGAGAGGCTGCTGCTATGATATCTATTGATGAATCAATTAGCTTCTTTTTCAAATCTTCTACAAAGGATTCCCCACTGCTATCCTTGGTTGGTTCCAGTATCCAGATATCACAGATTTTGAGAGTCCATACACTTTCAGATTTCAAAAAGAATGTGATGATGAAGGTTTGAAAATCTTGTGCCAAATCATGAAGCCTTGTGTTAACACCAAATTTTCGCACGCGTAAGAAGATGACAGATGGGCCAATATACGGAGATGGGCATATGAGGCATTCGACATGTATCCATGCGGTCGGCTAGTTTCCAAGGATTCAGCAACTGCTTGTGCGGTTGGCTATTTTGAGAAAGGGGATTTCCGCTGAAGCAGCAATAGCAAGAGCCGATCGAGCAACAAGATGGCGACAATTAAGACAATGAAAATTCCGAAGAAAGTCGAAGGCCAAAAATATTGTATTTTTTCCTTTAACGTTTCATAGTCGTATCCTCTTAGGACTCGTTTCGTGTCCAGGGTATAAATATAAACCCTTGGCTATTGTAAAAAGGGTTCACAACCATATCAATACAAACCGGCCCCGTGCCATCTTCGAGTCCTTTGTCATGTCGTCGAGTTCTTCGAGAGGAATCATCGATTTGTCGGCCTCCGTAAGTCCCGACAACCTTGTTATCATGTCTAGTATCATGCGGTGGATTTAGATGTGATGCAAGTAGTCTTGCTTGTTTCCAATGGTCGTGTGGCGGATATTTGTTAACGATCAAGAAATCTTTGCTTATGCTTTACTTATGAGTAAATACCATGCGGCAGGCGTTTGCTTGATATGTTTAGCAAAAGCGAGATAGTTATCGACTCTATTAGATTCGGCAAGATCTAGTAGATTCATTAAGTTATCCTGTGTTGCATGATTTATTAATTTTGTAACACTCTCTTGCCCAATCTAGATTGACTTTGTTCGGCCTTTCTTTACAAGTTTATTTGTGTTCCAATAATTGCATGATCATGATGGCCGAATTAATTTCTAATCTAGATTGTTACGTGGTGTGGGTTCATACATATCAATCACGTTTGAGCTTAGATAAAACTAGGTATCATGCGGCAGATGCAGGTTTTAGATTGGTTGGATCGTGTTTGTTTGCATGTTCCTTCTTCATGGACCCCAACTCGGCTAGTTTGCCAAACTTGGTTACACGTCAATTTATAATTTATCTTTACTTGTTCAAGCATGTCTTTTTCATGTACGTACGTTCGGCAATCAGTTGTTTACATATGTTTATGTGTAGAGATAGGCGAATGACCTTTAAACTTGTTGACAGACAACTTCTATAGCTGTATGTCATCATGAGTGGCTTCAGGGCCGTAAATATGAAACTGTCTGGTCTCACCTGGCATGTTCTAGTTTTATTCTCAGAATTTTATCCCTTGTTGGTTTTCAGGTCAAATCGACTGGCACGTTTCTGGATTTCAAATCGCCTGGGCATCCGTTTGAAGCCACGCTTTCCGGCTTGCTGTATGTCAGGCGCGGAACGCCATTTTTGCGTCAACACACTTTTTGGCACGCCTGGTGGGACACCACATTCCAAGATGCCTGAAATCGACAACAGTCAAGTTCTGGACGTGACCATGGATGATTTGCCACCAGACTTAAGAAATTTAGTTCAACAAGAATGCAATGAGTTTCAGCACAGATGCTTGATGTCCTTCTATAAGAATAAGAACAACAAGGTTTTCCAGAAGCAATCACTCCCAAGAACTCTCCTTCCTCATCAATCTGATAGCACTGATGAGGAAGATGCTCAAAAACTATCCGAACTGGTGTACAAGGCTATAGCAGAGGCCATGACAAATCATCAATCAGCTTTCTTAAATACCTTTCGTGCCATCATGGTTGGTACTTTCAGCCCAACAGTTGATAAACGTTTTGAGGAAGCCGCTGGCCCGATGCGGGGGCCTATGTTATTCCTCGTACCCCAACATTAGGGAAAGACTGCTGAAGACGGTGGAGTCGGTACAAGCAGAGGTGGGATGGTCCTTCATGAGAGGCAGCAACCTCCCACGACTCATGGCCAACTCGCATTCGGCACGACGGGAAACGTCCCAGAATCTGCCTTCAGAGTGTCCCCCGCAACAAATAGGTTGCAAAATAACATGTTTGGGAATGGATATCAGGAGTTCATTGATTACAGTGCGATTGATGCTTTCCCGAATCCGGGCTATAAAAATTCAGCATGGGCATTTCTTGGAGGTCAAACACATGCGGCTCCAGATTCAAATATTGACCTCATCATGCACAGGATGGCTGACATGATGCAGAATAAATTCGGTTTGAAGCCAAAGAATCAATCCTATGCATCAAATCCTCATCCAGTGAATTGGAGATGACGTCGAAGTTGTCCATGCCGATGATTCGGTGAGTGTTGCTACTGCAGAACCCGTTTACTGGGAGTATGATGGTGTCGATGCTTCTCTCTCCGAAGAGTTTGGAAAGGTCCTGTAAATGTTTTCGACAAGGACCAACAGCCGATCCAAGCAGTCGGCTCTCAGAGTAATTTTTGAATGGATAATCCAATTGATGGTAATGAAGGAAAATTGGGACGAGGTTTCATGTCGGCTGATAAATTAGAAGAAGTAAATGTTGGTAATGAAGCCGAAACAAGACCAATATATGTTAGTGCAAATTTGGATCCAGAATATAGATTGAAATTGATAAACCTTTTGAAGGAGTTCAAGGATTGTTTTGCTTGGGATTACACAGAGATGCCCGGACTAGACCGTTCTATTGTTGAGCATCGATTACCGATCAAACCTGGGTATCGCCCCTACAAACAACCTCCTCGGAAGATTTTTAAGGAGGAGGTACTGGCCGACGTGAAAAAAGAAGTTGAGAGATTATTGAAAGCAAATTTCATTCGGCCGTGTAATATATGCAGAGTGGATTTCAAGCATAGTTCTGGTATATAAGAAGAATGGAAAGATGAGGGTTTGCATTGATTTTAGAGATCTCAATAAAGCTACCCAAATGGACAGTTACCCGATGTCGGTTGCTGAATTGCTTGTTGATGCAACGGCTCGTTACGAAGTCATCAACTTTATGGATGGCAATGCTGGATACAATCAGATCTTTATGGCAGTGGAAGATATTTCAAAGACAACTTTTAGATGCCCTGGTCATATTGGTTTGTTTGAATGAGTTGTTATGACATTCGGATTAAAGAATGCCGGCGCAACTTATCAAAGAGCTATGAATTTATCTTCCATGAGTTGATCGGCAAAATTGTGGAAATCTATATCGATGATGTAGTCGTGAAGTCTAGGGATCATGAAGAACATCTAGCTGATTTGAGGAAGACTTTGGAGTGCACAAGGAAACATGGTTTGAGGATGAATCCAAACAAATGTGCTTTTGGAGTTTTGGCAGGTGAGTTTTTGGGGTTTCTGATCCATAAAGGAGGGATTGAAGTCGGAAAGAAAAGCATGGAAGCGATAGACAAAGTTGTCCCTCCAACCAACCTCACGGAGTTACAGTCGCTGCTTGGCAAAATTAATTTTGTAAGAAGGTTTATATCTATGGGCTAAAAGATAAAGGAATCCTGCAACTTCCAATTGCACAGCCCACAAATGACTTTCCAATTGTGCAATATGCCAATGACACTTTGCTTATAATGCCAGCTGATGCTAAGCAACTATTTTGTCTTAAAGCCATTCTCAACTCCTTCGCCATGTCTACTGGTCTGAGTGTGAATTTTAGCAAATCTCTGATTGTACCCATTAATGTCTCTGCTGGAAAAATGAAGATCTTGGCTGGCACCTTGGGATGTCAGATTGGTTGTTTCCCTTTTACATACTTGGGACTTCCCTTGGGCACGACCAAGCCAAAAATGGAGGATTTTGCTCCTATCTTGGATAGGGTGGAAAGGAAACTCTCTGCTTGCTCCTCTCTTCTATCCTACTCCGGGAGAATGGAATATATCACACTGTTATCACCCATACTGTCACTTATGCTATGTGCACTTTCAAATTGCACAAGGGGTTTATTCATGACATCGATAGAATAAGAAAGCAATGTTTGTGGAGAGGTAATTCGGAAAGAAAACGAGGGGGGAATTTAGTGGCATGGCATTATGTCCAAAGGCCAAAAAAGAAAGGAGGCCTTGGCATAAAAAACTTAATGTTATAGAATGATGCCTTACCAATGAAGCAAGTCCACAAGTTTTATTCCAAATCTGACATTCCTTGGGTCAACCTGCTTTGGTTTAAATACTATGATGGAAAAGTTCCACATGTGCAAAGGAGTTGGGGTCATTCTGGTGGAGATGTTTTCAAATTAAAAAATTTATATGGTCTCATTACCACCTGTCAACTTGGGGATGGCTCTTCTGTTCTTTTTTGGAGGGACAATTGGGCAGGAGAATGTCTTGAGGATTTATTCCCTAATCTTGCCTATTTTGCAAAGGATCCTGCAATGTCTGTAAAAGAAGTCTGTGAAGCTTCCTGTCTTGAGGAGATTCTCACTATTCCTATCTCACAAGCTGCTGCCCAAGAGTTGGAAAATATTAGAGAATTAATTGAGGCCTTTAATCTGAATAATGAATCTGACAAGAGACTATTCTGTTGGGGAAATGATAAGTACGAGGCTAAGAAACTATACATGTTGGCTTTCTTGACCATGCCTGCAGCTCCAGGCTTCAGAATTGTTTGGAAATCCAAGGTGACTCCAAGAGTTAAGTTTTTTGCTTGGCTAGTTCTTTTGGACAGATTGAACACGAAAAACATGTTATCCAGAAGACACTTCAACGTGCAGCCTAATTGCCTTTGTGTACTTTGTTCAGCTAGAGAAGAAGAAACAATTGCTCACCTCTTTTTTGACTGTAATTTTGCCAAAAGATGCTGGGACAAGCTTGGAATTGTGAGCACAAGGATGATGAATTCATAGGAAAATTATGAGCACAAGGCAGCAAGCAGGGATGCCTTTTTTCACTGAGGTTTTTCTGATTGCAGCTTGGGAGTTATGGAAAATTAGAAACCGTTTGGTGTTTGATGGTGTTCAGGCTACCTTTTCAAGGTGGCTTGGAAACTTTAAAATTGAAGCTTCTTTGCAATCAAATAGGTTTCAAGAAATGATAGAAGATTAGCTTGTTTGTGGTTAGATGCTTTGTAATTCTTTATCTCTCTTTTCTTCACTCTTTCCTTCCCCTGATGTAAGTTCTGTTTAGGTCTTGTCCCCTCCCCCTTCTCCCTCCTTCTCTGAGGTAAGCTCCTCATTGTATAGGTTTGTCCTTCGTTTATTTAATTAAAGTCTTTTTCTCACCATGGGGAACTCCCCCACGGTTCTTGCGTCAAAAAAGAAGGTTTATATCTAACTTATCAGAAAGAATTTTGCCTTTTTTCTCCGTTGCTCAAGCTTAAGAAAGATCAAGAATTCATGTGGGGTGACGTACAACAGAAAGCTTTTGATGAAATTAAAGAATACATGAAGGCACCACCAGTGTTGGTACCTCCGCAGCTTGGTAAATCTTTCAAGTTGTACGTGGCAGCCGATAGCCTAACAATAGGATCGGCCCTTATACAAGAATTTGAGGGAAAAGAAAGAGTAATAGCTTACCTTAGTCGAAAGCTGTTAGACCCAGACACGAGGTATTCGACTACAGAGAAACTTTGTTTATGTGTGTATTACTCATGTACCAAGCTTCGACACTACTTATTAAATGTCGAATGCATGATAGTTTCTGAATTTGATGTGATAAAGCATATTTTGTCAATGCCTATTTTGAATGGAAGGATCGACAAGTGGATTTTAGCACTGTCGGAATTTGATTTGAGGTACGAATCGGCAAGGCAGTGAAAGGTCAAGCTATTACCGATTTTGTTACTCATCATCGTGATCCTTCTGCTAATATGGTAAATATCGCACCTTGGACTTTGTTTTTGATGGTTCATCTTGTAGTAAGCTGGTGGTGCTGGTATTTTCTTGATTTCTCCACGAGGGTTGACTTTCAAATATGCCATTCCCCATTGAGTTTTATGTTACTAACAATCAAGCAGAATATGAAGCATTGCTCAGAGGGCTTCGACTGCTTGTAGAGATAAAAGCTATTGCTGTTGAAATTTTTGGGGATTCTGAGTTGGCCATCAACCAATTAACCGGTCAATATGAATGCAAAAATAATATATTGAGAGAGTATTATGAAGAATGTCAAGAGCTTTTGAGGTATTTCCAGATGGCAACTTTACATCATATCCCTAGGGAGCATAATGAAGAAGCAAATAAATTAGCTCAGGCTGCTTCTGATATCGGGAAGATCAAGAAGTTTTTGCTTTGAATGAAGATCATACGGTTAATGATTGGAGAAAAGAAATTGCCGATTACTTGAAAAACCTGTCACAAAAAGTCTCCAGAAAGCTCAGGTATAAGGCTCTCAAGTTTACACTTCTTGATGATCAGTTGTACTATAAATCTATAGATGGAGTGCTCCTCAAGTGTTTAAGTCAAGAAGAAGCCAAAAAGTTGATGTACGAAGTACATGAAGGTTATGTGGGCACATCAATCGGCTTACCGAATGAAATGGATAATAAGGAGGACTGAATATTTTTGGCCAACTATGCTCGAAGATTATTTTAAATATTATAAAGGATGTCAAGATTGTCAGAAATTCGGCAATATTCAAAGAGTTTCGGCATTGGCTATGAATCCAATATCAAGCCGTGGTCGTTTAGGGATGGGCCATAGATTTGATTGGTCAAATTCATCCCCTTCTAGCAAGGACATAAGTTCATACTATTGGCTACAGATTACTTTACCAAATGGGTTGAAGCCATACCTTTGAAGAAGGTTACATCAGAAAACATGATCAATTTTGTTAAGGAACATATAGTTCACAGATTCGGGATCCCTCAAACTATTACAAAGGATCAAGGGACCTAGTTTACGTCATCCGAATTTTGTGACTTTGCTGAAGAATGGGGATCAAGTTATATAATTCTTCTCCTTATTATGCACAAGCCAATGGTCAAGCTGAAGCATCAAATAAGATTATGATCAAGATTATCCAGAAAAAGATTGATGAAAAGCCGAAGAAGTGGCATTTGGTGCTTAATGAAGCATTGTGGGCTTACCGAATGGCATGTCATGGTTCTACTCAAGCGTCTCCCTACGAGTTGGTTTATGGGCATTGTGTTGTGTTGCCATGGGAGTTACAATCGAGTTCAAGACGAGTTACATTGCAGAATGATTTAAGGAAAGAAGATTATAAAAATTTAATGATGGACGAACTAGAAGATTTGCACTTGGTTCGTCTTAAGGCATTGGAGAAATAGAGAAGAACAAATTGTGTGTTGCCAAGTATTACAATAGGAGAGTTAAAGAAAAACACTTTGTAGAGGGAGATTTGGTTTGGAAGGTTATATTGCCGATCGGGATGAAGGACAAAGCGTTTGGTAAATGGTCTCCAAATTAGGAAGGTCCTTTTCGGATAGTAAGACATGTACCTAGCAACACATATATTTTGAAGACTTCATTGGAGAAGAATTTTCTAGAGCTATTAATGGGAGATTTCTCAGAGATTCCATCCCATGTAGAAGTTGGTGCATGAACAGTCTCAAAGATTCTTCGTGTGAAGGAAAAATAGCCGATATGAAACATCGCCTTTAGTACAAAAACTGTTCATAACCCTAGGGCCCTAGCATTTTTCAAGTTAGCAGGTTTATCGGGAGGTGAGAAAGGCGAAGCGCAGTAAATGAGATGACGAGTGACATGACATGTCGAAACGAGATCTAGTCGGCTAAAATGACGTCATGCGTTTGGGAAGCGTTTTTCTGAAGAAATGTTGCAATCGAGAAAACCACTGAGTAATCAGGGGATGCAAATAGACATTATTCAGAGAAAACAACTTCGTTTATTCATTTACAGATTCGTCCTAGTACAAACTACTCCTGGAATAATCTGTTCAGAACGGACTGTGGATTGGTGACTCCGGCGAGACCAGCGGCATGATCATCATAAACTTCAAGATGATCTTCAATACCTTCGATTTCATCTGGGCGTCCGCATGCGAAGCCAACAGGTTGGACGGAGTAGTCCTCGTTGGTCCGAGAGCTCATCGCCGCTAGCCCAAGGGAGGCGCCAAGGTGCACACCTTGGATGACGGCCTGATCTATGCGGCCATCTGTAGCATCAAGGCGCGCCTCGGCTAAGTCCCCGTGGGCATTTACCTTGTCGGCAACTCTGTTCGCCGCCGCCCTCAGACGGTCATTCTCCGCAGAAAGAGCTGAAAGAAAGAATGAGTTCGTGATGCAGGAAAAGGCCGAAAGAAGATGGAATGAACGATAGATGTAAAACCGGTAATGGCGTTGTAGAGCTGCTTCCGCTGGTCCTCCCATTCTGCTTCCTCAAGGCCATATTTCTTGGATACATCCTCCAACTCCTTCTGGGCCTTATCCCTCTCCTCGCGGTACCGAAGAGCGTCCAAACGGGTGTACCGAGGTGAGTCGTCAGACTCAGAGGAATTTGATGACCCAGAAGAAGGAGTGGAAGAACCCGGTGGAGCTGCTGTTTCTGGAAAAGGAATCCGGGTTTGGCTGGAGAAAGCCCTCACCCTGGAAAAAAGATGAACAGTGAATCGAGAACTGATAAACAAGAAAAGCTACCACAAGGGGGCAAGAAACCAATTTTTACCCATAACGCCGATGAGTCGGTGCTTGGCGTCCTTCCGCTTCGTCTCCAGCGAGACGTTTGCCATGGTCACCATTGTCTGCCATTGATGAAAATACAGGCGAGGGTTTTCTCTCTGGTTTGAGTTAGGAGCTGGGGAATGGAGAGATTGCAAGTCAAACTGATTGGAGTTGAAGATGATGGCCTGCGTAGGGTTATATTTATGGAACCGTGGCTTGCAACCCGGAAAGCCAAGCGTCGGAGTAAGGTTTTCATGATTTATGGGCCGTTGTTGGGCCGGGTCAGATTTTTGCTGACTTGAGGAGATCGTAGCTCCAGAATCAGGAAGCCGATAGGATTCGGCTTAGGATCGTTGCCACATGAAGTGTTCAGTTTTGGTCGATTGTTTGGAAACTCATATTACCGATTAGTGCCGAAGACAGTAAGTTTGGCAAATGGTCTTCGATTTGGGAAGGACCATATTTTATTCCAAGCAATGGAATTTTAATGGAGAAGTCTTCAAGAAAGCTGTAAATGGAAAATTCCTTAAGAAGTACTATCCTAACATCGTCATGAATTGGAAAATTGAGAGGAATCCGGAACACTAGATCTGAAAATAGCCGATTACAACAATCGCCTACAAAAAAAAGATGACTGACATGATTGTCGGTAATAGCTGATGTGGTATACGTCGCCTTTAGAGCAAAAATAAAGGTCAATGATTAATGCACGAAGCAGAACACGCATTGATCTCAAGGGATCAGTAACAGATTGATTTCAAGGATCAAACAAAGGGCTTTTTATTTACAGAAGGTGGGTACAAGATTACAGTAAGGATTAGTTCGTCCACCCCATCCTACGCCTAATCGGGAGAACATGGTCAAAGGAATCAGCCAGATCTGTTCCAGCTTCCTTCATATCATCCACAGAATGTTCTACCTTGTATTCCAGCCACCGCTCACAGACGTCGAATCTGCAATAGTCGGCGCCGGATTGAATTCGTACGGCGTTGAAGGCAAGTGCTGCGCCGTATCCCATGCCAGCCCTGAAGATGTCGGGAAGGATTCGGTTAACCTCGTTCACCCGATCCAAGGCTGTCGTACCCGCCGCATTGGCCGTAATGGCAAGCTTGGCAACGGCAGTTTCAAGAGCATGAAGTTTTGTCTCCAGAGCTGAAAGGGAGAAGAGTAAGTAAGGGCGTGTTTGGTTCACACCCTGAGTCTTGTTTGCGTGGCCAGCAGGTAGCCTGGAAGCTGTCTGGAGCTCATTTGGATGGAACCGTGAGACATTGCTTCCACCAGGCAACAACAGTTCAGGTCCAGGCGAGCAAAATCGAATGCCTGGCACGGCTCAGCTTGCCTGGTGTGCAATCAACCATGATGTGATGGTTTCCTACTATTAATTATTCACCAAAGTACTATATATATTATTATTTTAGTCTCTTAGAAACAGTTACTATTACTGCTAAACAGGTTTTGGAGGCGTCAATTATTATTCTATCTACTGTTCATTATATCACTGTTTAAAGTCTAGGTTATGATTCTATTATTTATTTATATTTTTTATTTATATTATACAGAGTATTCATTAATTCAGGGCCTTTACCTTTTATTTCTTTTTTCATGGAAAGAAGTACTGTATGGTGTAACCTATTTTGTATATACATTTATTTATCTCTCCCTACCGTTGATCATGGTCACGTTAAATTAGCATGGTCTGTACAGTGTAATTATATTTTTCTTTCTCGTAGTATGTTCTTTCCTTGGCATTTTCTAAATAGTTAAAATCTATTAAATTTATTTGTAATTTTAAATATAGTTAATTGAGAAAATACGTGGATGGTTTATATTTTATTGCTTGTATACATTATAATAGTAACTGTATATGTTTAAATATGATATTATATCTTTTATTTGTTTTTTTCAGGCACAGGCTTCCAACTAAACGCATCTCATCTAACTTGCCTGGCCAGGCAGATTCTATCAAATTTTCAGGCAACTTTCATGCAACACTTTTTACCAGGCAAGTAGTCCAGGCTTCCATCCAAACAGGCCCTAAAAGCAAGAGGGGAAACAAAGACAAAAATGATGAAAATATTCACCAGCGGCCCGATTCTGAGCGATGTCACGCTCCCGGGAGACTCGGGTAATCTCCTGATCCTTCTCCTCCAGATGAAGCTGAAGGTCTATGACCTGTTGAGTCAGGTTTTCAGAGAAATCATCATCGATCTTCTTGAACAAAAGTAACAAAGTAAGAACGACTGCTTCATTTTGAAACAAAAAATAGAAGAGAGCAACCTCTTCTTGGAAGTGCTGGAAGCGCCAAGCTCGGAGCTATGTCTGCTCGCCACAGAAGACATCTTCTAGGTTGGATTAGATGATGAAGGAGGAAGAAGGGTTTTTTCTTGGTTTTGAGAAGCGAAACAGGGGAGTTTGAAGGTGTAAGCCGAAACGGAGAGAAGGGTGACTTAAAAAGACCCCAAAAGGTGCATTGGAAGGTGAATCGGCAGGTAAGGCAATTATGGCACGCAAAATTTCTACGAGAATGGATGCTTCCAGAGGTTCCATGTCAGTAGTTCAGAGAGAAAGGATTTGGAATAAATATTTATCCCAAAATTAGGGGCATGTGTTACACCAAATTTTTGCACGCGTAAGAAGATGACAGATGGGCCAATATACGAGATGGGCGTATGAGCATTCAGCAGGTATCCATGCGGTCGCTAGTTTCCAAGGATTCGGCAACTGCTTGTGCGGTCGGCTATTTTGAGAAAGGGATTTCCGTTTTAAGCAGCGGTAGCAAGAGCCGATCGAGCAACAAGATGGCGATTAAGGCAATGAAAATTCCGAAGAAAGTCGAAGGCCAAAAATATTGTATTTTTTCGTAAAAACGTTTCATAGTCGTATCCTCTTAGGACTCGTTTCGCGTCCAGGGTATAAATATAAACCCTTGGCTATTGTAAAAAGGGTTCACAACCATATCAATACAAACCGGCTCCGTGCCATCTTCGAGTCCTTTATCGTGTCGTCGAGTTCTTCGAGAGGAATCATCGATCCGCCGACCTCCGTAAGTCCCGACAACCTTGTTATCATGTCTAGTATCATGCGGTGGATTTAGATGTGATGCAAGTAGTCTTGCTTGTTTCCAATGGTCGTGCGCGGACCTTTGTTAACGATCAGAAATCTTGCTTATGCTTTACTATGAGTAATACCGTGCGGCAAGGCGTTTGCTTGATATCTTTAGCAAATGCGAAGTAGTTATCGGCTCTATTAGATTCGGCAAGATCTAGTAGATTCATTAAGTTATCATGTGCTGCATGATTTAATTAATCTTGTAACACTCTCTTGCCCAATCTAGATTGACTTTGTTCAGCCTTTCTTTACAAGTTTATTTGTGTTCCAATAATTGCATGATCATGATGGTCGAATTTTCTAATCTAGATTGTTACCCCATGTGTGGTTCATACATATCAATCACGTTTGAGCTTAGATAAAATAGGTATCGTGCGGCAGATGCAGTTTTAGATTGGTTTGATCGTGTTTGTTTGCATGTTCCTTCTTCATGGACCCCAACTCGGCTAGTTTGCTGAGCTTGGTTACACACCAATTTATAATTTATCTTTACTTGTCCAAGCATGTCTTTTTCATGTACGTACGTTCGGCAATCAGCTGTTACATATTTTATTTTAGAGATAGCCGAATGACCTTTAAACTTGTTGACAAACAGCTTCTATAGTTGTATGTCGTCATGAGTGGCTTCTGGGCCGTAAATATGGAACTGTCTGGTCTCACCCGACATGTTCCAGTTTTATCCCTTGTTGGTTTTCAGGTCAAACCGACTGGCACGTTTCCGGATTTTGAAATCGCCCGGGCATCCGTTTGAAGCCACGCTTTTCAGCTTGCTGTGTGTCAGGCGTGGAACGCCGTTTTTGCGTCAACACCTTGCCTCCTGCCAACTGACATCAGACATGGTAGAGAAAAGCCTCCCATGTCTTATGAATTTTATCATCCTGTCATGGCAGCTAGACAATTTGGTTTTGGCCAAGTGCCCCCATCTCTCTATTTTGTTGACAAACTCAGGCCAAGGAAGCAGTAGACTCTGCTCTAAGTATGACAGAATACTTCAACTGGAAAAATCTGTTTCCCTGAAGATGGACAAAGAATGGAACTGTAGGCCCTTCTCTTTAGTCTCTTTCTATGACTGGTGGCAGCAATGGAGCACCCATCTTTTTAATAAGGCTGTGGCCACTTATTGTCTGAAATTGGATTCAGACTTCCAGGCAACCGATGGTATAATTCAATTTGTCCTCAAATTCATACTTTTTACCAACTGTCCACTTCTGATATATGCCAAATGTTTTGCAGGATTTGGTCACCTTGAATCCTCCAGAAATAAATTACAACATATGGTGCCCAAATCCAAGGATTGGCTGTGATGCTCCAACAATCAAGACTTTGATGAAGAGAAAGTTCTAACATTTTCAGATGATCAGACCCTTAGCACTTTTATAAAGGAAGCTGGCTCTTCCAAGAAACAGAAAACTGACAAGCCAACTGCTAAGGTCATATCCAAGAAGAAGAAAAGAGACACCTCCTAAAGCAGCCAATCCTCGCTCAAAAATGTCAATGCAAAGGTAATAAAAACTTGTCTTTTCTTGTCCTCATCACAAAATCGTTGACTCTTTCTATCTTCTTGATTCCTAGGAACAAGCTGGTACTTATAATATTGAGTTGTCTCAGGAGCAGGTGGATACCCATCGTATAGATTCCGAAACACTTCCTCTTCCTGATTTTGATCAAGAATTTCCCCACCCAGGTATACCCTTTAGCTGACAACTCAATTTTCCTCGGTGGATGTTCTTGAGAGCTGATGAAAATTCTTTCAGACGCTCTCCCTGATCCTTCTCCAACCTTCCCTGAGCTTCAAATCAATCCACTTGAACAGGTGCTCCAATCAACACTATTTTCTCCTTTCAACATCCCCCTATTTATGATTTATTTATACATTTATCTGTGCAGGAGCAAGGAGAACCCTCTTCCCCTGTCATTCCTTTCGACTTAGAGGATTATATGGATGAAGGGGGAGAACTTGTACCAGATTACTCCAAGAAACTCTCTGAAGAAACTAAGGCTCGGCTGCAACCATTACTTCCTCTTTTGGAGACCAACATAGCCGATCTGGTGAATGATGCAAGAGGAATCAGAAAAATCTTTGACTTGATCAAAGATGACATACCAGATGATCTCAACAAAGCTCTGATCCATGTTGCTCATATAGAGTTTCTTCGGCTGGAATTCATGGAAGCCAGAGCCAAACTTTTAGCGCGTGAAGCTCAAGTACATCTGCCAGCACATGAGCAACGTTGCATCTCTGACATGGTTGCTGCAAAGGACACTATAGATCGACTGAATTCAGATTCCACCGTCCTCATCGGCAACTTATCATCTTTAGAAGCCGAGAGGGGTCAGTTGTTGAGCAGACTTCAAGTTATCGATGAACAGATCAAATTGAAGAAACATAGCCTGGAGAACATTCTTGTTGCTCTTCGTGAACAAAAGAAAAAGATAACACTTCTTCATGGCGAGCTCCAAGATGTTAAAGCCAAGAAGAAACGAATCCCAGGTTCCATTGAAGAGGATCAGAAAAAGATAGCCGATATAGACGCCATCCGCTCGAATGCTTTGATTGTATTAAAATCTGTATTAAACATGTAATCCAGTCTATCTGTAATTCCTGACTCTTAACCCTTTTTCTGTGTAAACATTCTTCATTAGTCGACTAGCATCATGGCATCCCATTACTTACTTGGCACTCTATAGTTTTACCAGCTATTCAGCCAACGCCACCCAGATAACTTATCTTTTAGTCGATCAGTACCAGCATGGCCTATTTTAGCCGATTGATATAAGAACGACCTATTTGGTCGATTCACCTTAGGATCTAGATCCGAGGGTGCCCCCGAGCCGACACCTTTTCACCTTCTCGAATCTTATATAAATGCCAAACGCCAACTTCTCGAACACACCGCGCATTCATTGCTTTACTCTTCGGCCTTTGCTCTTCTCACTCACCAAACGCTTTTCTTCATCGTCTGACGGCCGAAGCAATGGCGGATAACCGCGGGAAACGCCCTGCGGAGGCATCGAAGTCTGTGGATGGTCCTCCGACACCCCTTCGTCGTGTGCAGAGGTAATGATTTTCCACTGCAATGCCCCTATATGTTCTGAAATCCTTTATTTATTCGAGGAAAAAACCCTAACCTTTTCTGCAGTTCTCCTCCTCCGGCATTCGATCAAGGCCCTAGCCGACCCCCGTCGGAGTACGAGTTGTCATTGGATGATGGAGCATGGGCCTTCATCCGGGGCGTTGCCGACACCCGGTGCCTCCTGGAAGAGGAGCGTCGTCGAGCCGCCCGCCTATTGGAGGAACGGGAGACCCTCCGCGCTCGCCTCTCTTGAGCACCTAGAGGCGTTCGACGCCAGAGTTGTTGGTATATTTCTCTAAATCTTCAACACATCACCTTGATTGCTTTCTGTATATCAGCATCAGTGAACTCGTTGGTAGTTACTCATTTGAGTATTTAGCCGATTTTGTCATCTGATTTGATTGAATCGGCTATCTCTCTGAATTTTAATCGTTTTCATTTAATTATAGAACTCCAACAACAACTCGATTGGCTCCTCGGGCGAGCCATAGCGATTGCTGACCTCGTGAACGCACGGGGGGACAATCTGCGGGCGCGCCTGGACGACGTCGGGACGCGCATCAGGCAGTTGGCCCTCCACTCCATCTGCCACGGCGCCACCTTCGCCCTCGCCGGAGCCAAACTCAGCGGTGCTGAGATCTCTGGGGAAGTTTCTCCCTCCTTTGTCCATGCCAGGACGAGGGAGGATTTTCGGGAGCTGGTGGAGGAGTTCCAATCCTTGGGGCTCGTCGTGACGGAGGTGTCGCACCTGGAGGATCTCCTGAACCGACTCCACCTAGATTAGTTTGTTTTTAATGCTCCTTTTGTATATTCGAACTGGTGGCCGAACAAAACTGAACACTGTCTGCCCCTACATCGTCAGGCTTAATAATTGTGTTAAATATCGTTTGCCTGATATTTCTTCGTATTGCATCGCTTGAGTTCTCCAAAACTTTTCTTTTTTGATAAATCTTCTAAAGGCGATACTTCCTTAGTATCGGCTATTAATTAAAATCAAAATACGATACATACATATCGGCTATTTTTATTCTAAAGGCGATACATTAGTATCGGCTATAAAATCCAACAAGTTGATTCCTTGCTCTAATTCTAAAGGCATTAATCTCGACTGACACAACACCGGCCTTAGTTCATTGGCATCGATGCGAATCATTGCTAGTAAATCAATCCTCTAGAACATCTTTTGAAGCCGATTGCTTAGATCGGCTATTGACTCTCGTTGGTTGTCTTGAGAAAGTCTTCTTTGAGAACTCTTCCGGAAAAGCACTCCATGTTATCAAAGTTCCAAACATCAGGGTCTGAATAAGCAATACTAACAGTCGAATCAGCTGGCACTACCTCCACGGTGTCACCGATCCACTGAATCATATTTTGATGCATGGTAGATGGAATGCAACAATTGGCGTGGATCCAATCCCTTCCAAGAAGCACACTATACGATCCCTTTGCATCGACTACAAAGAAAGTAGTCGGCATACTCTTGCTGCCAATTGTCAACTCGACACATATAGCACCTTTAGTAACCGATACATTGCCAGCAAAGTCGGTCAACCTCATATCGGTTTTAGTCAAGTCTTCTGTGGTCTTACCAAGCTTTCTAAAAGTGGCATATGGTATCAAGTTAACTGCTGCCCCACCATCAACCAGCATTCTGCTCAAAGGTCTCCCATCGACAAAACCTTTCAAATATAAAGCCTTCAAATGAGAATGTTTCTTGGGTTTCTGAAATGTAGCATCTTCTGCTTGATAGATCCACTGACCAACGGCTTCTTCGTTATCAGATTCTTCTTCACGATCAGAGGATCTAAATTCAGCAGGTAGCATAAACAGAGCAGCAATATTAGCCGATGATTCATCCTTATCGGCTATTTGCTTCACTTGTCAGACTTTGGATTTCTTCTTTTGAACTTCATCGTTCCTCAATCTCTGAACCCGTCGCTTTTGGCTCTTGGTCAAGCCACCAGGACACCATTGTCCTTCCTGCCACGGATGATCATGATCGGCTAATCTCGCCCCAAGCCGATTATGAACATTATTTTTTATGCGCTGATCTGTATTTTCAAATCTCAACCTTTCATGTACAGATCGGCGGTTGTCTCTCGACTACCTATATTCTCGGTATTGATCACTGCATTCCAGGCAATTGCGAAGAGTAGGAAGTTTTAAACCTTCATTCCAACAATGCCTGAAGAAAGGACAATCCCAATGATTCTTCTCTTCATCTCTGATGCGTCTTCCTTCTTCTTGGGACTTCCTGTACTCTTTTTCTTCGAGCCATTCTTGATATTCTTGTTCATCTCTTTCCCTTTGCATTTGGCTCCTTTCCTTCTGACGTTGCCACTTATTCAATAAGATCCTAACAGTCGGAGGCCTCCTTGCTTCTCCAGCCTTTGAAGTCTCAGGTTGATCATTGCTTTTCTTTCCTTTCATCTCTTGATACTCTTTGGCTATTAATTGCTTCTTTGGGTCAACTGCTCCATCTGTCCTGGCTCTATCAGAGGTTAAACCCTGATTTCACTTCGAGGTGCTGGAGCCACCATGTTTTGTGGGAAAGGATGGCCGTTGATGCCCATGCCTTTGGCCTTTTCCAGACCTATCCTCCCTTTAACGATCGCCCTTTGAATCATATCTCTGAAAACTCGGCAATCATTAGTAGTATGGGTATCAGAATTATGAAATTTACAGTACCTTTTATTCTTAAGCTCTTCGGCCGATGAGATAGTATGATTCTCAGTCAACTTGATCTGACCCTTCTCTAGTAAGTAGTCAAATATTTTATCGGCCTTAGTGATATCGAATCCGTACTTCACATCCCTTTCGGTACTTTTAACCTTTGCCCAAGGCATGAATTCATTGTTTTTCCAAACCCAGTCTACAGCAGCCACTTCTTCATCGCTTTCATCTTCGGAATTATTATTTTCCCCTTCCAAGAAGAAATGGCTTTCCGCATTGTAGGCTTTCTTGGGCTTAAAGACCTGATGGTACCAATTTTGAGCATCGATATTTGCTACCTTTTTAGCTAAATCGGCCATATTGTTACAACCAAAGCCGATTCTTTCTCTGATAGTAGGTATCAGTCCTCGAATTGCAATGCTAACCACTTCCGAATCCGGCAATGTCAAGGAATAGCACTGATTTTTCACCTCTCTGAACCTTTGGAGATATTGGCATCCAGACTCATTATTCGTCTGCCTCGTATCGATCAGGTCCACCAATCCTTTTTCCAATACTCCGAAGCCAAAATATTTATGGAACTTATCTTCCAAATCATCCCAGCTCTGAATGGAATTGGGTGGTAGAGATGAAAATCACGAAAAAGCCGAGCTAGACAGAGAGAGAGGAAACATTATGACTTTGAGTGCTTGTTCATCACCGATCTCTCTAATCTGGACCAAAAACTGGGTTATATGCTCCATGGTTGATACTGAACCAGTTCTTGTAAACTTGGTAAAATCAGGAATTCTATATCTTGGAGGAAGAATAACCTGATCAAACCATTCTGGATATGGCTTTTTGTAACCAGTTATTATAGATTTCGGCGTCAAGCCGAATTGCTTTTGAACCAGGTCAGTTACCCGATTCATCAACTGGTCCACCTGATTCACCGACTTTTGGTAGCCGATGTTTTGCCCCCCAAAGGCATTGCCATTATACCCCGGATTTTCCTGAGCATCCAAAGTATAAAAGTCAGAGACATAATGATACCCCTGAGGGATATCACCAGATGCTACGTTCCCTTGATATGGCGGTGTATTGAAATCTCTTGTGATGCGCCTTGCCTGAGGAGCTATTTTTGTAGCCGATGAGTACATGTTATTACTCATAATCGGTTGTTGCACTGGCTGCGGCGTCATGCCCACAGGGCTAATCATCATCTGGTTCCCATTGTCATTTGGACCATTGATCTGAGGTCCATTAGAAGTTCCAGCTCCTTGATTGTTCCTAATATTATATGCTGGACCTCTTCTATCGTCATTTATGTTGAAGACCTCTTTCATGGCGTTTGTGAGGCTATTGAGAAAAGCCTCATTGTGGTTCATCAAAGTGGACGCCATTGCCTTGCTGATCACTTCTTGCATAGCATTATGCTGGACTTGAACCATTGGATCAGCATGACCATCAAAGACCACTCTCGGAAGATGGGTTTTCTGCACGACCTTTTTATCCCTAGTCTTGCCAAAACTCAGTAAGCATTGGTATCGGTATTGATCAATAGCCTCCCCTATTAAGCGCTGAGTTTCCTCTGGGAGGTCCTCCATCTTCACGTGTAACACTTCATCATTGTCAAATGTCATGATTCAGACGATTATGTCCCACCGGGCGTGCCAAAAGAATGTGTTGATGCAAAATCTCGGTCGGGGTGCGCCAACACACTCGTGCGCACGGTTCTCAGAGGAGTGCAGAGCAGGTCCTGACCTCCTGAACCTTCAGCGAGCGGTGGTGCCGATTCTCAGCGAAATCAACTTCGGGCGTGCCATTCAATTTGACCTGTAATTGATAAGGAGAGAACAAACATTGTTAAATCGTGGAACCTGCCGGTTTGGTGCCAGACAGTTCCAAATTATGCGGCTCTGATATAGCCATTTGTCTTTAGGGCATTGACTAAAAAGTCAACTCCCACAAGATTACAAATAAAACGATAGAAAAGGATACAAAGCATAACGACTATGATATGTAAGATGAATACTTATAATAAGTAGACAGTCGATAAGCTTAAAAGATGTCAAAGATCTATATGCACGTTTAAACGATATGAAATCAACGTATCGACTAAATACATGAGCAGTTCTATTAGCTAACAGTGGGGTGTCTCCATGCAGCCTTGATGATGGTCAAGCTAGATCACGTCCCGTGCATAAAGTAGATCCGTTCATTCCAAACCACTTAAAAGAACATATTATGAAGAAAGCATAACCGGATCGGCTATTTCAGCCGATACGGGGTCCATGAGGCACGAACAAGATCTACCCGACAAAAGCGTGACTTGAACCAAGATAAACAGACTTGGTCTACCATATATATCAGTGGGGTTCGGAAATACAACCGTAATAGACATGTTAGATCAAATCTATCTGCTCTTAAATCAGATCGCACCTTTACCGGATATCTCGAACGCACAACATGTAGCAACCAAGATTGGCAAAATAGCCGATGAGAGGCTTGTATCGGCTATTTCCTCTGTTGTGAGCGTGTAAACCTCAGAACAGCCGATACCAAGCATCCGTTGAAGCGTAGGCTACTTTGTCAATCTTGATTGGGCAAGATGTTGTTTAAAACATAAATAAACAAATTAAAGCATAAAACAACATCGATAACTTAATGAATCTATTAGCTTGCCAAGCTAATAGAGCCGATAACTAGCCAAGATTGACCAAAGCAAGAGATTGATCAGAGTCAAGACAGTCTTACAAAGGACAAGCTTAGACCGATAACTAGCCATGCCATAGCATAACAAGAGTTTGGTCGATGCCAATGCAGCCTTATTGCACGATGACACAAGCCATTGGTGAAACTTACAAGCAAACCTGAGGTCGGTCGATGCTGATGCTGCCCTGCCTCATTGAAGGTCTCGCCGAGATCTACGTTACTCCTACTCCTAGGGTTTTTGGCCGAGGGCCGGTTATGTTTGATTGATTGTGTGTCTTTACAAAATCTGGGTTTCTAGCTATTTATAACTCGGTTGACTCCTGCCCTAATACGAGTAGGTTACAAAAAAGGAAAATAAAAGACGACCCGAACTTGCACTCCTTGGTCATATCCGACACGTCTTCGAAGTCCATCGTGTTGGTCCGCGCGAAGCTTCCGGGTCACCTCCGATTCATGCGAGCTTTTTATATTTTCAGGCCGATTCTTTTTCTTAGTAAATCGGCCGTTTATGTTTACAAAATATCAAATTCCAAAGTCCAAAATCTGGTGTAAACACATTGAGACTAAGAGGAAGGAGTGCAAAGAATTGCGCAAGGCCAACAAGGCTCTTGAGAAATCCTTTGATGAGCTCAAGTCCACTCATGAGAGGCTAGAGGAAGCCCATGAGAAGCTTGATCAAGCTCACACTAGGCTTAAGGAAGCCCACTCCTCCCTCCTTGATCAAAGTAAGATTGAGGATGTTGTAGAGACATGCAATGTAGGAGTTACATGTGATATACTTGATGAATCATTCTATGCTCCTATTGTTGTTGCTCCCACAAATGCATCATCATCATCTAGCTCAACTAAAATGCCTACTTCTACTACTTGTGATTCATCATTAGTGGTAGAAAATGAGAATCTTAAGAACAAGGTGTATGAGCTCACTCATGCTTTAGGCAATGCCTATGGTGGAGATGCCCGCTTGCTTAAGTGCTTGGGTAGCCAAAGATGTCCACTCAACAATGAGGGACTTGGCTATACCCCCAAGAAGGGCAAGACCGCTTTTGCTCCTCACAATACTAGTTTTGTGAAGAGCAATGGTCGGTATTGCTATAATTGCAAGCAATTCGGGCACATAGAGCAAAATTGCTTTAACAAGAACAAGAACAAGAACAAGAACAATGCTCATGTTTCATCTATTCAACTTGATTCTTGTTATATGCTTACAAAGGGAACTTATGGTATAAAGGCTAAGTACATTGGTGCACCCATGGTTGGCCCAAAGAAGAAGGCAATTTGGGTGCCCAAGAGCTTGGTTACTAACCTTGGAGGACCCAAAAAGGTTTGGGTACCTAAAAAGAATTGATCTCTTTTGTAGGTGAACTATAAAGCTGGAGGAAGGCATTGGGTGCTTGATAGTGGGTGCACTCAACACATGACCAGAGATGGAAGAATGTTCAAATCAATCAACACTAGTGGCAATGATCATGCGGATGCTATCACATTTGGTGACAACAAGAAAGGCAAGGTCAAAGGCTTGGGCAAGATTGCAATATCCAATGACTTGAGCATCTCAAATGTGCTATTAGTGGAATCTCTCAACTTCAACCTATTGTTAGTGGCACAATTGTGTGATTTGGGTTTCAAATGCATATTTGGTGTGGATGATGTGGAGATAGTGAGTGTTGATGGAAGTGATTTGGTCTTCAAAGGATTTAGACATGAGAACCTTTATTTGGTGGACTTTGATGCTGGTGAAGCTCAATTGACAACATGTTTGTTCACCAAATCAAGTATGCTGATGTCCCGAAGTGTTATTATATGACTACTATATCTTTTCATCATTGTTACCTTAGAACCCAAGTAATAGAGAAGTGCATAGGAACCTTGATCTCTTCCGTTGTCCTCCCACTATAGTTATCTTTACAGTTATCATTGAATTCTCATTTATTGTGCTTTCATTCATTATCATATCATATATCATTCACTCCTGCTTTAGTCTATTTAGTACTATAAGTTAGTAGATGCATGATAGTGAATTATCAGATTCTTAACCCTTGCTTCCCAGAGGTAAAATATAAATAATGATCCTGGAATACTCCCGGTAAAATGCTACAATGATATTATGTGCGCTTGCGGAATCTTTCATATTCTTATTTGCACTAACGAATGTCAACAAGCATTTTTGGCGCCGTTGCCGGGGAAGCAATTGGTGTAAAAATTTTGATAATAATCTTGATATCTGCTAATTAAGTGTACCACTAGCTTTAGTAGGATTACCCCTTGTTCTGTTGAGTGTGGAATAGACAAGACATCAGATGCCGTTTTGACCTTATGGCAAGCTTCTACAAGAATGAAGAACCCAGGGTGCCTAAACATTCAAGATCCATCATTAATTGAGGAACCCTGCAATCTCACAGGTTTGCGTATACATATATATTATTCTAACCATGTGTAGATTGGAGAAAAGGTCGCTGTCACAAGAATTCAACTCCCTTCCCATGTGACAGATATTTACGCTGCACCACTCACAAGTCCCAGTTGTGAGTCATGGTAAGTATGATCAAGGTAAGACAGTCTTGCTCATAGACTTTAAACTTTATGAGTAGTTATCTTTTTAATTCCTTGCATTCCACTGCATATTTGCTTTTAATCATTCATCCACTCCATTTAGTTTAGGTTTTATTTTATCAAATCCTCATCATGTTTAGTTCCTTGCATGCATTCATGTCATCTGCATCTAACAAAAAAATAAAAATAAAAAAAAGAAAAAAAATATATCCCTCACTGTGATCATACTCTTTCATTTCTTTTTGGATAAATCTCTTTTATGCTTTCATGCTACCTTTGTTTATGCTAGTATATTTTGGTTTGAAGGTACTTCCCTGGGGTACTTTCATAGGCTTTTTAAATTAAGCGTGGTGCTTAGGTTAAATAGTCTACCTTAATCAAATTAGACACGGAGTTTGGTTTGATTATTGATCTGAAATTAGCTTGTGTAGACATTTGTTATTTTGAACTAACCCCTGCAGAGAACTCTAAATACACTTTGGGAAAGTCCTGAGATGGATTCACATCAGAAATGAAGCAAGACATACGATGAACTACAAAAAGAAGACTCAGCTCATTCATCATGGATGAAAGAACTGTGAGTATTATAGTTTATTTAAATTCATCTTCTATTGCAAGATATATTTTGCCTTGAACCATGTTAAAATGCAGCCAACACATAAAATGCTAGTCTATGCTAAAGTAATCTTAAAATCATCTTTTTCATTAGCATGGATGAATAACACATAAGTTGTGGATAACAACCCATGTTTCAAATTCAGTACAATCCTTCGGGTATGTGTCCACTAACATTTTGTAGGAGATGAGTTTTGCTTGTTCATGGTGTGAACTTAAAGATCCAAAACTCAACCCATGGATAGACAAAACTCATCATCAGACAAGTCACTAGTGATGTCGAAGGCAGCCAAGCTTTGAGCCATCCCAAGGCCTAAGCCAGGACACTGATGACGAGCAGGATGCAACTCACCCCATATGGGTCAATCTATGCCTACACTCATCATTGTCAAAGACATCAACACCGACACCAACAACAAATATCAGGGTGACGATATGCCACTACATTATAATATCTATGAGTCATCTGAAGGAAGTCTGTTGGTGATTCAATATGAAGACAAGTAGTGGAAGCTCTTCTCACTTCTAATCATTACAATACAAGAGCTAGTTTGGGGTATGAGGTGGAACGACTTTAACAACAACAAGGTCTACAATTTCAACTCATGAACATGTTGTTGAATAAATTTGGGTATCCACCTACTTCACAAGCCATCTTGGGCGAGACACGATTCTGTTGTCTAGATCTGCTTCACGATCAAGGGTAGGAAGGAGAAATTCAGCTTCAAGACACTTTGATCTCCTACTCACCACTTTGATCAGTACAAGCCACTAGACGCTGCCCTAGCCAAGAAGAAGAATATGATCCATCACTCATTCTTGGAAGATCATTTTTGAACACCACCAATGTGTCATTTATGTCAGTCCTGGAGACATCCACTTTTGGATCTTCGATCAAAAGAATTGACTACACCACTTATGAGCAGCCGAAGAAAACCAAGAGAAGACGTTGACTCAACCGACAAATGAAGAACCAACTACCAGGAATTGAGGAAGACATCATAAAGGATGAAGCCACTGCACCACAAGAATTCAAAGATGGAGAGATAGTACCTGAGCCTAAAAATCAAGAGAATAGTTGAAAGGTCTCCATCGTCTGGACCTATTGAGAACAAGACTCAGTTGGCCCACTGTGAGATAGACAAGAGAAGACAAGCCATTCATGCACTCAACCAGCTAGACAAGAGAAGCTTCCACAAGGTGGTTCGACGCAATCACTCTTCAATGATAAAGTATCATTTCAAGGTAAGTGACCATCACTTTAAAAGCTTCTCTTTGATTCTGGTATGTGCATACATAAAGAACCAAACATGTTTAAGTTGCACCTCACTTGATCCAACCTAATCAACTCTACATGTTCAGTTCTTTACTCTTCATTCCTGGCTTTACTCTCTTGAATCTCACTATCTCACTATCTTAACCAATGAGCTAAAATGTTATGCATCTAACCTTTGGAAGATGATATCACAATCATAAAAAGATCGACACACTATGTATAGATTATCCTTCCTTAGGTTAAGTAATATGATCTATTAAATATTTTTAAGATGCTACTTTCATGCTCATCTTTTGATCCTATCACTCATGTTAAGATTAAATAGAACACATAAACAACAAGTTTATCTTGCTCGATGTGCCTAAGGTTAGAGAGGAATGAAATAAAAATTTTGGTTTTGTTGGTGTTTTTCCACCAACAGAGCCCATGCACTTGATCTCTACCTTGTCTTTATGAGCAGGACACACTCTTGAGCAAAATAGGGAGGAGTTTGTCAACTCCCAAATTCTACAGAATGAAGGTCCTGGATCTACAAGAACATGCACACTAAGCAAGATGCTGCCAGCTTCCACAACTAATGCTTCACTTTAACTTGCTGGGCAAACAAAGAACATGAGTGACACCATATCAAGAGGTGTAGTTATCAAGGTCTTCATATCAGGATCAAATGACGCACCTCAGGAATGAACATGGTGAGAAGTCCTGTTCAGAGGACTTAAAACATTGAACCCTCGCCGAAAGGTAAATCGGTAGTTATCCATATTTATCTTTTCTGCATTAGTTTCTATTTTGCATATTTACTTTCCATCATCATCTCTCCATAGCATATTTACTTTTCTGCATTAGCTTTGCATAAAAAAAGAGAGAAAATATTTTACTTTTTGTACTGCATCATAAAACCTAAAGCCCCATGTGAATAATTCTATGGTGTGTAAAAACTCACATGAAATACTCACCATGGTGGCATAAAAACAAAAATAAAGATGCATACATTCATCCTGTTGCATTTTCTCTTGCATCATAAAAAATTTAAAATACAAAAATATTGAGAAAGAGATCTTACTGAAACTCTGGACAACTAAGGCTTGAGTGACCAACCACTAACGCTTAATCTATTCCACAAGTTTTGTTGTCTATTTGAGTTTCACAGGATTGAATGACCAAGAAAAGCTGACGAGCAAGTGGATGTTTCATCCACTGTTGGAGCACTATTTCAAAAACCTTCAATATCAATTAATGCTCTGATAGAGAAAGAACATTTTCACTGCCAGTCCGCAACATTGCAAGATTGAACGACTACGTCAACATTCAGCTTGGGGGAAAGCACCCCCGTGTATCCAGGTAAGTATCTTTATCCTCTTAAGTTTTTATTTTTATAAATAGATTCAAAATAAAAAAAATATGAGCACATGAAGGCTCACCCTTAAAAATAAAAAGAACAAAAATATTCGGGCACATGAAGGCTCGATGCGATCGAAGGAATTAGCTTGGGGGAGACGCACCCCCGTTATCTTCGTCATCCAGGTATGCCTTATTCATTATCTTAATTATTTATAATAAAGTATGTTAGGTTAAATAAATACTATGTTAAGTTTGCTTAGATTGTTTTAAGAAGTTAATAATAAAAGAAGAACTCTCTCCCTAATTTATTAAAATGGAAATGATGAATAGTTGCTTTATTGTAATTTCTTTCTAGTACCTAGCCTTCAAGCATGAGTTCTCTTAAGTTTAAAAATTAATCATCCTTAAAATGAAATTAAATATATGGGTAACAAATGCTTGATCCAGAGTTTAGGTAATTGACAGATATGATATGTGATGATTTGAGCTACTGTTATCTTGTTCTAAACAACACTAGAGTTCCGGAGAGTTTCCAATATTAATATGACCGATAATTGCATTGAGTTAAATTAAGCTTTGTTGACCCTGTGAGAAGTTATCATACTATTGAATTGAGATCACTTACACATTTCATCCATCCTCCGCATAAATGCTCGTGATTATCTATTGATATCCTCTCAAAAGTTTGTTGGAAGCATGTGGCTATTAAAAAAAAGAGAAAAAAAATCCGAGGAAATAAAAAGGGACAAGTGTCCGAAACCTCAAAAAGATAGATCCCGAGGAAATAAAAAGGGACAAGTGTCCGGAACCTCGAAAAAAAAAGAAAAAAAAAGAAAAATGATGAATATCAGAAAAAATGGGCATGTGCCCGCTAGTAGATTTAGCCTGATAGCCATGTGTTTCTAATAGACAAAAGAGAGTGATATATTCAAAAGAGCATTTGCCTCCATTTTCCATACACATTCACTTCTCAATTCAATGGTATGGTTGACTTTCACTTTGGATCCATTATTTAATTTGGCAACATATGTTCTTAAGCTTTTTGAAAATTCATAAACACTCAGGGATAATGGTGAAGTGAAAGAACTAGAGACACGGTGCTTGATTTGATCGTTATATGGTTCAATTACTCAAGATTCAAGGTAAAGTACTATGCCTCGTGATGAATAATATGATATCTTTTTCTAATCCAAATGAGAACTTTTGTTTGAATCCATGTGCAGATATTATAGCAACTCCTGATCCACTGTTGAGTTTGACTTTGCTAAGGGACTAGCAAAGGGTAAGCTTGGGGGAACTTGTTGACGCTCACTAATGCTCATAATTAACCATCAACTATTACATGAAATGACACTAAATGAATCACAAAGCATAGTTGTAGGGTTTGAAACTAACAAGTTCCACGAGTTTTGGTGCTCTCACTTGTTTTGTAGGACATCCATGTTTTTACCATATAAAAGTATCTCAAGTGATGAAACAGAGCACACCATTGCGAAGAGCTCGTCGAGACGATCGAAACAGACATATGGTTTGCTACATTTGGAGTCCTGACGAGAGAGTCCTCGATGGATACGACTTGGAAGATTCTAGAACATTCCAGAACATTCCAGAACAATCCAAAAGACACGAGAAGGTGACCCACGGAAGGTGGGGCCCACCTGTCATAGAGACAGACCGGTCGGTCTCCCTCATGGACCGGTCGGTCATGTACAAGGCCCAATTTCGTCCCCCTTCGCGTGACGCACTCCAACCGACCTCTCCAACACGTTTTGGCCCATTTAGGCCCAAGTGCATATGACGAAGGATTTAGTCCCACATCGCTTGCCTAAAGTGGAGGGGAGGCCAGGAGCCCCTATATAATAAACCCAGGACCCCCTGAGGCACATCATCATCTGGGAGTCTTTGCAGAGGCGTCCCTCGAAGGACAACCTCTCCTCCCTAGAGAATTAGGTTTAGATTTTCCAATGTAATAGCTTAGCTTTAGTCGGGAGTTAGGGAGAGCGGAGCTGCGCTCCGGTTCCGGAGGAGTCTTCAGAGTTTTGGTATGTCTTTGTATCTTTTCTTTGTAAGACTTATGCTTTAATATATTTATCTTCTCTATTTACTTTATGCATTTCATATTATGATTAGTATAGTTGTTATTTTCTAGCATAGGATCTCCGCTCGTATCGAGTGCTCTAGTTATAGGCCATCATTAGAGTAGTAATCGATAGATTAGACTTGGTGTTTAGTCTATAGGTTACCTGAGGTTGCGCTCAACCCCACGGATAGTTGTGGTAGCCCCAGGTGGTGACAACCCTGATGGCCGACGTATTCCACCACGTTCGGGTTGATGTTCGTAGGACCGTAGTCAGAGCTTCCCAAACCCCCTTCTTATCCCTTTCTGTGGTTGGTGTTCTGATGTCCCGAAGTGTTATTATATGACTACTATATCTTTTCATCATTGTTACCTTAGAACCCAAGTAATAGAGAAGTGCATAGGAACCTTGATCTCTTCCGTTGTCCTCCCACTATAGTTATCTTTACAGTTATCATTGAATTCTCATTTATTGTGCTTTCATTCATTATCATATCATATATCATTCACTCCTGCTTTAGTCTATTTAGTACTCTAAGTTAGTAGATGCATGATAGTGAATTATCAAATTCTTAACCCTTGCTTCCCAGAGGTAAAATATAAATAACGATCCTAGAATACTCCCGATAAAATGCTACAATGATATTTTGTGCGCTTGCGGAATCTTTCATATTCTTATTTGCACTAACGAATGTCAACATGCATTCATTCTTATTAGGTTGTGATCTAGTTCATACAGCCATCACATTGCTTATTTAGGCTCATTCATGATAAATCAAATGAATTTGAAGTATATATGGTACCACTATTGCTTCTATGTTTGACTTGTTCTAGTGGTAGCATATAACTTGTTTGTGAGCTTGTAACTCTAGTGTTTGATCTAGTAAGTGAGCAATGAGTATTTAACCAACGTGAGTAAGATAACCATTGCAAGATGTGTGAAGAAGCTTACTCTAGAGCAAACCGTGTTAAATATCTTATGCTCATGAGCTAGATTAAGCCACAACTTGACTTAGTTTGATCCCCTCATGCGAATCTCATGAAAAATGTTGTCTCCTTTCATTAAAACGTGCCCCACCTTTTATGATAATTGTTGACAAAGGGGGAGAAAATGATGCAACAACGATATGCTAATGAAAGGGGGAGATAACAAAGAGTGAGTGTAAGTTTAAAGTGGTTTGGAGCGTAGAAACAACAACTAAAATTTGAGCTTACAAATAAGGGGAGCAAGCTCATAAACATGTATGTTGCATTTGAAATGTGCATATTCATATGATGGATTGCATTGCTTAAGACTTTTAATTTGATATCCATGCTTATATGGCGAATGCAAGTGATAGGACATGATTGATGAATTGATTCACTAGCATGTATAAGGAGGTAACTAGACATATGTGTTTGTCAAGTGGTTCAAGAGCCCTTTTATAATGTTGATCTCACGGGGTTCCTGAGTTTTGATATATGTCTAGTGACAAATGGTGCTAAGGATGGTATAATATGTGCACTCTGATTGGTATCACGCTTCAAAGGTCCATTCTTATGCCTTAGCATCATCATTGATAGTATTGCTCACCCACATTTCTTATCCATACATATGTGCCAAATTTAGAACCAAACTCTGAAGGACCGAGAATGTAATCCAGAAAGCGACCAGAGGGGGGTGAATGAGAGCTTTAAAATTTCTTGTCAGAAACTTTAAGCCACTGTCCCGACAATCAGCCCCGAGCAATGCGAGGGGGATTCAGGCTATTGTGTAAAGCGAGAAGCCCTATGTCTGTAGAGCTCGAAGTCAGAAATCCAACGCAACAAGTGGATCTCAAATCGAAAGTCGGGCGAACAAACTGCTGACGAAAACGTGCAGACTGCACTCCACCGGACTCTGGCCTGCGTCTGGTCAGTGAGCACGGACGCGTCCGGTCTGCAAAAATCCTTTCTGGACCCTTACTGTTCGCGACTGGACTCACTAGTGAGCAGCGTCCGGTCAGGAGCCAAGCGTCCGGTCACATACAGACACAAACAGTGAACAGTACAAGAGTAGCGTTCGGTCGTTTGGTGAAACTAGCGTTCGGTCAAGTCACAAAACAAACACAGCGAAAGTGTTCATCGACCGGACTCACTAACAGCGTCCGGTCGTTGAACAGGCAGCGTCCGGTCTCCCCGATTTTCTACTATTCATCCACCGATTCCGCTCAATCTCACCCAAAACGAATCCTCTAGGGATCAAACTTGGTGAGAGGAGTCACAAGGAGGATACTGAGCTATCTCTAAGAGATCATGGCTCGATCCTATCTCCAAATCAATGAATCGAAGAATTTCGGAGGAAGGGAGAAAAACTTGACCCGAAATCAAAATCGATCGATCTCCTAGACCGTGAGGTTAGAGGGGAATTCCTTCGGTGGAAAGAAGTGCCTCACGACCTAGGTGAAAGGTCCAAATTGGCTAGAGGGGGGGTGAATAGCCTAATTAAAAAAATCTACAAAATTACTTAGGCAAACACTATTAGTATAACAAATGGCGAAGCTTTTTGCGCTTAGCCTAATAGTATGTTGCAAGCCACCTAATCAACAATTCAACCTAATATTTCTCTGTCACACAAACAACTAGAGCTAACTTCTTAATGCGGAATAAAACAATCTAGCACTAGCACAAGTATGATATATGTGAAAGTATATGCAATAGACAAACTAAGCAAGCTAATCACAAAGAGCTACACAAGGTATATGCCACAAAGTATACAAGAGATAATATCTATACAAATGAAAGCACCAAGTAAATACATGAAGTAAATGAGCTAGATAGAAGTGGTTTCACCGAGCCTTCGGGATCGTCTAGTAGAGAGCCAATCACCGGTGAAGTCCACTTGTGATGCCGATCACCAAGAATATGGAATATGAAGACCAATCACCAAGATGTAGAGACAATCACAATAAACACACGGGACACCAAGATTTATCCCGAGGTTCACGTGCTTGCCGGCACGCTACTCCCCGTTGTGTCGACCAACACTAGGTGACCCGGTGGCTAATCGGCGCAAAGCCAAGCTCACAAAGAGCGCCACAAGGATCTACCACTAGTGAGGTAGCTCAATGACACGAGCAATCCACTAAGGATGCCTCTTGCCGCTCCGGCGAGGTGAGGCTCCAAAACCTCTCACAATCTCGAACGGTGGTGGCCAAGAACAATCACCAATCTTGCCAACAACCACCTCAACGCCTTCAAGCCGTCTAGGCACCGGCAAATGCCAAGAGTAACAAGAAAACTCAATGCCGATGCGAAGAACTAGTGCCACTAGATTGAACTCTTTCAAATCACGCACTAGATCACTCAATCTCACTTGGTTTGATCAATTCAACTTGGGAGATGAGTTGGGAGGCTTGCCAAGGCTCACTAGAATGCTTAGGAATCAAAATGTGCAAGAGAGAAACCTAGCAAGCCGGCCAAGCCCCTTAAATAGGCCTCACAAGTCGGCCTAGCCGTTGGGCTCGAAACAGAAGCATCGGACGCTCCGGTGTCGGGGCCATCGGACGCTGCCCCAGCGTCCGATGCTCCGATGAGCACCACGTGTCCCTCTGCTATGAATTCAGCCCGTTAGATCCCAACGGTCACATTCTTTCTCGCGCTGGTTAAAGTGGCATCGGACGCGCCGATGCCTAGCATCGGACGCTCCGATGCCTCTGCTCGATTCAGCTCTTTTCTGCGCCACATCGGACGCACCAGCACAGTTACATCGGACACTCAACCCCAGCGTCCGATGGCACAACAGAAAGGTTCCAAAGAGGTCCAGAACGCATCGGACGCGTCCGATGGTTCTGCATCGGACGCAGGCCAGCGTCCGATGCTCCCTGCACAACACGATCGCGGCACGTCATGACCATCGGACGCAGCAACAGTGTTTCCTCAGCGTCCGTTGCCAACGTCTGATGCTAGCTCGTCAACAGTCAGAAGTTAGGGTTTACCATCGGGCGCCCGGCCAACGTCTGATGCTGCCGACGCCAGCGTCCGATGCCCCTAACTTGGCATCTTTTCACTCTCTAACTTCTACCCTTGCTCCCATGTGCCAACACCAAAGTGTTTCACCACTTGTGCACGTGCGTTAGCATTTTTCAAAGCATTTACCAAGGGTTTAGTTAGTCACTCACTAGGTCTATAGCATCGATATGTTAGAGAACACCTAGTGGCACTTGAACACCGCATAAGCCGAGAATAATCTCCTCTTAATAGTACGGCTATCTATCCTAAATGTGATCACACTCGCTAAGTGTCTTGATCACCAAAACAAAGAGCCCTAAAGATTATACCTTTGCCTTCGGGCCTCTTTGCTCCATCTCTTCTCTTCTTCACTTTACCAATGGTAGAGCACTTGATCTCTTGGGTGCTTGTGGCCATCACCATCCTCCATGGTTGCCACCTTGCTAGCTCCACCACTTGGCTTGGTCATAATCCTTTCTTATAAGCTACACACATGCTTAGCAATAGGATTAGACCAAATAGGTTTCATCAATTAGCCAAAACCAAACTAGGGCTTTCAATCTCCCCCTTTTTGGTAATTGATGACAACCTATACAAAGATATGTGATTTAAAATTGAGTAACCACATTGATAGTATTAGCTCCCCCTACATATGTGCTATAGAGTTTGGTTCTAAAATTTTGCACATATGTATGGATATGAAATGTGGGTGAGCAATACTACCAATGATGATGCTAAGGCATAAGAATGGACCTTTGAAGCGTGATACCAATCGGGGTGCACATGTTATACCAACCTTAGCACCATTTGTCACTAGACATACATCAAAACTCAAGAACCCCGTGAGATCAACATGATAATAAGGCTCTTGAACCACTTGAGAAAAACAAGTATGTCTAGTTGCTATTATGTGCATGTTAGTAAATCAATTCATTAATCATAAATCAATTTATCAATCATAACCTATCACTAGCATTCACCACATAAGCATGGATATGAGATTTAAATAGCTTATGCATTGCTAACAAACATATGAATATGCACATTTCAAATGCAACAAGTATGTTTATGAGCTTGCTCCCCCTATTTGTATGCTCCGATCCCACTTGAACTTAGCATGCTCCGATCCCACTTGAACTTAGCATAGCATGCCACTTGAACTTAGCATAGCATGTCTCTTTTATCTTTGTTGCATTATTTTCTCCCCCTTTGTCAACAATTATCATAAAGGTGGGGCATATGTGGGAAACAAACCAAGTCAAGTTGTGGCTTAATCTAGCTTATGAGCATAGGATATTTAACACGGTTTGCTCTAGAGTAAGCTTCTTCACACATCTTTCAATGGTTATCTTACCCACGTTGGTTAAACACCTATTGTTCACTTACTAGATCAAACACTAGAGTTACAAGCTCACAAACAAGTTATATGCTACCACTAGATCAAGTCAAACATAGAAGCAATAGTGGTACCATATATACTTCAAATTCATTTGATTTACCATGAATGATCCTAAATAAGCAATATGATGACTATATGAACTAAATCATGACCTAATAAGAATGAATGCACATGCCAAACAATTTCACCTTTGCTTTGTTGGAGGAGAGGCATGTCATAAGTAGGGGTGCATTCAACTCATGTTGGAGAAGTCTAGGATATTCAATTCATTCCTTAGCTTGCAAAACCTTCTTTCATCTAGTGGCTTGGTGAAGATATCGACAAGTTGATCATCGGTGCCCACACTCTCAATAGATATGTCCTTCTTTGCTTGATGATCTCTAATGAAGTGATGCCTTATGTCAATGTGCTTTGTTCTTGAATGTTGAACCGGGTTGGTGGCTATTTTGACGGCGCTCTCATTATCACATAGCAATGGGACTTGTCCAAACTTGATTCCATAATCTTGCAATGTTGCCTTCATCCATAGCAATTGTGCACAACAACTACCCGCGGATATGTATTCGGCTTCGGCGGTAGAGAGTGCAACACTATTTTGCTTCTTTGATGACCATGAGACAAGTGATCTTCCAAGCAATTGACAAGTGCCCGATGTGCTCTTCCTATCCACCTTGCATCCCGCATAATCGGAATCCGAGTATCCAATCAATTCAAATTGGGAGCCCTTGGGATACCATAGTCCAACATTTGGAGTGTGCTTCAAATATCTCAATATTCTTTTGGTTGCCTTCAAATGACTTTCTCTTGGTGAAGCTTGGAACCTTGCACACATGCACACACTAAACATGACATCCGGCCTTGATGCGGTCACATAGAGTAAACTTCCAATCATTGACCGATATAGCTTTTGATCCACCATGTCACCACTAGAGTCACTATCCAAATGCCCATTTGTGCCCATTGGAGTGGTTATTGCCTTTGCTTCATCTAACCCAAACTTATTGAGCATGTCCTTGATGTACTTGCCTTGACTAACAAATGTGCCTTTCTTCATTTGCTTGATTTGTAGACCAAGGAAGTAACTAAGCTCTCCAATCATAGACATCTCAAACTCCTTAGCCATCATCTCTCCAAACTCTTCACAAAAATCTTGGTTTGTTGATCCAAATATGATGTCATCCACATAGATTTGCAACATAAACAAGTCGTTTCCAATCTTCTTGGTGAAGAGAGTGGTGTCAACCTTCCCCATCTTGAAACCCTTTGATAGTAAGAAATCCCTCAATCTTTCATACCATGCTCTAGGTGTTTGCTTCAACCCATATAATGCCTTCTTAAGCTTGTATACATGGTTAGGCTGCTTCAAATCTTCAAATCCGGGGGGTTGCTCAACATACACTAGCTCATTGATGAATCCATTGAGAAAAGCACTCTTGACATCCATTTGATAGAGCTTGATGTTGTGAGAACAAGCATATGCAAGTAAGATTCTTATGGCCTCCAATCTAGCAACCGGTGCATAAGTTTCTCCAAAATCAATGCCTTCCAATTGAGTGTATCCTTGTGCAACCAATCTTGCTTTGTTTCTAACAACAATGCCATCTTCATCTTGCTTGTTCCGGAAGACCCATCTTGTACCAATAACATTTGTTTTCTTTGGTCTTTCCACTAACTCCCAAACATCATTGCGGGTGAAGTTGTTTAACTCTTCATGCATTGCATTCACCCAATCAACATCCATCAAAGCTTCATCAATCTTGGTTGGCTCAATAGATGATACAAATGAGTAGTGTTCACAAAATGAAGCCAATCTTGATCTTGTTTGCACACCTCTTCTTATGTCACCAACAATTTGATCCAAAGGATGATCTCTTGCAATATGTGTTGGTTGAAGCACTTGTTGCGGTTGAGCACTTGCACTAGTATCTTGTTGATCTTGGGAACCACTAGAGCTTGCAATATCATTGTCATGCATGGTTGGAGGAGAGAGCACTTGATCTTTGTCATCTTCTATGTCAATCACTTGCTTTGGCCTTATATCACCAATGTCCATGTTCTTCATAGCTTCCACCAATTGTGTTCCTCTCACATCATCTAGGTTGTCTTGTTCTTCATGTGAGCCATTGGTTTCATCAAACTCAACATCATGGACTTCTTCAACTATTCTTGTTGTGTCGTTCCACACTCTATATGCTTTGCTTGTAGTGGAGTAACCAAGTAGGAACCCTTCATCACACTTCTTCTCAAATTTGCCAAGTCTTGTGCCTTTCTTCAATATGTAGTATTTGCACCCAAAGACCCGGAAATATGCAATGTTGGGCTTTCTATCATTGAGGAGCTCATATGGTGTCTTCTTCAATAGAGGGTGACAATAGAGCCGATTGCTATAATAGCATGCCGTGTTGATTGCTTCGGCCCAAAAGGAATCACTCACATTGTATTCACTAAGCATGGATCTTGACATATCAATGAGTGTCCTATTCTTCCTTTCAACTATTCCATTGGATTGAGGAGTATACTTGGCCGAGAATTGATGTTTGATTCCAAAATCATCACATAGCTCATCAACTCTTGTGTTTCTAAATTCACTTCCATTGTCACTTCTCACTTTCTTGATTCTTCTATCAAACTCATTTTGGCTTCTCTTGACAAAGGTTTTGAATATGCCAAACACTTCACTTTTGTCAACGAGAAAGAAGACCCATGTGTATCTTGTATAGTCATCCACTATCATAAAGCCATACTTATTTCCCCCAATACTTGCATATGTAGTTGGTCCAAACAAGTCCATGTGCAACAACTCAAGTGCATGTGTAGTGCTCATCATTCCTTTGTTGGGATGAGTGTTTCCAACTTGTTTTCCCATTTGACATGCACTACAAAGCTTGTCCTTCTCAAAATGAACATCTTTTAGTCCTCTAACCATGTCATGCTTCACTAGCCTCTTTAGTTGCTTCATTCCAACATGTCCCAAGCGCCTATGCCATAGCCAACCCATACTTGATTTGGTGAACAAACATGTTGTCAATTGAGCTTCACTTGCATCAAAGTCCACCAAATAAAGATTCTCATATCCAAATCCTTTAAACACTAAATCACTTCCATCAACACTCACTATCTCCACATCATCAACCCCAAATATGCATTTGAAACCCAAGTCACACAATTGTGCTACGGACAAAAGATTGAAGTTGAGAGATTCCACTAATAGCACATTGGAGATGCTCAAGTCATTGGATATTGCAATCTTGCCCAAGCCTTTGACCTTGCCTTTCTTATTGTCACCAAATGTGATAGCATCCGCATGATCATTGCCACTAGTGTTGATTGATTTGAACATTCTTCCATCTCTGGTCATGTGTTGAGTGCACCCACTATCAAGCACCCAATGCTTTCCTCCCGCTTTATAGTTTACCTACAAAAGAGATCAATTCCTTTTAGGTACCCAAACCTTTTTGGGTCCTCCAAGGTTAGTCACCAAGCTCTTGGGCACCCAAATTGCCTTCTTCTTTGGGCCAACCATGGGTGCACCAATGTACTTAGCCTTCACACCATTAGTGCCCTTTGTAAGCATATAACAAGAATCAAGTCTAATGGATAATGCATGAGCATTGTTCTTGATCTTGTTCTTGTTAAAGCAATTTTGCTCTATATGCCCGGATTGCTTGCAATTATAGCAATACCGACCATTGCTCTTCACAAAACTAGTCTTGTGAGTAGCAAAGGCCGCCTTGCCCTTCTTGGGGGTATAGCCAAGTCCCTCCTTGTTGAGTGGACACCTTTGGCTACCCAAGCACTTAAGCAAGCGGGCATCTCCACCATAGGCATTGCCTAAAGCATGAGTGAGCTCATACACCTTATTCTTAAGGTTCTCATTTTCTACCACTAATGATGAATCACATGTAGTAGAAGTAGGCATTTTAGTTGAGCTAGATGATGATGATGCATTTGTGGGAGCAACAACAATAGGAGCATAAAAAGAATCATCAAGAATATCACATGTTACTCCTATGTTGCATGTCTCTACAACATCCTCAATCTTACTTTGATCAAGGAGGGAGGAGTGGGCTTCCTTAAGCCTAGTGTGAGCTTGGCCAAGCTTCTCATGGGCTTCCTCTAGCCTCTCATGAGTAGACTTGAGCTCATCAAAGGATTGCTCAAGAGCCTTGTTGGCCTTGCACAATTCGTTGCACTCCTTCCTCTTAGTCTCAATGTAAGAGTGAGCATCTCGTAGCATGCTTATGAGGTCCTCCTTTGAGTACTCCTCATCATCATCACTCTCACTCTCACTCTCATCGGATGATACCTTAGTGGCCTTAGCCATGAAGCATGTCGATGGAGCGTCGAAGATAGAAGGCTTGCTTGAGATAGCAAGACTAGCCATAGCCTTTTCTTGGTAGTCTTCCTCTCATCATCACTAGAATCACCATCGTCGCTAGAGGAAGCATCACTATCCCATGTCACAACATAGGATCCACCCTTCTTCTTTTCCTTCTTCTTCTCCTTCTTCTCCTTCTTCTCCTTCTTGTTCTTCTTATGATCATCTTCATCATCACTAGATTGTGGACAATCCGCAATGAAGTGATCTTTGCTCTTGCATCGATAGCATCTTCTAGTTGAGCTCTTGTATGAATCTCTTTTCTTTCTTGCCCCAAAGCTCTTCTTCTTCATGAACTTGCCAAACTTCTTGACAAAGAGAGCTATTTCTTCATCATCTAACTCATTGTCACTTGTGCTAGCTTCATCATCACTTTCCTCCTTTTTTGCTTTGCCCTTGCTCTTGATCTTGGAGGATGATGCCTTGAACGTCACGGTCTTCTTCTTCTTCTCTTCCTCTTGGGCTCCCCCATCCCGTTCCACACGGTATGTGTCTTGAGTGACCACATCACCTAGTACTTGGTTTGGGGTTACCGTATCCAACCCTTCTCTCACAAGGATTGTCACCAAGGTATCAAACCTAGGTGGCAAGCATCTCAAGAACTTGTGAGAAAAGTCCTTGTCATCCACCTTCTCACCCAACGCCTTCAAATCATTGACAATGACTTGCAACCGGTGAAACATCTCCGGTATGCTTTCATCATCTTGCATCTTGAAGGTGGCAAGCTTGTCTTTGAGAATGTAAAGCTTGGCACTCTTCACGGCCTTGGTGCCCTCATAGGTCTCCTCTAATCTTTCCCATATCTCACTTGCACGCTCGAGATTCTTGATTTGCTCAAAAACTTTGATGTCGAATGCTTCATAGAAAAGGTTGATTGCCACATCATTCCATTGAAGCTTCTCTTCTTCTCTTGGAGTTGGATCGGCGGAGTCAATCACAACAAAGTCATGCTCGATCACATCCTATATCTTCCTATTCATGCCCCTTGTGAACGCGCACATCTTCTGCTTCCAACAATCGAAGTTGGTGCCGTCAAAATGTGGTGGCTTCCCCATATAGTTAATTTGAGCCATTGCAACACCGGAGGTTGTAAATCCTCAAACAAACGGTGACTTGGCTCTGATACCACTTGAAAGGTCTGAATGGCTACAGGGGGGTGAATAGCCAATCCAAAAATCTAGAAACCTGAAACTCAAAGCTCAAAACGAGTATCAGATTGCACAGTCGGTACTACCGACTATAGGGGTTGGTACTACCGAGGTCGGTACTACTGGCTCTACAGGTCGGTACTACCGACAACCTAAAAACGGCTACGAGATCGAGATAGAGGAGATGCAAAAGGGGATCTAACACATACCAATGTTTCCCTAGGAGATGTAGATGAAGTTTATACCTTATCCAAGTAGTGGCTCCTCCCAAAAGAGTAGATTGAGCCTTCTCACACCTAAGAACGAGAGAGGAGGGAGGAAGAACACGAAGAACACGAGAACAAACAAAATATCCAAGGATGCTTTGTTCTTGAATGTTGCACGGGGTTGTTTGTGAGCTTCACCGCACTCTCATTGTCACATAGCAATGGCACTTGTTTGAATTTGATTCCAAAGTCATCCAAAGTTGCTTTCATCCAAAGTAATTGAGCACAACAACTACCGGCGGATATGTATTCGGCTTCGGCGGTTGAAAGTGCCACACTATTTTGCTTCTTTGACGACCAAGACACAAGTGATCTTCCCAACAATTGACATGTGCCCGATGTACTCTTTCTATCAACCTTGCAACCCGCATAATCGGAGTCCGAAAATCCAATCAACTCAAAGTTTGACCCCTTGGGATACCATAAACCAATATCTTGTGTATGCTTCAAGTACCTCAATATTCTCTTAGTTGCCTTCAAGTGACTCTCTCTTGCTGAGGCTTGGAATCTTGCACACATGCATACACTAAACATGACATCCGGTCTTGATGCGGTCACATAGAGTAGGCTTCCAATCATAGACCGATACAACTTTTGATCCACCATATTGCCACTTGCATCACTATCCAATTGTCCATTTGTCCCCATAGGTGCGCTAATGGCTTTTGCATCTTGCAATCCAAACTTCTTGATCATGTCCTTTATATACTTGCCTTGACTAACAAATGTGCCTTCCTTCAGTTGCTTGATTTGTAGACCAAGGAAGTAGCTAAGCTCTCCAATCATGGACATTTCAAACTCATTTTCCATCAATTCACCAAACTCTTCACAAAAATCTTGATTGGTTGAACCGAAAATGATATCATCAACATAGATTTGCAACACAAACAAGTCTTTTCCAATCTTCTTGGTGAAGAGAGTAGTATCAACCTTTCCCATCTTGAACCCTTTAGAGAGGAGAAAATCTCTTAACGTCTCGTACCATGCTCTTGGTGCTTGTTTCAAACCATAAAGTGCCTTCTTGAGCTTGTAGACATGGTTGGGCTTCTTGTCATCTTCAAAACCGGGTGGTTGCTCAACATATACTAATTCATTGATGTATCCATTGAGAAATGCACTCTTGACATCCATTTGATATAACTTGATGTTGTGGGAACAAGCATAAGCTAATAGGATTCTTATTGCTTCCAATCTTGCAACCGGTGCATATGTTTCACCAAAGTCAAGACCCTCTACTTGAGTGTAACCTTGTGCCACTAATCTTGCTTTGTTTCTCACCACAATGCCATCTTGATCTTGCTTGTTGCGAAAGACCCATCTAGTGCCAATCACATTGTAGTTCTTAGGCCTCTCTACTAATTCCCATACTTGATTTCTTGTGAAGTTGTTAAGCTCTTCATGCATGGCATTGACCCAATCAACATCTTGTAATGCTTCTTCAATCTTGGTTGGCTCGATGGATGATACAAAAGAGTAATGTTCACAAAATGAAGCCAATCTTGATCTAGTTTGCACACCACTTTGAATTCCACCAATGATTTGATCTAATGGATGATCTCTTGCAACATTGGTTGGTTGGAGCACTTGGACTTGATTGCTTGTACTTGCTTGATCATTTGGATGAGATGAATTAGCCACTTGTTGATCTTGCAATTGAGAACCATTAGCTTGCACAAATGGAGAAGTGAGCACTTGATCTTTGTCATCTTCAACATCAATCACTTCCCTAGGCCGAATATCACCAATGTCCATACTCTTCATTTCCTTTTCCAATTGAGTTCCTCTCACATCATCTAGATTTTCTTCTTCATCTTGAGAGCCATTTGTTTCATCAAATTCAACATCATGCACTTCCTCAAGAGTACCACTTGCCAAGTTCCATACTCTGTATGCTTTGCTTGTAGTGGAGTAACCAAGCAGGAAGCCTTCATCACATTTCTTCTCAAACTTGCTCAATCTAGTGCCTTTCTTCAAGATATAGCATTTGCAACCAAAGACTCTAAAGTATGCAATGTTGGGCTTTCTTCCATTCAATAGCTCATAAGGTGTCTTCTCCATCATAGGGTGACAATAGAGGCGGTTGCTACAATAGCAAGCCGTGTTGATAGCTTCGGCCCAAAATGAATGACTCACATTGTACTCACTAAGCATAGATCTTGCCATATCAATGAGAGTTCTATTCTTCCTTTCAACAAGACCATTTGATTGTGGAGTGTACTTGGCCAAGAATTGATGTCTAATTCCAAATTCATCACATAACTCATCAACTCTTGTGTTTCTAAATTCACTACCATTGTCACTTCTCACTTTCTTGATGGTTGTTTCAAACTCATTGTGACATCTCTTGACAAAAGATTTGAATGTAGCATATGTATCACTTTTGTCACTTAGAAAGAACACCCATGTATATCTTGTGAGATCATCCACTATCACAAAGCCATATTTGTTTCCACCAATGCTAGTGTATGTTGTTGGTCCAAATAGATCCATGTGCAATAACTCAAATGCTTTGCTAGTGCTCATCATGCTCTTTTTAGGGTGAGTGTTTCCAACTTGCTTTCCGGCTTGATAGGAGCTACAAAGTTTATCCTTTTCAAACACCACATCTTTCAAGCCTCTAACTAGATCATGCTTAATCAATCTATTTAATTGTTTCATTCCAACATGACCAAGTCTTCTATGCCATAGCCAGCCCATGCTAGATTTGGTGAACAAACAAGTTGACAATTGAGCTTCACTAGCATTGAAATCAACCAAGTATAGATTTTCATATCTAAAGCCTTTGAAGATCAAGTTTGAGCCATCTACACTTATGATCTCTACATCATCAACTCCAAATATGCATTTGAATCCAAGATCACACAATTGATCCACGGATAACAAATTGAAGTTCAAGCTCTCTACTAGCAATACATTGGATATGCTCATGTCATTTGATATAGCAATCTTACCAAGCCCCTTGACCTTGCCTTTGCCATTATCACCAAATGTAATACTATCAATCCCATTGTCATCATTCTTGTTGATTGAATTGAACATTCTTGCATCTCTGGTCATGTGTTGAGTGCACCCACTATCAAGCACCCAATGCCTTCCTCCGGCTTTATAATTGACCTACAAGAAAAGATCAATTCTTTTTAGGTACCCAAACTTGCTTGGGTCCTCCAAGGTTAGTGACTAAGCTCTTAGGCACCCAAATTGCCTTCTTCTTTGGGCTAACAATGGGAGCTCCAATAAACTTAGCCTTCACACCATTTACACCCTTGGTAAGCAAATAACAAGAATCAAATTGAATTGAGGATACATTAGCATTTTTATTCTTGTTCTTGCAATATTGCTCTATATGCCCGGATTGCTTGCATTTCTTGCAAAACCGACCATTGCTTCTCACAAAACTAGTCTTGTGAGTCACAAAGGCCGCCTTGCCATTCTTGGGGGTATAGCCCAATCCCTCTTTGTTAAGAGAGAACCGTTGGCTACCCAAGCACTTAAGCAAGCGGGCATCTCCACCATAGGCATTGCCTAAGGCACGAGTGAGCTCATTGACCTCCTTTTTCAAGGTCTCATTCTCCACCATTAGTGAGGCATCACAAGTGAAACCATCACTCATAGTAGAAGTAGTAGTGGATGAGCTACATGAAGTATTAGTGGGAGCAACAACAATAGGAGTATAAAAAGATTCATCAAGAATATCACAAGTCACTCCTATGTTACATGTTGGAACAATGTTCTCAACCTTGACTTGATCAAGGAGGGAGGAGTGAGCTTTTTCAAGCTTGGTGTGAGCCTTACCAAGCTTCTCATGGGCTACCTCTAGCCTCTCATGATTAGTCTTGAGCTCATCAAGGGTTTGTTCAAGAGCACTAAGCTTCTTGCGCAAATCCTTGCACTCCTTCCTCTTCATCTCAAAGCAAGTGTGAGCTTGTTCTAACATGTCCATGAGGTCCTCCTTTGAGTGCTCCTCATCCTCATCACTCTCACTATCACTCTCATCATCGGATTGTACCTTAGTCGGCCTAGCCATGAAGCATGATGAAGTGTCAAATAGAGAAGGCTTGTTGTTGATTGCAATGCTTGCAAGTGCCTTCTTCTTGGTGCTCTTCTTGTTATCATCATCACTTGAGTCTTCACTACCGGATGATGCATCACTATCCCATGTGACAACATATGAGCCACCCTTCTTCTTCTTGAAGCTCATTTTCTTCTCTTTCTTCTCCTTCTTATCTTTCTTCTTCTCATCTTCATCATTGTCACTATTGTAGGGACAATTCACTACAACGTGATCCTTGCTCTTGCATTTGTAGCATCTTCTCACATATTCTTTGTTCTTGTTATAATCTCTTCTCTTTCTTGCACCATAGCCCTTCTTCTTCATGAACTTGCCAAATTTGCGCACAAAGAGAGCTAAGGCTTCATCATCAATGTCACTAGCTTCTTCATTGTCACTTGATTCTTCCTTCTTGGACTTGCCCTTGCTCTTTGATGAGGTGGCTTTGAATGCCACACTTTTCTTCTTCTTGTCCTCTTCCTTGATCACTTCTTCACTATCTTCATTGTATTGATCCTCGGTCATGACATCACCAAGCACCTCATTTGGAGTCACATTCTTCAATCCTCCTCTAAAGATGATGGTGCGAAGTGTCTTGAATCTCTTAGGCAAGCAACTCAAGAACCGGTGAGTGAAGTCTTCATCTTGCACCATTTCTCCCAAGGACTTGAGATCATTGATGATGACTTGCAATCTATAGAACATTTCCGGAATTGATTCATCATCCTTCATCTTGAAGTTGGTGAGCTTGTCCTTGAGCATATACAACTTGGCACTTTTTACCGTTGAAGTGCCCTCATATGTTTCTTCTAATCTTTTCCATACCTCACTTGCATTGTCAAGATCTTTGATTTGCTCAAACACCTTTGGATCAATGGCATTGTATATGGTGTTGAGCGCCATTGTGTTGCATTGCTTGTTGATGGAGTCATTTGGTGTTGGATTGGTAGGATCAAGAATCACAAACTCATTTTCAACCACATCCCACACCTTGTCATTGATTGAACCCAAATACATCTTCATCTTTCTCTTTCAATAATCAAAAGATGTGCCATCAAAGAACGGTGGTTTGCCCCCAACATGGTTGAAAACAATTTGAGCCATTTTAACACCGAAGGTTGTTAAGCCTTATGCAAACGGTGACCATGGCTCCGATACCACTTGAAAGGTCCTAAATGGCTAGAGGGGGGGTGAATAGCCTAATAAAAATTCTACAAAACACTTAAAGCAACTAGTTAGACAATTACAAAGCGAAGCTTTTTGCTCTAGCTCTACTAAGTGTTGCAAGCCACCTATCCAACAATTCTAGTAACCTATAATCACTATGTCACACAAAAGATATGTTACTACTCTCTAAAATAATGAGTTAGCAAGAAATAATTACTTCTAATTAGAGAGCTACTTCTAGCAACAAATATCTCTACACAAGTGATAACAAAAGTAATGCAAGGATAGAGAGATGTACCGACACCGGGAAGAGACAATCAATCACAATAAGAAAACCAAGAAACTTCGGGAGAAGTACAAAGAGGCAAGAGACACAAAGATTTTCTCCCGAGGTTCACGTGCTTGCCGGCACGCTACTCCCCGTTGTGTCGACCAACCATTTGGTGGTTCGGTGGCTAATAGGTGTTCACAAACCTAGCTCAACACTTGAGCGCCACAAGAACCGACCCACAATGGAGGTAACTCAATGACACGCGCAATTTACTAGAGTTACCTTTTGGCTCTTCGCCGGGGAAGGCACAATACCCCTCACAAATCACCGGGAGATGGCCACGAACAATCACCACTCGTGCCAAAACTCCTTCGCTGCTCCAAGCCGTCTAGGTGGCGGCAACCACCAAGAGTAAAGAGAAAACCCGCAGCAACAACAATCCCCAAGTGCCACTAGATGCAAACTCACAAGCAAATGCACTTGGATCCACTCGATCTCACTTAGATTCACGCTATCAAGCAAGGAGATGAGTGGGAGGGAGTAGATCTTGCTCAAGAGGATGTTCAAGAGGTTAGAAAGTCAAGGAGAACCCCCACTAGCCGGCCACCACCTATTTATAAGAGGGGGAAGAAGATAGCAAGTCGTTCCCCCTTTTTCCCGAGCTTCTGCGCCTGCGGTCGGTACTACCGACGCCAGGTCGGTACTACCGACCACAAGGCCCGGTACAACCGACGGCACAACTTATGACCGTTGCACACAGCGTTGACCAAAAATGAACAACCGACTCCTGGTTGGTACTACCGACAGTCGGTAGTACCGGCCCTATGGCGGTACTACCGACAGGCCAACATGACCGCGAACAGAGAGCATCTCACAAAGGGACTTGATCCCTCGGAAACTACCGCCCAAAGGTCGGTACCTCCGAGGTCGGTGGTACCGAGGTTATGGCGGTACCACCGCCAGGTCATTTTCAACTCAACACAGAGAGCTCTTCAAACTTGGTTACCACCGGCCTTGGGTCGGTAGCACCGAGGGCGGTAGTACCGAGGTTATGGCGGTACTACCGCCAGGCCATTTTCAATTCTACACAGAGAGCCTCGCGAAACCCTTTAGACCCACGGTACCACCGACCCTCTGGTCGGTACCACCGCCAGCGGTAGTACCGAGGTTATGGCGGTACTACCGACCACACAGAAAAAACTTTGTTTTCTTTTCTGTGTTGATCCAAAACACTTCCAACCCTTTCTCCTTTGCAAAAGTGCTAACACCAACAAGTGTACATCATCATGTGCATGTGTGTTAGCATTTTCCAAATAATTTCCAAAGGATTATAAGTTAGCACACCAGGTCCTAATGCATATGCATGTATGAAATCACCTAGTGGCACTTGATAACTGCGATCACCGAGATAGTCCCCTCTTGATAGTACGGCTATTTATCCTAAACACACTCACACCCTCTATGGTGTCTTGAGTGCCAAAACAAAATCCCTATTTATACCTTTGCCTTGATCTCCGTAGGGGTTTTGCTTTTCTCTTCTTCTCTTTCCAAATGTGGAGCACTTGATCCATCTTTTGGTCATCACCACCAATACCATGATCATCATCTGGCTCCCGCACTTGGTGTGTACCAACCTCGCTCATAAACACTTCATGACAAGGTTAGTACTCTAGGTGACATCAATTATCCAAAACCAAACAAGGACTTTCACACGTGCTTGCCGACACGCTACTCCCCGTTGTGTCGACCAACACTAGGTGACCCGGTGGCTAATCGGCGCAAAGCCAAGCTCACAAAGAGCGCCACAAGGATCTACCACTAGTGAGGTAGCTCAATGACACGAGCAATCCACTAAGGATGCCTCTTGCCGCTCCGGCGAGGTGAGGCTCCAAAACCTCTCACAATCTCGAACGGTGGTGGCCAAGAACAATCACCAATCTTGCCAACAACCACCTCAACGCCTTCAAGCCGTCTAGGCACCGGCAAATGCCAAGAGTAACAAGAAAACTCAATGCCGATGCGAAGAACTAGTGCCACTAGATTGAACTCTTTCAAATCACGCACTAGATCACTCAATCTCACTTGGTTTGATCAATTCAACTTGGGAGATGAGTTGGGAGGCTTGCCAAGGCTCACTAGAATGCTTAGGAATCAAAATGTGCAAGAGAGAAACCTAGCAAGCCGGCCAAGCCCCTTAAATAGGCCTCACAAGTCGGCCTAGCCGTTGGGCTCGAAACAGAAGCATCGGACGCTCCGGTGTCGGGGCCATCGGACGCTGCCCCAGCGTCCGATGCTCCGATGAGCACCACGTGTCCCTCTGCTATGAATTCAGCCCGTTAGATCCCAACGGTCACATTCTTTCTCGCGCTGGTTAAAGTGGCATCGGACGCGCCGATGCCTAGCATCGGACGCTCCGATGCCTCTGCTCGATTCAGCTCTTTTCTGCGCCACATCGGACGCACCAGCACAGTTACATCGGACACTCAACCCCAGCGTCCGATGGCACAACAGAAAGGTTCCAAAGAGGTCCAGAACGCATCGGACGCGTCCGATGGTTCTGCATCGGACGCAGGCCAGCGTCCGATGCTCCCTGCACAACACGATCGCGGCACGTCATGACCATCGGACGCAGCAACAGTGTTTCCTCAGCGTCCGTTGCCAACGTCTGATGCTAGCTCGTCAACAGTCAGAAGTTAGGGTTTACCATCGGACGCCCGGCCAACGTCTGATGCTGCCGACGCCAGCGTCCGATGCCCCTAACTTGGCATCTTTTCACTCTCTAACTTCTACCCTTGCTCCCATGTGCCAACACCAAAGTGTTTCACCACTTGTGCACGTGCGTTAGCATTTTTCAAAGCATTTACCAAGGGTTTAGTTAGTCACTCACTAGGTCTATAGCATCGATATGTTAGAGAACACCTAGTGGCACTTGAACACCGCATAAGCCGAGAATAATCTCCTCTTAATAGTACGGCTATCTATCCTAAATGTGATCACACTCGCTAAGTGTCTTGATCACCAAAACAAAGAGCCCTAAAGATTATACCTTTGCCTTCGGGCCTCTTTGCTCCATCTCTTCTCTTCTTCACTTTACCAATGGTAGAGCACTTGATCTCTTGGGTGCTTGTGGCCATCACCATCCTCCATGGTTGCCACCTTGCTAGCTCCACCACTTGGCTTGGTCATAATCCTTTCTTATAAGCTACACACATGCTTAGCAATAGGATTAGACCAAATAGGTTTCATCTATTAGACAAAACCAAACTAGGGCTTTCACTAGGACAACTTGGTTCAAACAAATTTGCAAAAGATGAACCAAGCAAAGAGATCGAACGACGGGAAAAACGTGGAGAAAAGCAACCCGTGAAGAACAAGAACAAAACGCGAATCACAACCACGAATTTGCAACCGTGCGGCTACCACACGCTACAATCGTGAGGTTACGGCCTCACTTCCTCAAAATCTCCAGTACACAGAGGTATGGTTCTCTGCGGATCTCAGCTAGCTACAGCAGGGAATGGGAGAGCAGGAAACCCTAGAAGCAAAGAGCAAATGACTGAGATATCTGGGGAGGAGGGTGTCTCCCCCTACTTAACCTATTCCTAATTCCTAATCTACCCCTCTCTACTTACAGAGCGAACCAGCTAAACCCTAAGGTTATTCTGGACCAACTCGGTGGTAGGTAGATCCGACGGCCACGCCCGCACAACTCGTAGCGTTGCCTCGACGCAACCTCCCGATTGTCGCCACGTGCCGCCACCGCTCCGCGCCCTTTTCCTGGACGTCGCACCCCCGGTTTTGAGGCCCAAACCGGAAAACCAGCCTTCATGACCAACCCCCGGTTTTGAGGCCCAAACCGGGAAACCAGCCCACCAGCGTCTGAGTTTTGTGGCCCAAACTCAGCAAACCCGCAGCACCCAGGTTTTGAGGCCCAGACCTGGAAACCGTCCTCAGCCCGAGTTTTGTGGCCAAACTCGGAAACCATCCACACCCAGGTTTTGAGGCCCAAACCTGGAAACCGTCCACCCGATGGTTTTTCCCTGGCTCTACAACCAAACCGAGGCTGTAGAGGGGATGCACCGCCCGTGCACCCCGTCCACCGGCACGTGTCCCCAGGTCCTCGACCCGAGCAACACCGTGCCCCACAAGTCTCCGCTCTTCGCTGTCCCAGGCTGTCAGCCACCACAGCTGATCCTCAGGCCACCGGTCCCTCAGTCCAAGCCTCACGTCCGCCCTTCACCGCTCCCGGTCCATCGGCACGGCACGTCTCTACTTGACCTTCACCTTGCCCTCGATCACTGTCTCCGTGCTCGACACCTGCACAACACAAGCCAAAGTACCTGCGATCAAACCCGTTGACAATCACTCATCACTCAGAGACTCGGCATACACCCATGTATCCGCAAACTCTATACCACATATGTAGGGGGAGCCAATACTATCAATGTGGTTACTCAAATTTAAATCACATATCTTTGTATAGGTTGTCATCAATTACCAAAAAGGGGGAGATTGAAAGCCCTAGTTTCGTTTTGACTAATTAATAAAACCTATTTAGTCTAATCCTATTGCTAAGCATGTGTGTAGCTTATAAGAGAGGATTGTGACCAAGCCTAGTGGTGGAGCTAGCAAGGTGGCAACCATGAAGGATGGTGATGGCCGCAAGCACTCAAGAGATCAAGTGCTCTACCATTGGTGAAATGAAGAAGAGAAGAGATGCAGCAAAGAGGCCCGAAGGCAAAGGTATAACCTATAGGGCTCTATGTTTTGGTGATCAAGACCAGTGGCGGAGCCAGGAATTTTCGAGAGCCTGGGTGAGACAATACACTAAGCTAACATTGACAAGCAATCCACATGATGACATGAATATATTATATAACATACATATAGAATTAGAAAACCATGATAGATTCAAATTAGAATATTAAAAAGATTTTTAGTACATAAGTTCATGACATAGATAATAAAACATAAAAGATAAACCTAGATGCTAATTGGTAACTATGCATTCACACGAGCGTGGTTACGGGGCAGCTGCATCTTGCGACTCTTCAAGTTTTGAAACCAAAATGTTGTGCCCTTCCCGGATGCTTGAAAAGGAAACAATAAAAGAAATAACCAGCATCTTGGGACTCACTATATTCTAACCAATCATATTTCTTATACCAACCCACAGAAAAGCCCCTTGAACCTGGATTTTTCAATATATTTGTCGGTTGTGATGGACCTTTCAATATGTAGCCTTTTACTCGTATGCCATTAAAAAAGATGGTGTAATCATCCATGCCCCTCGAAGATGGGTTCTAACGCTCTTGTCCCTGGGTCTGGAAAGTTTTCTTTCTCACGTCATTCCGTCAGTTTTTAACACTAACGGTGTTAAATATTAATGGCAAAAGACTGCAATGTCCCTGATAACTTTGTTTCTTATGCGCCACTAGCTGTTGGACGCCTTGATTAGAAAAACAAAATCCACAAAAAGTTAGGGCCAGCGCGTATGGGCTCTGCGCGCCCCAGCCGCGCTGCCACGATGCCCATGGCCTGGTACCGGAGCGCATCCAGCTGCGTCACCGTGAACGGGTGCAGGTAGTGCATCCTGGGGGCAGCGGCTGCGTGTATAGGTGCACCATGTTGATGAGCGACACGCAGGTGAAGCGCACGGCGAGCCGGAGCTCGCCCATCTTCTTCACGCCCGGCCGCTGCAGCGCGATCAGCGGGTACGCGTGCGTGTACACGCGGTCCATCTTCAGCGTCAACAGCCGGATGCGGATCTTGCCGATGCGGGCATCCCTCGCCGACTGCTGCTGCTGGTTGCCTTGCTGCCGTTGTTGTTCACGCCGAGGTGGCAGTTGTCGAAGACGCCGATGGTGATCGGTGCAGGGGTCGAACACCCCCCACGTGTACTGCTCGTTCCACGTGGGGCCGAAGGTGTCGATCATGGTGCGCGTGCTCACCCACTTCTGGCCGTACTTGGTGACGCAGTACGCGTCGGTGGTTTCGCGGGGGTCTTCATGGGCTGCAGCCCGGCGGCGCCGAGGATGCCGACCTGATGTACATGGTGGACTCGTCCATGATGTGGTAGGTGCCCTCGAGGCAGGCACGCACGTGGATGCGGCTGGCGAACCGGAGCTCCCGCCGCGTCTCGCCCTCGATGGCCGTGCCGACGCCGAACCTCTCAAGGTCGAACCAGCGGGACTGCACGAAGGGCCGGTGGTCCAGTCGCTTCTCGAAGAGCGTGAGCGGCAGGGCGACGCGGCCCAGCAGGTCATCCTTGCGTGGGGACACCCGGTCCTCCACCGTCAGCACCAGCTGCTCCTCGAACGGCTCGGCGACGACGAAGACCAGGTCCTTGTTCCTGCCCGGGTTCAGCGTGGGCGCCGACGACATCGACGTCTTGAGGATCTGGTTCCCCACCTGCGCCTTGACGAACACCTCCGGCGTTGCGCGGCCGCCGCCGCGCTCCTGCGGCTGCACGTCCTGCGCCTCGATCACGTTGACGCGGAGGTACCAGAGCTTGGGCGACACGTAGGCCTTGAAGCGTACGCTGGCGACGCCCTCGCCGCGCACAGCTGCGGCGTCCGAGTGGATTTTTTTTCTAATCGATGCGCCCAGCAACCAGTGGTGCATGAGAAACAAAGTTATCAGGGGCATTGAAGTCTTTTGTCATCTATAGTTAACACCGTTAGCGCTGAAAATTGACGGAATGGCGTGAGAGAGAAAACTTTCCAGACCCAGGGACAGGAGCGTTAGAACCCATCTTCGAGGGACATGGACGATTACACCATCTTTTTTAATGGCATACGAGTAAAAGGCTCTTCAATATGTATGCCCTCCTAACTTGGTCTTGAATTTCAGGTGCATACTCATATATTTGTTTTCTAAGCGCTGGATCACATACAATTTCAGTAGGATCAAAATCACTAGTTAAATTGTCCATGTTTGGTTGTGGTTCTGGATGACCTGGAGCTTCATGTGGATCTTCTATGTTTGGATGTCTTTCAGGTCCATTAGTTCCAGCTGCATCAGGACAGGTCCTTCTATCAACCAAAAAGCGCCTCATCCCTAAATAAAAAATGTAAGAAAAACACGTCGCAAGGGTAAGGTCGTAGATCATCCATCGAATTTAATCTCTGCATATTAGATAACTAAAATCACTCAAATTACCTGGTTGGCTTAGCCTTCTCCCCTCTGCCATTTAATTTTTTTTCTCAGCACAGCAAGCAGTAGGCGGCGCCCCACCAGATTGGGATTTGTGAGCTTCCTGTTAGTTTGGTGGTTGCAGTTGCAGCAGTCGTCGGCTGTGCCTCGCGCCCCTGCCAGACTCCGGCCACCGGCCACTGCCAGTTGCTCTCACTAGAAGCTATCCATCAGGATCGATTGGAGATTAGAGGAAGCAGAATGGCAGCGCTGAGATAATGAAGGACTGAAGGAGAGTTAGGCTTACCTGGGATTTGATTGGGGTAGAGGTTGGCACGAGCGTCGCTTCGAGCTCCCCACCATGGAGTAATGGCATCTCCTCGGACTCCCATCCCGGTCGTCACAGCACCACACTGCAATTCTCTTGAGCGCTCGCGGCCTCGTGCTCCCGTGACGGCGGCTATCGGAAGCCACGGTGCTGCCCCTCCTCCAGACCGAGACTTTTGTACTGGGCCATTGGGCCTCAAGCGCAAGTAGGACGGGAGCCCGGGCAACGGCCCAGGGTGGTCGGGCCTGGGCTCCGCCAGTGATCAAGACACTCAGTGAGTGTGATCACATTTAGGATAGATAGCTATACTATTAAGAGAAGAAAATTTATGGCTTATGCGGTGTTCAAGTGCCACTAGGTGTTCTCTAACATATCGATGCTATAGACCTAGTGAGTGTCTAACAAAACCCCTTGGAAAATGCTTTGCAAAATGCTAACACACATGTATATAATGATGTACACTTGGTGGTGTTGCCACTTTTGGGATAAGGGGATGCTGAGGAGTTGTGGAGAAGTGGGAGAAACTAGTGTATAGTCTTCTCCCTCCTGTCGACCTTGCGAGACAGGATTCAGTGTTTTTCGGAAGAGAAGTAGTGTGTTCAGAAGCATCAGACGCTGGTCCGAGGAGCATCGGACGCTGAGCCAAGCGTCCGATGGTAAACCCTAGTTTCTGTCAAATGTTGAAGGAGCATCGGACTCTAGCAACAGACGCTGAGGAAACACTATTGCAGAGTCCGATGAGTATGACGTGGTGCGAGCGTGCTGTCCAGGGAGCATCGGACGCTGGCCTGCGTTCGATGCCAAACCATCTGACGTGTTTGATGTGTTTGGGAGCGTTCTGGAACCTTTCTGCATGGTCATCGGACGCAGGGGTTCAGCGTTCGATGTGAGGGTTCCGGAGCGTCCGATGAGGCGCTACTGAGTGCTGAAAAGTGCAGTGACATCGGAGCGTCCGATGCCTGGCATCAGCGCGTCCGATGTCACATTAACCGTGGCACGTGGAAATTTGACCGTTGGGATCTGATGGACTGAATTCATAGCAGAGGGATACGTGGTGCTCATCGGAGCATCAGACGCTGGGGGAGCGTCTGATGGCCCCGACACCGGCGCGTCCGATGCTCGGGTTTTCAGCCCAACGGCTAGGCCAACTTGAGTGGCCTATTTAAGGGGCTTGGCCGGTTCTCATGACCTCTCTCTTGCACATTCTGATTCCTAAGCATACTAGTGAGCTTTGGCAAGCCTCCCAACTCATCTCCCAAGTTGATTTGATCAAACCAAGTGAGATTGAGTGATCTAGTGCGTGATTGGAAAGAGTTCAATCTAGTGGCACTAGTTCTTCGCATCTGCATTGAGTTTTCTTGTTACTCTTGGCATTTGCCGGTGCCTAGACGGCTTGGAGGCATTGTGGTGTTGTTGGCAAGAGAAGAAGATTGTTCTTGGCCACCACCGATCGTGATTGTGAGAGGTTTTGGAGCCTCACCTCGCCGAAGCGGCAAGAGACATACTTAGTGGATTGCTCGTGTCATTGAGCTACCTCACTAGTGGTAGATTCTTGTGGCGCTCTTTGTGAGCTTGACTTTGTGTCAATTAGCCACCGGGTCATCTAGTGTTGGTTGACACAACGGGGAGTAGCGTGTCGGCAAGCACGTGAACCTCGGGATAAATCTTGGTGTCCTGTGTGCTTATTGTGATTGCACATTCATCTTGGTGATTGGTCTTCATATTCACATCTTTGGTGATTGGCTTCACAAGTGGATTTCACCGGTGATTGGCTCTCTACTTTGTGATCCCGAAGGCTCGGTGAAATCACCCTTATCAAGCTCTTTTACTTGTGTATTTTCTTTGTACTATTTCATTTGTGATATTACATTCATATAATGTTGTTAATATATCTCTTGTGTAGCTAGTTGTGTTTAGTTCACTTAGTTTACCTTTCAGACACACTTGTCTCATATACTTTCTTTGTATATCATACTTGTGCTAGAGCTAGATTATTTTATTCCGCATTAGATACTAGCTCTAGTAGATTGTGTGACATAGTCTTATTAGGTAGAATTGTTGGATAGGTGGCTTGCAACATACTATTAGGCTAGCGCAAAAAGCTTCGCCATTTGTTATACTAATAGTGTTTGCCTAAGTAATTTTATAGATTTTTAATTTGGCTATTCACCCCCCCCCCCCTCTAGCCAATTTGGACCTTTCACTAGGTCTAAAGCATCAATATGTTAGAGAACTCCTAGTGGCACTTGAACACCACATAAGCCGTGAATTATCTCCTCTTAATAGTATGGCTATGTATCCTAAATGTGATCGATCACACTCACTAAGTGTCTTGATCACCAAAATAAAGAGCCCTATAGGTTATACCTTTGCCTTCGGGCTTCTTTGCTCCATCTCTTCTCTTCTTTGTTTCACCAATGGTAGAGCACTTGATCTCTTCAATTGCATGTGGCCATCACCATCCTCCATGGTTGCCACTTTGCTTGCTCCACCACTTGGCTTGGTCTCAATCCTTTCTTATAAGCTATATACATGCTTAGTAATAGGATTAGACCAAATAGGTTTCATCAATTAGCCAAAACCAAACTAGGGATTTCACATACGCAAGTGAGTTTCTGTATGGCCTCTCCCAGACCACTTCGTTCCTACCATCTTCACTAAGGGTATCATCATCGATGGTCTCTTGTCCCATGTATAACACTGGCTACCACACCACAAATGTGGTTTGTATGATCTCACTAGATCAGAAGCCCCTTGTGTACTCTTGGTTCATGCAAGCACCTATAGCTTGGGGTACACTAAACATTAGTCCTAAATCTAGAGTAAGTGCTAAAGCGGCCTCTAACTAGCCTAATCACTAATTCTAGCACTTTTGCTAATCGCATAATCTTGAGCTTCAATTCAGCTATAGCTTTTTGAAGCTCCAATATACTGCAAATGGCCAGGTATGAGGTATATGGAGCCTAAGCAACTCAACTAGCCATTGCAAGCTCGATTTGCAAAAGCAATGAACACCTGATAGCTCAGCTGACCACACTGTAGAAATTTGATGCTCTTCCATGTAGACTAGCCATTATCGATTAATGGAAATCTCTATATCTGGTGGTTTCCCCAGTGCACCAATGGACAAAATCTGATGTTGTATCAACGGATGTCCTCACTATTTGGAATGCACCATTATTCTCTAGTGCACACACAGGAGAGTTTTAGTGCTCTCTTTTCTTCTCTCCCACGTATGCATGGGCTCTGTTACTATAATCCTTTAGGTAAGGATGGAATTGGATCTAAATACTTGACACTCACATTATATAAGCTAAGCTCATCCTAGGTCTACACATATATATGATCTTCCTCCTAGGTGCATGCATATATATATATGATCTCTAACTAGTTACACTAAGAAACCCCAAACATTCTAAACTCTTTGATACAATACGAAACCCCAAACATTGGACATCCCACAACATTGCCCGATTTCCCCTACCACCACATTCTACCCAATGCCCGACGAGATTTATGTTGGAAAGACAAGTCATCCATAATGATAGTTTTGGTTATCCTTTTTAGCTACCCCTCTATTGAAAATGCTAAGTCGTTCTAGCTTTATTTTGAGTTAAACTTCTCTAGGTTTGAAAAAGTTTATAAAAGAATACACAAACATCTATGACATCAAATTAGATTCATTACATATACCCTAAGATATATTTTGATAGCACAATTATTATTCAATAATGTAGATGATATATTTTTCTATAAATTTGGTTAAAACTAAACTAGTTTGGTTTAGTGCGAAGCTAAAATGAATTACAATTTAAAATGGATGGAATATATATATATATATATATATAGAGAGAGAGAGAGAGGATTCTTTCTCATAAGTGATGACCGTCAAGAGCAAAAACACGACCTCAAAATGCTTGTAGTTCCAAATGACAAACAGATTTTTAGGTCTCAAGGACATGATGGTTCTAATTTTATATGCACTTGAAATTTGTGTGTTTACATGGTTCAAATTCAAAATTTTGATTTAATCTTTCGCATTAAATATTGGAGCAAAAAAGATTTGTACCCACAAGGACCATTTACTTCTTGTTTCAGTTCATTTACGTCCTATTCGGTTGATGTTTTTTTGTGGCTGATAAGCCAGCTAATACTGTTTTATTGTGAGAGAAAAACACTACTCTAGAGTTGTCTTAAGTCAAACTTTTTAAACTTTGACCAAATTTTTAGAATAATACGTCAATATTTATGATATCAAATTAGTATCATTAGATACATCATAGAATATATTTTTATAATATGTTCATTTTATATCTTAGATATTTTTATTCTTTTCTATAAAATTGGTCAAACTTTAAAAAGTTTGATCGACACGGATTCCAGGAATTGATTTATTCAAGGTGAAAGGATCAAGATGCCCAAGAGGGGGGGTGAATTGGGCTTTTCTAAAACTTCTTGCAAGAATAAAACCTATCAAGCTCCAATTAACCCCCTAGTGCCTAGAAGTGTGTTTCTCTTTACTCTACCGCACAAAAGACCAAGTCTATGCCACTCCTACTCTAGCAAAGGAATTCAATAGTGAATGCACAACAAGTAATAATGCGGAATTGAATTGCTTGAAAGTAAATGCGTAAGTAAAGGAGTAGAGATGACACGACGATATTTTTGCCAAGGTATCGAGGTGTCGGCACACCCCCCTAGTCCTCGTTGGAGCACCCGCGCAAGGGTATCGCTCCCCCTTGATCCGCGCAAGGATCAAGTGCTCACTATGAGCTGATTCTTCGCCGCTCCGGCCCGGTGAATCGCTCACTACCGGTCACAAGCTTGCTTGGGTCATCCACAATGCCACCGGATGCTCTCCAAGCTTCACGATCGCCACCAAGCCGTCTAGGTGATGCCGATCACCAAGAGTAACAAGCTAGAACTCTCACTTGACCAACACAAGGCCAAAGAGATGGATGGATGCACACTTGCTACTCAATTCTCACTAGGAGGTGTCTAATTCTCACAATTAGCAAATCACTCAACCTCACTAGGGCTCTTGCACTATCTCACACTCACAATGTGTCTCTCAGCAGATGGAAGTGGCAAGAACACTCAAATGGATAGAGGGAAGGAGTATAAATACTCCCCCAACCGGCCATCCAAAAATAGCACAAGACACGGTTTCTGCGGGGGCATCGGACGCTCCGATGCTAGGCATCGGAGGCTCCGATGACCTCGACCAACGGTCGACTGTACCCTCTTGTCAAACCTGTTAAAGGAGCATTAGACGCTAATCAGCATCCGATGCCCCTGCATCGGAAGCGTCTGATGCCATTTTGACCTCTCTGGAACCTCTCCCATCCGATGCCACCAGCAGTTCACTCCCAAGTGAACAGTGGCACGGGAGCGTCCGATGTGGCAATATTGGAGCCTACGATGCCACGCACCAGACTAAACCCTAAGTCGGGGTGGGCATCGGAGCCTCCGATGCCCACCTGGCCAGCATCCGATGGAGCATCGGCGCCTCTGATGCCCCACCTGAACAGAATCTGATGCCTATTACAAGGCCAAAACAAACTCGGATCGCGACGCGGCCTAAACGAATTTTGATCCTCTCGACTTAAGGCATCTCTCTGAGCTACCTAGGGCTATGAAATAACAAGTGTGCACCACACCTACCTCAATAGTCTTATCTAGGTCAAGCTACTGATTCACGCTCCCCTTTATAGTACGGCCAAAGGAAAAACAAAGACCTAAGACTACCTAAGTGTCCTCCAACTCCATATGACACTTAGCCTAGTCTACCACCGTCTTCGTCGTCGTCCTTTGAAAACTGAAACGATATCCATCGCCAGGGGACATGAACTCCATATGCCCGTATTGTCGCCATTACCGTGACCTAATTCAATCCTGTTTCTACAAAACACACGTTAGTCACAGTAATCTTGTGTTTCATCCAATCATTGAAACCACTAGGGGCCAAGATGCGTTCAATCTCCCCCTTTTTGGTGATTGATGACAACACGAGATCGAGTATAGATAGAAGAGGTTTTTAAATCATGACATGTATGAACTTGCAATGGATAGGAGAAAATAGTTAGGGGCAAGCTCATACATCCTGCACTCAACAAGTTAGAGTGAATAACAAGTGCAAGAGTAAAAGAGCTCATATACATAACCAAGTGAGAATTAAGCGCAAGTAATGAGCGAAATGAAATGATATGACATATCATATATCATAGTGAGCACATACATGTCATAAAGGTCCATAGCATAAGTATATAGCATAAACATGCACAAAAGATACGATAAGTAAAGAGCGTATGTGAATGTAACACAACATAAGACATCGAAACCCTCTCACATCGCTCCCCCTATCGCTATACTCATCCACTCTCCCCCTTTGGCATCAAGCGCCAAACTAAGCGTCGGAGGGCGGAGGTGGTGCAGACGAGCCAGGAGCAGTCTCCGGAGTGCGCTGAGAGAACTCAAACTGCTGTAGGTACTCCTCGGAGTCAGAAGAAGTGGTGCCGGTAGCCTGCTGACCCTGGGAAGTTGGAAGTGGAGGAGAAGCGGTCCGGGTCGGCTCTGACGGCTCTGGCTGCTGGGCCTGCTCTGTCTCTGTCTCTGTCGCAGTCTCAGTAGTAGTGTCAACCTGAGTATCAGAGTGCGGAAGCTCTGGAATAACTGACAACTCAGGCTGAACTATCGTGGTCGTCTCGGACTGCACAGGCTGTGTCTGCTCTGAAGACGCGACGGAGCTTGGGAGGGTCTCAGTGGTGGAAGTGACTGGAGCCGTAGACGTCTGAGCGGGATCTGGTAGGTCTGGCGTAGGGAAGCCCGTAAGCTCACTGAAAGTAGCCGACAAGTCTCGGGTCACAGAAGTAGTCGTCGCAAACACAAACTCGGTCGGCCTGGGAGTGAAACCGGTCCGCAGTGGACTGAAAAGCGAGGCCCCGCCCGGAGGAGTGGTGAAGCTCGTAAACTGTGAAGAGCTGAGGCCCATGAGCTGCTGCGGAAACGGCGGTGGCTGTCCAAACTGCTGCTGCTGCTGAGGTGGTACAGGTGGCTGCCACTGAATCTGCTGTGGTGGGGGAGGCAGCTGCCACTGCCACTGGGGACGTCTGCTGCTGTAACTGCATCATCTGACGCTGCAGGGCGTTTGAGCGCTCCTGAGCCTGCTGCTGTGCAAGAGCCTGCTGCTGTGCCAAATGATGCTGCTCCTGGGCTAAGCGCTGAACGTCGTGAGTCACAGTCCGCTGCTGCTCCTCCATCCGTGCAAGAATAGCTAGAAGTGCAGGGTCGGAGGAAGTAGTACCACTGGTCCCGGCCTGAGAGTCGTGTGCACGTGGCTAAAAACGAGGTGGGAGCTGGTAATCCTCGTCGGAGCTGTCAGTGGGGTCCTCTACGACGTAAGTGTCACCACCCTCTAGCTCTGCGAGGGCCCGGACTGTCTCGTCCTGCTCTTGGGCTGACTCGGGGACCTCAGGTCTCTGGCGTGAGCTGGACGGTGCCTGAGGCTCCTGCTGCCTGCGGTCCCGGCCATGTCCCAACAACTGACTCATGTTGTACTCGGGGAACACGGTCGCGGACCCGGTGAGAGACTGACTGAGGCGAGCACCAGTGGTGGCAGCTACCTTCCACAGTATATAGGAGATCCAATGGGCATAGGGTAGCTGCCTGCGGGCCTTGATGCCCTATGCAACAGTATCCTCTATCTCACACAGAACGACGTCCCAAACGTCAAACTCCTGCTACCGAACCATATACGCGAGTAACCACAGCTGTATCCGAGAAAGACCCTCTGCGAAGCCCACCCGGGGAAGTAAGGTCCGCCGAAGAATCGCGTTGAGGATCCGAGTCGTAGGGGTGAGATCCCTAGGCGTGTGACACGAACCCTCACCGAACGGCTCAGTGAAGCACGGGCGAACCTAGTCTATCGAGGGCTGTGCACCACCGTGAGGGCGGCGGGGTGGCTCGGTCCTGTCGTAGCAGAGGTCGTGAATCCGGGTCTGAGAGTGTCGCAATCCAAACCAATCCTGGATCTCAGAAGAGAACAGCCTGTAGTGCTCCCCCTCAAAGGCAAACTCTATCGTCTCTCGGTCCGGGTGCACCCAAAGAGAAGCATAGAACTGAAACACTCAATCCTCAATATACAAGCTAGATCGCCCCAGAAGGTCTGCCAGACCAGGTAGATAGGTTAGTATGGGCGGATCTGCTCTCCAGCTGCAGTGACTATCGCCTCCAGTGGACAAACACGTTGGGGTCGCAAGGAGATGCCGGCGTTCCTATAGCCCTAATAGAAGTCCTCCTGTAGCACTGTGAAGAAGGTTGCCCCTGCCTGCTCCTGCCTCTCCCTCGGGAACCACTGCTCGACTGGGACGAGCCTGAGTGTCTATATCTGGGAGCAGGTAGCCGCCCGGAGATCCAGTCTCAGGATCGGCGGGGGCGCACGCCTCGACGGAGCACGTGCTCCCCGCAGAGGGACGTCGGGCCGGGGTGGCACCGCAGTCCTGCGACGAGTGGACCGGCACCGAGGAACCTCCTCAGGAACCTCCTCCTTGGCCTCGGCCTCTGCCTCTGCCTCTGGTGCCTCAGCTGCCTCGGCCTCTGCCTGGCCCTGCTGCGAGCTCTGGGGCTCGACTCCTGGGGAGGTGAACGTCGTCCGACGACCGGCAGCCATAAGCGTGCCAGTCGGAGAGTGGTGGAACCGCTCAACCTCCTTAACTGCTCTGCGCTGGTCGGGGGACAACTGGTCCTCAATCCTGAGTCTGCCCGTACTACCACCCTGCTCGGCACGCTCTGTGGCGGCTGCAACCTCTCTGGCCTGGTCTGCCTCACGCTGCTCCCTGGTGCGCTTCCGGCGCGTAATCAGCTTCCCCTTCTCGGGCCTCTGACCGGAAGGGGGGACGCGGAGGTGAGTCCCCTGGGCCACCACCGATGTTCTTGCAGCGCGGCATGGCTGACAAGAACAAGACACACTGCCTCTGAAAGAACCGACTGCCACTGAAGGATCTACGGACACTGAGAACAAGCGAACAGTCCAACTGACACTGAAACCCCTAACAAAGAATCTCCCTCGGTCACTGATCCTCTGGCGCTATCACTCGCGAGGCTTGGCCTCGATCCGTACCTGCGGGCTTGGCCCCGGGTTAGCTGTCACTGTCAACTGTCACCTGATCGCGGCCACTGACTCGCTGCGAGATAGAGAAGGGATATATAAGCATATATATAGTCTAGGGGCGAGAAAGGTCTATGGAAGTAGAGCATGTAGATAAGAGAAGAGTATGGCTTCGCTACCTGACGAACCGACGAAACGACTCAAGAAGAGATGAGACACTGACGTTCCGACACCCACACAGCACACCAAAGGGGACTGCAAAAGATTGGAGTGAAAACGGGGTCAAAACATGGTGGAACGGGCATTGGGGCAATTCATCGAGCACTGGAAGGCATGGAGGATGGAGGTGGGTGGTGATGCTCACTGTGGAGATTGGTCGGTCGAGGAAGAAGTCGCCGGAGAGGAGAGGGTACGCGGGGGCGATGAAGAAGCTCCGGCAAAGTTAACTTGGTCGTCGGCGAGGAGCTCCGGCGAGGGGCGCGAAGCTCCGGCTAACGCGCGTGCAGGTGCGAGCGCGGATGCCTGCGTGGCGAAGCGACGGCGGCCGTGAGGTGGGGCTCGGCGGTCAACAACAGGGACGCGGCGGCCGGCAGCGGGGGCGCGGGATAGCTCAGGCGAGGGTTAGGGTTCAGGGCGGCGCGCGGGCTCAGGCGGACGGGTGCGGGCGCGAGGATGACGAAAGACGAAGGAATGACACGTGGGGCCGGTCGATCAGTGAAAAGAACCTATTACGCCGCTTAAAGGGGCATCGGACGCGCCGATGGGATCACATTGGACGCTCCGATGCCTGTCCAGAGAGCTCCAGAATGGCCAAAATCACATCGGATGCTTCCGTTGCCATGGCATCGGATGCTGGGTAGCGTCCGATGGTGCATCGGAGGCTCCGATGGTGACACATCGGATGCTCCCCTGACACTGTTCCAGCCGGAGCTGTCTACAGTACAGGGCATCGGAAGCTGGGAGCGTCCGATGCAGCATCTGATGTTGCATTTTTGAGCAGTTCCGAAGATCTCCGTTGCGGCTCCCTCTCCCAACCAAGTTCCAACTCAACTAAGAAGCAAATAAACACCAGTTGGAACCTAGTGTGAGCATCCTCTCATAAACCCTCAATTTTAAAAATATTTTTCCATAGGCTACATATCATTTTTAGAGAAAATAGTCGATAAAACCCGAGGAGACAACATGTGGCCACAAAAACTAGGGGACTCAACCATTAGGAGCCTCAAATGCTCCCCCTAGCGGTGGACGAACACAGCGGTTGCTCAAAACTTAACTGAAAAGAAACGACAAAGCAACAAACATGCATATGCAATGCATTACGAAATTTGAATCTAGGTTGCTTGTCAAGTTTGCTCATGGGTAAGCTTCTTCACACGCTTTTTAGGGCGGTTATCTTAACCACGTCTGACAAGCCTATGTGCATAGCAAAATTTAAACATGGCATATATTACAATGCAATGCAAAGACAACCCCCCTTTCACCTTTTGACAAAGTTACTTAGATCAAGCACATTAAGCTCACTTCGCAACCTACAAAGAGTGTTTTCATCTAGGGGTTTTGTGAAGATATCCGTCAATTGATCTTTGGTTCTAACTCCCTCTAAGGATATGTCTTTCTTTGAAACATGGTCTCTAAAAAAGTGATGGCGAATATCTATGTGCTTTGTGCGAGAGTGTTGAACCGGGTTGTTAGCAAGCTTAACCGCGCTCTCATTGTCACACAACAAAGGTACCCTTTCTAGAACTACACCATAGTCTAAAAGGGTTTGTTTCATGTAAAGGATTTGTGCACAACAAGCACCCGCGGCTATGTATTCTGCCTCGGTGGTAGACAAGGCCACACTATTTTGCTTCTTTGAACTCCATGACACTAGTGATCTCCCAAGCAAATGGCACCCTCCGGATGTGCTTTTTCTATCTACTTTGCAACCCGCGTAATTCGAGTCGGAATACCCAACGAGTTGGAAATTAGCTCCATTGGGATACCAAAGGCCAATGTTTGGGGTGTGCTTTAGGTACCTAAGGATTATTTTCACGGCTATGAGATGTGATTCCCTAGGATCGGCTTGAAAGCGAGCACACATGCATACACTAAACATGATGTCGGGCCTAGATGCGGTCAAATATAACAAGCTACCAATCATAGAACGGTAGAGAGTTTGGTCAACCGGGTTACCTCCCACATCTAGGTCGAGATGTCCGTTTGTTGGCATTGGAGTCTTGATAGGCTTGCAATCATCCATGTTGAAGCGCTTGAGGAGGTCTTTTGTATACTTCTCTTGAGATATGAAAGTCCCCTCCTTCAATTGCTTGACTTGAAAGCCTAGGAAGAATGTGAGCTCTCCAATCATGGACATTTCGAACTCCTTCGACATCAAGTCACCAAATTCCTTGCAATAGGCTTCATTTGTTGACTCGAAGATGATATCATCAACGTAGACTTGACAAATGAAGATCTCTCCATCAAGCTTCTTGGTGAATAGTGTGGTGTCGACCTTCCCAATGGTGAAGCCCTTCTCAATGAGGAAGTCCCGGAGGCGCTCGTACCATGCTCTTGGGGCTTGCTTGAGCCCATATAGCGCCTTGGACAACCTATAAACATGATTAGGATATCTAGGGTCTTCAAACCCGGGAGGTTGATCAACATAGACTAGTTCATTTATGAAGCCATTTAAAAATGCACTTTTCACATCCATTTGATATAATTTAATGTCATGATGTGATGCATATGCAAGGAGGATATGAATGGCTTCAAGTCTTGCAACCGGTGCAAAGGTCTCTCCAAAATCCAAACCCTCAACTTGAGAGAACCCCTTTGCAACTAGCCTTGCCTTGTTTCTAACAACCTTGCCTTGATCATCTTGCTTGTTTCTAAACACCCATTTCGTTCCAATGACTCTTGCGCCTTTGGGTCACTCTTCAAGTGTCCAAACTTGGTTGCGGGTGAAGTTGTTTAATTCTTCATGCATAGCATTCACCCAATCTGGATCACCTAGAGCTTCATCTACAATGGTAGGCTCAACAAGAGACACAAAGGAGTGATGTTCAATAAATAAAGCAAGTTTTTGAGATCGAGTCATTACACCCCTTGTTGGACTCCCTATGATGAGATCTTGAGGATGAGCTTGTAGTAGAGGAGTAGTCCTTTGATCAACCACTTGAGGGGCCGCTTGTGGAGCATCAACATCATGAGCTTGTACCACCATTTGATCATGGGAGACATGAGTATCTTCAAATGGATCCCTCCCATCTTTGTCATCATCATGTGGTACATTGGATGAGGATGGCTTGTCAATGACTTGCACATCATCATCATCATCTTTAGGCTTGATAGCTCCAACCGGCATGTTCTTCATTGCTCCCCTCAATGGTTCATCACTTACATCATCAAGATTTTCAGGCTCTCCTTGAGAGCCATTAGATTCATCGAATTCCACATCATATGTTTCTTCTACCATCCCGGTGGCATGGTTGAATACTTGATATGCTTTGGACTTCGATGAGTAACCAACAAGAAAACCAATATCACATCGGCGTTGAAACTTCCCTAGGTGTTGGCGCTTCTTGTAGATGTAGCATTTGCACCCAAACATTCTAAAGAATGATATATCCGGCTTCTTGTTGTTGAGTAGCTCATAGGGGGTCTTGCCATGGAGACGATGGGGGAACAATCGGTTTGATGCATAGCAAGCGGTGTTGATTGCTTCCGCCCAAAATCTTTCCGGTGTAGTGTACTCATCTAACATAGTCCTTGCTAGGGTGATTAGAGTCTGGTTCTTCCTCTCAACTACCCCATTTTGTTGTGGTGTATATGTTGCGGAGACTTCATGCTTGATCCCAACTTCATCACAATATTCCTCAATATGGGTGTTGTCAAATTCTCTTCCATTATCACTTCTAATCTTTTTGATCTTCAAGTCAAACTCATTTTGGGCTCTCTTGGCAAATTTCTTAAATAAAGGGGTTGCTTCGGATTTGTCATGAAGAAAGAATACCCAAGTGTATCTTGAATAGTCATCAAAAATCACTAGGCAATAGAGATTTCCACCCAAGCTAGCATATGTTGTTGGCCCAAATAGATCCATGTGAAGTAGCTCTAACTCTCTTGATGTTGATACAAAGGCTTTGGTTGGGTGAGTGTTTGCAACTTGCGTGCTGGCTTGACATGCACTACACAATTTGTCCTTCTCAAATTTTACATCCTTCAAGCCTCTAACCAAATCCTTCTTCAATAGCTTGTTGAGAGTGTTCATTCCAACATGTGCCAATCTTCTATGCCATAGCCAACCAAGTGATTGCTTAGTGAACAAACAAGTCTTCAAGTTGGCATCTTCGGAGGTGAAATCCACTAGATAGAGATTGTTGTATCTAAAGCCCTTGAATATCACTTGTGTATCATCTTTCTTGGTCACAACCACTTCCTTATCGGTGAACAAACATTGAAAGCCAAGATCACATAGTTGCCCAATGGATAGCAAGTTGAAGTTCAATGATGCAACTAGAAGTACATTGGAGATGGTATGATCATTTGAAATTGCCACTTTGCCCAATCCCTTGACATTGCCCTTTGAGTTGTCACCAAATGTAATCTTTTCTTGGTCATTGACATTCTCTTCTAGTGAGGTGAACATCCGGGGATCACCGGTCATATGTTGTGTGCAACCACTATCAATCACCCAATGAGATCCATCGGTCTTGTAGTTTACCTACACACACAAGAAATCAAGCTTGAGCTTTCGGGACCCAAACTTGTTGAGGTCCCTTAACCTTCTCAACTAGTGACTTTGCAACCCAAATTTGCTTTGGCCTATTTTTGTTAGGAGGCCCCATGAACATGACTTTCATCTTGCCACTAGAGTCTTGTCTAAGCATGTAGTGAGCATTGAAAGCAAAGGGCCTAGCATGCTTGGGCAAGGGTGTAGGTTTAGGCTCTTCACAATCATGAGCAAAATGTCCTTCTTTTCCACACTCATAGCATCTCCCAATCTTCTTCTTCTTTGGCTTTGTGATGCTCTTGCGTTGCTTCATCTTCTCTTCAAGAAAGCCAATACCATTTCTATTTGTCTTCATAACGATGTTCATGAGAAGCTCACTTGAAGACATTGACCTTTGGTGAACTTCTTCAACCCGGTGGTGAGGTGCTCCTTCTCTTCCTTGAGCTTGTCATTCTCTTGTTGGAGCTCTAATTGAGATGGTGTCATCTTGTAATCCCTCTCCATCTTCAATCTCTTGTTCTCTTCTTTTAGCATGTCTAGCTCAAGTGACATGCTATAATCATCATCTTGGGTCTCAACAATGACTTGCTTTGTGGTTGCAAGCTTCTCTAGATCAATCTTGAGCTTTGCATTCTCATTCTTGATCTTGACATAATCATCATAGTGATCGTCCACAACCACATTCTTGCCCTTGCCACTAGCTCTTTGCTCATCATGCTCACTAACCAAGTCCTCACAAGATGTTGCTATGTCACACTTAACAACAAGGTTAGGAGCATCATGTGTCTCATGTGAAAGCATATCATAAGCAATGGTGAGAGTATCATAGTCTACTTTCACTTGAGTGTATTGTTCTTTGAGCATGGCATGACTAGTGGTAAAGTCACTATGCATCTTATCAAGTTTTTCATTTTTAGCTTTGAGCTGCTTGTTAGAGGACTTGAGCTCCTTGATGGAAGATGACATAGTAGCAAGTTCATTTTTTAGCTCATCACTAGCATGAATAACATGATCATATTTCTCAACAAGAGATTCATTTTCATCAACAAGCTTTTCATTTTTAGCTCTAGTCTTTCTTATGATTTTGGAGTAGTTGTTTAGCAATTTAACAAGATCATCATAAGTGGGTGCCTCAAATTCACCATCACTATCACTATCACTAGAGTCATCATCGCTTTGTACCTTCCGGTCACCCTTGGCCATAAGGCATAGGTGTGTAGATGATGATGGCGACGGTGGTGGTGGTGGTGTAGAGGAGCCAATGACTAGAGCGGCCACTTTCTCCTTCTCATCATCACTATCTTCATTTGATGAGCCACCGGAGGAGTCAATGTCGGTGAGCCAATCACCAACAATGTAAGCTTTGCCACCTTTCTTGTGGTATTGCTTCTTCTTCTTGCCATCCTTCTTGTAGTAGGGCTTCTCATTCTTCTTCTCATCTTCACTTGATGAGTCATACTTCTTGCCCTTGTTCTTGTTCTTGTAGCTCTCTTTCTTGGGCTTGGTGCATTGATGAGCAAGATGGCCAAGCTCACCGCAATTGTAGCAATCCATTTCGGAGATTGGCCTCCTCTTGCTACTTGTGAAGAACTTCTTCTTTCTTGAGTCAAAGTTGACTCCATTCTTGTGAAGCTTCTTCAACATCTTGGTGGTTCTTCTCACCATGAGAGCGATGTTGGAATCATCTTCTTCGTCACTTGAGCTTTCATGGTGCACCTCAATAGCCTTGGACTTGCCCTTCTTGTCATGGCTAGCTTTGAAGGCCAAGTCCTTCTTCTTGTCGGTGGAGGAGCCACCACTTGGTGTGATGTGCATGTACATCTCATGCGCATTGATCTTTCCCAAGATTTGAGTTGGTGTAGCGGTGGAAAGATCGCCTTGATGTACCACGGTCACAATGTGTCCATACTTCTCAATTGGAAGGACACAAAGAATCTTCCTCACAACATCGGATGGTTGCATTTGTGTGAGGCCAAGTCCATTTAGCTCTTCTACAAGAACATTCAAGCGTGAGTACATTTCATTTGCACTGTCATTAGCATGCATATCAAATGAATGAAGCTTTTGCATAACTAAATGATATCTCTCCTCACGCTCACTCTTGGTTCCCTCATGGAGAGCACAAATGTTATCCCATAGATCATGGGCATTCTTGTGGTTACGGACGCGGTTGAACACATCCTTGCAAATACCTCTAAATAGAATGTTTTTGGCTTTTGCATTCCACTTCTCATTCTCTTCCTCATGTGGCGTGAGGCTAGTGCCCTCCTTGGGTTTGGGGAACCCGGTTATGGCGGCTTCGCGGCATTTAACATCAACCGCTTCTGGGTATGACTCCATACGGATTTTCCAATATGGAAAGTCGTCTCCCTCGAACATGGGAGGTGGTCCATCACCTCCGGACATCTTAACTCTAGGTGGTTAAGCCTAAATCGAGAGCACGAGGCTCTGATACCAATTGAAAGGATCAAGATGCCCAAGAGGGGGGTGAATTGGGCTTTTCTAAAACTTCTTACAAGAATAAAACCTATCAAGCTCCAATTAACCCCCTAGTGCCTAGAAGTGTGTTTCTCTTTACTCTACCGCACAAAAGACCAAGTCTATACCACTCCTACTCTAGCAAAGCAATTCAATAGTGAATGAACAACAAGTAATAATGCGGAATTGAATTGCTTGAAAGTAAATGCGTAAGTAAAGGAGTAGAGATGACACGACGATCTTTTTGCCGAGGTATCGAGGTGCCGGCACACCCCCTAGTCCTCGTTGGAGCACCCGCGCAAGGGTATCGCTCTCCCTTGATCCGCGCAAGGATCAAGTGCTCACTATGAGCTGATTCTTCGCCGCTCCGGCCCGGTGAATCGCTCACTACCGGTCACAAGCTTGCTTGGGTCATCCACAATGCCACCGGATGCTCTCCAAGCTTCACGATCGCCACCAAGTCGTCTAGGTGATGCCGATCACCAAGAGTAACAAGCTAGAACTCTCACTTGACCAACACAAGGCCAAAGAGATGGATGGATGCACACTTGCTACTCAATTCTCACTAGGAGGTGTCTAATTCTCACAATTAGCAAATCACTCAACCTCACTAGGGCTCTTGCACTATCTCACACTCACAATGTGTCTCTCAGCAGATGGAAGTGGCAAGAACACTCAAATGGATGGAGGGAAGGAGTATAAATACTCCCCCAACCGGCCATCCAAAAACAGCACAAAGACACGGTTTCTGCGGGGGCATCGGACGCTCCGATGCTAGGCATCGGAGGCTCCGATGACCTCGACCAACGGTCGACTGTACCCTCTTGTCAGACCTGTTAAAGGAGCATCGGACGCTAATCAGCATCCGATGCCCCTGCATCGGAAGCGTCCGATGCCATTTTGACTTCTCTGGAACCTCTCCCGTCCGATGCCACTAGCAGTTCACTCCCAAGTGAACAGTGGCACGGGAGCGTCCGATGTGGCAACATTGGAGCCTCCGATACCACGCACCAGACTAAACCCTAAGTCGGGGTGGGCATCGGAGCCTCCGATGCCCACCTGGCCAGCATCCGATGGAGCATCGGCGCCTCCGATGCCCCACCTGAACAGAATCCGATGCCTATTACAAGGCCAAAACAAACTCGGATCGCGACGCGGCCTAAACGACTTTTGATCCTCTCGACTTAAGGCATCTCTCTGAGCTACCTAGGGCTATGAAATAACAAGTGTGCACCACACCTACCTCAATAGACTCATCTAGGTCAAGCTACTGATTCACGCTCCCCTTTACAGTACGGCCAAAGGAAAAACAAAGACCTAAGACTACCTAAGTGTCCTCCAACTCCATATGACACTTAGCCTAGTCTACCACCGTCTTCGTCGTCGTCCTTTGAAAACCGAAACGATATCCATCGCCAGGGGACATGAACTCCATATGGCTGTATCGTCGCCATTACCGTGACCTAACTCAATCCTGTTTCTGCAAAACACACGTTAGTCACAATAATCTTGTGTTTCATCCAATCACCGAAACCACTAGGGGCCAAGATGCGTTCACAAGGACAGAGAGAGTATATCATAATTGATAAACTGAACTAATAAATTCAAAAGAAAAAAGCACAAGTAATCTATTCGAATAATACTAGCAACTTTTTCTTAAAAAACATTTTAATTCACGAGGGGAAAGGAAAGAAAATGTTTCATAGGAACAATGTAGTGCGTGTTTGTCACTCGTGAAAAAGGGCACCGGTAAATGTGAAAGGGATTCAGTAAGCGGGAACGCGCGATCTCTCACGCGTGCAGTCAGTCACGCCAAGGCGAGACCAGCTACCGTTTCAGAACCAAAGATCGGTTTCACATCACGGCCACCGCCCCGCTAGACTCCCAAAACCTTTGGAACCCGACCCGACCCGACGACCGTCGTCAGGTCAGGTCAGCAAATCAGCCACCATGGTTCCAACATAAACCAACAGTGACACAAGATTAATGCTGCTTCGAGCCATCATCGAATGCCACAATAAACCCGGGACCGGGTCTTGCCAAAATCCGCGGACGGGGACGGCGCTGCAGACGGCAGAGCGAAAGCGGCTTTCATTCAGTGGGCCTGACGAACCCGGCAGCGGACCCGGTCTGTGTCTCCATTGCAAGACCCCAGGCCTCCGGTCTCTGCCCAAGAATTTCCGTGAAATGATATGAACATCAATATCATCGGTGATCGGTGAGTCTGGAAGCGGCTATTTTCGTGGTAGTACACAACAAACTCAATCACGTCAAAACTGCATCAGCCAATCAGAATAAAAACAAAATATCAGATTTGGCCCCTCACACGATTCGTGCCAAAAAAAAAAACGATACATAGATGGCTACAAGGCACAACTCCGTGATGACAGAGAGCTGATGTCTGGGCTGCGCAAGAACAAACTTTTTTGCGCACCATTTTCACCTTACCATACTGATCAGGTACTCCCAAATATGAATCCTGCCAAACTGAATGCTGATAGATTGTTTCAAGGCCATCACTGAATAGCGACTGTGGGAATCCAAAAAGATCATCAACCCTCATCACTACCGTCGTAAGTCATAAACCAAACTCCATCTCAGCTCGTTTCAGGACGCGTGAAACCATTGAGTAGAATTCAGGTTCTTCTTCTTTGATTCGATCAAGTGTGGTGGATTCGTGGGCGTCAGCCTGCATAAATAGGAGAAGATGAGCCAAGGTTCATTGGGAACAGGAAAAGCCTCCTCCAGTCCTTCCATCTGCGACATATGCCATTGCCATTTGGGAATTCAACTTTACTGTGCCATGATTACTAATGACTTACTTACCTCACTAAACTTGAGAAGTATCAGGTTTGAGATGCCAGCAGCCTTTGATTGGTCCCACCTATAACAAAGATAAAGAACATGGCTAACATGTCTACTTAGCAAGGTAAAAAACATTATCTCATCAAAATTAACACATTACCAATGACAAGCCACTTCAGAGTCACAAGCTAACATGGCTACTTAGCAAGGTTACAATTCATATTGCACAACATAAAAAAGTATGACAGACACTCTACACTATGCAAGTTGGAATTTGCCTTTGCTCTACCAAATCAGATATGCTGGGTAGTGCCATACAAAGCAAGATGCATCTCAAGCCACGCTATCAGTTAGATAGGGAAGCATACCGAACAAGCATTAGTTCATTGACAGATCTCCACATTTTCCGGCCAGTGTCCTTCTGACTTTGGTCTCTAGCACTTCGACCATGCCACAATTCTTTGACGATGTACATTACCTCTTCAGCATCTACCTTTAGATTAGAAAAGAGAATGTTAGAAATTTACAAAAGGATTTCACAATGTATGAAGGTGAATTCCTTCTTCACATGTGCTGGTGACAATCAACATCACTAATGCTCAAAGAAAATATCTTATTTTCAGAATATGACATTACTTAGCAAGAAACAAGTACCAGAACTTGCTCGGCTGTCCCATATATCAGCTCCTCATGCTCAATAAGACGCTGATGAAGAATACGGTAATGATCCAAATCCAGGTTAACAACTGGTTCAGTTTGAAAATCTAATCCAGCAAGCTGAGTAACCACATAGGAGGCCATAACCTGACCAAATATTGCAGGGATGGTTCCCAGCACTGGTATAATGCGAACCCTAAATCCAGGCACAATCTGTGGAATAATACATAGCGTGTTGTCAGTAGTCATGCACACACACATCATGCACTCCAAATATATAAGCAACTAAATGTTCTCGAGGAATTTAAAACTCTTTGTCACAAAAAATTTTTGTTCAGAAAATCACAAGAAAAAGAGGTATCAGAATATAGAAAAAGCATGTAGCAGGAGGATGGTAATGCAAGTCCTAGCGGAGCTGACCTGGTAATCTGATGGAGTTTCCTCATCTTTTGAAGCTTGAAAAGGAAGCAGCTTTGCTTTTGGTTTTTCCAATGAAAAAACTATTGGTATTCCACCCTCAATTCCATGTTCTTTCTTTAGTCTGTACCTCACCTAAAAATAGCAATCACAACACCCCATTTGCAGCACAGCTTAACATGTCAGTTAGCTAATGGCTGAAATGACAGCTTACAGATGGAGTTTTTGTAAGAAGTATCAAACTAACCGATCGAGAGAGGGGATCATTGCTTGATTCCCTCAAATCTGCAACACGAATTCTGGTAGGGTCAGCTCGAGCTCCAGCCCCCATTGCAGAAAGTACCTTCAAACCTCTGTGCACGCAGGCTGCAAGGAGTGCCACCTAAGGGGCAAGGACATTTCAACGGTTACAAACAATGAAGACAAACATCGACAAGCTTACAAATGATATATTTGTATAATGTTCAACGAAGCCATTTGGGCTCAAAACAGGTTTCAACTGTCTATGCAGGGTGGCTTTGTGGTAAGGGAAATTTGGGTTTACATAGGAACTAGTTTTTCAAACAGTGGAACTACTAGTAGTGCCAAGACAGTCTTTCATCAAATTTAAAGTGTGTGGTGTTGCAAGGAGCATTAAGTTAATAATAACAACAAAACCTTTTTTCCAGAAAAGATTTCATGCACAGCCATGCCTGAAGACTTGTCTGTATCTAAGCAAAAATGCATGGAAGGACCTATGTATTTTCAATTTTTCCAGAAAACGTGCAGAGTACATTTTTCATTAAGGTGTTACATCACATGTGAGCCAACCACGACATCTAAATCTAAGCAGGAAACTAGTACATGCAAGAACTTGGAACCTATAACTACCAGTACGAAAAGGAGGGTGGGGGTAACATACAATAGGGGGTTTCACCAATGAAAAAATGAAAGCTGAAGTTTACTACTATTTGTTACCTTGGTATCAATGTTATCTATGCAATCAAGAACAAAGTCAGGCTGTCCAGAAAGAATTTCCGCCTCAGACGATGGATCATACAATTGCACTCTTGCATCTATTTGGCACTCTGGGTATATCATTGAAAAATGCTTCTTGAGACATAATGCTTTTGAAGTTCCAACGTCATCTCTGGTTGCCACAGCATGCCGATTTAGTGATGAGAGTGATACCTTTCAACATATCATGAGTGCCTTGTTAATGTCCACCTATTATAAATGCAAGATGTCACTTACAAAATTGTAATGTTCGCCCACCCATTTGATACAGCTGTAAAAGCTACCTAGTATACTTTGCATGGTTATATATGGTCATAGTTTTAATTAATATTTAATAATGCAAAGGGAACCAACTAGATAGATCTGATATGGTTAGCGATCCAAAAATGAAGCCAGAATACGACCATGCATTCCATAAAAATGAGATCAAATAACAATGTGTTGGCAATTCTCTAAAACAAACAAAAGAAAAAGAACTAAGAGTGTGAACTCCTTAAGTGGTTGTTTAGACCACATGGATTAATCAGAAATGACTTTAGAGAAAGTTGGTTTAATTGTTTATAAGACAACTGGATTGCAGTCGGTATTCTCTTCAGATAAGTTTATAACACTTTGTTCAGATGGGTCTTTAACATGGAATTAAATAGCCCGCTATTTGTGCCGCTATAGCCCGAAATAGCTTGAAAAAAATTGTGCCGCTATTTGCGTTCATGCACAATTCTGCCGCTATTTTGCTGCTAAAGTCCGCTAATTATAGTTTATAAAACGCTAAACACTTTAGCTTTAGCTCGCTATTTAAAACCATGGTCTTTAACCATTAAGAACATGAGATGAGAATTTGTTTTGAAAAAAATAACTAAAATTGGTTTTACATACAGAATATAAAAACAAGATTTTGCTCAGCCCTAGTAACATCCTTCATAACCAAACATGATTTTTGGTTGTTAAACCATGAACTATGTTTTTTTTTTCTTTTTGCATAAACCATGAACTATGTTTAGCTAGACACATTTCTTATTACGTAGAGAACAAAAAGAAAATCCAAGTGCATCCAAATTTTTATAACTATACGATGTATCCACATGGAATACACAAATCCACACCTGATCAAAATCCACAAGAAGCAACCTTCCGACACCAGATCTCAGAAGCATTGAAGCTGCATGACTGCCAACCCCTCCAAGACCAATCACCACAACATAGGATTCAGTCACTTTCTTCTGAGAGTGCATGCCAAAAAATTGTATATTCCTACATTACAGAAAAGTAACAGATTTTGGTAATCAGAAACACAACATGAAACATGGCAATATCCTGAGCATATTCGGCCCAAGGTACTCAGCACATTAGAATGTGGCAATTGTTTTGTTTGTAGTGAAAAACAAGAACTTAGCAGGTGAACTGCTAATAGTAAGCTATGTGTTATACGGTGACTCAAATCCTACTTAGAATAGGACTCAAAAAGGTGTGCTATTAGGACTTCTAGTTCTACTAGGTCTTGAGTGTAGAATCCTAATAGGAGTAGGACTCCTATTTGTATGTATGACGGCCTTGGAGTGGACTATATAAATCAAGGGGTAGAGGCCATAGGCATTACAACAAGATCAAGGAAGATAACCAAGCCAACACAAGGGGTCTCATCCAAGGCTTGTACGGAGCAATTAGGAGCGCTCAAAAGGATTAGACTAGACAGTTCTATTGCACTAGATTCTTGTATAGGGCAAGAATCAGTGGGTCCTGGAGGGTCAAGTAGGGTTGTGAGAGAGCGACAATCTCTTGTACTCTTTTGGAGTTGTGCTAATAGAATTTGCGGTCGGCTTCGCCAAATCCTAATCTCTTGTCGTGGTTGCTTCATCATCATCTACAGTTTTCTACGCGATTCGACTACATCGTTCTTGATACGGTGCTAGCTTGTGTCATATTCGCAACATCCTTTCAAAGATCCGAGGGCTACTGCGCATAACTAGGGGTATCAGATTCTAACAAGTGGTATCAGAGCCAAGGTCGGATTGATTTGATTTTGTGAGAAGGTTGACAAGGCTAGGAAGCACTAAATTAAGACGATGTCAGGGATATGGAATCAAGTAGAGAAATTTGATGGCAAAGGGAATTTCAGCGTGTGGCAATGCGTGGTACAAGATGTGGTTGTCCAACAAGGATTGATTGATGCTCCCGAGGGCACCAAGCCGGACAAGATAACTGATGAAGAATGGAAGGTGATGGAGCGAAAGGCTGTCAGTACAATTCGACTATGTCTCTCCAATGAGGTAAAGTACTCGGTAATCAAGGAGAATTCACCGAAGAAATTATGGAAGAGCCTAGAAGAGTTGTAAGTCGCTGACAAATCGGTGGGTACTAAAGCGTCAACTATTTAGGTTACGCATGGAGGAAGGTACACGATTCTTCAACAAGCTTGTCACCCAACTGATCAGTGTGGATGAGAAAATTGAGGAGAACGATAAAGTTGTCATATTGGCTTCATCCTTACCACCATCGTGGGAGCAGCTAGTGATGAATATTCTCGTCGGGAAGACTACTTTCAACTTCAACGAGACAGTTGCATATCTACTGGAGGCAGAGTCCTTGAAGCAGCCGCAGGATTCTTCATTCTCGGGTGATCAAGCTTTGACTGTTTCAAGTGGAGCAGAAAAAGTTAAGAATCATGGGAAAAAGAAAGGCAAGAGCAAGGGACAACATACATGCTATCTATGTGATAAGGAGGGTCACATGATAAAGGACTGTCCAAGTTTGAAGACTATGAGAGGAACATGCTCAGTGGCAAGTGAGGATGAAGGTGACGTACTTATCGTCAGTCAGCCAGGTACTATTCATGAGTGGATATTAGATTCAGGAAGTTGTTTCCATATATGTTCGGTGAGGGAGATGTTTGACGAAGGATCTCTATACCCAGCGAATGGAATTGTTCACTTAGCGGATTGCCAGGAGTATGTAGTCACTGAGGTGGGAACAATTACATTAGAGATGCATAATGGAACACTTTGCACACTGACGGGAGTTCGGTATATCCCGGGATTGAAAAAGAATCTAATATCTGTGAGTTCGCTAGAACTCCAAGGTTGTGAATTATCACTTCAAGGTGGAGTCATGTGAGTTACTTGCAAAGGGCAGGTAATTATGAAAAGTATCTGGATTAATGGAGGATACCGAGTGATAGGAAATCTTATGGGTGGTGCAACCATGGAGAGATTTGGTAAAAATCCTGATCAGGAGAAGGAAGTCGTCTCGTCAACGGCAGGTGCTCAAATCTCAATTGTGGTCAAGTGCAAGGCTACAAAGACGGTTGCAAAATCTAACAATCGTAGAGGCGAAGCTACGAGTTGTTGGAGGAAGACGTGGTCGGACCAACCACGCAGTACCAACGAGTAGGTGGAGCTCGAAGGTGGTACAAACCTATGGCTTGGAGGGCCAAAGGAGGGAAATAAATTGGGTGCAACCCGGGTGCACCCTGTGCCTGTGCACCCCATGGTGGATGATTGACACGTGGCGGTAAAGAATATCATGCGGACACCAGATAACATGCGTGGAGAATAAATTTAGAAAATTGCCCACAACATGCGGGAAGTTAGCTCTTGCGAATTTTGCTGGACGTAGGATTTAATTTTCTAGACACGTGTCAATCATCCACCATGGGGGTGCACAGGCACAGAGTGCACCCGGGGTGCACCCAATTTATTTCCCAAAGGAGAAGGTGATGTGGTTAACAAAACTACACAACGATGGAGCTCTCAGATGGAAGGTTCCGGCAGTCCAGCCTGGAACTGACACGCACATTGTGGTGATGTGCATGAGCCTCTGTGGTAGAGGCACTCTCGAGGTGGGAGTATAAATAAAAAAAAAAGTTGATTTGGAGCAAATTCTTAGAGGAGCACGATGACTTTAAAGGATTAGAGTCAAGGTGGAGTTTGTTATATGGTGACTCAAATCCTACTTAGAATAGGACTCAAAAAGGTGTGCTATTAGGACTTCTAGTTCTACTGGGTCTTGAGTATAGAATCCTACTAGGAGTAGGACTCCTATTTGTATGTATGACGGCCTTGGAGTGAACTATATAAATCAAGGGGTAGAGGCCATAGGCATTACAACAAGATCAAGGAAGATAACCAAGCCAACACAAGGGGTCTCATCCAAGGCTTGTACGGAGTAATTAGGAGCGCTCAAAAGGATTAGACTAGACACTTCTATTGCACTAGATTCTTGTATAGGGCAAGAATCAGCGGGTCCTAGAGGGTCAAGTAGGGTTGTAAGAGAGCGACAATCTCTTGTACTCTTTTGGAGTTGTGCTAATAGAATTTGCGGTCGGCTTCGCCAAATCCTAATCTCTTGTCGTGGTTGCTTCATCATCATCTACAGTTTTCTACGCGATTCGACTACATCGTTCTTGATACGGTGCTAGCTTGTGTCATATTCGCAACATCCTTTCAAAGATCCGAGGGCTACTGCGCATAACTAGAGGTATCAGATTCTAACACTATGTACATAAACAACAGAACACGATATTTCACTTTCTACATAGGAATATCAAATGATGAAAAGCATAGTTGATTGATGCAGCAATAAGTAGCATATCTTGCAAGTTGCAATGCAGTTATCTCAAATTTGTGTATATCTATATCAACAAAATGCGGAATTATCTGGTTGCAGAGTATAAGTATCAAACAACAAGTAACTGGGTCAATCAAGCAGACAGCAAGAGATATACATATCGAACTTTACTAAGGAAAGAAACCAAAAACTGCAAACCTTGTAAGCTGTTCAGAGACCACTTCATCAGAGAGAAGATCCGAGCTACCAACAGCACCCAGATGCCTGTTGGACCGAGCGTTCCCTGATAGAAGCGAATAATTTAAGATACCAGAACTTCGGAATAAACAATCAACATCGCTAAGAATGGTTGATTACAACAACAAAAACAAAAGTCACTCTTAAATTGCTATCGTTTTCCAGGACGACAGAATCTACAACTAGTACACGTTATCCTACTGCTAAACTGCCAACAGGAGCTAACCGCAGGCGTACCAGTCGTCATTACATTGGATTCCAGCAGGTTCCGCACGTACCCCTCTCTCCGCTTGGATCTGCGACATCGAAACGAAGCAAGCGTCAGCAGAACGCTCTGTGGCAACCAGGTCCAGCTTGGCGTGCGGAACGGGGAAGGGGGGAAAGGGGGAAGTTGGGCCGGTTACCTCGAGAGAAGATTCATGACAGCGGCGGCAGAGAGCGCGCCGGCGGCGGCGCCGGCGCCGGCTGCGAGGAGCCATTCCTTCGCCCGCTCACCCATCTCTCCGGCTGCCGCTGCCTAAAACCCTTCTCGGCTGCTCCAACAAAATAAGGAAACGTTTCGCCGTTTCGAGGCTGTCGGCGCGGCCCGCTACGATCTGATGACTGCCGTTTAGGGCCACGAGTTGGTGGTGGGCTGATGGGCTGACAGGCCTCATCCTCCCGCCCGCGTACGCCCGCCGTCTTTTCCCCAGCGCGCGCGCGCCCGCCGCTAGGGTTTGCAGCCTGCTTGCGGCGCCAGCCCATCATCTCCCGCCCCCGCTTCTCCCCCGCGCGCGCGACTTCTCTTCTCCACGCGCGGTCTCTCTTTCGGCGCAGGCGCAAGCGCGCGCGATTTTTCTTCTCTACGCGCGCGGCCGCGACGGAACTGTATCTGGGCGCGGCTTTCGTCCCCGAGCACGACTCCAGATCGACCGACGCGCGCCTCCCGGCACCTCCCGGCACCAGGTTCCGCGACTTCTCCTCCCCGGCGCTCGGCCCCTTCTTTCCGTCCCCAGCTGTCGAAGGAGAAAGAAGGATCTGCGACCTCCCCTCCCGCCGCCGCCACCAGCGGCAACTCCAGGCGTATGTCCTTCCCTCCCTTTGTATTTGTGCGAGTGCCAAGCTGTTTATCGGGTGATTGGTTTGGTTTTGTTTGTTTTGTTTTGTTTGTGCCTGGGCCGTCAATGGTAGCAGTATTTTCCTCAGACAGTTGAATCAGCCCTGGATTTGGAGCACTACCTACTACTGTGATAATCGTGACTGTAGCCTGTCGCATCATTTCTTCAGACAATTCTAATGATTGATGTTTTGCATTGGTTTTGTGGCGGTCAGAAACTGTCTCGGCTACATATACGGATACTAGTAATCGCTCTCTATCCTTATTGTTAAAAAAAATCCTGCTGTATCCTTATGTTGTACTACTAACAACATCTCTAATTGTTTGAAAAAATTGACTTGGGAAAAGTTGTCATTTAGCAAATTGCTAAAACTTTTGGCAAGTAAATTTTCCATGTATCTCCAATAGTTTGGTAAAAATAACATAGAAAAGTATTCCAACTTGGTAAAAATAACATAGAAACGCCGGATAGCAAGTGAAGCTGACTTGGTAAATATAGCAAGTAGATGACCTCCGATTTCAACTTGAAAAAATTTAGCAAGTGATATGCTAATCTGTTGGAGAACGTTTTTTCTTCTTTTCCCAATAAAACAAGGATAGCAAGTCATTTTTCTAAACTATTGGAGATGCTCTATGCTTATTTAGTTGGGAAAACTGGATGCCTAGCATCAAAAGATGCCTTGTTTAGCTATGTACCATTAAAAGATCGCTTCTTTGCTGTATAACACCGAAAGATCACAACTCGTTGGTTTCTACCACTTCCGTTTAACTTCACTAACGTCCAGTTATTTGACTTATTTCTCCGTTCCTGAGTCGTTATCTTCGAAGTCTTTCCATAAAGAACACGGCCACGCAGCAAGTAAGGATGGCGTCGAACTTGAGGCATACGTGCGTGCATGGGGAGGGGCACAGGAGCAAACCTAGCACTCGCCGCTGCCAGCTCGGGAGGCGAAGGCCGTCAGGGCAGCGGGGCCCATCTTAGGGACGAACATGAGCGAGGCGAGAAGAACTCAGATCTCCCTGCTGACTGCGACCTTGACAGCAAGCGGCGCTTCGCCATGGGACCTTCCTTTGCCTGTCCGTGCTCGCTGCATGCCCGCCTAGCGCCTTCCATGTCTGCATCTGCACACTCGCGCCACCAGGGACCCCCCCCCCCCCATACACACACACGCGTGCGCATGCAGACGGACGGCTTCGGCTCTGGCTCCAACCACTTGTGGCCGCAGTAGGGGCAGACGGCCTGTCCCCATCCCCTGTGTCCGGGAATCCATTGCCGAACATGAAGGGAAGGGAGATGCCGAACACGATGATGGCGAGCGCGCTGCGTCCTGTGCGGCGGGGTACGGCTGGGTCCAGCTCGATGTTGGCGAGCGTGTGGAGCACTGGGAGACTCTCCCTCAGCATGTTGGGCGGACGCAAAGCGAGGCGAGGAAGATGCGGGAGATCCCGGCGGCGCAGGCAATGGCGCGCGAGCCGCTCCAGGAACTTCGTCATCACGACCATGGCCACGGGTGCCGGGACCTGGCTAGCGTGCACGGGGAGCTGCAGTCGGCCACTTCCTCCGCGGCGACGGCGAGGCTCTGGGCGCTCCGGACCCGATGCTTCTTCTACTCTATTGTGCGGCCGCACCAGATGGCGTTAGCAAAGTTAACAGAATGCTACCATTCTATAACATTGTGATCTTTCCATGGCATATATCAAAGAAGCAATATTTTAATGGTATATTTCCAAACAAGCAATCTTTCGATGGTACATAGCCAATTTTCCCTATTTAGTTTGCTTAGTTGGAACAAAATTGTCTTATTGGTTAGAGCAACTCCAACGGTTTTGCATTTTTTATTTGGCAAAATATGGTATTTACCGACTCTCAAATTAATATGGCAAAGGTAAAAAGAGTCAATCTCCAATGGTTTTGTATTTAGACTTGGCAAAACTAAAAAATTGTGCGCGAGAGAGGGAAATATCCCACGGGAGTAGCACGTGAGGGCGATTGCCAAGTGAACGCAGCTTGACATATATACCAAATATCACTCGGTGTTTGTCAAGTTGTTAAAAATGTTAAGCTCATTTGCCAAACTGTTGGATAGGAGATTTTTAGACGTTTTTGCAAAAACAAGAATGTCAAACTCATTTACAAAACCGTTAGGGTTGCTCTTATATGTGTGTATCCTTATGTTGTACTACTGACTATAGCTTATTTAATTTGCTTGGTTGGAACAAAATCGTCTTACTGGCTATATGTGCTGGGTTTTTTTTCACAGTTTGGGATATGTTACAGGAAGGTAATGGGTCACCAATGATGTCTGAGGCGGATGGCATTGATGACATTGGCACATTGCAATTTTACCCATTGGTACCGAGCATAGTGCACCAAAGAAGAAGCAATCCGTGCTGCCAACTACTCTCAGGAGGAAGATCTCCAGTTGTGTGAATCATGGGAGAACATAAGTTTGGATCATATGAAAGATAGAAAATATTTACAGTACAACACGCCGATCTATCTGTAATGGTCAATAATTCATTTTATTGTATCATATAAGATGGTATTATGATACGAACTGATGATACAGTGAATTGTAGAAACAGATTTGTACCTTATGCTTTTGCCCTTCATTTCTTCTAGGATGGTCACCTTCTTTACATTCTAGTACATGGAAACTTATCCTTAAAATCTTGACTATCTGCTGCACTAATTTTAGTGTGTGTTTTTTACCTTGAAAATGCATGTGTGCCATAGTTTGTTCCATACTCTACAATAGCTACTCATGAACTCATGAATCTTTTTGAAGCTTTAATAATTGTAGTTTGCATGTTGCAGATGTCTAATCTCTCAGACCCCTCAAAACAAGATACTTCACCTGAGGGTTCAGGTACTACCCAGAGAACTGGAGTCAGGAGTAACACATTGAACGCTCTTCTGCAGCAAGCCTCAGTCTATGGGGTGGCTGCTGGGTATTGTTTTTCAGCATCGCTGCTCTCAATCATCAACAAATGGGCAGTCATGAAATTTCCATATCCTGGAGCCCTGACAGCTCTGCAGTACTTCACTAGTGTTGCTGGAGTTCTCCTATGTGGACAGCTCAAGCTCATCGAGCACGATGGCCTTAATTTGAGGACAATGTGGAAGTTCTTACCTGCTGCTGTGATGTTCTATATCTCCATCTTCACAAATAGTGAACTCCTGCTTCATGCTAATGTGGATACTTTCATTGTGTTCCGCTCTGCTGTGCCTATATTTGTCGCGATCGGAGAGACGCTGTATCTTCATGAGCCATGGCCATCACTCAAAACATGGCTTTCGCTTTCCACAATACTTGGTGGAAGTGTGATCTATGTTTTCACAGACAACCAATTCACTGTGACTGCTTACACCTGGGCAGTGGCCTACCTAGCAAGCATGTCCATTGATTTTGTGTACATCAAGCACGTCGTAATGACCATTGGGCTGAACACATGGGGCCTTGTGCTATACAACAACCTTGAGGCTTTGATGCTATTCCCCCTTGAGCTCCTTATAATGGGAGAATTTGATCAGATGAAGGTCGACAGCTCCAAAGTGTCAAACTGGCTATCATTTGATGTGGTCCTCCCTGTTGCGCTCTCATGCCTGTTTGGACTATCAATATCCTTCCTCGGATTCTCCTGCAGACAGGCTATCTCTGCTACTGGGTTCACAGTGCTTGGCATAGTGAACAAGCTCCTAACTGTTGTGATTAATTTGCTTATCTGGGACAAGCATGCCTCTTTTGTGGGTACCATTGGGCTCTTGGTATGCATGTCAGGTGGTGTGCTCTACCAGCAATCCACCACAAAACCGAAGGCACCCAAGGTTGAGCCTAAGGAACAGAACGACGAGGAGCAGCAAAAATTGCTGCAGATGCAGGCAGTGCTAGAGTGCAATTATCTCCTTTGCAACAGCCTCACCTGAACGTTTTTGAGTATTGGCTAATATACTTGGAAAGAAGCATATGGATGAATGTAGTCCTGAACTAGGAGCTATAAAATCTCATGTTTTAGATACTAGAAGTCATGGAGGGGAGCTAATTATCACTATGCAATTATTTGTTTTATATTACCACTTTCATTTGTAATTGTAACACAAAATTGTTATGATAGGATACTAGGTACTCGGCAAATATACCTGCATTGAATACTTCCTATACGAAAGTATCTATCTCATACAGTGGGGGTGAAAGTATGATTTGTGTTTAGTCATTTCTCTACTGGACTTTGCCTATTTGTTATGTATCTTATTGCTGGTGATGATGCCATTGGTTCTTGTGCTAAAAAGAAAGATATCTTATCATCGTTGTCGTGCATAAGGGCAACTCCATTGTGTATTCTAAGCCGGCGTAAAGAACACACATATTTTTATTTGTCGTGCATAAGGGCAACTCCATGACATAGTTTTAGACATTGAAGATCTTTTTGCTAACAAAGCACATGTTGACTTGTTAACTTTTGCACCTTGCTGGGGCAAAATACAGCTACCCTAAACTTTATCATTATGGAAGTCTGACACACATGTTGTTCAAGTCAATGCTTGCTCTTGGCATATGCTGATGGTTTCTATAGCTGGAAAAATGTTTAATCTGATTTTTGTGAGAAAAATATTGTTCTATGTCTGAAATTAGGGCTGATTCTGGCTGATAAGTTCAAGCAAACATGCTAGCAATTTTACTGTAAGAGCAAGTATAATAAGAGACTGCAAGAAAGTTGCATGCTGATGTTAAAGGGAAAAAGGAAGAGAGGTGAATTGTAAACTTACAGCCATCTAAAGGCATAAGAACCAAGAAATTTATGAGAAAATGAGGTGGTCTGTAAGAGAGCCAATTACTATATTAGTTGGCTGAGAGATGAGCTGCAAGGATTCATACAGCCAGCTGAAGGTTGTGTTATTAGTCTTGCTCTAAAATCTGAAAGCAAAGCCATTCACTTGCGCAATGTATCCCATGAGGGTAATGAGCAATAAATTAAACAACGACCGCATTAAAATGATAATACTTTTCAAGTATAGTTGGTTGTTGTGCAAATACTCCCTCCGTCCACGAAAGAATCAATTTCTAGAGTTGTCTTAAGTCAAACTTTTTAAACTTTGACCGAATTTCTACAAAAAAAACTATCAAGTTTGATGGTACCAAATTTACACCATTAGATATATCTTCGAATATATTTTCATAATATGTCTTTTTTATATCACAGATGTTATTACTCTTTTCTATAAAGTTAGTCAAAGTTAAAAAAAGTTTGACTGACACGGTGTGACGGAACCTCCTGGATTATTAGGGCCCACGTGTACTTGTCCTTGTCCTACAGACCTCAGACAGATCTACACTGTGCCCAATAGTCCAAAAGACCCACCACGTGTCATCGGGTAACCCGACTCATCCACGTTTTCTTACACTCCCAGGATCATTGCAAGAGTCATTGCAGTATTACAACATTTCACAAATAATATACATCAGAGAATAAAAGTGCGGAAGTATTACACCATAAGTTTTACAAACCAGTTGTTCAAACTCACGCCATTATTACAAACCATAGTTTTGAACTTTACCCTAGGTAGTGGAAGTAGCATTAATAAATCTGTATTTCACACAAACAACCCCGCCTAAGGGTTGCATTACTCCTCCCCGGACACATCCTCCTCAACGACGGTCACGCAACAAGCCTCGAAACAAGGCTGCTCGTGAACGTCACCTGCAACAGGGGATTAACAAATCCTGAGTACAAAGGTACTCAACAAGACTGACCCGACAAGAGAAGAGAAGAACAGGTATGCTGGCTTGGGTAGGCTCAACAGTATTTTTCATTTGCATAAAAGCTTACTAAAGTAGTTCTAGATCCAAATTTTACTTAATCAACTAAATACTTGATAAGAACTGAAAGTAAATCATTAGTGAGAGATCATCATCATTCTTTCTTAAACCAGTTCCATTTTCATTCTACGGTGCGGGTCGAAAGATTGAGTCTCCTTAACCGAGGAGCACGACGATTCGAATCGATTCAACCAGATCTGGGAGTTTTCCACGATCATACGATATATGTAGACCCTAGATCACACATATACCAACCCCAGCCTCGGATCCTCCAAACAAGACCGGGTCCGCGCCACCCGAGAGTACTTGTACACCTCCAATCAGGGACTTTAACCCACGAGGGTAGCTAGTACACTCGCCATCTCTCCACTCCCAGTGCGCGATTAGCCGTTCTCATGTAAGAATCACCAAGGCAGGGCTTACCGTAGCATATGATCGGTACTTCACAGTTTCTCAATCTAGCAGGCCAACAACGGTTAACCCTAATCCGACACATCCGGGTTACCCTACATCGACCCGAGGTTCGATGTATGTGCCCATCTGGTCTTAACCATCATTCTTTCTCGTTATCATTCCAAAACGATAAGTATCAAAACATTTATCGGGAGCGTGAGAAAGCAAGGCTGAGCATTTCTATCCTTTGCATAAAGCAGGTATCAAGGAATGATATATCGATAACAAGGTTGATCATGCATCAACAGGTTTAAAGCATTTATTTGATAAACATTTAATGCATCAGGTTATCGAAAGTAAGTGTAATTGTAAATCCAAGGAAATGGTTAAATGAACCGGGGCTTGCCTTCGTTGATCGGGAGAGTCTGGAACTCCTGATAACTTGGGTCAACTAGACACTCTGAACTTTCGGGATCAACCTCGTCTGGACACTCGATCACTTCGGAAGCTACACGATAATAGAGTGTATGCTTAATGAGATGCTCATGTCATGATCATGGTAAGATGGAAATTTACTAGGTCATAAACACTTGACTTGCAAAAAATTTGCCTCACGGTAAAGTTGCAAACCAACAAAACTAACTACATAAACATTCATATGATTAAATAAAGCATATATAAAAAAGAATAAAATTTATTTTCTTTAACCGAGCTCAAAATTTTTGTGATGATACTCTTTCATCTAAAAACAGTGACAAAAATAGTTTCATGATTTTTGGACAATTAAATAGGCCTACAAAAAATCATCAAAGTCCATTTATTAATAAAAGGACCTATTTAAAACATTTTCAAAATTTGTTCAAAATTCCAGTTCCATATTTTTCTTAAATATTAGGCAGCTTGAGCAAGCTACACAAAAATTTTCACAATTTTTGGAGCTTCCTACAAAAAGATATCAAAAAGACAAAATCTAACACTATACAACCAAAACAGAAAAAGAAAAACGTTCACCTCTCCTTACTGGGCTCGGCCCATCTCCGGCCTACGGCTTCTGACAGCCGGACCCCAGGTGTCAGCGTCCTCTCTCTCCGCTTCGCGCCGAGGCCAGCGGGTTCTCCGTCTCGCGCCGAGGCCGGCAGATCTCCGCCTCGCCCGAGGCTAGCGGGTCTCCGTCTCGCGCCGAGACCGGCAGATCTCCTTCTCCGCCTCGCCCGAGGCCTTCTCTGCCTCGCCCGAGGCTTTCTCCGGCTCGCCCGAGACCTGCGTCCGGCAGCCTCGACTCCTTCTCCGTCTCGCCCGAGGCTGGCAGCCGAAAGCTTCGACCGAACGCGCACTCCCGTTGACCGGCCTCCAACCTCATCACCGGCGAGGTCTCCGGCGACGGTGAGGCCTTCCACAACCTCGTCTGGATCTCGCGCATCGATTCCACCCTTCACTATCCCTAGCACCTACACGACCTTAAGCTATTAGCGGCCATGGCGGCTCGGCCATGTTGAGCACGGCGGTGAGGTGGCGTTCCGGCCGCTAGGGCTCGGTAGCGACCTAGAAGAGGTCAGCACCACCTTGAGGTACGCCTCGCAACCATGGTACACCCCCTAGCTTGGACAGAGACGGCTTGCAAACATGCGGTCCACGGTGGCGGCCATGGCGGCTCTTGCGCCGACGGCGGACCTCGCGGACCGACCATGGTGACTCGGTAGCGACTGAACCAGGGAACACAACACATCGAGGAGCTCCTGACAACTACGGTGCTCACCTTGCCTTGACTCGAGGAGCACGGGACCAAGGTTGGCGACGGCGGTGGCGATGGCGGAGCTCGCGCCGGCGGCAACCGTCGTGGACTGCTCAAGACACAGCGTTAGCGACCTCCAAAACAAGTCGATCCTAAGCCATGACACCACCCGAAGCTAAAACACTGATTCAACTGACCGGAGATACCTTGGCTTACCGTGAGCACGACTAAGGCACTCACGGCGGCTTTCTGCCGGCAGTGAGGAAGAAGACGGTGGCGGTGGTGATTGCAAGCACTAAGGCTTGAGGTAGCTAGCTCAGGAGAAGCAGAAGAGTTGGGCGAAGTAACTTGGAAGATGGAGATGGCAGAGACACGGCAACGGTGGAGAAGAAGCTCGTCGCAGCCGAGCGGAAAACAGAGCAGGAGGGGAGGTGGCGGATGCGGGTGAAAAGAAGGTGGGGAAGCTCCCAGAGCTGGCCACCGCACGGGTGACGCAGAGCGGCAAGCAGCTGCGTGGCCGGACACGCGGAGCCGGGCGGAGGTGCTCGACTACGGCGGCGGCGACGCGGCGGCCAAGGGCAGAGCACATGCTCTGCTCTTTATCCCCCCTCTCCCAGATTACTGTAGCTCCGCATTTTCCCCCCTTTTCTATTTCTCTAAAAACTTGTACTACACTGCAAAAACTTCCAAAACCAAAGTTGCTCCAAACTTTGGATTCTACAACTTTGTTTTAAGAATCAAAGTCAAATTCTGTTTAGATTATGAAATAAGATTAAAAGATCAAAAGTGGACCAAACTGAATTCAAAATTACTTAGAATTTTGTACATAAACTTTGAAAATTTTGAATACCAAAGTTGTACCTCTTCTCAAGATCTACTAAAAAGCTTTTAGGGTCAGCCCCTAAAAATGCACAGATTTTGAGTTAACTGGAAAGGGTTAATTTAACTTATATAGAAATTGATGATTTTCCCATTTTTAGGCTAAGTAAATTTTGTAACCTTGTGAATTGTTGAACTTGGATTCATGCCTTTACATGACTCTAGTCAAAAGGGAATGAACACAAGTTACTTCATAATGACATTCCAAATTAGGGTTTTGAGCTACCTCACAAGCATTAACAAAATGCTTCACACATTAGGAATTAAACTCATTTTAGTGAATGCATCTCAAGGTGAGCTAGCACACGATGCTATGGAATGGAATGCTTATGATGGCATGAAAATATTTTATTCATGTAAACACCTGAGGTGTTACACACGGATTCTAGGAATTGATTCTTTCGTGGACGGAGGGAGTACTTTGAAGTCTCCACAAGAGAAAAAATGGATGAAGTCTTCGAATAGAAGAACCAGGGTGTGTAAAAATGCAAATATGGAGTGTCATCATATATTACTAAGTCATAGATGAACTATCTTTGTAAAAATGTAGAATATAGACAACTAGAGAGTGATTTTCTCTGAGAATCAGCTCCGCAGAACACTCCTAAACATACTCATAGTGTATTTTATGTTTTCTTCTGCTTTCTAATTATACTATTTTTTTCTTGCAACCACAGGCAGGATATGGTCAATAATGCGCAACCTTTCCAAGTTTCCAGTACACTTTACTACCTACAATTAAAATACAGTTTATAATTACAATAATAAATCTATCTACCCTACTAAAGCACCATCTCATTTCTTTGCTTGGTGTACCCAAGGAATCTCTCCCGCTGAGATGGTCTCACTAGATCCACACGCGAAACTCTATCCACAAAACTAACTCTATAATAATTAATCAACCAGATTTGTTTTGTAACCTTCTCTTTTCTTATTCACTCGCATCTAACGGTTGAGATTAAGTGTATGATATATCCACCGTTCATCCGCGAAAGGCAACAACTGTCCACAATCACCACGCGCACAATCGTTGTGATTGTTTCCTCAATCACATCCATGCGGAGCGGCTCTGGGCTGAGCGGAGGCAATGCCGATGAGGCACGGCGCCATGCGAGGACGCGCGAGACGCCGCCTGCTTGCCCCCCCCCCCCCCCCCCCCCCCCCCCCCCCCCCCCCCCCTGGCCGCCGATGGTCGCCGTGGACTCACCGCCGCGCAGGGAGACCCACCACGCCGACCTGTCGCGCCGGCCCAGCCCCACCTCCGCACTTTCCCTGCGAGATCGCCCCCACCATCTTCAATCTGTTTTTGCGATTCCCAATCGCACGCGGGGCAGCTTCGCCTGGCGGAGGCGCATCGCGAGCTGCAGAAGGGCGACGGCGGGCTCGGTCGTGACGACACGAGTCGCGGCTGCGCGGTGCGCACGACTAGCAGAGACGGCGCTGCGGCTGAGCAGAGGCGAGGCCGATGAGGTGTGTCGTCGTGCGAGGACACGCCGGATGAGCCCCAGTCGCGTTCCACTTCCACCTCCGCTTCCTGATGCAGCGCACCATCCCGCGCCTGCATCACCCTCTTCCTCTCGCCCCTGTGTGCGGCGTCGCGACCCCCGGCCAACGACGTTTGGAGGGCGCTGGACAACCGTCTTGATCCCACGGTCCGGGCCCCATCCCCTACTCCTCATCTTCCTCCAAGCCTACTGGCACCGGCAGTCCCTTACCTCTCGATCTGTCCTACCCTCTCCTGCGACACTCCACTCCTTCATTCCCCTTCTCCCTCAACTGTGCCTCTCCTTCGTTCCCCATCCCGTCGCCGGATCTGTGTGCCGCTCGTCTACTTCCCGTATCGAGTATCGTTGCTGAATCTGTGCATCATCACGACTTGCACTGTATCAAATTTCCGATTCTGTTTTCCTAGAGTCGTTGCATCTACTTGCCTCCGCTTCCCAGGTCACGAGCAAAAAAAGAATATTAACTTGCCTCCATGCAATTTTCTTATCTGCCAAATTCTACAGGAACCACAAATACCCTAAAGATATGTCATATTTATAGGACTACTGATCTTGAGAAACTGTCATTGGTTAGCTAGCCCCATGACATCAGGTCACTTGTCCAGTAGCATGGAAATAGCGCGTTCACTTCTCATGGACATGCTGAAGCGACAAGCTTTCTGATTATGACTGGTTTTGGCACGCGATCACTTAGTACTATGATGTTTCAGAAAACAGTCTCAGTAGCCTTCTGGGTGGTAGCTTGTCTGTTTATTCTAACTGCATTATTTTGTTCACAAACAGAGGACGGTGCACATGCTGCTGCTTGTTGAGTCGAATTTATTTTCTGGATTTGTTCAGGGACAGATCTTGTCTTAATTTCCTATTGTACATGTAGGAATGTTTAATAATATTGTTTCTTTGTTCTCAGAATTAGGATACAGCCACATAAATGTGCATGTTACAGTTGGCTCCCCTTTAAGGTTTCAACATTTTGTTTTTTCTATAAATAGTTATTTATGTTCAAGCAAAATACATTGGTGGTTCATGAACTTGTCCTAATATCTATTCAGGTCCCTGTAGGTTCCTACTTGTTAAATGTTTCGCTTGAGGTCCAAATCACCCTAATCTCCGAGTAATTACATGTCACACTTAACTTATGAGAACATATATGATGAACGATTGACATTAATGAGGAAGGTTTGAGGCTTTTTCCGGTTGAGTCATTATCTCGCTATGTGCTTAATGCTTATGACTAACTGGTGGCGTTGAGTTGTGGTGTTTCTGTGTTGGTGTGCGTGTGCAACATGTGTCTCTTGGTTGTGTTGATGTGCAGGTGTGGAGCTCGGATACAGTGGTCGATGACGAGGTGAAGGTCAAGTAGAGACGTGTCGTGCGGCGGACGTGTCATGCCGATGTACCTAGAGCGGTGAAGGGCGGACGTGAGGCTTGGACCGATGGACCGAGAGGCCGGAGGACCAGTTGTGGTAGCTGGCACGTGGCATCGACAAGTAGGAGCACATGGGGATGTGCGATACATCGGCCGAGTCGGGAGAAAGACGATAGCGTCGTGGCACTTGGCGGGAGGTCGGACACGGGCTTGCATGCGGCGCAAGTGCCGTCGGCCGAGTCAAGAAGGAAGGCGAAGACGTTGTGCCCGGCGTAGAGGCTAGACATGCATCGGCATCGGTGTCGGTGGTCGGGGTGTGCGAACCACATCCCGTCTACGGCGCGGGTTCGGTAGCTGAGCCTCAAAAAGCTACCTCGACGGTTTCCGAGTTTGGGCCACAAAACTCGGGGTGGCAGGTTTCCGAGTTTGGGCCTCAAAACTCGGCGAGGACGGTTTCTAGGTTTGGGCCTCAAAACCTGGGTTGGCCGGTTTCCGAGTTTGGGCCTCAAAACTCGGGGTGGACGGTTTGCCAGGTTTGGGCCTCAAAACTTGGGCTGGCGGGTTTACCGGTTTGGGCCCTCAAAACCGGGCGGAGGTTCCTATGCGGAACGTGGCGGCACCGAGAGGCTTGCGTTGCGGCGAAGCTATCGGTGAGGAAGGCGCGGTGGTCGACGGTGACGGTACGTGGCGGCATCCTGGAGCTTGCGTCGAGGCGAAGCGAAGGATGAGAAGGCGCGTGGCCGTCGGATGGAAAATGACCGAGTTGGACGGTTTTACCCTCAAGGGGGTATTTGGGTCAGTGCTTGATGAGAGGGCGTTTTGGTCTTCGGACGTGCGCCTATATATATGAAGGGGGCTGGTTAGGGCAGCCCATCCTTGGCGGTGTCTACTCTCATTTTGTTTCGGTGAGAGGTGGCTAGGGTTAGGGAGAGATTGGCTCTTGTTCTTGAGCTTTTTTCCATCCAAGCTTTGTGTTGCTAGGAGTGGCTTGTAACCCAATACACCGAGCGCTAATACAATTCATCTTGCTGAATCCAAGGATCAAATTCGTGCTCTCTTTTGTCTTGCGATTTTGTTCTTCGCGTTGCACGTTTTCCCCTCTTTCGATCTTCACGAGATTTCTTGTTTCGAGGGAAGATTTGCAAATCCGTTTGAACCATCTCCTAGAGCTTCGTGAGTGTCTTCTTTCTACCGAAGGAATTTCTCTCATACCTCACGAACTCATAGATCGAACGGATTTAGTTTTGTGGTCGAGTTCTTTCCCCTTCTTCCCTGTTTTCTTCGATTCATCGTTTTGGAGATAGGTTCGAGCCATGATCTCTTAGGAGTAGCTCACTATCCTCCTTGTGACTCCCCTCACCGAGTTTGAGCCTTAGTGGTTTTGATTTGAGGGAGATCGAGTCGAATCGGTGGACGAACTGCGCAGCTTCGGGGTGACCGGATGCACGCCTCGAACCGACCGGACGCTGACCTCATGCGTCCGATCGTTGAAGGCCGAGCGTTTCATTCCAGGCGAACTTGACCGGACGCATAGGATTCATGTGACCAGACGCACAGGAGGTACTGTTCACCGGTTTCTTGCCAGGGATCGGACGCTCAGTTCATGCGACTGGACTCACCCAAGAGCAGAGTCCGGTCGTGAACAGAGAGCAACCAGAGAGACTTTTCTCTGACCGGACGCGTCCGTTCATCTTGGACCGGACGCACTGCAAAGTCCAGTCAATGCAGTGAGCGCGCGTTTTTGTTCGTATCTTTTGCGTTCAAGCTCCGATTTGAGATCCGTTTTTTGCGTTGGATTTCCGACTTCGTGCTCTACAGAAATCGGGCTTCACGCTTTGCGAAAAAGCCTGAATCCCCCTCGCGTTGCTCGGGGGAGGTTGAGCTTACCCAAAGTCCATTTTGTCACTAGTTGACTTGCGTGGATTTTTTGTCACTAGTTGATGTGGTGGAACGGCCCTAATCCCATGGCCCACCGGTTCCTGTCATCCACTGACAGCCGAACTGATGTTCCGTGTGATTAAGACTGTTCGTCACTGGGCTGCATCAGCGCCCATCGTCCGCAGGATCATCTCACAATTCGGTTACAACATTGGATACTTTTACAAATAACATCGGAATACAGAGCGGAAGACTTAAATAACATTAGTTTTACAAACCGAGGTTCCAGATAAAATTAAAGGTGCAGTTATTACAAACCAAGTTCGGGAGATAGAAAATAGGCAACGTAGCGGAGTACAACAAATTAAGATACTTGAAATCACCCAGCCCGAGGGTGTACACTTTACTCTTCGGCCTCATCGGCCTCTTCCTGGACGATGGTCATGCAGCAGGGCGGAAGACACACCGGGGACTCAGTCATACCTGCAGCATGGGTAACAAACCCTGAGTACGGGGTACTCAACAAGACTTACCCGACTAAAGAAAAAGGGGAGAAGACTCAGGAATGAGAGGCTTAGGTAGTCAAGGTAAGGCTTAAGCAAGATCAAGTATTTTGCAGAAAAAGCATTTTGAAATCCTTGTTTTATTTTTTTGGAAAGATTCCAGTATTTCTCAATTCTCCATTGTCATGATTCATTTTACCTTTCAAAAACATACCTAGTTGAGAACCACTCTCCGTTGACAGTCAGTGACCAAGTCTCCATAACCGAGGAGCAACGTTAATCCGGATAAATAATACTCAGCTGAGGATCCCTATCCACACTGCATATGTAGCACCCAAGCTTGCATATGCCAACTCGTCTACCACGATTCCTCCAAGATTGGGCCCGGTCCTACGCCACCCGGAAGTACAGTACACCACTCCTATCCAGGTACGACGACCACGTGGGTACATGCTACTTCCGCCATCTCTCCACTCCCAGTGCGCGGTTGTCGGTCCAATAAAGGATTCCTCGGAGCCAGAGCTTTCCGAAGTATGTGAATAGTTGCAAGTCTTGGCGAGCAGGCCCCCATACGGATGGTCCCTAAATTTTTCCGCCAGCGACAAGCACCTTGGGACTCTAACCCAAGAGTACAGGTTCTGTCGGTTTTTTCAACCCTATCCCGGTCGGTGTCAACTGTTGAGTCCCGGACTACGACATGACGACACCGTACGCTCGGACAACCTCTCCTCGCTGTTGACTAGGTACGAATCAGATACTTAGCCAACAGGCAGGGAGTAAAGCCAAATTCCCATAAAAATTCTTTAAGTGATCACACTTTTGAAATTGGTATTTTTATTGCAAATCTATTGTATAGCATCACTAAGCATTTTGTAAATAGTTTTTAAAACAGGGCAGGTGGATCTTCTGGTGGAGGTAAACAATGCAGGTAATAGGTTATCACACAACTCCTATAACCTAATGCAGTAGTTTAACTCAAAAGCATTTTAAGAAAACTTTTGTAAAAGTAAGGTAGGGTTAAAATGCACCGGGGCTTGCCTTGAAGAGCAAAAAGGACGGGCTCGGGGTCGGCAGTGCAGGTGTCGGAGCTCGGGGTCGCCTCGTGGGTAGGTTCGTCAGCGGCTGCTTCGACTTTGACGCGTTCTCCTTCGGTCACTATACGGATGCAATGATGTATGCTTATGAGGATGCTGACATGAACAAAACAGCATAGGACAAAACCTACTGATTCTAGAGTACACTTTCCAACGCGCAAGTAACTTCTTAGTGTGGACATAAAGTTAATTATCTTCATCCCTAAGCAAAAAAAATCAAACCTATTAAGCATCATTTATCCGACCTAAACACAAATCATTGCATGGCATCACAAATATCATAGACCAAATGGGTGGGGGTCTATGAACAGCAAACAATCCCAAAAGTCACTCACAGGGCATACAACATGAACTCTACTTGATTTTTCTATTTTTCCTAATTATATAAAAAGGTCATTTTATGCAGTTGCTCCAAAATTTACCCAATTAATCTCATAGGTTCATTATGGTATAAATAGATGTCAAAACAAATTTCATAAATTTTAGAGATCATTAAGGTGCTTAACAAAAATCAAACATTCAATTAACAAAAGGCACTATTTAACAATTTAAATAAATACCCAAAAATCAACTTGCTCCAAAAGGCCTCAAAATTTCACCAGAGACTAAAAATGCCATAACTAGCACATAAAAATTTATCTCATGATTTTTGGAGCTACACATGATTTTCTAAAAATCCAAAACCATCCATTTATTAATTAAAAGAGGGATTTGACATTTTCAAATTCTTGCAGAAAAGTCAAGTTTTATATTTTTATAAAATACTTCAAGGTATAAAGAGTCTACCATGAATTTTTCAGAATTTTCGGAGCAACACATAAAATCATACAAAAAGAAGAAAAAGAAACACTATTCACAACTTCCTAAAAAGGAAAAGAGCGCTGTGCTCCTTCCTCGCAAGGCTCGGGCGAAACGCGCGGCGGACGCAGGGCTCGGGCGAAACGGAAGCGATCGTCCGTCCGAGGCCTGGCTGGGAGGCTCGGGCGAGACGGAAACAATCGTCCGTCCGAGGCCTGGCTGGGAGGCTCGGGCGAGACGGAAACAATCGTCCGTTCGAGGCCTGGCTGGGAGGCTTGGGCGAGACAGAAACGCGGGTTCGTTCGAGGCTTGGCTCGGGCAAAGCGGAGGGTGCACGCTTGCTCGAGGCTAGGCTCGGTGAAGTGGTGAGGGTGTGTGTCTACTCGAGACCTGGCTCGAGCTAGACAGTGTGTGAGTGCTTGCTCGAGGCCTGGCTCGAGCGAAGCGGTGTGGGTGTGTGAGTCCGCTCGAGACCTGGCTCGAGCGAGACGGTGAGGGTGTGTGTTCGCTCGAGGCCTGGCTCGAGCGAGGCGGTGAGTGTGTCAGCTCGAGGCCTGGCTCGAGCGAGACGGAAAACGTGTGCTCGAGGCCTGGCTCGAGCTAACGGTGAACGTGTATCCGCTCGAGGCCTGGCTCGAGCTTTGCGCCGTGGAAGCAGAGACCGGGGAGGGCTTTGAGTGCTTACCACGGGTCGGAGGCAGGGCTCGGCGGGGCGGAACAAGGGTCGAAGGACGGAGCTCGACGTTGGCGGTGCTTCGGCGGAGCTCTCTCGGCGGCGAGCGGCGTGCCGGCGGGTCTGTCCACCAAAAGAGGTCGCCGAGGAGCGGTTAGGAGCGCGCTGAGGTGAGGGGTCGGAGGGAAGAGGGAAGTACTCACGGCGGCGAATTTCTCGCTTAACCGACGCGCGACCGTTCGCCGGGGTTGGAGAAGAACCGTTCGCGCCGGCGAAAGGAGGGGCGGAGGGGTGAAATTGGTTGCTCCGGAAGGTGGAGAAGCTCAAGGCGATGGCAGCGGCGGGCTCGGCTGGTGTTGGGGTGGTCTGGTGACTCGGGACGCCGTGGTGGCGGCAATGGCGGAACTCGGCGGCTTCTTATAGCCGCGGGCGGAGCTGGGGAGGGGTCCGGGCGAGGGGTGAGAGCGCTCGCGCGACATTAAAGGAGGTAGGGAACATGGTAGGGCGGCTCGGTGCGGCGGGGAACGCGCGCGCGGCGGGGCGGCTTGCCGGCGGCCGGCAGCTGCCCGCTGTCCGCGGCCGTAGGGGAAGAGGGAGGGGTAGGGAACGGCGAAGGCAGGCGTAGGTAGGGCCGAGAGGAAAAACGAGCGCCAGCGCTTGGCCGCGCGCGGCACGGGCGCGGGTCAGCTGAGCTCGGCATGGGCGGCGAGGCTCGCGCGCGGCGGGGCGGCCTTGCTGGTGGCCGGGGCCCCCTGGCTTTAAAGCTCGTGCACAGTGACGACATTTAAAGCAAAACTTCCCCTTTCTGAAATCTTGAAATTACTCCCAAAACTTGAACTACACAAAGAAAACTCAAAACACCAAAGTTGCTTAAAATTTTGAGATCTACAACTTTGCCAATATAAACTTTTTCTGAAACTCAAAAGTTTTTGAGATAATTTTGAAAACCGAAAAAGGACAAAATTGAAGTTTGAAGGAATTTGAAATTACTTCTGATTTTGTATTGAAACTTGAAAATCTGCAAATACCAAAGTTGTTCCTTTTGACAAAATCTACAACTTTGCTAAAAGGACCAACCTCAAATTTTGAATAGTTTTTTACATTAATAAAAGAGGGGTAAAAACCAGGGTTTGGAAATCAGAGTTTTTCAAAAGGAATTTAAATTCTATTTCTGATTTTTAACTTTGATCAACACAACAAAACATCAAGACACTCAACTGAACAAGATTTACACAAAGCTAGACACAGAGATGAAATTACCATTTTGCCCTTAAAGGAAGATTTGGGCCTTTAGAGTTTTTGAAAAAGAGATCACTACACAAGTCACCTCAGAAAAAGGTAAATGCAAAACAAGCATTAGGCAAACATAAATGCATGGCAAGAAAGATTAATGACTAAAGATAATGACATGTCAGGTTAATTACATATTAATCACCATAGGTGTTACAGTTGACTTGCGTGAATTTGGGCAAGGGAGCTTTTGTGGTGTCCCGCTGTGTTCCTAGGGAACATCCACCCATTCTCTTGGGTCGTGGATATCACGTGTGTCGGCTTTGCTCTCGGGGTTGTTTTTGTTGGGACAGAGGCCAGAATTTCGTAAGAATTTCTTAGGCTCTCAATCAAACCCCCTCTGGTCGCCTTGTTTTAGCATTTTCGGTCCTTCAACTTAAGCATGCTCTATTATGTGCTCATGGCCACCACCACTATCATGTATAAGATAATTTAGGAGATATATATTTGTGTGCCACGTATGCAAGCCTTCTCTAATTAGGATTTGCTATATTTCAAGTGCCTGAAATATAGCATTGTTCAGACGACGACTAACAACTTTCAAATATTCAAAAGTCCAAATCTATTAACATAAATCATAATAAATAAATTATAATTTTTTTCTATAGAAGGAGAAAGACAAAACTGTTCAAGCGACTGAAATATGAGAAATGTGTTTCTAATTAGGGTGATTTGGATCTAAAATGACATACTTGGAGTATTGTCGCAGCGTTAGCACGGACACTCTGTTTTTAGATTAGTTTTTTTTCTCGATGCTACCGTAGCGTTAGCACGGGCATTAAACTAGTGTCATTAGTACCCCTATTATATTGTTCCAATGATGTGTTTCAATAAATATGACTTATTTCTTTTTGGATGGATTCTATTTAAATAATTTCCATAACAGACACAAGTATTATTATATTTTATTTTATAAACTCACATAGTTAAGCTATAATTACCTATACTTCTACAGGAATCCAAAAAACCTATCTATAAATCGCTCTGCAAAATCCCCGCAACAACACACGGAGTATCATCTAGTTCTGTAAAAGTTGGATACACAAGATACAATAAAAGGAGGAACAAAAGAACTCTAAGAGAGATTAACAAAAATAAAGTTTCCAAGAGGTTAATTTTCTCCAAAAATCTTATAAATAGAACCATTTCATTAAAATTTTATAGAAATTTAGGACGACCGACCTTTTGTTTTAAAGATTACTTGAAAATTTTTCTATAGGATTAAATCCTATGATCCAGAGAGGAGGGCCTTTACCTCACCCTTTATTCTTTTCCTAATCCCAACGGTCGTGAAAGTTCCTCACCGTCCAACCTATTAAGACAGTTCCTATAGCTGAAACTATGTGTGATGTCTAAAACAACTAGCAAAAAATCATTTATAGAAACTATCTTACTTAATGTAGGAGTCTTCGCGTGACTTTTTCCCTCTCTCCCCTATCGCTTTCTCCGTCCGATACTATCTCTCCTCTAGTTCTCTACTTCTCTACCAATCTCACAAGATGCAAAACATGGTGCCTGCCGGCGACCGCACGTAGCGATGGCGCACACGAGCACGGTGGCAGCCGGCGAGCCCACATAGCAATGGCGTAGGCAAGGCATGTGTCATCCTGCGAGCCATCACAGGCCCCACCTTGATACAAAACGGCTGATTTCTTCCTAACCCTAAACTTGCCATTTCTTTATGTTTTAGTTCAAGAGCCGATGTCGTTTCCTCTCGAAGTAACAATTTTCTTTGTTTTTCATCTCTTCTCTAATTGTTTAGGCTAGCACGTCGGCATTTGTTGACTAAATTATTTAATATAATAGAGATAGAAACCATAATTATTTTTTCATTAAGAGTGCCGTGGCCAGATTCTCCAACACGTGTTTCATCTAAACATGACAATTTCTATCAAAAACCCAAAACCCGATGGGTAAAAACCCTATTAGGACAAGGGTATGACTATTTTTTACCCATGGATAAGTGAAAGGTCTGAATTAGCTAGAGGGATGAATAACCTAATTAAAAATCTACGAAAACACTTAGACAATGTTGAAGATTAGCAATACAAATAGTGAAGCTTTTTGCACTAGCCTAATATTATATATATATATATATATATTGTAAGTCACCTATCCAACAATTCTACCTAATATTCCTATGTCACTTAATTAATTAGAGCTACACAAGAATATAGAAAAAGACAATAGCTCTCTAGCACAATTATGAAAAATACTAAAAAGCTAGTAAATAATCTAACTACACAACATAGATAACTCAAGATTAACAACACAATAAAGATACTCAATGAAACTTGCTCAATTAGAATATAGATGCAATAAGTAAATAAGCTAGATGGAGAAGTATTTCGCCAAGTCTTCAGGATTGTCTTTGAAGTGCCAATCACCTAGAATACCGGGAGAAGACCAATCAGCAAGATAACCAAGAGACAATTACCACAATAACAATCACAAGAGACACGATGATTTATCTCATGGTTCATGTGCTTGTGGACACGCTACTTCCCATTGTGTCGACCAACTTTTGATGATTCGATGACTAATTGGTACCATGTCAAGCTCCACAAGTGCCACAAGAATCTACCACAAGAGAGATAGCTCAATTACACGAGCAATCCATTAGAGGTGTCTTTTACCACTCCGCGGGGATGAGGCCTAAATAACCCCTCACAATGAATCGGTGGTGGCTAAGAACAATCACCAACTCTTGCCAACTCCACCGAATGCTTCCAAGTCGTCTAGCACCGGCAAATACCAAAAGTAAAAAAAACTCAAGGCCGATGCGAAGAACTAGTGCTACTAGAATAAAACACTTCCAAATCTTAGCACTAGATCACTCAATCTCACTTAGAATCTACAAATCAAGTCAAAAAAGATGAGTGAAGAGGGTTGCCAAGACTCATAAGGATGCTAGAGTATCAAAATATGCAAGAGCAAGCACCCACTAGCCGCCCAACCCCCTTAAATAGCCCTTTCACAAAGGGCTAGTCGTTGGGCTGTGCAGAGGGGCATCAGACGCGCCTTTTGCGGGACATCGGACGCATGCTCCGATGTCATCCATGTGCCCTCTACTTTAAATGAGATCCGCCCGATCTCAATTGATATTTCCTTCACGCGCTCTGTTGCGGAGCATCGGACGTGACTATGCCTCGGCATCATATGTGTCCGGTGATCTGAACCAAAATTTCGCACCTTACTAGATCATCATCGAGTGCACGCATGACACGCGCTAGGCACAGCGTCCGATGGCTATCCAAAGAAGAACTAGCTAGAGACGATGCTTCTCTGACTACTGCTACTCATTGGAAGCAGTGCAACCAGCCTCGCTGGAGAGTCCGATGCATCGTGTCCAACTGCCTCAGCCTCGGGGGAGGCATTGGACGCGTCTGACCCCCACCAGGGGCGCGTCCAATGCTCCATGGGCAGCTTTATCTCTTCTCCTTTCGACTTCTGTTTTTCACTCTTGCTTCCATGTGTCAACACCAAAGTGTTTCACCACTTGTGCACGTGTGTTAGCTTTTTAAAGCATTTTAAGGGGTTTTGTTAGTCACTCACTAGATCTAATGCATCAACCTGTTAGAGATCATCTAGTGACACTTGAACACCACATAAGCTGTGAATATCTCCTCTTATAGTACGATTGTTTATCCTAAATATGATCACACTCACTAAGTGACTTGATCACCAAACCAAAGAGGCTTATAGATTATACCTTTACCTTCAGGCCTCTTTATTTCTCCTCTTCTTTTTCCTATTCTTCATCTCACCAAATGTGGAACACTTGATCACTTGAGTGTTTGTGGTCGTCACCATCTCATTCATGAATACCGTCTTGCTAGCTCCACCACTTGACTTGGTCCTAATCCATCTCATGAGCTACACACATGCTTAGCGACAGGATTAGACCAAATAAGTTTCATCAATTATCCAAAACCAAACTAGGGCTTTTAGTAAGTTAATGGGAAAATAAATCTTACCCAACGGGTAATATAGGTAAGGTATGAGATTGCACTGACCGTACCCGTTAACCCATGAATAAATTGAAACCGATTCAATATGTAGAAATCATGGGTCAAAAGTTACCACTCTATAATCCAAGCTTAATAATACTTAAATTGTATGTGAAATTTGTTCATGTAGCTTATTTGTTTGATGGATTTACTATTGATTTGTAAATTGTGATGTTTTGGCCAGAACTATAGGTGTCTGATATATTGATATATGTAATTTTATAAATTATAAATATTCTTACTCATGGATAATTCTGGCGTACCCGACTATCTATTACCCGCATGAGTAAGGGGTACCAGAAAAAAACTCGTACCCAAACATAATAGGTATATATGAATAAATTAATAAATAAAATATTTTTTTATAGATAAAGATATAAACAGCACATATCCCGTGTGTAATTACTCATTGACATCTTTATTTTCACCCCGTCTTAGCGTTCTCCTCCCGTTCTAAACCCAAAGCCAGTTTGTCTCGCACCGTCGTCGTACTGAAGCCGTCTTTGCTAATTGCTCACTCCACCGGGCCATATCATCCTAGCCCATGGCGCACCGCGAAACCAAAATCTCGCAATCCTAATCAACCCCAGCGACCTAGCGCCGTCGTCGCTCGATCCCGCCCCGTCGCGCCGGGCCCCCCAGAGGGTCGCAGGTCGCAGGCCATCGCGAGCAGCTGGGGGTTCCGCTCCGACCCGAATCCGAGCCTCCCGCAGGACGCAGCGGGTCTCGTTTCCGGACTCATAGCAGGTAATCGCGGAAACCCCTCTCCTCCTCCTCCTCCTCTTTGGTAGCTCGGTCTGTGGCGATGCTACTACGATTGGTTTGATCCCTGCTTAGTTTTGATCTAGGGTTTGGATTTTTTGAGGTGATTTCAGCGGGCCAATCGCGTTACCGCTTGTGCCCTGCGTGTGCGTGGTTTTGTTTTGGTTTTAATTGGGCGCTGACTGTCGAGAGCTCGACTGTTGGTTGACAAGGTCTGATTGGAATTTGAACTTTGCAGGAAGTTTCGCGCGAGGGATTGATTCCGGAGCTAGAGATGTACGGGCAGGGAGGGAGCTTCAATCCACACTATCGCCATGGCGCGCCGCCGCCCCAGCAGCAAGCTGGGGTGATTGGGTCCTTTACCCAGCAACCTGTGCCACCGCCGCCAGCACCATACCCACAGCACCCTGGATTGCGGCCTCCCCCTCGGCCGTACCAGCATGGCGTGCTGCCACCTCAGAACCAGCCATACCCCTTTGCGCAGCATGGTCAGATGCACCAGATGCCAATGCTGCCGCAGCAGAGAGGTTATGCACCGATACCAATGCCAGGGATGCTGCCTCCTCAACAAGCTATGCATCAGGCCCCTCCGCAGTATCCGCCCCTCCCTCCACCGCCACCTCGGCCATCTGGCTTTGTTCACGATAATGTGCTGCCTCCATCTGCCCCGCCGCCTTCTCCTCCTCCTCCACCTCCACCACCACCAGCATCACAGTCTCCTCCTCACACACCTGTTGTTGCACAGTCATGGGACGCAAAGGCAGTAGCAAAAGAAGACACATCTGATGGTGGTCGTTTTGCCAAAACTCCGGAAGCAGCTACTCAGCTAATTGTTTCTGATGACTCAGATATGGATATGGATGGTTAGCACTCCCCTTTCCCTCCTCCCCCATCGCAGTACAGTGATACTATTACTCTATTTGAAGCTTGCACTTTATTCACACTGCTGCATTTGGCGTTGCAGTAATGACAACTGATAGTTCATATGATGAAAAACATCACTGTGCATCAATGCTGTACTCGACTTTGGCGTTTCAGCTTAATTTTCACTTCATCATGTTTCTAAACATTTATTTTTATCATGGAAATTTCCAGGGGATGAGGATTCTCCATCAAGGCAGCCCCTTACCCCAGAGAATTCTTCACTCGTCTCTGCTCAATGTACTGGAAATGTTGATGCGTCGAAGTCTATCAGTGACGTTTCAAGCCCTGGCAAGGATTTGCCACCTGGTAGTGGGGAGAATGCTAAAACTGCACATGCAACTGAGGACGGCGGGAGTGCATTCCAACTAATACAAGGTTATGCCTCCGACGACGGTGCAAATGAGGCTGATGCTGGTCCTGAGGCTGCCAGCACCCTCGGGATATTGCCTGAAGATAACATGCACAGTCATTCAAGTGATAGAAATACTGAGGTTGATTATCAGAAACATGTTAATGCAAAAGGAAATGTGAATACCCCTCATGGCACTGAGCAAAATGGTAAGGCTGAAAATTATCATCTGAAGTATGAGAGCAACCCAGTTAAGCATGACACAGATGTGCTTGGGCATCTGGCCAAAGAAGATACAAGTGACAGTGAATTTGAGGGAGGTCAAAGTAGTAAAAGGCATGGGAGGAGACAAAAGAAACGAACCCGGAGCAAGTCACCTCAGGATAGAAGTGGTAGTCCAGTTGGGGCAAACAAGTGCAGCCCATCCCAAAGGTATGATGCCTTGTACCTTAGTGAACTTTAAATAGATGCATCAGTTCATCTGTGTAATTGTGTTTCTGTATTTTAGATTTGTTGTAAGTTATGGCATTCGATATGTATTTCTTGCTCCCTTTGGAAGTATAACAGTTAAATTTCTTTCAGTTCCTCACCTGGAAAGCAGAGTAGGCCACCATTTGTTAAGCGGGTTCATCCTGCTGGTGATGGCAATGATTCAGGAGGTAAAGTTGCTCAGCAAGAGGGCCTGGCGTTGACATCAAAATTGGATAGTTCTTCTAATGATTTAATTGTCAAAGTGGAAGATAATGCTTCGTTTGATGTTGCCCTTGGGCAGCATTGTCACAGTGACAATTTAATATCTGAGCATTCGCAACCAGTGGCTGCTTCTGCTGATAGTCGTAAGATGGAAAGGCCATGCCCCCCATCGGAATCTCGATCAGACTTAAATATGTCTTCATCAGCAGGTGACCCAATTCTTATAAGCCAACCTGATGTAGGTGTCCCATATATGTCTGTACAAACTACGAAGAGCTCAATGGCATCTGATCATCTCCAGCCTCATCCTCAGAGTTTGTGTCCTCCTGAACACATGCCATCCTCAAATATGATTCAGCTACCAGGACAACCAACATTTGCAACATCAGAGTTCCCTCAAATGCAGTTCCAGCATAAAGTTATTGCACCAGCAAATGAGTTCCTGCAGAACCAGATGAGAAGCTACCCTCCACAAGATGTGTCTCATCCTAGACCATTCGGTTTACATCATCATACTGTCCCACCAGTAATTCCTTCGAACCAGCAGCCTTCTACCATTCCTGTTGAGAATGCTCCAGTACCTCATCCAGACAGATGGTCAGAATATTCTGGTGGTGTAGGTCTATCTTATTCATCTCATCAGCCTCTATATGGTCAGCGCCAACCTCCTGGGAATCTGGATTCAGGAAGTAACTTGGTTTATCCCTCTCTCCAGAGATTTCCATCAAACCTACCAGGAAGTAACAATCTTGGTCCCTTATCTGATGTCGATTTGACTAAATCGTCTATCAAACCCCACTACAATCCATTTGCATCTACCTTTGATAAAACAGATCCAAGTCTAGATATTGGGGCTCCTGTAAGCCCTAATGCAATTGGTTCTGCTTCCACAGCAGCAGAACACATGAAAACACTGTCTCCTTTTGGTCGATCCAGAACACATGCCCATGAAAGTTCTGCAGAACGTGTGCCCAATAAACGTCAGGAGTTTGCTTCTGGTGCTCCATATGATCCATTGCTTGACAGTATTGAACCATCAAGCAGTTCAATCAATAAGGTAGATCTTCGTAAAGAGAAGAAGTGGAGTGCTGCTGATAGTCGTGATGCATCAAAACTTATGAACCTAGAAGTGGACAGTGAAAATATGCATGGACTGGGGGTTGTTGCTGAGTCAGAAGTTGAGGGACTTGGAGAGGTGGCAGTAGATACTGAGGCAGGTGTGGTGGAGAATGCAAGTCCTGAGTTTTTGGGTGCTAAAGACTGGAACTCAGATATCCCTGGCGATGTTGACAATGACCAAACATTGGACAAAAATAAGAAGGGTAAAGATTCCAGATCAATGAAGCTTTTTAAGATTGCTATTGCAGATTTTGTTAAGGAAGTTCTGAAGCCATCATGGAGGCAGGGTAACATGAGCAAAGAGGCTTTCAAAACTATTGTCAGGAAAACAGTTGATAAGGTTTCTAATTCAGTCCCTAGCAGTCATATTCCGAAAACACCTGCCAAGATTAAACATTATGTACAATCCTCTCAAAAGAAGGTGACCAAATTAGTAATGGTATGTCTATCATCACATGTCTAGAATATTGGTTATTTGCGTAATATTGTTTCTGTTCATATGTTTGTAGCATCATGTGACAATACGTTAGGCAATAGTCTTGTTCATGGCATGTGATCTGTTTAGTACCTGAACATCGTGGAGAAGTGGAAATTATGCCATGCCCTTGATATTTGATACTGAGAAACACAAGTCACAATTAGTTGGTATCATGCTATTAAGCTCCTAAGCTCTGATGTTCTGAAGTCTGTGTTATGTTGTCATCCAGCCATTTGGTAATTATTCAGTGGAGTTTGGCAACATATCTTTAGATTTTTGTGTGAAATATCCATTCTGGTAATGTCACTTAATTGAGTATATTGTCTACATTTATCTTGTTTGGTCATGATATGGCAATAATTTGTTTCATCACTTGGACTGACATCTTGATTTAAGTCTCTGAATTCCATCATGGGATTCAAAATCTGTCTGGATCAATAGGCCCCACATAAGTGGATGACATACATGCCAAGTTAGAAATGTTTCAAGCTATCTGATTCTGTGCTTGCAAGTTTTAAGCTCACATACTTTTGCTTGAATGAGAAAGCTTTGTATCACACTGTTTAGATAAGAAAATATGATTCAGCCCCCAAATCTGATATTTCTAAATCAACGGTACCATATTCTCCTTTAGCTCTCTACCATGCTATTTTCTTGTTCAGCACATGATTGTTTCAATAAATATCTGGCTCCACTGACTTGTTTTATTTTCTTCAGGGGTATGTCGACAAGTATGTGAAGCTATAGAGTATTGGGGCATTGTGCTGAGCCAATCAGAGCAGTTAAGGTTCTAGAGTCTGTGCTGCATTCTACTAAATGAGGCTGCAAATTGGGTAATCTTTCAGCATGAAACGGTTGTTCCACAGTAAGGTAGTTTGCTCTAGTTCTGCAGGAAATGCTGTATTTTATAGGAGTCACTTGTTTAGGTGTGCTTCCAGTATTGATAACTTGCAGCCTGATTTCTTGTACCTTCTACCTTGTAAGGTATGCCCTTGCTCTTTTGCCAATGTGATATTTCCATTCTTCCTCAGCATGGGATAATAGGGCAATCAATTGAAGTTGCGCACTATTTGTGTGAACATGCTGCTGAAGGAACTTTGTTTCTTAATGGTGAAATATGCACTGAGAGCTGTAAGGCTTAACAAATTTTTGACTTCTCGCATTCTTCAACGTGGCTCTTTTAGACTGGTTATTGTTTGATGGCTGTAGTTCTGTGAGTCGATTAATGGATCGTAATGATCTGTGAGGTATGATGCACTCACGCTACCAGCATGTATGCCGTATGGTTTTATGGTTATATAAAGCGCGCTGATCACTCGATAATTTATGTCCGTATGCATGCATATGTATCTATAGTTGCTGATCATTTAAGTCCAATTTTGAATTCTGGAACTTTTCTGTTTCCAGTGTTTTTTTCTACGAAAATCATCTGATGTTTATAAAGTTTCTGTATAATTTGTGTGGAATTCCTGCGTTCTAAAGGCCTCAGTTATTTGAGTCTGTCAGCATCAGTATGGAGGATCAGCAAAAGGCAGGCTATCTTTTTATTTGCCGTCATGTATGATGTATCAGAAACATAGGAGTGCTGATAGGAGCAGTGAGGTGACTAAAGATGGCAATTTCTGCGTGAAACCGGATGGATAAAAATCCTATTTTACCTATGGGAAGTTAATAGGAAAAAAGTCTTACTAGCAGCGGGTAATGTGGGTAAGGATATGAAACTGTATTGTTTGTATCCGTTAACCATGAGGAAATTGAACCTGATTCAATATGTAGAAATCATGGGTCAAAAGTTACCACCTTACTACACAAGCTTAATAATACTTAAATTGTATGTGAATTTTATTCATGTAGCTTTTGTTTGATGAATTTACTATTGATTTGTAAATTGTGATTTTGGTTGGAACTGAGAGTCTGATATATTAATATATGTAATTTTGAATTGTAAATACCCTTGCTCTTGGGTAACCCACGGGGTTACCCGCATGGGCAAGGGTATAAGAAATAATTCTTATGCGAACATGAGTATGTGCAAAATAGTGGGTAAAATATTTTCGTAGGTAAGAGTATTGACAACACATACCCAATGAGTAATTACCCATTGTCATCTTTAAAGGTCATATATACTTCTAGTTATAAGGGCATGCACATCACATGGACAGCCAGATCAGATAACTAAATAGATAGGATGGACAGTTAGATTGTCTTTTTTTTTTTTTTTGACAAGTCAGTCAGATTGTGTTTGGTTCTCATTCAATTTCTAGTCTGGCTAGCTTTTAGAGCCAGGCTAGATTTGCCAGCTTGGCATAAGCTAATAGTCACTTGTTTAGTTGGATTGATTGCTCATGCCTGGCTAAGTTTTGGTACGTTTAGTTAGCTGGTTTTACTTGAATAGAATCACCTCCTCTTTGATCAGGTAAGTTATCTCCTTTGAAGCGTACCATCGGCATCACCCTCGCAGCTCTGGCAGATCGAAGAGCATGGCGCACCAGTGTTGGTGGGCTGGGGTTGAGCGAGAGCGAGCGCAAGCGTGGCTATAGGGAAATGCCGGATCCCCTCGTATCTTTCCACCTGGCCTGGCTTCAAGCATGATCGGTGCATTGCTATTGCTAGGGCCTGGCCTAGAGGCCTGCTCAACCAATCAAACATGTCCCAGGTTGCCTGGACGCGGGGAAACAGCCCCATATCTCGTACAACCCACAATTGTCTGCAAATGATTTAATGGTTACATATAAATATATAATTATGATCAATTATGAATATATCATTTTAGTATTACCATTGTGTTACTGTTTGATACAACATGATTTCCACCTACGAACAACCAAAGGTTACAAATATTCATACTACAATTATATAATTATAAAGAATTCTCTTTCACCCACGAGTAAACAAAGAGCCTTCCTAGCATTCTTTTTTCAGCTGAATATTCAGCTTGCTATGGCCTATGGGTCTGGGACATGATCATATCAGCTTCACGGCAGCAGCATGCACGCAGCAGGAAAAATGACCAAAACTGCTACTAGGCATTGAACATAATCTAATTTGACTAAGACAAAATTATATATTTGCTAGAATGATCTATAAAGCCATGACATAGTTAATTTTCAAGTTGCCTTCACTTTCTCGTAACTCTTTCTGTGCGGCTTACAAGATGTATTTATAAGACAGACTGACTATAGTCAAATACAGAAATAAATCCGCTAAATATATAACCCGGACCGTGGGTCTCCACACGTCCCCACAGGACTCACGTTAAAGAATTCGGATCATACTCCAACAAGATTCACGAAGGCTATGACCGAGAGATTCATTGACACTGCTGATATAAATCCTCATGTGCGGAGTCCAGGACCCATCAAAACTCTGGAAGTCACTAACTGTGCATTTGGTGCTATTCCGAACACGCCGCGGCCGTGGCCTGACGAGCACGTCTGTAAAGAGGAAAAGCCTAACGAGCATGAGCACGACCAGGAGCACAAGCACCTTGGTTTGGCTCCTCCGATATAAAGAGGAAAAGGCTATAATTTAAGATATAGTTTTATTTATGACTTACTCCGTATATCATATTATCTAGCACCACTCCGTGGCTTTACTCCATGTATCGAGTTATCACGTGCCACGCAACACAATGCAACGTGGTTGCGTCCTTGTGATCGCAAGAGCTGCGACAGGCTAGGTCGCTAGCCATCGGTGTGGGGTTTTGCCGTTTTACTTCGCTTTTCCTTGTGCGAGGGCCGCACCATGGGGCGGGCGGGCAGTTTGGTCTGGGCAACCCGACAACTACTCATGGCACAGTGTATACCTGTGCGGGCTAATTTTTTGGTGAAAAGTGGTGTTAGGTATGCATGTGAAGAAGAAGATGGTACCTGAAATGTGACCAGCCAAGTTGGGTGGTGTCATCCTGACATGGTAGAACGCGACACTGTTCCTTTTTATGAATGACGTGGCTTTGACTTTTTGCTCCTAAATGCGGTGGCACACTAGGTTGCTAGGTACACCGGGTCGTGCAGGGGTTTTGCTGTTTTGCTTCGCTTTTTCTTATGCAGGGGCTGCGTCGCAAAGCGGACATGCAGTTTGGTCTGGGCAACCCGACACGTACTAGCTGATGGCGTAAGGTATATCTGAGTGGGGCAAGTTTTTCGGTGGAAAGCTATGCATTAGGTAAGCGTGCAGAGAAGACGGTGGCATCTAAAGTATTGGTTGGTGTTGTCGTGATGTGGTTTTGTCTTTTTTTAATGTCGTGGCTCTGTCTTTTTGTTTGTAAATAATGCCAATCTCCTAACGATGACCTTTATTCTCGTGGTCCTCCATTCTTGGCCCCAGCCGAGCGCAACCGATCACTGCTGCTCGGAAGAGTCCCAAGGTGACGGTGTTAATTCCGTTAAGCAAACAACCTCTTAAAATGTAGCCAGTGTACAAGGGCTTCCCATGGCTAGTGAAATTAAATAAATATTTTAACAATATCATTACAAATTAGGATTTCAGAGAAAATGTCTCACTTGCCATTCCAGTGTTAAAGATAGAAAATAGCTTGCACGTGAGCAACAACTTTCTTATACCAATCATACAATAAAATTAGAAGTTTGTTATTTCTTTTCTATAACCACCATACAATGGTTTTCTTTATCAATGGTAGCTCTCTTGCATTCATTCACGCATACAGCCTACACATAAACTAGATTTGATAGTGTCAAAGACAAGATGTTTAAAAACGGTAAGAGAAAAATAAAAGGAAGTTAGAATACACTTGATGTTCGGACCCATTTGGAACACAAAAATTTCACAACAATTATATAGGAATTTCCCAGAAATCACCTCATTTTTCATAGAAAAACACAGAAACAGGAAAAAAAAGTCATGTTCTAAAGGGCCTCAATTCTTTTTTTGGGCATTTCATGGATCTTTCAAGCGTATAACATGTAATAATTGGTTAAAAGATTCCAAATATGTTAAAAATATTTAAGTTATAATTAAGTCGTCATAAATGAATAGAAAATAAGAAATGTAAACATGGCTTAAGAACGAAAGATATAATAGATAGTGAATATGTGGAAATGTTTCTTCTTTTGCGTTGAAATAATGTTAGGTTAAATAATAAAATGTATAGCGTACATAAGAGTTTATCTCCTCTCACATGGGACACGTTTCCATTTTTCCGCCGCTATTTCTTCACTGCTGGAGATCGAAAGGACCTTTGGTCTAAATAAAATTTTAGAGAGACCTTTCTTATGGTGTGTGAGATTCGAACTCAGTACCTCTCGCCTTACGCATAAACTTCTTACCAACTTAGCTGTACACCACATGTAACAGAGTCCTAAGAGACTTGCTATCTTTGTTTTGTATGCTATATTTAGATTTTTAGAGTTAAAAAGTGAACTCCAACAGCTATGCTATCTTGTTTTGTAAAATAACAAGTTTGCTATTCCTAAAATCTCGCATGGTAAATATAGCTTGCATGCGTCACTAGCTATCTAGTATTGCTATAATAGAAAGACTGTTGGAGTTTTCTATTATTTTATAGATTTTTTTATTTTAGAGACTAGCTATATTATAGATTTAGCCATCCATTTTACCAACTCTCTTGGAGTTGCTCTAAGTCCTGGTTGATAAGTCTTTGGTCCCGAACGCAATTTTTTATCGAGACTAAAACTCAGTTGATAGATGGACCAAAGGCCTCTTCTCTAGTAGTGCTTCTTTGACTAGTCTTAATTTTCTTAAATCTCTTGTAGGATATATTATTTTTTCCAGCAAGTGTGACGTGTGACTCTTCTTCTCCCCCCCTCCTCCTCCTATTTAGACTTCTTCCGCCGGATTTATTGCCTCCCCCATCCACTGTCATCTCGTCATCGGCGTTCTGCTGCTCACTCAACTATCGTCTCAGATACCTTGCCAACATCCTTCCCTACTCCTTTGATCATACCTCTAAACCAAAAAACATCAAGAATCAAACAAATCTCAAATACTTGAACCCACTAGACCGAGAAGACTATTTTTGTCGGAGATAAAGACAATAATAGAAGATCTGGCCGGAGACGAAGACGAAGATAATAAAAGATCTCATCAGAACAAAAAAAATTACCATGATAGCAATAGGAGGTCTATGGATTTCCTGCAACTACAATCAACCTCAGCCTCGGGCTGTCTCTGGTTCAGGATCGACGGGATGGGGGTTCTAGCCGTGAGGGCTGGAATCTTGGCGTGGAACACGCAGCGAGGCTGCCGGCGAGCGAGAGCCCTTCCTCTGCCTCTTGGGAAGGTGATGGGAAGAGATTGCAAGGTGCCTGCGAATTCTCTTTGTGGGGTTTATACTATCTTTATTTAGTATTTTACTACCTCTGCGAGATTTATACTTTATTTATTTAGCAGAGTCGATTGTGATCATTTTGGTAAATTGGGGTAATTGTGAGTTATTTTCGAAAACCGTGTTAAGTAAGTGGCATAATATTTTATTGCAGAGAACTTTGTTGATTCAGTCATTCTGTTATAGGTGTTTATTTGTTCATCAAATATCTCAGAGAAAAGATTATTAGTTACCTGTGTGATGTAACAGTTTGAAGTTTAGCATTTGATATACCATGGATACTTATGTGCAGCAGAAGCAATATGCACAGATTTGTGTCTAAAGTCCTATTTTGCTAGTTGGCGTTTTGATTAAGTTACTATATATGTAGATGGAGGCTGGATTCTTATATTGTTCAGTTATTGTAGATGTGAGTTGTTTGTCTATAATTAAACACTTTCTATTCTAGTGGTTCTTTTTTATCATTCGGCTCTATATTATACTTAGTCTTTTCTTTTTTTCTTCTTCTTTTTTTTAGGAACAACCGAGGAGAGTTCGTCATCATCGGTTCCCATGGTTCCCAGAAGCGTGACGACAACAAGTCTATCGCTTCCTTCGTCTTTGCCTCCCAGGACAGCAGCAGCCCTTGGTTCCACGGGAGACATGGAAAGAAGGATGATGCAGGAGATGTCGGGCGTGTTCACCAAGGGTCAGCCCAATAGCCACAGGGTTGAAGGCTTCCTGTATAAATACAGAAAAACAGAAGATGTGAGAATCGTATGCATCTACCATGGAAGCTTTCTTACTCCTTCAGGGTTTGTGGAGCACGCTAGAGCCGACAAGGTAGATAACCTGCTGTGACATATTGTCGTCAGCCCTGCCCCAACCCTGCAGTGAACCCTTCGCCAACAGATCCATGAGAGTCAGCATTCTTCAGCCTAGGGTTAGAGTAGAGTGTCTGATCGTCATATTGTTTTTTTTAATTGGTGGGTATTATGAATTTTCAGTTGTAGAGGCTGGAGCACATGTTGTTATTCAGCTACCTAGAATGTATGAATCGGTTCTCTCAAAAAAAGGTATGAATAAATCCACGATAAGCTGATAGCGGCAATTACCAGAATCAAAACATGTGTGAGAAAAGACTGAATAGATTCCACAATGATGTAGAACCCATAATTTATCATACGACTTAGAGCAGTGAAAGGTTTCTATAGCCATAGCGACCTGACAACATCATCAATATGATTGGTCGTAATAATTCTCATGTGGCGGAGTCTAGGACCCATCAAAACTCGAGGAAGCGTCAGTTTACCTGCACCAAGCTTTATAAAGAGGAAAAGACTGATCAACAAGCACCTTGGTTTGGCTCCTCCGGTATAAAGAGGAAAAAGCTGAAATTTAAAATGAAATAATGTTTGCAACTTATTATTGTGTATAGCATGTTATCTAGCACTACTATGTGACATTGCTCGGTATACAAGTTATTACGTGGCGCACGCGACACAGTGTGGTGCGGTCGTGTCCTCGCGATCGCAAGAATGGCAACACACTAAGTCACTAGGTACCGTGCGGATTCTCGCAGGGTTTTTGCTGTTTTGCTTTGCTTTTCCGTGTGCGGGGGCTCCCTGCTGTTTTGCTTTGCTTTTCCTTGTGCGGGAGCTGCCCCCTGTTTTGCTTTGCTTTTCCTTGTGTGGGGGCTGCGCCGCGAGACGAGTAGGCAGTTTGGTCTGGATAACACGGCGACTACTGATAGCGTGGGGGTATACCTGCGCGATGGCCAATTTTTTAATGGAAAGCGGTGCGTAAGGTAAGTATTCGGAGAAGACGGTGGTACCTGAAATGTGACTAGGCAAGTTATTGGCCGCTATCGTCCTAACATTGTAGGCGGATGTGGCTTTGTCTTTTTTTTGAATGACGTGGGTCTGCCTTTTTGCTCCTAAATATGGCAACATGCTAGGTCACTAGGTACGCGGGGCTTTTCCTTGAGCGGGGGTTGCGCTATGTGGCGGATGAGCAGTTTGGTTTGGATAACTCAGCGATTACTCATGACGCATGGGGTATACTGCGTGCAGAGAAGACTGTGACACCTAAAATGTGAACGAGCAAATTGGCTGGTATCATCCTGACATGGGAGGACTTGGTTATGTCCAATCTTTGAGAATGACTTGGTTCTTCTTTTTTTTTTTTTCTAATCAGCGCCTATCTCTTAGAGATGACCTTTCTTCTAGTGGTCCTCTGTTCTCGGCCCCAGCCGAGCCGAGCTGATCTCTGCTGCTCTAAAGATTCCCAAGCCAACGGCATTAACTCTAATAAGTAACCATCCTCTTAACTGTAGTTAGCGCATGGTTTCCCATGCCCAATAAAATTAAGTAAATATCTTTTAAAATATTTTTTAACAATATCTTTGAATATTAGGATTTTAGATTATAATTTTATAAAGATTTACAACACGAGATGTTGGCAGAACTACTATATTCTTAACAATAAATACTTCATGATACATAAGTCTTTTAGTTAATTATATATTTTTATAAATGTCTTTAGTAAATATTTAATACAACATAGTGTCTTAAGAAATATAAACATGGCTTAAGAACGAAAGATACAACAGATAGTTAGGTTAAAAAATAAAATGTACAACGTACATGAAAGTTTATCTCCTCTCACACGGAACAGTTTCCATTTTTCCGCCGCTATTTCTTCTTTGACTAGTCTTACTTTTCTTAAATCTCTCGTAGGATATATTATTTTTTTTCCAGCAAACGTGACGTGTGACTCTTCTTCTTCTTCCCCCTCCTCCTCCTATTTAGACTTCTTCCGCCGGATCTATCGCCTCCCCCCGACACCTTAGCCTGAGACCTTCCACAAACCATCCACTATCACCTCGTCATCCGCGTTCCGCTGCTCACTCAACTATCGCCTTAGATACCTTGCCAACATCCTTCCCTACTCCTTTGATCATACCTCTAAACCTAAAAACATCAAGAATCAAACAAATCCCAAATACTTGAACCCACTAGAGAAGACTATTTTTGTTGGAGATAAAGAAGATAATGGAAGATCTGGCCGGAGACAAAGACGAATATGATAAAAGATTTCATTGCAACAAAAAAAATATTGCCATGATGGCAATAGGAGGTCCACGGATCTCTTGCAACTACAATCGACCTCAGCCTCGGGCTGTCTCTGGTTCGGGATCGAAAGGACGGGGGTCTCGGTGTGGAACACACGGCGAGGCTGCTGGCGAGCACGAGCCCTTCCTCTGCCTCCTGGGAAAGTGATGAGCAGAGATTGCAAGGTGCGAACAACTTCTGTTTGTGGAGGTTTATACTTTTTGATTTAGCAGTACCGATTGTGATCGTTTTGGTAAATGGGGTGATTGCGAATTGTTTTCCAAAACTTTGTTAAGTAGGCGGCATAATATTTTATTGAAGAGAACTCTGTTGATTCAGTAATTCTGTTATAGGTGTTTATTTGTTCGTCAAATATTTCTGATAAAAGATTAGTAGTTACCTGTGTGATGTAACGGTTTGAAGTTTAGTATTTGGTATACCATGAATACTTATGTGCAGAAGCAATATGCATAGATGTTGTGTGCCTGTGTCTAAAGTCCTATTTTGCTAACCGGTGTTTTTATTAAGTTACCATGTACATGGAGGCTGAATTCTTGGATTGTTCAGTTATTGTAGATGTGAGTTGTTTGTGTATGATTGAACACTTTCTATTCTAGTGGTTCTTCCCTTCAGTTGATTTTTTATCATCATTAAGCTCTATATTATACTCATTCCTGATTTCTTAGGAACAGTCGTGCCTGAGCATCTGAGCTGGTCATCATCAGTTCCCTCCCTCCAGTGAAGCTATAAGAAGCGTGGCGGCAGCAAGTCCACCGCCGCCTTCGTCTTTGGCTCCCAGAACAGCAGCAACACCCTTGGTTCCAGGGGTGATCAAAGCATGTTAGGCAGGGCTGCTGCAAGGGCAAGCAACATGGGAGATGTGGAAAGGAGGATGATGCAGGGGATGTCGAACGTGTTCACCAAGGGGCTGCCCAACCACAAATCATTGTCTGCCAGCCAGGGAGCCGGCAAGGTAGATAACCCGTTGCGACACATTATATTGTCGTCAGCCCTACCCCAAACCTGTGGTGAATCCTTCGATCGGCAGCAGCAAAGTGCAAGTGTTTTGTAGAATCAGCATTCTTCAGCCTAGCGTCAGAGTAGAGTGAGTACGTCTCATCGTCAGATTGTGTTTGTGGAATTGTATGTGGTGCAGTGCTCTTGTGCCCGCAATTAAATTGGTGTGCATCATTTATGGTAACATAACCCGTTGATATAGTCCTGCAACTTTTTTTTCATGATGTAGGTGTTCAGGCGGCATGCACATTTTTTGTACTGTATAAATAACTTAGACCAGTAGTCCAGTAGTTAAAAAAGGGTGCTCCATTCATATGTATTCAGCCGTAGAGGCTAGAGCATGTCTAAGAAAAGACTGAATAGATGGTAAACAATGATGTAGAACACACAATTTATCATACGACTTAGAGCAGAGAAAGGTTTCAATAGTACATCTGAATATCTGATTGCTTATACATCATCAATATAAAAACTCGAGGAAGCGTCTGATTACCTGCACCAAGCCTTATAAAGAGGAAAAGTCTGACGAGCACCTTGGTTTGGCTCCTCCGATACAAAGAAGAAAAGGCTGAAATTTAAGATGACGTCATGTTTGTGACTTATTATTCCGTATGTCATGTTATCTAGCACTACTATCTACTATGTGATTTTACTCCGTATATCAAGTTTTTACATGGCGCTCGATGCTATGTGGCGCGCAGCGGCGGATGCAGTACAAGATCAAAGAGGGGCTGGTCTCTACTTCTTCTTCTATTTTTTTTTAAATTTTTTTCTTCATATTTTTTCTTTCTTATCCTCTCTATTTTCTATTGATATACCAACTGTAGGGGGACTGGAGCCCACCGAAACCCCCATGTAGATCTACCCCTGGCAGCACGATCGCGTCCTCGCGAGAGCGGCGACACGCTAGGTCACAAGCTACGTAGGTCTCGTGGAGGGTTTTGCCGTTTTATTTCGCTTTTCCTTGTGCGGGAGCCACACCATGGGGTGGGCGTACAGTTTGGTCTGGAGAACCCGACGACTACTGATAGCGTGGAGTATTACCCACGTAGGCCCAACTTTTTTATAGAAAGTGGTGAGTTCGGTAAGCGTATAGAGAAGATGATGATACTGAAATGTGACCAAACAAGTTGGTTGGTGTCATCATGACATTATTGTAGGATATAGCTCTATCTTTTTTTTGAATGACGTGGCTCTGTCTTTTTTGCTTCTAAATGCGGTGGCACGCTAGGTTACTAGGTACGCGGGTCTTGCCGGAGTTTTGCTATTTTGCTCAGCTTTTCCTTGGGCGGGGCCACACCGCGGGATGGACGAGCAGTTTGGTCTAGACAACACAGCGATTACTGATGGCGTGGGGTATACCTGTATGAGACCAATTTTTCGGGGGAAAGCAGTGTGTTAGGTAACCATGCCGAGAAGATGGTGACACCTGAAATGTGATCGACCAAGTTGGCTGGTGTCGTTTCAATGTGGTAGGATGTGGCTCTTTCGTTTTTTTTAAATGATGTGGCTTTGATATTTTGCTCCTAATCGGTGCCGATCTCCTAGAGATGACCTTTCTTTCAGTGGTCCTCCGTTCTCAGCCCCAGTCGAGCCAAGCCGATCTCTGCTACTTTGAAGAGTCCCAAACTGTCAGCGTTAACTCCGTTAAGCAACCATCCTTTTAAAATAGGTTGCTAGCTACACGGTTTCTCACGGTGGTTTTGCCATTTTGCTTCGCTTTTCCTTGTGCGGGGCTGTGACACGGTCCAGACGAGCAGTTTGGTTTGGGCAATCCAACGGCTACTGATGGTATGGGCTAGGCGAGCAGTTTGGTTTGGGTAATCCGGCGACTACTGATGGCATAGGGTATACCTGCGCAGGCCTTATTATTTTTTCATCCATTTTTTAAATTATTTATATCACTTGCAGTTCAAATTTGTCTTTTCCCAAAATATTCAAATAAATGAAATAAATTAACTAAATATAGTAAACAGATTGAGAAATTTGCCAAATTTGAACATAAAGTATTTGGTAGTCTATGAGGACAGAAGTAACAGTATGGATGAGAGATGGGGATAAAGTTGGAAAAGTATGCCGAGTGTCATAGCAAGACACTCAGCAAAAATGCCACTTTGTCGAGTGTCAATGGGAGGCACTCGACAAACAGGCCCCTTTGCCGAGTGTCGGCCCCAGGCACTCGACAAACAGTTAATGGAGGTGACGACCGTTACTTGGTCTGGCTCTTTGTCGAGTGTCGTCATCAGACACATTTGTTGTGTGTCTGGACCCAGGTACTCGTCAAACCTGTTTTTTTTTTGCCAAGTATCTTATTGTCACCGAGTGTTATGTCTGACACTCGACAAAGGGACCATTTGTTTAGTGGCTGACAAGATGCTCTCGGCAAACCCAACGACACTCAACAAATACCCGGTTTCCGATAGTGCTAGTGTTAAAATAGAAAATAGCTTGAATATGTCACAAATAACTTTCTTATACCTATCTATATAATAAAATTTGAAGTTTGTTATTTCTTTTCTGTTTTTCTTTGCGAGTTACAGACACACAATGGTTTTGTTTATCACAGGAGAACATCAGAAGCCCTCTTGCACCCATTCAAAGCTCTACACATGAACTAGATTTGATAGTGTTAGAGATGATAGGTTTAAAAATGACAAGAAATAGATCAGAGGGAGTCGGAATCCACTAGCTTAGGGCTTATTTGGCTGTATATATATTCACCTCAACCCACGTGGTTTGGGAGAAATTGTATAAATGTATTTCTAGGATCTCTCATATTTGGTTTAATGGTGGAGCTCGAGGCAATTGCGACATTCTAAATAGGTTGAGTTTGTCTAAGATCGAGCCTAACCTAACTGATACCTTTTTGTTACACCCTTCCGCTCTTATCTTGTGAGTGTTCAAAGGAAAACATAACCTGTTGATAGTGTTCTGATCCTTTCTAATCGTGATATAGTCCTGCAACTTTTTTCTTGTATGTTGGTGTTCCAGAAAACAAAGCTCACGATAGAGTGTTAGCGGCCATGACTTGACGCAGCAGACACTTTTTTTTTACTGCCCGAACAACTTAGACTACTAGCTAGTAGTTCATCAATAGTTAAAAAAGGGTGCGCCTATCAAAAGATCATCAGGATTTGGATCGCCGGGCGAGCTCTCTCTCTCATAGTGAACTGGAAGATGAACAGGGAGAGACTCAATTTTGGTGTTGTCAACTGACAGCGTTTGTTCTTTGTTTAAATTGCTGTAAATAGAGCAATTACAAAGCCATATCGCGGCCAAGAGTAACATGACACCTTTGTGCTCAAGAAGTGCCACCCCAAATCGTTTTTCTTTTTGCGAGACTTAGTTATAGAAGCAGACGCTCACAAACACTAGCGTACATCCATCCTACCCCTACTATATGGCCGCACAGCCGCACATCTACCCCTATATAAGCACCTCTGAAGAACTGAGTTGAACCGGCAAATATCGAGATTGACGAAGTCACCACAGACGTCTCGCTGTCGATAGACACGTCGCCTACCACCGTTGAAAGAATATTCTAAAATCCTAAAATAATATGAACATCCATATCAAGTCGAGCAGTTGAACCTGGATAGACAGGTTCCACAACAAAGAACCCAATCAACTGAGCTAAATTCAGTTCGCAGTGCCATACCAAATCATTGGGATGTGCCGTGGGGAACACATGCGCGGCTATGGTACTGAACCTGAAAGGCTAACTGAAACGTGAAAATAGCTAACCTATTGCATATATCCGGCAACAGGTTTATCAGGTAACAAATCACCGCCTTAAGTCCTGTCGTTGACGAAGAGAAGCTTGGTGAGGCCGATCTTACTGCAAAGCTCTTCGTACTTGAGGTGTCTGAGCGCTTTAGTGAAAATGTCACCCAGCTGTTCTGATGAAATGAACATCGATCAAACCTCTGTCCGCACACTCCCAGTGTAATGAAACTTGACATCAATGTGCTTCGTCCGGTCGTGATGCACTGGCGTGTTTGGTTTGGATAGTGGATCCATGCGGAACCATCCGAACCTATGTTCGAGCATTACAACACAAATGAGCTATAGCCCCGGTCGGCAAGGGTCTTTAGCCCCGGTTGCCGAGCCGGGACTACGCTTCCGGGACTAAAGCCATCCCCTTTAGTCCCGGCTCCAGGCACCGGGGCTGAAGCCCCCCTTTAGTCCGAGTTGGTTATACCAGCCGGGACTAAAGGGTGCTGCCAGCGGTGCCCCGCAGCAGCACCCTTTAGCCGGGGCGAAAGGGTCCTCTGGTTTTTTCTTTTTATTTTCATTTCAGTTCTGTTTTTAATTTTGTTTATTTATTTGATAGGTTTTCCAATATGTATTCTTTGCTGCTAATATATATATTTTATATATATTAGCAGCATAACACAATAAGCCTTATTGCATGCATATATAATTGAACTATAGAATTATATATATATATATATAAATATGTACATAAAATTACAAGCAATATACCTAGAAGTTGTCCAAATATCTATCTACACAAGTTGTACTCTAAAGTTAGTACTATAAACCTATTACAAGTTGTACTCCATCTAAAGATCTACAGAGCATACAAATGATCATCATTGTTTGGAATCAACTTCTCATTGGTATTATAGTAGAACTCACCGTTTGTATTTATGACTTGTTCCCGAAGAAATCCTGCTATTGTCTCTTGTATTGCTTTCAATTAGTCTTGTAGCATCACTTTTTGCTTCAACCAGCCAGTCTTCAATTTAAATTAGCGAAGATATTAGTAATATCTATATTATCAATATTAAGTCTATAAAAAATGAAAAGAAACATGTTACGTATTTTGATGATTTCTTCAGGAATTCTATTTGATTCTATCATCATGTACTCGCAAACATAGAATCCACATAAGTTGGTACCCTGTTTTTGTCTCAAAATCCACTGTAGAATGAAAAGATTCATCTCGTAATAAAGATATGATATATGACATGATATAATAAAGATACACGTACATTGATGAATGTGTAAACTTACTAGTAGTCGTGACTTTATTGTAAGTGGCACCTTACACTGACTCATATGTTCCCGAGCAATGAATTTTTCTCAAACCCTAATCCGGCCAATGAAACATTATTAGTTGGATTATTATTTAATTAGTATACATATATACAAGCTTAGTCTATACTTTAAGCATGTAAGCTAGGGATCGAAAAATTACCTTTAGAGGATGTCTATCATATCTTGGTAATCTTCTTGCGGTTTGCTCAACGAGTCATAGATTAACACATTGCTGTGTTTGAGATCGATGACCATCAGTATCCAGTGATAGCTGTTCATACACATGATTCATATATATAGATTATTAGGGTTAAGTAAAATAAAATGTGCACATACTTATTATTAACTATATATGTCTCACACACTTAAAGTTGTATGGGAAGAGAATTCTTTCTCTATCTTTTTGGTTCACGAAGAACCTCATGAGATCCATACACGACTCATCTCTCTAAGTCACTGAAGGGTTTGGAGCCTTGAAAACAACATATGGATCAACAAACCCAACGAAATTGTCATGTTTACCTCTGAGCTGAGTCATCTGATACCTGCAATATCGAGTCGATCCACAAGTATGTGTGTAAGAATACTACATACTATATACACATACTAGAGAGTTCAATGAAAACTATAAAAGAAACACTTACAAACAATAGCAACTAAGGAGCGATTTGTCTAGTGCGTCCATATGACATAGCTGGTGTAATTCCTCCATCTGGACTAAGATTAGGTCATCGCCACGGAAGTAGTGATGGTTCTGAATTCGGACAGAAATCCAATTGACATCACCGTCTTTAGAAGCATCCATGCACCATTTGTTGATTGCAAACATCTGCGTACCAAGTACATGTAAGTGATTGAGGTTCATTAGACTCCTGCCCGGTGCAAAATTTCTCCTCCATTCATCAACTACTTCCGCTCGTGGAAACTCCAGCCCAGTAGCAATATTTTTAATCGTGTCGTATGGGAGACCGCTGTCAATGAATTTTTTTTCAATTGAGTCCATCACAGACAAAGTGGTCTCTCCAGATTTCCGCTGTACTCTGCTCATATTTGAACCATACTGATTTTCCACAAATAACGGGGACAAAGGTCTTGATGTTTCCCTGAGCTGTGGAACACCCTTTCCCACTTTCTTCTTGCTGGATTGTTGTTCTTTTGCAGACTTCATTAGAGAGCGTTCGTAATCTGATTTTCGCGGAGCCTTTCAGGCTTCACGCATCTTGATACCATGTTGGTCCACCCTTTTCCTTAACTCCTGTGGGTTTAACAACAGGTAAGGCTTCTCCGGGTTTCTCTTCGCTTTAGCAGCGGCCTCACATTCCTCTAAAAAATCTCGCACATCTTTTTTCACCGAAATTTCTAACTCCTCATCAGTCTTTTCATAAGCTACTTTCTCCTGGGCTTTTTTTCCTGATGCAGGAGCATTCTTTTTTGGAGGTGGGGCCTTCGGTTCTGTGATGGCGGACCGCTTCTTAGGGCCGCGCGGTGGAGGCGGGGGTGTTGGAGCCCGCCGTGGAGGAGATGGTGGGGCCGGTGGCGGTGTTGGAGCCCACCGTGGAGGTTGTGGCGTTGGAGCCCGCGATGGAGGAGATGGTGGGGCCGGTGGCGGTGTTGGAGCCCGCGGTGGAGGTTGTGGCGTTGGAGCCCGCTGTGGAGATCTTTGTGCAGGAGATGGGGTTGAAGCCGTGTCCTCCAACACATCGTCACCGCCCGCAGCACTATGATGCGCTGGGGAATGACGAACTGGACTATAGTTCCTGCTACGCAAAACAACGAATGATGTGAGCATCCAATTAATATATACATATAGGAAGTTAGTGTAATAAAAATTGTTTCTCGTTCACGCGCACTACCTATGGTGAGGATCTTGATCAGTAGGAGGAGGTTGCGGCGGTGACACTCCAGGAATAATAATGAAGCGCTTGCGCCAGCAAATAAATGTCTTCTCCGCTTCACCTAAAGTCTTCTCCCCATCTCCCCCTTCGATTTCTAGTGCCACGCTGCCACAACCTGTCTCAACCCTATCCACCGAGACGCTAGCGTATCCGGCTGACACTAGTTGACCATGGATTCTTGGTGTTCTTGTGCGGTCGATAGGGTTTACAACACCGACAACCACCTTTTTCGTGACATTTCCATCTGGAATGTGCAGCTCACAAGTAGTAAAAGGTTCTTTAACGTCATCCACGGGGAAGCGTAGCTTGAAGTCATCTTGAATGGTTGGTACTTCCGTGGAGGCGCAACTGCTTTTCATCTGACCTGTGGGGCTAATGTTCGCTTGAGGCTATTGTGATGATGTACCTTGCCCACTCGTCATTTGACTAAGTGCCGCTTGCACTTGCCTTTTGATTTCCTCCTCCTTCCATTCTTCACGAGATTTGTCACGCTCTTGTGTTTGAAGAACATACTCCTCCAACTTGTAGATCCGCTCTGCCTCCTCGTCCTTCTTTCTCTGGTGGCTTCTGTAACTTTCTCGATCCCCTTCGAAGGAATGTAGCCACGAAACGGCCCCAAAGCCTCTCGTACGCCCACCGTGCTCAGGATTCTCCAGCGCGTACGTTAGTTCATCCTTCTCTCTGTTGGGCTTGAACTCGCCAGCCAACACCGCACTTCATGCTTGAACTAGCCTCTGTGCTGCTCTTGAAATTTTTGGGCCCCAATCAAGCTCCCCGTCATTAGGGTTTATGGTTCCCCCATGAGCGTAGAACCAATTCCTGGACCGTTAACTCTAATTTCTTCTTATTGTCTCTGGGACTACCCCCTGACAAGCATCTCCTTTTCCTGTCTCTCCCACTTTGGAAGGGCAGTCTTATAGCCACCTGATCCTAAATGATGGTTGTTAACACCAAATTTTCACACGCACGAGGAAATGACAGGTGGGCCAGTGTGCGAGAGATGGTCATATGGTGCATTCGGCAGATGACCAAGGTCGGTTAATCTCGGAGTTTCAGCAAGTGCCTGTGCGGTCGGCTATCTTGTGAGGCGGTGATTCTATTCGGGAAGCAAATATGGCAAGTGAAGCCGGCTTGCACGAGAAGACACGTGACAATGGAGGACGCCAAGAGGAAAATAGGAATAGGACTCGTATTTTCCAAGTTTTATTGTGTAAATCATAATCTTTTAGGACTCGTATTTCGCTCAGGGTATAAATATAAACCCTCGACCATTATAAAATTGTTCACAACCATATCAATACAAATCGGCCCCGTGCCATCTTCGAGTCCTTTGTTGTGTCGTCGAGTTCTTCGAGAGGAATCATCGATCCATCGACCTCCGTAAGTCCCGACAACCTTGTTATCATGTCTAGTATCATGCGGTGGATTTAGATATGATGCAAGTAGTCTTGTTTGTTTGCAATGGTCGTGCGGCGGACTTTTGTTAATGATCAAGAAGTCTTTGCTTGTGCTTTGCTTATGGATAAACACCGTGCGGCAGGCGTTTATTGATACGTTTAGCAAAAGTGAGATGGTTATCGGTTCTATTAGATTTGGCAAGATCTAGTAGATTCATTAAGTTACCTTGTGTTGCATGATTTATTTAATTAAGTCCTACAACACTCTTTTGCCCAATCTAGATTGGCTTTGTTCGGCCTTGCTTTGCAAGTTTTTACTTGTTTGTTCCGATAGTTGAATAACCATGATGGCCGAATTAATTTCTAATCTAGATTGTTACGTGTTGCGGGTTCATACATGTCAATCATGCTTAGGCTTTGATAAAACTAGGTATCGTGCGGCAGATGCAGGTTTTAGATTAGTTTAATCGTTTTTGGTTTGCATGTTCCTTCTTCATGGACCCCAATTTGGCTGGTTTGCCGAGCTTGGTTATACGTTATTTTATAATATATCTCTTGTTCAAGCATGTCTTTTTACAAATGATCATTCGACAACCAATTGTTTACATGTGCTCGTGTTTGGAGTTAGCCGAATGATCTCTAAAACTTGTTGACAGATAGCTTCTATAGCTATATGTCGTTGTGAGTGGCTTCAGGGCCGTAAATATGGAACTGTCTGGTCTCATCTGGCATGTTCCCATTTTATTCTCACAGTTTTATCCCTTGTTGGCTTTCAGGTCAAACCGACTGGCACGTCTCCAGATTTCAAACTATCCGGGCACCCGATTGAAGCTACGCTTTTCGGCTTGCTGTGTGTGAGGCACGGTGCGACGTATTTTGTGCCAACACACTTTTTGGCACGCCCGGTGGGACTCCACATTCCAAGATGGTTGAGTTCAACAACACTCAAGTTCTGGACGTGACCATGGATGAACTGCCACCAGAATTAAGAGATTTGGTACAACAAGCATGCGATGAGTTTCAACGCAAATGCTTAATGTCCTTCTCCAAGAACAAGAGCAACAAGGTCTTCCAGAAGCAGTCACTCCCGAGGGCTCTCCTTCCCCATCAATCTGATAGCACTGATGAGGAAGATATTCAAAAAATGTCCGAACTTATGTACAAGGTTGTATCGGAGGCCATGACCAATCATCAGTCAGCTTTCTTAAATACTTTTCGTGCAGTCATGGTTGGTATTTTTGGCCCGACGATAGATAAGCATTTTGAGGAAGCCGCTGGTCCGATGCAGGGGCCACTGTTAGTCCCCATTCCCCAGCATCAGAGGAAAACTGCTGAAGACAACGGAGTTGGATCGAGCAAAGGTGGGATGATCTTTCATCAAGAGCAGCAACCTCCCACAACTCAGGGCCAACTTGCATTCGGCACAACGGGAAACGTCCCTCCATCTGCTTTCAGAGTATCTCCAGCAACAAATAGGTTGCAGAAGAACATGTATGGAGATGGGTATCAGGAGTTCGTGGATTACAGTGCGATTGATGCTTTCCCAAATCCAGGCTATAAGAATTCAACAAGGGCATTTCTTGGAGGTCAGGCACAGGCTGCTCCTGACTCAGGCGTCGACCTCATCATGCATAGGATGGCCGACTTGATGCAGAATCAATTCGTCCTGAAGCCAAAAAATCAGTCTTATGCTTACAAGTCTCCTTACCCGGAGTGGTACAACCGAGTGGCACTTCCTCCAAGGGTGAAACCTCCTACTGATCTTACTAAGTTCTCAGGCCAAGATGACACCAGTACTGTTGAACACATCAGCCGTTACTTGATGCAGCTCAGAGAAGCATCTGCAGATGAGGCTTGGAGAATTTGGTATTTCCCACTGTCACTAACGGGACCAGCTTTCTCATGGTTCACGTCTCTGCTAGCAAACTCTATGAATACATGGGCAGAGCTAGAACAAAAGTTCCACGCGTATTTCTTTACCGGTACCAATGAGAAGAAGTTGGTCGATCTCATGAGTCTGAGGATGAGAGTTAATGAGACTCCCCAAGAATATTTACGCAGATTCAGGGAGACTAAAAATCTCTGCTATTCCCTGAATTTGCCAGATGATCAATTGCCAGGAATAGCTATAGCTGGTATGTTGCCGAATATCAGGGAAAAGCTGTTCGACATGGATTTTGATGATCTTGGGCAGTTATCACAATGATTGGCAATAATGAATAGTCAGGCTCAGGGGTTTAGGAGAAATAACCAGTTCCAGAAAGGTGATGTAGCTAGCGAAATGTATCAGGCTTTCTTAGAAGAAGCAGCAGAATATGATGACGAAGATGAGGTAGCTGCAGCTGAGTTAGTCTGGACAAAAGAGCCGACTCAAGTCAATCAACGATGGTTGAGGAAGCAAAAAGGTACCTATGATTTTGATGTTTCCAAATTAGATAAGCTATTTGAATTGCTATTGAAGGAAGGACGCATCAAGTTACCGGATGGCCATCCCATGTTACACCCTGAAGGGGTTAAAGACAAGAAATATTGTGGTTTCCATAATACTAGATCTCACTCTATAAATGATTGCCGAGTATTCAGAGTACGGATCCAGAAGGCTATCCAGGAAGGGCATTTGAAGTTTGACGGAAAAATGAAGATTGATGGTAGCCCTTTTGGACAGAATACCGTATCTTTCTCTGTTAACATGGTCAATGCAGATGACCCCAGGGGCAAGAGCAAGATGAAGGTGTTAACCTCTGATAGAGCTAGATAGGCCGGTGCTATTGACCCCAATCGGCAAATCACAAATGAAGAATTTTGGCAACGAGTTCGTTTCCAGAATAGCCGAACTGAAAGGGGTGAAACTTCCAGGCCTAGAGTCACGACATGTATTTTGTTAAACAAATGGCGTTGGGAGCAGGAGCGGTACCAGAAGCAGAGGTTTTATGAGGAACAAAAGTTCATAGAAAAGCAACAGAGGTACGAAGAGGAGATGTACCAAGAGGAACGAGAATACATGAAGGGGCAAGAGCAGTCTCATTGGGAGTGCTCATTCTTCAAATATTGTTGGAATGAAGGCTTGAAATTGCCTGTTAAAAACAATTGCCCTGAGTGCAATGATCAATATTCTGAATACAGGCAATCTCAAGTCAACCGCCGTTCGGTCCATGAAAGGCTTGGGATGCGAATCCCTGAGGACGACCGGCACTTAAAAATAGGTAATTCCGAGAATCGGCAAGGGAGAAATTTTGCCGATCGAAGATGGGCTCGCACTGAAGAAGAAGAATACCGTGAATATGTTTGGCAGAGAGGACAATGGTGTCCACCAGGATTGAGGAAGAGCCAGAAAAGGAGAGTGCAACGCCTAAGGAACAAAGAGTTAGCGCAAGCAGGCACCAAAACAAAACAAGTTTGGCGTCCTAAGGAAAAGCCTGATGAAGATGATCGTTCGGCTGATGCATGCATGACATTCTTTCTCCCGTCGGAATTCATAGCTCCCGGAGATCAAAACGTCCAAGAAGAAGTGTATTCGGATTTTGACGAAGACGAATTCCATGATCTGATGGCTCAGCTCGTTTTGGCTCAACGGGCAGTTTTTGATAAACCGACTAAACATCGACATTTGAAGCCACTTTATATGAGGGGGTATGTTAATGGCAAGCCACTAACCAAAATATTTATTGATGGAGGAGCTGCCATAAATATCATGCCATATACTACCTTCAGGAAACTTGGGATGGCAAGTGAGGATTTATTGAAGACTGACATGGTGTTGAGGGACTTTGCTGGCAATTCTTCTGATACTCGAGGAGCGGTTCATGTTGAATTGATGATCGGGTCAAAAACCCTGATTACTACCTTCTTCGTCATCGATGGCAAGAGGGCATATAGTTTGCTTTTAGGAAGGGATTGGATACATGCAAACTGCTGTGTTCCGTCAACTATGCATCAAATCCTCATCCAGTGGATTGGAGATGACGTCGAAATTGTCCATGCTGATGATTCAGTGAGTGTTGCTACTGCAGAACCCATCTATTGGGAATATGATGGTGTCGAGTGCTTCTCTGGAAGAGTTTGGGAAGTAGGTCCTGTGAATGTTTTTGACGAGGACCAACAGCCGATTCAAGCAATCGGCTCTCAGAGCAATTTTTGAATAATCCAATTGATGGTAACGGAGGAGGATTAGGACGAGGTTTCGTATCGGTTGATGAGTTAGAAGAGGTAAATATTGATAATGAAGCCGAAAACAAGACCGATATATGTCAGTGCAGATTTGGATCCAGAGTGCAGGTTGAAGTTGATAAACCTTCTGAAAGAATTTTACCTTTTCCTCCGTTACTGAAGCTCAAGGAAGATCAAGAAGTTCGTATGGAGTGACATGCAACAGAAAGCTTTTGATGGAATTAAAGAATACATGAAGGCACCACCAGTGTTGGTACCTCCACAGCTTGGTAAATCTTTCAAGTTGTATGTAGCGGCCGATAGCCTAAAATAGGATCGGCCCTTATACAAGAATTTGAAGGAAAATATAAGGTGATAGCTTACTTTAGCCGAAAGACATTAGACCCAGAGATGAGGTATTCGGCTACGAGGGAATTCTTGTTCATATGTGTATTACTCATGTACCAAGCTTTGACACTGCTTATTAAATACCGAATGCTTTATAGTTTTTGAATTTGATATGATAAGATAGTCGGTACATGAGTGGATTCAAGAATATTTGTATGCAAAAGATAGCCGATGTAAAACATCGCCTTTAGCAAAAAAATGCTCCAAGAATTTAAAAATATAGCCGATATTGTTTATATCGCCTTTAGTACAAAAATGTTCATGACCCTGGTGACCCTAGCATTTTCAAGTTAGCAGGTTTATCGGGAGGAGAGAAAGGTGAAGTGCAATAAATAAGATGCCAAGTGACATGACATGTCAAGACAAGATCTAATCGGCTAAGATGACATCATGCGTTTGGCAAGTGCTTTTCTGAGGAAATATTGCAATCAAGAGATGTCACTGAGATAATCGGGAAATACAAATAAGACATCATTCAGAGAAAAAACAACTTTTTTATTCATTTGTAGATCCATCATAGTACAAATTACTCATGGAACAATCTATTCAGAATAGACTGCAGATTGGTGACTCCGGCGAGAGCAGCGGCGTGATCTTCATAAACTTCAATACCTTCGATTTCATCTAAGAACCCGCCTGCAAAGCCGACTGGTAGAAAGGAGTAATCCTCGTTGGTCCAAGAGCTCATTGCTGCTAGCCCAAGAGAGACGCCAAGGTGCACGCCTTGGATGATGGCCTGATCTATGCGGCCATCTGTAGCATCAAGACGCGCCTCAGCTGAGTTCCCATGGGCATTCACCTTATCGACAACTCTGTTCGCTGCCGCCCTCAGACGGTCATTTTGTGCAGAAAAAGCTGGCAGGAAGAAAAGATGTGTCAGGCAAGCGAGCTCAATCGGAAGAAGGAAAATTGGGCAAAGATTTCGCTAACCTGTAATAGCATTACAGAGCTGCTTCCGTTGGTCCTCCCATTCGGTTTCCTCGATGCCATACTTCTTAGATGCATCTTCCAATGCCTTCTGGGCTTTATCCCTCTCCTTGCGGTACCAAAGAGCGCCCGGACAGGTATACCGAGGTAAGCCATCGGATTCAGAGGGGTCTGTTGACTCAGGAAAGGGGTTGTGAGAAGCCATTGGAGCTGCCGTTTCTGAAAAAGGAGTCCGGGTTTGGCTGGAGAGAGCCCTCATCCTGGAAGGAAAGTGAATTTTGAATCAGGAATGGATGAACAAGAAAGCTATCGCAAGGGGGCAAAGAACCAATTTTTACCCATAACGTTGACGAGTTGGTGCTTCGCTTCCTTCTGCTTCATCTCTGATAGGACGTTTGCTGTGGTCACCATTGCCTACCATTGATGAAAGTACAGGCGAGGATTCTCTCTCTGGCTTGAGCTGAAAGCCGAGAGGTGAGGAGTTTGCAAGTCAAACTGTTCAATTGGAAGTCGAGGGTGTTGGCCTGTGTAAGGTCATATTTATGGAACCATGACTTGCACACTGGAAAGCTAAACATCGGAGTAGGGTTTTCACAATTTATGGGCCATTGTTGGGCCGGGCCGGATTTTGTCGATTTAAGGAGATCGTGACTCCAGAGTCGAAAAAACGATGGATTCGGCTACGGATTGTTACTACACAAGGAGCTCAGCTTCGGTTGATTGTCTGGAAACTCATATTACCGATTGACACCGAAGACAGTAAGTCTGGCAGATGGTCTTCAAATTGGGAAAGACTGTATTTTATTCCAGGCGATGGAGCTTTAATAGAGAAGTCTTCAAAGAAACTGAAAATGGAAAGTCCCTTAAAGATTACAACAATCACTTACGAGACAAAGATGATTGACATGATTATCAGTGATAGCCGATGTGATAAACATCGCCGTTAAAGCAAAAATAAAAGTCAGTGACTAATACACGAAGCAGAGTACACATTGATCTCGAAGGATCAGTCACAGATTGGTTTCAGGGATCAAACAAAAAGGCTTTTTATTTACAAAAGGAGGGTACAAGATTACAATAAAGATCAGTTCGTCCATCCTATCCTCTGTCTAATCGGGAGATCATGGTCGAAGGAATCAGCCAGATCTGTTCCAGCTTCCTTTATATCATCTACAGAGTGTGCTACCCTGTATTCTAGCCCTCGCTCACAGATGTCGAAGCTGCGGTAATCGACGCCATAGTGAATCCGTACAACATTAAAGACAAGTGCTGCGCCGTACCCCATGCCGGCTCTAGAGATGTCGGGGAGGATTCGGTTAACCTCGTTCACCCGACTTAGGGCTGTCGTACCCGTCGCATTGGCCGTGATGGCAAGCTTGGCAACGACAGCTTCAAGAGCATGAAGTTTGGCCCCCAGAGCTGAGATAGAGAAGAGTAAGTAAAAAAGGGGGGACAAAGATAGCGATGATGAAGATATTCACTGGCGGCTCGATTCCGAGCGACATCACGCTCCCGGGAAATTTGAGAAATATCCTGGTCCTTCTCTTCCAGATCAAGTTGAAGGTCTATGATCTGTTGAGCCAAATCCTCGGAGAAGTCGTCACCGACCATCCTGAACAAAGGTAACAAAGTAAGAACGGCTGCTTCATTTTGAAATAAAGTAGAAGAGAGCAACCTCCTCCTGGAAGTGCTGGAGATGCCAAGATCGGAGCTATGGTTGCTCACCACGGAAGACATCCTATGGGTTGGATTGGGTGACGATAGGAGAAAAAAGGGTTTTCTTGTTTTTGAGATTGAAACAGGGGAGCTTGAGAGAGTAAGCCGAAACGAAGTGAAGGGTGACTTAAAAGGACCCCAAAGAGTGCATCGAGAGATGAATCGGCAGGTAAGGCAATTATGATACGCGAAGGTGGATGCTTCCGGAGGTTCCACGTCAGTATACAGGAGAAAGGAATTTTGGAATAAATATTTATCCCAAAATTAGGGGGCATGTGTTAACACCAAATTTTCACACGCACGAGGAAATGACAGGTGGGCCAGTGTGCGAGAGATGGTCATATGGTGCATTCAGCAAATGACCAAGGTCGGTTAATCTCGGAGTTTCGGCAAGTGCCTGTGTGGTCAGCTATCTTGTGAGGCGGTGATTCTATTCGGGAAGCAAATATGGCAAGTGAAGCCGGCTTGCACGAGAAGACACGTGACAATGGAGGACGCCAAGAGGAAAATAGGAATAGGACTCGTATTTTCCAAGTTTTATTGTGTAAATCGTAATCTCTTAGGACTCGTATTTTGCTCAGGGTATAAATATAAACCCTCGACCATTGTAAAATTGTTCACAACCATATCAATACAAATCGGCCTCGTGCCATCTTCGAGTCCTTTGTCGTGTCGTCGAGTTCTTCGAGAGGAATCATCGATCCGTCGACCTTCGTAAGTCCCGGCAACCTTGTTTTCATGTCTAGTATCATGCGATGGATTTAGATATGATGCAAGTAGTCTTGTTTGTTTGCAATGGTCGTGCGTTGGACTTTTGTTAATGATCAAGAAGTCTTTGCTTGTGCTTTGCTTATGAATAAACACCGTGCGACAAGCGTTTATTGATACGTTTAGCAAAAGCGAGATGGTTATCGGCTCTATTAGATTTGGCAAGATCTAGTAGATTCATTAAGTTACCTTGTGTTGCATGATTTATTTAATTAAGTCCTACAACACTCTTTTGCCCAATCTAGATTGACTTTGTTCGGCCTTGCTTTGCAAGTTTTTACTTGTTTCTTCCGATAGTTGAATAACCATGATGGCTGAATTAATTTCTAATCTAGATTGTTACGTGTTGCGGGTTCATACATGTCAATCATGCTTAGGCTTTGATAAAACTAGGTATCGTGCGGCAGATGCAGGTTTTAAATTAGTTTAATTGTTTTTGGTTTGCATGTTCCTTCTTCATGGACCCCAATTCGGCTGGTTTGCCGAGCTTGGTTATACGTTATTTTATAATCTATCTCTTGTTCAAGCATGTCTTTTTACGAATGATCATTCGGCAACCAATTGTTTACATGTGCTCGTGTTTGGAGTTAGCCGAATGATCTCTAAAACTTGTTGACAGATATCTTCTATAGCTATATGTCATTATGAGTGGCTTCAGGGCCGTAAATATGGAACTGTCTGGTCTCATCCGGCATGTTCCAGTTTTATTCTCATAGTTTTATCCCTTGTTGGCTTTCAGGTCAAACCGACTGGCACGTCTCCGGATTTCAAACCATCCGGGCACACGATTGAAGCTACGCTTTTCGGCTTGCTGTGTGTGAGGCACGGTGCGACGCATTTTGTGCCAACAATGGTGGTATTTCTTCTGAGCTGCATTCTGTTTGTTTACTCTGATACGAGCCTCGCTCTCTTGTGATCTTTTGTACTGTACAAATTCATCCCAATCGGCCCTTAACTTGACATACGCCTTAGAGTTGAAATTTGACGTCTCGTTCTTCAACACAAAGTTGTGGTACAATTTGTTATTCTAGTCCTGAAAAAGTGTGGCCATCTTCTTTATTGTCCACTCCCGAATTCGCCTCTTCAACTCCTCATCGTTTGTGTCAAACGAGAAATGCTCTTCGATGTCTTCCCAGACTAGCTGCTTGTCACGATTGGAGACATAACTGATCTCGGGAGCACTTCGCCTCTCTTTCCATTCACGGGCACTTATCGGAATCCGATCTCTCACAAGGAACCCATAGTGAAAGACATATTTCTGTGCATGGGGTCCTAGTGGTTGGCCTGTAGCCATATCAAATTCGGAGATTACATGACGGCCCTTCAACGGCCTCTTCGGCCCTCGTTTTGGTCTGCTCTACCCCGTCGCAGATGTCAATCTAGAGGGCTACATATAGGTAAAGACACGAAGATGAAACCCTAATACAAGTTGAAATAAAACCTAATCAAGTAATAAAGTAAATGTAAACCCTAACATGACATATTGTATGTGTACCTCGCCTGTATTGCCTTCTTGCATCTCAACTTGTTGTTCAAGGGGATTTTCATCATGCATGGTCATCTCAATAAGTATTGACTCCCGTCATCGCCGCCGGCGATGGTATTCATCATTTCCTCCTCCATGTTCTCATTTGGGTCGGCCATTTCTGCGAATATTAAAATATATATACAATATGATCGAACACTTAGAGGAGCTTTATACATGTATGTATGTGAAACCAAAATCGAAACCCTAAAATAACATATATTCGGGTTCTAGGGTTTAGGGGTTTGGGGTTTAGGGTTTAGGGTTTAGGGGTTTAGGGTTTCGGGGTTTAGGGGTTTAGGGGTTTAGGGTTTTGGGGTTTAAGGTTTTGGGGTTTAGAGGTTCAGGGGTTTAGGGTTCAGGGGTTTAGGGTTTAAGGGTTTAAGGGTTTAAGATTTAGGGTTTTAGGGTTTCGGGGTTTGGAGTTTATGGGTTTGGGGGCTTGGGGTTTGGGGTTTAGGGGTTAGGGTTTCGGGTTTTAGGGTTTTGGGTTTTAGGTGACATGTAATCGCCAACATTAAAAATAACATATATTCGTAAAGAGGCAATTCAACATTAAAAATAACATGAAGAAGCATATCTATCAAAATATTTCTATGGCATTCCAACATGACACATGATTTTCTATGAACACATATTTCTAAGAGTAAATACATGTTTAAACATATCCAAGTGATTTTCTATGGCATTCCAACATGACACATGATTTTCTATGAACACATATTTCTAAGAGTAAATATATGTTTAAACATATCCAAGTGGTTTTCTATGGCATTCCAACATGACACATGATTTTCTATGAACACATATTTCTAAGAGTAAATACATGTTTAAACATATCCTTGTCACGTGATTTACACACCGTGGACGAGAATGACAGCGGATGGCAGCGACGATGACGACGGTGCAGATGACAGTGGACGACGGACGAGGTCGGTGGAGCGGTCACCAGGATTACACATCGACGCGTCCTGTCACTTTTTATCTACATGTGTAAACATATATTTGTCCGGTTAAAAAACATATATATGATTTTCCTTTTTCTATAAATATATCTATTCATATTCATTATCTGTATATATCTATTTCTATAAAAAAATAAATGAAAAAGTTAAATATAAAATAATATATATAGAAAAAGGAAAATTTATATATATATATATAGATAATAAATATATATGTATATATATGTATAGAAAGGGTCCTTTAGTCCCAGTTGGTGCCACCGCCCGGGACTAAAGGGTCCTTTCCCGCCACAGTTTTGGGTTTTCAGTATTTTGGGTTTTGTATTAAGTTTTCACTATATAAATATGTTGTAATTTTGTTAATTGCATAGTAAATTGAACATTATGCATAAAATTACTTAAAAATAACAGTTATATTTCCTTTGACCTTATTGTATAGTAGAAAATTTTGTAGCATAAATTCTTTTCTTTTTTTATAATAACGAATATAAATGTAAATAACCATTCATATTTGGTTAATGCAAAAATATAATGTTAAATTTAAATTAAAAAAATGGTTGGCTTTCAATAGAAAATTTATTTTCATATCATTTGGACGTTAATCTTTTGTTTATAACCTAAAAAAATCATTGCCCAATTTCGTTCTACCCGAATGATGCAGTAGTTTTAGATTTTTAAATTTAGTTTCCTTTTTAAATATATCTTAAATCTTTCTAATTTAACAGAAAATTAAATATTTGATATACTTTCTTTTAAAAATTAGTTTTAGATTTTTAAATTTAGTTTTCTTTTAAAAATATACTTTTTCTTCTTATATGTATTTTGATGATTCACATCTAGAGGAGCACATAAATCAATGATCAATACTAAATATATATATAAATCCATTATGAAATAAATGAAGTCTTAATTAATTAATTAATTAATACATAATATCTTTACAACCCACTATTTAGCGGGTATAACTGTGAACCTGCTCTTGACATATGTCCCTTGGTTATGATCATTCCTTAACCATGGAGTTTCCTCATTGTTTAACAAAATGTTTGAGTCTTTGTTCACTTTGAATGGCAGAATTCGGTCATCCCTTTTATAATCACCTGACATGTCTAACTTGTCCTCAATTCTGACAATGTTTCTTTTCCCTGAAAGAACTATGTGGCGTTTTGGCTCGTTGATGATTGAGTTGTTATCATTTTTTCCTTTTTTTGGTTTTGTAGACATGTCTTTCACATAGAACACCTGACTCACATCCGCGGCAAGGACAAATGGTTCATCTTTGTACCCAATATTGTTGTGGTCCACTGATGTCATCCCATACTCCTTGTCGACTGTTACCCCACCTCCGGTACCGGTCATCTTGACCCATTTACACCGGAACAAAGGGACTTTAAAATTAGGTACGTAGTCTAGTTCCCATATGTCATGTATGCGGCCATAATATGTTTGTTTGTTCCCATTTGGATCCATGGCATCCACGCGTACACCACTGTTTTGGTTGGTGCTCCTTTTGTCTTGGGCTACTGTGTAAAATGTATTCCCATTGATCTCGTACCCTTTGTACGTGCTGATATGCCATGATGGTTGTCTGGCCAACAAATAAAGCTGCTCATCTATGTTGTCATCACCCAGACATTGTTTTCGCAACCAATCGCCGAAGGTTTGCATGTGCTGACGTGTAATCCAAGATTCACTCTTCCAGAGCCACTCGGATCGAAGGAAATCCTTATGTACCTCGATATATGGATCGACCAATGGGGAGTTCTATAGAACTGTGTAGTGTGCTTTATTGAAGTAATCGTCTCCTGTACCGATATATGTTTTTTTCCCTAGTGTCCCCTTGCCACTGAGTCTGCCCTCGTGTCACGATTCAGGAACGCCAATCGGGTCAAGGTCTGGAATAAAGTCCACATAAAACTCTTTGACCTCCTCTGTTCCGTAGCCCTAGGCGATGCTTCCTTCAGGCCGAGAACGGTTATGAACATATTTTTTCAGGACACTCATGAACCTCTCGAATGGGAACATGGTGTGTAGGAACACAGGACCGAGAATAATGATCTCCTTGACCAGGTGAACTAGGAGGTGTGTCATGATATCAAAGAAGGATGGAAGGAACACCAACTCAAAGCTGACGAGACATTGAACGACATCATTCTGCAAAGTATAAAGTTCCTCTGGATTGATTGCCTTCTGTGAAATTGAATTGAGGAATGCACATAGCTTCACGGTGGCTAGACGTACATGTGGAGGTAGAATTCCTCTTAGAGCAACAGGAAGCAATTGGGTCATAAGAACATGACAGTCATGGGACTTCAAGTTTTGGAACTTCTTCTCTGGCACATTAATTATTCTCTTTATATTGGAGGAGAATCCAGATGGGACCTTGATGCTCTTAAGGCATTCAAACATGCTTTCCTTTTCTTCTCTGCTAAGAGTGTAGCTAGCAGGGCTTAAGTACTGGCGCCCGTCATCTGTCTTCTCCGGATGCAAGTTGTCTCGTTCTTTCATGCGCTGCAAGTCCTGTCGTGCTTCAAGTGAATCCTTAGGCTTTCCGTAGACACCCATGAATCCAAGCAGGTTCACACAAAGGTTCTTTGTCAGGTGCATCACGTCGATGGCATGGCGGACCTCTAGGACATGCCAGTAGGGTAGCTCCTAGAATATGGACTTCTTGTTCCACATGGGTGCGTGTCCTAAAGCGTCTTTGGGAACAGGTTCACTGTCCCGTCCCTTTCCAAATACTACTTTTGTATCCTTCACCATTTCGAGTATATCATCTCTGGTTCGGTTACGAGGCTTGGTTTGGTGGTCTACCTTACCTTTAAAATGTTTGCCTTTCTTTCTTACTGGGTGGCCCATGGGAAGAAACCGACGATGCCCAACATACACGACCTTTCGACACTTTTTCAAAAATAAACTATCAAGGTCTTCGAAACAGTGTGTGCATGCATTATATCCCTTGTTTGTCTGGCCTGAAAGATATCTTAGAGTCGACCAATCATTGATTGTTACAAACAATAATGCTCGCAGGTCAAAGTGTTCCTGTTTGTACTCATCCCACACGCGTATGCCTGGTTTGCTCCATAGAAGTAGAAGTTCCTCAACTAATGGCCTCAGGTAGACATCGATGTCGTTGCCAGGTTGCTTCAGCCCTTGGATGAGCAACGACATCATAATGAACTTTCGCTTCATGCATAACCACGGAGGAAGGTTGTAGATACATAGAGTAACTGGCCAAGTGCTATGACTACTGCTTTGCTCCCCAAAAGGATTAAAACCATCCGTACTTAAAGCGAACCTCAAGTTTCTAGCCTCATCTGCAAACTCCGGAAATTCTTTGTCTACCGCTCTCCACTGGGATCCATCAGCTGGGTGCCTCAGCATATTGTCTACCTTACGGTCTTCTTTATGCCACCGCAACAACTTTGCATTGTCCTTATTTCTGAACAAACATTTCAAGCGTGGTATTATAGGAGCATACCACATAACCTTGGCAGGGATTTTCTTCCTGCTTGGACGTTCTTCACCCTCTATGTCGCCAGGATGATCTCGCCTTATCTTATACCGCGATGCTTCACATACCGGGCATGCATCCAAATTCTCGTATTCCTCCCCACGGTACAGGATGCAGTCATTAGGACATGCGTGTATCTACTGGATTTCTAATCCCAAAGGGCAGACGACCTGTTTTGCTTCGTATGTAGTGGTGGGCAATTCATTCGCTTTCGGAAGCATCTTTTTCATTATCTTCAATAACTGCCCAAATGCCTTGTCGGATGTACCATTCTTTGCCTTCCATTGCAGCAGTTTCAGTGTAGTACCTAGCTTTTTTTTGGCCATCTTCAGCATTGGAATATAGCAATTTCCTATGATCCTCTAGCATGTGCTCGAACTTGACCTTCTCCTTGTCACTTTCACATTCTCTTTGTGCATCACGAATGGCATCACCAAGAGCATCAACATTAGTTGCCACATCTTTTGTCGCTGTCGCATCTTCTTCACCATCTCCTCCCACTAGATCATCATAGAATGCACCGTACTAAGCAATAATATTGGCATGGGCCAATTCTTCTTCACCTTCTTCACCATCATCCATTACAACCCCCCTTTCTCCATGCTTCGTCCAACAAATATAGTTTGTTATGAAATCCGACTTCAACAAATGCGTATGAAGAGTCCTTGAGCATGAATATCCCTTCAAATTCTTACAGACGGCACATGGACAGCACATGAAACCATCCTGCTTGTTTGTCTCAGCCACACCTAAGAAATAGTGCACGTCAGCAATGAACTCTTTGGAGCGGCGATCGACATTATACATCCAATTGCGTGACAACATCTGCATTAAATATTACAACCATGCACTTAGTAGTTTCTCAAGTTATTGGCACAATACTCATGACATCACATGATTGATTAATTCAAGCAAGCTTGACTACAACGAAGACAATCGCAACTAGCACTAAAAAAACTAAAACTAAAATGCACTTAAGCAACATAATTAGTTCTCATCCGACCCCAACTAAAATAGACAGATCATTCGCTTCATCAGCATGGATGGGCTGCTGCCGCTGACTCACTGCCTCATCACCTTCAGCAATAACCTCCTGTGCAACAGAATTTCGTACGTGCTGAACGTACTCTTCCTCCCAGTACCAACCTTTACATCCGCCGGTGCCCTCCCACTGCAATTAGAACAAAGAATAAGGAATTTAAACAACATCATCAAGCAAAACCGATACAAATAAACTATATTAATCAAATGCGGGTAAATAATAATAATCCACCTCATGGTCCGGACACTTGTAGAATATACGACCCTTGTTGATTCCCTCTTTTTTCACTCGGTACTCCTTCACAATTTTCTGCTTACACTCGCCGCAAGCAATGAGAGGAAGATCCGGTCGCAAACGCTTTGGATCCCGATGATGAGAGGCTGAGGACCCGGTCACGGTTGCCATCTACTATATCCATACTCATTTTTTTAAACTATTACATGCAAATTCCTAATTTTCTAAACAATTATAAATAAAAAAGACTCTAAATTTATCTATTTGTTTAGATAATCGAAAAATATGATATAATAATACCAATTTCCACATTGTCTACTCTCTATATTCATTGTTGAACTATTATAAATTCCACATTTTTAAAGAAAATTAACTAAAAAGACACTAAAATTCAATATTACTCGTCTTGCATAAGTATGAAATATACAATGGATACTACCTAGCAGTAGAAAACTATCAAGTGATTGTGATGAACCAATTTAAACTACTCAACTCTCTATGCTTGTTCTTGCAAATTATATATTTTAATTAAATGCCTCTCATATTCAAAAGACATGATATAGGAGATGAAAATAGTTACCTCTCAACGCAAAGAGACGATGACTGAGTTGAAGAAGATCACCAATTGACGCCGGAGACGAAGAACAATGAAGAACAAATGAAGAACAAGCAATAGCAACAGCAAGAACAAGCAAGAAAGCTCACTGAAATTTGAATGTCTCAGGCTCAGGGAGGAAGAAGGTGGTAGGTTATAAACCGAGGAGCTTTAGTCCCAGTTTGTATTAAAAACTAGGGCTAAAAGGTGATCATTTATCCCGGGGCAAGCCACAAACCGTGGCTAAATCTTTAGTCCCGGTCTGTGGCACCAACCGAGACTAAAGAGTGCCCTTTAGTCCCGGTTGGTAACACGGACCGGGACTAAAGGGTCCCTGCCTCGGCAGCTGTACGCAGTAGCCATTGGGGCAGACCCTTTAGTCCCGGTCCGTGTTACCGACCGGGACTAAAGGGTCTATTAGTCCCGAGCGGCAAAAACGCCAAGACAAATGACGATTTTGAGAATCGGCCAAAGACCCTGTTCTGTAGTAGTGGAGGCTAGACGTGGCATTTGGTTTGTCGTATGGAGCCGACACATCCGTCACCAGGTGATTCCATGCGCTAGTATAACGCATGACAGATCGGTTCTCTCGGAAACCATCGGACGACCACGTCCAAGCGAGCTGATCCTCTAATCCAAACGGTATCAAATCACTATCCGATCCAACCGAGAGTAAATGCATGCTGGACGTCCTAATTCCGGATGAGACAATCCGCTGAACCAAACATGCCATAGATTCTTGATGAGCGAGATGGCGGACTTGTCCACTCGCAAGGTTTGGTGCGCGGGCATCGACGTTGAGTAGGTCCTCGCGTAGAGGCGCGCCAGCCAAACTCCCTGACATGTCTCGGTTGCCACCGCGATGTACTCGGCTTCACACGACGAGAGGGCACACAACCTTCTGCTTGAAGGACTGCCAAGAGAATGACCCATCGTCAAGGAAGCAGATGACCCGTATGTGCTTTTGCGGTCGTTGACCTCACCTTTGAGGTCACTATTTGTTTAGTCGTGCAGTCATGCATGACAGCTTATGCTTGTTGCCCGACTTGTAGTGAATCCCTAGGCTCGCCGTCCCTGGCACATAGCGTAGTATGTATGCGCTTAACGATGGTCCCAAGCGTTATAGCATAGTCTGATTAGCTAGTTGGTGAGGCAATAGCTTACCAAGGCGATGATCAGTAGCTGGTCCGAGAGGATGATCAGCCACACTGGGACTGAGACACGACCCAGACTCCTACGGGAGGCAGCAGTGGGGAATTTTTCGCAATGGGCGAAAGCCTGACGGAGCAATGCCGCATGGAGGTGGAAAGCCTACGGGTCATCAACTTCTTTTCTCAGAGAAGAAAGAATGACAGTATCTGAGGAATAAGCATCGGCGGTGGAAACTACCAAGCTGGAGTACGGTAGGGGCAGAGGGAATTTCCGGTGGAGCGGTGAAATGCATTGAGATCGGAAAGAACACCAACGGCGAAAGCACTCTGCTGAGCCGACACTAACACTGAGAGACGAAAGCTAGCGGAGCAAATGGGATTAGAGACCCCAGAAGTCCTAGCCGTAAACGATGGATACTAGGTGGTGTGCGACTCGACCCGTGCAGTGCTGTAGTGAGAACACAAGGTTGATATGTGCCCTTGTGGTTCCCTTCCTGAGTGATGAGTGATCGATCAACAGGCAACATGTCTCTTGGCTGTGTTGATGTGCAGGTGCGGAGCTCGGGCAGTGGTCGAAGGTGAGGTGAAGGTCAAGTAGGGACGTGCCGTGCCGACGGACCGGGATCGGTGAAGGGCGGACGTGGAGCTTGGACCGACGGACCAGGAGACCTGAGGACCAGCTGTGGTAGCTGGCACGTGGCGTTGACAAGCAAGAGGACATGGGGATGTGCGGTGCATCGGCCGAGTCAGAAGGAAGGTGATGGCGTCGTGACACTTGGCGGGAGGCCGAGGAGGATGGCGAATGCACTGTGCCCGGCGTGGAGGCTGGACATGCTCCGGCATTGGTGCTGGGACTCGGGGTGTGCGAACCACATCCCATCTACGGCACGGGTTCGGTAGCTGAGCCTCGAAAAGCTACCCTCGACGGTTTCTGAGTTTGGGCCTCAAAACTCGGGGTGGCCGGTTTCCGAGTTTGGGCC